>CM050521.1:53843559-56243559 GCA_027563665.1 Antrozous pallidus | reverse complement strand
AAAATAATCTCCAAGGCGAGAAAATTTCCAGCTAATATGCAAAGTCAGAATCACAAGAGACAGCAATTCAAAAAAGTGAGCACCGCATGCATTTTGAGCAACTGTTCGTCCAGCATCTTGTACTGAACAATGATTGACAGTGATATTTGCTCCTACATCAGGGAAGAAGTAAAAGCACTGAGAACAGAGAGAGATGTGAAAATGAGCTCAGATAGTTCCTGGGTCTCAGGAGAAACAAGAAGCCCTCACCTTTAAAATAAAAAGTATCAGAATTCTCAGAAAATAGAATGCATTCTCAAATCCTACAATATTAATTACCAGAGGCAGGATAAGACCTGTTGAACTACCATTAACAGATTGGTCAGCAGAAATTTGCAGAAACAAAAATCACATACTGCCAAGAATAGTCAAATAGTTGAGGAAACTCTTCACACAGAAGAACCTGAGGAAACACTTCTCATTATCAAAATTGGTTACTAGGTTACAATGGAGTAATGTTATAAATGGTCTGAAGGAAAATTATTTTTTAAAAAATATGTTGAGAGAGACACAGAGAGAAATGGATTGGTTGCCTCCTGCGCATACCCTGACCAGGGACCGAAGCCACAACTCATTGTGAATCCAACCATTGACCTTTTGTTGCCCAGGACAACCAACTGAGCCACACCAGCAAAAAAATGATTTTTGAATCTCAAATTTTGTGCTTGGCTAAATTAGAATTCACTTGTGAGGACAAAACACAGTTATTTTCCTTTTCATCACCTTCTACATTACCTGTCCCTGGTTAGTCTCTATCCTGATTAGGTCTCAGTGGCTATTAGCTTTCCCATCCCATTATGATACTTGCGATATTGTAGACGCATGCACAATTCCTAGTAAGCTTCCTTGCTGGAAGCTTGTTAAGTCAGGAGGTTTGCGTTTGTTTAAGTTATGTTTTCTGCCTCCTTTTTCTTCAGTGTGTGGCCATGTAATTCAGGGCTATATTTCAAGCAGAGTTTTATATTTCATCTTAGTGGGTTGCATTTATTGCCCTTTATTTTATAACTAGAGGCCCAGTGCACAAAATTCATGCAGGGGAGGGTGTCCCTCAGCCCATCCTGCAGTCTTTCCAATCTGGAACCCCTCGAAGGATGTCTGACTGCCCATTTAGGTCTGGGATCAGACATTCCTCTCACAATCCAAGAATGCTGGCTCCCAACTGCTCACCTGCTTGTTGCCCCTAACTGCTTCTGCCTGCCAGTCTGATTACCCCCTAACCACACCCCTGCATGCCCGATTGCCCCTAACTGCCATCCCTTGCCAATCTGGTCACCACTAACTGCCCTTCCTTGCTGGCCTGGTCCCCCAGAACTGTCCTCCCCTACGGGCCTTTTCCCTTCCAACTGTCCTCCCCTACAGGCCTGCCCCCCATCTGCACTCTCCTGTTAACCTAGTCCCCTCAACTACCCTCCATTGCTGGCCCAGTAACTCCTAACTGCCCTCCATTGCAGGCCTGTTTCCCCCCAACTATCATCCCCTGCAGGCTTGGATCCCAGCTCCCTCAACTGTCCTCTCCTGCTAGCCATCTTGTGTTGGCCATCTTGTGTACACATGGGGGCTTTCATCTTTGACCACATGGGGATGGCCATCTTGTATGTTGGAGTGATGGTCAATTTGCATATTACTCTTTTGTTATATAACCTCTTATATATTGGGAAATACTTTCACTTGTTTTAGGATCCATAGCCTTTCAGGACAATATTGTGTGTTCCTGACCTATTTACAGTCAATAGCAGAATTTATTTCATTTAGAACTTTGCTAGGTAATTTGTTGTTGTTGTCTGTGTTCATATTATATTTGACTTTGCCAGATGCTTGAAGCAAGAGTAATGTCTTAAACCCAAGTTTTCCATATCATTTGGACAAGAAAATTTGGCTATTTGTATTATATTACTTTCTTTTATTGTATTAATTAAAAAACATATTATGAAGTTTCAAAAATTATCCGGAGTTACCTTGGATAATTTAATAGCTATGTCGAATCTTATATAATAAAAAGGCTAATATGCAAATAGACAGAACAGCAGAACAACTGGAACAACAAAACAACTGGTCACTATGACCTGTGCTGACCAGCAGGGGATGAATGCAGGACATGGCAGACATCAGTCACAGCAGGTTGATGGAGCAGCTGAGCAGAGGTGCCAGACCAAGGTGGGCCATCAGTTGCTGCCATCAGGGTGAGTCTCTTATGGTTACTGAAAATTCTTTGCTCCTGTATACCACAATCCCACCTGGCGCTTGTACCTGCTGCTGTCACTGGCCTCACTTGCACCCACTGCCAGCACCTGGTTTCAGGCCCTGTCGCTTGGTGCCATCAGCAGGTGTGATTGGTGGTTTATACCCTGATAACCCCTGATAGCTTCTCCACCTTCCCTTGCTCCTAAGGGGTGATCAGGGAAGCAGCTGCTGCTCGGACCCGCTGATGGCACTGGCTTGGCTTGGTCCAGCTGCTAGTGCCAGCTCCAATCACTCCATACCTCCAGCAGGTGCGAATGGGGTCTGCACTGTGTGGGAGTGGTGACAGCAGGAGCCTGACTGCTGATAGACAAGAGACTGGGGCCACAGTGGGAAGGACCAGTCGGGGGCACAGAGAATGGACAGAGACCCACCCCAGTGCCTACCACAACCTCGCAGCCCACAGTTTCTTTCAAGGTTCACAAATTTGTGCACTGGGCCCCTAGTATGTGTGTGCATATATCCTTGGGTATTTTACTGTAATTTAGTATTAGTGATGAATATTTGAAATGTTATAGCATTTGAGAAAATACTGGGAAAATCCAGTTCTCCAGAAGTTGCTAAGATTCTCACATAAAATAATTAAAATGTAGGTGTTATTTATTTTCCTCCCCTAGGAGCTGAATAAAAGATTATTAATTAACAATTGAAATCCAACTTCATAATTATGCTGTTAAATTCTCAACATCAACCATGAAGTGAAAGATGCAGATGGTCATGATATTTATGAAGTTTTCTACGATACTAATGGCTGAATAAAGATTAGATGTTATTCCACAGATATTAAAATATAAGCATTTTGAAAAAATGTTCTTCTACATGTTTTTAATAGGACTGAAAAGCTAACTATATACACAGAAACAATAGTACTAAACTGGAAAATTTAATTAAGTCTGACAACCAAACAAAATTGTTTTAGATTACTTGAGTGTATATTTCTATGTGCCTATGCAAGCAACTTTAAAATATATGTGCAATTTTCTAATCCACTCATCTGCTTATGGGTACTTAGGCTATTTCCAAATCTTAGCTATGGTGAATTGTGCCACTATGAACATAGGGGTGCATATATCCTTTCTGATTGGTGTTTTTAGTTTCTTGGGATATAGCCCTAGAAGTGGGATTACTGGGTCAAATGGGAGTTCCATTTTTAACTTTCTGAGGAAACTCCATACTGTTCTCCCACAGTGGCTGCACAGTCTACATTCCCACCAGCAGGGCACGAGGGTTCCTTTTCCTCCATATCCTTATCAGCACTTGTTCTTTGTTGATGATAGCCATTCTGACAGGTGTAACATGGTACTTCATTGTCATTTTAATTTGCATCTCTCAGATGATTAATGACTTTGAGCATGTTTTCATATGTCTTTTAGCCTTGTTATGTCCTCTTTAGAAACATGCCTATTTAGGTCCTTTGCCCGTTTTTTATCAGATTATCTTCCTTTTGTTTACTTATATGAGTTCCCTATACATTTTGGAGATTAAACACTTAGCAGAGATAACATTGGCAAATATGTTCTCCCATGCTTTCTTATTTTTTTTATGGTTTCTTTTGCTGGAGAGGAGTTTATTTTATTTTGATCTAGTCCCAATTGTTTATTTTCTCCTTAATTTTCATTCAGTGGGAACTGAATTAGTAAAGATATTGCTATGACAAATGTCAGCTATTTTGCTGCTGCCTTCTCAGATTTTTATGGTTTCCCATCTTACATTTTAAGTTCTTTATCCATTTTGAATTTCTCTTGTATATGTTGTAAGTTGGTGTTCTAGTTTCTTTTTTTTTCCTTTCCTTTCTTTCTTTCTCCCCTCTCCCCCTTTTTTTGCTTGTATCTGTCCAATTTTCCCAACACCATTTACTGGAGAGACTGTATGCTCTTGCTTTGTCAAATATTAATTGAGCATAATAGCTTGGGTCAATTTCTGGGTTCTCTGTTCTGTTGCCTTGGTCTATATGTCTGTTCTTGTGCCCGTACCAGGAAATTGTGAGAACAGTGGCTTTGTAGTAGAGCTTGATATCTGGTATTGTGATCCCTCCAACTTTGTTCCTTCTCAAGATTGCTGCAACTATTCAGAATCTTCTTTTATTCCATATGAATTTTTGGAGAGTTTGTTCTAGGTCTTTGAAGCATGCCATTGGTATTTTAACGGCGATTGCGTTGAATTTATAGATTGCTTTGGGTAATATGGACATTTTAATGCTGTTGATTATACCAATCCATGAACATGGTTTATTCTTCCATTTGTTCATGTCTTCCTCTATCTCTTTTTTTAGCATCGTGAAATTTTCTGAGTATAGGTCCTTTGTCTTCTTGGTTAAGTTTATATCTAGGTATCTTAATTTTTTTGGTTGCAATGGTAAATGGAATTGCTTTTTCAATTTTTTTTCTGTAAGTTCATTATTGGTGTATAAAAAAGCCATATATTTTTGGGTGTTAATTTTGTATCCTGCTACATTGCAGAATTTATTTATTAACTCTAGTATTTTTATGGAGACTTTAGGTTTCCTTTGTACAATATAATGTCATCTGCAAATAATGACAATTTTACTTCTTCTTTTCCAATTTGGATGCCTTTTATTTCTTCTTCTTGTCTGATCGCAATGGCTAGTACTGCCAGCACTATATTGAACAGTAGTGGTGAGAGTGGGCATCCCTACCTTGTTCCTGTTCTTAGGGGAAATGGTTTTAGGTTTTGTCCATTGAGTATGATGTTGGCTGTAGGCTTGTAATATATGGCTTTTATTATATTAAGGTATGATCCTTCTATTCCCACCTTGCTGAGAGTTTTTTAAAGAAAGGGTGTTGGATTTTTTCAAATGCTTTTTCTGTACCAATTGATATGATTATATGATCTTTATCTCTCAATTTATTTATGTGGTATATCACATTTATTGATTTGTGAATATTGTACCATCCTTGCAGCCCCAGAATAAATTTCACTTGGTTATGGTGTGTGATCTTTCTAATGTAATGCAATATTATACTGCTGTAAAAAAGAGGAAATTCTTTTTTACAGCAGTATAAAAGAATTTAACATCTTGCAACAGCATGGATAGAACTGGAGAGCATTTTGCTAAATGAAATAAGCCAGTGAGAGAATGATAAATATTACATGATCTCACTCATTTGTGGAATATAATGAGCAACATAAACTGATGAACAAAAACAGATCAAGAGACAAAGAAGCATAAAACACACTGTCAAACATCAGTAGGAAGGCAGAGGAGGGTTGAGGAGGGATAAGAGATCAACTAAAGAACTTGTATGCATGCATATAAGCATACCAATGGATACAGACACTAGTGGGGGTAAGGGAACGTGCCAGGAAGTGGTCAATAGGGCAAAAGTAGATCTATGTACTATTATGTGTAAACAATAAAAAATAAAATAAAATATATATGCAGTCCAAAATACACAAATATGTACATTAAAGCTCATACTTAAATTTTTTTCAGAAAAAAACTGTAAAACCCCTCTTTTGTGATTTAGAGAATGCTATCTACATTGTTCAACATATCAAAATGATAAAGACTCTGAAAGGAATTGCAATACCATTAAACCCACTAACCACAAATACATAATAAAGTTTAAAAATAAGTTTTCCAAATATTTTTATAGCAGTTAATATCAAAATTAATTTAAATATTGTCACATGTCCAGTTAAAGAGGAGGTATGATTATAATCAAATGATTTTTCAAAGAACTTTAAGCTGAGTTTTTATTACTGAGTTATTATATTAAATTATTGTTTTATATAACTTATTATTATATATTTTTAATTTATCTTTAATTTTTCAAATTTATTGTACTCTCAAAAATAAAGATATACTATGTTATAAATGTAATGTTTCTGTTCTTTTTATTTAATTTATTGGGGTGACACTTTAAGAAAATTATACAGGTTTTAGGTGCACAATTCTGCAAGACATCACCTGTTCACTGTATTGTTTATTCACAACCCCAATTCAAGTCTCCTTCCATCACCATTTATTGCCCTCTCGCCCCTATAGTTCCCTCTCCACTTCCCCTGGCATTCACCACGCTATTGTCCTTACTTTGTTTTAAACTTGAAATTGTTAGCGTTTATGTTTCAGTGAATCTTTCCTATAAAAGCACAGCAGAGCTTCTAGGATTTTGTTCTCTAGATGGGCTTAATCACAAGGAACAATAGCCTATAATTATTGGAATTGAGAGTGTAGGTCAGTGGTTGGCAAACTCATTAGTCAACAGAGTGGCAAAACGTGGCTTGTGAGCCACATGTGGCTTGTGAGCCATGGTTTTATGACCACTGCTCTAGACCAATATAAAATTCAACCTATATAAAGTTGATGTGTACATATCCAAAAAAGTATTTTATGTAAACCAACTACTGATACACTTGCACTTTGGGTAATTCATGCAAAGCCAATAGGTCACTTTTAGAATTTCTAGATGCTAGGGGTATATTAATAATAGGGAAGAAAGAAAAAACTCTAGCCTAATTGAGCTTATTTTTTGTAGGAAGAAGACAAAAATAATAAGTAAAATATATAGCATAATATAAAATAGAAAGTATAAAAAGAAAATGAGAAGTGAAATCACAAATGGGTAGGTTGCAAATTTAGGAGGCAGTCAGGAGAGGACATACTAAGAAAAATAAAATGAGATCAAGCTGTGTAGATATTAGGGCAAGAACCTTCCTGGCAGAGAGAACTACAAGGGCAAGAACCCTGTGGACAGAGGTGTGGAAAGGTTGATGTGCCCAGAGAGCAATGAATTAGAAGAAAGTTAGTAGGAGGGGAAAATCCTTGTCAGCTTTGACTTCTACTTTGAGAGAGGTGATTTGAAAAAGTGATCTTTAGAAACAGCCCAAGTACCCATCAACAGGTGAGTAGATTAGAAAACTATGGTACATCTACACAATGAAATACTACATTGCTTTAAAAAAGAAGGAACTCTTACCATTTGCAGCATCATGGATGGAATTGGAGAGCATTATGCTAAGTGAAATAAGCCAGTTAGTGAAAGAGAAATACCACTTGATCTCACTTATTTATAGGTAATAAAGAACATTATCACCTGATGAACAGGAAGATAGATACAGAGGCAAAGAAGCATTGAACAGACTATCAAATTACAGTGGGAAGGCTGGGAAAGGAAGAGGGAGGTAAGAGATCAACCAAAGGACTTGTATGCATGCATATAAGCATAACCAATGGATGCAAGACACAGAAGGATGAGGGAATGTATGGGAGTCAGGTGGGGGGAGCAATGGGGGAATATGGACACATAAAATACCTTAGTTAAAAAAAATTAAAAAGTCATCTAACAGAATGAGGGAGTGCATATGAAAGAATGGACTTTTAGTATGACTTTTCTTTATTACCAAGACTCTATTTGGAACATGAGGTATAAAATGTTATGACTGACTTCAGCAAATCTTTTATCAAGGTTAATATATAAATGAACAGATAGAGAAAATAACTGCCCAAAATATTTAAAGTCATTTTTTAAAAGAGATGCATATGTTCATTTTGTTTCTACTCTAATGTTTTACTCGTTGGAAATACTGATGACTTAAGAAATGAGAATTAAATTAGAATTCTGGGGAAAACTTAAATCAGTGACTCTAAACACTCACTATGAACTGCAAATCAATAAAACATTAAGTATTTGAGCCTATAGCATGTGCTATATATCAAAGTAAGATTTCCCAAGAGGGCTTCATGAACACAAAAAAATATTCCAGATGTAGTAAATAAGGTTTCATTTATTTTTTTATCATTTGTCAATTTTCTATCAGGTTATAATTTACAAATAAAAATATCAAATCAAGCAAATTGTTTGAGAATTCCTATCAGTAAATATTTATAAATTGGATGAATACGCATAAAATTCTAATATCGAATTAAAAACCGACCATCTTCAATAATTTTAAGTTGGAAGGTAATTGTAATAAAATGAAACATTTTATCAATAACCTCATCTAACAATGTCCACATGCTTTTTATCTATAACCCAGAAGTCACTAGAAATTCCAATGAAAGCATTTCTTGAAAGAAAGAAACTTAGTAGCTTCCTGTCATCAGACTTGGCATGGTTTCCATTTTGATGGCCCACTGTCTCAGGTTGCCTAATGTAGTGAGTAGAATAAAGTCACTGCTTTAGTCTGGCCTTTGAAGTTGGATTTTTTGTTATGAACTCTGGTTTTAGTACAATATACTCAAAATCACTTACAGTGCTGTTCATTCTTATGGGTCACATAGCTTAGAGTTGTTGTAAAAAATGATTAATTTTTTTGTAATTATGTGTGAGAAGTAGTCTTAACCAGTTAAAACAGTTTTAAGAATCATAAGAAAGGATTGTGTTATTTTTTAAAACCTGAAGCTATATAGCATTTGAAAATCTATTTAATCATATTTGTTTTTCTCTGCTTCACAAACTGTCAGAAAATATAAAGGCAGTATGAATGCAATGCTTGTCCAAAAGCTAAGGAACAGATGAACAGAACTGGAGTTGTTCCTTCCAATGTTCTGTATAAGACAGTTAATTAAGTGCTGTTTTGTTTTCTTGATCTGATGGATGTGTGTATGTGTGTATATATTGTTTCTTAGAAAAAATAAAGATTTCCACCTATAGAGAGGGAGTGAGATGAAGATAAAATCATTCTTTTTCCTTCTATAACTCACAGAGAGTTGATGTGCTACAAATACAGTTCAAATTATCATTTCATATAAAGAGATAGCTACAAAACTCAATGGTTATTTTGTGAAATATACTCCAAAATCATATTCTGAGAAGATATCTGTTGTGGCCTTCAACCTCTATTACCTTTACTTGGGATTATTATAACATCTCTCCAATCATTAAGTCATTGCTATATCCATTGGGTTTTCTGGCTTCTGTTTTAGTTGTGTTTATGGAACAAGTTTACCACATTATACATCACACTACCATGTGATTAAGACATATTTTAATTGATATATATTCATCAATTAAAAATAACCCTTACTTATGGCTATAAGATTCTCAGGGAATAGTGGAGTCCAAGAAGAGGGAGGGAGATGGGTGCACAGTTGGTTGGTGGAACAGTCAGAACACACACAACATTTATGGAGTTTGAAGTCTTATATGGAAACGGTTTACTGAAACTAAAACCAATTACACTAGTAACAACAAAGATCACTGATCACAGATCACTATAACAAATATGTATCTATAATAATGAAAAAGTTTGAATTGTTACAAAATCTGATATAGAAGCAGGAAGTGAGCAAATACTGTTGGAGAAAATAGCATTAATAAACTTTTTCAGTGCAGGTTTTCCATTAACCTTCAATTTGTCAAAAATGCAATATTTGTGAAGGATGATAAAGTAACATGAAGTGATGTAATATATACATTATTGGTTTTGTGTGCACCTGTTGATAGGCAGTTGGAAATGCAGGTTTGTATTTCAGGAGTATGTTCTGGGCAAAATATGCAGGATTTGCACTTATTGTCATTTAGATATAATCAAAACTACAAAAAAAAATCAAACACAAAGCGAGATTGAAATTATAGCACTATGGAGAACATTTATTTAATGAGTAGGTAAGAGAAGAGCAAAAATAAAATTCAAAAGCAGACACAAGTTAGAAAGATATACAGAATAGAGATGTATTATAAAGACTAAGGAAAGAGATAGTGCCAAGAAAGAAGCACTCTCAAACAATGCTGCAGAAAATGAAATTGAGTACTATATTAAAAACAACAACAGTGGTTGAGTATCGACCTATGAATGAGGAGGTCAAGGTTGGATTTCCAGTCAGGGCACATGCCTGGGTTGCAGCCTCAATCCACAAGAGACAGGCAATCAATGATTCTCACCATTGATGTTTCTGTCTCTCCCTCTTCCTCCTTCTCTGAAATAAATACAAATATCTTTAAAAATATCCAAAGGTAGTTTTAAAAAAAAGTTATTAATTTTAGAGTGAATGATGCCCCTAATAAAGGTAGGAGGAAGATTTTCAGTGGACATATGGGTCAAAAGATCCATCACAGAAAGATAAGTAGCAAGAGCAAGGTGAAATGTGAGCAGCATATACTAGTAGATGACCAAAGAAAGAGAGAAGGTCATTTTCAGGAAAAAGAATAATTAATAGGGAACAATATAGGAAGTTCAAAAAAAAACCAAACAACTTAGTTTGCATATTCCTTCCTTTCTTCTAATGAGGAAACAGCCTTCTGTTAGAAAATGATTTCATTCACTACCATTCTGTTTGATTCTGGCAGTAGTTCTAACCCACAGCACATTGACGGTCTCTGGACAACCCAAAGCCCTCTCTCTGAAATTACTGACTTATTGGAAAAGGGACTGAAGCTAAATATACCCACACTGGGCCCCAGGTGGAACTATATTTGGTGGAAGCCATTTGGCCAACACAGAGAAGGTAGTAGAGTGAAGAGATATAAGAAATGTTCTAATTTGAGCTCCAGGATATAGTCATGTCTAAGTGTAGTTCTTTCTTTGGCCTTTAAATTTGTGACCCAATAAATTTCCACATATACTCACATTAGTTTGATTTGTCATTTTCAACCATCAGAATCCTGATTATAGCCTGCTGTCAAATAGATGCTATAAAGAAGTTAGAATACAGAAAATAGAAATGACAATGGATAGAGTAAGTTTACGGAGGAGGAGAAAGGGGATCCCATCACCAGCAGTGGGAAACACATCCTTGAAAACAGTTGGGGCATTTCATAATCTGATGAAAGAAAGTTGTATCAACAAAACAAAGGGAGGAAATTCAGGGATATAAAATAGGGTTTAAATTTCTGCATAATGTTCAATCACCAGATGGTCCGATCACTCCAAGTAGTCAATAGTTAACTCTTAATTCTGCAAAAATTGCAAATAAGTTATTCATAAGATACTGGTCTACTTGGAAAAATGTAATTTTAGTAAAATTCTTTGCACTGACTACACACACGCACACACACAATAGTTTTACTAATTTTTTGAGCCAGTTTATTGCTGTTTTTATTTTATGATAAGAACTGAATATTTTTACATTTTTATTTCTTAGGAAAACTCTACTTTCCATGACACCAATAATTTTGGAAACAAGTAAGGAAATATAATGAACAAGAAGGTGTGAACAAAGTAACAAATAGATATTATCTCTTCAGAGTAAAATCAGAGCTCACCCTGAAGTTAAAGGAGAGCTGAATATTAAGATAACATCTATGGGAAGCTGATTCATGAAAGAGGAACTTTAGAATTACGTGGGCTATACTTGCCACTTTCGTTTTAAATATATAACTGTATGTTAGAGAAAAGAGTGTTATAATGATTAAATCTATATCTTTCTAAATGGTAAGGATATGGAGCCTACAGTTCTTACTTAGGTTTATGTATTTATAGTCAATGCTCTTGGGAAATTTAGAAGTATCTAGTGTTTATATTATATATCAACATCTGGCAGTTTAGTTCCTCAAAGTTCTGAAGTATAAATATGACCTTTGTCATGAAGAACCACTCTTTTTTCCTAGCTGTCTGTGGAAAGGGAGAAAAGATCAGCAAACTTTGGTGCTAAACTTGCTAATATCAGAAATATCAACAGCAGGGCTGCTAAGGCAACTATTTTTGTGTTTTTTAATGACAAATAAGCAAGTTGCTCAGAAGAGGAATAAAAACGGCCTCATTCCAGAGGTCAGTCAAAACCCTGAAGGACATCTTCAAGAATCTATTTGTAAACCTCAAATCTTCTGACAGTGAGAGGAAAAAAGTCTAAGCATAGACAATAGTAGAATATTTCCATCAATCACTTGTACTCATGGTTGAACAGAATCCATAATACTATCACTTCTTCCATTAGCCAAGATATCTGCTGTGAAGTAGAGTGAACAGAAGTCTCTCTTTTAAAAGGATTGAAATATGAGAATTTGCTCTGAGGCCCTACTGACAATTGTGTGGCTGCACCCACGCTAGGGCTGGTTTCTGTCTCTGCCTGGAACTACTGTCAGGTGTCAAAGAACAAACAGATGGTGGGAGACACTGCAGACAAAGGACATATGCTTTATTTCTTAATTAAAGTAGAAAATTAATCTAAATTTTCACACAATGTCTATTTTCCTAGCATACTTATTCTTTAGCATTCAAATTATACAATAAGAGAAGTTTGTTGTTTCTTTTTTTTAAAGCTCAAATGGAATAAAACAATAAATTCCATTTATACAAGCAAGAATAGGATTATTTTAACTCAAGCAAGAATAGGATTATTTTAACTCAAACTCTTTAACTTGGTATGAATGGCCTTAACCACTTAGAGTTCAACCTAAATTTTTCTTATTAGCTACGTTTGAAAACAGCTTTGGCTCTTTGCAAATTAAGTTTTAAGCTTTCCCTTAGTGTTCCTTCCACCCCTTTCTGATTACATTCCTGCTGCTTAAGACATCCTTTTTGTGCTCTTCTATTTATTTGCTATAATAATTTTATCACAAATCACAAGCATACAAATACTCACTTGACCTGTGACTTACAATGTATGATCCTGGAAAATAAACTCAGGGCCAGAGTCTGCCCTTGCTCTTTTGTCTATCTACCATCAATCCTAGCAGTCTTCCTCTGCCTCTGGAGGTGACCCCACTCTCCTTCTCAACCGTGTACTTTAGGCAGCCCCTACAAATCAAAGGCACAGGGTGGTTGAGATAATATCCATTTATTATTCTGGGTCCAATTTTATGTCCCACACACCAGAATAAAATACTTACTTAATCAGGCAGTACAAAGATATAGGAGGCACACGGAGAGTGATGGTGACAATATTGTTTATTCCATTGTCTGAGTGGAGAACGGGTGGGCTAAAACAGCAATAAAACAGAATTACAGGATACAGTGGAGATGGCAGGATGTTAAAGATAAATGTTAAAGTTTGATATGTCCTTGGAACATCCTAGTGTCAATGTGTAGGTGACAGTTGTATGTTCAGAAATAAAACTCCAATCCAAGTTCTAAGTTCAGAGCTATAGTTGGCAATCCCCAGTATAAACAATAAGAAAAATTATGGGTTTGGATGAGGTCACCTGGAGATCATGGAATGTGGCAAGAAGAGAGGGACATAGGCAGAACTTTGGGTAATACTAATGACATTTAGAGGGATGAAGGGGTAAGGAATCCTACACATGAAATTGAGATGGGACAGTTAGCCAATCAGAAGGTAGGCTATGTAGAGACTGAATTTCCGTGATGGGGGCAATGGTCAGAGACAATACCAATGTGAGTTCAACTTAAATGAGAGTCAAAAAGTGGATACAAGCTTTGGAAATGTAAAGAGTATTGGCCTGGTCAGCTTTAGGTGGCATATTGGGCTTCAGCAGAAACTGCATTAGGCTGAGATATATGATACAGAAAGGACAGGGAGCACAGTCTGCTCTCTCTGATGGGTTGTGAAACAAAGGCAGAGTATAGGGCAGAAGTTGGAGGGTAATGTGTTAAGCCTGAAGGGATTTTCCATTTGGCTTGTCCATGTTGATATGTAAAGAAAGTTGTTACACATGAGGCCAGTAAGGTCAGTTAGTAGGACAGAGGCAGAAATGGGTTACGGTCAGCAACAGAAAGTAAACTTTGAACAGTTAACAGTTAATGGGAGGTAGGCATGGATGAAAATAAAAATATGTAAGTGACAAGAGGAAAATGATGAACGTTTTGTGCACTGATCTTAATTTTCTGTGTTAAATAGGAGGCAATATTTTCTGCTAATAATGGTGTTGTGGGTAGTCATAAAGGAGAGTATTTGTATTAGTTTCCTAGATCTTCCATTGCAAATTACCATAAATGTGGTGCCTTAAAACAAAAGAAACCTGTAGTCTCACAGGCTGGCAGCCAGAAGACCAAACGCAAGTTATCAACAGGGTTGCTCTCTCAAAGTTTAGGGAGAGTCCTTCCTTGCCTCTTCCAGCTCTGGTGGTTCCAGATTTTCTTGGCTTGTGTCTGCAGAATTTCAGTCTTTGCTTTCATCTGGACTGGCCTTCTTTTTCATCTCCTTGCATGTCTTACAAGGATGCCTACTGGATTTAGAAACCATCTAGATAAGGTTAGGGCAGGGACATATTTCTTGCCAGGGGGGAAGGGTGTCATTGATTCAACTCACCATAATTTCTATTAAATTTTGTTTCAGGAAGCCACACCAAATGCATTATACAGTTTTATCCACCTGCTTCACATTCATAGACATGGTTTTGTCATATATAAAAATAAATGTTTAATACCACTTCAAAAATAAAAGGAATGCCTCAAAGTGAACTAGAACCTCTAGTGAATCCATGAGAAACAGAAAGCAAAAAGAAAACAAGCTGCAGAACATACCATAGCAGCAAAATATAGAGGCAACATCCTGAGAGTCTATGCTGGGAGGGCAGGAGCCTATAACAGGAGGGGTTGAGGACGAACTCACAGAATTATTAGTTATGGTATCTCAGCAGGAGTAGACAGGTCAGTCAGCCCTGGCAACCTTAATGAAAAGTTCTCCAGGTAGAAATGTCAAGTGAATGACTTTAGGAAGGGATGCATGGATGTACACTGAATAGCTAACAATATGTGGTTGTGAATGCCCATCCTCAGAAAGCCTACAGCGAGGGAAACTGCTCTCTCAGATGCCACTGAAATACAGAACAGCCACACACCAGCTTGCATGCTTCTCTCTGAAGAAAAAGAGGAGGTAGGCATACAGAACATTTCAGCTACAAAGGTAAGTGCACAAGTAAGCAACAAACATTTAATACAACCCTAAAAAAGCATCTAAACAATGGAAAATTTACATGTGACAAAAGAGTTAATGGCAAGCACAACAGAGGTTTAAATACTAGTATATATAGAATATATCAATAGATATGGGAAAATATCATTCCTACAATCAGCAAGAAATAATTGTGAACCAAAAAGTAGAGGATTTTAAAATGCCACAATATAGTTGCTGAAATAAAAACCAGCAACAACAACACCATGATTACATGGACTATGAAGGAAGACAGACAAAGTTGAGGACCCAAGCTCTCTGAGTGCCAAAACTAGGAATAAGTTCATAATGGAACTCAAAGGTTACAAGGAAAGCATCAAGGAGACATGGAAAATAAATGAAACATTTACACATCCATGTAAAAGTAATTATAATTATAATAGAGCAAACACTCCCTTACTATTTAAAATGTACCAAACACTGTTCTAAGCACTTGGCATGCATTAATTTATTTAATACTCACCAAAAGCCTGTGAGAAGGTTATAAACTCACCTAAGATCATACAGCAAATAAAAAGAGAAGCTTAGCACCCTCCCTCTAGAAAGCAGCTCTTAACCATCATGCTAAACAGACCAATAATGAAAATAACCAGCTTATGCAGGAGGCACAATTGAATAAGTGAGAGTAGAGAAACTTCCCAAACGGAAGAAAGTCATGGAACTTTTCTGAGAAGAAGAAGAACAACAAAAGCAAATCAAAATGACAAACGATTCCTTTCTACTCCATATTTTTTTCTTTTTTAGGGTTCTGGGCTAATCAGCAAACATGACAAGGAGGGAAGCATGTGCTTTGGTAATCACAAGGTGTTACCATTCCTTTAAAGATTTTCTAAAACTACATTCTTCTTTAAAATTATGGTTCATTGGGGAGAGTATTTTTAGCCCCATAGTTGTATTTTCCAAAAATATTTAGAATGAATCAACACAAAAACATACATTTAAGCATTATACCAAACCCAAGGAGAGTGTGACTCAGATGAAAGGAGGATTCAAATGACTAAGCTATAGAATATTATACCCATCAAACATATATCTCTAAATTTTTTTTGCCATCTTGACTTATACTTGATTTTCTAATTATAAAGTGTTTTTTATCTATAGAATAATCATTTATTCAGCCTAGCTGATTTTCCCTAAATTATTTTGTTACAATTCAATTACTGATTAACATTAATTAGGCTACCATGACATTATTGCACATAGCCTCACAGACATAGGTAATTGTTCATTATTCATTAGCCCAGGAAGGCAGATCCTGATCTATAGGAGAAACAGGTATATTCTGATGGGGTATTATTACTCAAGGTTGGATGTGGTGACTTAATGAAATACCAAGGTTTATATAATGCATCTGAAAACTGTATAGAGATTCTCAATGAAAAATAAAGTGAATAAAATTAAAAAGTAGTAACTCCTTTCATAAGCAAAGGACATCACTGTTAGCATAATTTCATGTGACTATTTATTTACCCAACACAACAAGGAATGAACATTGGACAGATGATAAAATTAGGATTCAGAGATTAGGTGTGTAAGAGACAAAACCAACATGGACTAAAATTGTGATTCCTCTCCCTGTATTCTTTCCACTGCATCATAAATAAAGCGCTTTACTTAGAAATAACCATACAGTATTTTATATTAAATATACTAATTTCAAAGCAATTTTTAAAATAATCCATAGAAAGATATTCAATAGTTTCCTTCAGAAATTAAGTCTAGGATTGAATGTCACTGTGTAATTGAAGGACATTTCTCCTACTACAGGAGAATCCAGCCTCTGAGTTTAAGTTATTATGAGCATTTTTAATTAAATTCAGCACAGCTGATGAGAAAACATTCTAAAATTTGGTATTTAACGAGCCATTTTATGGAGTGCTAACACACCAGGAATAGCAGCAACTTGTCTCAATCACTTGGCTCACAATGGCAATGTAAGCTTCAAATACATATGCTACCTAAAAAAATATGGCTTCTGATATATATGATAAACTAAAATAAAACATAAGCAGTTTAGAGAACAAAGCATGTAGGTAATCACCACTAGACTCAAGAAAGTGAGTATTATCAGCTATGCCATTTCACTGTATGACTCTTTCTCAGAGCATCTTTACCAGCACTTTTTATTTTCTATTCTATTTTAAAGAATAGTTTATTGATTTTTAGAGAGAGAGGAAGGAAGGAGAGAGAGAAAAACATCTATATGAGAGCACAACATTGATCAGCTATCGCCTGCATGCTCCCCCACCCCCCACCCCATGGGATCAAACCCACAACCAGAAGATGCGTCTTTGAATGGGAATCTAACCAGCAATCTCAGGGTACAGCCAAACAGGTCAGGGCAACTGCACTTTGGATAGCTTAGTTGGGTTGTTTCCAATTCTTGCTGTTACAAACAATTTTGATAAGAATATATTCTTGAAAATATCTCGAGACAACTGTGCAGCAGTTACTCTAGTCTTGATACATGGGGATAGATTTGCTTGGTTATAAAGTATACCCATGCTAAATTATTTTTTAGTGTAAAATTATCAAAGTGGTTTTTGTCATTTATACTCATTCCAGTATTAATATTTTTCTTTATTTTTCATACTTTACTTACAGATAAAAATAAACAAACAAAAAATACATCCAAACCTAATGTCGCATATGAGAAGGGAAGAGCCTTGGACCTGCCTTAGCAAACATAGGAGAGAAAAACCCCACTGAACATCAGCAGTACTTAAATTTTGCCCCCTTCTTTCCACCCTGCCCAGCCTATCTCCTGCCCACAGCACACACAGGATGGAAATGCTCAGTCTCAGGTCCATCCTACAGACTCTCGACTTTGGGCAACCCCTAGTCTTTGTTTTTGTTTTGGTGTGTTTTTTTTTTGTTTGTTTGTTTGTCTACAGGTGCCATGAAGTTGTTGTCAAAGGGGATAGGGTCTCCAGGATTACAGACTTCAGGCGCAGACCAACTTTGATTATCATTTTCCAGAGTTCTAACTTTCTTCATACTTTGGTCTCTGGATTTCTTATATTTGTGCAATTTCAGCAATGCATTTTTACTGTATCTGGCACTGTCATTAGGAGGGTTGTGTGGTGTTTCTAGCAAAACAGACTATCTTAAAAGAAAGTACTCATGCTACTTGTAAAATAATTAATGCCTTAACTTTCCTATACAGGATAATGTGGAAGTAGATATGTTTAAAAAGTGCTTAGCAGAATGTATCATATGTAGCAAGTTTTGAGACATTTGATCTATATATAACCATTATAATTGAGATGTGCTAATGTTGAATTCTGCATAGAAAATCCTGAGAGATCACATATGTCACTCCAGATTTCATGACTGTTGAACATTACAAGCTCTATGATGTTGAAAAGAACATTGTAAATGTGCAGACTTCTGTTGCATTGACATTGTCTACATAATTAAAGCAGTCTGAGTAGAAAATATTGTCAATTCTGCTTTTCTTCCATTCAACTATATTATAGAAAAATGAAAACACTAAAGAAATTTTAAAATGGTTGTAAAATGAGCCATAATTTCTTATCCTCTGAATTTATTATAGAATGGATATATTAAAACTAGTTAAAATGCAAAAAATTCTAATTTACATGTTATAAATTTGTAAGTATTAAAAGCTGCCTTGACATTTTATACTGAATAAATACTTTTAAAACATTGATCCTTGGTATATATCTGTGGCATTTATTTACCATGTGAATTTTTATTTCAAAATAAATACATACTGTATGCTAAATGGCAATAGAAAATTGAAGTTAAAAGAGCAAAATAAAATTCCCCATTTAGTTTAACATATTAGAAAATATTACATTCCAAGCTTCCTTTAAAAATATCACAGAAATAGTTATTGCTTTATGTTTCCTTAATTAAAGATTAAATTATTAGAGTAATCAGCTTTAAAAAAATCATACAACATTCTTTCCTAATACATAGGGTTGCCATATAAAACAAAGAATGCCCAATTACATCTGAATTTTAGACAAAAAATGAGTATGCCTTAGCCAGTTTGGCTCAGTGGATAGAGTTCCAGCCTGCAGACCAAAGGGTCCCAGGTTCAGTTCTGGACAAGGGCACACACCTTGGCTGCAGGCTCTTCTCCAGCCTGGCCCTGGTCAGGGCTTATGCAGGAGGCAACCAATCCATGTGTTACTCTCACAGTGATGTTTCTCTCTGTTTTTCCCTCTCCCACTCTAAAAATCAGTGAAAAATATCCTCATGTAAGGATTAATAAAACGAACAAACCAAAGAATATATTTTTAGTATAAGTATGTCCCATGTAACATTTTGGACATTTTATACTAAAATAGTATTTTTTGTATCTCTGAAATAGTGTAGCATTCTTTTTGGTTTGCTAAAAAACAAAACCCTAGGGGCAACCCTACTAGTATGGTAGCACAGTATACTTATATAATCTGTATATTCTATTATTTCTGCTCATTTAAAGCACCAGTAAGTTATATCCCCATATGCTTTCTTAAATGTTGAGCCAGCCCAAAAGGATTAATTTTCTCATTTGTAACAACATGACCTCATTTATGTTTTAGTTATGTATTTGAGTTTATTCACAGAAGTCAATTTCTACAATATTAAGAGTAATAAAGGGCCTCTTTTAATTAATTAAAAAATAAATTTCCAGCTCTAGCTGGTTTGGCTCAGCGGATAGAGCGTGGGCCTGTGGCCTGAAAAGTCCCGGGTTCGGTTCCAGTCAAGGGTACATGCCCAAGTTGCAGGCTCGATCCCCAGTAGGGGCCATGTGGAGGCAGCCAATCAATGATTCTCTTTCATCATTGATGTTTCTATCTCTCTCTCTCCCTTCCTCTCTGAAATCAATAATATATATAAATTTCCAGAAAGCCAGGTGTGTACATTAGAAGAATAGTATCAATAGGGGAAAAACTATCAGATTGCATTTTGTAATCCTGCAATGTTAGCAAATAGGATTTGAGGGTATTCATATCAGCACCCATTAAAAATAAAACAGAAACTTTTCATATATATATCAGCTAATGCATCATCTCAAAAATACTGTATATATCACATATATACCATATATATCACATGTCATATATATCACATGTCATATACCTCATATATATCATCTTGATAGCCAAGTTTCCAAATTATATAAAATTTTTATTTTTACTTTCTTATTTTGATCCTCATCTGAGGATATATTTTTATTAATGTTTAGGGAGAGAGGAAGGGTAAGAGAAGGGGGAGAGAATATTGATGTGAAAGAAACATTGATCAGTTCTCTACCATATGCACCTAGACCAGGGATTGAATTCTCACCTAAGAATGTGCCTGACTAGGAATTAAATCCACAACCTTTTGGTGTATGGGGATGACACTCCAACCAACTAAGCCACCAGGCCAGGACTAAAAAATTTTTGAGAAGATTATTGTTATATTCTTAAAACCAAAATATAGCTGGAAGATTTCACCTATAATCTTCATCACAGCTACATAAATAAATTCAATAAAGATCAAGATCAATATCAACTTTTACAAACATGGGTGGATTAAATTTCATAAGATGTGTCCATTCTCAACATTAAATTATACCTAAATGTCAAAACCACATGAATAGAACTGCTGAAAAGTCAAGCAGGCATTTTCTCTGTGTGGGTGCGCCCGTGCCCTTGGGCGCATGCCCGTGTGAACATAATGACAAGCCTTCCATTTTTTTTTTAAGAAAGACAGAATTGAGCAGATCGATCAGCTGTCTAGGCATCAGGAAAACACGTGTAACTGGGCCCTGGGTTGCAATTATAACTGTATTTATCGAACACAAATCTAACTGGCACTTGTGAAAATAGAGGTTGGAATTTGAAAGAGTTTTAGAAATGTAGAGTAACCACCTCCGCTTCTGATGAGGCACTGACGCCTGTGTTGTTCACAGTCTCTGAGGGCTGGTGGCTATTCCACAGAGCCTGGCTGCTTACCGTTCAGTATTTTCTTCCTCCAACAAAGCTTCCTTCTCAACATTTCCTAGCAGTGCATGTAAACATAGAAAGGGTTGTGGGGAAAGTTGAAAATACACTCTTCAAATTATTTCCTTCATATGGAATGACTTTGTCTTTTAGCTTTCAGGTTCGTTCACTGCATTCATTTGAGAACGCAGTATGGTGCATGGCATTTCTGAGACCATGCCTAAAAAGACGGAAGATGAAAGCTGATGAGATTACAACCCCCAGTGCCAGGGCCAAAGCTCCTGGATATTTTTATAGGCATGCAGTGAGAGGTGGTATGGTGTTCTCAAGAGCATGTGTGAGCAGAAGTGGGTTTGAATCCAGCTCTCCCTCTTTTCGGTATTTGGCACTGCTGACCTTTCTGTTTACAAGGAACAGCTCTACCACACTGCTGGTGGTCTCCACCCACGCTGGCTGCTCCATATAAATATTATTGATGACCCTTCTTTCTTGTTTTGCATTTAAAATGTTGGAGTTCTTAGGGCAGGCTCCTAGGGCTTCTTTCGATTCAACAGTTTCTCCCAGAAACTGTTATCCAGTCTTTTGACTTAAAGCATATTTATAAGCTGGTGAGGTCCAGAAGTCCCAACCTTTCCCTGGGAGACACGAGATGTCCACGCAGATACCGAGCTGCTTAGATAGCTGTCTTTTGTCTATGATGCATTACATGCACAGCTGTACGTGGAAGCGCTCTCTTGAGATTTAGAACTGCCTATGTAAGTGTGAATTTATCAGATTCACTTGAAATGACTCATAGGCATTGGTTAGTATTTAGATCTATAGCATTATTTGTAATCACCGCTTGATTACAAATATAGCTCCCTACTCACACACCATCCCCCAGTTATCCTTGGTGAAGAATATACTGATATAAATGAAATATAAACTACAAATACATGACATATACTTAAGATTTAAGAAAGAAATTTCTAGTCTCCACATATTGTGATCACTCAGAATGTGAGTTTTCATTGGTTATAAATTGAAGTTAGCTTTTTCTCACTGAGATTTATAGTGTGGACCAAAAGTGTCTGGAGTATCATAAGTGCATAATAAATATGTGTTGAAATAAATATTTAGCAAATGAACAACTGATCAACCTAGGGTTCTTCAACTAGCATGTGAATAGAGAGACCAAAACCTAAGACAGACTGATAGAGTGAATCTCACTGACATCTCATATTTTCCAGTGCTTTCTAGTCGTAGACATGTGATGCTGGCCAACATCAGAATATCAGGAGACCTCGTTAGCAAGAGATACAGCTGCAAGAACCAAGAAGCTCAGTTACCAGGGCAGGCCTGCCTTTGGAACCTGAGTCAGAATCTGTGCTTCAGATAAACGCTGCTCCCCAAATTTTCCCAGTTCTTAGTTCACTATAAGGCAGAATAGCATTACAATAATCCCTCCTCTAGTACCATCGCACCAAACACATCCACAGTTTTCAGATCTGTGTGTTTTTGTTGTGACTGTTCTAGAAGAATTAAAACATCAGTGCACAGAATAATATTTTCTGCCATCAAGGAGTGTCATTGATTCTGCTCTAAATACAAATATCTGATATGTTTTGGTAATTTCTCATATAATGAAATAGGAAGAATCATCCTAACAGCTAGGAAAGTAACTGTCCCGAGGGTTTTTCCAATGTAAAGAGGGTTAAATTGCTCATTTAAAAGCATTCACTTTAAAAAGTGACAAATGTAATTTCTCTGTATCTAACATTTAATGACAGCCTCAGTTTATCTAACCATTAAGTTAGGACCACTGCTCTGTTTGCTAGATATTTTAAAAATAGTAATGATTAAAATAAACCCATTGTGTCCAATGTACTGCTTCTAAGTATTAAAAGTACTGATTTATTTCCTTGGTGTGCCATAAAAAATAATATGTTCCAAGTGGGGCAGGTACAGCATTTCTCAATAAAGCCCAACAATCTTCATAAATGTGAATGATTAAAACAAAGAATTAAGTAAGCTGACATTTAAGAGTAGATTTTGTTGCCTTAAGACAAAAGCAATCACTGGCCTGTATTGGATGGCATTTGAAAATGTCTTTCTCCTGCGGCACTGTTGTAAGTCAGTTCTTTAATGAGCAAGTAAAGGAGATTATCTAACTCTATATCAAACTAATCTCTATGTTTCAACATTGAGAAGATCAATACATAATAATTTAAGTGACAGATTATTATAAACATAACAATGGTATAATTACATGTAATTTTATCTCATATATGTTTGGAAATAGTATGCATTTTAATATTGAAGGTTATTTTTCTCTTTTACTTAAATTTTTAAAAAATGAAATACCCTATTATTTTATGCTTTTTGAGTTCTTTAATATGCTGTGTTTTTTTTTTTTTTATGATGTAAGAGATGGCCTAAAGTCTTATTTGTATTTGGAGTCAAAAATATTCTCAGGTTAACCACCAGCATGTTCAATATCAAACACACATTGGAAACAGGGAAATACAGTTAATTATATAATGGCATAGAAGTAAAGATGACCAAGCAGAAGACAGGTCATCAACTATGTCCATTTTGAAGCTGTGAGTCACTAATATTCTGTAACCATATGGATTTAATTAAAATCACTTTAAGATCTAACCCTAACTTACTGATTTCCAATAATATCCTTAAATTTAATCATTATCTTAACAGTTCAGTGCCCAAGTGATAGACACTATTCTAGCTTGTTAGCATTGCAATCATAAATAATCTAGCACTGCCTACTTTGGATGTTGCTAATGGGCTAAACAGGGCATTAATAGTTCAGTAGATTATATAATCTGATAGGAATAAATATTGGAAGCTATGCCAGTTTACAAAAAAAAGTTATAAATGATGAGGATTAGCTTTGTAGAAGACCTGTAAATTGAGTTTTATAAGATTATAAGGAATGGGCCTGCTGATGAAAAGTAAATGGGAAGTGTGAATGACCATGTATATTGTTGCTTTAGGGCAGTGATCAGCAAACTGTGGCTCACGAGTCACATGCGGCTCTTTGCCCCCTTGAGAGTGGCTCTTCCACAAAATACCACAGCCTGGGCAAGTCTATTTTGAAGAAGTTTCATTAGAAGAAGTTTAAGTTTAAAAAATTTGGCCCTCAAAAGAAATTTCAGTCATCGTACTGCTGATATTTGACTGTTGACTAATGAGTTTGCCAACCACTGCTCTAGGGAGAAAAAAGACAGGCTTCTTCCACAGCCTCTTACTGAACATGATCCCTCTACATAGTGTTGGTCATGATTCACATGAAACTGCAGGAAAAGGCTATTTTCACTGCATAAACATGCATGACTAGTGATGGGATTATTAGAATCCATGGCAGAGAAATGCGTGAAGTCTTCATATGCAAACTCACAAATTTTGTCACATCGGTCACCACTGGCAGGGCCCTGTCACCCAATGTAAAATCATTCATCCTATTGAGACATTGAGGAAAGAAAATTAGATCTGAGAAAGAGTACTCCGCAGTAAAAGATATTTTTTTTAAAAAAGACTAGATGCAATGGTATTAGAGTTTTACTATGCATCAGGATTTGTACATTCATTTAATTCTCTCCCAATATAGGTATGTTTACTCCCTTTTAAATGAAAGAAGAATAAGTATAAAGAATATTAGTGAAGCAGACTCTGAGACAAAGATGAAAGTGCAAGCAGGGTACTTGAGAGGCTGGGAAACACTGGCAGGCATGAGGTAGGGGTTCAAGAAGGGAAGAAGGCCAGTGATGAGTTTGTATTGAACGAGATGCTAGTGAGTGGCGTGAAAGGTACTTGCAAAGGGATGAAGCCGATGCCTCAGAATTCTCCTGTCTGTGAAAAAGGGTCTGGGATATTTATACTCAGGACGATCACTTGTTTGGAATTCCTCGAGATGCGGTGGCACTAGTCCAGCCTCTTACCTCTTATACATAAGATCAGAATGGCCTTCTATAGTTTCAGTTAGAGAAATGAAAGCAAATGACTCAGGCACAGAGGTGTAGCTACTGCCAGTGGTGAGAAAACCCTGGAAGGTCTCACTGATGAGGACAGGACACTGCCAGCATCTGCTACAGGTACTGCACAGGTGTAACTAAAATCTAAATAAAAAGTAAAGCGCAACTAGAATGGGCTATAACTAGGTAAGTCTCTCACATCATTAAAACAATATAATAAGCATGTTTTAAAATACTGAAGGCCTATCTTGTTAAAACCAGTGGATAAAGCAACTATAGATCATAATGAAATGGGGAGATTTTAAGTGATGCACAAGAAATCATGCTCTGCCCACAAGGTTTGAGACTGTGGTCTAATATTAATGCTTGGAGTAGAGTGCTGAAGAAGGAGGATATGAGAGCAGAAAAGAAAAACACAAAAAATATTAAGGTAAAGAAAAAAGTAGTTAGTTGTACCAAATATAAATGAAGAGTTCAGGCAGAAAATGTAAGAACTGTGTCAATTCTAAATCAAGCAAGACAGGTCGGTGAGGAGAAAAATCATTTCTAAATTATAAATAGCAAGGTTATTTAGGGTGAGAAGAGATACATAGTTGACTATATAATGACTTTTCACTTTAAAAATATAGCCATAAGGCTTAATGCTAGCAACACAAAACACACTTTCAACAGATAAAGAAGAGAGGGGAAAGCCTTTCATCCCACAATGGGCTTTATGTAAATAATCATAGTCAGACCCTGACCAGATAGCTCAGCTGTTTAGAGAGTCATCCGGATATCCAGAGATTACAGATTCCATCCCTAGTCAGGGCACATAAAATAATCAACCAATGAACGCATAAATAAGTGGAACAATAAATTGAGTTCTCTCTCTCTCTCTCTCTCTCTCTCTCTCTCTCTCTCTCTCTCTCTCTCTTATCTCCTCTCTCAAACCCATAAAGATAAATAATCATAGGCAAAGCTACCATAAGCTTGAGGGAACTTATAGACATATACGTTCTAAAAATGATTCAGAATTAGCTCTCCAAAATTGGAGAAAGAGAGAGTATATATTCAGACTGGAAACAAAGGCTAGGTTCTGCCAGTTCTAGCCAAATGACTTTGGGAAATTGTTGAATATCTATATTCCGTAGATTCCTACTTACAAAATGACAGTTTGCATATCATGATTTGCAAAGTAATATTTAAAATGGTTTCCTTTCAAACATATTATTAATTAGAAATCAGAACATTTTATTCAATATATTATAATTGATGAATTGTTATTTCAGCCCTATTTCATGAGTAATGTAGAATCACAAGGAAGAAGTATTAATTTTAATTTAGAATTTAAATATGATTTATTAGTGTGAGAATGTGTTTGCCCAATATTAAATACTCATTGAAATAATCACAAAAAAACTGAAAAATGTCAATATATTTTTATCACCACTGGAAAAAAATTCAGTTTATTAAATTACATATATATATATATATATATATATATATATATATATATATATGTCAAGAAACTCCACATTTTATAAATCTAGTAGAAGTATAAGCAAACTGCTATTCTCCATGTCAGTGGACATACAGGTATAACTAAACTGATCTGTGTATTTTCTCTGTGGATAAATGGGTCTATCACTATTACCAACTACAGAAGTAGTCTATCAAAAAAAGCTTACATATCAGAATACTTTTAATTTGAAGTTCAGCTGGTAAATAGCTTACATGTTCACCAGCACAATAAATCAGTGATATCTATTTAAAAATACAGGACTTAGGACAGAATTTAGAGAAGTTAAAATGCTATTCTGTTCTGAGGATATGAGAAAGGCTAAAACCTCGCTGAGAAAAGCTGATTAGGACGTAAAAGAGTCATGCTCCTGACCTCCAGAGTGCCAGGCCCTTCCTCAAGACACAGGGCCGCTTCAATGACATGGAAGAGTTCAGACAAGATGCTGTGGGTCCCACCTTGTTTCATACTTTGCATATGTTTACCTCTGGCTTCTGCTGATCCACATACTTACTTATCTACTCCTGGCACCCTCAAATTCACTGGATTCTGTTCTGAACAAACCAGCTCTTTACCATGCTCAGAGAGTTTGACTAATTTCTTATACTAGCTTTTACCAGTACTTGGATATCTGAGACTTAGATTGAGCAACTACATTTAGACCCAAATAGTTACAAATAACAACAGCTATTTCAAGTACATAAAGCTTCTTATTATAAAGAAGTGATTAGAGTTATAGTGTGACTAGAGGCCTGGTGCATGAAATTCATGCACGGGGGTGAGGGGGGAGGGGATGTCCCTTAGCCCAGCCTGCACCCTCTCCAATCTGGGACCACTTCAGGGATGTCTGACTGCCAGTTCAGGCCCAATCCTAGTAGGGTCGGGCCTGAACGGGCAGTCGGACATCCTTCTCACAATCCAGGACTGCTGGCTCCAAACTGCTTACCTGCCTGCTTCTCTGATTACCCCTAACTGCTTCTGCCTGCCAGCCTGCTAACCTGCTAACCACTACCCTGCCAGCCTAATTGATGTCTAACTGCTCCCCTGCCAGCCTGTTTGCCCCCAACTTCCCTCCTCTGCCAGCCTGCTCACCCTTAACTGCCCTCCCCTGCAGGCTTGATTGCTCTCAATTGTCCTCCCTTGCAGACCTGGTCCCACCCAACTGCCCTCTCCTGCTGGCCATCTTGTGGTGGCCATCTTGTGTCCACATGGGGGCAGGATCTTTGACCACCTGGGGGCAGCCCTCTTATGTGTTGGAGTGATGGTCAATCTGCAAATTACTCTTTTCTTAGATAGGATAGAGACCTGGTGCATGGGTGGGGGCCAGCTGGTTTGCCCTGAAGGGTGTCCTGGATCAGGGTGGGGGATTCCTTGGGGCGAGAGGCGGCCTGGGCAAGAGACCTGTAGAGGTTTGCAGGCCAGCCATGACCTCCCAGCGACCAAAGCAGAGGTTCTGATACCTGGGATTAATCTATATCTACAATGGAAACTTTGTAGCCTGGAGGGGAGCCAATCCAGGGTGGCAGCCATTTCTGTTTGAAACTTTGTAGACTAGGCCTCAGCAGGCTGAAAGCTTGGCTTCCTCCATTACCAGGGAAACCCAAGCCTCTGTTCTCTCCAGCTCAGTGGCTGCCACCATTTCTGTATCTTTTTATAATTGAAACTTTGTAACATTGAGTGGAGGCCTAGGCAGGCAGTGGCAAGCCTTGGCTTCCTCTGTTTTACTGGGAAATCCAAGCATTCCTCCTGCTTTCAGTGGCTGCAGCCATTTTGGTTGGGGTTTATTTGCATAATCTGCTCCTGATTGGCTGGTGGGCATGGCTGTAGGTATGGCTTGTGAGTGTGGCAAAGGTACAGTCAAATTTGCATATTACTCTTTTATTAGATAGGATACTACAGAAGAGAATCAGAGATATTACTAGTAGACATTAAAAGAAAGGGGAATGAAAGCTCAATGGAAAAGATATTTTCCAGCAGCTGAAAGTGTTTAGAAATAGATGAATATCCTGCATAAGTCTGGAATCTCAAATCTAGCCTCTTCTAATGACCAGGTCATCTTCACTTCCCTAAAAATTTTGCCTCCACTGGGTTCAATTTCTAACCTTTGAATAACATCGTTAGCTCCTTTCTCTAGTTGTCCATCTGGCTTCCTGGGTACCACTGGAAAAAGGCAGGGCAATGTACTGACTAGCCCGGTATAAATCCAAATCAGCACACTGTATCCCAGCTCTATTTGCCTCTTGGCAACATCTATATTTAGTTCATAGAGATTCTCCAATTCTGTAGCTTTGTATTACCCTCCACAGAAAGAACCAGGATACTTATTTTTATATATTTAATTTTAACAAAATTTAATGAAATAAAGTTTACTCTTAAAATATATAGTACAAGCTGATATATTCTGTGTTATTCTATTTTATTTTGAATGTATTAGTTGTAACCAACTGAAATTATTTTATCATCCAATAATCAATCAGTCAAGACCCACTAATGGATCATAGTCTCTTATTTAAAGAAGTACTAGTTTCATGATTTAGTAAATCATGAAATTGTGTTCAGTAAATGTCTACTAATGTAAAGATGTTAAGATATAAGTAGCTTCATCTTCCCCTTCTACTAATATACTTTAAAATGTGAGTTTCTATAAACATCCTTTTACTAATGTCCTTGCTCTCAGAGTTCTGCCCCTCCCCTCCTTTCAAGTCTGCTTTGCTGTTGTTTTGATCTAATCCCACTTTGCTGAAAACTTCTTGAGCTACTACCCACCTCTCCTCATCACCCAACTGCCCTTGCATCTTGACTACCCCCACTCCATTCTTTTCTTCCTCTGTTGACAGATATACTCAGGTCAGGTCTCTAATATTTTGCAAAATAAATAAATAAAAGCATTTTTGGAGTCAGCTTTCTGTGTAAAGTACCTATTTTCTCAACTAATTATTTGTCAATTAATACTCTTGGTAAAACATGATAAGTGGTTTTAAGCTATTTATTCTTATTACAATTTTTCACTGTTTACTCTACCTGGAGTATAAGTGCCCTGAAAGCATCCTGTCTAATCCTATCTAATAAAAGAGTAATATGCAAATTGACCGTATCTTTGCTACAGCAAATAAGCCACACCCGTAAGCCATGCCCACAAGCCAATCAGCAGATATATGTAAATTAACACACAACCAAGATGGCTGCTGCCCATGGCAGGTCAGGCCAAGCAGGCTGGGGGTGTGGCCAGGCAGCCATTGGCCCAGATCGCAGGGCAATTACTTCCCTGGGTGTCCCCGGCCAGGGGCGAAAAGGTCTCACCAAGAGGCCTTTTCACCACCCCCCCACCCCCCGGCCTCGGGCAGGCTGGGAGGGCTGGTGCATGGCTAGGCAGCGATCGGCCCAGATCTCAGGGTGATGGCTGGCTGGGGTTCCTTGGCCAAGGTCCCCTGCCCAAGGAAGAAGAGTCTCGGCCAGAGGCTTTGGGCCTTGGGCAGACCAGGGGTGAGCCATCAGTAGAACATCCCCTGAGGGCTCCCAGTATGTAAGACAGGGCAGTTGGGCTGAGGGGCCACCCACCCCAGTGCACAAATTTCGTGCCCCGGGCCCCTAGCAAAATATTAATATGCAAATTGACCGTACCTCCACTACACCCAATAAGCCATGCCCACAAGCCACGTCCACAAGCCAATCAGGAGCAGGATGGGCAGGGGACATGGCCAGCCAGCAATGGGGGGGCCCTGATAGCAGGGCAATGGCTGGGTGTCAAGGGCCAGACTGGGCTGGGGGCGGGGCCAGCAGGCAATGGCTAGGCCTTGATCTCAGGGCGATGGCCAGGTGGCCAGGTCTGAAAAAGGCCTCTCACTGGGCTGAGCCAGGCTGGGCACGGGGCCAGCCAGCAATGGCGGCCTTGATCGCAGGGTGATGGCTGTGTGCCCAGGGCTAGTAAATTTGCACATGCAGGCAGGGCAGGCAGCACCTGATGTAGCCTGCAGGGTCCATGCCACCATGGACTTGGCAGACCTGGGGGGCAGCGCCTGATGCCCCCAGGAAGTCAAGGCAGCTATAGGGACCAGGCAGGTTTGGTAGGCAGCACCTGACGCTGCCTGTGGTGTTCAGGCTGTGATAAGGACCAGGCAGGACTGTGAGGTAGCAACTGATGCTGTCCATGGGGATTGGGACTGGGCAGGTGACATGGATAATGCATGATGTTGCCTACTATGTCAGGCAGTGATAGGGACTGTGCAGTTCCAGCAGGTACCTCCTGATGTTGCCCGTGGGGTCCAGGCAGCTATCAGGGACCTGGGCAGATGGCATGGAGGGTGCCTGAAGCCCCCTGGATTGTCCAGGTGGCAATTAGAACTGGGCAGTTCCAGCAGGCAGGACCTAACGCTGCCTGAGGGGTTCAGGCAGTGATTGGGAGCAAGTAGTTCCAGCAGGCAGCTCCTGATGTTGCCCACGGGGTCCAGGCAGCAATGGGGATTGGGCAGACGGCATGGACAGCACTGAAGTCACTGGGGGGTACATAGGTAGGAGTGGCCAGGGTCTTCAGGATCACTGTCTGCCCCTGGGCCATCTGAGGACACTGGTGGAGCAGGACTGAGTTGAACATTTTAATGAAAATGGGATGCCTGTGTCCCGCCCCACCATGCCCTGTCCCTGGAGAGAAGAGGGAAGTGGGCAGTTAGGAGGCACCTGGGCTCCGAAGTGGCTGATGGAGGTGAGCACAGTTGCAGATGAGGCGGCTCTTGCAGGCTCTGAGGTGGAAAAGTGCATCTACGGTCTGATGGACAAAATCACTTTTCTGAAGAAGATTTATGACAAGGAGATCACCAAGCTGCAGGTGTAGATCCAGTATGCTCAGATCTCTGTGGAGATGGACGTGTTCTCCAAGTCTGACCTCTGCCAGCTCAAGGACATCCGCGCCCAGTACAAGAAGCTTGCTCCCAAGAACATGCAGAATGCCAAAGAATGGTACAAGAGCTGCTTCACCATGCTGACCGAGAGCTCTGCAAAGAACACTTATGCAGTGCAGGCCAGTGACTGCTCAAGGCCAAGACCCTGGAGATGGAAAGATGCCGGGGCATGAAAGAAGCATTGGGAAAGCAGTTGCGAGAGCTGGAGGATAAGCAGAACTCCAATGTTAGTGCTATGCAGGACAGGATCAACAAATTAGAAAATGAGTTGAGACCTACAAAGAGTAAAATGGTACAATATTTAAAAGAATACCAGGACCTCCTCAATGTGAAGATGGCTTTGGACATTGACATTACAGCTTACGGGAAATTCTTGGAAGGTGAGTAGACCCTGCTCAGTTTCACCAGCGTGGGAAGCACAGCCAGGAGCTACTCCCAGAGTTCCTAGGTCTTTGGTGATCTGCCTACGGTGGTTTACAGACTAGCTCCCACTTGATGTCTTCTGTTCCTTCCCTTCTTAATACCCCTGCCACATCCAGAAGGAGCAGATTGAGGTGGAGAAGACCACTGAGGCTGCAAAAGCTGAGAAAACTAAGGATAAACCCCCTTCTGAAGGAAAAGCTGAAGAGGAGGAGAAGGAAGAGGCCGAGGAAGAGGAAGGAGAAGAGGAAGAAGGTGCCAAGAAAGAATTTGAGAATGCAAAGGAGGAAGGAGGTGAAGGTGAAGGAGAAGCTGCCCAAGAAACTGAGGAGAAGGTGAAGGAGAAGATTCCCAAGAAGCTGCCCAAAGAGATGAAGGTGCTGGGAAGCAGCAAGCAACCAAGAAGAAAGATTGAGCCTCCCTTTCTTTAATTATTTCAGGAATAATCCTCCCAATAGTCAACCCCATCACCAACCAAGTAGTTGAGTCCCCAATGCTATATGAATTAAAGTTGGACGTTAAATGTTATGCTATGACTTTTCTCCTTATACAGAGTATCCATTTGTTTGCAGAGTGGCTTCCTGGCTTGCGGCCAGCCTGTGCATGATCCACACTTATGAGTTCAGGATCTATGACAATCTGAATAATTCAGATGTTTACAATAAAAACACATGAATACACGAAGTCACTAATGTTAATGTTAAAATTCATAGAAAAAATAGTCCTTTGAATCTTTGGTGGTTAGAAAGTAAAGAGCTCAAATCATGTGCAATAAACAGTAAATAAAGTTACACTGAATGACAAAAAAAAATACATTAGGGGCCAAGAAATGTTCAAATACCTGGGAATCATTCCCAGATCAGGAAGGCAAGTCACAGGTTGTATATTATTGCTACAAATACAGTATTTCTTACTACTTACAACATATACAATGTAATGTATTAGATGCCTTCCTATCTCATGAAGTACGTATTCTCATAGGCAATACTGGTAGATATGTTATAGTTATGGCAGTATGTCATATCCTATCTATATTAATAAAAGGATAATATGCTAATTAGACCATGAGACGTTCCAGATGTCCTTACGAACAAAGCCATGGTGGCAGAGCCGAGGCAGAGGTGGTTATGTGTGATCAGGCCAGGAGGGGAAGGCCATTGGGGGTGATCAGGCTGGCAGGCAGATGCAGTTGGGGGCAAGCAGGCCAGCAGGCAGAGTGGTTAGGGGAGATCAACATGCAGGCAGGTGTGCAGTTAGGAGCCAGTAGTCCTGGATTGTGAGGGGATTGTCCAACTGCGAGTTTAGGCCCAATCCCACAGGGGTCCCAGATTAGAGAGCATGCAGGCCAGGCTAAGGGACACACCCTCCTCCACCCTATACCCCTGTCTACAAATTTTGTGCACCAGGCCATTAGTAGTATATATAGCTCTTTGGTGTGTCATTTTCATGCATCACATAGTGTAGTAAAGCAGTGGTCCGTATGCACTGACTAAGTGGGTTAGTAGCATACCCTACTCTGAACAGAAGGTCCTGAAGATCTGACTCAGGCTTAGAAACCATTGGCTACCTCCCCCTAGCTTTCCTGGGCTGCTATTTCTGTTCCTTCTGCTGCCTAGAGCTAGAAGACTATGCAAATGGACTTGTTTGAGGACAATGGAGCCCTTTGTTTGAAAATTTATGGGGTATTTTAACATCCCTCACCTTAACACATCACCATCACATGCTTTTCAGGGGAATGGAAAAAATCTAGGAACCTCACTTTGCATAGAAGTAAACGGAACATAATTTTCACTGCTCATTGGTGATGGGAGTCACAGTTTTAGATTCAGGTCTGGCATTCTGCCTACCTTTCCACATTACCTTTACATCCTTAACGATGTTAACAACCTTTGTAATGCTTAACATATAATGTCTGAAAAGCAGATATGAATTTTAAGAATTAATTAATTGATTAGAAAACAATATTCTAACCCTAAAAACAAAACTGCAAGATTCTAAAATTACTGATCAGTTACATTTCAATTGAACTGCAAAAAGCATATTGTGAGATACAATTTATTAATATAAGCCATGTTCATTTTCTTCTATAATAGAACCAACTCTGAAATCCAAGAGAAGTATTTTATAAAACTAAAATTATATACAGTTATACATATTTTATTCTCATATACATGAATATAATTTAAATATCACTACAGTTTAGGATCCTGAAAGCCTTATAGTTTGCCAAGAAATGAATATAATAAAATGCAAGTTTCAATTAGTACTAAGTGGCCAGTTACATATGCTTCAGATAAATTAGAAAGGTCCACTTTTAATTATCTTAAGAGAGAATTAATTATTGTCTCTGTATGTATGGGTGGAACTTTGCATCAGTGAATTGCATATATTTTTTTAATTTACTGATTTTTACAGAGAGGAAGGGAGAGAGAAAGAGAGTTAGAAATATCGATGAGAAAGAAACATCAATCAGCTGCCTCCTGCACACTTCTTACTGGGGGTGTGCCGGCAACCAAGGTAGATGCCTTTGACCGTAATCGAACCTCAGACCATTCAGTCTGCAGACCGACACTCTACTCACTGAACCAAACCATTGGTGTGAATTGCATATTTATCTTGATCTGCTTTCTCTCAATCACCATAAAAAATCTTGTAATTCTCATAATATTTGGCTGAGTATATTAGAATTATGTGTATATTTGTCTTACTTACTCTTCCTTCTCCCTTTTGTAGGCATCTCCACAGTGTGCCCAAGACTTTACAAGTTTCAAAAATTAAACTGGATTGTTGATCATCATACATTTATAAGCTTTCTATAGCCTGGAGACACACCTTACTCCAATTTTTTTTCTTGGATCACATTGAGCAGATCTTTGCAAACAGTAGGGTCTAAATACATATTGGTTGAGTTTATTTAAATTTTAAGGTTGAGAAATAATAACAATTTACTTATTGTGGCCATTGGTAAATGAATTAAACTACATATTGTAACTTGGTTTATATTTGAGAAGCTACAAAACTTGGGAATCAGCTTTAAAAATAGTTGTATAGATCCAAATTAAACATTTTGAGAGAAAATGGTTTTGAAGGGTAGTTTAGATTAAAAATATATTATTTTTTTATTTTCTAATGAATATTTAGTACATATTAAACATGTCCTGTACAAAGACATGGTAGAAAGCATTAAGAGAAAACCATTTCATTTCAGTGCAACCAATTGTTCAATTCTTCAAAAACACTGTTTGGGCTAAATTAAGATAGCCATCAGTTTTGTTGTGTTGTTTTGTTTGTTTGTTTGTTTGTTTGTTTTTTTCCTGCAGAAGTATATATTACATATTCATAGTTTTTTGTTAAAACAAAAAACTGTCCTAAAGAATAGGGTGACAATTACTGTTAGTATTTTAGCTAACTAAGGATTTTTTTTCCAATTATGTGTGTAGATCCAGAATGATTTTTGCAAAGGCTAGATTTTACACTGTTCAAATTTTATGCATTTTAGCTTATTCAAAATTGAATCTCAAATGTATTTCAGTCTCCATAATGATGCATTGAACATATGGACTTCCATAAATTCAAAGGATCATTCAGACTTTCAATATAAATTTAGCCTACATTTATCACCATTACTTTGTAAAAAATCTTTTTTGCTAATTTTCTTTAGCATTTGACTCTGTGAAGAAGAGTTGGCTATGGTATAAGAAATTAAATCTCAAGATACTCTGTCTGTTAAGTTATAAGAAATATGAATCTTAAAAACTCTTAAGTTATAAAACTTGAGTTTTTAAGATTCATATTTCTCAGCACAGATCAAATAGCAATTTCTAGTAGAGTGACGAAGTGCTTGATTATCTTTTTAATTTTTAGGTTTGTCATCTGAAAATATTTGATTAGCTGGGAAACTGACACTCCCAATAGAAAATAGAATGACAAGGATTCTAGTATACATAGGCTTTTTTTTAAAAGCTGTATTAGAGAAGTAGTATGTTATTGAGTCGAGCATTGCATTGATCTATTTTACTGTGGCATTTAATTATATGGAAATCTAGACTGGTAATTTTTTCTTTCAGCACTTTAATACATCATTCCACTCTTCTTGCCTGTATAGTTCCTGAAAAGAAGTCTAATGTAATTCTTACTCTTGCTCTTATATATCTAAGTGCTTCCCCTCAACCCCTGGCTTCTTTCAAGGTTTTCTCTTTGTCTTTGATTTTTCTGGAGCTTGAATATAATATGCTGAGGGGTGGGTTTTTTAAAAAATATTTTGTTTCTCAGCTTTCTGAATCTTTAATTTATTGTTAATAATTACTTCTGGGAAATTATTAGAGTGTGTTTTTCTCTCTGTGTGTGTATGTGTGTGTGTTTCCTCCTCTTCTTGTTCTGGTAATACCTTTCATCTATTTACATCTTTTGTAATTTCCCCACAATTCTTTAATATTCTGTCTTTTTTATTTTTTATTTTTTTTGCCTTTCAATTTGGGAGTTTCTATCTACATGTTTTTAAGTTCACTCATTTTCCCCTTTGCCACATCCAATCTATTGAATGCTTCAAATGGATTCTTCATTTCTGCTGCAGTTTTTCAGATTTCTCACTTTTTAAAAATTCTTTATTAGAGTTTCCATCTATCTGCTTACATTACCCATCTGTTCTTATTTATTGTCCTTTTTTATTACATTTTTATCTCCTCTATTGACTTTGGGCTTCCCTATAGACTTCTTAAATAAGGTTGGAGATATGCTGTTCCTTCTGTTGCATTTTCTATTGTTTGGCGGGAGCCCCATTGGGGTCGTGGGAAGCTGTAGGTTGGAGGAGGTGAGGGGGTTCTGTAGTCCTGTGATTAGATCTTGGTCTTTAGTGATCTGCTGGGCTAGGACTTTCACAAGTGCTTCATAAGACTGGTCTGCCCTTCCTCACCACCGTTACTATTAGGAAGGCTAAACAGGGAGATTGGTATTTTCTGTCTTCAATATTGGTTAGATTTTTTTTTTCCTGGAAAATTTTTTTTCTTGAAGGCAGATCTTAAGGACACCAGAGTTCTCTAACACATTTTAAAATGACCACATTTCCTTGCCTTTTGACAGTAGCACAAGGGGATATGTCTCTCCCATTTTCACTATAAGAATGAATTAGCGCTCCAGCGGAACAAGTCATAAAAACATGGTGACCTGCCTAAAACTGCCCTCTCACCACCAGAATTTTAAATCAAACTTGTCCACAATGAGCCTCCAGCAATTCATCAATTCTAGGTTAGCTTTTCCTACACAGCTACTGATTCCCTCAGAATTCCTGCACTTCAGCTTTGGTAAGTTGTAATTCTCTGTATCCATCTGTCAGTTTTTCCCATTTGGGGTGAAACAATCACCCTCTATCCTCAGTTCTGTATCTAAGAACCTATGTTGATTTCAGCATGCTCAGTTTTTATCTGGTTATGCAGATTAGCGTGACATCCCCCAAATTCCACATATGATAAGCCTGAAATTGGAAATGCTTACTTATTTTTAAATCAAGAGAATACACAGTACCTAGAACAAATTATTATTATTTTTAAAATATATTTTATTGATTTTTCACAGAGAGGAGGGGAGAGGGATAGAAAGTCCGAAACATCGATGGGAGAAAAACATAGATCAGCTGCCTCTTGCACACCTCCAACTGGGGATGTGCCCGCAGCCAAGGTACATGCCCTTGACCGGAATCGAACCCAGGACCTTTCAGTCCGCAGGCTGATGCTCTGTCCACTGAGCCAAACCTGTTCGGCATAGAACAATTTATTTTTAAACAAATAACTTAAGGAGTGAATTATTGAACAAATGCCATATATGACTTGCAGAATTCTATGGAAATAGAGAGAACTAATGAATTAAAACTGATTTACTTATTAAGTATTGCTCCGTTTTCTAACTTCTAACCTTATCATTAATAAGTATGCAACATTTTGGCTATTTGACTATAATGAGTATAAAGTTATTACTTAAATGACCAGCAGTTAATACATATTTTTTTGAAGAGGAGCTCATCTAGTACCAGATATGCAGCAGATAATAATACTTACTAGATAAGAAGAAGAATAATGTCACTTGTAAATCTTGAACAATGGGATAATAGAAGCTGCTATTAAACATTGTGAGGTTAATTTCATGCATAATTCATTCAGCATGGAGCTATCATAATATGTTGAAATATTATCAAAAGGTTAGAATGTAAATTAGAAAAACTAAAAAATAGGCTAGGAAAAGCAAACTAATGGATTTACAAAGGCTACAAGCATATACATGCTAAAGAACCAAGACTCTGCTGTGCACTTTTTCATGGTATCTGACATGTGACATACATCAAAGCAGACTTGTTGTTCTGTGTTCAGAAAGTAAAAAGCTAATGAGATGATAAGGTTCCAGGGATCTATCACTAACAGCATTTTTTTTGTCTCACTTCCTGGTCTAGGCCTAAAATGAAATTAAATGAAAATTTGTAATTGACTACAAATTTGTACAGTCATAATTTCAGAATTGAAGATAAGGTAGAGATCCTTCAGTTTAGCCTCTCATTTGATGAAAAAATATTCTTGAGAAATTGCTCTTGAGCCTCCCTTATAAAATATGCCTCCATCAGCTCTATTGAGTACTTACTATATGCTAGGCACTAGGTTATGCTTTCTTATGCATTTTTTTTTTAATTTTCACAACACTCTGAGGAAGGTAGCATTGATTCTATTTCACTGAGAAATAGAAGAGATATTGGCCCATGGATAAAGAAAAAAAGAAAGGAAGAAAAGGAGAAAGTAAAAAAAAATAAGAGATAAGGGAGGGAGGAAAGATATTCAAATAATAGATAAAGCAATGCAGACTCCCAAGGTGAAGATAAGCTGATATGATGATGATAGTTAATACTGCTATATGATATATAGGAATGTTGTTAAGAGTAAATTCTAAGAGTTCTCATCACAAGTAGAAATATTTTTTATTGTATCTATTAGAGGCCCAGTGCACAAAATTCATGCACAGGGGTTGGGGGGATGTCCCTTAGCCCAATCTGGGGACACTTGAGGGATGTCCGACTGCCCATTTAGGCCCAATTCCAGTAGGATCAGGCCTAAACGGGCAGTTGGACATCCCTCTCACAATCCAGGACTGCTGGCTCTAAACTGCTCACCTGCCTGCCTCCCTGATTGCCCCTAACTGCTTCTGCCTGCCAGCCTGATCACCTGCTAACCACTACCCTGCCAGCCTAATTGATGTCTAACTGCTCCCCTGCCAGCCTATTTGCCCCCAACTTCCCTCCTCTGCCAGCCTGGTCACCCCTACCTGCCCTCCTCTGCAGGCTTGATTGGCCCCAACTGCCCTCCCTTGCAGGCCTGGTCCCTACCAACTGCCCTCCCCTGCTGGCTTCATCACCCACAACTGCCCTCTCTTGCAGGGCCTGGAACATCCCAATGGCCTTCCCCTTCTGGCCATCTTGTGGTGGCCATCTTGTGTCTACATAGGGGCAGGATCTTTGACCACATGAAGGCAGCCTTCTTGTGTGTTGGAGTGATGGTCAATCTGCAAATTACTCTTTTATTAGATAGGACAGAGGCCTGATGCATGAGTGGGGGCCAGCTGGTTTGCCCTGAAGGGTGTCCTGGATCAGGGTGGGGGTTCCCTTGGGGTGAGGGGCAGCCTGGGCAAGATGCCTGTGGAGGTTTGCAGGCCGGCCATGGCCCCCAGGGACCCAAGTGGAGGCCCTGGGATCTGGGATTAATTTATGTCTATGATTGAAACTTTGTAGCCTGGGGCAGAGCCAAGCCTTTTACTCACTCTGTGGCAGCAGTCAGTTCTGTTTGAAACTTTGTAGCCTAGAGTGTAGGCCTAGGCCTGCAATGGCAGGTGGAAAGCTTGGCTTCCTCTGTTGCCGGAAAAACCCAAGCCTTCTGCCTGCTCTCAGTGATGGCAGCCATCTTGGTTGGGGTTTATTGGCATAATCTGCTCATGATTGGCTGGTTAGCCTGACTGTGGGCGTGGCTTGTGGGTGTAGTGAAGGTACAGTCAAATTTGCATATTACTTTTATTAGATAGGATATGAGATAATTGATGATAGATGAACCTATTGTGGTAATCATTTCATAAGGTATGTAAATCAAACCACCATGTTATATGCCTTAAACTTACACAGTGATGTATACCAATTATTTCTCAGTAAAACAGGGGAAAAGGTGATTAATCAAGGATAAATGAATATATTGATGTAGGACAGAGTGACACATCAATTTGTAGAAAATATTGTGGAAAATAACACAATAATCTATACAAATAAAAGGGTAATATGCAAACTGGTTGGGATACCCTCATGCAATGACCAAACAGCAGGCTGCATGGGGTGAGCAGGCTGACGGGAAGGTGGGGGCCAGTTAGGGCAATCAGGCTGGCAGGCAGAGGCAGTTAGGGGTGATCAGGCAGGTAGGTGAGCAGTTAGAAGCCAGTGGTGCCAGATTATAAGAGGGATGTCTGACTGCTGGGATCTGGCCTAAACCAGTAGTCAAACATTCTCTGAGGAGTCCTGGATTGGAGAGGGTGAAAGCTGGGCTGAGGGGACCCTCCTGCATTTTGTGCACCGGGCCTCTAGTTAATAAATAATAACACAAAAATAAACTCCATGTTTCCTGTACTCACCACTGTAAACCTATTTTTGCCATATCTCGAATGTATGTGTGTGTGTGTATATATATATATATATATATATATATATATATATATGTATATATATCAGAAAGCTGGGTTTATAGAATGTAAAACACTGCAGGGGATAAATACTATTTCATTTTACCAACAATTATCATTCTTTTCTGATACTCCTGTCTATATTTCTTCAATCTTAATCTTATAAACGAACTGGACTTGATAGTGTTGTCACATTGAGAGGACTACTAACTTAAACATATGCTGAATATATTATTGGGCCAATTTATACATTATATGGAGAAAATATAAACCAAATTGTAGGAATGAAGCAAGAGGTAATAGGGTTTAATTCATTTAGAAGTTTTGGGTGTCTTTTCCTCTTGGAGATAAGATGACAATCATAGTTCTGCTTTGTTATTTTATCCTGAGCAGGAAGAGATGGGGAGAATCTAAAACAATATTTTAAGAGTTGGAGCTCAAATCCAGACTTGTCAAGTGCAGTGCTCCTCCTGAGTGAAAATAAATCTCATTGTGAACAAAGAGTAGGAAAATAAATCTCATTGCAAACAAAGAGTAGGAACATGTGGAGGACCAGCAAGTGGTTTTATTTTTTGTTATTGCAAATATTTTTATGGATTAACTGTATGGGGACTCAGCTCTTTTGTTTTTTCTAAATTGAGATGAACCAGAATGTCTCTGGGGCAGAAGAGACTTCTGTTGCCTATAAGAATGTGTATTTTGCCCTAACCGGTTTGGCTCAGTGGATAAAACATCAGCCTGCCAACTGAAAGGTCCTATGTTCGATTCTGGTCAAGGGCATGTACCTTGGTTGCAGGCAAATCCCTAGAAAGGGCGTGCAGGAGACAGCTAATCCATGTTTCTAACTCTCTATTACTCTCCCTTCCTCTCTGTAAAAAAATCAATAAAGTATATATTTTTTAAAAAGCATGTGTATTTTTTGTTCCAATATTACACTTTTGTAGCTAACAGTCTTTATTTTTTCCTAAAGTTTTACATATGTCTTTTTTCCCCCTCAACTGACACCGCCCCCCCAACCATTCCCACCCTGGGAAAGCTCCCACCACACCAGTGTCTGTGTCCATTGGTTATGCTAATATGCATGCATACAAGTCCTTTGGTTGCTCTCTAATTCCCCCCCCCCCAACCATTTGTCTCTGGATCTATTCTTGTTCATCAAATTGCGCTGATCATTATATCCCACATATGAGTAAGATCATATGATATTTATATTTCTCCTACTAACTTATTTTTCTTAGCACAATGCTCTTTAGTTCCATCCACACTGTTGCAAATGGTAAAAGTTTCGTCTTTTTTATAGTGGTGTAGATATACCCAAGTTTTGTGTAGATATACCCACGTTTTTTAATCCACTCATCTGCTGATGAGCACCTAGACTGTTTCCAAATCTTAGCTATTGTAATTGTGCTGCTATGAACATAGGGGCACATATATCTTTTCTGGTTGGTGTTTCTGGTTTTTTAGGATATATTCCTAGAAGTGGGATTACTGGGTCAAATAGGAATTCCATTTTTAACTTTTTCAGGAAACTTCACACTGTTCTCCACAGTGGCTGCACCATTCTGCATTCCCACCAGCAGTGCACAAGGGTTCCTTTTTCTCTGCATCCTCACCAGCACTTGTAGTTCATTGATTTGCTGATGATAGCTATTCTGACGGGTGTGAGATGGTACCTCATTGTTGTTTTGGTTTGCATTTCTCAGATGATTAATGACTTTGAGCAGGTATTCCTATATCTCTGGGACTTCTGTATGTCCTCTTTGAAAAGTGTCTATTTAGGTCCTTTGCCCATTTTTTGATTGGGTTGTTTATCTTTCTTTTGTTAACTTGTATAAGTTCTCTATAAATTTTGGAGATTAAATCCTTATTGGTGATAACATTGGCAGATATGTTCTCCCATGCAGTGGGCTTTCTTATTGTTTTCTTGATGGTTTCTTTTGCTGTGCAGAAGCTTTTTATTTTGATGTAGTCTCATGTGTATATTTTCTTCTTAGTCTCCATTGGCCTGGGAGCTGTGTCTGTAAAGATATTGCTACAATATATGTCTGCTATTTTATTCAGCTAACAGTCTTGAGAAAGGGACTATGACTTGTAGGTCAACTCTCAAGGAATTACTTGCTACTGCCATGTCAGCCATATTAATCATTACTGTGTTGTCTCTATCCAAGTTATTAACATTTGAATACCTAGTCAAACTGCTTTAGAATTAATGCTGAGCAGTTACCAGAAATTATAAGAAGTTCAAGGTGAAAGCTAAAACAATTGTGTTATTTCCAAAAACCTAAGTTATACATGGAATTGGGTTGTCAAAGCTAAAAATTCATTTTCCCCTTATTTAAGAATATATTTTTAAAAATCAGCTGGTTGCTGTGACAAGCTACCTTTCTCTACAAATAATAATAAGAAAAATAATCTTAAATTTTTGTCAAATTATTTAAAAATATTAAATGTCTAATGGAATTAGAGGTACAGACTCAGATTGTTTTACTTCCTTCTTTAAAATTAAGTATCATAGTATCTCATTCAATGAACAAAATGAACTAAAGAACAAAATAGATCCAGAGACATAGAAGCATGGAACCTCAAAGGGAAGGTAGGGGAGGGTGGGTGGTAAGAGATTAACCAAAAAATGTGTATGCATATATATGCATAACCCATCATAACCCATGAATACAGATAATAGGGTGGTGAAGGCGTGGGTTAAGGGATTAGATGTTGTAGAGGCTGGCTAGAAGAGGTCAATTGGAGGAAGAAGGGACACATGTAATACTTTCAATAATAAAGATTTTTAAAATAAATAAATGTAATTAAATATTGACTTATTTTTATCAATTATAATAAATCTATGAAAATATAATCTTTATAATAAAACTAGAGGTCCAGTTAACAAAATTCATGCACAGGTAGGGTCCCTAGGCCTGTTGGGTGATCAGGGCCAATTAGGGCCTTCCGGCTGCTGGCTGGGGCCTTCCTTCATTCCATACTGTCCCCTTGGTGGTCAGCATATGTTATAGTAAGCAATCAAACACCCAATGGGACACTTTGCATATTAGCCTTTCATATATGTAGACTAGGGGCCCAGTGCATGAATTCATGTACATAGAAAGTGTGGGCCGCAAAGCTGCAGTGGGTACAGCAGCAGGTCTTGGCCCATCCTCCTTAACCACCCCCCATCCCTCCCACTGCGGCCCCTGGTCCCATGTCTGCAAGCAGCCCTGCTCCCACTTGCTCACAGCATGGAGTGATTTGGGCCAGTGGCAGCAACAGGTTCCAAGTGGGGGCAGTGCTCTCAGGTGCAGAGGTAGGTGGAGAAACCCTTGAAGGCAGTCATGGCCAGCAGCCACTAACAACACCAAGTGATAGAGGCCAATGCTGGCTGCCAGCAGTGGGTGTGAGTGCCGAGTAGGACCATGGTACACAGGAGCAAATAATTTTCAGTAACCACCAGAAGCTTGCTCCAATGACAGTGACCAGTGCCCCATGCTCCACCATTCCACTGCAGTCAATGCCCATCATGTTCCATGCTCTGCTGCCTGCTGCTTATGCCCACCGTGCTTCATGTGCACCTATTGGTGGTCAGTGCACCTCATAGCCACTGGTTGTTCTGCCATTCAGTCTATTTGCCTAGTAGGGTTTTATATATATAGATATTATTATATGATACTGATATTTAGAGACAAAACTTCCAGTATTTCTTCTGCTCCAAACCAACCTTTTTATTTGTGGCCAGAGTACTTTTCCCAAATGACCACATTTATATTGTCACTCCCCTACTTGGAAATCTTCAATGGGTAGTGACTGAGTTTTAGAGATAAAGCTTTAGAAATAACTTATTAAATTGAAGGATCCTGAGTAATTATAAATTTGGGAAGGAAAAGTAAAAAGAAAAATCCAGAATGCATTGTTTCTAATTCTAAGCTGTTCTATTAACGAGTAACAGAATTAACTCCATGTGACTTTAGATTCATTTCTAAGTATACCAGAAAGACCATACTGTTGGATGTTCAACAGAAGAGTTCAGATATTTTCTCTGAATCCACATGGAAAATAAAGTTAATAAAACTGTTCACATTATTCAGGCCAAAAATACTCAGCCAATCTCTGCTATCATCATTATAATAATAATAATCACAATGAAGACAAGCCCTTACTGAAGCAAGAACCAGATAGATATATTTAGCTTTGAAATTCGAAAAACAAAAGACTTTTACATGTTTGACTTTAGTGCATATTTTCTCCTTCTGTACAGAAAATTTCCCTTTTAAATGAAACTGGTTTCATTTAAAAGGGAAATTGTATACTCTGCTCCACTTAAAATTCAGGTAATTTTCAAAATATTTAGTGCCCAAATAAATCTTTATACAGAAATGTTTCAATACGTCAAAGGAAGCAGTATTACCAAGTCTATAATAAATTTAATTATTTTAATATCTTCAAAAGTGGGCAGCATGTACAAAATTCAGTCTAACATTAATAAGTTTTGATCAAAGGCAATTTGGAAAATACTGCTAAATCAGCTTACCATGAGAGCTCAGGTCCTTCAACATCCAGAGATGTTACCAACGTACGCATTAAATATACAGAAGCATATGTTGAAATACAGCCACAAGATGGGAGGGTATCCCAGGCAGAGGGAGAATTATGAGCCAAGATGAGCAGGTGGGGAAGCATAAGGCATCTTTTGGGAAATTCTGGAGTTTCAGGAGATAAATCTGGACATGGAAGCAAGAATCATACTGTGTTCTGACTCCTTAAAAACTCAGCCACTGCCCATTGAATATTTCCAAGTAGAGGGGTGACAAAATAAATATGGTCATTTGGGAAAAGTACTCTGGCCACAAATACAAAGGTTGGTTTGGAGGAGAAGAAATACTGGAAGCAAGAAATCCAGCCAGAAGGTCCATGCAAATGTGCAAGAGTGAGATTAAAAATAAATGATAAAAGAGAATGCAAAATAAAGAAGGAAAGCAAGACCTACTACAAAATAAGAATGAGAAGAATGAGATGCAGTTTCAAAGTTGTCTTAAAGAGCTCACCAAGAAAGTGATGGTGACTTTAGTGTCCAAGGTGAATCTTTTGCAGTTTCTACCTAAATGGGTCATGCTTTCTAACTTCCCCCAAGGCTTGGTTATAGGTTTTCTTGATGACATGGTTAACTCTATTCATTCTTTAAGAAGTCCAGTTCACTTGTCATCTCTTCTTTTCAAAATCACTTTCATATGATCTCTTAGTATCCTACGTATACAATATCTAGTACAGGCAAATCAACATATTTTAAAGATACATTAACATGTGTGTCTTTCCTCAGATTATGAGCTCCCTGACTTTATGGAGCAAATTTATTCATGTTAAAGGAATCCAAATTGGAAAGGAAGAAGTAAAACTGTCATTGTTGGCAGAAGACATGATACCTTATAAAGAGTACCCTAAAGACTCCACAACACACACACACACACACACACACACACAAATCACTGTGGGGATTTCCAGAAATAATTGATTAAGGAATAGCTCATGGGATAGCAATATTGTTTATTTTGTTTTATTTTTTGTTGAATGTACTAGGATCACACTGGTTAATAGATTTGTCTATGTGTTAAGTATATCTATGCTAATAAAAGGGTAATATGCTAATTAGACTGGGCAATCTTCTGGACATCCTTCCAGACAAGGCCATGGTGGCAGGGCTGAGGCAGAGGCAGTTAGGGGCAATCAGGCCAGGAGGGAAGACCAGTATGGGGGCAGTTGGCAGTGATCAGGTTGGTGGGGGGGTAGTTGGGGGTGAGAAGGCTGGCAGTGGGCAGTTGGGGGTGATCAGGCCAGCAGGGGGGTAATTGGGGGAAAGCAGACTGGCAGGAGGGAGCATTTGGGGGCAAGCAGGTCAGCAGGCAGAATGGTTGGGAGTGATCAGGCAGGCAGTCAGGTGAGCAGTTAGGAGCCAGTGGTCATGGATTGTGAAAGGGAAGTCTGACAGCGACTGGACTTAAACTGGCAGAGGGACATCCCCCCAGGGGGTCCCAGATTGGAGAGGATTTAGGCTGGGCTGAGGGGCACCCCCACCCTGTGCATGAATTTCATGCACCAGGCCACTAGTAATTCTATAATACATTATCTGTATCTTATACTAGAAGCCCATTGCAGGAAGATTCCTGCAAGAATAGGGCTTCCTGCAGCTGTCTCTGAAGCCCTGCCTGCTTCCCTCCCTTCTCCACCACCTCGCTTGTTTCTCTCAGCTTCACTCCCTTCTCCAGCACTTGGCTTCCTCTTATGCTGTCTTCAGTCTTCGCTCTGCACCTGGATATGCAAATTAACTGCCATATTGGTTGGGTTAATTTGCATATGCTCTCCTGATTGGCTGGTGGGTGTGGTTTGTGGCTATAGCGGAAGTATGGTCAATTTGCATGCTTCTCTTTTATTAGATAGGATTATGTATTCACCTACCAAAATAAAGTCTCCTTCTGCCTCCATTTACTTTCTTCTTCCTCACCCTACCACTTTGACCTTTTGGTGTTGAATTCCAGGGGTTCTGGGTAGCCAGGAGCTTGTGCATTATGAAATAACATCAAAGGCAGTCACTTACTGGTGAGGTAATTTCTGACTTAGGGATAAGGCATCAATGGAACCAATCCTGATAAAGGACTCATTGTTATATAATCAAAGACTGACAGCTTGTGTTCAATCTTTTCCCTTTAAGGCTCATGGGTTAGCAGCTTTATAGATAAAGGCAATACTGATCACAAACCTGGCTGCATTTACACAAACTGTAAAGTTAGCCCATTCCCTCCTGCCTTAATCCTGGTACTTACTTCTCTCCCTTACTGATAAATGTCCTTTGTGGCGGTTTTTTGTTGTTGTTGTTGTTGTTGTCTTGTTTTTCTGTTTTTTACAGAATAGGGAACTTCTATCTGCAGTAAACACCTGGTCAGGAAAATATCCTTGTCATCAATGATTTTCTTAATTTCATCTGGAAACTCATCAGCTTCCTCTTGGTTGGCAGAAGCTGATTTTCTTGTTATCTTGACATTTTTAAAGCCCAGACTCTTTCTAAAATTATCAAACCATTGCTTGCTGACATAAAGTTCTCCAGATTTAGAACCTTTAACCTTTCTTTTGCTTTAAGTTGTCATATAATGACTTTGTTGTTTTTTTCTAATATTTGAGTCTGTATGTATGCTTTGCTTATAGCAACCTTGCACTCACATAAAAACTGATTGTTTATATGAGATAAAATGGCATTTTGCAAAAAAAAAGTGCAAGGTCACATCTGCTGGCATAGTCGCTGCGAGGGCTTCATAATTTTTTTTTACAATGGTCTTTATACTGGGTTCATTTATCTTGAAATGGTGTACAACAGCAGCTGCAGACCTCAACCTATGCTCCATGCCAAGCAATTAAAGAATGTATTGCAATATCAAGACTTTTCTCTGCTGCTTGGGAGTATTTTTAAAACCATTAGGGGCACTTTGCATGGGTCCTCTGGTGTCACTCAAGGTTTACAGCATTGCACTAAACATGATGAAAAATACGGGAGAACCACAAGAGATCCCTTTTTACTATGTACACCACTTACTGGGGAGAGCTACTCATGCAGAGATGACTAACATCATAAGGCGATTTAAGCACATACTGGAGACACATGTGTCTACCACAATAGCATCAGGAGGAGACTACAAATTTATTATAGTAGTACACTCTATGTTCTATAGTTATATTTTTGCAGTTATGATGTAATACTGCATCATTTCACTTGTTTACATTCTCTTAACTGTGAATAACTCCATGTATGGTCTATGTTTTGTGCATAGGTTTTGATAACTTTTAACTTCTTTTTCAATTTTACTTTTAACTTTTTATAATAGATCTATACCTATTTTATGATAGTAATGATAAAAATAGACAGGTGTCTACATATATTTTATAGATTCATGACATATATTTCTCTGATATTTCTAGGCTACATGGGTCATTTGTAAGTATTTTTTCAAATTATTGCAAATATTTTAAAAATTCTCTAGTGTATTTATTTTTCAAGTATCAATATCTTGAAATACTTTTAGGTGAAAAGATATGATGCCTAGAATTTTCTTCAAAATAGTGTCTGGTGGTTGGAGGGGAGGGAGGATGAATGGTGGTGGAAAATGAAAGAAAATTTATTTGGTAATAGTTTGTTTTTCTATGTTTTTTGGATGGTAGTTTGTTTTTCTATGTTTGAAAATTTCCATTTTATATTATTTTAAAATGCTTGTTCCTGGGTCCTATCTCAGAGCTATTGAATTAGAGTATCTGAGAATCTAGGTATCTGGATTATTAACAAGTTCCAAAGTGATTGTTATGAACACTAAGATTTGTAAATCACAATTCTAATATAATTTATACAGTGTTCTTGCTCTTTTCCCTGAAATTCAGTCAATTGCATACACATGCCATATCTTTAAAGACATAAACTATCTTACATCTCCCAAGACCAAACATTTGATATGCACTCAGTAAGTATTAATTATCTTAGTCAAGCTATTTATTGTTGTTCACTGTGAATAAATATTTTAGGTCTAGATTATACAAAACTTACATATTCCAATATCTAGTCCATTTGATATCAGGAGTGTGCACCTTCTCACAGCTGTTAGCAATAATCCTTTCTTAAAGGTCCTAACACTCCTAATTCCTAAATGCCAATATTCCCACATCTCATGCAGAAAAAGATAAAATTTAATAGGATGGAGACATTAGCTTCCTCTTTTATAGACAGATTAAAATAGAGAATATTAGCAACCATGCATAGGATCTACACTATTGCACACACAAAAAGCGTGCACACACACAGACTATGAAAATGAAAATGTTTTCATCTGCCATTGCTACTCAGAATTGCCTAAGTTTTTGTCTCTTTGCAATGGGTCATTTATAAAACATCCTTTTTGACTTGCCTAATAGAGTATTCTTGGGAAAATGTAACCTTTTTTTCAGAATGTTTCCCCCCCAAAGACCCACTATTCTATATTCCTACACCTTGGAACTCCTGAAGGAGTGTAACAGGTTCGGTCATATTCTGCCTATTGTTGTAGTTCTGTCACTAGATAGATGCTTTTGAATATGACACTATTATATTGGGTTCTGGTTTTCTCCTATACAGAATCCTATCTAAGAAAAGAGTAGTATGCAAATTAATTGTACCTATGATCAAGCCATGCCCACAGTCCTGCCCACCAGCCAATTTGGAGCAAATTATACAAATAAACCCCAACCAAGATGGCTGCAGCCACTCAGAGCAGGAGGGAGGCTTGGGTTTCTCCAGCAATGTAGGTAGCCAAGCTTTTTGCCAGCCCTTGCTGGCCTAGGCCTCTGCTCAATGCTACAAAGTTTCAATTATAGAAGATACATAAACCCCAACAGAAATGGTGGCAGCCACGGAGCTGGAGAGAGAAGAGGCTAGGGTTGCCAGGAAGATGGAGGAAGCCAAACCTCTGTTGTCCTATTCTAGGCCTCTATTCTAGGCTACAAAGTTTCAAATAGAAATGGCTGTCACCATGAAGTGAGCAGAAGGCTTGGCTCTGCTCCAGGTTACAAAGTTTCAATTGTAGAACATAAATTAATCCCAGATCCCAGGGTCGCTGGGGGGCATGGATGGCCTGCAAACTACCATAGGCCCCTCTCCCAGGCCACCCCACATCCTAAGGGAACCCCCACCCTGATCCAGGACACACTTCAGGGCAAACTAGCCAGTCCCCACCCATGCACCAGGCCTCTAGTCTATCTAATAAAAGAGTAATTTGCATATTGACCATCACTCCAACACACAAGACGGCTGCCCCCATGTGGACAGGAGACGGCCACCACAAGATGGCCACCAGGGGAGGACAGTAGGAGGTTCCAGGCCTGCAAGAGAGGGCAGTTGTGGGCCATCAGGCCAGCAGGGGAGGGCAGTAGGGAGGAACCAGTCCTGCAAGGGAGGGCAGTCAGGGGTAATCAGGCTGGCAGAGGAGGGAAGTTGGGGGAAAACAGGCTGGCAGGGGAGCAGTTAGACATCAATTAGGCTAGCAGGGTAGTGGTTAGGGGGTGATCAGGTTGGCAGGCAGAAGTGGTTAGGGGCAATCTGGGAGGCAGGCAGGTGAGCAGTTTGGAGCCAGCAGTCCTGGATTGTCAGAAGGATGTCTGACTACTCATTTAGGCCTGATACTACCGGGATCGGGCCTAAACAGGCAGTCAGACATCTCTAGAGCTAAGGGACATTCCCCCCACCGCCCACCCCCCTGTGCACAAATTTTGTGCCCCGGGCCTCTGGTTATAAAATAAATGTTAGTCTACTTTAGATCATCTCTAAGTTCACCTATGGTTTTATGCTACTTCCAGGAAACATATTTCACTAATACTTAAACAGAAAACACAACCTTTCAGAGAAAAGAAAGATATAAAATGGTTTCATCTCAAGCTTCTTAGACAATATAAATAAGGTCAAATGGGTGCATTCTATTCTGAAGGAATAAATCCAGGAATATGAAGGATTTCTCTCACTCTCACTTACCTGCTTATGAGCGTGATCATAAGAATTAATATGATTATCAAATTCCTGGTGTTTGTGATACTGCTTGTCACATAATTCACAGTAAAAGTTTGCCTTCACATCCTCCAGGGCCTTTGCTGTGGACTTCTCCTTTTCTGGAAAATCCTAAAAAATAAAAATAAAAAAGCAAAAGTGTTGGTTATATTTCTCTCTAATAACATAACCAGATATCATATTATTCAAGTTGGTATTTTGTTTTACTGTGACTGACATTCTATAGTTAGGCTCATTGTCTTTTGGAAATTAATGGCAGTAGAGAAGTAACTTTCAGTTCAGCCTTATGCCTAAGTTATCAATAACATATAATGAACTATCCCAAAGGAGCCCTCAGCTGAATCCTGGTCATTATTCATCCCCTTCTTGCCACCTGTTTCCAGCTCATGCTTCTGCTGACTCACCTACCTGGAATAATCAGCACTGTTTCTTTCACTTACTCAATGACCCCTCTCAAACACTATAGGGCCTCTCTACTACAATAATTTATTGAGCCATTAATTACATTGTGCTGTAGCATTCCCTTATGTGTCCTGTATTTTGGCCTTACTTTTGGAACTTGCTGTTCTCACTGTACACGCTGCTTTTCCTACCTTGTTAAAGTAATGAGCATGTACTCCTTACTCAACATCCAGCCCTTTGCCCCCCTGGGGAGCCTCTCCATGACTTTTCTAGGAAAAAGTCTCAACATGGTACTTATTACCAAACACATCTTTGATCATTACCACTCATCTCCTTCACAGACATTTCTTTTCTACATATTATCTCTTAAGTTTTTGCGTGGCACACCATTTTATCTTCAGCCCTTTGTGACTTCCATTCACACTATGGCTACAGCCTTATTTGTTCATAATCTATAACTCTAGCCTAAGCTTCTTCCACAAGCTTTATAGTTCCTGACTGACATCACTAATGGATATGTCACATTTTTAAGACTCTTACCCTTACAATTTAGACTATGCTTTATTGCAAACAGAGCTTTGACCACATCATTCCCCTGCTTAAAATCCTTTTGAATTTCTCATTGCCTATAAAATGATAGTGATGGATATTTATTGAACATAAACTATGCACCAGGTATTAGGCTAAGTGTGTGAATTATCACATTTATTCCTGACAAAAACCCTATAAAATAAGTTTTATTTAAATCTACACTTTATGGATGCATCAACCAACATTTAGAGAGATTGCACATTGGTGATCACTGAGTAAATAAGTGGAGAGGGGAATTTGAATTAAAATAAGCTATCCCTATTTCCCATGGTATAAACAGCTGAGCTTTACCATCTCCCTTTCAGACCAAGCCCCTTATTATACCACACAAGCTCCTTCCTGTATCATTCGTGTTATCTTGTATCAATTCATGCTCCCATATTACCCTTTTTAATTCAATGACTAGACATACCATATAATAGTAAATGATCTGTTTTCATGTCTGTTGCTCCCATAAATCTTTTGGTGGCAGGAACTGTTTTATTCATTATTGTATCCACAATGTGAAAATATTGTCTAGTCTGGAATAGATGTTATTTAATACTAGAGGCCTGTTGCACGAAGAGATTCATGCAATAGTCCTTCCTTCCCTTGGCTTCCAGCACTGGTTTTCCTCTGGCACCAGGACCCAGGCCTTCGCTCTGGCCAAAGTCTGCCTTCTTCATCTTTGCTGCAGACTCTGGAGTCTGCAGTCTTGTCTTCGCTGTGGCACTCCACTCCTGTAGATCCTTTCGCCCCCTGCCCTCCCTCTCATAGCCCTACCTGATTACTCCACACCTGGAGCAGCTAGCAGCTGCCATCTTTGGCCTTCTAATTTGCATACTCACTCTGATTGGCTATGGGCATAGTAGAGGTACAGTCAATTTACATGTTTGTCTATTATTAGGTACTATGCATTATGTAACTCAATAGAACATGGTGGCTTACATATTTATGTCTCATATCTTTCTGCAAGTTCTTCTCTATTATCCCATTCCATAAAGGAATGATTGATCCATAGAGAAACAACAAAAATATGTGTAAAAATGGATAACAAAATAAAGGATGGGTTTTTAGCTTTGTTTCTCCAAAATGACTAACCCTCTCTAAGAAGAAATCAGGCCATAAACCTAAATCATAGGAGCATCACTAGCCAGACAAGAAAGTAAGCCCAGAAATTTAGGCAATTTTTCAAAGGGTTGGGTGAAGCAATAGGGAAATTAATTAATTGTGATATGGGAAAATAATAATTCAAGTCCAAATATAAGAGGCTAACACATAAAGTAAAGAGCAGGAAGGACATGTATACCCTTAAGAAACAACAAAGCTAGAGCAAATATTTGAATTGCATACGTAAAACAGTTGAAGTATGAATTTGCTTAAATTTTAAAAGCTATTGGATAGGATGTATCCACTGATAACATTGACTCTAATTTCAGGATTAAAACCCAGTTACTCAAAAGAACTTGGATAATAGCCTGCTAGTACAGTTGCTGTTGAGAATTGAGGCAGGATTATAGCATTGAAGTAGAGTTAAATATCTTGATGTTCTAGACTTAGAATCAAGGGAAACCATTATTTCCTACTAGGATTTTTAAAATACCCTTTCTTAGTACAATTTCAAGGACTGGATTGGAATGAGGAACTACTTTGGTTTACCCATAGTTCTTACTGTATTATGACCTTGGAACAATAGCCTTAGAAAACTGCCAGTGTGCCTTAGATATTGAGCAACTCTACCTCAGTGCTTAAACATGCCTCAGCTTTATTAACAGGGTGCAGGGAAGGAGTCATAATTGAGAATTTAATCTGTGATTAAAATGGATTTTCCTATTATTCCAGATTATTCAGAGGATTTTATGATAATAGCTCAATGGCTAGGAGTGAAGCTTCTTCGTTTACTTTTTGTATCTTCATCTAAACATCTTTTATTATGATATTATATGCCTTTCAATAAAAATATCATAATTATAAGATAGTTATACCAATATTTTAATTAAATACCATCTCTTCTGAATGTTTACATTTTTCAAAGTCATCAGACTAAATTACATCCCTCCTTTCTTGCTTATTTTTTCTTGGTAGGAATAAGAATATTCCTAGGGCATATTCTATTTCCCTTACTAAGAGAGCAATAGTGCACAGGTGGGGTACAAATGCCATTAGCAAAACATATAGTTAACAATCTAGTGTATCCATCTAAACCAGAAGAGCATAAACCCAATAGCATTGGGGATAAGAAATGGGAAAGATGAGATCTGTAGGTAGAAATATCAGGCAGAGGAGAATACATGCCAAGAGTTGGGTAGGGTCAGAGGAATTATATTGGAAAATAAATAAGTGATTCCTTAAAAATCTTTGGCAAAACCTGAAAACTGAAATGAGAGCTAGAGCTGAATAAGAGAAGAATAACCCAAAAGGCCCATTATACTACTCAATATGGATTAGGGTTAGGGTTAGGATTAGGGTTATGGTTAGGTTAGGGTTAGGGTTAGGGTTATGGTTATGGTTATGGTTAGGGTTAGGATTAGGGTTATACTGCTCAATATGAGGTAGGCATGAAATCGGACTGTCTATGGAGATGGAGCTAAGTTGAATCAGCTCTATGTAACAGAAGGCTGGAGGGTAAGGTCTCAGACTAGATCTAAAAGAGGTATCATATAGTCTAAAGCTATCATTTAGCAAAAAGGGAAATGATCTTAGTAATAAAATGACATATAAAGTCAGGTCAATGGTAAAGCAGGGCACCCTTTCCATTGTATTATGCTGCCTCATCCTCCCAACCATTCATCCATCCATCTAATCATACTTTCATCCAACTAACTAGTAAGCAATCATACATTTAAGACTGTCTTGTTGAAAAATTTCAGGATGTCAATTTCTTTCTGGGTCTTGACCTCAGAATTTAAAGTCTAGCATTGGATAATTATATGTAAAGAGGTAAACACTGTAGATTGTAATAGAGTGGTAACTATGTTACTATAGAGTTTATCTAGTTCATACTAGTTAAGAATACTTTTTTATATCTCACACAAAAATACCGCAGGTAAACAAACAAACAAAAACTCATAGAGGCAAACAACAGATCATTGGTTATGATAAGGGAAGTGGAATTGATGGGGGACAAAATAACTAAATGGGGTCCATTGTGTGGTGATAGATGGAAACTAGATTCTAGATGGTGAGCTTGATGTAATATACACATTTGTCAAATTATAATGTTTCACACCTGAAACTTATTTAATGTTACAAGCCAGTGTTACCACAACAAAAATAAAACAAATAAAATGAATTTAAAATTATAGGAAGAAAAATTAATGTTTTCCCCCCTCTCTGTTTCTTTTATTCATACCATCAGTTACAGTTAAGCACTCAGAATTTCTTGCCTTTTTGTTGAATAACAAAATACTTTTACTGGTCAAATAAAATTGAAGGCAAATGGAGGTGAAATTTGCTTTCTTAAGTAATTACATAATCTTTAAATATATTTAGAGATATGGAGTAAATATAAAAGGAGTAAAAATATCCACCTATTCTCAATATCACTAAATTTAAAAATAAGAAAAAAAATCAATGATTCACAATAATACATCAGACATACAAAATATTATCATCATCCATTTGCTGATTATTCAAATATTTCTTCTCACATTTTGCCTATGAAGCAGAGGAATCTTACTTAACAGCATTTATAATAGCATTTATAATATAAAACTTCTTATTAACCATCCTCAATGATTCATTAAAAGGTTGAAAATGAATTATAAATTGAACATGACTGTTATTTAAATAAGCGTCAGTTAAAAACATTAGGTATTGCCAGTGGGCCTTTTATGTTGCGCTTCAGTAAGAATTCTGTAGTCATTAATTACTTTTCATAATTAATATTTTGAGTGCAAGGAGAGAAAATGTATTTTTTATACCAAAAATTTTACATTCATGCACACAATAGGTGCATCTGTAAAGTGTCAAGTATTCTGACTAGATTAACATGTTTATTTAGAAATAGATGTTTACTACCAAATTATTTTTATTGTTGCAATGATACTTACACACTTATATCAACTGAGCTCTCCTTATAACCCAGAAATCAGCCGAGCATTTCATACATCTTAACTCCCTTAATCTTCCCTAACCTTATGATGTATTATTTATTATTATCCCATATAAAGATATAGAAGGTACCAACAGATTTGGAAACACGATTGATGTTGAAGAGCAGAGACTGACTGAGACTCAGATCTGCTTGACTTCAGAGGTATTAATCACCATGCTCACAGCTGCCCCAATTACTTAGGCTTTACCCAGACGCCACATAATTCTGAGCTGCCTCTGCTAACTTTTATGTAGATTCAGGATGATACAGAACCCCAACTCCCAGAGAATGGTAGAGGAATAATTATAATTTTAAAAATTTACAAAGCTCTTGGAGCTGAGAGATGTGCACTAGGAAAATACAAGGTGGTAGTCTTGTTTCTACTGGTTGTGAATATATGCCCTGATTTTTAAAAAGGAAGAGAAAAAATCAATTGCTATTCTTCATATCTCCTTGCTGGTAATACCAGCTCAGAGCTTTGTGGATTGAATTCATATTCTTTGCCTGAAAACTCACATTTGACCTTTCACTGTTATGTGTAAAAGATTGCTTTAAGAATTCTAATGTTCTCTAGCCTTTTCTATTACATTGGCCCCAAATAAAACCCTGCCGAAGAGAGAGCATTTTCCCTAATCTCTGGTGAACAAGTGGCTGTAGCTGAATCAGAGAACTCTTTTGGTCTCCACTGTTTTCCTGTCGTCTCTATGGTATAAGAGATTAGGAAAGAAAAAACTTTTTTAGAAGGTTTTTTTCATTTATTCATTTTATTTTTGTGATAGGAAAAAAATTAGTCTTTGAAGGCTAAGTAGCCCAAATAACAGCCTTTATCTTGTAGAAGTCTGAAATTCTCAAGGTTTCAGTTACCTCAGTATGAATTATGAAAAATAATGAGTAGCTTGCAGGCTTGTTATGAGTACAAAATGAGACCATAGTAAAAAACAGCATATTGTGTGTGTGATACTAGAAAATTATTTAAACTAATGCCATTCTCCCATGAATCTACAATGCAACAGATATTTTCCAGTGAAAATTTGAACAAGTGAGAGGAACCCTTATAATCTCCAGCTAAGACCTCACATAGAAGCAAAGTCCCTGCAAGTAAACTTCCAAGTTTGATTTACATCATTAAGATTTTCAGATGTTTTTGCCATAATTTTTTTAAAATTTTAGACAATTTAGGAATTCTATACATAGTCAAGATAACATCTTAGGCGTGTGATTAATGTTACTATTACTAATATTGATTTCCTAAAAATATGAATGTCTTCTTTTATTGAAAGGATTTTTGCATTCTATGGCACCTAGCAGGATACTTGTTATTTAGAAGACACTTAATAGATATTTGTTGAATAAATAATATCAATGAATAAGAAAGCAGATAATGCTGTTCCCACCACATAAAAGATAGCTTGGCATATCATGGAGCTGTTAGACTTTTAGAACAATCTTTAAAAAGAAAAAAAGTATCTTCTGAAGTCTAGAGAATTTCTTGAAAAATCTTAAAATAATGGAGGGTGGCAATTGTACACAGATTTACAATCAGAATACAGTTTCTTATTTTATAATACTCTTACCATCCTATCTAATAAGTAATATGCAAATTGACTGTACCTCTGGTATACCCATAAGCCACGCCCGCCAGCCAATCAGGAGCAAATAAACTCCAACCAAGATGGCTGCAGCCACTGAGAGTAGGAGGGAGGTTTGGTTTTCCCCAACAATGGAGGAAGCCAAGCTTTCTGCCTGCCCTTGCCAGCCTAGTCCTCCACTCAATGCTACAAAGTTTCAATTATAGAACATAAATTAATTCCAGATTCCAGGGCCCCCACCCAGCTGGCCTGCAAACCTCCACAAACTTCTCACTCAGGCTGCCCCATGCCCAAAGGAAACCAAAACTCTGATCCGGGATACCCTTCAGGGGAAACCAACTGGCCTTCACCCATGTACCAGGTCTCTATCCTATCTAATAAAAGAGTAATACACAGATTGACCATCACTCCAACACACAAGAGGGATGTCCCCATGTGGTCAAAGATCCTACCCCCATGCAGACACAAGATGGCCACTACAAGATGGCCAGCAGGGGAAGGCAGTTGGGAGGTTCCAGGCCTGCAAGGGAGGGCAGTTGGGGGCAATCAAGCCTGCAGGGGAGGGCAGTTAGGGGTGACCAGGCCAGCAGACGAGGGAAGTTGGGTGCAAACAGGCTGGCAGGGGAGCAGTTAGACATCAATTAGTCTGGTAGGATAGTGGTTAGAGGGTGATCAGGCTGGCAGGCAGAAGTGGTTAGGGGAAATCAGAGAGGCAAGCAGGTGAGCAGTTTGGAGCCAGCAGTCCTGGATTATGAGAGAGATGTCCGACTACCAGGATTGGGCCTAAACAGGCAGTTGGACATTCTTCAAAGGGTCCCAGATTGGAGAGGGTGCAGGCTGGGCTGAGGGACACTCTCCACCCTCCTGTGCACGAATTTTGTGCACTGGGCCTCTAGTCTTATGTAATAAGAGGCTAATAGGCAAATCAATAGAACAGCAGAACAACTGGTTGCTATGATGCACATTGACCACCAGGGGGCAGACACTCAATGGAGGAGCTGCCCTTTGGTGGTCAGTGCGCTCCCACAGAAGGAGTGCTGCTCAGTCAGAAGCCAGGCTCACAGCTGGTAAGCGCAGTGTCAGTGGCAGGAGCCTCTCTGGTTTCTGTAGCAGTGCTAAGGATGCCTGACTGTGGGGAGTGGGCCTAAGCCATCAGTCAGACAACCCCTGAGAAATTCTGGACTGCAAGAGGGTGCAAGCTGGGCTGAGGGGACCCCCCCCCCCCCACCCAAGTGCATGAATTTCATGCATTAGGCCTCTAGTTTTAACATAATCTATCATCTTCCTTAAATTAATTGACAATCAAGTTTGGTTTCCTAGACTTGGAATAAGATATGACCAAAGTTTGACCTTTGCACCAATGGCCAGGGAGGTGTGATGTCAGCACTTCCTGGAGTTGAAAGGGAGCTTTCCCCCTCTTGCAATGATCCATTCAAGTTTTCTAGATTAGAAAATAAATACAATCACATTCATATGTGAACTTGTCTTGGGGTGGAATTCTTGAAGACAACTCAGCATCATTCTAATTTGAAAAGAATAACAAATGAATGGCAAATAACAAATGATGCCAAAATGGTGATTGCATTTCTGTTCATGAAGCAACAATTAAATATTTAAAGTTTGCTTGTATATCTGCTTACTTTGGAGAAATTTCCTATTTGGTTTCATTGGAACAGAGACTATTTTTGAAAACACATGCATTTCCGTTAGAACCACTTTTATCATCATTCTATGCCACTGAATTTAGCTTCCTCAGCATAAATTAATGTACAGTTCTATCATAAAAGCACTCTTGAAAGTATGTAAGGCAGTCCCAGGTGCGTGCTAAGATAATCACAGCAGTAGCTATAGTAATATTGCTTAATTATGCTTGCCCGCCATGAAAGAAAATGGGAGAAGTTATAATTTCCATATAGCTTATTGATCATATATACATGCTGCATTGCACAAGTTTATAAAGGTCATGGATTGGTTTCCAGAATTCTTTAACAAACAGTGAAACAGTAAAAAATATACATAAACAGATGAACATTGCTGGACACAATTTAGTATTAGCCCATCAAGATGCAAGGACTGCTATCTCTCATAGAGAACATCCCAGCCCTCGCCAATGAAACAAGATGATATCATTGAGTAAGGCTTAAAAATCTATGTAAATTTTCCCAGGGTTAGGGAAATAGTTGAATCCATTAAATTGTAATCCTTGGCCTAGAATTCATGCCTAGAATTATACCCATTAATGAAAGCAGGAATCAATAAATGCAAGGAGTGAAGGAATGAATACATTGAAATCTAACTTTTTGCTTGGTTGTTTATTCCATTGAAGGGGAAATAATTGGATAGTCTCAAATCTGTATGTACCATTATACAAACAAATTACTGTACAACTCAAAGCATGAGTCTATATGTAAACTACAGACTTTAGCTAATAATAATGCATCAAAATGTTAATAATAAGGGAAGCTATGTATAAGAATTGGGTAAAATACATAGGAATTCTGTATTTCCTAATTTCTCTATAAACCTAACAATGCTCTTTATTTAGAAAGTAAAAGTGTCAGCCAAATCACATTTTAATAGTACTACCTTTGCTGAACTCAAAGAAAAACTATGTATGGTATGAGACTAATTTTACCCATATTATGTAATGAACACATATTTGCAATCACTAGATCCACTGAAAATTGAAGGGTAAAATCTCTGTATTTGAAAGAAAGATTTTGACATGTGTCTCTTGTATGGGATGTAAAATATGATTAAAAGGGGGTTCTTTCTCCTGATAATTCTGTCTCATTTATAAAGGTAGTAATTACTAGCCCATCAATTCATCTCACAGATATGTATAACTGTAATGAATATAGATGTGTTGTATTCATCTAAATTGAATACGTTTTAATGAATACATCCATTGTGCATTAGACAAGAAGTACTTTCATTTAGTCATTATTCTTGCAGTAACTATTTATTATAAAAATGCAATTAATAATATCTGACATTTCATTTTCTAATGTAAGATAAATCAATGAAAAATGTCAGGTAACTAGGTTTTCAAGAAAGTTGTTATTGACATCTGCTCAATTAGAAATCATTTTTTTATAATTCAGCATTTATAACAGCTATCTAGGGGAGAAATGGACAGGAACAGATGCTGGCCTAAACATTGCTCACCTTTGCTTGATAATTGACTGCAAGTATTTTACCTTCATAGATTCAAGTGATTGTCAGGTCAATTCTCATTCTTAAGCCTTCTCAGATAGTTCTGGTATTAGTCTGTACAGTTCAAGAACCGTGTTTACACTCTCTATGTGCTAAAACAAGTAGGGGGACTCCTGAAGTGATGTATTAAAATAGCATAAATCCAGTGGCATTGCTATTAAAACAGGAAAAGCAAAGCAGACAAATGCCAGAATTCTAAGGGAATTTTCTCTGTTCTCCTGAATGTCTGTATCATATCTGATGAAAAGTCTGCTACATTCGGTTTACTTGTTCTATAACCAGAAATGTTTAAAAAGTGAGTGTGCTCACAAAGGCATTTCATTATTTCAAACTGGCTGCTGCTTCAGGCTACTATCTGTTGAAATTCTAACAGGTAAAATTTACTTTCAAATTTAAAGAAATCCAGCAATTGTAAAAAAAAAAATGCTATACAGAAACACTGTGTCCCAAGTCTTGAAATATTAACTTCCAGCGGGGAAACGTGTCAAATTGAGGCAATCTATTAAAATGGTAGTTTACGTTGAGAGAAAGGGATTCACAAATGCTATACATTAGAGTATGTTCACTTCAAAATCATGAAATGATATAAAGAAAGCTTAGCTCCATTGTCATATAATGTTCAAGAATCATTTGTTACTTATATTTTGCCTATTATTATTCTCACACAACTTTGCAAAACTTCTATAACTTCAGAAAGCATAAAAAAGCATTTCTGTATATCAGGTTTATGATATACACTTGATTTTTGAAAACCAAGTAAAAATACTTGTCAGTCATCCATGCCACTGTGACTCAATTGGTTGGAGTATCGTCCCAAACATAGAAAGGCTGCATGTTTGATTCCCAATCAGCGCACACGCCTACCTTGTGGGTTCCATTCCTAGTTAAGTCACCTGCAGGAGGCAACAGATAATTCTCTTTCACATCAATGTCTCTCTCTCTCTCTCTCTCTCTCTCTCTCTCTCTCTCTCTCTCTCTCTTTCTCTCTCTCTCTCTCTCTCTCTCTCTCTCTCTCTCTCTCTCTCTCTTTCTCTCTCTCTCTCTCTCTCTCTCTCTCTCTCTCTCTCTCTTTCTCTCTCTCCCCCTCTCTCCCTCTTCATCCGCTTCTCTCTCAAATCTAAAATAACCATGTCCTCACAAAACAAAACAAAACAAACCTGTCAGTAGAAGCCAGAAAGCCTAATTAGCTGAAAGCTGGAGCTAAAATAAATATGTTTCATAATTGCAGTTAAAAATATCTATATATTGTTTTTTTAACTTTATTGATTAAGGTATTACATATGTGTCCTCATCACCCATTACCCCTTCCAATACCCCCCTCCCATCAGCACTTATGCTCTCACCCCCCTGGTGTCTATGTTCATTGATTAGGCTTATATGCATGCATATAAGTCCTTTGGTTGATCTCTTCCCCTTACCCCCACCCTCCCTCTGAAGTTTGACAGTCAATGCTTCTCTGTCTCTGGATGTTTTTGTTCATCAGTTTATGTTGTTCATTATATTCCATAAATGAGTGAGTTCATGTGATACTTATCTTTCTTTGACTGGCTTATTTCACTTAGCATAATGCTCTCCAGTTCCATACATGCTCTAGTTTGAAGCAGCCACTTTTTCGTCCTTTTTCTTCTTCCTTTTCTTAAGGAACACCTTTCAGTATTTCATATAATACTTGTTTGGTGTTGATGAACTCCTTTATCTTCTTCTTATCTGTGAAGCTCTTTATCAGACCTTCAATTTTGAATGCTAGCTTCGCTGGGTAGAGTAATCTTGGTTGCAGATTCTTAATATTCATCACTTTGAAAATGTCTTGCCACTCCCATCTGGCCTGTATAGTTTCTGTTGAGAAATCAGCTGACAATCGTATGGGTACTCCCTTGTAGGTAATTGTTTTTCCTCTTGCTGCTTTTAATATTCTCTCTTTGTCTTTTGCTCTTGGCATTTAATTATGATGTCTTGGTGTGGTCCTCTTTGGATTCCTTTTGCTTGGGGTTCTGTGTGTTTCCAGGACTTGTACGGCTATTTCTTTCACCAGGTGGGGGAAGCTTTCAGTCATTATTTCTTCAAATATGTTTTTAGTATCTTGCTCTCTCTCTTCTTCTGGCACACCCATAATTCTGATGTTGGTAAGCTTGCAGTTGTCCTGGAGGCTTCTTACACTATCCTCAAATTTTTGGATTCTTTTTTCTTTTTTCTTTTGTGGTTGAGTGTTTTTGGCCTCTTGATATTTCAAATCTTTGACTTGATTCTTGCATTCCTCTAGTCTGCTGTAAGATATTTTTTTTATTTCAGTTGGTGTATGTTTGATTTCTAGTTGATCCTTTTTCATATCCTCAAGGGTCTCACTCATATCCTCGAGGGTCCAGCTAAACTTTTCTAGGAGCCTCTTGAAAAACCTTATAACTGTGGTTTCGAACTCTATATCCAGTTGTTTGTTTTCCTCCATTTCTTTTGTTTGTGATCTGTTTCTTTCTCTCCACATTTTTTACTGCTTCCCTGACTTGGTAGGGTAGCTTTGTGTGCTAGGTATCTCGGCCTCCCCTGTTACCTGAGGTGGTCACTCTCAGTGCACCCCTTTGTGGACTGTGTGAACAGCCATGTTGCAGATATGCCTTGATTGTTGTTGGTATCACTGGGAGGAATTAGACCTCCAGGCCAACTGGCTATGAGGATCAGCAGTGTCAATGTTGGGAGACAACCTTATGGGACAAGACTTGCAAATCTGCCACAGCCTTTGTGCTCAGTTTGGATGGGGCAGAGTTTCTGGGTGGGGCGGAGTTTTCAGGTGGAGTCATCAGCCTTAGCTTCCAGTCAGCCCCATACCATGAGGTCACTGGGTCTTAGCGTCCCCAGGCACCCCAGCAGGCACTTCTGTGAGAAAAGCGCCCTCAAGTCCCGCCTGCCACCAGACCATCCAGTCTCTCCCCCAAGGAATCCAGAATCCCAGACCCTCACCCAGCACCAGGGCTCTGTACTGTTGAAACTCCCTTCTCCCTTCTGCCAGACCATGCCAGTGACACAATTAACAGTTTCCCCTTACTAAGTGCACTCCCGAGTGAGTCTCTGGAGCTCTGCCCTTGGCTACTCCCCTGAGATTCTGCCTCACAGTGCCTCCCGTGACTCTCTGTGCACACCTGTGCGCATTCCTCTGTGGCTCTGTGCTTGGCTGTTTCCCTGGGATTCCGCCTTATAGTCCAGATTCCCCATGTAAGGGCCTGGGTCCCCATGGGTTTCTAGTGCAATTCGAACTGGGATTAGCGCAGCCTGCAGCTCCCATCTCCTTTTCACTTGAGCACCTCTGCCAGGCGCCCAGATGCCCCATCCTCTCCAGCTCTGCGCGTGCCCACATGAGTCACAGTACCTTAGGCTTAACAGTGGCTCTGATTACCCGTGTGCATTTTTGTTTCCTTCTAGTTTTAGGATATACAGTCAGCCAGCTCTCCTGTGGTTGTGGATGATGTCCGTTTTGTCTTCCAGTTGTATTCTTGTAATTGTTGGGAAGGGCAGCAGTGTAGGTGTTTACCTATGCCACCATCTTGGTTTCTCTCCTCCAAATCCCTATATATTGTTAACACAAGTATCAACTCAAGCCATACAGCTATGCTTTAGTTGTGTGTGTGTGTGTGTGTGTGTGTGTGTGTGTGTGTGTGTAACTAGTCTGAAAAGAGAGTCAGCTACAATCAAACAGAAGTTGTGTGTCCATTGTGAAAGAAGTGGAATAGAAAGTTAGAATCATGATACAAGTGTGTTATTAGAAGGGACTCCAGAAATTCTTTGCCAAATTTAAAAAAAGTACAGTTCTTTGGTTTCCCAAGGTTGATGTAGTGTAGGTAGCAAATCTGGGATGAAAACTCAAGTTATTGACTCTGATCTTTGAGACCAATGGCAGAACAATTCATTCTATTTCCTCATTTGGGAAAGGAATGTGATCTAAAGGTCTAGAATTTTGTGTCTCTGAAACTCAAGATGTATAAATGAATATTCAGAGACTTTAAGCTGATATAGTTATATAGATATTCTTTCTTAACCCATGTAATCAACATCTCTTTAACAACATAATTGCAAAGTATGTTCATACTCTTAGAATGCCAGAAATAGAAAAGTTTCTGTCTCAAACCATCTCTTATAGAAGGAGAGTCACACTTCATAGAGAATTCCCTCTTCCTTTTATTCCCTTAAGCTTAAAAAAAGCATTTAGAGCTTCATGAATCCATAGACTATTAGTTATAGGCACTTATAGTGGATTAAGCACTGAACTTAGCCAGTACTACAGACTAGCTTTAGAAAGGAGCAAGCTGCCTTCTTTTACGATATTGAAGGGATATCTGAGATGAAAAGGGGAAAAAGAAAAAGATAAAAGAATCCATAATTAAGGTATTTCATTTACAAACAACTTTTTTATGCTTCTTTGAAGGCATTTGGTGTAGGCCAGGGATTTAGTTGTGTTATAAATGGTGGGACTATTTACTGGGTTACTATACTGTGCAAGATCATACAACACACAATTTCTGTTCCCAAGAGACTCTCAGACTACCTGCAGAGATCAAATTAATTCACAAATTGAAAGTGGCAAGAGAAAGGAATATCTGACCATAGAGTAGGGATTTAAAGTGCTGTATTTAAAGAAGGGAAATGGCCATGCTGCTCTGAAAAATGTCTAAGCAGAACCATAAGCATAATATATCTATTAAAATAGTTATATAGTCTAAATTAGTAGTTTTAGATTTGACTTGTACATATAAAATAAATGACACTTGAAGGGTTCTTCAATTATTGAGTTTCAGACATAAAGTACTGCTGAGAATGAATGAACCTATATTTAGTGATGAAAATAGTATAGATTATATTCTAAATACAAAAGGCCATACAAATTTTAGAGAGGACATGATTCCTATGCCCATTCTCTCTTCTATTACAGAAAGCATTTAAAAATTTTTTTATTGTTGAAAGCATTTTACATATGTCCCCATTTCCCCTCCCCCATTGACCCCTTCTAGCCCATCCCAACCCCCCATCCCACGCCTTCACCACACTCTTGGCTATGTCCATGAGTTATGTATATATGTATACAAGATCTTTGGCTGATCTATTTCCACCCACCCACCTCCGCCTTCCGTTTGAGATTCTACCATCTATTCCATGCTTCTATATCTCTGGATCTATTTTGTTCATTAGATTCCAAATATGAGTGATATCATGTGATATTTGTCTTTCTCTGAATGGCTTATTTCCCTTAGCATAATATTTTCCAGGTCCTACCATGCTGTTTGAGAGGGTAAAATATCCTTCTTTTTTACTGCTGCATAGTATTCTCTGGTGTAAATGTACCCCAGCTTTTCTTTTTTTTCCACCTATCTACTGATGGGATGTTTCTAGATCTTAGCTATTATACATTATGCTGCTATGAGCATAGGGGTGAATACATTCTTTCTGATTGGTGCTGGTGGGAATGCAGACTGGTGCAGCCATTACAGAAGGTATTATTTCTGACCAGTAGCTAAGGTTGGAATTATGATCCTGACTATGTTGTTCCTCAGTATATTCTGTGTGATTTTTTCCCAGGACACTTCTCTTGGGCTTTCTGCTTCTTGTATCAGTGTCTTTATACAAAGTCTGAGTTCTCCTTGAATGATCAAAGCACAATTGAATAATTTTAAAAATTGACATCCTCTGGGACTGACCAAAATCAGATCAGTGTTTCTCACTGGGAAACTGGGATATTTTTCAGGATTCCTCATGTTTCAGAGAAAATTTAACATTCCAGCTAGAGATTTTGAAGACTAGAGCAGGATTTCCAAGATTGGAAATAAGTATTTATATTATTACTGTGTTGCTGTTGCTGTGTTAGGTGCTATTGGAGTTGTATATGATGCAGAAGGTACTGTACCTGTACAAAAAGAATGTGTAGTTAGCTAATGGGAATAAAATATGAGGAAAACATAGAACTACTTTATATGTAATAAAGATTAAGAGCATTAAGGAGACACAGAGATGGAGATCAGAGTCTGAATCCCAGCTCAACCACTTGCAAACTATATAGCCTTCAGTAGATCTCTTAATTTATGTAAAAGAATGATCATGTCACTCTTGCAGGATGATTGTAATCCTATATAATAAATAAATAATATGCTAATTAGACCAAACAGCAGAACGAACATTTGGATGACCCTCCAGACAAAGCCAGGGCTGCGAGGCGCTGTGAGGGGCTGTGAGGGCCAAGCTCCTTGCACAAATATCGTACATCGGGCCTCTAGTGATTCAATAAGCTCAAACATAACAATCACCTAAAACAATTGTTTCAGGCACCACAAAGCAGTTATATATCCAAAAAATCTATACACACTTTAACAGCTGATAGCTCAGTTTTTAAAATGGAATGGATTTTAATAAGCACTGCCTTTATAATTATTCAAAGTTTGCATATATATGTGTGTATATATATATATATATATATATATATATATATGTGTGTGTGTGTGTGTGTGTGTGTGTGTATATGTACAGATATATATCTATATCTATATCTATATCTATATCTATATCTATATCTATAATGTTATAGTTCTGGATCAGACAAGATAGCCTGAGTATAAATAAAACCTCTATTCCTTATGTGTGTGGGACAGTCAACAAATCCATTCGTGTCTGTGTCCTCATCTGCATAAGAGGATCGTGTGATAAAAGTAACACATAGGGCCATTGTACTGTTTATGCAAACATATCAAATGAAATACTTGGCATAGTACCAGACTAATATTATTTATTTTGCCACTTTGTTTATATTTTCTTGGTTTTGCTTTGATTCATTCTGTTTGTAGAGAGTTTAATAGCAAACACAAAAACATGCATTAGATTTGAGTGTAAATACTGTGACAGTTAAAGACAAACATTGGGCTGCTTAGGGGAGAAGTGTCTGGGTTGGGAATGGAGACTTGAGGGAGAGTCGTTGAGGACTGTGCTAAAAAACACTGGCTCCAATAGGGAAGGGGGAGCCAAGCCTCCCATAGCTGACACCCAAACACTGTAAGTAAATGAAGAATGGGCCCGCCAAGTCCAATAAAAAGGATTTCTTCCCACAGGGAAGAGATGTAGTTAGCTGTACCGGCTTGAGTGATGTACAATGCGGATGACAAATTTTTTTTCCTTTGGGACTTGTCTTTGTGTTGCAAACTAAAGGGGGAAAATTCAATGCAGAAACAAGCAGAAGCCTCAGCCAGACACTTCATCATGCCCCCGTGAGGGCACTAGTGCCCTTTATTGCTGACTCTTTATTTCCAAACTCCCCATGGCACCAGATTCCACATAAGTTACTTGTTAGAAATAATGTTCTTTGCATTAAACATACATTTCCTTTCTGCAAACAGGCTCCACTTTCCTTTGCAGATGGTGATCTGAGCTGGCTTCTTGATCTGGCCTTTTGTCTCTGTAAATTTTGGATTCTGACTTTCTTCTAATTTTTTAAAAGTACTTTTTTTTGGCTATTGAACAAAATTGAGATATTTTTTGTTAAATTGCTACTATTTTATAAAAATTGTGATTTGAAAGTTTACCCATTGATAACATACAGAAATCTACTTAAGAGGTTAACAACAAATGTTTACTTGTTCTGCAATGGCATGTATTAACTTTTATTACATGTCTGTGAAAATATTTCTTAAGTGTCATGACAATCTCAAGATCACTTTATTTCTCATTTAGAATAAAACATGTGCTAATTTGCAATATTTTTCACCAACTGCTTTATGACTTAATTCTATAATGTCCTCATTAAAAGAAGAAAAATATGTTCTTACAAATGCTATTAATATTATAAGCAATGACTCAGGATGACTGCAAACCTGGAAGGTGGTTCGAAATTACTTTGCACATTATGCATATTATTAATAATAATGAAATGGCAAGAACAGTTCTTATGGGCGCTAACTAAAAAGGCTATCTAGACCCACACTAATTACTTTGTCTATTTAGCAAGTAAAAGTTTTAAAATGACTATATATGTATAAGTGTATGTGTGCTTGCATTCTTATAAAATATTCCCCTTTAACCTGTGTTCTTTAAATCAATTCATTAGTTGATCAAGCTAGTATTATAATTAAACTTGAATTTGTAAAGATTTCATTGTCTGTTAATTTTCCTCAATTCTTCCGTTGTCCATTTAGTTACTATTTTCATGAAAACGTGGATGGTCTAAGGTCAGTGTTCTTCTCATCAGTCTTTAATGACAAGATGTATATGTGGAAACACACCAAAAAGATGTCATTATTTTAAAAAAGATTTAGCTACAACTAAGAATTCAATTTGCTAATCAATTGAAGAAAATTTTATTCAGACAGAAATGAAGTCATGTTTTTTCAATATTCAAAATTAAGATGTAGAAAAATTTCCACTTTCTTGTATCCCATTTAACTAAATTAAATTTAGCTTCACCAACTTATGCATAAATTGTCTATTATAATAAGAAGGGGGGAAATCAAGAACCCATGTGTGTTCTTAAGAGCTAAATATGAATTTTAATGAGTAAATAAGTAGCAAGTATATTAAGACCTAACATTCCTATTTTCTCATAAGTAAAATTTCAAAAACATTTATTTCTTTTTTCTTTTTCTTTTTTAAAAATCCTGATCTGAGGATATTTTTCCATTGATTTTTAGAGAGAGTAGAAGAGAGAAGAAAAGACAGAGAAAAATGTCGATGTGAGAGAACCACATTGATTGATTGTCTTCTTCATGTGCCCCAAACAGGACCCTGGGCAGGGAGGAGCCTGCAATCTAGGTACTGCCCTTGACCAGAATCAAACTGGGACCCTTTTGTCTGCAGGTAGATGCTCTATCCACTGAGCCAAACCAGCCTAGGGCTCCCCTTTTATCTCAATGCATAAGTTACACAAAGGAGATAACATGAGAACATTCATATGCAAACTATGATTGCAATCAGGTAGCCAAGGAAAGACAAAAGGGAAAATAAAATCAAGAGGTATTATGCAGATATATTCTTTGGTAGAAAACAAATTTGCACACACAAATACTCGTTAACAAATGGAAAGCTGGTGGTATGACTAAAACTTTTACATACTATGCTTTGTGTTTGCTTTTTATCCTCTTAAACCTTCTTCTCCATCAGCATAATTATTTTGAGTTTAATCCACCTTGGGTATCATTTGTTCATTTTTATTGTTGTGTAGTGTTCTATGGCACGGTTATTTCATAACTGTTTATGCATTTCCCTGTTGATAGTCATCTGGGTTCTTCCCAGTGGAACTCTGAATTGGGGAACAGGTGGGAGGGTGGAAGGAGTAGAAGGAACTTATTAATGGGCAGGCACGAAGAAACATATGACAGCGATATATATGTGAAACTATCTTAATTGTAGGGGTGATTTTATGGGTGTTTACATATGTCATATCTGATTAAACTATAGACACTAAATATGTCCAATGTTAACATATTAATCTGCAGTCTTCCTAATTTGTTTTAACCTAATAAGACTTTTTATTGTCTGACTATTGGGAAAACATCTGGGCAGATATCCCAAACATAATAGCAATAATATTTTCTTCCAGTATTTATTTTTTCTCTCTTTATCCTACTCTAAAAAAATAACATTATTTTCATAATTTTGCATAAATATCAAGGTTGATTTTATTGCCAGATAAGGTTTTAATCACACATTTTCATTTCCCTGAGTAAGGTAAAACTTAATGTGGAAAATATGCTTGGTTGATACGCTCACGTCTAAAACATCCAATTCAGATTTCTCCCTCTGCCACTTAATTACATTTTTATACTGGTTCCCATATAGTAATGTTTTCAGGCAATTATTTTTCAATTTCCCCATGCATCTTTGGGTCCTGGTAGTATATTAGTATACTATACCTTTATTTTATGGAGGTGGTGGAGAATGTTTAAGTTCATAATGCAAATGCTACTGAAAGTTAACCAAATAATATAAAAAGAGAGAGATTGCATGAGTCATTACAGGGATCTTAAAATATTACTGAAGTGATAACAAAAGGTTCAGTTGATGAGATAGGCATAACCGTAACAACTAATGAATTATTCAGCATTTAGTCCAAAGCAAATTCAATAATTTGGTGGGCTATATTTTGTCCTCTCAGTGTTTATGAAGCATTAACAACATTCAGGTGACAATTTTGTGTTATAAAAAATAATTTATTTTGCTTTATGGCCACTTGGCAGTGGCTGCTGAACATCATTGTTAATCACAATGTATTGCATACTTAAATTAATTGCTCATTTGCATATTTTACAGACTAATAAATGTTGAAAATTAAAATATTGATAAATATTTATATTAAAATTTCCAAACTTATTTTTTGAAATATATATGATAATTTGGTATGTAAAATAAATAGTTTATATATTTTATGTAAATTTTATTTATTTTTTAATAAGTAAAATTTAAATAAGTAAAATTTACTTATTTTTAATAAGTAAAATTTAAATAAGTAAAATTTACTTATTTTTTTTCTTGAAGTCTAATTCTATTTAGGTTGCTTTTTTGTTAATTTTGTGTTTAGGAACCATCTATCTTACCTAAATTGGACATATAACTTAGAAGCACCATTTATATGAAGGAAACGCAATAACTCATGTGTGAGTCCTGTTTTGAGGCAGGAGACCAGGGATACCTCAGGTCTCTACCTAGCTTCCCTACCAGCTGATGTATGCCTTCCCTCACTGTTTTCCTGTCTTTCAAAGTGGTTTGACTTATTTAGCCAGTCAGGGAAAGACAAATAGCACATGATCTCACTCATATGTGGAATCTAATGAACAAAATAAACTGATACATGACATAAAATCATCCAAAAACAGACTGTGGAATTTCAGAGGGAAGGCAGAGGTGGGAGGTTGGGTGGGAAGAGAGAGTAACCAAAGAACTTGTATGCATCTATGTTCTGGTATAACCCATGGGCATGGACAACAGGGTGGTGAAGGCTTGGAGTGGGGGGTTAGGGCAGAGGTAGCTAGAAGGTTTCAATGGGGGAAAAAAGAGGACATGTATAATACTTTCAATAATAAAGATTTAAGAAAGAATTAAACTATAAATTTAAAAAAGAGGGTTTGATTAAATAGACAAGTTTCTTTTAAACTCTAAGACTGCACCTTTAAGTTTTGTGTTTTGAGGACAGGCTTCTTACATATTAAAGTGTATGTTTAAGGAGAAAGGAGTTGGTACCAGAATAATTTTTATTTTTGAGAGAAAAAGAGGAAGGGAGAGGGAGAAAGAGAAACATTGATGTGGAAAATATTGATTAACTGCCTCCTGCATGCCCTCTACTGAGTATCAAATCACAACCTGGGCATGAGTTTTGAGTGGCAATTGAACTGGTGACCTCTCAGTGCATGAGATGATGCTCTACCAACTGAACCATATTGGCCAGGGATGTAATAGAATATTTGTGACAAAAAAAAAAATTAATGAAAGTGAGAAAAGAGTTTGGGAGAGAAAAGCCTGAAGTTTTTTCAGGCTTACTGGTTTCCACAGTGATCTAGCCATTGAGAGAATAGATGAATAGTAACTAACTTCTATAATCTTCTACCACCACAGACAAAGCCCAAAGCACAAGAAGACATTATACTAAGCTAGAGGCCTGGTGCACAGATTCGTGCACTGGTAGAGTCCTTGCCCTGGCTTGTGGGGATTGGGCCAAAACTGGCTCTCTGTCATCCTGTGAGGGGTCTTGGATTGTGAGAGGGTGCAGACCAGGCCAAGGGATCCCATAGGTGCATGATTGGGGCTGGGGAGAAACCGATGGAAGGTTCTAGAGCTTGTCCAGCCCATCTCATCCAGTCCCAATTGGCTGATCCTTGTTGGTCGGAGTGCCTGTCCCCTGGTGGTCAGTGCATATCATAGTGACTGGTTGAATGGTTAAATGAATGGTCAGACACTGAGCATATTAGGCTTTTATTACATAGGATGTCAGTGCTGTACTTTCACATTTTTAATCCACTATCCTGAATGAATATGATGGATTGAAATTTGCAAGGTAGAGAATATTCCCTTTCAATGAAATGAGCTTCTATGTCATGAAACAAAAGGAAAATATTTGGAAATTGAGATGGTCAATCCAACCTTAAAAGCTACAGTTGATTTGTTATTACCATGGTGGTGAATGCAGTGATTGGCAGACATCTGGTTTGCATTTCAAACATGGAATCCCACACAGCAACATCCGAAGTCTATAATTAAGGATTATGTAAATGTCCAAAAAATCAAAAGTCTGATAGTTGAGCTTTAGGAAAAAAAAAATGTTGAGGGTAACTGAAATTACATTCCAGGGCAGTCATTAAGGTTGACAGATTCTATCAGATACTGATGGAAAGATTTAGCTCAGAAAGGCAGGGTCTGGAGAAGTTGGTTTGTCTCTTAAGGTCCTTGGAATGATTGTTTCCTTGGAAATTATATTGCAAACTGTCCTTACTATTTTCAAAGTGAGCTGGAAAAAAGTGATATGCTCAGTTGCCAAAATATGTGTTTATAAATGCAACACAACTACTAAGCCATATTACTCAAGGCTCATGTTGGTGAACACATATATTGTTTTCTTGTTCTAAACATCTTTTTTAATTAAAAAGAGATTACTATGGGGGAAGTTATTTCAAAATTAGATTGCTGGCATATGGCTAATGGGAACTATTTCTCAGATATGAACAAAGTTGTTTGCCCTTTTATGAACAGAAAAGAGTTGGGAGGAGATATAACCTTTAAAAGAAATACAAAAAAGGGGGAAATTAAGTCTGAAAGTGTTTATATTTTGGTGTTTGGCTTTATGTATTTGGATATATGAATGAAATACCTTTATTTTTTCCTGTTTTATTTTATGCCCCTAGTTTTGGGGGTAGTTCTTATAAAATAGTAGCATATGAGTTTTCTTATATCAAACAAGCAAATATTTTTTTTCTAGATAAGAATAAAAATGCTGTTACTTAGGGTGAGAAATCTTAGGTACTCAAAGATAACTTTTACACAGAACAAAGTAAACTAGCTTTTAAAAAGTTCATCTATTTTTTATAGGAATTAGCACTTTAGCTGTATTGTTTCTAATAATATTTCTAAAAAAGTTACATATTATGACAGGAGTAATTTGTTTTAGAAATACTTTAAGAATCACCAGTAATAAAAACTGATGTTTTTATTACTGTTTATTTGTAAAATTATTTTATAATTATTTCAATGGACAATATATGCATATTCATATTGATTGTTAAATTTTTACATTTTCTTTTTTTTCTTTTATTGAATTTATAGGGTAACACTGTTCAACAAAATTATACACATTTCAGGTACACAATTCCATAACATATCATCTGTACACTGTGCGGTATGTTCACCACCCCATGTCATATCAAGCCTCCATCCATCATCACCTCCACCAATTTTTAATAGTTAAATTTGCATTATATGACTACAAAGTTCAAATAGTCATCTTAAATCAACATATGTGCATAGACACAATAAATTCTAATCCAATGATAAAATCTTTACCCATGCCTTCCATATTTGTGAATGTAGCAAGGCTTTTAAAGCACTAATTTTTGCCCAAATTTTCCTGGTATAGCAAATACCCTGTTTGGTGTCCCCAATACCGCCAATTTTAGGTTTGGAAAATATGTTAATTATAATGCTGATATTAAATAGGCATTCAGGTTAATACATAAGTTGTGGATTATCTCAAACACGGTTCTTTAGAACAACTCAAGCCTTAGCCTCTGAACATGGTAATGCATGTGCACAACAGCTTACATAGAGAAGAATAACAGAGCCATAAAGCTAGAGAACTCAGGGATGGAATCCATATCTCATAAAGGAAGAGAGTTAGGAGTATTCTTTAAATACAAGAAAGAGCAAATACCACAAAAGCATTTTTTTTAAATATTAAAATCATGAAACCAACTAAACACAGAAATCAAAAAGAATTAACAAGATAAAGAACTGACAATTTGAAGTTAATATTCCTTATGTTAAATGCTTTATAAGGATTATATTACATTACTGACCATTTATTCTTCTGTAATAGACAGTTGGAGGAAGAGGAGATAAAAAACAAGTCATTTACCCTTTTCCTAACTGTTAATTTATCCACAAAATGAATCCATAAACTGGATTTCAGACCATACTAGATTTCAGTTTTCACTGCTATGTATCAGAGAAAAAATTAGTACTGTATTTAAAGCTGACCAAGGGTCACTACATTGAAGTGTGTGTGTGTGCGTGTGTGTGTGTGTGTGTGTGTGTGTGTAGAGTTGGAGTCCTGCAACCCATAGGCTATCCAGAGTAGATGCTCAGCTAAGGGCCCTTCTGTTCATAGACTTAATGATCCCATTATCCTAGTCTGATCTTATTCTGAACCACCTTTCATACATCTAACCTTAGCCCAGACCAGTCTTTGCATGATGGGGATTCAAGAAGCTGTTTGACCGTTGGCTTGAATGTGCTTAATTTCACAGTAATAGCAGCTCATAAAAAGGCTAACTATATGAAAGACTGAAATTAAGGGCACACAAAAAAATTTGTCAGTGAGTGACTGTCATTCCTGCTGGTTTCTGAATGACTCTAGTCTCCCAATGAGATCCTGAATTTGGAAGCTGCATATTCAAATGCCAGAAGGATTTAGACATAAATGTGCAGATGGCTGTATAATAAAATTACTGTCACTGACTTCTTATTTTTCTTCATAAAACTGGTGCTGTGATTCTGGCTAATCTTGTCACAGCCATTTTACCATTAAGGAAGGCATTATTTGAAAATTAAAAGCTTTCCTATTTTTTATTTGCATCTGAGATTTTGCTCTAGCTGAGATTGCAGATGTACTCAGAAAATGCAGTATTTAGAGTTTAAAAAAATGAGTAAGCAGAAGGAAAACCTGCTACATCATTACTTCTTTTGAGAAAAAATATTTTTAAAGGAGGAAATTAGTTTTATAGATTTTTTCCCAATAGTATTTTTCCTAACTTTTCTCTGTATAGATGAGTAGACCAAATAAGACTATTTTACTTTGGGGTTATCAGGGGTATTTCTTATGATCCAATATCTCTTTCTTGAGATTGCACAATAAATAATGTCATTTGGGTCAACTGCCTAAAAAAATATAAATTTCATTTTTACTGTTGACACTATTATAGATGTCCTCCATTCCTCTTCACCATTGCCCACCTCCACTTACCCCCGGCTCCCCTCTCCACACCTTCACCACACTATTGCCTGTGTCAGTGGGCTATGCATGTGTTCTTTAGCTAATCTCACCTTCTTTCATCCAGTCCCTGACACCACTTTCCCCTCTGCAATTCCAGTCTGTTCCATGTATTCATGACTCTGGTTTTATTCTGTTCATTAGTGTATTTTGTTCATTAGATTCCACATATTAGTGAGATTATATTGTATTTTTCTTTCTCTGACAGGTTTATTTCACTTAGCATAATAATATATAGGATTATCCATGCTATCACAACAGGTAAGAGTTCCTTCTTTTAAAAATTTAAAATAATATATAATTGATTTCAGAGAGGAAGGGAGAGGGAGAGAAAAACATCAATGATTGAGCCTATAACCAGGACATGTGTCCTTGATTTGTATCAAACTAGCTAGTGCAAGAGTCCTTTCTTTTTAAAGTCCAGTAATAGTCCATTGTGTAAATGTGCCATAGCTTTTTTAGCCACTCATCTACTGATGGGCATTTAGGTTGTTTTCAGATCTTAGTTATTGTAAATAACACTGCTATGAACATAGGAATGCATATATTCTTTCTGGTTGGTGATTTGAATTCTTAGGATATATTCCCAGAAGTGGACTGCAGGATAAAATGGCAGTTCTATTTTTAATTTTTTGAGGAAACTCCATATTTTCCACAGTGGCTGTACCAGTCTGCATTCCCACCAACAGTGCATTAGAGTTCCATTTTCTCTACATCCTCACTAGCACTTGTTGTTTGTTGATTTATTGATGGTAGTCAGGTATAAGGTGGTATCTCATTTTAGATCTAATTTTCATCTCTCTGATGATTGGTAACGTTGGACATTTTTTCATATGCCATTCTCATGCTTCCTCATGTTTATATTTCAGCTAACATTTAAGGCTCAACTCACTGGCTATGTCTATTACATGAATCATCCTTTGGTCTTCCTTCGCAAATGTAACCTTTTGCCATGAGCCCCAATTGCTTTCCATTCTCTACATATGACCTTTATTAATTTCCTCCTTGCATATATACATTATATTTAGTTTCTATCTCTTAAAAACATAGATCATGCATTCATTTCCATATTTAGTGGGATTTAGCACTTTCCTTGGTACAGAATATACATTCAAAGTAAATGTTTTTGAAAAAATAAAATAGGAATGCTTTCCCTTATGATGTGGGCCAATAAACTAAATGGAGCCAAAAAATAATCCTGAGTGAAATCAGATAACTGGTAGTTTAAAACAGAGAATATGGATCAACAATAAAAATATTCAGTTTAACCTCAATAAGTTCCACCAAAGTATAACTTTCTTTTCACAATGCAATGCATAATCATTGCACAATGCTCTCTACTTATACACCATTATGGAAACAGGAAAAGAATAAGTTGACCTGTCTCCCTTAATTCTCTGGAAGGAGTATCAAGCTTATTGTTGATATTTTACAAAATAATCAAGAAAAATGAATTTAATATTCCATCTTTTATGTCATTTAAAAGTTGTGTTTTTAAATGAGAAAAAAAAGTATATTCTTCCAGGAGTATTGATCAACAGTAAAAATAAATAATTGGGTTTTTACCTAACACATGCTTATTGTAGATAGTAGTTATATTAGTCTTATCTTATAATGTCTTGACATTTATTACACTAAAATATTCTATTGCTACCTATAATTCTCATGAACATCATAGTATTCTGTATTTGATGGATTTGGATTGCTGATAAGGTCAAACTCAAATTAGCTTAGCCTTACTTTAATAAATATGGTGTAATAATACCCCTAAGTGTTTTCTTCACATGTTATCTTAATGTTGATTCCTGAATTCTATGCTTCTTAAAAATAGAATAAATAAAAGCAAGTGATTTGTATCTACATAATTAGGTAGCACACCACTATAATAGCATATTTAAGCAAGGAAAATTTTCTATTTGATCATGTTTGAATTAAATGTCATCAGCTCAAAGTTAATTTGTTGCAGTTTCCATTTCAAATGAATCCTCAATTTTGAAAGCTTATGGGTTGAAATCTTAAAAATGTACTCTATTGATTTGGTTGCTGATACACAATAAACTGACATATAATAGGTCTCTTAGTGAGTACACTTTAAAAAGTGTATGTTTTATTACAACATAACATATATAGTAAAGACTAAGTAATAAGCTCAATTAGTTTTTACAATGTAAACACATGATTTTAGCCATCATCAAGATCAAGAAATAGAACAATATCAGTGCTGAATAATATCTATCAAGCCCTCTCATAGCCCCTCCTCCTCAAAGAAAATCAGTACCCCAATCCCTACCTCTATGACAGTCCAGTTTTCTTCATAATAAATAGTGTCTTAATGCATTTGATCTGCTGTAACAAAAATACCATAGACTGAGTGGCTTCAAAAACTTGTCTCACAGTTCTGAAGACTGGGAAATTCAATATCAAGATATCAGTAGATTCAATGTCTGGTTAAAGCCCACTTCCAGGCAATTCCACTTCAAAAGATATGTTACAAATATCCATAACAGTTCTATGAACAGTTCTTGCGGTGCCTTCACATGTAGAAAGGAGAAAGTGCTCTCTGGGGTCTCTTTCATAAGGGCATTAATTGATCATAAGATCTCTTATCTCATGATCTAATCATTCCCTTAAATTCTAACCTAATCATGATGCAGGTTTGAATTTTGACATAAGATTTTTTAGTGGGGCACATTCAGTCCATTATAAACAAGCAAGTGGGTAAGTAGGCAATAGATAGATGATAGGTAGGTAGATAGATGATAGATATATAGGTAGGTAGATAGATGATAGATGATAGATAGATAGATAGATAGATAGATAGATAGATAGATAGATGATAGATAGATAGGCAGGTAGATGATAGATATATAGGTAGGTAGATAGATGATAGATAGATAGATAGATAGATAGATAGATAGATAGATGATAGGTAGATTAGATAGACATCAGTGTATGTGCTTTTGTGTCTGGTTTCTTTTTATTAAAATTATGGTTATAAGTTCTTTCACATTATTGCTTGTGACAATATTTTGTTCATTTTCATTACTATATGTTATCCCATTATAGGAATATACCATCATTTGTTTATCTATTCTATTCTTGAAGTATATTTGAGTTGATTCCAGTTTATAACAATAAAAAAGAACTGTTATGAATATTTTTAATTTATGTTCTGAAGTGGAATAAAGATCAGGGGACACATGTTCAGCTTTATTAAATATTTTATGTATAAATTTAATGTAACCATTTTCATAATTATGTGATATTCAGTACCTATAATACCTTATGTTAAATTACTAAAATAATAAATTTGGGTAAATATGGAGAATACAAGTACCTCTATAATAATTAATAGATACAGGGAAGAGAGGATATTATTGTTCATTGGGTAGAGGTGGTATAAAAAATACAACTATGAATCACAATGTATAGAGAGAAACAGACACATTCCATACAGTCAGGAAATAACTTTTAGAGTCAAAGAAGTAATATTATTAATTTTTAGGTGTTTGATTCAATAATGTAGAACAGAAAGAGCTCAAGGGATTAACTGATACCCGAGGAGGGCTCATACCACAGCCTCAATTTATAATCAACTAGAGTCTGGTGCATGAAATTTGACCACAAGGAGAGGGGAGGGTTGGGGGTGGAGGGAGGGCCCTCAGCCCAGCCTGCACCCTTTTCAATCTGAGACCCCTTGGGGGATGTCCAACTGCTGGTTTAGCCTGATTTCTGTGGAGATCCCTCTCACAATCCCAGACCTCTGGCTCCTAACCACTCATCTGCCTGCTTGCCTAATCACCCCTAACAACTCTGCCTACCTGCCTAATCACTCTGCCTGCCTGCCTGATTACCCCTAACCACTGTGCATGCCAGCCTGATTGCCCCTACCTGCTCTCCCTTGCTGTCCTGATTGCCCCTAACTTCTCCACTGCTGGCCTGAATGCCTCTAAATACATCTGCCTTGGCCCCCACCTCTATGGCTTTGTCCATAAGGATGTCCAGAAGGACATATGGAAGGCTTCCAGTCTATGTGGTCTAGTTAGCATATTACCCTTTTATTAATAAAGATGTCTTGAATAGTTGTTTCTAGAAGTGCTGGGTCTCTATGGCAATGCTAGAATCACTCATAACCTTCTGTTTAATGCACTCTCTCTTTAAAAAAATATTTTTATTGTTGAAAGTATTACAGGTATCTCTTTTTCTGCCATTGACCACTTTTAGGCCCCTCTCCTCACACCTGCCCCAGGCCTTTACCACACTATTGTTTGTGTCCACGGGTTATGCACATATGCCTGTAAATTCTTTGGTTAATCTCTTCCCACCCCTCCCTACCCCACCACCACCTTCTCTCTCAAATTCTAATGAATTATCTTCTAATATTATGATAGGATTAGCTCTATTTTTTAAAAGTTTATTCATTTTGAGTACATATGAAGATGAAATATACACTATTAATGCATCAAGATGAATGTTTAAACTTTTATTCCAGTCAAAGGCCAATTCTAAAGATAAGACCATCTTTTATTACTTTGAAATGGACTAAAGTGTCAAGAAAGAAGCATGATTTAACTTTTAAATTATAAGTAAGATACAATCCCTTGAGTTTTGCTTAACCCCAGTGTGTTGGTTATTTCTAAACACCTATATTTCAAATATCAAGTTCTACAAATGTAAATTAAGCACACTAAATTGGATACATTGCTATCAAAAACACTTGGTAAGAAATCTCAAGTTTACTTTATTTAGGTGTCAAGGGGGAAAAAAGTAACTCTACAAGAAGTAAACAGCTGACAAGGCTAAAGAAAAACTATATTGGAGGGAAGTAAATCAACACTGGAATATTCTAGGGGACCTATTTATAGACTCAGTTGACTGACATAGGCACAAGCACTCTACACATGATTTTTGCTTAATTGAAGAGTTTGACCAAGATATCTAGCTAACATTTTGAAAGAGAAACTATACTAACTGCTGTCACTTTCTCACTTCCCATTTACTCTTATTGTAAAGTGTTGCCCTTTTCCATTTTCTGCTGAAACTACTCTCTCAAAGGTCATCAAAAAATTATGTGTCCCAAGTGAAATACATCTCATAAATACTCATGCAGACACTTTAGTGCCCTCTGTTTCTTCATTTGGTCAATGCATATCGCAGTGGCCTGTCCCTAATCTATCATTCTTTGACAAGTTTTATTTAAAAGAACTCAAAGTGCCCCTTCAGCTCTGGGCTTGATGAGACCATGAAGTCTTTTGCTCACCACCCCATACTGTAGGTCAATTATATAAATTCTATCTGAAAGTGTCAGGGCTTATCCTTTAAATAAATCTTCCTGTGGTTTCAAAACTCTACTATCTGGCATTCCAGAGTTTCTTCAAGTTTTAAATCATTCAATTATTAATTAGAGGAAGCAATATATTTTAGAATCAAGATCTCAGACTTTGAAATCAGATGACCCAAGTTCCAATTTCATTTTTTGCCATTATTAGCTATTGGACTTTGAGCAAATTAATTCTCATAGCCCTACTTTCTTACCCCATAATATGGTGCTGTAATAGTGCCTACCACTTAGATTTATTATAAGATCCACATAAGCTGCCTTTAGAACCTGATAAGATTTTTTAAAAAAGAAACATATAATGAATATAAACACTCTAAATGACATAATTTTAAAACCCAAATAATGTATTATTGTTATTTTTTGCTATTTCTTTTAGATAGATATGCAAATCATAAGCATATATGATAAACTGACCAGGAATTATAGTACAAGTAAGGCTAATTTAAAGTAATCTTATTAGTCATTTATGTAATCATTTTTGTCTGGTATATTGTGTCCGATAGCATCAATCTTACTGTAAATAAGCCCCAAATTTTATCATGTCAGATTTTTATGATTAAAAAGAGGAAATACCCCTTTGGACTGATTGTTGGAAGATGAGTAAAGAAATTGTGGGCTATTGAAATAGGGAAGATTAGTCGAGGCAGGACAAATCCATGAACACAGGTGGAAGGGTATGACCTAGCTGAAATGGGCAAGTCCAGTAGGCTGAGTACTGCTGGAGGTGGCACTTGGGAGGGAGCAGGTATTAAAGGAGGAGAAAAGCATTATTTTGCTTTAAACTATAAAATGAGACACATGTAATTTTCCCTTTATAAGCCCACTACTGCAGCAAAGACCTTAGGGGGAAAAAAAACACCCCACACTTTATCCTTATTAAGAGCTTGAATTACAAAGCTTGATTCTATAGGGGACTCAAGAGACCTTTTACTGAAGGAGATAAGGAGACAGGCTGCTCCACACTTGCTTCCCCAAATTCCCTCAACCTCTTCATTCCTAGTTCAGCACAGTATAAACTGAAATAAACCTCCACTCATTACTCAATTCATAGGCTCCACAAAAATGATCAACCCATGGCCCTAGCTGGTTTGGCTCAGTGAGTAGAGCATCAGACTGCAGACTGAAAGGTCCCAGGTTCAATGCTGGTCAACAGCACGTGCCCAAGTTGTGGGCTCCATCCCCAGTTGGGGCATGTAGGAGGCAGTCGATCAATGATTCTCTCTTATCATTGATGTTTCTATCTCTCTTTCCCTTTGGTGCCCTCTGTTTCTTCATTTGGTCAATGCATGTCCCAGTGGCACCAGGCCTCTAGTATGTGGGTATATGTGTGTGTGTGTGTGTGTGTGTGTGTGTGTGTGTGTGTGTGTGTGTATATATATATATATATATATATATATATATATATATATGATCAACCCATACTCAGGGAGTACTGGAGGTGAAATCATCTACCATTTTTGTTCTCTACTGTAAAGTACGAGGGCGAAAAACATATAAATATAAAACAAATATAATTTCAAAAATTATTCTAATAAAAGGATAATATGCAAATTAAACATCACTCCATCACAAAGATGGTAGCACCCATAGCCACGAGATGGCCGTGCCTAGTCCTCTCAGTCCCGGGGGCATCCTGGGTGTGGCTGCTGAGAGCAGGCAGCATGAGCAGCCTGGCAGAATGCTTGCTTCATCGCCCAGATGACAAGGCAAGCATTCCACGCCTGGCTGCATATGGAGAGACTCTGGGCAGTGGGCACAGAGCAGCCAAGACTCTCAGAGAATTATTGGCACACAAGTTCACGTGCAGGGCTACTAGTATAAATATATACATATGTATGTATATATATGTATACACACATATGTATAAGATGTGTATATATACACATATTAGATAAGATGCATATATATAGACATCCTATCTAATAAAAGGGCAATATGTAAATTGACCATCACTCCAACACACAAGATGGCTGCCCCCTTGTGGACATAAGATTGCCACCACAAAATGGCCAACAGGGGGTGGCAGTTGGAAGGGACCAGGTCTCCAAGGGAGAGCATTTGGGGGTGATCAAGCCTCCAGGCAATTAGGGGTGACCAGGCTAGAAGAGGAGGTAAGTTGGGGGTGACTGAGCCTACAGGAGATGGCAGATAGGGGTAACCAGCCTGCAGGGGAGGGCAGTTAGGCATCAATCAGGCTGGCAGGGGAATGGTTAGGGGGTTATCAGGCTGGCAGGAAGAAGCAGTTAGGGGCAATCAGGAAGGCAGGCAGGGGAGGAATTGAGAGCCAGCAGTCCTGGATTGTGAGAAGGATGTCCAACTGCCTGTTTTGGGGGTCCCAAATTGTAAAGGGTGCAGGCTGGGCTGAGGGACACACACCCCCTGTGCACAAATTTTGTGTACCGGGCCTCTAGTATGTGTGTGTGTTATATGATCAACCTATACTCAGGGAGTACTGGAGGTAAAATCATCTGCCATTTTTGTTCTCTACTGTAAAATACGAAGGCCAAAAACATTGGTGGAGCCATAGTGTCTGTATCCAGATGTCCATTACTGAAGGAAATCAATGGACAGATGTATTAACTGGGCAAATCATAAATTACTCTGGGCCATGATATCAAACAAGGCATCACTGCAGCCTGAAAAACATAAAATATCAATTTTTCTCTATTTTGAAATGAAGAGTGAAATTCTGTGTTTCAGTCATACCTAGTTCAACTTGATATATGTTTTCCTATAAAACAAAAATCTTGAATGACTTTATTTTAAAGCCATTTTTTTAGCCCTACTATAAAAGACAAGGGGATATTCTAAGTTAAAATGTTTCAATTCTGTTTGTATCATGTCTCATAATTTATGACATTATGGATAATATTTTATTAACCAACCAACCACACATCTCAATAGCATTAGCTAAAAAGGAGTCAACTGATCTTTAAGACTTTTGAAGCAAAAAACAATCCTTTGCTTATACACACAGGTCAATCCTTCACTAACATTCACCCCTTTATTTTAGTTATAAAATATGCTAAAATAATGTGGTAAGAGCATTTGCATACATATCTGAAAATAACCACTACAGGGGTTTCATTTGACTTCAACTCTGTGAACAAACACTTATTTTCATGTCACAGTTTTGCATTTCCTTAATAAAAGTTACTACTGGAAAAGCTTATGGTAATTAATCATATAAATACTATGAAAACTACAAAATGGGAAAAGCAAAGAAAAAATGCCCATTTGAGAGAGGATAAAGGAATAGTTATTTTCTCAGCACAAAAGGCTATTTCTGTTAAAATAATGATTACTTTCTCTAATCTTTTCATTGAATTATAGATTTCTATACTCATAGCTAAGCACAGTATACTAATGTATGTACTCTATCTTATTAAATATTTGTATCTGTCTCTTAATGACTGTTTTACTTTATTATTATTGTTAGGGAATTTTTTTGGTTATTTCTTTAATTTGTATTTAAGATATAATAAAATATGAGCTTCCTTATAATCATAAGACATTTTATGACAAGTTGCATAATTTAATGGTCACCACTTGGGCCCCTCAATTTTCTGATTGAGATTCTAGCTTCATTGAACAATGAATACTATAATTTGTCGTTCTACCTGAGTTGAAATGTGCAGAGCTCAATGAACTCTAAAGCATTTTTATAATAGGACTTTCCTTTTATTCTCCTCATAAAGGTCATTTGTTAATTCTGAAAACTCGTATCTCAAGTGTTCACGATGTTTTACTAGTAAAATAGTATAGAAGCAAGTAGACTTTGCATATGCTCTTAACTTCCTTCACTGGAAATGAGTTGCCTTGTTGAAAATACAACTTGATGATTAAGCCCCCTGCTTTCTTGATGCATAGAAATTAATTTAATTTAGGAATCCTGATGTAAGATAATGAATATTCAGTAAGATGATGGCATACCAAGCAGTACAACCTGAGAGCACTGCTTTTATGTAAAATACCAGTCAGAATTATGCAAACTATGAAATAATGTATTTAACAGAAAATAGCCACCATTAATATAAAATGCACATTACAAAAAAATGAAATTTTCAAGGCATAAATAAAAATGTTTTATAAAACTAGCCAGAACATATTCTGGTAACAAACACATGTGATGCCATGAAATTAGGTGAACCTGGTTGACAGTGATTCTGTTTAGGAACTCTCTTATTTCTCTTCTAAAAGCACTTAACATCATTATTGTATACTTGCAGTGTTTAACTTCATAATTCCTCAGATAAGGTAAACCAGGTGGAAGTCTCTTTCTACATCTGGAATTCTAGAGTCTAAACTAAGCATAGTATTTCACAATCACACTTTCTAAAGAGAACCTGCTGTTTAGAGTACAAAAGTTCTTCATAGATTATACATAAGAAAAAAAGTACACTAATGGGCTGAATACAGGCTAATCCATTTAATATAGGAATCCTGATGTAAGAAAGTGAATATTTAATAAGATAGTGGCCTACCACACAGTATAAACAGGCATTCAAACATGTCTCTACAGGTGTTTTCAGATGTTGCTTTTTGTTATCTTCATTCAGTTCTAGTTAAATTACATTTCCTTTGACTTCTTTAATAAATATAAAAACAAAAGTCTTCTTATATAAGTTTCATATTAAATTTCCTGTCTTGGGTTACTCTTGAACTGCAAGTCAGAGATTTCTGTCTTACAAAAAATGTTATTAAAATTCCCATCATTGGACCAATATGCCCTCCAAATTATTCTCATTTATCTTATTTTCCCCCATCTGCCTTGCAATGTTTTTGTTTTTGTGAAAGACAATGTGTCATTTTATTCATCAATTCAATTTAATCTGCTTACATCTTTTATCCCCCACACCTAGTGTAACCTCAGACATTTCACTGACTGTATAGACCATGCCTCATCAGCAGAAAGCCTACCACTTAGAGAAAGCTCAGTAGCAATGGAGGGCCTCTGCTCTCTGTACAATTCCAAATGGGAGGAATGGCAGATAATCTCTACAAAAATCAGACCAATTTATTCTTCAGCTTACTAGCTGTAGGGTAAGACAGAATAACCAGTTTAGAACACAAACTTTACATTCTCTTATATCTGGATTTGGATCCTGACTATTCTCCCCAGTAGCCATGCAATGTTGGTTATGTTATTTAATCTGAAGGAATCACTGTTTCCTCATATTTAATAGTATAGTAGAAGTTTATGTCACATATGGCTGCTGTGAGAATTAAATAATATAGCACATATAAAATATGCAGTATAGAACCAGACACTAGAAAACACTTTATAAATTGCCACTATTTGTATTCTCATTGTTCAGTATAGAGACAAATGGGTGAATATTCAGAAGCTTTATAGATAGATGACATTAATGTTCAATACAATACTAGGGTGTTATGCTATAAATCAAAATCATCAATATTGCAGGACCATAGTTTTTAAGAAAAGAGTGAAGCCTGTTAAAAATTGAGCAAGTTTGTCATCAAAATAGTAAAGCTAAAACCACATTCAGAGCTAAATAAACACATAAAATTTTTTTTTTGTATTGTTTAAAGATATGATGGAGAGTTATTGGGAACAGCAACATCAAGAATAACTAAAGGCACAGATTATATGCCTACTGTGGCCCTACCACAGGCACCACACAGAGCACATGGCATGGCTCCTGAGGTCTTCCCCCTGGAACCAACTGTTCAGCCTGTGACAACGGAAACACACTTGCTTAGCATTTTGCTGGCTTCACAAAATATTTGGTCTACAAATCATATTTGCTCACAATTTGTCCCAATTTCCTATGATATTTTTCTCAGAAATGGAAAGAAACAGGACACCTCTGAGATCAGATAAATCCTGACATATAATTACAATCGTCTGGGTTCAGTGTTTCTCAAATCGCTGTCCCTGGAAAAAAGTGCTACCCGATAATAATGGGCATGGAAAATATATTTTGGTAATTATTCTCAGGGTCATTTCTATGCTAATGTCAATGATAGTCTTCTAGACTGTTCTACAACAGATTACACAATATTACCCAAATGTGTTTGATCACAAAATGAATATTTAACAATTTTAAAAATTGTTTCCAGTTTTATTAAATACTAGGGGCCTCAGCTCAGCCTGCCCCCTTTCACATACTGGGAGCCCTCAGGAGATGTTCTACTGATAGCTTAGGCTCATTACCCACAGGGAGTACGCCTAAGCTGCAGTCTGTCCTCCCTTTGTGGGAGGTGACCAGGCTTATCAGGGAAAGGCACCAGCCCCATCACCCCACTGCTGCAGCCACTGCCAGTCACCGCAGCCACCAAGGTGTTTTCATCAACATGGACTCCTGTCCTTCACCATGACAAAAATGACAATTTTCTTTAGGCACTTTCAAGACATGTCTTTCATAAGATATGACATTACTTTCTCTCTCTCTCTCTCTTTCTTTCTCTCTTTCTTTCTTTCTTTCTTTCTTTCTCTCTCTTTCTTTCTCTCTTCTTCCTCTCTCTCTCTCTCTCTCTCTCTCTCTCTCTCTCTCTCTCTCTCTCTCTCTTTCTTTCTTTCTTCTTTTTTCTCCTCACCTGAGGATATGTTTTCATTGATTTTTAGAGAGTGTGGAAGGGAAAGACAGGGAAACACCAAAGTGAGAGGGACACTTTGATTGGTTGCCTCCTGCATGAGCCCTGACCTGGACCCCAGCCAGGGAGGAGCCTGCCAGCTAGGTACATGCCCTTGATCAGAATATAACCCAGACCCTGTGGTCGGCAAACCTAGGCATTATCCACTTAGCCAAACTGCCTAGGGCAGGATGACATTTCTTAGCCCTCCAGCAGTGGACCTTCATTTTTTTTCTCCAGGAGTGTGGTGGAAAGCCCCAAATCATCTTTCTGGGTTCTTATACCCAAATTACTAAGAATATTACCAGTGGCATACAAGGAGCTTAGCCAATGAGTGGTCAGAAAAAGGTGTTTCCTTTGTAGTTCACACCTATCTCCTTTGATCTCCGACTCCACCCCTGCCAAGGTCTAAAGCCTCCAGCCCTGGGTGGGGGACCCCCAGCTCACTCTGATCGCCCAGCTCCGCTCCCCAGCCAAAGCCACAAGCCTTAGGCTGAGACTTGGGCCATGGGCAGGAGTCCTCAGTTCTTTCCAATTGCCCCACTCCACCCCTGTCCAAGGCTGGCAAGGGCAGGTGGAAAACTTGGCTTCCTCCATGGCAGACAAAACCCAAGCTTCCCTCCTGTTCTCTGTGGCCACAGCCATTTTGGATGGGTTTATTTACATATTTTCTCCTGATTGGATGGTGGGTGTGGCTTGTGGCATGGTTTGTGGGTATAGAAGAGTGATGATTAATTTGCATATTACTCTTTTATTAGATAGGATATTTGATGTATACCATTGTACTAGCCCTAGGTGTTCAATATGATTTGTTATAACCTGAAATTATTACCACAATACATTTAGTTAACATGCATCAACTCACGGACAGAAAATTTCTTTTTTTTGTTGTGATGAAAACTTTGAAGATTTATTCTCTTTGCAACTTGCAAATAAACAACGCAGTGTTGCTCAGTGTCATATTTTAATGCTTTTGAACAGTTCTTGAGGAAGCATTTGTTAGAGAGATACTTGTTTACTTAAAAATAAATCTTTTCAAATGAAGGAAGTATAAAATGGTATTCTCTTGTATAAAAATACCATCTAACATTTGCCAGGAAAAAAAAGGAAAAGAAGAAGAAAGGAATGTAGTTTACATACTATAACAGTTTTCCTATTCAGGAAATAACACTTTGAAACAAAAGCAATACAATTTTTATTTCCTTAATAATTTAAACTCTATTTTTACCATGTCTAAGTTAAATACTAATAAAATCAAGATTATATTGCATAAGCCATTGTTTCATGTGTATTCGTTTATTCCAATAGAATTGTTTTTAAAATAAAATTATAGAGCATTTACTAGTAGTTCTTATCATTTAGGGGATGTTCTGTGGGCTTCAGTTTCAAAAGTTAGCACCAAATTTCGTATATGCATGAATCCTGCTGGATTGTAGAAAATGCTTGATTTCAAAAGCTGTGCTGTGCTACTAATCAGAGCAGAACTGCACAATGTGCTTTCACAAACTACAAAGGCCTCTCTGCACAGCTGTGGAGTCAGTCCTCAGCGCTCAGGCTAAAGTCCCCAGCCTGTCCCCTCCTGGTGAACAGAACACTAACCAAGAGGCAGTCTCTCCAGGAAAGGTGATGGTGATTCACAGTCCCACAAGGATATTGTGTCCTGGCAGGATGCTCACCTTTGTCTGAAGGGCACAAATGAGTAGCAGGACCTGAAAATTGCAGTGTTGTAAATAGCACAAAACATACAAATTCTCGTCTTAGTCCTGCTACTTATTAGCTATGTGACTTGGACCATGTTATTCCATTCTCTCACCCTCAGTTTCTTCAACTACAAAATGGGACTAATGGCACAGGATGGCAACAAACATCCAGATATATAATTTGCTTAGCATGAAGAGAGCCTTCAGTCCAGAAGCCAGTTTAATAGTTATATAGATAATGACTATTTCAGGAGAGAAAAATTATCAACAACCAACTGAAAAGCAACAAAAAAGAAACCTCACCCTAAGTTATTTTAATGTCTGACATGACATGTCTTTATTCTTTCTGATCAGGGTTTCAGAGCTTTGATTTTCTCCTTCATGTAAAACATGGCTCATCTTTTTATAATATTAGGCATGTTCCATTTTATAATTCTGTGCTCTTTAATAGTTACTGATAGGTTTAACTGTGAATTTCTCTCAGTGATTTTTGGCAATAACATCTTCAATTGATCTTTTCATGGCTGGAAAATTTTATTTTGTTAAGGACTACTTCAACAACTGAAAGTATATATAAGGCTTTAAAACCACTGCAGAACATCATTTTTAAGCATTATTCGAGATGTCACTACATATAGTTATTCATCACCACATCCCAGAGCATGTTGAATTTTATGAGTGTGACATGATGGGATATGATAGGGGAGACACCACTGAGCTTGATTTATTGCACATATACACACACACAAAGTGTGAACAAAGATATCACATAAAATTCTGTCTCAAAATATAGCTGCTGAATTTATGGATTTTCTAAGCTAAATCAAATGCACAATTATGAATTAAGAACTCCTTTAGAATTATGTTTAATAGAATATATCAAAAGATTGTGTCTTTCCTGGAATTACCACTGTTCAAAGGTATCAAGATGGAGAGAAAGTGGTGAGTAGATATGAATGCCACAGCATCATCTGGCTACACAAATGCTGTTACAATAATATTCAGCTAGCTAGCCTATCGTTAGACTAGATATTAGCTTGATTTGGATTTTTTTCCTTTTCTTTGAGTGCTCAGAAAGTGTTCTAATGGTTCTGTAGGAAATATGTCTATCTGAAGAATTTTCCAAATATTTTATATTCCTTAAATTGGTTCTCATTCTTAAACCTTCCATAAACTGATGCAGGTTTTTTACAAACCATCAATGGAGAGTTTTTATTCTACTTTGAAGGTTTTCCTTTTAAAGTATTAGTAAGCATTAATGTTTAACTACTTTACTTCAAATCAGTAAGAATAATCCGATATCCATGGTTTAAGATTTCAAGAGTCAAGTATTAGATGTAAGGAAGTACTCATTTATGAAATAGCTTTAGCCATTGACTTATGAAGTTAGTGAAGGTCGTAAGGGATTGTAATAATGGGAGCCATTTAATACATGTCCACTCTGTTCTATATTTTCCTTTTACCACTTCCTTTATTTTTCTCTGCTCTCTATGACATGTAATGTTACAACCATTGTACATGCAAAGAAGCTGGAGCTCAGCCCAAGTTAATACACTCAAGAATACAGAACTAGAAGATGCAGTCAGGTGTGAATCCAACTCTGTCCATCTTCAAATCCATTATTCAATTTTTTCTGTAACATCAGCTCTTTTGTTTATGTGTCCATTTTATTCTGAATTAAATTTATAAGGATGGTATTGGTTAATAAAAATTATATAGGTTTCAAGTGTACAATACATCATGTGTACATTGTATTCACCATCCAAAGTCAATTCTCCTTTTGTACCCAAATATTTGATCCCTTTTAATCTTTACTATTCCCATGCCTCTTCTCTCTGGTAACCACCATATTGTTGCCTGTGTCTGAGTGATTGTTTTTCTTGCTTGTTCATTTGTTGTTTTTGCTTTTATATCCCACATATATGTGAAATCATACGGTTCTTAACTTTTTCTGTCTGACTCATTTCACTTAGTATATTCTCAAGATCCATATTGCCACAAATGACCGGATTTCATCTTTTCTTGTGTCTGAGTAATAGTCCATCTAATATGTATCACATCTTCTTTATACAATCATCTATTATAGGACACTCCAGTTGTTTCTCTTTGACACAAAAAAGATCTGTAAGCAAAGGGATTTACAACTGCTCCACTACTTTGGGTTTCATTACTCATTAGCCAGAGTTATGTCTGGATTTAGATTGGAGATTAGGGAAGAGCTGGTTTATAGATGTGAGAGGATGACTGAATGGTTAAAAGAATTAACTTTTATTTGGCCAACACACTTGAGTTTTTTTTTTTTTGTTTATTTGTTTGTTTGTTTAGGTGGGGCAAGGCACCATCCTTGAGAGTGGGAACACAGAAGTAAAAGGTAACTATGAGAATTTTAGCTAAGGTGGTACTGTGGAAGACAGGACCATTAAACTAAATAAAACAAAAAACTGTAAAATGACTTGCTTTAGGAACATGAGAAATTCAGTAACAAACTTTGACTGGAACAACTTTGTAGAATATTTAGTGGATGTTTGAAGCAGTGTCTGAGCTCAGAAAAGAGTTTGAGGCTAGATCCAACACAATGATTGAATCCATAATTACTCTGTGAGTTTGCTGAGACACATCTCTTTGTGAAACGTCAAGTTAAGGTTAGAGTTAAGTTAGTCTTGTTGTCATAAGAACAACATCTCCATGAGGCTTCCTGGAATTAACACAAATGCTGGCATATTAAGCTATTAATTTTCATCAGTTGTATGTTATGCTGTTAGTCATCAAGCCAAGCATATTTGACAAATCTATTCAATTCACAGCATCAACTTTCAGTATATTTTTTCACTTCAGTTTCCATTATTTACTCTTGGCCTTTTCTGAAAGAAATTCTTTAAATCAAACCGGTTTCCTTGGCTCAGAGAAAAATTCAGACCTGACCTATTTTTCACCTTCTCTATATGAGTAAAAGAGAAGATGGAAAAATATTTGAACCAGACACAATAGAAATGTTTGAACTTATGTGCCTCCCATTGACTTAGTTTATAAGTTTATTTTCAAAGCGAGGCACACCTGAGGAGTTGAATAAAGCCCACAGTATGGTTAAATCTAGGAAGTCCTGATGTTAATTCTATACAAAATCTATTGTGAGACATCCTGTGACTGGTTCACATTGAAGGGTCAATGTCAACTCAGTAGTAGAATTAAAATTTGGAGACCATAACATGATTACAGAGCTGTGGTTATTTCACTATATACTACTACTTTTAAAATATAGTTGTTGTTGTTTTTTTATATTTAAAATATTTCTTCCCCAAACATCATGAATATTCTATATCCTTTATCTCTAGAATAACAATCATTTTGGGATTGGCTCTTCATGATTCAGAGAAAGATGAATGCCAAAGATAATTACCAGATTGTTATTAAAGAATCCTTTTCAAAATTGCAGTCATCAGATTGAAAGTCTGATAACTTTCATAACATCAAAGAATACTATTATCAAAAGACTTTATTTTTTATTATTTTGTTGAAAAAACGTGATATCCAATTACATTATAGTAGGTGATAATATGTTCATCAAAGAAGTGTTTTAGTACATGTTTTACAGCTTATAAAAAGAAAAATGACAGCTACAGCCATCAAAAGCTTTCTCACTAATTGTGGATGAAAAGTGAGAGCTGAGAAAAATGAATCATTAATTAGCTCAGGAGAACTTGACATTTCCTTTTTAAAAAATAGGATGTGTTAATTAATTTGTATTTCAGATAACACAATTTTGGTTTAAAATAATTTGATGAGATCAGGCATGTTCAGAGTGGTGTGATAGTAGACAAAGAAAAGCTTTGAACTTAACAATGCACAATCTAAGTTTAACCCATATTGACAGCGAGCTATCCCAGGTGTGAGGTTTCAGTAAGTCATATATTTTGTGTCCTGGGACTAAATAGAAACTGCATTACTACTAGAGAGCCTATCCTGCCTGAGTTTTGTTCCTGCTCCTCCTTCTGCATCTGTGCTAGTCTCAAGTACATGATGGTGATTAGAATGCAAAGTACGTGAGACAAAGGGTAAAAAAGAATGGCAAATCCCATAACTGTGTTTCCCTCCTCTCTCCTCCCTCCTCGCTCACTCACTGATTATCAGGTTCTGAATCCTTCTCACTACAGTAATTAAATGCTTTGCAATTAATTACCATCTTTGGATAAGAGAGATAAGACACAATCACTTGAGCCTATATATCCTTGACAAGTGCAAAACTTCAGTCTTTATGTATGCAGGTACACTTTAGAACTCTCACTTTTTCCAAACATAGAGATAATTCTAAAAGGAAATATATTTTTATATTATCTAAGGAAAGTAGTGCCAAGGCAACTATTTAAAGAAATTAATAGTAATAAAAGTAACAATCATTATCATCATCTTTCCAGAGGAGGTAGGGTTCTACAAAGACATGTACATAAGGAAAACAAGTAAATATTTTTGAAATAACTACTATGTTCCTGGCATTTTCACATACTTTAACTCATTCTACTCACAGCGATGTGTTAACATTCTTATGTTGTAACTGAGAAGTGGACTATTAGAGAGGATTGCAATATGATAAATTTACACAATTGGACAATGTCCACCACAATTTCAAGGCTTGGTTCTCCTGTAGCTATCACACTGCAGCTTATGAAAGATATGCTATTTCTTGTTTATTCTCTTTATGTTTACTCATTCATTATAAATTACATTTTTAGCACCTTCTATGAGCCAGCAAGCAGAGGGTCACAAAAATGAAAAACATGATTCTTGTCTGCAAGGGGACCATAATCTAGGAAAGGGAATCAGGCAAGTGAACAAAAATGCAAGGTAACAACATAGATCCTAAAAAGGAAGTAACCTGAAAGCTCTAGAAGGGGAACATATGCTGGGGAAATAAATCCCGGCTGAGTGAGAAAGAGGAGGTTAGGAAACTTCTTAGAAAGGATAACACTTAAAGGAAGTTTTTTTGGGGGGAAAGAAATAAAAGTGTTCATAATCAAAGATCATAGAGAAATCAATGACATGAAAGAGACTCTTTTGTTTAGAAAATTCCAAAGGGTTCAGGGAGGTTGAAGTACCAAGTGCAAGGTGGAACAGAGTGAGAGAAAGGCTGATAAAGTCAGGTAATGAAGGGCTTCACATGCAGGACATAGGCTTGATTCTGTAGAAATGTAGAAAAAATAGTGTCAGAGCACAAAGCAATCAGGTTTGCATTTTAGGAGCCTCTTGGATACAGTGGAAGGCTGATCTCAGGATGTGGGGCTGGAAGCTACAAGATCAGGTAGAAATCTATTGCAATTATCCAAGTGAGAGATGGTGAGATATTCAGTTAAGACCATAGCATCGTTTTTTAGGTTACAGTAATATTTCAGGGATGTGAAGTTGAGACATTTACAAAATTAGTGGCTATTAGAACATGGAGCATTCTGCAAAGGGAGAAATCTAGCATACTTGTTTCTTCCTGGTTGGATGATCAATGGGTATGTTGGATTTATTCAATGTGAAGTAACACAGACTAGCCAGTCAGACAAAAAACAAACAAACAAACAAACAAATAAAACAATAACTTCTCCCTTTTTCTGTTTTGGGACACTGTTGCTTTAAAAATTTATGGAAGTCCTGTCCTCTTTTTTCACTGCTTGTTTCCCACCCCTCCCCAATTCCTCAATCTGCTAGAGCCATTGAGCTCCTCATCTAGTTGGAGTTCTCAGGTTTCAACCAACCAAATGATAGGTGAAATTTTAGAGCACATCTTATTTTCATGCTGATGGTGAAAACTAGATGTGGTATTTACAAAATACTGTGCTTTTGAGTCTTAGTTTCCAATATGTTTGTCATCATGTCTTTGTTTGTTATGTAAAATACACATAACATAAAACTTACTGACTTAACAATTTTAAGTGTACAGTTCACTAGTACTCAGTGCAACCATCATCGCCATCCATATCCAGAACTCTTTTTCATCTTCCAAAATGAAACTCTGTGTCCATTGAATCATTACTCCTCATTACCCCTCTTCCCATCCTCCCAGTTCCTGGCAAACACCATTTTACTTTCTTTTTTTCAAATTCCCTCCCCTTACCCCTACATCCCAGCTTCTGGTAACCATCACTGAATCTGGAGGACACCATACTAAGTAAAATAAGCCAGATACCGAAAGGCAAATATTACATGATATCATTTATATGCGGGATGACTATATATATTTTCATATGGCTTTCGACAATGTATTCCTTAACAATAACTCATAAAAATAGGGTAGAATTGTGGTTAGCTAATAATATTAAAATAGTTTAGAATATTTTAAAATAGATGAGATTTTAGTTTTTGTTTATATACTCATGGATGATTCTAAAATACTTAAAGACTAAGGGACACACACAAAGGCCAATTAGAAAGCATGGCAATTATCTGGAACAGACTTCTGCCTTTATACCCTACAGGAGCTTCTCACCTGAATCTTAGCTGTCATGAGCTCGGGATATACTAGTACACAACAAAACAGACTAAGAGAATACAATTTTACATCACCTAAACCTGAGAAATAACAATCATCTAAAATGCGTCAACACTATTTTGACATCTCTTTCTGCATGTATACAGATAGAATGATCAATGGATTAAAATACAGGATCATATTCATACACTATTTTAATAAAAAGCTTTTAATTTTATTTGAATGTAGCAGAAAGAAAGAAAGTATACTCAAGCAGAAGACATTGCTGAACTTCAGACAACCAATTTCTTAATAAGACCTATGAGTTCCTAAAATATCTCTCTAATGTATGGACACGTTTTTTTTTAGAAAGCAAATTGGTACTTTAAAGAAAAATGTGCTGTAGCTTGGGACAGCATTAATTGATTCCTTGCTGTGAAAGATAAAGAAATTTGCTCACTTATCTCAGTTTAAAGTATATGGAAAACTCTAAAAAAATATGTAAATCATATAATTTATAGTGTTCATTTTGGTTAATCCCAGGAACACTAAATGGTTTAACATTGATACTTCCACTAGTGTAATTCATGTTAACAGTTGAAAGAGAGAGGGAGAGAGAGAGAGAGGGAGAGAGGGAAAGAGAGAAAACAACGAAGGGTTATTAAAATTTAGACAAGGAAATTATTCAATAATATATAACATCTATATGCAAGGAAAACAAATGAATAAACAAATAAGCAAAACCATATCTTCATCCTATGGATTGATCCTTAGTGTCCTCCCTGAGGATAGCAAAGATGGGCCATGAGTGTGAATTCCTGGGCCCCTTCAATTCCTCCGAATACCAATGCCCTGGATTTATACCTCTAATCAAAGGCTCTTTAGACAGGGCTCTTGTTACCGTGCCACTTACACTGAGGGAAACTGCTGTTTACACAAGATCCGAAGAGGTTTACTTAGATGCTCATTCTCCACCACATTTTGGTCTATATTCCTAAATACTTAACAGTTTCATACTTGGCAGTAAATTAATTTACCATCTTATAGCTAGAAACACATTATGAATAATGGAACTTAACAGTAGTGATCATGAAAAAACATCTGTGGTCTCTCTTCTCAATGAGACAAGTCATTTTCTGCAAGTTTAGTTTTACACTGGTAATTAAGTTGTTTTTGGATGAGAGCCACAGAGGTTTATAATATCTATCACTGTATTTCTAGATCGTAGTATGTCTTATAATTATATGGGAATGAATGGATGATGGTGCTAATAATATAGTAGATTAAGTAAATATATAAAATAAGGAATTAGATCAAGGAGTTTCTAATAAAATAAAAGCAATAAAATTCCCATTCAATATTTAATAGTAATAAAAAAGATACAACAGTACAGAAATACCACATTTTATTTTCTCCAGATTGTCACCAGAACATCAAATATAATTCTCCATATTTCAGATTTAGTAGTGGCAAGGAAGGGAAGACTTAGTTGAGTCTCCTGTTTTAAAATTTACTTCAAAAATATGTAAAAATAATTTGTTTTTAATATAATATTTTTATTTCCAAATCTCTTTCATCTAACCTTTATTTTTCTCCTTAAAATGTCTATTCCAGTATATACTAGCATAACAGTTTTACTATTCCTGATGTACTAATTTCAACTGAATTTTAAATAACCTATTCTGTTTTTAGATAAGAAAACTTAAGCATTTCTCATGTGGTTAAGTTGTGCACTAAATTCATGAGTAGAAACTCATGAAATAATATTTAAAAGTTTGACAATATTCATTCATCATACAAAGAACCTACCACACACTCTGAAAAAGGTTGGCTCCTCAGAAGCTTTTATCCAATATATGGTGATGGAAGAAGATTTGACCTTGAGTGGCAGGCACACAATGTAATATACAGATGATGTATCATGGAATTGTACACTTGAAATCTACCTAATTTCATTAACCCATATAACCCCAATATATTTAGTTTCAAAAAGACAGAAAATAAGAAGTACTGACCACACTCCTCTTCTTCGCTCCTCTTCCAGAACACCTCTCACTATTTTAACTCTTCAAACTTTCTCATTTTATCTGTTGAGGGAAGCGATCTTCCAATTTCATCTCTTGACTCTTAATAATAACCCAATACAGAAATATGTGGGATATTAGAAATTAATGGGATATTAGAGAGATCTGTGACCTCTATAAATGCTTAAATCTTTTAAACCCTTACACTTTACCGATAGAGTGAGATGCAGAGAGGGTTAAATAAATCAAACTCAGAGCAGATGTTTAATGCAAAAAGTAAGACTGTAGGCCAGGCCAATAGATTCCTAGTTTTAGATAATGACTATTAAAATTTGAAAATTAGCTTTAAATATTTATATAATGACATTAAGATTTGAAAAATGCCATGTCATTTTTGCAATAGAATAGAGAAGGGACAAATCATTGCCTGGGTATGTTCATTCACTACATGTTAATTATTTTTAAGAAGGAAAATAACTCCATTGTTAATTTTAATTTATTACCTAGCTAACATAGGGTAAAATAATTAACTTTAATGGAATGACAGATCTGTGAATTTTTTTTACAATAATACCTTTTTACAACTGAAATTCTTTTTCTAAATATATTTTATTGATTTTTTACAGAGAGAAAGGGAAAGTGATAGAGAGTTAGAAACATCGATGAGAGAGAAACATCAATTCAGCTGCCTCCTACACACTTCCCACTGGAGATGTGCAACCAAAGTACATGCCCTTGACCAGAATCGAACCTGGGACCCTTCAGTCCACAGTCCGACACTCTATCCACCGGGCCAAACCGGTTAGGGCTAAAATTCTTGACTGAGTTATTTTTAACTTTCTTAGCATAGATTCCATTTACAAAGAATAGACATATAAGTTCATAACTGGCAGCTCAATTTCTGTTCTTTTGGCCTTGTTTTTCCTAGGAAGCCCTTGGGACATTGATTGAAAATACTGAATGGGAATTCAGTGAATAGACACTCAAAATGTACAATGGACAAATATGGTGTGACCCATCCCAGAGAACAAAATTAAAGGGTCATGAAGCAGGGTCAGTGGATCTGACTTTAATTTCAGCTCAGTGGTAACCTTCTGATGCCTTCTTCCCTTGAGTGACAGAATAAGAAGCCAGAAGCAGTAAATCAGCCTAAATCTACAGAGCAGAAACTCAGAGGTTTTCCAAAGAAGCCCTGGGGGAGACTCAGAAAGAGCAAGATAATTCTCAGAGGCATCTGTCCACTTGGCTGCTTAGGCTAGCTTGTTCTTTCTTTAAGGCAGTAACAGAGAAAACTGGAGTATGAATTGGGATTTTTTAAAACAAGGATATTCATCAGAGAATAAAAAATGATTGGGGTTCACATAAGGGACTATTCAACAGATGTAGTCAATACAACATCATTTATTAGATTCTGCTAGGTATTATCTATTGGTATTTTGTCTTACCATATATGATTACTAAAAATTCTATTCACAAATCTCTTTAGGTGCCTGTATTTCAAAAGAAGAAATACAGATTTGGATGAATCAGATTCTTCTGATTTCTTTTGAGAAATATTGATTTAATTTTGGAATTAGTTTTTATTTTATTCAGAGACTACTGATACCAATATTTTTAAATGGATCACATTATTTTGGTATAGCTTTAGTTACATACCCCACATTTTTTTTGTGCTTATGGCAGAGAAGTTGAAAGTAAAATACAAATGAAGTAAGATACGGAATTTTCCAGGAGAATGAAAAATATGCCTATTTTTCTTTTCTTTCTTTCTCATACACTCTTATTTGCTATATGTATGCTAGAAGTATTTTCAAAGATAAACACTGTGCTTAGTTTTATCACACACACTGGGAACACATCTACTAACAACTAACATGGTTAAATAATAATCTGAAACAACAGCTAACAATTGCTTGGAAAGTACTAAGTATGAGGTGCTCTGCTAAGCATTTTATAAGTAACTTAACCATTTATAACAATCTTAAAATATAGCTATTATATTCCAATTGCGCAGATGGGAAAATTAAGATTTAGAAAAGTTAACTGTTTTCTCTAATTTTCAAGCATCAAAGATAAGAGAGATGGAATATGAATCCATCTCTGTATTTTCTATTATATTTTCTTTTGCTATATGTATGTAAAAGCACATGATTGCTAACTACTGTATTAAACATTTAAAAATGAGTCTAATTAATTCAACATGATAATAACTTTGACATTTTTCCTTTTACTATTACATCCCTTTTTGTATCATCTGCTAGTATTTGCTAGTAGGAAAACAAACACAGGTACAAGATAAGGAATGAGATTATCATCCTTTTATTGACAACAAAATCAATAGGAATCTGATCTTTGCTCTCCACTAAATGAGAGATTCATAAAATGACTGATGAATGGTTGAAAGCATACACATGGCATGCCTCTCATATGACTGATTATTTTTTAGGACTGCATGGAGAAACACTTCATGGTCATGTATCAATTTATTTTTTTAAAATCATATATAAGCACTTTATTTATTCTATATATTTCTAACTCAATTTAAAGTACAGAGTTCATCTCATTCTGATTCAAATTAGCCACAGAATACATGCCTGTCCTGATTACTGTAACCCTCACTATTCTAACATCCTTAGTTTAAAAAATGTGCAGGAATTACTTTTGAAATATTTTAAAGTGTACCATATTGAGGACTGTCTGTTTATATGGAAAACATTAGAAAGGAAATTTGACTGTCTGGCTTTATTTGATTTCCATAAGTCTGCAGGATATCTATGGGGCAACTGCCTCTGCTTCTCAATTACACTTCTTGTGGGAATTTAAAGTTATTGCAGTTTAGATGACTCATCATTTCAATATCATCACTCTTTGAAATTCTTGATTGGCAACTTCTATTGCCATATTCATTATCCCTACATTTAGACTAATGCCACATTCTAATATGTTTATGAGTAATTCTGTAATTTCATGGGTACATTATTGCTTCCTACTAAATGGGCATAAGCTATAAGATCTTTTTTTGTGTCTCATTGCTGATAAATGTTCATTGATTTTTTTCATCATCTTTTAAGAATGTTTCAATTTACAAAAAAAAGTGTATCCCATCAATATATCTGATCATGTACTGATGTTTACAGATGTTCATGGTAATAACATTTCTAGGGAATGACAGTTTAATGGTTCCCTGTTGGAAGATAATGAGCTTAAACATCATTTGGAAGCTCAATGATCTCTTTATTTGGAGACTGATTCAGAGCATGCTGAAAACCCCAATTCATTCTGGTATCATGCCAAAAACTTTTTGAGAGTGGCTAATATAGCACAGAATTCAGGAAGTGAAAAAAAAGTCTAAGTTTTGTCACTTTCTTTTTTATCTTTATTGTTCAGTTTATTAAATACATTGTTCCCCTTTTTCCCCCCTATAGCTCCCTTCCACCCAGTATCCATCCCATCCTCCACCCTCACCTCCTCCCCACTGTCCTCTCCCATAGTTGCATGATTTTTGTCCAGTCTCTTGCTGCACTTCCCACACCCTTTTTCTTTCCAAGAATTGTCAGTCCACTCCCTCTCTATGTCCATGATTCTGTTATATTCACCAGTTTATCCTGTTCATCAGATTATTAATTCACTAGATTTTTATATTCATTTGTTGATAGATGTGTATTTGTTGTTCATAATTTATATTTTTACCTTTTTCTTCTTCCTCTTCTTAAAGAATATCTTTCAACATTTCATATAATATTGGTTTGGTGGTGATAAACTCCTTTAGCTTTTTCTTATCTGTGAAGCACTTTATCTGACCTTCAATTCTGAATGATAGCTTTGCTTGATAGAGTAATCTTGGTTGCAGATTCTTGCTATTCATCACTTTGATTATTTCTTGCCACTCCCATCTGGCCTGCATCATTTCTATTGAGAAATCTGATGACAATCATATGGGTGCTCCCTTATAGGTAACTAACTGTTTTTCTCTTGCTGCTTTTAATATTCTCTCTTTATCTTTTGCTCTTGGCATTTTACTTATGATGTGTCTTGGTGTGGTCCTCTTTATATTCCTATATTTTGGGGTTCTGTGCACTTTTTGGACTTTTAAATCAATCTCTTTCACCAGGAGGAGGAAGTTTTCGGTCACTATTTCTTCAAGTAGGTTTTCATTATCTTGCTCTCTTTCTTTTTCTGGCACCCCTATAATTCGGATGTTGGTATGCTTGAGGTTGTCCCAGAGGCCCCTTATACTATCTTCAATTATTTGGATTCTTTTTGCTTCTTGCTTTTCCGGCTGAGTGGATTCTGCCTCTTTGTATTTCAAATCTTTGACTTGGTTCTTGCGGCCCTCTGGACTGCTTTTAGGACATTGTGTAATACTTTTTATTTCAGTCAGTGTATGCTTTAGTTGGTCCTTTTTCAAATCCTCGTAGGTCTTGTTCATTTCCTTGTAGGTCTCGGTCTTTTCTAGGACCCTCTTGAAAAACCATAAATAAGGTTTATGTCTAGTTGTCTTTTTTTCCTCCATTTCTTTCACATCTGATTTCTTTCCATTTCTCTGCATTGTGCCTGCTTTCCTGAGTTGGTCCATTAGCTTTGTGTGGTAGATGTCCTCTAAGGGACAATGGCTTAGTTTCCCCATTTATCTGAGGTGGATACTCTTACTGCAGTCCTTTATGGGTTGTACAGTATTGTTGAAGTTAAGCCCAGCTTATTGTTAGCACTAGGAGGGTTTGACCTCCCAGCCAATTGGCTGTGAAGGTAAGCTGTGTTCGGGTTGGATGGGTGTTGTCTTCTGGCTGAGCAGGCAGCATCAGCTCTGCCTTATGAGGCAAGTGGGTCTCTGTGTCAGGTGGTAATAGCTGCATGCACCTCCCTCCGAGAGAAAGCCACTGCTGGTCTCCTCCCATTACCAGACAACTCTGCCTCTCCCCAAATGAGTCTGTACACCCAAAGTCTCACACTGGATTATAAAACAAAGCAGTCTGGTGGTCTCCCGAACCAGAGTAAGTCACAAGTCCTCTCTGTGCGGTCGCGCACTTTGTCCCCAAGTTTATGCGCAAATTGCTGTTCCAAGTTACACTCAGTCCCCTCAAACTCGCAGACCGCTGCTGCATCTGGGGTTTAGCTTGCCTTCCCCAGACCTCTGACCTCGCCTGTAATTGGGGAATCAGTTTGGTGGGACGCCTCTACCCTTCCCATTGGAGAAAACCAGCCGGGTTTGCTGCCACCCGCCCTTTACTGCTCGTGCGCACGGCTCCGAACCTCTGTCCACGTGTATCTTCAAGGCTGCACTCCGCTGCTCTTCTGAGTCACAGTGCCCTATCTTTACTTTTATTTGTGGAATTTTCACTCCACCAGCTTTTCGGTGATTCTGGGTGACGTTTGTTTTGTTGTTAAGTTGTAGTTTTGGAATTGTTGTGTGAAGCGGCAAAATAGGTGTTTACCTATGCCGCCATCTTGGTTCCTCCTTGTCACTTTCAATGTGAAGGAAAAAGAATATATTTAAATTTTTTAAATTCCCTGACCTAAGCTTTACAGATTGACTGAAAATAAAACAAAAGGATTTATCATCTAAATTAGTGCACTGATCCATAATCAATCATAATGAATGTGTCTGAGCATCTTAGAGAGGGAAATACACTGTCTTCATTCTCTCTGTTCACTGGCATGGATGGAACACATGGTCTGGCTCCAATGGGAAATAATATATGTTTGTGGAGTGAATTTATTAATATATTAGATTGCTTATAATTTATTATTTTGTTTGAGTAAAATTGATTTTTAAAGTATAAACCACTCTTTAAATGAAGATTTGATGATTTTAAAGACTGTCAATAATACTACACAAGAAAACCAAAGAATTGCTGGGCCAGCATGGCTCAGTGATTCAATATCAACCTATTAACCAGGCAATCATAGTTCCATTCCCAGTAAGGCACATACCTGGGTTGTGAGCTTGATCCCCAGTGTGGGGGATGTAGGAGATAGCCAATCAATGATTCATTGATGTTTCTATCTCCCTCTCCCTTCCTCTCTGAAATCATACAAATGTAAAAAAAAAAAAAATCAAAGAATTGTTTGTGTCTGCTCCTACCTAGCACCATTTTAGAGATAGTGTATATATAAAATTAGTATTTAGTGTATGAATGCATTTGTCAAGTCATCAAGCCATCATAATCTTATTAACTATCACACTATTTGGTTACAACAATAACATCTTTATATATGATCAAATCTCCTATTGTTCAAATGATTAAGAAATCATTTGACTGTTCTAGTCATAGTTATTTCTTAATCATTTGAACAATAGAAGATTTAATTGGGGGCAGGTGGGGACATGTGCTAGGGGGTGGGGGAGGCTGGGGGGAGAATATTTTGGGGGGAGGAAAACATATGTACTACTATTAAATATAAGTTATACGGCAATAAATAAATAAATAAATAAATAAATAAATAAAATTTAAAAAAATAAGAAATAACTATGGATTCACTCTCCCCCCTCTCCACCCCAACTTGGGGTAAGTTTATCCTCTTTGTAATGTTTTCTTTTTTTCCTTTTTTTAAAAAAAAATCTTTATTGTTTATAATATTACATATGTCAGCTTTTTCTATGTATTTACTCTTTAACACTGAAATATGTTTATTTGTTTTGCATGATCAAGAGATTCCTTTCCTTTTTACAGTAATCAGTAATTGTTCATTGGTGATATTTTTGAAAATATTAAATATATAATTTATGTACGATTTTATTTATTTAAAACTTTAAACTGTAGTGTTATTTTAGACTTCATAGTTCTAAAAAAAAGTAAAATATTATAATTTATTTTTTAGAAGAGTATGTGAGAACTAATTCCCTACTAATGGTTTTGATCTATTCCTTTTTAAAATAAAAAGGATATTAGACAGAAGGAATAAGAGACATATGAAAACATGCTCAAAGTCACTAATTATCTGAGAGATACAAATCAAAACAACAACATGGTATCGTATCACACCAATCATCAACAAATCAACAAACAAGTGCTGGTGAGGATACAAAGAAAAAAGAACTCTCTTGCATTGATGGTGGGAATGCAGACTGGTGCAGCCACTGTGGAAAACAGAATGGAATTTCCTCAAAAAATTAAAAATGGAACTCCCATTTGACCCAGTAATCCCACTTCTAGGAATACTATATCCCAAGAAACTAGAAACACAAATCAGAAAGGAAATATGCATCCCATATGTTCATAGCAACACAATTTATAATAGCTAAGATTTGGAAACAGCCTAAGTGCCTATCAGCAGATGACTGGATTAAAAAACTTTGGTACATCTACACAATGGAATACTATGCTGCGGTAAGAAAGGAGTTCTTATCATTTGCAACAGCATGGATGGAACTGGAGAGCATTATGCTAAGTGAAATAAGCCAGGCAGAGAAAGACAAATATCACATGATCTCACTCATTTATGGAATATAATGAACAAAATAAACTGATGAACAAAAATAGACCCAGAGATAGAGAAACATAAATCAGATCTTTAAACCTCAGAGGGAAGGCAGGGGAGGGTGGGTGTAAGGGGGAAGAGATCAAACCAAAGATTTGTATGGATGCCTATAAGCCTAAACAATCGGCACATACAACAGGAGGGTGAGTGCGTGAGGGAGGGTATAGGGGGGTATTGGGGGCATAAGGACACATATGTAACACCATAATCAATCAAGAAATTTAAAAAATTTTTAATAATAATAAATAAATAAATAACATGAACTTTGATAGTAGGAGTAAAATGACAATAAAAAGCTTGCATCTTAATACTATCTTTGTGCATCAGACAGAATATATGTTTTATGGAAAGAATAAAAAATATAAGAATACCTCCATATCTAATACTTTGATAGCTAAAGGAGTTATAAGCAAAGACCTTGTGCTGTGAATCTTTTTAGGAAATAGCTATGTGAGCTACAGTAAATGTTATTGAATTATAAGCTTTTAAAGTATTAACGTGGTAAATAAAATTAAACCCTGATGTGGACAAAAGAAAATGGGACTAACAAGGGATGCCAAGGAGAAGTAAAGGAACAGACTAATAGGTGCTCACTTACAGAAAAGACAGTTGATAGACACCTTTAAACAATATTTGGACAATATCCAAGATCAGCAAATACTTTAGATACTTTCTCAAGAGTGACATTAAAGCATACTGAGCTAGATTGGTCTACACAGAACTTTCCTCAAAAGATTACCCAAGAAGACAAGCATTAGAATCTGCCAAAACTAAGCTCCAAATCAAATGATTCCTGAATATATACATCTGAGGCAAGACAGAGAGTTGTGAGAGATGGGGAGGCACCTGGCAAAGGTGTGCAGGCCCTGGGTGGGAAGCTTGATTGGTTGGAGCGTGGACCCCATACGCCAACGTTGTAGGTTTGATTCCAGGTCGGGACACATACAAGAATCAAACAATGAATGCATAGGTAAGTGGAACAAGTCAATGTTTCTCTCTGTGTGTGTCTCTAATTCTCTCCTTTCCCCTCTCTCTCTGTATAAGATCAATTAAAGGAAAAAAAGTGTGCAAAGAAGTGGGTCAGATTTTCTGGCTGTGCAGTTAAGTGGTAGGTTCTCTACTGTGCAGCATGGCTAAAATTGTTAGGGAGTTCCACTGCAATTTCCTTAGAAGCCCTAAGGAAGTTATCTATCATTCTTCACTCATCATTCCTGGGTGCAGAGATCATGCTTTGGTGAGGATGTCCATTTGTCATTGACGGGTTGGCCTGAGATGAGTGGAGGCCATTTTCACTAGTTTTCACACTTTTCTATAAACCTCAGGTCCTGCATTTTCTCTTAACAATGTAATATTTTTTTACCAATAACTTTCAATTAATTGTATGGTCAGTTACTGTAATGGAAAAAAAAAAAGAAAACCCAGAGACTATATTTTGTTCCTGAGTTTATTAAGTTCAAGAAAATCTATAAAGTGCTGCCAAAATACGTTTTGAAATGAACGAAGAGGGTATTTTTGTTTGATTATTTGATTTTGTTGGAGATGTTGTATTTTTCCTTAAATTGAGTAGGTAATTTCATTAGACAATCAGCCAACTCACTGAAACCATCTTTTCCATGAAAATAAGTAATATTCTCTGTGTACTGTCACATCACATAAATTTCCTGTGACTTAGGTCCTTATAAAAAATTTGAAGAAAATGATGATTTTTGCATATTTCTTAGAGGAACTCAAGATGGTAATCAAACAGTGTCTTTAGAGCACTTGCAGTTCCCCAGGGAGAGGTACAATAGAAACTCAAATTACCACTCCATTGTGATTCATCTTTGCTGTAGATAAACTGTTTACTGTTAGCAGCATTTTCCTTTTTGCTAGTGCCAAAGTGCATTAGCCATGATATTTATTCCTACTACTATCTTGTAAAGGCTCTGAGGCTACAAAACAGAGAACTTTTAACTGTATTAGGAGCTTCTATTGTCTTCCAAGACAACTTTGTCCTTCTTTAAGTGACTGTTGTACAGTAAGTAGCTCAGAAAATGTAGGCAAGGGTAAGTAAAATACCACACAGTAACAGAAAAGCTGAATTGGAATCTCCTGGAGGTGATAAGAGGAGCCCAGATAGCACTGTAAAGAACACAGAGGCAAATGGCAGACTGCCCTAGGCCTAGCTTAAATGGAAAGAGCCAAGAATCTCTCTGTGGGCTCTTCCAGAAGCTACCATTCTCTTCCATAACCAAGAGTTTTGTTTACCACTCTCACTTTCAGGGCCCAGAATAAAGTTTTTTTTTTTTTAATTTATTTATTTATTTTTTATTGTTCAGTTTATTAATTACATTGTTTCCCCTTTTTTTATCCCCCTATATCTTCCCTCCACCCTGTACCTATACCACCCTCTGCCCTCACCTCCCCCTCCCCAATGTCCTCTCCCATTGTTGCAAGATTTTTGTCCAATCTCTTGCTGTACTTCCAACAGCATTTTTCTCCCCAAGAATTGTCAATCTATTCCCTCTCTATGTCCATGTTTCTGTTATAGTCACCAGTTTATCTTGTTCATCAGCCTATCAGTTCACTTGATTTTTATGTTCATTTGTTGATAGATGTGTATTTGTTGTTCATAATTTATATTTTTACCTTTTTCTTCTTCCTCTTCTTAAAGAATATCTTTCAGCATTTCATATAATGTTGGTTTGGTGGTGATGAACTCCTTTAGCTTTTTCTTATCTGCGAAGCACTTTATCTAATCCTCAATTCCGAATGATAGCTTTGCTGGATAGAGTAATCTTGGTTGTAGATTCTTGCTATTCATTATTTTGAATATTTCTTGCCACTCGCGTCTGGCCTGCATCGTTTCTGTTGAGAAATCCACTGACAATCGGATGGGTGCTCCCCTGTAGGTAACCAACTGTTTTTCTCTTGCTGCTTTTAATATTCTCTCTTTATCTTTTGCTCTTGGCATTTTAATTATGATATGTCTTGGTGTGGTCCTCTTTATATTCCTATATTTTGGGGTTCTGTGTACTTCTTGGGCTTTTAAGTCAGTTTCTTTCACCAGGTGGGGAAAGTTTTCAGTCACTATTTTTTCAAGTAGGTTTTCATTAACTTGCTCTCTCTCTTTTTCTGGCACCCCAATAATTCGGATGTTGGCTTGCTTGAGGTTGTCCCAGAGGCCCCTTATGCTATCTTCAATTGTCTGAATTCTTTTTGTTTCTTGCTTTTCCAGCTGAGTGGATTTTGGTTCTTTGTATTTCAAATCTTTGACTTGGTTCTTGTGGCCCTCTGGACTGCTTTTAGGACTTTGTGTAATATTTTTTATTTCAGTCTGTGTATGCTTGATTTCTAGTTGGTCCTTTTTTTTATCTGTGAGGGTCTGGTTCGTATCCTCAGAGGTCTTGTTCATTTCCCTGAGGGTCTCATTCATTTCCTTGTAAGTATCATTCATCTCCTTGTAATTCTCATTCATTTGTTGGTTGGTCTTGTTTATTTGCTGGTAATTCTCATTAAGTTGATCGGCCTTTTGTAGGAGCCTCTTGAAAAGCCTTATAACCGTGGTTTTGAACTCTATGTCTTGTCGTCTTTTCTCCTCCATTTCTTTCACACCTGATTTCTTTCCGTGTCTCTGCATGGTGGCTGCTTTATGTGGTGGCTATCCTCAAAGGGACAGTGGCTCAGTCTCCCCAGTTACCTGAGGTGGGTACTCTTACTGCAATCCTTTATGGGTTGTATTCAGTGTTTTTGAATTTAAACCCAGCTTTTTGTTGTTAGCCCTAGGAGGGTTTGACCTCCAGGCCAATTGTCTGTGAAGCTCAGCTGTGCTCGGGTTGGATGGGCGGAGTCTCCGGGCCAAGCAGACAGTGTTAGCTCCGCCCTATGCAGCCCCAGGGGCTCTGTGCCAGGGGCAATGGCTGCCAGCACCTCTGAGAGAGAGCCGCTGTGGAGCTCCACCGGCTGCTGGGGAATTCAGACTGTCCCCAAATGACTTTGCATGCGCAATGTCTCACCCAGGGTCGTAAAACAAAGCAGACTGACAGTTTTCTGAATGAGAGACAAGTCGCAGAGAGCTCCCTGCGCCGTCACGCAGCCGAGCTGTTCGCACAAGCTGCCTTCTCCACAAGCTGGCAGACCTGGCAGCACCCGAGCTTCGGCGTGCCCTCCCACTGTCCAGTTTTCACCCCGTATGATAGTGGGTTCCCTGGACTTCGCCCAGAGCTGGAGAATCAGTCCAGTGGGACGCCTGTGTCTCCCCGTTCGAGAAAACTGGCCGGTTTCCAGCCGCCCGCCCTCTCCACGGCGCGCACTCCAAACCTCTCTCCGAGCGAATCTTTCAACACTGTTCGCAGCCGCACCTCCGAGTCACAGTGTCTTATCTTCACTTTTATTTGTGGAATTTTCACTCGGCGAGCGTTCTGGTGATTCTGGAAGGTGTTTGTTCTTTCGTTAAGTTGTAGTATTAAAATTGCTGATTATGACGGCAAGATAGGTGTTTCACCTTTGCCGCCATCTAGTTCTCTCCAGAATAAAGTCTTGTCCATTGTTTCTTTCTGCTTAATTATCGTAGGTTCTGCCTCATCAGGTCTCAATGCTGCCATCTTAGAAGTTCATGTACTTCATCTTACCTGGAGTATTTCAGCGGCCAACTGCCAGCCAGCTAATTTTACTGAAACTGTACTCTCTTTTACCTGGAACCCATCCAGTAACTCATAAACTCATGTCTGAGATACAATCCCTCAGTCTAAATCTCAAAACCCTCAGAGGTTTAATAGAGTATTTCAGTACAGTGGTTAAAAAGTCCTAACTGTAAATCTTTATTTTTTACTAACTGTGAAATTCTTCAGAAAATTGCTTCTCTAAGTCTCAGCTTCCTCATCTGTAAAGTGAGAGAAATGACCTTTCCCTCTCTGGGAGATCTGTTAGAAGAGAAAAAAGTAGCCGAAGTATTGAGCACAGTGTAGCACCACCAAGGGATAGCTGCTGTTGTATAATTTGTCTTAATTTTAGCCATGAAAATAGTATCTGCCATTGCTCAATAATAAAAACCGTAAATATAGAATAGCTAATATTTGTTAAGTGCTTTCCAGGTATTAAATCCAAGTATAAGTGCTTTACATATGTTAACCTATTCTTAAAATACTAGAAGTTGGATGCATGAAGATTCGTGCAGGAATGAGCCTTCCTTTCCCTGGCTGTCAGCACTACGTTTCGGCTCCAGCCCTGCCTTCCCATGCTGCCCAGAGGCCCTGAGTAGCTGGGGCAGTGCAAAACGCCATGGCGACAACACAAGCCTCTCAAACTGCTCCCGGCAGCTTGGCACCTTCATATGCAATTAACCCATCTTTGTTGGGTTAATTTGCATCCTCACTCCTGACTGGCTGGTAGGTGTGGTAAAGGTACAGTCCGTTTGCATCTTTCTCTTTTATTAGTGCAGATGCCCTTAAAATTGATATGATAGTGACCTCCATTTCACTTGCAATGGAAGTGTGACACAGATTGATCCCATAATGTCCAACGTGGCACCAGTGAGTCAGGGAGCTGGGACTCAGATCCAGGGGAATCTGGCTCCATGGCCCATGTTTGCAGTCACTATGCTACATGGTTTCCTAGTCCAGGCCTCTGGGCATTCCCTCCCTTGACCCTGTGAACTCCTATTTCTTTTTCTTGATAATTTCTCCCTTTCACTATATGGATTTTCATATCTTATGAATTTTTTCAAGCCCCATGTCAAGTTACCCCTTTTCCAGAAAATCCTTCCAGTTCTCCCAGTGTTTTTGAACTTTTATAATCCTGTGTTACATAATGTAGTACTTAATTATGAATTGCATTCTATTGATTTTAAATTTGTTCATGCATGTGACTTTCTTTCCTCTAGTAGCTTTCCAGTACCTTGAAAGCTAGAACTTCTTTATCTTTGTCAAGCAGAACATCCTATTTGAGTGAGTTCATTTCAATATGTTCTCAATGAATTCATGGAAATTATTACACATAATAACCTTATGCATAAAATCACCTTGCTTGTGTAGTGTTGCATTATGTGTTTGATATATGCTATTTCACTTGAAACTGCATGTCGTTTTTACACACAATATTATGCAATTATGTTTTGATGGGAGCTACAGCTTACCCTTTGTGTTATCAGGCTTGAACAGGAAGCAAGTTGAGTATCTCTCTGGTATCTCTTTATCAAACCAATTCTGAGTCCTTCTCAGGAGAATCAGAAGCTGTGGCAGCTAAAATAATTGTCTCAAGTTAGAGAACACTAAGCTTGATCTATAGAATACTTAGTTATCTCCATTTTTATTTAAGACACTTGGAGAACTTGCAATTACCTAAGGAGATGATTTCCTTATGTCATATGTAAGTAGAGCTCTTACCACCAATTTCTTGACATTTTCTTTAAAATTTCCTACATTTTCCCCTTCATCAGATAACTACTCCTTACAGTGTTGGGTGTTGTGCTGAGCACTTCCTTCCCCACTCCTCTGTGATTACAGCCTTATACCATGGCCAGGCAGTTATGAAGTCTATCCTTTAATCAGCACTTGTCAATTCGAGCCATAACTGAGTCTTTTCATCTTGTCTAGTTCTTAGTAGTGATGATGAGCTGCCTGTGCAGGCTGGCAAGATTTTATTACTTCTCACTAGTGTCTATTGTCTAAAATTGAAATAATTTCATGTTTGGATCATTTTGGCAGCCTTTCTGGTTTTCAAATAAATTGTTCTAAATATAAATCTTTGTTTACTGAAAGGCTTCCTACAGCGTTGGTATTTAATATATTGTGATGATCTTTTAAATTAGAACAAAGCAGACTAGACATGCTTTTTTTCACCCAATCTTCTATAAAAATGTCACATAAAGTAAGTTTCAGTTCTATGCTCCCTAAAATCAAAGATCTTCACAGATACATGGACTTGCCTTTATTCTTTCTAAGGAGGGCAGCCATGATTCCAAAACTACTTATTTCTATACTGAGTTTATAATAATCCAAAGAAGGGAAAACTTATGAAATGTGCTCCTGTTTCTATATAAAAAATGAAAATTAGTCAGATCAAAAGCAGTTGATGTAACAGTTCTTTAAAACCATGGGCTAGATCCAAATTTTATATTTGGGCTCATACAAGGATTTCATAAAATTTAGTTTCTCAGTTCCTAAAATATAGGAAATTTGACACAACAAAATATCCCTCATTTTTGTTTCTTTAGTAATAAAACACTCTAAGAAAAAATAAACATTTATGAATGCTACTCTGTGTCAAGTGGTGGTCTACATATTCCTCACTATCATTATCTAATTTTATCTTAGATATTTTGGAGGAGTGTTTAGCCTGCTCAATCAGTTAGTGAGATGGGTGATGATTTCTCCCAGTGACATCATTGAAATCACAATTTTCAATATCATTATTTTAATGGGCCTTCAAAATACATACATTAAAAACTGTGACAATGTTAGTATCAACAAGTTACTGTCATTGAACTAGTTCAGGGAAACATAGAAAGGGATTCAACTGCCTGCTCTCTGTAGGTGAAGGTGTTCTCCGCCCAGAGATAAAAATCACATTCCTCAGTGTGTTTTGTTCTCCTGTCACTCTGGAGAAATAAATAACTCATCCTCTTGTTTTGAGAGTTTTTTGAAAACATCCAGTTCTTTCCTGTAAAAATATTCAATGTAATCTTTAAAGGTTTTGTTTCTGTCTCTCCCCAGCTTACACCAGTCCCAGTCTCATAAACATGCAGTGAGAAGCTTCTTATTTGTTACTCCTTTCATCTCCTTCCTCATAATGTTGTTTTTGACCCTCCAGGACAGAAACAAGGTTAGAAAGAAGATCCCCAGAGACCAGGAAAGCCTTACGTGGCCCATACATTGTAAGCTGCATCAGAGCCTTCTCCATGGCAGGTCTAGTTCCTATGTTTTCTTGGGTATGTTTCTGTTTTGTTTTTTTGTCAAAAACATTTCCTCTAGGTCATCTCTGCATTGCAATTCCCTTGATGTGATCAACACTTCCTCCAGCAAACTGCTTTGTTCTGCCTGAGCTGCCTCAGTTGCTTCTCTTGAGCTCATCCTCCAAAGATGCATCTCTTCAGAATGGGCTTCCATAAGTTTCCTTTCAGGAGTCCCTCATGTTGTCCTCAGGATAAAGGCCTCTCGGCTACTCTTTCTTTACTCTGTGGCCAGGCAAACCATTCTACTTAGTCTCTTGCTTTTCAACTTCTCTTGCTGAGACTTAGATACTAATATCTGCATGTCCCAAACTGTTTGGAACGTATGTCAAGCTCTCTCAGAGGCTCCCTTGAAACCTCTTTCTTGTTTAAATAAGAGGTGTCACTATACAATATTTTTTCAGGAGGAGCTAAAGAAAACAATTTTTTTCTCCAAATAAATCCTCACTGTATGTACCAAAATACGTATTTTATATCTGTGGGTTAATGCCACTGGAATTAATTTCACAGTCTCTTAGGGTGTACTAGTAAAGTAGCTACACGGTTCACTAGGAAAAAACACATACTGTGGAGTCAGATGACTGACCAGGGTTCAAACCCAGGCTCTGCCCCCAACCTGATAAGTAACCATAAGAAAGTCACTTAAACTCTCCATGTCATGTCTGATACTCTGATCTGTCAATGGGGGAGGGGGGTTATCAAGTACTAGTGTCTTATCATATTATATAATATGGAAGTTTAATAATTGTAAAGCTCTCAGCACAATTTCTGGCATATAATAAGCACTCAAAAAGTGTTAGCTCTTACTTACTTGAGAATCTGGCACCTATTATTCTCAGTCTTGGAGGCCTCAGGTCCAACTAGAAAAAAACCTATTTCTGATCTGTCTCTGAGAAGATTGTGTTACATTAAGTTACTGGAGTAGAGCACATTTATTATGACTCCTTCCCTGCTACCCAGATGATTTGTGGTGGTATTCACAAATCAAAATATTCAGTAACAACATTAAAGATAAAGGCCAAAATATAATAGAACTGACTGAGGTAAAAATGTAAACCAAAGAATTTCCTCAATTAAGCATTATTTTTAAAAAAATAAATTTTATTGATTTTTTTACTGAGAGGAAGGGGGAGATAGACAGTTAGAAACATTGATGAGAGAGAAACATCAATCAGCTGCCTCTTGCACACCCTCCACTGGGGATGTGCCCACAACCAAGGTACATGCCCTTGACCAGAATTGAACCTGGGACCCTTCAGTCTGCAGGCCAATGCTCTATCCAATGAGCCAAACTTTGGACATAATGGAAGCCGTAATGACCAAAGAAAATATGATGCTGTTTAATTCTCAACTAACAAAAAGATATCACTTTTCTGAGTTACTTGAACTTTGTAAAGACAATGTAAGAAGATCTTTCTATAATGCTTCCTGTATAGAGAAGGGTCATGAAAGGTCAAATTAAGCAGCCTTTAAATAGTCTTTTTTTATGCTTACGTTTTTAATATGTGCAAAAATTAATATTCAGGTATTAATGAAATCTGTGATTCTCAAACTTTAGCATGTATAAGAAACATGTAGGGGTTAAAAATGCAGGTTCTCAGGCCTGCCCTGGAAGTAACAAGACTGCAGAGGGACCAGGAATCATCTGTGGGACAAGCACCACAATGAATTCTGCTGCAAAGAGGGATCAGACCATATCTACAAACCCTCTGCAAAATGTGGGCACAATTGCCCTCATCTGGGGACAGCCACTTAAGAGCCAGAGATAAGGCACCTTAATGAAGATCTCATTTCAAGAGGTCATGCTCTCCTTGGAAGGCCGAGATACTACTCCCATGGGTTTTCCTGTTATTTTCAGATTAAAACAGGTATTTACTTTTTCACGATGCATCAAATGAAAATAGAACAATTTAGTTATTGAGAGGACTAGGAGAATGCAGATAAATGCAAAAGTATCTTGAATTGCAAAATGTTAATGTCTATTAGAAACATTGAAAAGAGGAGAAGAGAGAAATTAACATATTACAATAGAAAAGGAATGGCTAATAAAAATGAAGAGATGTTGAAACTCATTATTATTAAAATAAATATAGACTGAAAGAATGAGACCAAATGTTATACATCAGATTGAGGAAGGAAAAAGACATGTTTGTTAATGCTTTCATAATTAGAAGAGGATGGGCAAAAGGGCCTTTTAATATACTTTTGTTAGAGAGAAAACCACTACACTTTCTTAAAAGATATCTAGCAATGTGGACACATTTCATAAGGGCTAAATTCTGATTAAGCTTAACAATTGCATACCTAAAGAAATAACTGTCTAATGTATAAATATGTTCATCAAACTTTAACAATGTTCATCAAAATAAATCTTATACTAGGAAAAACATAAAAATTTAAATGACCAACAATTGAAATTGGCTAAAAATATACTACTACTAGAGACCCGGTGCATGAAATTTATGCATGGGGGGGTGTCACTCAGCCCAGCCTGCATCCTCTCCAATCTGGGACCCCACAATAGATGTCCGTCTGCCCAGTTAGGGCAGTCGGACATCCCTCTCACAATCCAGGACTGCTGGCTCCCAACTGGTCTCTTGCCTGCCTGCCTGATTGTCCCTAACTGCTTCTGCCTGCCAGCCTGATCACCCTCTTACCACTCTCCTGCCAGCCTGATCGATGCCTAACTATACCCCTGCCAGCCTGATTGCCCTAATTGCCCTCCCCTGCCAGCCTGGTCGCCTCTAACTGTCCTCCGGTGCAGGCTTGATCCCCCCCTACTGCCTTCCTCTGCCAGCCTGGTCACCTCTAACTGCCCTCCCCTGCTGGCCTGGTCACCTCTAACTGTTCTCCCCAGTAGGCCTGGTTCCTCCCAACTGCTCTCCCATGCAGGCCTGACCTACCCCCTGAACTGTCTTCCCCTGCTGGCCTGGTTGCCCGCAACTGCCCTCCTCTGCCAGCCCAGTCACCCCTAACTGCCCTCCCCTGCAGGACTGATTGCCCCCAACTGCCCTCCCTTGCAGGCCTGATCCCTCACCACCACCTTCCCCTGCATGTGGTGGCCATCTTTGAACACATGGATGCGGACATCTGTGTGTTATAGTGAAGGTCAGTTTGCATAGTATTCTTTTATTAGATAGAATTTATTACAATGGAATATTATGAAATAGTAAATATTATTATGTGTATCTCATATCCACAAAAAATATCCACAAAATATTTAAATGTGAAAAGTTATAAAAGTTTATGCATAGCAAGATCCCATTTTTCTTAAAGAAAAACTGCTTACATGTGGTAGAAAAACATCCTTAATATTATATATTAAAATGGTAATACAAATATTTCAGATAAAATATATTTTACATTATTTTTCTTTTACCTATTTTGTTGCCTGAACTTATCATGAGTAAAGTTATATCTTTCTTTTTAAAAATAAAAAATATATTCTATTTAAAACAGATTTATATGTGATCTGTGTGAACTTCAAAATATTATGCAATAGCACAGCATAATGTCCTTCCAATGGGACCAAAAATCCCCTAAAAGTGAGCTGGGGTTATGTTCCTTTCTCTTAAATACTTCCTTAGAGATTCAGCTGTTGTAGAAACATTTGGGAGTTATATAAAAGTCAAAATTGAGAGCAAAGATATATTCTAACCTATACTTTTAAAAGTATAATATAAGTTTCCCAAGAAGAAAACATTCTGATTATCAAGGTACTTTCAATTTATTTTCTTCACTGCCTCAGAGATTTTCACGTAAAATAACTCTACCTTGAACAACCCAATACTTGAGTATTTGTGTGCTCTTCAATGTGAGAAGAAAGACAGTAAAAAACAACAAGAAAATTAACCACTCTTCTTTTTACTTTCGTAGTTTCCTGAAGAGCTGATTTCTGAATTTTCAGAAAACTCCTAAATATCAATATTTATTTTCTAGTGTTTTCCCAAAATAAATTATCTTTTGAAGTAAATATTTTTACTCTGCCACAATTTGTATCTGAGCTAGAGAATGTTTTGTCTTTGTTTAATTTATAAACTATTCTATTTCCCAGAAATCAAGTATAGTTGAGAATTATGATCATTATCATTATCAAAATTCTTTGTAGCTGCTTTGCAATTCACAAATCACTTTCACACACAGTGCATTATTTTCTGACATCCCTGTGAGGTAGGTGCAGCAAGTATCATTTTTCTAGCAGAAATCTGAGTTACAAAAGATAAAACTATTTGTGTGACATCTGTTTACCATGTCACTATCTCAGTATAAGAATGATGTCTTAATACCCTACAGATTTTCATGTGGGTGTTACATGGTGTATAATCTACAGAAGACACAGATCTTAATCTCAAAAAATCTTCATAAGGAAAGAATCCATGGACTCTGTACCTGCAGAAAATGTGAACACTTGGGTCTTCAAAAGAAAACCGTAGGGTCATCAAAAGAAAACAAAAATTATTTTTTAAAAAATTGCTAGAAGCCGAAGAAAGTAAAAAAAAAAAACTTTTAAATTCTAGCAATGAGATATACAATTTTGATACTTTTTAAAATGATGAATGATGTTATCAGTGGAAGTGCAGTTCTTGGGGTACCATTGGAATAAGCACTTCTGGTGGCCCCTACAGGAAGATGAAACATGGTAGAAAGTTTTATTTCCATGGAATTATATCCTTGGGTTTCCAAAGTCTCATTTTCCTTAGTCCATTCATAGAAGAAGTATAACTGGGTTTCAGTAAAGCTAAAAGTGCAACCAAAGAGTTTCCTTTGCATGTGGGAGCAGGTCTCAGCACAGCATCAGGCTAGTTGCAATCCATCAGTCATTGCTGTACGGGGCTCCACATGACTATGGGCAATGTGGGCAAATGCAAATGAGCAGGAACAAGAGAGCCCCACAAACCCAGTCACACAAGTCCCAAGAGAGCCACGAAGACAAGAGAGCAAGCTTCTTTGTCCAGGGGATTAAATATCCCAAATGTGCACACTCTTGCAGTGGTCATGCCCAGTCTGGCCAATTATCTCTGTTCACAGGTGTCACTGACAGCAAGCACTTCCCCTCTGTCACCCAACTTTACTGGGAAAGTATCTATCTTCCTTTTGTCCAATCCCTTTCCCCCCAATGTTTTTTAGGAAACATGCCTATGATGTCTGGCCTTCCTTTCCTATTTTTAATAACTAGCTAAATACAATGGTATCAATAATATTCTCCTGACTGGTATTTTGGGTTTTTGACATAAATAAGTTCCAAAACTTATTATTGATAAAACTAGTGGAGATAATTAACCAAACAATCTGTGTGGAGATTACTTTGTACACTGACTAGAGATTGGTGTTAATGCAAAATTTAGCTTTACCTTCTCTTCCCAGAAGCCTACAGATTATCTAATTCAGTGTTTCCCAAAGGATAGTTTATGACCCTGAAATCATTAAGAAGCCTCTCTTGGAAGAGATTTGGAGTTAAATATTTTTAGAAAACCCAGCAGAGAGCACTTCCTTTTTAGACATTCATTAGGAAAATCAGCATACTATATACTAAAATATAAAGAAATTTATGCAACATGGATTGCCCACACTTTTAAAATTCCCTCGAATATAATCTATTTCTTAAGTAAAACCTGTTAACATATGGAGCAAGTGTACAATGTTACTTGAGTCTCTTTTGCCAAGAAACTCAAACTTTTGAAATTATTGAAGAAAAACAGGTGTTATAAAATGTTTTGATGTATCACAAATATGCGATACTAATTTTAAATGGTCTTAGATTATTGGAGTTTCAACATAGTGCTCCAAAGTCAGTAGTTACAGTCACTTGGGAGCAAAGAAGGCATACACAAATGTAATACATTACTCATTCTGTTCTACAACAAACATATCAAGACGTAGAGGTATTTGCTGAAAGAAAAAGATGTGTCACCCATAAAAACTTAATCTTTAATTCCTAAAAATAGTTGATCAATTTTTAAATTTTATTTTCTAAATTTAAAAAGGAAAACTAAACTAAAACCCACAGACACATTTATACCCTTCTTAACGAAATACATACGAATGACTGATAGTAACCAATATTGGTTAACTTACACTATTAGGATAATTCTTAATGAAACAAAAAACCGAGATTTCTCTTGGCAGAAATTTATTTCTTTCAACTAAAGGATTAAGAAGAATAACAAAAGCAAAAAGTTTAGAAGTAAATTCAAACATAACATAGTTTGGTAATTTATACCTTTGACAAGCTAATTAAACATATTTTATACTGCCAAGACCGGTTTGGCTCAGTGGATAGAGCGTTGGACTGCGGATTGAAGGGTCCCAGGTTCGATTCTGGTCAAGGGCATGTACCTTGGCTACGGGCACATCCCCAGTAGGGGGCATGCAAGAGGCAGCTGATCGATGTTTCTCTCTCATCGATGTTTCTGACTTTCTATCCCTCTCCCTTCCGCTCTGTAAAAAATCAATAAAATATATTTAAAAAAATAAAAAATAAATAAATAAACATATTTTATACATACACACATGTGCACACACATATATAGTATTTTCTAAAAACCAGCTCAGGACTACTGTTTACCATAATTTCCCTAGTATACCATTAAGGTCCAAGAATTTATTTAGCTCTTCTTCTTGGTGTTACACTTGTGACAACCAGCCCATCGTGAATATCAGGCCTGCTATTAGACAACTCCATAAGTTTAAGAGATTAAGAAGAAAACCAGGAAACTTCCTTGACATTTGTAATATTGAAAAGCCAACATTAAGTACTGCTGGAAAGAATGAAGAAATACTGTTCCTAGAGTCATCCTCTTGAAAAGAGTAAAGATCAATCACAATGCCAGACATTGATCATAGGCGCAATAAAAAGTATAACACTATCTAGCCAACCCAAGAAGGTAGATAACGAGAGAGAAGAAGGATACTTGATTTGGAATGGATCTTTTTGGGCTGAAACTCCGCACAACATTTTCGTCAATGACCGTGAAGTTATCAAGGACTGGAAATAAATAGTCCATTAGAACCACAAACTAGATTCCTTTGTGCATTTGGGCCTAAATAAAACCACAAATCTCTGTTGACATTTATCTATAGACCACATTGTAAAATTAAAGTCACCCACTTTTGAGACAGGCTTATAGAGCTTTACTACTTTCTCATTTAAACTTTAACAAATTGCTTATTCTCTCTAAGCTTCAGTCTTATCTGCAAATGAGGGATTACTATCATTGCAGTTATAGTCTATGGAGAAAGGTTATGTATGTGAAGCGCTGCATGCAATTATTGGCTTACAGTCAGAATTTCACAGCGAATGTCATTCTATTATTGGCACTGAAGTCTATTTCTTGTGCAGTCAGAGCACAAGGCAAGCATCCTTCACTCCTGCCATTTCGCTATGTGCTGTCCAGGGGATTAAATATCCCAAATGTGCACACCCTTGCAGTGGCTGTGCCCATTCTGGCCAATTATCAGTGTGCTTCCCCTAAACTTTCCCCCCTCATCATCAATGGCCAGCCCTTCTGAACAGGACAGAGTAAGTTTACAACTAGACTGTGAAAGTGTATCCTTAGTGCTGGGGCTGCTTGGATACCTGGCTTCGGTTCTTTTTCAATATAAAACATTGGGATTCATGATCTGTGTTTCAAGTACAAAACTCCACAGCTACTCCCAGAGCCGATTTGTTTACTGATAGTTCACCATCAGTAAACCTAATAGCCTGGCTTGGCTAGTGACCAGAGGAGCAGAACATACCTCACTGGTAACTTCTATCTTAAGTTCTACCAAAACCGAGATTTACTGCCCAGCTCTTGGTAGTTCAACCTGGAGGCAAAGCCTATCTGTATGCAAATAAGGACATGAGGGGTGTTTGCACCTAAGTGTGTCTCAGACTCCCAATATTGCCTATACTGTTACCATTTTACATCTTTTGTGGTGAAATGAAAGTCATATATAATTATGCTCCGTGTAGTCTTCTGAATACTTAAAAATATTCCAAATTGTCAGACTATTTAGATACAATCCAAATTCCACAAATTACTCTGTGTGACTTTAAGAAAAATTACTCACTCCTGTCAGTTTCCTCATTTGTAAAATGGCAATAATATTAATACCTTTATCATAGGGTGTAATGACAATGTAAAAAGGACATATATAAGAAGCACTTATGGCTGGCAAGTAGTGAATGCTAAATGAACATTAACTATTATTGTCTTCAGAATTGTTTCTAATTTTTTGTTTCTTTTTCTAACAAATAAATTTAGCTCTTAAGAGCAGATAAAATGCCTTAGTCATCTTAGTATGCTTACTTTCTAGCATAGTGCTTTATGCAAAGCAAGTCATGTATTATACTTTATACGATGAATTAAATAGAGTCATGGGGAGTTTCAGAATATTGATTTATAATGTATCATCAATACATCTTAATTATGCAAGCATTAGGGAGGATCTTGACACAGTCAGAATAATTATTTTATTGTAATACATCGTTTTAAATGCTTTGTAGCCTGGAGCATGTAGCTGACATGCATACACTTCATTTTAATGGCTGGTCCTCTTGCCTCTACTCCTAGTTCACAACTAAGTTATTCAAAATAGTGGGAAAATTCCCTCCCTTCTTTTAATCTTTCCTTCCACAAATGTATACTTAGTGACCACTACGCACAAGTACTGGAAGCTGAGAATTGAATAAGAATTTTCTAAAACTTTCTAGAAATTCATATTCTCTTGAGCAAAGAGACAAGCAAATAGACTTTTCAAGTACAGTGTGTAAAATCTCTGGATTAAGCATAAAATAATTAACATATGGTTAGAACACTTTGTGATGAAACTTAATTTCATAGCACTAAATGTATGAGTACCAGAAATACTCTATGTTATAGGGTCTTTTTCTTTTTGAAAATTCATTATACTGCACTGTAAAACTCAGGAGGTAAAAATTTGATTTATTTAATCAACACTGGGCACTGTTTCATTTTTTCTGTAATTTTAAAAAGAATATGGATCTTTCAAATTGTACAAATACTCAAGACTTTATTTCCTATTCTATATAATAAAAGGCTAACATGCAAATCAACCAAACATCAGAATGACTGGTTGCTATAATGTGCACTGACCATCAGGGGGCAGAAACTCAACTTAGGGGTGCCACTAAGCCAGAAGCTGGGCTCACAGCTGGTGAGCACAGAGGCAGTGGTGGAGCCTCTCCCACTTCCATTGCAGCGCTAAGGATGTCCAACTGATGGCTTAGGCCCTGCAGGGAGCCAGGGAGCAGGCATAAACCATCAGTCGGACATCCCTCAAGAGCACCTGGACTGCAAGAGGGCACAGGCCAAGCTGAGGGAGCCCCCTAAGTGCACAAATTTTGTGCACCAGCCTTCTTGTATGCAAATAAATTTAAATGGCTAAGAACTGTGGGGAGTATTATAATAATTAATAAAATGATTGGATTATTAAAGCAATGCCAAATGAAGATAGTAAACAGTTAGGTAACCTGGTCACAGTCCAGACTTAGTATTCCAAAAGGAAAATATTTAATTGCTCTTAGGCTGTGGCAAGCTGGCATGGCCATGGTATACTCAGCCTCATGTTGAGCATCTTATGTGCCAAGCCAGCTCAGCCAGGTTCTGTGAGCCTGATGAGGGTGGCAAAGTATTAGGACAGACGAGAGAAGAAAGCTGGGTCTGAGTGGGACACTGCCCTCTCTAATGGCCTGTAAGCCATCTCTTTATTTTATAGCTAGATTCTGTGAGGCAAAGGCCAAGATGTTTACAACATTCTCATGGGTTTTGAATCTACTCAATTACGTGTACCTGAACTCTATCAAGCCCACATAACTCAGACATGTAGGACGACGTGTTCAGGCCATAGGTTCAAGCTTACAACTATAACTGTTGGGTATAATTGTGCTGGGAGGGTCCTGCCCTCTAAGCTGGGATTTGCACATGGCCATGAGAGGACTGTGCCTTCTCATTAGTCCAAGGCTTGAACCTGTCCAAACACTGTAGCTGCTCTCCACATTAGGATTAGTTATTTTAGCTAAAAAAATGGAAATAAAGATACTTTATAAAATAATTGTAAGTTTAAGAGGTTAGCCTATGGTATTAGGCCAAAAAAGTTTGCCAATTTCAAAAAAAGTTTTTAGTTCACATGTAAAAGAAAGTGCATTGTTTCTTTCTGGTCTAGGTTAAGATTTGTTGTTCCTTGATTGCATTTGTCTGTTTTTAAATGCAGAAACCTTCTTCCAGGTACAATAGAATTTTGCCTGTTGTACATCAAGTTTACAACAATCAAATCTGCTGACATTTCCCATCATTTCTAAAATGTAATTGAAAAGATGAAAAGTATTCATGATCGATCTTGAGAAAATGTCATAAAATTGAAACTCTAAAAAATTTTACAGGAACACTTACAAAATTTTAAAGTATAATGTTATATTTATGTGCAAGTTATGAAAGAAAGCATCATGATTACAAGCTTTGATCTTGTTTTGCAGCAGTCACATGCTTTATGAATATGGAAACTGGGATAAGAAATTTTCTCACTGCCAAAAACACCATAAGTTTAGTATACATTCAGTCAGTACAGCATCATCACTCAATACATTCAGTCAATTCAGCATCATCATTATGGCGGAAAAGCATCATAATTTGAATCTTTTCAAACTTCACCCCACTGAGAAAATTACCTGAATTTACCCAACTGGGTGTCATACTGGCTAATGGCTGTCTTTTGCTTCATGACTAGAGAAAGTTGTTCCAAAGTACAATCTTAATTCTTTTAAAAGGTAATCTGAGAATTAATCAATTGTAGCCAATAAGTCACAACAACACAGACTGTAGCTTTTAAAAAAGATAAACTTGGAAAATTCCCTTATCTTGGTAATATTCAATTTGAAAGAAACATATGAGAATCATATTGCCTTAATATAACCCAGTTGCTGTCATATTCTATTTTTCTCCATAGATGATGCATGGTGTCTGTATTAGAGTGCTATGACTGGTGTAACACAACTACAGACTTGGTGGCTTGAAACAATAGAAACTTACTCTGTCATACTTTAAGAGGCCAGAGACTGGAATCGGTATCACTGGGCCAAAAATAAGTTGTCAGCTGGGACAAACTCCCTCTGGAAGATATAATAGAGCAATTACCCTTTGCTTCTTAATTGCCAATGGCTGCCACAATTTCTTGGTTTATGCACATTATTCCAATTAATGTTTAAGGTCAACATCTTCAAATCTTTCTCAGCTCCATCTTCACATCTTCTTCTGTCTGTACAATACAATCTTTCTCTGTCTTCCTCTTATAAAAGTACATATAACTGCATTTAGTGCTCACTATGATAATCTAAATATCTCCATCTCAATACCCTCAACCATATTTTCAAAGCCTTTGCTATATATGGTAACGTATACAGGTTCCAAACATTAAGGTCTGATGTCTTTGGGACCATTACTCTGCCTACACAGTGCTCCAGTGGAATCCAGTCCATTTACGATAAGACTTGTAATGCATGAATATAAGCATAACCAGTGGATACAGTCACTAGGTGTTTGAGGGTATGTCCTGGGAGGTGGTGGTGGCCAATGGGAAAAGAAGGAGACATATGTAATACTATATGTAATACTTTAAACAATATATAATTAAAAAATAAATAAAACAGTAAAATTTAAAAAGAAATTCTACTCTTGGTGAAAAAAATCCTTATAATAATTACCTCCAAATATTATTGTTAGAAGAATGAGATATAAATAACTATACTGGTAAATAAATTAGGAATGAAGACTGTGGGCATAAGTCACTAACTTTCATGAAAATGAAGTCTCTAAACTATTAAAGAGCATATTTGGTAAGAAGGTTTTATATTTAGAACTGAAGCTTAATCATTGAAACATTAAAATAATTGGTACATTTTATTTTGTCTTTCTTCAAAGTTATACATGTAATAACTGTAGTTCCATTTTATTTTAATCACAGCAATTATGAAAACTCAAAATACCCTGTTTGGGGCTGTAAGGGCCAAATTTAGAAATCGAGACTCACTCTTTTGAGGTATTTTCTTGTGGAACAGGAAACAAAGAATGCTCAGTCACAATGAAAGTGCCTTATATTTTCCTGATCTTTTAATTAACAATAACGTAAGGTCTTTTAAATAGCCATGCCTGTCATAAATCACAAGTAATTTATTCAGGAGTCATGATCTTTTCTTTTTATCTTTAATATAAAAAATTCTTTCTACTGACCTTTTAATAATTGCTTAATTAATATTCACTAATAATGATGACTATTAAGTAATTAAGAGCTTGATCCTACCTTAAGAAATGTAAAATTCTGCAAAGAACTATCATTTCTTACTTAAGGCCACTATGTAATTTTTTAAAGCACTATCATTATTTAAATATGCACAATTTTAATATAATAAAATGCATCTTTAATTAAAAAACTATGAAAAACTAAAGAACAGAAAAAATATTCTGGTATCTGTTATACTGTCAGGTATACTAGAATTGAGACAATTGGAACATTAGAAGTTTAGAAGAAGATAAAAAGCTTCAGAAATGTGTTACCTATTTTCCCAAGATAAAGAGCATATTAAAATAGTTATAAAATTATAAGTAAGAAAATTTTGCCATAATGAGACCACATCACTGTTGGCAACTGAGAGAGCCTAAATAAGGGGTAAATTGGTAAAATATTAAAAATAGAGATTTATCAATTTAACCACACAGTTGTAGTCCTGCACAGTACGGCAGAAGTCAGATAGGAATAGAGTAGTTCTTCAAAAGAAATACTTCACTATTTTTTTCTCCTGAGAATTGGAACAATTAATCTGTATTGTAAGGATTTCTATAGATTTATGATTTGTGTACATGGCTGTGTACATGTTACACTTCAATAAGTAAGCTTATTTTTAAAAGTGCAGGAAAACTTGTAAGGTTATAATGCAACTTTTTGTCATTGTGTCCATTGAATACTTAACAAATTTGTAATAGTAGTTTAAAGCAATTTTATATCTGTAATATAATTTATTTTCAATGTGACATATTAAAATAATAATATATTTTATGGCCACTTGGCCTTCTGTAAGGCAGAATAATGTTATCTGAAAACCAAATCAGATGAAAAATAAATATTTATTTCCTTTTGATTACACTAAAGTAAACGAAAAGACAGGAATGTTTTTAAGACAGTATATTCACTCACTGATTGATTCTTTCATCATTTCAAAGCATTGCATTAAAATCTCTGGAGTAAAACAGATAAGTTCCAATCACTAAAAGATTAATGCTTATTTTGAGTCTCAAATTGGTTTTGTGTTTGTTATTAATTATTATTAAAGTAGAGGCCTGGTGCATGAAATTCATGCCTAGAGGTGGTGTATCCCTTAGCCCGGTCTGTGCCCTCTCACAGTCCAGGACCCCTTGAGAGATGTCTGCCTGCCAGTAATGTGGAGGTGGCCTAAGCTGGCAGTCGGACAGCCCTCTTGCAGTCAAGGACCTCTTGCTCTTATCACCCAACTGCTTACTGCTCCTTACTGCTCCGATAGCTGCTCCTTAGCATTGCCACGGAGGTGGGAGAGGCTCTCACCACTGTCACTGCACTCACCAGCTGTGAGTCCGGCTTCTGGCTGAGCAGCCATCCTCCGTGGGAGTACACTGACCACCAGGGGGCAGCTCCTGCATTGAGTATCTGCCCCCTAGTTGTCAGTGCACAGCATAGTAACTGGTCATTCCGGTCATTCCACTGTAATGGTCACTTAGGCTTTTATTATATAGATGGATTATTAAGAATTAAGTTTAGAACTCAGACTAAGCTACCTCTCATTTCTGAACCTAAGCCCAGGGTAGGATATGGGATTTAAACACAGGGCCATCATGCCCCTATTTCCCATTGGGATGTGTAGCTATAGAGTTCACTGCTCTTGTAATTGAGCCAAAAAAGTAGACAAGGCAGCATGGCAGGGTGAGGCAGAGAGAAGGCTTAAGATACTACTAGCCAACCATGCAATGACTTACCAGAAGCCTCTAGTTAGAGACACAGAAGAGTTGAGAGGACTTGACACTTGAAAAAGGCAGAGGTTGAAAAGAGGAGGCCTCAGAAAGAGGCAACAGTCCCAACATCAGCCGCTCAAAACCTGCCTAAGAGATGTACTGTCACCAAACAACCTTCAGGACCCTCAAAGGGGAACAAGGGGCTTAATCACAAGAAACAACAACATCCTATAATAATTGGAATCAAGAGTCTAGGAAGGGAAGCCAACCATGTATGAGAAGATAGCCACTGAACACATATCTACCTCACCCTCCAAACAGCACCCATGGAAGGAAGAGTGTGAAAGGAAATTCTTTGCAAGAGAAAAATTAAATATTAATATTGAATCAAAGTGATCACTTCACATTTTAAACTAATGACCTTTAAGGCAAGCACTAAAGCTTCATGCTAAACACATTCACATTAATAGGAATTAAAAGAAGAATTAACATTATAGAAAATAAGGTTGTGGTTTTTTTTCTTTGGCATGCTTTTTTTGAATGTAAATTTATATTACCCTTCACACATATTTTTAAAACTTATCTATAATAGCAGTCTTCAAAGTGAAGTATACATACTGGTAAAAGTTCAAAAAGACTTACAGGGTTATGACATTTTTACAGGAATCAGCTTTCAGATCCTCAATTTCCATATGTAATCAATATTTTTTTAAATGCATGTCCTTGAAAAATGAACCTGGGGTCAATATTTCTTGCACCTTTCCTCTCCCACATCACCTCTCCTCCCACATAACAGCTACTGGCATCATCTATACGTGGTGCACCTCTCTGCAGTGAGAAACCTAAGTTTTATCTAAACAAGGTGTGCCTCTCTACAGTGAGGAAAGCTCCAAAACGCCAGCTCAAATGTCTTCTTGTATCTCCCCTTTTCACATCATATAGTCTTCCTAGGATATCACGTATAGCCATGGATTCAATTACAGACATGCTGGAGATTTTCAAATCTTTATATCCTGCCAGCCAGTGTCTGTGAATCCTCCTGAGAGCATAAGCTTGTGGTAGATGTCTTCTTTATATGTCTGTGAAGAGAAAATTCTGACATTGGAAATTGGAACTTTCGGTCCATGCCTGACATGTCCTGAATTCAGATCATACGGATAGCTGGAGTGATAGCAACTTCTATTTTGAATACTCTTTCATCCTGGAATCTTGTTAAAGAATGCTCCTAGTGGGAAGTTTTTTGCCATTAATAATTTTGTTTGCCCTCACTTCCCTTTTCTGTCCTTTGTGCTCTGCTGTGTATTTTACAGGAGCTAGGAAGCTCCTGTAAACTACATTTTCCAAATGACTTAGCCAATTTATTTCCACCAGAGGGGCTCACAGAAAAATGGAATGTGGTGAGATAGGAAAAACACTCTCACTGCTTGCCTTTGTAGACGTGATAGAGCTAAATGTACAATGCTTTTTGAATTTCAGGTGCTTACAGCCTGGAGCCCCCCCTTAGTCCCAGCACAGTGATCAGAGTCTCTCAGAGTTCCCAGCACCTTCCTTGGTTTGCCTCTTCTCTGTACCCTCACTCCATGAAACTCTCCCTAGTTCTGAGCACTGAGAACTCATACGCTACTGCTCTTCCACAAGCTGTTAAAATCTAAGATGTTTCTCTGTTCTGCTTTTCCAGGCCTTTTCTTAACTATATAATCAATTTTCTGCATGACATTCTTTATGACTGGATCCTGACTGACAGAGAGCAAAACAAAAAGAGCATCAGTAAGAAATGTTGAAACTGTTAGCACCCATCAACATGTCCAGACTCCATGCCTTATCCATCCATTGACCAGAAAACTGGACTGTGCAAGAACTGTAAAAAATATGCTGAGAGATACAAATTTATGACACCCGGCATTGCTGCCTTTTCACACACTCAGTAATAAGGAAGAGCCTGATAAGTTGCTTCTTTGACCAACAACTTAATTTTAGCTGTATTTTTTGCATGATTTCAGGGAGGAGTTGAAAATGTCCATGCTTTATCTCCAAGAAATCATGCTTAGTTTTAAAGCAAAACACTGAAGGTAAGTTAATTTAATCTTTTGTTGAATATTTAGGACCTGATGAAAATACTTATAATTTTGTCTAATGATTATTATATCTTAAGAATTTATATTCCTTTTTTTAAAACTAGGACCCAAATTCCAAGCTTCCTGTCATACTTCATTCACTTCCCTACTGATTTATTAACTGCTTGAGAAGAAAAGTGTCCCTTGTCTGGGTTAATTTCTGCATTTGTGCTAGGAATCACCGTCCTCACTACTTTCGTAAAATGTCCTTGTATCTCCCCTCTAACTTTTTTACTAGTTTTTTTTTGCCTCCATCATATACACATACTCTAATTTATCCAGCTAAATATGAAAAGGATGATAATGACAATAATGTGAATGGTAACAACAGGAATGATGAGGAGAAAACTCTCCCTAGCCCTTCTATCGTTCCTCTTTATTTTCCACTTTCTCCCAAGGTAAGGATTTTTAATCAAGATGTCTGCATTTGTAGCTCTATGCATTCATGTCTATGAAATATGGTTTCCCCTTGCACTTTTACTCTTTATACTATTTTATTCAGCTGGCACTACTGGCAAGCTTTGCTTTGAGATTTTTTTCTGTTGTAGCTTCCAAAACAATCATTTTTGCTGTTTACTGTTTTATTTAATCTCACCTCCACTATTTTCCCTGTGATTCCTTCCTGAACAACTTTTCTCATACCCACCCTTAAATGTTTACCCTTCCTAACATCTTCTTACATTTCCTCCTCTCACATCACTTGCTCTCCCTAGACAACATCATGTATACCCACAGATTCAATTACAATTATGTGGAAGATTCCCAAATCTCTATATACTGGTCCAGTCACCTGTATTCCAGAACCCTATACCGAACTGCATGTTTAGTTTCTATCTACCATATTTTCTGGCATATAAGACAAATTTTAATCCAGGAAAATCTCAAAAATCAGAGGTCATCTTATTCCCTGGGTGTAAAAATACCATTGCTTATGGTTATGATGGGCATTGCTAACTCACCAGGGACTTGCCCAGCACTTGCTCTCTCTCTATTGTTTGTTATCTTCCTCCTATCATCATCAGGTCCAGTCGTCTTATACACCAGAAAATATGGTATTTACTTGTGGAATTTTGAATTCTAAATATTTAACATCTAATTATTATTAACATCAAAAGCTTATATCCAATCAGTGATAACACCCATCTACTTGCCCTAATCAGAGAGCTAGTAATAATCCCTAATTTTTGTATGTTTAATCTTTACTTAAAATACACACTGAGTGTGCTTATAATAGTCATTTATAATTATGCAGAGGCCTGTTGCATGGATTCTTGCACAGATTGCCCTCTTGCAATCTGGGACACCTCAGGGGATGTCAGACTGCCAGTGTCAGCCTGATCCCCACAGGTCAGGCCAAGGGACCCCACCAGTGTATGAATCTGTGCACCAGGCCTCTAGTATACATATGAGATCTTTGGTTAATCTCTTCCCACCTTCCCCTCTCCCCTTCCCTCTGAGATTCATCAGTCTGTCCCATGTTTCCATGCCTGTTCATTGAGCATCTGCTCTCTGGTGGTCAGTGCATGTCATAGCTACCAGTCAGACAGTTAAACAGATGCTTAGGCTTTTATATATATAGATTGTTAATGCAATTTAATGGAGAAAGACTACTCTTTTAACAAACGGTGCTGGAACAACAGGATATTTACATGCAAAAACAGAAAAGAATCTATACATTGATCTTACATCTTTTACAAACATTAATTCAAAATGAATCATAGACCTATATGTGAAGCATAAAAGTATAGACTTCTAGATTAGATAACATAGGAGAGAAAATATTGGTCAATACTAATGCATCAAGTCTGTTTCATCAGTTTTAATAAATGTACCAAACTTGTAAGATATTTATAAGAAGAAAAATTGGGTTAGCAGTTGAGACAATATAAGGAACTCAAGACTTTCTGTTCAATTTTTCTGTAAACCTGAAAGTACTCTAAAAATCTAAAGTCTATTATTAGAAAAATAGTTTACTATCACAAATCTATTTCCTTAATTCAATCCATGCTGGCATTCTCTTTATTCAAACCCACACTAACGCTCACATATATTGCTACAATGGCCCTCTAACTAGGCAATGTGCCTTTAGTTCATTCCATTTAAATGCATCCTCCACATTGCTTCCAAACTGTTTGCTTCTAAAGATATATTTTCCATGTTACTTCTCAGTTTCAAATCTTTTAGGATCTCCCCATGGGCTTACTTTTTAATCCATGTGGTGCTCATCATCTGGCATTGGCGAACTAATTACAATTCTGTTGTGCTGTTTTATTTGTTTGTGACACCCCCTAATTAACCACCTGCCTGTGCATAGACCCCATCTTTCAACTAAATTTTTCTGAAACATTTAACTTAACTTTTCATCCCTGAGTTCTTCTGAATTCTGTGTTGGAGTCCTTGGTTTTCTCAACTGCTTGCCACACCAGGCTTGTATACTCAAGGACAAATGCCACAGGTTTCTGTCATTTTCCCACTTCCCTAACCATCTTTATTTTATAGTACTAGAATCTAGACTAGAGTTTGTTCCAAATAATAATATATTTAATTTCAATGTATAAATGAATCAAACATATATTACATGAGACAAATTATTCATGCTATGGTAGTACAAATAAATTCTCTTTAGGGGTAGAGTGGCTAAATATTACTTTTCATCTGCTAAAACACAATAATTAACTAAAAGATAACAATGGGGAACCAAAGAGGTGCTAATGATTCTTTTTTTATATAATTAATTTTTTTATTGTTTAAAGTATTACAAATAGTAGTACATATGTCTCCTTTTTTCCCCTATTGACCTTCCCCTGGCCTCTCCTACCCTCCAGTATATGCTATCACGTGCCCAACCTCAGTGTCTTGTATCCATTGGTTATGCTTATATGCATGCATGTAAGTCCTTCATTTGATTTCTTTCAGCTCCTGTCCCATCTCCTCTGTCTTCTCACTGTAATTTGACAGTCTATTCAAAGCTTTTTTTTAACTATGTATCTATATTTCTCCCATTTCTTTTCTTTAAAAATTCTTGCCTCTAAAGACTAGAAATCCTATCTAATAAAAGTATAATATGCAAATTGACCATACCGTGATCAAGCCATGCCCATCAGCCAATCAGCAACAAATTATGCAAATAAACCCCAACCAAGATGACTGTAGTCACTGAGAGCAGGCTTGGGTTTCCCCAGCAAGGGAGGCAGCCAAGCTTTCTGCCTGCCCTTGCCGACCTAGGCCTCCACTCAATGCTACAAACTTTCAATTATAGAAAATAAATAATCCCAACAGAAATGGTGGCAGCCACGGAGCTGGAGAGAGCAGAGGCTAGGGTTGCCATGGCGATGGAGGAAGCCAAGCTTCTGCAGCTGTAGCGCCTAGGCTTCCAGTCTAGGCTACAAAGTTTCAAATAGAAATGGCTGTTGCCATGGAGCGAACAGAAGGCTTGGCTCAACTCTAGGCTACAAAGTTTTAATTGTAGAACATAAATTAATCCCAGATCCCAGGGCCTCCTCTTGGGTGGCTAGGGTGTGTGGCCTGCTTGAAAACCACCACAGGCCCCTTGCCCAGGCTGCCCCACACCACAAGGTAACCCCCACCCTGATCCAGGACACCCTTCAGGGTAAACTAGCCAGCTCCCACCTATACACCAGGCCTCTATCCTATCTAATAAAAGAGTAATATGCAGATTGACCATCACTCCAACACACAAGAGGGCTGTCCCCATATGGTCAAATATCCTGCCCCCATGTGGACACAAGATGGCCACCACAAGATGGCCAGCAGGGGAGGACAGTTGGGAGGTTCCAGGCCTGCAAGAGAGGGCAGTTGTGGGCCATCAGACCAGCACAGGAGGGCAGTTAAGGGTGACGAGGCCAGCAGAGAAGAGAAGTTGGGGGCAAACAGGCTGACAGGGGAGCAGTTAGACATCAATTAGGCTGGCAAGGTGGTGGTTAGGGGATGATCAGGCTGGCACGCAGAAGTGGTTAGGGGCAATCAGGGAGGCAGGCAGGTGAGCAGTTTTGAGCCAGCAGTCCTGGGTTGTGAGAAGGATGTCTGACTCCCCTTTAGGCCCGATCCTACTGGGATCGGGCCTAAACAGGCAGTCAGACATCCCGGTAAAATCGGGCCTAAACAGGGAGTTGGACATTCTTCGAGGGGTCCCAGATTTGAGACAGTGCAGGCTGGACTGAGGGACATCCCCCCCCCCATGCACAAATTTTGTGCACCAGGCCTCTAGTAAACATATAATAACAATGTTTGAGTCCCAATTTCAATGTCCAATAGTTCTGAGTCCCAGTTCAATGATTCTCAAAAAACAGAAGTATAATTATTAAAGATATGCTTCAAGAAGACTAGGTATCAGAGTAAAAAAGGAGAATAAGAGAAAAGTAAGGGAAAATAGACTAAGTATCTTGACTTCAGTAATTATGCAAAAATGCGATAATTAGAATTTGTGTAAGGGAAATGACCATGAAAACAAAAGGTAAAAGGCTAACAAAATTCAATGGTTCCTTGTGACTGGGTCCAAGGGCCTCTGTTATTGCCCAGATTCTGCAGGGAGATGCTAGGCCAGTAATGGGACACTGGACAGCTTGCAGAAGCTCTTGCAGAAAAGCAATTCTCTTCAGAAAGAGAGAGATTTATTTTAAAATAAGTTAACATCATGATAGAAAAATTTAACTTAAAATTAGGGTGTTTGGCTATTCCTACAGCTCTTTAAAAGAATAGGCAGTGCTTTATTGTCTCACAGTATTCTTATTTTTATGTCAATGTGCGGTATAACAAATAGACAATAAAATACATCATAAGCATCATGTTTTCATTTAAAATAGGCTGGTAAATTAAATAGAATCATGTTGTCAAATTATATGCAATGATCCAAGTATTCTCCCAGCAATTACATCTAATGCATGATTTATTTTAGGTCTTGTAGTTGAGTAAAAATATTTTTCTTCTTTATTAATGCTCTCCTAGTAATTATACACAAACATGATTTCTTCATGCTTATGAATAGATTATAACTATTTTTCGGACATTTTTCTCCAATACTAATTGCACATTCTTCAGAAAAGCCTTTATGTACTAAATATATCTGTGATTTAAACTTAATAGAAATTCATAAATTATTTTTCTTCTCTTCCTCCAGTATTTTCAAGCAATACCTGTCTATTGGCTTATTTCTGGCCTAGATTTTACATAGCTTATTCTTTCTAACTCTTGCCAACCACTTATTTTGTGGACACATTTCTTAGTCCTCAGCCTTTTTCTCCCCTTTCTTCCTCATTTATTTTAACTTAACCTTTTCCATTTATCTTCTGCCAGCCCTTCCACAGAAATGCTTCTCAAAAGAGTCACCATAGATTTACATCTTGCCACATCCTATAGAACCATAATCTCCTGAGTATTAGACAGTCCATTATAAGTCTCTGCATTGTTATTGTATTTTCAAATAAGTATGATAATTTTTCCAAAGATGACCTGTGAGACTGCTTAGAGTGTAAAATAATTCTAGAATAAGGAGAGGTTTGTAAAAGTGAGGCCCTTCTGAGCTCGACCCTGAAAATTGTGTTATAACAGTAAAAGTAGTAAAGATGGTTTCTTTTTAAAAAATTGTTCTCCTTCTTTATTTCTTTTCTTGTGGTTCATCCTTCTTTAGAAGCCACAGACCCCATCACAGTTTTATTACTCCTCTCTCTAATCCTCTGAAGGACCAGCAGGGCCTGTGCTCTTCTCTCTGTGTACTTTCTGAGAGATAAGCCATTCAGCTCTCTACAGGTAGAAAGACATGGAAAATAAAGCAACTAATTAATTTCATGAAAGCATAACTGATGTCCACAAATAGGTGAGAGAGAGGGAATAGTCAAGCTCCTTTAACATCAATCGATTGATGCCTATTATTCTGTTTCTTATACAACAAAATTTCACTCTGTTACCATTTATGTAAGTTCACATGTTTTATGATTGCCTTCTCTTCCTTCTGTTGACAGCCTCTTCCTTGACTTCCTGTCATGATAGTCCTTGGGAACTGAGATGTTTCTTTCTCTAGCGTCAGACAAAATGCCCCTTACTGCAACTTTGTGATGCTTAGCTTTTCACCCCTATCCGACCCATGCTGTGAAAGGTCCAATCTTTTTCTCATTTCAACTCCCTACTGCATGTTTCTTCCTTCTTCCCCAAACCATCCACCCTCACCCCACTTCTCTCCAGATCAGATGATGATTATAAAATGTATAAAAATGTTTTTATTGATTTTTAGAGAGTAAGAGAGAGATCAAACCATCCATGATGAGAAGGAAGCATTGATCTGCTGCCTCCTGCACACCCTACACTGGGGATGGAGCTGAGCTGGCAAACCGAGCATGTGCCCTGACCCGGAATCCAACTGTGACCTTTTAGTTCAGAGGTCTATGCTCAATCTCTGAGCCACCTTGGCCAGGTGAGAATACCTTTTAACTGTATTGCCAATTAATCACTCCAAAGTTTGAGCATCAAGTTTTTCAATGAAGACCCACCATTTTCACCCAACTCTCCAGTTTCTCTCTATGCGAACCCTCTGCCACAGCATCATGATTATTTCTCCATCCTTTTGCTTATGTTATATATATTGTGCTGAGAACATTTTCTTTGTTTTTCCTCATTCTATTTCTTTACATTTTCTTAAAAACTGAGTATCACTTCTCTAAATGCTAAATTGAGGAATATCATGCCTGTAGGCTATGAGTATCTTGCATTATCATCTGATTTAAAACACTGAGTATGTGGCAAATAATACTGAAAAAACACTGGTCATGCTGTTGTATAAACATTGCTTCCCAATACTTGGAATAATTACATAAAGTTACCTCAGGATAAGTGATTATGTTTTTAATAACTATTCACTGAAAAAAACATAAATAAACATTAAATTACATATCATAAATATATACATTTTGTTTTGAATTCATGTATTCAGCAAGTTTTTTTTTTTAGTGCCTACATATATATTCTGAGTTCCACACTAGGTGCTAGGTGTAAAAGAGGGAATAAGACCTATTCCATCTCTGCCCTCTTGGAACTTACATTTAATTTAAAAATTATTTTAAATAAATTTATAATATTTTATACAAATTAAATGTGAAAAATAACATATTTGTAATGTTTTTAATTGAATTTTAGAGAGGGAGAGAGAAATAGAAACGTCCACAAGAGAGAAACATTCTTTAGTGCCTCCTGCATGCCTCCCGTTGGGGAGTGAGCCTACAACTATGGCATGTGCCCTGACTGGGAATCAATTGAACAGGGGACCTCTTCGTGCATGGAATGGTGCTCAACCAACTGAGCCACACCAACTGGGAAACAATATAAATTTTGACAGTGCATTTATACCAACTACTTAACATTAATTACTTCCGATTTTACATACAAAATCAATAAAAATTAATATGCATCTTCCTCTGTGGGAAATTGAACGTTTTGCTCCTTTTGTAAATGTACATGAAGCTTCTATATATTCTTAAAAATGAAAAGACTAATTAAGATCTTTGGTTATTGTAAGTATATCTGGATTTTATATTTAAGAGAAAGTGGCTATTCATGGTCACAATTAACACTAAGTTTACCAAATAGAGTCCATGATGACAGTTTTATACTAGTAAGTACAGAAATATGCTCATAATTGAAATACATCTGAAATAATTCAATATGCTATGTCCGTCTAAATGTCAGCTCTGTCAAATTGGTGATATACTCACCATCCAAATAGCTCAAAAGCTAAGCATGGCTGCTAGAGGAGCTGCTGGATAAAATGAATACAGATTAGTGAGTTTTGCTATAGTGACTGTGGGGAAATGAAATACTTTTGAATCAGTGTGTGGGCACCAAAACTGCTACATTAGAGGATTTTATTCTGAAATTGCATTGCTTTCTATATTCCATTAATGAATTCTGGTTTGAAGAAAAATGATTAATATAGAAGGACATATTCATTTATTTCTGAGGGTGGCTTGATATGAATCATATTTCAAGTTTTATGATGAAGCAAATGTAAAATATGTATTAATATCAATATAAACCTGATATGTATTCCATATATGTGGTATATAACCTTGAAACTACCTTGATAACTTGGTTTATTGTTGTCATTTACATAAGAGAAAGTCTGTTAATAAAATATAAAGTTTCAAAAACACCAGTTTAATTAATCTGAGGTTATTTCAACGTACATTGTTAGACTCTACCTAAATTCCAGTCTTCAGAATTTGCTTCTTTCATATGAAGCTATCTGACCCAACATCTGAAGACTGAGGTCTCCTCTGGATGCCAGAGTAAAGATCATTGTGGATCATGGAGGATCTCCATGAGTTCATCCTTGCAGACAGTCCAGTCTGGACTTCACTGTCACCCAGTTACTGCATCAAGCTGCTTCTGCTTTGCATCTTTGTGTCTTACCCTTGACTTTACAAATTGCCTAACAATTTATATGTCTTAGCTCAAAATCCCAGCCCAAATCCTATTGAGCCTTTTCCCTATACAAAATTCTTTCAACCAGAAAATCACTGACATGACTTAATCCTACATGTCTGATCACCACACCCACTATCAAATGCAACCCTCCCATGGTAATGGTTGTTACCCATGATGCCCATGACCTGTCTAAATTGCCAGCTCCTTTTAATTACCACATCAGAATTGCATTTTCCTATCACTAAACTGCATTTTTTCCCTGCCTATAGAACTGGATCTATTCCCTGGTGGCTATTGATTCCAGGGAGCAGGTGAGTTTCAACATGTCTCCACATATGCAAGACATGTCTGACATGTAATTTAATATTTGAGGAAGAAATGTTTTGCATATCTTCCTTTTTTTTACCATTTCTTACAGAGCAATCTTTAGATCATCGTTTCAAAGAAAGAATTCTAGGTTTAAGTTATGATATAGCAATATAGCAGGTGCTTTTTAAGTCAGAGCTCTACGATCTCATCCTCTTACGATATTCTCAAGAATAAATTATATCAGCCAAAAAAGGCTCTTCATGAGCCTCTTAGTTTTTCTTAAAAGGTACTTATGTTATATTAAACATATATAATTGTACTGAACTCTAAAAGTATATTTTTCAGTCAAGACAACTGTTCAGTTTGCTTGTTAAAACATCACAAGTTAATTTTCAACATGGAGCTATTATAGCCACAGTCTATTGCTTTGTCCTTAATACATCTCTGAACAAATAGAAAATAGACAACATAGGCAGTTAATTAATAAATATCTCAGCACTACATTCCTTCACACATTTCTGAATATGTTGAGGGAATTACTTGATAGCATCTCACTTGTTAGAGTGTATCAGCCACATTTATGTTTTACTAGGAAGACAAGTTGATCAATCTATCTATGATAAAAGCTTTTGGAGGAGTTGGCTTATCAATGTTCATTGTGATGATGTATCTATAATAATAAAAGCATAATATGCTAATTAGACCAGACATTTTTCTGGACAACCTTCCGGATGAAGCTACAGAAGTGGCGGCCAAGGCCAAGGCAGCTGCCACTGCGGCGGGGGCTGAGCCCCTTGCAAGAACGCGCATGGGGCCTCTAGTTAAATATAAAGTTCAGTGGAGTTTGGGCAGGTATCTGAGCGAGGATACAAATCAGTTCACACAGTTTGCAGTCCAGAGTCATTGGTTTGCCTCCTTTATCCCATTTGGCATACAAAAGTAGAAAGATCAAACTCTGGATAGTATGAGGCATGTGCTGTACAGAAAGAACATGGAGTTTAAATCTGAATTTGAAGCCATTTAACAGCTATGTAACTTAAGCAATGTAAATGTACTATGTACGTCAGTTTCTTTATTAGTAAAAGTTACTATAAAGCTTTTTGGTTGGCCCAGGATTAATAAGTATAGCATAATGAGAAAGAACATGGCTTCTGAGGCAATCCACAGCTTAAATTTAGGCTTAATTTCTTTCTGTGCATAACCTCTTAAGTTACTTAACTTATAAATCTCCCCCCAACACACACACACACACACACACACACACACACACACACACACTTATAAAACTAAAATCTAAATTGTTCCTTGTTCCTACCTCAAAGGATTTTTTAAAAGGACTGAACTAGATAGTATATATAAAGTGCTCAGATCAGTGTCTATGCTGACTTTCAAAAGCATTAGCTACAATCACTAGATTATTAAATAAGTTTTGAATGTATCTTTTAAATGTTAAATACATAACAGCTTAATATAATAAATTAAGCAAAACCTTATCAAAGTACATATTTTTACTACAATGTTTTATAAACAGTTAACACAAAAAAAGGATGGTGAATTTGTAGTAAAACAAAATTAATTTCCTGCAGGAAAACTCATCTATAATAATAAAATCATAATATGCTAATTAGACTGGACAGCTGAACAACCTTCTGGATGAAACGTGAAGCCAGGGCTGCAAGAACCTAGGCAGCTTCGAGGGCCAGGCCCCTTGCATGATTTCATGCCTGGGGTCTTTAGTCATAAAATAAGCAAGAGTTTGCATACTTTGGGCATTTCAATAAAACCTCATAAATTTAAGTAAATGACAATATTTCTACAGTGATTTTATGAGGGTTCTGGGCTGTAAGTTTCTTCACTGCACTCCCCCTCCTCACTGTTTTGATAGGCATTCTATCTCCTTCAATATATAAATCATTATTGTGTTTCTATTAATTTCTCATTAGTTTTTATTTGAATTGATGGCTTTTGTGATTTCCTATAATAACTTGCAAACTATATACTGACTGAACTGGTGATTCATTATTATATTTAACAGATAGTCTCCAGTGTGGTTATTTGCTCCTAAATTATTTAATATTTGTCTTCATTTCTGTTGATTGGGCGCCTGTTGGCACTATTACTCAAACCCTCTTCTTGAATCAGGTGCCATTGCCCTCCATTATTTGTTCTGCTTTCAATTCCAGTTTCGTTTACAGACACATAAATTTTGTCTCAATGCTTTCATTCAACTCATTTATGTAGAATATAAACATCCATGCTGCTGAAATTGATCTGTGGCCAAAGTACAGGAAAATTCAGCCTTCAAGTGAAACGAGCCAGTTAGAAAGACTCACCAAAATGTTGCTGTGAAGAGTGTGTTTTGCTGTGAAGCAGTCCCTGTTGTGCTTAAAGGGCAAGTGGGGAGGATGGAAGGGACTGAGGGAAGGTGGGAACCACACAGAGATGCAGCTGTATGTTACCCATTATTTTCAGTTGGGGACTTGGCAGGAGCCTGAATATAGGATTTAGCCTGCAGCAATCTGTGAGGCTTTCAGAAAGTTAGTCATTGCAACTGAAATGACTTTCATAATAAACAGATTAAGGATCAAAAGTGCTACAGTAAAATCTAAGGAGGGAATAATTCAATACTACAGGTCTGAGCAGGATCTGAGCATCTGGCAGTGACCAAAGTACCACTTGCCCATCATTTCAATTTCATTTCATTTTCCACAGACATAGTCCATTAAAAAGAACCTGTCCGCCAGCCATTTAGGTTAAGATTAACTAATTAATCAACTTAGAAAAAGTACATAATAATAAAAAATTATTTTGAAGAGGGGTGCAAGAGGGAGCCGACATTTAAAAAAAAAGAGGGGGGATACAGAAAAGAATAAGACATCTTTCTAAAATTCCATACTTTTCTTTTGAACTGGATTATCTTAAAATCAAGAATTGTAAAACAAGAAAACAAAACAAACAAACAAAAAAAAACACCCATCCAAAAACACTTCAGGTGGCAATGATGGCAAATATATGGCGTCTCAAGCCACAACGCATAGGATCATTTTGAGGTTAAAAGGGATCACAAAAGACACCCCAAAAAGCTCTAAGAGAAGCCAACATAAAGGAGCATTTGATAAGAACCACTGGTAAACAACTAGTTCAAGATCAATTCTCTCACAAGCAGCCCTCCAATCCTTACACAACTGTTACTTTCATGGTTCCTTTCTGCCTATCAAACTTCCTTTCAACCTTTATGGTCCGTGCTTAGTGACACTGTGAATTTCCCAACCCACATTCTGTTCTCACCTATATCACCAGACCTGCCATACTTCTTCCCAGTGTTCAGTTTGATACTCATTGTCTGTTCAAGCCTTAGATTAGTCCATTTCTCATTTACTGGGGTATTGATTTTCAACCTGAGTGCTGCAGAGATGAATTCTTGATGAGCCCTACAGACAAGCTACAGGGGTGCTGCAAATCTTTCACCAAATATTGTTGGATATATTTTTAAAGAGTTTAAAAACATGAAAATACAAAAATAAAGAAATAAACATAAATGTTTTGTACCTCAAATTTTAACATGTTAGAATGCTCATTTGTTAACTTTTGTAGTTACCTGGTAATTAAATTTTATGCAAAATTTGTAAGAATTTGTTTTGCCTTCCCATAGAATACATTTAAACTTTTGTAAATTTATCACTGATTAAGAAGACATGATTTACAGTGATCTTTTACTTATTCTGTATTTGTGCATGTTGGTACAAATGTTGATTTAATACCAGGCAAAGCTCATTTATATCTTTCATTATATGCTCTCATTTCGGCATAACTACATCATTCAGGATTATGTGCAATAGAACACACTGTAAACCACATTACAAAATGTTCATGTTCTTTGGATTACTTATTTTCTAACATTAATATCTATGAAGAGAACCATTCCATGACAGATATTGCTAGAGACTTAACTTTAAAATAACTATTGTTTACTGCTGCTCCCCTTTAAAGTTTTTCAATCAATTTAAACAGAATCATATCTGAAGAATGCAAAACTATCATCTTAGGACTATTATCATATGGCATATCTTTTTAATGGGAATGTTAATATTATCAATATTTGTATAAGCAAATACAGAACTGATACTGCAATTTATATAAAATTCAGTCATCATTTATGTTTTTGGAAATGAACCTAGACTCAAACTAAATAAATATGGCTTGGCTATTAGTAAAAATTATTGTAGGAAAAGAGGAGAGTGCCTGCCAGTCAAAGGCTGAAAACTACTGCTTCTCAGTTAAATGTACATCACATTCTAGGCTTTAAAAAATATCTGAATATATCCAAGATATCCTCTGAGCAATGTTTTATAGAAAGGGCAGCAGTGGAGGAAGCCTCTGGGGACATTGACATAGGAGAAAAAAAGACCTGTCAATGCTGAGAAAGAGTGAGAAAGCTGGACCTTATTATTTAGAAAACTTGAAAGAGGTCATTGGAAAGAGGTACTGGTATCTATATATATCTATCTATATATAAAGAGGTAACATGTTAATTGGTCCTAACAGTGTCCCAGTCATGAACTTCAACAGGCTGTGCATGCACAGGAGCTGGTGGGTGGGGATGGAGGCACTTGTGCCACTGGGACATGAGGCTGCCGCTGGGGGCAGCCTCCTTGGCAGAGATGCCCACAGGCTCGCCAAGCTGCCTGGTCTGGAGGGGAACACCAGGAAGAGGGCAGCCCCCCAGCAGAGAGCTCTCAGCACTCCTGTGCTGGAGTCTGAAGACATGAAGAGGAAGAAAGAGCATATGGGCAGTTGGGGGTTCATATAGGAAGGAGAGAGCAGTTAGGGGGATCAGACCAGCAGGGAACAACATTTAGGGGGATCAGGCCAGCGAGGAAAGAAAGTTAGTGCCATCAGACCAGCAGGGGAGCAGTTAGGCACATCAGGCAGGAAGGCAGGTGAGTGCTTAGGAGCCAGTGGTTTTGGATTGCAAGAGGGATCCCATATTAGAGGTGCTACAGGCCAGGCTGAGGGACAGTATGTAGATACTAGGGGCCCGAAACACAATATATATATAATCACACACAACACACACACACACACACACACACACACACACACACAAGAGGCCCAATGCACGAAATTTGTACATAGCGGGGAGTCCCTCAGCCAGCTTATACCCTCTCCAATCTGGGACCCCATGAGGGATGTTTGACTGGATCTTTAGGCCCCATCCTGGTGGTATCAGGCCTAAACGGGCAGTCGGACATCCCTCTCACAATCCAGGACTGCTAGCTCCCAACTGCTCCTCTGCCTACCTTTCTTATTGCCCCTAACTGCTTCTGCCTGCCAGCCTGATCACCCCATAATCATTCCCCTGCCAACCTGATTGATGCCTAACTGCTCCCCTGCCAGCCTGCTTGCCCTAACTGCCTTCCCCTGAATGCCTGGTCCCCACAACTGCTCTTCTATGCAGGCCTGGGTCCCCTCCTACTGCCCTTTCTGGCAGGCCTGGTCACCTACAACTGCCCTTTCTTGCAGGCCTGGTCCCTCCTAACTGCACTCCCCTGTTGGCCGTCTTGTGGTGGCCATCTTGTGTCCATATGTGGGCGGGATCTTTGACCACATACATGGGAGCAGCCATCTTGTGTGTTGGAGTGATGGTCAATCTGCATATTACTCCTTTATTAGATAGGATAGAGGCCTAGTGCATGGGTAGGGGCCAGCTGGTTTGCCCTTAAGTGTGTCCCAGAATAGGGTGGGAGTTCTCTTGGGGCATGGGGTGGCCTGGGTGAGAGGCCTGAGGTAGATTGCCGGCTGGCCATCTTCCCTCCCCTCCCCCCCCAGCAACTGCAATGGAGGACCTGGTATCTGGGATTTATTTATCTTCTACAATTGAAACTTTGTGGCCTTAAGGGGAGGTCAAGAAGGGTCAGGGCTGCAGAATCTTGGCTTCTTCCATCACTGTGGACAATTGTAGCCTCCTGCTCTCTCCAGCTCCATGGCTGCCAATATTTTTATTGGCATTTAATTATCTTCTATAATTGAAACTTTTAATCATGAGTGGAGGCCTGGGCCTGCCAGGGTGTGTGGAAAGCTTAGCTTCCTCCATTCCTGAGAAAACCCAAGGCTCCCTCCTGATTGCTCTGTAGCCTGCCATCTTGGTTGGGACTTATTTGCACAGTCGCTCCTGATTGGCTATGGGGTGTGGCTGTTGGGCATGACTGTTGGGCGTAGCTGGTGGGAGTAGCAGAGCAATGTTTAATTTGCATATTACTCTTTTATTAGATAAGGTATATATATCTTATCTAATAAAAGAGTAATATGCAAATTTGACTGTACCTTCGCCACACCTACAAGCAACGTCCACACCCATGCCCACCAGCCAATCAGGAACAAATTATGCAAATAAACCCCAACCAAGATGGCTACCATCACTGAGAGCAGGAGGAAAGCTTGAGTTTCCCTGGCAACAGAGGAAGCCAAGTTTTTGCCTGCCATTGTGGGCCTAGGACTCCACTCAATGTTACAATGTTTCAATTATGAAAGATACAGAAATGGCAGCAACCACTGAGTTGGAGAGAACAAAGGCTTGGGTTTCCCTGTCAATGGAAGAAGCCAAGCTTTCAGCCTGCCATTGCAGGCCTAAGCCTCCACTCTAGATTACAAAGTTTCAAACAGAAATGGCTGCCGCCCCAGAGCGAGCAGAAGGCTTGACTCTGCTCTAGGCTACAAAGTTTCAATTGTAGACATAGATTAATCCCAGGTACTAGGGCCTCCACTTGGGTTGCTGGGGGGTGTGGCCAGCCTGCAAACCTCCATTGGCCCCTCTCCTAGGTGGCCCTTCACCCCAAGAGAACCCCCACCCTGATCTGGGAGACTCTTCAGGGCAAACCAGCTGCCCCCCCACCCATGCACCAGCCCTCTATGCTATCTAATAAAAGAGTAATATGCAGATTGACCATCACTCCAACACACAAGATGGCTGCCCTCATGTGGTCAAAGATCCTGTCCCCATGTGGACACAAGATGGCCACCACAAGATGGCCAGAAGGGGAGGGCCATTGGGAGGTTCTAGGCCCTGTGAGGGTAGTTGTGAGGGATCAGGCCAGCAGAGGAGGGCAGTTGGGAGGAACCAGGTCTGCAAGGGAGGGCAGTTAGGGGCGACCAGGCCGGCAGAGGAGGGAAGTTGGGGGCAAACAGGCTGGCAGGGGAGCAGTTAGACATCATTTAGCCTGGCAAGGTAGTGGTTAGTGGGTGATCAGGCTGGCAGGCAGAAGTGGTTAGGGGCAATCAGGGAGGCAGGTAGGTGAGCAGTTTGGAGCCAGCAGTCCTGGATTGTGAGAAGGATGTCTGATTGCCCCTTGAGGGATGTCTGGGCAGTCAGACATCCCTCAAGGGGTCCCGGATTGGAGAGGGTGCAGGCTGGGCTAAGGGACGTCCCCTGCCCCCCATGCACAAATTTTGTGCACCAGGACTTTAGTATACATATAATTTTTATTGATTTCAGAGAAGAAGGGAGAGGAGAGAGAGGTAGAAACATCTATGATGAGAATCATTGATCCATTGCCTTTTGCATGCCCACTACTGGGGATCCAGCCTGCAACCCCAGGCATGTGGCCTTGACCAGAATAAAACTTGGAACCCTTCAGTCTACAGGCCAATGTTCTATCCACTTAGCCAAACCAGCTAGGGCTGATATATTTTAAATAATGTCAGACATCTCTTTAACCCAGATTTATTTATATATAATTGATACATAATATTACATAAGTTTAATATGTACAACATGATGATTTGATACACATATATATTGTGAAATAATTAGCACATAAAGCTAGTTAATACATCCATCACTTCACATGATTATAATTTTTTCTGTGTGTGGTAGGAACATCAAAGATCTACTCTTTTAGTAACTTAAAGTATAAAATAGAGTTTCCTTAACTATAGTCACCATGCTGAATATTATATGACCAGATTTTATTTTTATTTATGTTAGTCAGACAGTAGGTTGTAAAATTTGACCAATATTTCCCCATTCCTCTGGCCCTCCAACCCCTGAGAGCCACCATTCTGCTCCTTTATATCACAGATGTTGTTGAGGGTATTATGCTAAATGAAATATGTAAGGCAGAGAAAGACAAATACTCTATGATCTAACTTATATGTGGAATCTAACACACACACATACATCACATCTTCTTTATTTACATTGATTTTTATCAAATTTATGTATATAACATTGTACTGTTTATTCATTAGGAGCTAAAGAAAAACTAAGTAATCATATCTTGAAAACATATCCTGAATATCTCTCATTCACCCCCATCTCTTACATTTTCCCAACACTTTTCTATTTTCATATTTATTCATGCCACAAATATGTACTTAATGAATATCTACTAGATGCCAGGTACTCTCTTATTAGCCAAAGATATAGCAATGAACAATACAGACAGAAATTTTGTTCATGTGGAACTTTCATAATCCTCCTATTTAAATATTGACATTTTGATGAGAAATATTTATTACATAAAGCATAGTTATAAACACTCACTCATGGCCAATTAATACAAATAAGAAGAGAAACCCCAATTGCCCACTAGATGTTGACATCTCAGAATATCATTGGTGTTTAATTTCTTTTTGTGTTTCACAGTTGTAGTGACCAGATATATTTGTTTTACTTTTTCTCAATTTAACAACTACTTTTAAAATCTGAGAGAGAATTCAGGCTTTGAATATTTTTTTCTAAACAGTCCAAATACAAAGATTTCTAGAAGGTTCTCCCCCACATATTTCAGATAGCACAGAATCCATTATATGTGAATTCTGCCTAGCTGAAGATTATTCAGTATCACTTTCCATAAGAATCAGTACATGAAATGCCTTTAGAAAATAAGCAGAAAACACAACATTTGCATTTTGAATACACACCTGCCACCTGCATATTTGCAAGGAATATCAAATAGCAATGACCTGAGAATGAACTGGATTCCATTTTAATTACATTTTAACATAATATTCCAATATATTTAATGTCTCATTTAAAGCCGTTTCTGCCCTTGTAATAGGTCAATGTGCTACGGGGTGCATGTGCGTGTGTGTGTGTTGTATGTATGTGTTGTATGTTACTTGTATGTTTTATGTGCCCCAAATACTTATTTTGCTATTTCTTATGAAGTATTTTAAAATAAAAATATTTGATTAGGAGTACTATCTTTCAATTTACAAAGAAAGCTACAATTTCCAGATATTATTGCTATCATAGCAAACAATACACATAAATGTCAAAATACAGATAAAAACATTATATACTTTAGCATGAGAGTCTATATATACCCATTCAAGACAAATGAAAAAATGGTTGCCAAGACATAGCCCTCTATATCTAAGCACAGCACATTTTTAGGAAACAAATAACAACACAAGGAAACATATATTTTGTTACATCAAGAGGATAGTGATTTTAACATTGCAGAATTCCTTGGTCAATAATTAGCACGGAGCTGTAAAATATAGTTTACTATATAAAACTAGAGGCCCAGTGCACAAAATTCATGCATGGGAGGAAGGGAGTTGTTCCTCAGCCCAGTCTGCACCCTCTCCTAAATGGGCAGTTGGACATCCCTCTCACAATCCAGGACTGCTGGTTCCCAACCGTTCGCCTGTCTCTGCCTGATTGCCCCTAAATGTTTCTGCCTGCCAGCCTGATCACCCCCTAATCAATCCCCTGCCAGCCTGATCTATGTCTAACTGCTCCCCAGCCAGCCCAATTGTCCATAACTGCCCTCCCATGCTGGCCTGGTCACTCCTAACTCCCCTTCCTGCCAGCCTGGTTATCCTTAACTGTCCTCCCCTGCAGGCTTTGCCACACCAAACTGCCCTTCCCTGCAGGTCTGGTCCCCCTCAACATCCCTCCCCTGCTGGCCTGGACTCCCCCAACTGCCCTCCTCTGCTGGCCCAGTCACCCCTAACTGTGCTCCCTGCTGTCCTGGTCCCCCCAAATGTTCTCTCCTGCAGGCCTGTTTCACCCCAACTGCCATCCCCTACAGATCTGGGTCACCCCCGCCTACTATCCTCCCTTGCTCGCCTGGTCTGCCCCAATTGCCCTTCTCTGGTGGCCTGGTCACCCCTAACTGCCTTCAACTGCCCTTTCTTGCAGGCCATCTTGTGGCAGCCATCTTGTGTCCACATCAGGGTAGCCATCTTTGACCACATGGGGGTAGCCATCTTGTGTCTTGGAGTGACAGTCAATTTGCATATTACTCTTTTACTAGATAGTACATCAATAAAAATAATTAGAAGGAAAATACTTGAAGACCACTCTATGTAACCTTCATAGGTATCAACGTGCATTTAGCTATTATGCTATGCCTTGGCTTCCTTTGGATTCCCTAGAAAAGACAATAGAAGGCAAAGGCTTATGTGCTAATATTTTATCCCGGAATACAGGAAGGAGTGAGGAGAAAGGGCAATGAGGCGGGGGGGTGGAAGGGCTGTGAGTATAAAGAAGGAGATCATCACTAAGCTGACCACAGCTCTGTAACTAGCTGACTGTTCAGTTTTGCTGGATGTCTCCAGAGAGACATCGTGTAGCTGCTGCATCTTGGAAAAAGCTAACTAGAGAAAGAAGAAAAAAGATAGCTAATAGGTTGCAGCTCCCATTATTCCAAAATTGCCTTGATAATTTTGCTAATGTCTAATATGTTTAGATTTTGGGGAGCTGACCCATGACAACAAGGATGCCCAGATGTAAGGCGCATGGGCCATTGCATGATTTTGCTCCCAAACAACAGCAGAGGAAGCAGCTGTGACCTATCTTCAGAATGTAGGATGGTGCACGTCATTACCATGGCCCTGCTAGCCAGAGAGCAAGGCAAGTGCAAGGAGCTGGATGAGTATAAACGGAATCCAATCCACATCACATGAGCCTGTGTCTATGGGTCTGACTTACAATAATACATTTTTTTTGCTATTTTTGAGAATTAACTTCAAATCATTCTTTAAAGTAAACAAAAACATGTCAGTAAATAAGCAATAGCTTATAATAAACTTTAAGTGACTACTACATATTCTATACTTTTTCATAGTTTAAGATCCATTGCTGCTATCTCCTATTTCTACTTTGTCTTTTTATTCCAGGTTTTAAGGAATGGGGATATTTCCATTTTCCTTTTAGCATTTATCTAATTAATAGTTATTCTCATAGTTCCCCCCTGTCTGATCTTATTTCTAAGGCTTTAACATTAACAATCACCAAATCATGAAACTTACAGTAGAGAATCAGCACAGAACACTGGTAGGAATTCAGATTCTCAGGATGTCAGGATTGAGTTGGAAGGCTAACTTTACTTCTTAAAAAAATGTATGATCCCAGGTAATACTATTTTTCCTCATCACTATTATCAAATGTGCCTATATTAAAGATTTGTGGTAGGAATAAAGTAATTTTATAAAAAGCACTTAAAGGCTTAGACACACTGTATGTGACACATAAACTACTGCTATACATTTATTGCAAGAGCTTTACTGCCAAAGATTTTCTAATTGAACATTTCCATCTCTTTTACAATTTATTTTAACTTGGGTATGGTCAAGAGAGGACTCTGCCCAACATACAATGTATATTTCTTTTAGCAGGTAAGAAAAAGAAAGCAGTAAGAGATTTTAAAGCATTGTAGTCTCACTAAAACCGGTTTGGCTCAGTGGATAGAGTGTCAGACTGCGGACTGAAGGGTCCCGGGTTCGATTCCAGTCAAAGGCATGTACCTTGGCTGTAGGCACATCCCCAGTAGGGGGCGTACAAGAGGCAGCTGATTGATGTTTCTCTCTCATCGATGTTTCTGACTTTCTATCCCTCTCCCTTCCGCTCTGCAAAAAATCAATAAAATATATTTAAAAAAATAAAAATAAAGCATTGTAGTCTCATTTACTACTTAAAATTTGGACCATGTTCATAATCAGAAATTATACATTAATTGAAGTTAGTATCATAATGCCATTTTAGCACAACTGCAATTTAAATAAGAAATAATCAAGAATTGTAAATGACTACTGTTTTTGTCTCATCTATTTTCATACTCATGCTTTAAACCTCTTAGTTACATTACCAAAAATGAAATCCATGGAAACCTCTGAGCAAGCATCAATTTCATCTTGCCACTTTACTGGTGCACTCTAAAACTCAGTAAATACACTGAGCTCTTTGAAAATTGAGCTTCCTTTAATTGTTGTGAATGCTGTGAACAAGTCAAAGAATAATTTGGCATGGATTCCATTTAATAGAGAAAAATTCCATTATAACTATATTGACAAATTAGTTACACACAAGCTTCTAGGCAGAATTAACTTGTAATAAAAGCCAGGTCTCACTTTAGCAAACTTTTAAAAAGTACCTATAAAATTTTGTATTCTGTAATTTCACCATCTGCTGTATTTAATCCCTCCCACTTTAAAAAATATTTTCCTACCTTTGCTAGTGTGTTTACATCAATAAATTATTCTCACCACACAGTCACCTAGATTGGCAAAATTTATTAATTATAGTACCTTATAAAAAGCTGTTTGTAAAGTGCACTAGCTATAGAGCAAATGGGATAGGATCTCAAGATATATATTTGTATGTAAATTGTTATTTTCATATAGAGGGGAGCATATGCAAGACTTAATAATGCTCTCTTGTAGAATAAATAGTGGCTGTACATTACATTGCTGCATTATGAAATGCATAGTAAACCATTTTTACAAATTCACTTTACTGGATCCTAAAAAGGCTTACGAATATTTCAATCAATACTTGAATCATCTCTTAGGAAACTGCACAGTGAAAGCCTATTGCTTGTAAATTAGAAAAAAAATCAAATCATAGCAAGCAAGCAGAATAGGAAATGGTAACAGACTCTTTTCTTGCTGCTTCACCAACTATCTCATATTTGGTCAGTAAGATTAAGTCATGGAAGATTAATGCAGAAGAAGCTTGCTCAGGGCATGTAGAAAATACAAAATACTTTATTTGCAAAAATGTAAAGTATAAAAGAGGAACATGCATTGGAAAAGGAATCAAGTTTAAACAGTCCCTGAAGAATCTAAATATCACTGTATTATATTTTTGAGGGATTTCCACAGTTTGAAGGCAACCCATTAAATCTATCAAAATAACCAACAAGAGGGCAATCCAAAAGATAAAGTCATTGTAACGAAATGCAGACAAAGATTTAAAAGAATTAAAAGTGACAAGTATAATCCATTAGGGAATACCCTTTAACTACTGTAATCAGAAGGTGATTACTTACCTTGTCAATTAACAGCTGTGTGCCTGCTTTGCACACAGACAAAAGATCCAACAAAGTGTCACCCAGGTACTGGTAAGCCATACAGAATGCAGACACTTGAGCTTATTCATATTTTCAAGTGAAACATCCAAACATAGTGTCTAACAAGTCCACAATTAACTATGATTCAATGGATTAATACGCTTGCAGAATGAACATAGCAGATTTGGGAAAATAACTACACTTCATCATCAACTCCAATACTATTTCTTAACAACTAGAAAAGCTATCCTAATAGCCCTATCCCTTAAAAAGTTCCTGTTTAAAACCAGAAACTTTAACTAGGTATCCAATAAAAAAATAAATTAGGTTTCTTATTTGGTATTATATAACAATAAAAATCCAGTCATTTTCTCTGGCAAGGTATTGTAACACTTAAACTGTGCAGAAGAATAGGAAAAAAAAGTAGAACTTCTCAAATGTAGAAAACATCGCAATTTATAAGTGTTCACCAAAAAGGGCAGCATTGATTTTCTCAGAGAGCTTTGATTTGGACAAGCATATTCCCAACTTACAGAATGAATGTTGAGCAGCATTACTGGATTTGGGAACATTAAGCTACAAATACATAAAACTATAGTTCTTTTTTTTTCAAAGCCGATATTTTTCTTTTTATTACAATGATAATATGAATGAATATTTACAGAAATTGCCAAAGTTCAGGTTTCATCATGATATTTTCATTTATTAGAAACCACTAGTAAATAATATTTTGGAAGAAGACTTAAAAATCTGGTCTAACAAAGAAAAATGAGACTATCAGGTAAATAATTAGTAGTTATTTTGGAGAGTTCATTTATAGAAATTACTTTGCTAAATATAACTACTTGTTTTATCTAAACATTTCAACATATTTATGGAAACATTATGAAATCAGCCTTAGAAATGCATTCTGCTAACTTGACCTTTTTGATACAAAAATATGTCAGTTTAGCAATACTAAAATAAATGGTTAGAGTTCCAATACTGATGTAAATAAGCCTACTACTGGCGCCATTGAGACTAACTTCTCATGACTACCAATTTTAAGACCTTACTTTTAAGTCCTTTTAAGTCTTATTTTTCTTTGTTAGACCAGATTTTTAAGTCTTCTTCCAAAATATTATTTACTAGTGGTTTCTAATAAATGAAAATATCACGATGAAACCTGAACTTTGGCAATTTCTGTAACTATTCATTCATATTATCATTGTAATAAAAAGAAAAATATTGGCTTTGAAAAAAAAGAACTATAGTTTTATGTATTTGTAGCTTAATGTTCCCAAATCTAGTAATGGGGAATATTATTATCAGCCATTACCTGCAAGGACTGGCACAGCTCAGCATTCTGGTGCCTGAGATGAGGGCATGTGATCTAAAGGCTCCTGCTTCACCCAGTAGCAGAGTTTGTCTTGTATCACCCAACCTCTTTTTCAGTATCTCAATTTCACACACGTTGGTCCTCTTGTGAGTTGAGCTTTCTCTTGAAATCCAATCAGCTTTCTAGGGTCTATCATTCTCTCACTCCCTAACCACCTTCCTGTCACCCTCTGTCCTTCCGTCAGACTGGCAACAGGTATCAGGCTGTGAAAAAATCTCCGAGAATCATGTTTCTTCTACAATGTAGAGTGCTGCTAGAGTTGAATTTCTTCATCTTCTGTGCACTGCCAGGAGACCAAATTTGTGTTCCCACTCAAGTTTTGATCACAATAATTTGAACACCTGGATATCTCACCAACATCAGCCAGGTCTATAAGCTATTAAGTTATCCTATTAAGTTATCATTGTCCGGTTATATCTATGTCCAGTGTCTTCCATTTTCCAACTGTTCTCACAAGGCTTTATAACCAGACCCACTGAATATATAATGACGTGGCTGAAATTATGGTCTTATACTGATTTTGGGCTTCAGGTATCACATATCTGAAGTACATTTGGAGATTTTTAACTACCACTCTTTTCATTTCCTGGGATTAAATGCAAACAGGACAAATAGGTTCCTTCCCTGATATGAACTGGTTACAGCTTTTAATTTCTGAAAACAAAAATATCTTCAAGGATTAAATGTCTCAATATATATTATTTTATTAGTATGCTTATCTGTATTAAGTTAAAGGAGACTAAGAAGAATAGTTTTAGCCCTTTTCAAAGGATATGGGTTATGTTAAGCTTGGAATCTGTGAACAGGTTTTAGCTATTTAAAGTTAGACACACATCTTCAAATACCTGAGTTTCTGAATAAGTTTTATAATAACCACATTGGAAAGAAGCAGAAAATATGAGTATGTGGAGTGTACTATGGCAATCAGTGTCACTATTCATGGCTTAGTCCTTTATTTTTTTATAATGCTGCTGATCTTATCACATAATAGAGTTTGCCCTCACATGATGAAAAATTCAGAAGTAGGAGAGTTCATTTGGAAAGGAAGAGGTGTCAAAGAGCTGAAATTATTAACAAAGTAGATTAACACCTACTGTTTCTTATAGAGTTCACAATCTTACAGAAACTACGAATACTTGCACACTTCAAGAAAACCTTCAATAGTATATTGTGTGTGTGTGTGTGTGTGTGTGTGTGTGTGTGTGTGTGTGTGTGTGTGTTATGTGTGTGTATTTGTGTGTGTGTACAAACAGGCTGCATGGGATACTACTATATCTATCCTTGCTAGGTCAATTACCAGCATTTCAAACTATATGGTAGGCAAACAAATGTTCCTCTTTAAAATCCTTTATTGTAAATGTGATCTTTAGCCATGAGTTTACAAAAATAAAACCCCCTTGGAATCTCTTGACTTCAAATAGCATTGAACAAACAAGCATTGAACAAAACATAGACTGTTACTAAAATACTTTCTCTGTTAATAGATATCAGTCCTAAAATTGCCCCCAAAATGTGTGATTATCTACACATTGAATATGAAAGGAATGGTCAATTGCTGCTAATTTTTTTGAATAACTGAAATTAACTTTAGAGAGTTAATTTCATGTATACTGCAGACTTATTTCTATTTTTATATTTATTTAAATCGCAATGAATATTTTCCATCAAACAATGTGAGATCCCTGGATGCGTCTTCCAAATAAAAGGTGCATATGAGTTGGTGATGTATTTTATTTTTGACCACTTAGATTAGCCCTATAAGTTAGCTTAGGTAGAAAGAAAATAATGGTAAGATTTCATATATAAAAAACCTCAACCCCCCTCTGATACACATCTGCAACTTGATGACAAGTGACATTTCAAATAAAGAGCTTTTTCTTCTCCTTTTTTACTTCAGGTGGGTTATACAACAAGCCACACAATGTAATTCTCTTCTCCCCAGTCTGAAAAAGATTAAAGTTACTTTATTCTGAATGTTATAATTGAATGGAAAAATATAAAAATACTAGGCAAACTAGTGCTTTGAAAAAAAAGAGACATGTTTTACACCAATTTTGCCTACTTCATAATTTTGACTTCAAGAAAGTCTAGCCAAAAACAAAACAAAACAAAAAAATTCTGGATAAAATAAAGAGATACTCTGAATCTTAGTTGCAATTTTTATAAATTATTTTGTATAGAACATACATTTATATTCAAATTTAAAAATAATTTAGTGCAGGATGGAGGGGACCAATTGGGGGAAATGGGGACATCTGTAATACTTTCAACAATAAAGATAAATAAAAAATAATAATAATTTAGGATGTGACTTATCAGTTGTCATTTGGCATGTATTCAATTTTAGCAGCTCAATATCATTATTATTGTTTCACATTGTATATACCCATGTCCTTTTATGTGAAGTCAGGATAATATTTTGACCGATCATCATACAATAAATTTTGTATAAATCTTAAACATTTAACATAATTTATCAGTTGTACCGGTTAATAATGCAGATTTTGTAATCAAAGAAAAAATAATCAGTTCAAGAGAAATATCAAAAGTGCTTTATTCAAAGTAATTTCCATCACTAGCTACAAATTTTCTCCATCTTTCAGGTAATTTGTGGATACTGTCCCAATAGAACTTTTCTTGTTTTCAGGCAAACCACCATTCAGAGACCAAATTTTCCACTTCTTTGTATACTGCTCAGAAAGTGTGTGTGCCATTGATGAGCAACATTTAATCAGTCTTTCTGCAAGTTGTTTTTGATTTGACATGCATCTTCATCCTATAAGACTTGTAATTATTGGTCTTCAAACTTTTTTGGTTGACATGGATGTTCTTTGTCTTTCACATTGAAAACATCACTTTTAAAGCATTTAAACCAGCATTCACAAGTATCTTGAGATGGAGCATGTTCACCATTAGCTTCCTGAAATACTAGTATACAATAACTTTCAGCAGCACTTCTCTTCAAAATACAGTAATGAATTAAAACTTCCTGAAAATGCTATTTTTTGGCACATAATTCAACATTTTAAGCATATGATGTTAACACCTTTAGTAAATTTGACATATATGAAGTTTTGAAGCTTGTTGTCAATACAACAAAATAGCATACATATAAAATTGCATATATATCAACATATGTGTAACTCCATCTATTGAAAAAAATACGCATTATTAACCAGTATACCTGGCAAGTCCCCAAACTTATAAGCAGAAAGATCAATTAAAAGTTACTCAGTATCTCACCAAGAAATAATTCTTAGAAATGTATAATATTAAAGCTTTTAGGCAACTTATGTATAATTTAATTAAATATATGAAGTTTAAAGAAAGCAATAATGGCCCTTTGGATTTGAAGAAATAAATAGTTTCAGATATCAGGGACGTTTCAGAGAAGAAACTAAAGAATAGAAAATTGAGCACAGAGTCATTTGCTTTTCACAGGTCATTGACAGAATGATACATGACATGAAAATATAGCAAGAAGAAAACTAAGCTCAATAGAGATGGAAAAGTAAGAAAACTGAATGCAGTTAGATGATTAAATTAATAAAAGAATGTAAGAAAAGTCCATTTTCCAAAGTTGTTCAATTTAGAGATCATAAAAGTCCCAAGTTGTACTTTAGAATGACCTCCATTTAATTTGAAATTAATTTGCTTAATCTTGATCTTCTGATGACCTCTTTCCCTTTATTTCTCCCTCATTTCCCTCAACAACTGATTGAGTTCAGATATGTACCATATACTGTGTTTATTCATAATATTCATAACAGTGAACAAAACCAGCCTTTGAGGAACTTATAAAATTTCAGTGTATTGGAAGTAAGCAATATTGATAAAATAACTAAATAAATGTAAATCATTGTATTGCTCTAAAGAGGAAACATACAAGTTATAAAAATATCCAGTTGAGGAAAATATGTCTAGTTGGACATGTTGGGAAGATATTTCTGAGGAATGCATGATCCCGCTCAGTTCCTTCCCTGCCTAGTTGATAATTCACTCAATCCTATCTTCATTCTTATTTATTGTTTTCTATTTTCCTGACACTGGGTAAGTTTCCCATTTCTGGCTGTGAATTGACCAGTGTCCTGATGAAAGCTGATTTCCCCCAACACATGAAAAGCAATCTTGACTATGTCAGATACACAACAGCAAAACTCAGCTCATTTCTGTTGCTCCAGAATGTCCTTGGTTAGCTATATCCCCCTCCTGTGAAACTAGAGCTTTGTTATAGCAACTGTAGGTACCCTCATCAAACTTTATGTATCAAACAGACACTCAGGCTACATCACTCTCTAAATTTCAGTGTAGAGGAAAGAATCAGTTCACTAATGTTTTGACTGATTTCTGACTATGGAGGGAACTGAGTTTGTATTTAAGATGAGGATACTTCTTCCCAATAAGTCTAGGATATGGAAGTGGAAATTATTATATAAAAACATACAAATAAAAACAAAAAACACACACTATGCTTCAGACTTGCTACAAAATGCACCTAAAATGTATAGGAAGAAGGCAGCTATATATCAGAGATCTCCTCTCCTACTCCTGAGGATTTATATATTGAGCTGCACAAGCAGAACCATATTGGTCCACTAATCAAAGGGCATCCTCCTCAAGACACATAACCAACTAAAAAGGTGGCCAGGTACCATGGTATCCATAGATAATGGGCCCAACTGTGAAAAGGTGCTTTGATATCTGCAGATCATTATCCTTATCAATAAAAAACCTAACAAATGGTAATGAAAGAAATGTACTTTAAGAATTAATAGCTCTCCAGAACTGGTTTTGCTCAGTGGTTAGAGCATCAGCCTGCAGACTGAAAGGTCCCAGGTTCGATTATGGTCAAGGGCATGTACCTTGGCTGCAGGCACATCCCCAGTAGGGGGTGTGCAAGAGGCAGCTGATCGATGTTTCTCTCTCATCGATGTTTCTGACTTTCTATCCCTCTCCTTTCCTCTCTGGAAAAAAGAAAAAAAAAGAATAAATAGCTATGGAGACAGAAAAATGGTGGTGGAACAGAGGGATGAGATCTGAATCTGGTCCGAGGGCAGAAGGAGGGAGCAGCTGAGGGTCACGCAGGGAGTGTTTGTTGGTGAGTAGGGGGACAGCTGTGGTCCAGGAGAAGGTAGGGGACTACCGGACTGGCCTCCCCTTTCCAAGCAGCCCCAGTGCTGCTGGGTTCTCTCACGGCACCACTGGCTCAGGGGCGGATCATCCCATCTTGAAGGCAAAGGGCCTGAAAATATATAGCTGCAGTACCCATTGGACGGCTGGACCCCCCAGAACACCAGTGCCCAGTCGGTGTGGACACGCAGAGTCTAAGGAGCTCTGCACTCCTGCAAGGAAAGGTCAGATTTCCCCTGGGGTTATTTTGGGCACAAGAGTGAGGAAGCTGGCAGAGCCGGGAGATCTCCACCTTAGATCTCAGAGCCAGGAGATCTGCACCTGAAATAAAATCTGTGGCTGTTGGAGCCTGTAAATGCGGAAGAGGGCCTTCGGAGCTGGTGGCAGAGGGAATTCCTAGAGGGCAACCCATTTGGACCTGACAGAGGAGGGAAACCCAAAAGATTTTGGGAGGGTCCTGGCTCCTAAATCAGCAGCCACCATTAGAGAGGCAGCTCTGGAGTAGCCCACCCCCACAAATCAGTATTGAATAACACAGGGATAGCGAGATTTTAGTTCAGGCTAGAGAGGACCAATAGACCCAGAGGTCAAACGAGAAACATTGTCACCCAGGGCTGAATCACAAATTAACTCTTGTGTAACACAAAGAATTGACTTTATTTTCTCTTTATTCTACTTTGGGATTAGTGTTCTACAGTCTATTTTCATCTATCCTTTAGTATATTTTACTCTACCTCAACTTCACCTTTATGCCACTACTCTCTTGCTAACCTTTCTCTATTTAGTGCCTTGTTTCCCTTACACTTTTCCTGCTTTAGATTTACCTTAATTCTTTCTTTTTATCCCCTGTTAAAATCTCACCCCACTTATATATCTAATCTCCAACCACCTACTCCAAGTCCATACATACCTCTTGCCTCTCTGACTTCACTATCCTAAATTATTTTTCTCTCTGTCCTGTTGTTGTTTACTTGACTTTTGATTATATTGATTTTTTATGCAGGTTTGTGAGATTGGTTTGCTTATTCTTTTATTTTGGTTTGTTTTGTGAGGGTTTTTTTTTTTTTTGGTGTTGTTTTTTGTTTTGTTGTCCTCATTTGCATTATTTTTTGATAGATTTTTGCTTCTGTGTTCCCTCCCCTCCCCTGATATTAGTAGTTGTATGTAGTTTGTACCAATCTCCAGTTACTTGTTGCTGGGTTTTGTTTAGATTAGTGGCTGTCCTATAGGAGTTTTCACCCCACATTTATATTTTATTCCCCTTTTCTTTTTTTTACTTCTTCCCCCTTCCCAATATTGTTTTGGCATTCCTGTCTTTCTTTTGTGTGTGTGTGTGGGGGGGTTCTCTTTCTTTTTGTGTGTGTGTGTGGCTGTGTGAGTGTCAGTGTGTGTGTGTGGGGTGGGGGTTCTCTTTCTTCTTTCTCACCTATCTCTGAATTTGCCTTTCTCTGGCGATCACCTTTATTTGGAGTTACCAGTACTATGACTACATTCCTGTTCAGTGCCTGGTGCATTTCACCTGGATGTGTTGTATTTTGTGTCTTTAAATCAATGCAGGAGAGTGAGAACTACATAACCAGACACACATAAAAGAGAGACCATGGGGAGACAAAGAAACAGCCTACATATGAAAGAAAAACAAGCCTCACCAGAAAACGAGGTAAACGAAATGGAAGTTAACAACCTGTCAGAGAAAGAATTCAGAGAAATGGTCATAAGGTGGCTGAAAAGAATGGAAGACAAATTTGACAATATGAGTAAGAACCAAGATGGATTGAAGATGAACCAAAAGGAAATGAGGAAGACCCAGGAAGAAATGAAGAAGAGCCAAGAAGAAATGAAAAGTGACATTGCTGAAGTAAAGAACTCAATAGAAAGTATTAAGAGTATACTAGAAGAAGCAGTGGACCACATCAGTGAGCTAGAAGACAAGGTAGGAAAAAGTAACCAAGTAGAGCAGCTTCTAGAAAAAAAAATTATAAAGCAGGAAGAGAGCCTAAGGGAACTTTGGGACAACATGAAACAAAACAACATCTGTATAATTGGGCTTCCAGAAGGACAGAAAAATGAGCAAGGAATAGAAAACCTGTTGGAAGAAAAAATGACAGAAAACTTCCCTGATATAGGAAAGAAAAAACCCACACAAATCCAAGAAGCTCACAGAGTCCCATGCAAAATGAACCCCAAAAGACCTACACCAAGGCACATTATAATTAAATTGGCAAACACCAATGACAAAGTAAGAATCTTAAAAACTGCCAGAGAGAGACAGGAAGTCCCCAACAAAGAAAACCCCATCAGACTAACAAGTGATTTCTCAACAGAAACATATCAGGCCAGAAGGCAATCGCATGAAATTTACAAAGTCGTGCAAAGGAAGGGTCTGAATCCTAGAATACTGTACCCAGCAAGGCTATCAATCAAAATTGAAGGTCAAATCAGGAGCTTCAGAGACAAAAAAGTACTAAGGGAATTCATTACCACCAAACCAGCAATGCAAGAAATGCTAAAGGGTCTGCTGTAAAAAGAAATATGAAGTGAAGAAGGAACACAGGGGTAAAGAATAAAAATGGCAACATCTAAGTACCTATCAATAATAACTTTAAATGTAAATGGATTAAATGATCCAATCAAAAGACATAGGGTAATAGACTGGATAAGAAAACACAACCCATGTATCTACTGTCTACAAGAAACCAACTTCCGAAAAAAAGACGCATACAGACTGAGGGTGAAAGGATGGAAAAAGATTTTTCAGGAGAATGGAAATGAAAAAAAGCTGGGGTAGCAATACAAATTAGATCTCAAAGTGAAGGACATAACAAGAGATAAAGATGGCCACTTCATAATACTAAAGGGAGCAATGCAACAAGAAGAAGTAACTCTGGTAAACATATACACACCCAATACAGGAGCACCCAAATACATTAAAAAAATTCCTGTAGGATATCAAGGGAGAGATAGACAGAAACACAATCATAGTAGGAGACTTTAATACCCAACTATCACCATTGGACAAATCCTCTAAACAAAAAATCAGTAAAGAAACATCAATCCTCAATGACTCACTAGACCAGATGGAATTAATCGACATCTTCAGAACATTTCACCCCAAAGCCACAGAATATACATTCTTTTCAAGTGCCCATGGTTCATTCTCAAAGATAGACCATGTGTTGGGTCATAGGCAAAGTCTCTCCAAATTCAAGAAGATAGAAATCATATCAAGCATATTCTCAGATCACAGTGGCATAAAGCTGGAAATCAACTACAATAAAAACTATCTAAAGAAATCAAACACATGGAGACTAAACAGCATGCTATTAAACAATGACTGGGTTACTAGAGAAATCAAGGAAGAGATAGAAAACATCATGGAAACAAATGACAATTATAACGCAACAATCCAAAATCTATGGGACACAGTGAAAGCAGTTTCGAGAGGGAAGTTCATAGCTCTACAATCCTACTGCAAAAAAAAAAAACAAAAAAAAAAACAAGAAACAGCGGCAATAAATTATTTAACCCAACAACTCAAAGAGTTAGAAAGAAAGCAACAAGAAAAGCCCAGTGTAAGCAGAAGGAAGGAAGTAGTAAAGATCAGAGCAGAAATAAACAACATAGAGACCAAGGAGACAATATAGAAGATCAACAAAAACAAGAGCTGGTTCCTTGGAAGAATAAACAAGATTGATGAACCTCTAGCCAGGCTCACCAAGAAGTATAGAGAGGACCCTAATAAATAAAATCAGAAATGAAAGAGGTGAAATAACAACAGACCCCATCGAAATACAAAGGATTGTTAAAAAATACTATGAACAACTCTACTCCAGCAAACTGGACAACCTGGAGAAAATGGACATATTTCTAGAAAAATATAACCTCCCAAAACTCAATCAGGAAGAATCTAAACAGCTCAATAGACCAATAACTGTGGAAGAAATTGAAGCAGTCATCAAAAGGTTCCAGCAAACTAAAGCCTAGGGCCAGACAGCTTCACAGGGGAGTTTCACCAAACATTCAAGGAAGAACTAAAACCTGTCCTCCTCAGACTATTCCAGAAAATTTAAGAGTATGGTACACTTCCAAACTCCTTCTATGAAGCTTGCACCACCCTAATACCAAAACCAGATAAAGATGATACAATGAAAGAAAATTACAGGCCAATATCCCTCATGAATACAGATGCCAAAATCCTCAGTAAAATTCTAGCAAATCGGATCCAGCAGTACATCAGAAAGGTCATACACCATGAACAAATAGGACTTATCCCAGGAATGCAAGGATGGTACAATATCCACAAATCAATAAATGTGATACATCATTAAACAAATTGAGAGATAAAAATCATATAGTCATATCAATTGATGCAGAAAAAGCATTTGACAAAATCCAACACCTTTTCTTGATAAAAACTCTCAACAAGGTAGGAATAGAAGGCTCATACCTCAACATAATAGAAGCCATATATGATAAAGCCACAGCAAACATCATACTCAATCGGCAAAAACTACAACCATTTCCCCTAAGAACAGGAACAAGAGAGGGATGCCCACTCTCACCACTCCTGCTCGACATAGTACTGGAAGTATTAGCCATTGCAATTAGACAAGAAGAAGAAATAAAAGGCATCCAAATTGGAAAAGAAGAAGTAAAGCTATCCTTATTTGCAAATGACATGATATTGTACATAAAAAACCTGAAAGACTCCATAAAAAAAACTAATAGACTTAATAAATGAGTTCAGCAACATAGCAGGCTACAAAATTAATGCCAAAATATCTATGGCATATCTATACACTAATAGTGAACTTACAGAAAGAGAGGCTAAAAAAGCAATCCCATTTACCATCACACCGAAAATATTAAGATACCTAAGAATAAACTTAACTAAGGAGGTAAAAGACCTATATGTGGAAAACTACAGGACACTAAAAAAAAGAGATAGAGGAAGAACATACCATGTTCATGGATTGGGAGAATCAACATCATTAAAATGTCCATACTACCCAAAGCAATCTATAATTTAATGCACTCCCCATTAAAATACAATGGCATATTTGACAGACTTAGAAAGAACTCTCCAAAAATTCACCTGGAATAAAAAAAAGTCCTGAATAGCCACAGCAATCCTGAGAAAGAAGCACAAAGTCAGTGGGATTTCAATATCAGATATCAAGCTGTATTACAAAGCTACTGTTCTCAAAACAGCCTGGTACTGGCACAAGAACAGACATATAGACCAATGGAATAGAATAGAGAATCCAGATAACAACCCAAACCACTATGCTCAATTAATATTTGACAAAGTAGGCATGAACATAAAATGGAGTCAAGACAGTCTCTTCAATAAATGGTGCTGGGAAAATTGGACAGATATATGCAAAAAAATGAAACCAGACCACCAACTTACACCATACACAAAAATAAACTCAAAATGGATACAGGACTTAAACATAAGATGGGAAACCATAAAAATATTAGAGGAATCCACAGGAAGAAAAATCTCAGACATAAGCTGAAAGAACTTCTTTGGTGATACCGCTCCTAGGGCAATAGAAGCTAAAGAGAAAATAAACAAATGGGACTACATCAAAATAAAAAGCTTTTGTACAACTAAAGAAACCATCAACAAAACAACAAGAAAACCCACTGTATGGGGGAACATATTTGCAAATGTTATCAGTGATAAAGGTTTAATCTCAAGCATCTACAGGCAACTCACATAACTCAATAAAAGGAAAACAAATGATCCAATACAAAAATGGGCAACAGACCTTAATAGAATCTTTTCAAAAGAAGACAAAAGGAAGGCTCAGAGACATATGAAAACTTGATGAAAGTCACTAATTATCCGAGAGATGCAAATCAAAATGACTATGCAGTACCATCTCACACAGGTCAGAATGGCTTACATCAACAAATCAACAAACGACAAGTGCTGGCGAGGATGCGGAGAAAAAGGAACTCTCGTGCACTGCTGGTGGGATTGTAGACTGGTACAGCCACTGTGGAGAACAATATGGAGTTTCCTCAAAAAACTAAAAATGGAGCTCCCATTTGATCCAGTGATCCCACTTCTAGGAATATACCCTAAGAAACTAGAAATGCGAAGTAGAAAGGATATATGTACCCCTATGTTCATAGCAGCACAATTTACCATAGCTAAGATTTGGAATCAGCCTAAGTGCCAATCAGCAGATGAGTGGATTAAAAAACTATGTTACATCTGCAGAATGGAATACTATGCTGCAGTAAAAAAGAAGAAGCTCCTACTATTTGCAACAACATGGATGGATTTGGAGAGCATTATGCTAAGTGAAATTAGCCAGTCAGAGAAAGATAAATATCACATGATCTCACTTATTTGTGGAATATAATGAATGACATAGACTGATGAACAAGAATGGATCCAGAGACTGAGAAGAGTCTGTCAGAATGTCAAACCTCAGGGTAAGTGGGAGGTGGTGGGAGTAAGGGGGAAGGTCAATATATTTGATCTCTTGAACTAAGGTAAGTAATTTGTGTTTTTACGTCACTGACACAGTTTATATAAAGTTATAAAAAAAATTGGAAGCTAGTTTGAGATTGAATTGACATGGCCTAGGCTTGCCATCTCCTATGGACACTAGTCCTTAGGCTAGGCCCTCCTTAACCTTCCGTGACACCATAATACCCTTACATGATATTATTCTACAATGTCATAATTTTTGATATGTGACAACAGCATATTTTACAATTATCCCAAATAAACTTACAAACTAATTCTTTGAATATTTGACAGCAATTTTAAAAAGGATAGGAAAGGAATTAATCCCTTTCAGAAGGAAGAACGGCACTGGAAAGGGACTTGAGCATTCTATATTGGCCCCTCTTGCTCTTTTTGCCAAGAGGGACGCCCTTCTTACAATCCAAGGGCACACAGCTGTTGCCTGAGCTTTCAGTTCAAGCTGTGGCTGAAGCCTCTGGGTCACTGGCACCATGGATCTGTATCTCGACCAATGGTGTGAGCTGGGCCCTCTCTGGAGAAGAAACCTGGGTCCCCCGTGATATGTGATCAGTGCCGGGACCCCTCCAGCAGGCGAAGGGACTCCAAGGCAGGTGCTGGGCGTGGAGGCCACGGGGGCATAGACTACAAAGGAGACAGAACTGAACCTCACATCACCCTGCTTGGCCCTGGAGGATGGCTGGTTAGCCAGAGACAGGTAAGATTCCTCAGGGAAGGAACAACCTAAGACAGCACAGTCGCAGATGGGCCAACAGGAGAGAACTAAAAGAGGTGAGGCACAGACCCTCATCCACAAACCTTGCGGGGGCCTGAACTCTCACCCCTTCTGAGGGAGGTTTTCTGCCCCCACAGCTGCTTCACCTCCCACACACAGCTCAGATCAGGACTCAGGTTGCAGAAAGAGACTCAGCCAGCAACAGCTGCTCTATATCTAAATGCAGTCTAGTACCATGAATGCTCAGGGCCTACTCAAGAATGCAAATAATCCTTTCCACCAATATTTACAGGGTAAACTAAGATTTTCGCTTGAGTATTAAAATTGACAGTAAAATAGTAATCAAGTTTTCAGTTTAATTTAAATTGGCCAAGTGAAATAAGGGAATACTCAAGAAAATTTAAGTGTACTGGACAAAAAGCTGTTCCTAAAACATTAATTAAAATGTCTATTAGTATTTCACCTCACTGTAAAATTGCCTAACATCCAAAGAACCTAGAGCAGTCATATTTGTGTTCAAAAATTAAAATTTAAAATAACCAAGACTGCAATCTAAAATTTCCAAAAGACTCCATTAATCAAAAAAAGGGGGTGGTAATGGTGTAATATCATGTAAGCAAAAATATCCTGTAAGTAAAATACATCTAGAAAATTCTTACTCCAGAAAAGTAACTTCCATTTGTAATGCGAACAGCAGGACACCCATGAAAAACACATATGGTGTCAAAATAAGCCGAAGGAAAATCATTTGGACAGAAATAAAAAGAATCCCAAGTCTAATTTACAGAGAGGATCCCTTTGTTAAATTTCGGTCAATAATGTGTTTGTGTGTTTTCAAAGAACAACTCCAAGACCATGTGGGTTCCTGCAACAGTGAGGATCTGACGGGTCTGTTCCAGCCACAAGGATGATCCAGAGATGGGGGACACTGATGACACCTTGCCATGCTAGCAGTTGGCAGCTGTGCGATGCTGCAGGTGGCCCAGGACCAAATCATAGAGGATGGAACTTGCATTGCCACCATGTGTCCACCATCTGGATACCACTGCTGACATGTACACATAAAGAACTATTTGATATTGAAACTGAGACTCAAATATTTTTTGTTCTTATACAATTATTTCTAGTATGCAGATGCAAGATATTTTTGAAGAAAAGAAACAGGGGAGAGTGACTGATATAGAGGCAGGGAGGCATTGAACAGGCTGTCAAGCTACAGAGGGAAGGCTGGGGAGGGTGGGGGCAGGTGCTGGGAGAGATCAACGGAAGGACTTGTATGCATGTATATGAGCATAACCAATGAATGAAAGACACTGGGGTGGGGAAGGGCAGGTGGGGAGATGTGCTGGGGGTTGAGGGGTATAGGAGGAGGATAATGCGGGAAAAATGAAAACATATGTACTACTATTAAATCTAAGTTATACTGCAAAAAAATAAAAAATAAAAAAACAATAAATAGCTTATTACAGGTTTTACTACATTCAAATAGGAAGAATTACTTTTAAAAGTGATTTAATTCTGAACACTGTCTCAGACTAGTACTAATAACCCAAATAATAATACCCAGCACTTATTTAATTACTAGAGACCCATTGCAGGAATATTCCTGCAAGAATAGAGCTTCCTGTGGCCTGAGCAAAGCTCCCTCCCTTCTCTGCTGCCTCGCTCCCTTCTCCACTATCTCACTCTCTCCTGTCTCCGCTGCCTCACTCCCTTCTCTGCTACCTCACTCCCTTCTCTGCTACTTCACTTTCTTCTCTGCTACCTCACTTTCTTCTCTGCTACCTCACTTTCTTTTCTGCTGCCTCCCTTATTCTTGCCTCCTCCGCCTCACTCCCTCTTCTCTCCCCCGCCCCGTTTGCTTACTTCTCAGCTTTGCTCCTTCCTGCAGTGCTTGGCTTTCTTCTACACTATATTCTGTGTGCAGATATGCAAACTAACTGTTATCTTGGCTGGGTTAATTTGCATACTCACTCTGATTGGCTTGTGGGTGTGGCTTCTGGGTGTTTCAAAGGTGAAGTCAATTTGCATAATACTCTTTTATTAGATAGGATTACAACACACTTGTGCAGCAATCCTACAAGGCAAAAGAACAAATGATATGTTCATTTTTTTCAGGTGAGTAAACAGAAAGTGCACACTTATTTTTATTTTCACATGCACAGCATGCCTTTTTGCACATCTAATTAATTTCACAGGGATCTGATTGAAGTGCCTCCAAATTATATCTAAACTCTGACTACTTTCCACTGCCACCATCCTGGCCCAAGCCACTATATTTCTTCTCAATTATTGCAATTCCCCCTTATTGCTTTCCTTGATTCTGAATTTACCTACCTTCAATCTATTCTCGACCAGTAAAACTGTAAGCCGAATCATGTTACACCAATGTTCATTTCCCTGGTTTCCACTACCTTCAAAGTGCTCTACACTCTGGCTCCCAGGCAACTCTGTATTCATCTCAATACTTATGACCACCTTCAACCTTATTCACTATACACCAGCCACACTGATCTCTTACTGCTCTTTGAACATGTCAGTCAGTATTAATACCATGTCAAAGCTGTTGAACATTGTATTTCCATTTTTATAAAGTTTTCCCCCTTGATATTTGCATGGTTAGTTTACTTTAAAGTAACTTCTGAGAAAGACCTTCCATAGCTACACTCTCTAAAATGTTAGTCCTCCTATATCAGCTCTTGTCCCCTTTCTATGTGTGATTTTCCCCTCCTAGTCCTTAATATCTAAATTATATATACTTTAGTTTTCCATCTTTTTATTGCCTGTAAATATTAAAAGGACAGAGTATTTATAAGCTTTATTCACCACACTCTCTGCAGCAGCCATAGAATATATGGAAAATAGGAAATGCTTAACCACTATTTGTTGAATTAGTAAGTGAAGTTCCCAGATGTTAAATCATTTAATGAGGATCATATGAGTGAAGGACTCTGTATTCAAATGAGGTGGTTCTTATTTCTTGGTGTTTTACTTGTTAACTTGTGATATCACCTTTTATTAAACTGTACTTGCCAACTTTTAGACACAGAACTGTAAAAAGGATGTCCAGATAGAAAAATATTTACTCTAGAGCCTGACTCTGGTGCACAAGGGAGCAGGTACCATTTAATCCTCCAGCTCCAGTCAGAGCATCTAAAAGCTATGTTCAAGACCACTGCCACGACTGCAGTTCTATACACTCCTTCCCCAAATGCTATCTATGTACCTTGCAGCCTTTACAGAGAGGGATTCTTATATGTTAAATAGGTATGTATATTTTGAAAAATCAACGGGGATTTTATACACTTAAATGTGAAAGTAGCAGTTGTACATTTTTCCTTTCAAAGGCAAAAGAGTTATGGATAAAACAAAGTTTTAATAAAGTGAAGAAAAGAGCAACAAGGTCAAAACTACTACTTTAGAATTATCATAGTAAACAGTTCTCCCCACCTCCTTTCATTCCTGAATGGATAAGGTTAGCCTCACTCTATCTTATAAAATCATGATTGGAATTCAATATAAATTTTTGAAAACTTAAAATATTTTTTCAAAGGAATATAATAAAGTTAAGAAAGATCTACTCTATTTCTGGCTTCCTCATTTTTCCTTCTTCAGTTGTCATTTTACTCATGTATAGAGGAGCAAACAACACTAGAGAGACTTTTGGAAACACTTGATAAGTTTTTAGTTAGAAAGAAAATATCTAAGATAGTAATAAACTCTTAAAATACAATATTAAACAAATTGCAATACTTTTGTTTTATATTGCCCTACTACCTTATTGCATTCATCCCTTTGCAAAATATTTAGATGATATTGTAGGAGGAAGAAAACCCTTACTATGACGGGTTTTGGTCATAGTAAATGTCCCTCATTGATTAGAAAAAAAAATGTCATAAAAATCTCTGTATTAGTAGAGAACAATAAGAAAATACAATGTATTTTCTAGGCAACATAAAATATATTATTTTAAATAATATATTAATTCCAAAAGATATTGGTATTTAGAGGCTTTAGCAAGTTAGCAACAAAACCAACAATTTTTAAAATTCTTAATTGAGTATTTCCAGTGAGTTCATGTTCCTCTTTATGATATACAGTAGGAGACAATGAAAAGAAAAGAGCTCACACCTGCAATTTCCAAGAAGGATCTTTATTCCCTCTTTGAGTAATTTTATTCTCTGAATGTAGTTAAAATAAAAGAAATAAATAAAACAAAACAAATCTCTAGAGTTCTTCTTAAACAACAGGTTATTCTGGATTGTCTTCCTAATTATATTTATACTAAAGACCCAATGCACAAAAAATCATGCACTGAGGTGGGGGTTGTCCCTCAACCCTGCCTGCATCCTCCAGCAGTCTGGGAACCCTCAGAGGATGTCCAACTGATGGCTTAGGCCTGTTAGTAAGACATCCTTAGCACTGCTGTGGAGGCAGGAGAAGCTCCCACCACCGCCCCTGTGCTGGTCAACCATGAACCAGATGGTTCTGGCTAAGCGAACTCCACCTATGGAAGTGCATTGACCACCAGGGGTCAGCTCTTGCATTGAGAGTATTCCCCGGGTTGGTCAGTGCACATCATTGCAACCAGTCACTACCCATTAGGGCTGTTTGGCATATTATCCTTTTATTATATAGGACTAGAAGACTGGTGCACAAAATTCGTGTTCGGGGTGGGGATGTCCCTTAGCCCAGCCTGCAACCTCTCCAATCTGGGGCCCCTTGAAGGATGTCCAACTGCCTGTTTAGGCCAGATCCCAGTAGGATAGGGCCTAAACGGGCAGTCGGATATCCTTCTCACAATCCAGGACTTCTGGCTCTAAATTGTTCACCTGCCTGCCTTCCTGATTGCCCCTAACCACTTCTGCCTGCTAGCCTGATCAACCCCTAACCACTACTCTGCCAGCCTAATTGATATCTAACTGCTCCCCTGCCAGCCTGTTTGCCCCCAACTACCCTCCTCTGCCAGCCTGGTCATCCCTAACTGCCCTCCCCTGCAGGCTAGATCACCCCCAACTGACCTCCCTTGCAGGCCTGGTCTCTCCCAACTGCCCTCCCCTGCTGGCCTGATTGCCCACAACTGCCCTCCCTTGCAGGGCCTGGAACCGCCCAATAGCCCTCCCCTGCTGGCCATCTTGTGGTGGCCATCTTGTGTCCACATGGGGGCAGGATCTTTGACCACCTGGAGGCAGCCTTGTTGTGTGTTGGAGTGATGGTCAATCTGCAAATTACTCTTTTTTATTAGATAGGATAGAGGCCTGGTGCATGGGTGGGGCCAGCTGGTTTGCCCTGAAGAGTGTCCCAGATCAGGGTGGGGTTCCCTTGGGGTGAGAGGTGACCTGGGGAGGGTCCTGTGGAGATTTGCAGGCCAGCCAAGCCCCCCAGTGACCCAAGTGGAGGCCCTGGGATCTGGGATTAATTCATGTCTACAATTGAAACTTTGTAGCCTGGAGCGGAGCCAACCCTTCTTCTGCTCACTCCGTGGTGGCAGCCATTTCTGTTTGAAACTTTGTAGCCCATAGTGGAGGCCTACGCTGGCAATGGCAGGCTGAAAGCTTGGCTTCCTCCATTGCCAGGGAAACCTAAGCCTCTGTTCTCTCCAGCTCAGTGGCTGCCTCCATTTCTGTAGCTTTTATAATTGAAACTTTGTAGCATTGAGTGGAGGCCTAGGCCAGCAACAGCAGGTGGAAAGCTTGGCTTCCTCTGTTGCCAGGGAAACCCAAGCCTTCTTCCTGTTCTCAGTGGCAGCAGCCATCTTGATTGGGGTTTATTTAGATAATCTGTTCCTAATTGGCTGGCGGGGGTGGCTGTGGGTGTGGCTTGTGGGTGTAGCAAAGCTACAGTCAAATTTGCATATTACTCTTTTATTAGATAGGATATGCTTATGCCAGTTTTGAATTCATCCTTACTTGGGAGCTCCTTATTCATTTTGTGTAGGATCTTTATTCATACTGATATTTTAAATCACTTATCCAGACACTTAAAGAGAGAGTACATGACCTGGTCCTCTCTGAAGAGAGTCTGAATTTCAGATAGTAGCCTAGAAGAATTCAAATTAGTTGAGTTAGTGTAAGTTTATACTACATCTAATACGACATATTTAAGAAACAAAGTCAGTTTAGATACCAGACCTGTCTTTTGCCTTTTAAATGTCTCAGTGTCTTCTCTTCACAGCAGAAGCTTCCTAGACTAGTCAGGCACAACATCTTCTCAATTACACATTCTTGGAGGACTTTAGAATTAATCTCTTCATATGGAGGTCAGTCACAATGCAGATTTTTAAATGACAAGTCACAAGTTGTAAAATATTCCAGATAGACCTCTTATACTGTAATAGTAAAATATCTGGCCTATGATACTGTTTCTTCCTCTTAGAGTACTTTGCCCTCTATTTCCTATTCAGTACAACCCAATCCTTGCATGAAACAGCACTTATAACAAAATGAAAGGATAACTAAAAAACTAAAGTGTTGTTTTGTAATGTACTAAAATTTTTATCACATTCACACTCCTTGCAGAGAGATCAATGAAGAGAAGAATTTATAAATGGGTTATAACTGCAGGCAAACATTTTTCAGGGTCATTGTTTCTACTTCATAAAATATTCATATAACAGGATACTTAATTAGGTAGAATATAGTAAAAATAGTAACAGACTGCAGTGAGATATAAAATGTCATTCTAGATGTCATAATGCAGCTGTCACAGCTATAAAATACTTTTTCTCTACAATTTTAACTGTACACTCCTTAATTTTCTCTCCATATAATCAATGGTCACAAAATGGGACATGTTCCTCATCTTTAAAAGGATCAATCTCACAATATTTTCCCCATTCACTCTATCCTGTCATTACAACTTTCCAACAATAATTATGAAAGTTAAATGAAATGGTTTAAATAAAAGAATGTAGTATATTATCTAATACAAAATACTTTATATTTAAACTACTTTAATTAGCAACAGTTATCACTCATACTAGTTTAAGCATATTGAACGAAGGGTGGGATGGGTACAGGGTGGAGGGGAGCTATAATGGGATACAAAACGGGGGAACAATGTAATTAATAAACTGAACAATAAAGATAAAAAAATTCTACACTATTACAGATACCCACCAAACTACCAAGGTCCTGTCCCCTTCCCTAGCCTTTACCATATTGTTGTATTTTTAATTTTTTTCGTTTTTTGTTGTTGTTGTTGAAATTTCTCTTTTTTTTCTTTATTGTTCAGTTTATTAATTACATTGTTTCCCCTTTTTTATCCCCCTATAGCTCCCCTCCACCCTGTACCTATCCCACCCTCCACCCTCACCTTCCCCTCCCCAATGTCCTCTCCCATTGTTGCAAGATTTTTGTCCAATCTCTTGCTGTACTTCCCACAACCCTTTTCTCCCCAAGAATTGTCAGTCCATTCCCACTCTATGTCCATGTTTCTGTTATATTCACCAGTTTATCTTGTTCATCAGCCTATTAATTCACTTGATTTTTATGTTCATTTGTTGATAGATGTGTATTTGTTGTTCATAATTTATATTTTTACCTTTTTCTTCTTCCTCTTCTTAAAGAATATCTTTCAGCATTTCATATAATACTGGTTTGGTGGTGATGAACTCCTTTAGCTTTTTCTTATCTGCGAAGCACTTTATCTGATCCTCAATTCTGAATGATAGCTTTGCTGGATAGAGTAATCTTGGTTGTAGATTCTTGCTATTCATTATTTTGAATATTTCTTGCCACTCGCGTCTGGCCTGCATCGTTTCTGTTGAGAAATCCACTGACAATCGGATGGGTGCTCCCCTGTAGGTAACCAACTGTTTTTCTCTTGCTGCTTTTAATATTCTCTCTTTATCTTTTGCTCTTGGCATTTTAATTATGATATGTCTTGGTGTAGTCCTCTTTAGATTCCTATATTTTGGGGTTCTGTGTACTTCTTGGGCTTTTAAGTCAGTTTCTTTCACCAGGTGGGGGAAGTTTTCAGTCACTATTTCTTCAAGTAGGTTTTCATTAACTTGCTCTCTCTCTTTTTCTGGCACCCCAATAATTCGGATGTTGGCATGCTTGAGGTTGTCCCAGAGGCCCCTTACGCTATCTTCAATTATCTGAATTCTTTTTGTTTCTTGCTTTTCCAGCTGAGTGGATTTTGCTTCTTTGTATTTCAAATCTTTGACTTGGTTCTTGTGGCCCTCTGGACTGCTTTTAGGACTTTGTGTAATATTTTTTATTTCAGTCTGTGTATGCTTGATTTCTAGTTGGTCCTTTTTTTTTATCTGTGAGGGTCTGGTTCGTATCCTCAGAGGTCTTGTTCATTTCCTTGAGGGTCTCATTCATTTCCTTGAGGTTCTCATTCATTTCCTTGTAATTCTCATTCATTTGCTAGTTGGTCTTGTTTATTTCCTGGTAATTCTCATTAAGTTGATCGGCCTTTTGTAGGAGCCTCTTGAAAAGTCTTATAACTGTGGTTTTGAACTCTATGTCTTATCGTCTTTTCTCCTCCATTTCTTTCACACCTGATTTCTTTCCATATCTCTTCATGGTGGCTGCTTTATGTGGTAGATATCCTCAAAGGGACAGTGGCTCAGTCTCCCCAGTTACCTGAGGTGGGTACTCTTACTGCAATCCTTTATGGGTTGTATCAGTATTTTTGAATTTAAACCCAGTTTGTGGTTGTTAGCCCTAGGAGGGTTTGACCTCCAGGCCAATTGGCTGTGAAGGGAGACTGTGTTCAGCTTGGATGGGCGGAGTCTCTGAGCTGCGCAGGCAGCCTCAGTGTCAGCTGCGTCCTATGCGGCGCTCGCAACGTGTGCGGGTCTCTGTTGGATGGGGATGGCTGCAGACACCTCCAAGAGAAAGCCGCTAGTCTCTTCCCCTTGCCAGACAACTCTGCCTTTCCCCAAATGTGTCTGCACACCAAAAGTCTAGCCCAGGGTTGTAAAATAGATGGTTTCCGGAACCAGGAGACAAGTTTCCAGGGGGCAGGTCGCGGCTTTGCATGACCCTTGCGCGGAAACTTCTTTTCGCCGCCTCCGGGTTTCTCGCAGACCTGGAGCCTCTGCCGTGCCCCGCTTCCAGGGTGCGTCCCCCGGACCTCGGACCTTGCCTGGCACTGGGGAATCTGTGCAGTGGGACGTCTCCACGTACCCCGGATCTCGGACCTTGCCTGTCTCTGGGGAATCCGTGTAGTGGGACATCTCCGCCCTCCCTGTTTGGCGAAATCCAGCTGGGGTTGCTGCTCCAGCCCCAGCCGCGCACGCGACCAGGATGGCTCCTAACCTGTTTCCGTCTGAAAGGCTGCGCTCCCGCCGCTCCTGAGTCTCAGTGTCCCACCTTTACTCTTATTTGTGGAGTCTTCACTCAGCCAGCTTTCTGGGGATTCTGGGTACTGTCTGTTCTGCTGCTATGTTGTAGTTCTTAAATCGTTGCGCGGGGCAGAACAATAGGTGTTTACCTATGCCGCCATCTTGGTGTCCCTCTGTATTTTTAATTTTTAATATAAACTCTCTAAGAATCTATCATGGTTCAGTGACTTACAAAAGTCATCCAGAATGTGATCTGAATGTAGATAATGTTACTTCAAAACTCCTGTGATTAACTACTGGTGTTATCTGCCTTCGATTTGAAGGATTTTCTAGCTGTGATACACATGAAGCTAATAAGGTGATAATTATAAATTGTAAGAGTATGGAAGTCTCCCAAATCTCATTGTTCAAGGAAGGTATACTCTCTGATGTCTTTCCACAACCCTGATACCAACACATACAAACACATGCACACATGATGGCAGGGTGGAGGTGGGAGGTTTATGAGTACAGTCTCAATATATTTCAACTAGAGGCCCAGTGCATGAAAGTTCATGCACTGGAATGGGAGTCCCTCAGCCTGGCTTGCCTACTCTCACAGTTCTGGAGCCCTCAGGGGTGGGAGGCAACCCGGTGATCAGGGGAAGGTGATGCCCCCATCACATCTCTGCTGCTGCCACTGCCAGCCGTGCAAGTCTCAGCCTGCCCTAATTACCTGAGCCTCGACCAGCCCTGAGTGGCTGGACAGGTGCCATCTGAGGTTTGTGTATGCCTCAGGCCTGTGCTGGGTGGCTGGATAGCCACCATCTGAGGCTTGCTTGTGCCTTGGGCATTGCTGGACAGCTGCCATCCGAGGCTTGCCTGCACCTCAGGCTGGCCCTATGCAGCTGGGGGACTGAAGGGACTGGGGAATTCTGGAGGCAGGCACAAGGAGCAGCTGGACCCGACTATGCTGCACACCTGCTACCCTGGTGGGGCTGAAGGAACTGGTTGCCGCCATCTTGTGGCTGTGGGCATTGCCATTTTGGAATGTGTGGGTGACAATTAGCATATTCCCTCCTTATTGGCTGTGGGTGCTGCCTTCTTTGTGAGGGTCAATTAGCATATCCTGTTTTTATTAGATAAGGTGAGGCAAATGAATTTGGTCCAAAGAGAATTGTTTGGCTGGTAAAGAACCATTCACTGTAAGAGTTCTGACCTCTCCCAGTGGAGGATACCCTTCATTTGTTCATCGATCTTGCCAGACTGCCCTGTCCCTCATTTTGCATCCTCAAAGTAAGCCTGGTGAAAGTTTCAACTATGAAATGCCTGCTTTATGTAAAGCAGAACATTTATTTAACAGAAATATTGTAACATGTAATGGAATACATAGTATCCTATATAATAAAAGGCTAATATGCAAATCAACTGAACAGTGGAATGACTAGACACACTGACCACCAGGGGAAAACACTTAATGCAGGAGCTTCCCCCTGGTGGTCAGTGAACTCCCACAGAGGGAGTGCCACTCAGCCAGAAGCAGGGCTCACAGCCGGGGAGCGCAACAGTGGTAGGAGCCTCTCCCCCCTCCACAGCAACACTAAGGATGTTCCTGGGAGAGTGGGCCTAAGTCATCAGTTGGACATCCCCTGAGGACTCACAGACTTCTGGAGGGTCCAGGCTGGGCTGAGGGACCACCCCTCCCAAGGGAATGAATTTTGTGCACTGAGATGCTAGTATTACAGTAAAAATACTAATCAGTCGTGTGGAAAGTAAAACCCATTAAGATGCCTTTTTTGCGAATCATTTTATAGTGATAATATCAATATAAAAGTATGACATACCATAAAGAATCTTTCTCAAGCTTATGCTAAATTTTGTTTTATGATTTTTAAACCATTAAAAACCTTTACAGGCAGAAACCCTATGACAGTAATTATTAAGATATAACTGAAATTATTAACCTCTGCCATAAAATGTCCCCATATTTCAATACATGATTTTGTTTGCAGATGCTTAATTTAAAGGTTGCTTCTTAAATAAATATGAGGTAACTTACTATCAGTTAATAAGGACAAGTAAGCATCCAGAAGAATGGAATCAAATTGGTCGTTGGGATGCTACATTGATGCTGTTTTGATGTTATTAAGCTTGAAGATTGACTCGCTCCTCCACAAAAAAAAAAAATAATAATAAAAAAAAAAACCTCAGTAGCACGTCTCTCCATTTTAGGGGGAGAGAACATTGATAAATTCCTCAGTTGTTTCCTTCCCTTGTCCACTTACTTTATATCATCCTTGAGATTAGTTTTTGAAACATACTTTTTCACCCAACCCAGCATTTCTTTAAGTTCAACATTAGGATCATTCAGCCTAATCCCCCAAGTCATTTTCTCTTAAATACAAGCCCTAAACTTTTCTACCTCAGGAGGGAATCAAGAAGCTTTAGATTGATAATTTAATAGCACAAATCAGACAACAGAATCAGTATTCCATTCATTAATGTGAAAACAAAATCACCACTTGCCCCCACCCCAAGCCCGCTTCCACTTGCTCCCATTCTAAGACACAATCATGCTTCTTTCCTCTGTGGCTGTTTATCATCTGACTACATTCACTTCTATTCAGTTTATCTCTCTCAAGCCCCATTCTCATAAATATTGTTATTAATAAATATTGTTTGACAATTAAATAAGGTTTTGACTTGCTCCAGTAGAACTTGAAGTGTTTGTGACTCTCAATCTTAATTCCAATCATTAGCTAAGTGTGTGCAACCTGTTTCTTTTCCTCTCTTTGTTTTTAATCTTCACCCTATAACCCTCTCCTTAGAGGTCTAGTTGGTTTCAGGGCACATCTGGTCAGATTCAACCTTGTTTTTACAGGTAATTAATCTTCCATCCCATTCCACTTAAAGAAAAGTGTTCTATTGATTTTTTTTGGAATTTTTCATGGTTGTTATGCTTTTACTACAGAGGTTTAGTTCTATATCACTGTTATAATAACAAAGAAACTCCACTGGAACTGGAGGCAGGGGGAATTTTCTTTGATGAAATAGTGGATTACAAAATATTATTATGGCTTTCCTAATCTTATGCCTAATTACCCTGCTAAATCCTAAACGCTAAAAAAACACGTCTACTTTTTCTCACCCCCACCACTCTGTCAAATTTACAACACATACAAAATACCTCACTATTTTTCTCCATATTTAACTTTAATATAAGCACTTTTCTCATATGCCTACAACCAGGGTGCCTGTCCCTGGGCTTTCAGCTTTATTGGCCCACAGTCGCCCACCTCTAGCTTTACCCTTCCCTGCAGAGCAAGGGATGTTTGGGGCCAAGTACTCATAAACCCCAGAGTCAACAACCCAATTTCTATACCCCTCTCCAAATACAAGGGACAATGAAATTTCCACTCAAATGGATGGAGTGTTCACTTGCATGCATGAGGCTCCTTAGAGGGTGGGAGAGGGCCCAGAATGGGAAGAAAATAGGATTGGTTAGCCAGGATCCTCCATTTAGTCTCAAATGTTAGAGGTGGGTTAAAATGTTAGAGGGGGCCAGATTGCCCTAATTCTGATACTTATTCATGTACCCTGCCTTACTGATCTGTTTCCACTACTGATTCCCAATAACCATGTCTCTATAGAACAGTCAAATTGCAAATCAATCTTAGCATTTTTCTATTTATAACATTCCACTTGTTTCCCATTGGCCTTTTATTTTTTATTGAACTTACAGCAGCCTCCAAGATCTGAAAGATCTAGACCAGCCCAGTGCTCCTCTTCCATTGTTCTCTCCTTTACTCTTCACATTCCATCCACAAGGGTCTCCTCCTCCAGCTCAGCCCTTCTTCAGAAGTGTTCTTCCCTTTGCCCCAGATCTTCAAACAAATGGCTATTATCTTTCTTTTTATTTAAGTTTTGTCTCAAAATATACCTTTTCAAGCAGATCTTCCATGGCCACTCATTCTAACTTAACATTCAACACTCTGATCATTTATAGTAAAAATCACTATATTAAATTTCTGCACTTAAGTATTTGTGTGAATTATTTGTTTCTTTACTGTATGATCTAAGGCTAAATGAAAGCAAGGGGCTCCCTTATTGTACTTATGGATCTATCTCAGTGCCTTGAGTAGGGACTGGAGCATGGTAGACATTCAATGGATAGCTGTTGAGGGAAAATAGTAGACAAGGAAGAAGGAAGAGAAAAGAGGCAGGGACAAAAGGACAGAAGCCAGCAGTGAGGGCTGTGTGGGAGTCTGAATCACAGAGAGCTATAGTTCTGCTTTCTGGAAAATACCTTACTGCCTCTTCATTCCCCACTGCAAAAATGAATGAAAATGGTCTGTTAAAGTAGGTAGGAGACATGTCTACTGGAAGAAGGTCTGGAAGCAAGAATTGCCTGTTCCTCCTGTCCCATGTCAGTTGAGAATAATAAAAATGACAAAGGTTTTATTTGGTGCATGGTTGTCTTTTCCTGCTTCTCATTCCTGTTTCCTTCATTTAATTTGTAAGCCACAACAACTTCCTTAGCAATTATATGGTCCCAAAATTTCTCCAAAAAATTAGTCTTTGAAAGAAAACCTATTTTGCTATAATTCATATATTGACCAATTAATCAAATATTTATCAAACTTGTACTATATGGCACTATACTGGCATCTGATTTTATTTCCTCTTCAGAAGATATACATGGCTGTATTATTACATGGTAAGCATGTACAGATAACAATTAATTTTATTAAAACAAAACAAAACAAATGCCAGGTGTTAAAAGAACATTGGGGAAGTGGGCCAACCTAATAAGGATTACTTCCAATGGAAGCCTCCACCTAGGTCAAAGGCTCAGTATTCTGTATAAAACTTTGTATAAAAAATAGTTTTAAGTAGGAGCATGGGCTATAGATATGAGAATGTAGCTGTATATGGGTACAAAAAGGTCCAAGTCACATATTAGTGCTGAAATTGGACAGTAAGTGGCCAGAATCTATTCCCTATGGTCTCCCTATTTATGGCAGTGCTTTCAAGAGAAAACTAGTATCCAGCCAACATCAAATTATGTTGGAACTTCAATTTCTACCTTCAATTTTCATAGTATTCCCATATTACTATCTTCAATACAGGACATTCAGTTGACAGGTCTTGGGATTCTTTTCTGAATCAATAAGAACTTCCCATCCATTTTAGTCACTGAGAGCGAGAGAGAGAAACAATGTAAGGAAATGAGCAGAGAGGAAGAAATATAAAAAGTGATTGCTATAACAGAATAAACAATGACTACAACCAAAAAGAAAAATTCCAAAATAATAACATTCATGTGAAACTCTTCTTTGATCCCTATTGGAAAATTCAAATACAAATTAGTTGACTTATAATATTATTTATAATACTGACTTCAGCAAAGTTCAAAATGAATACCTCAAGAGAGAATTCACATAAATCGACTTTATCACTCAGTATAAATTGCCATTTTGTATTGCTTACTTGATGCTGAGTTAAACATAGAAATAAGAGTGTCTGAGATAAAGGAAAAATGACAAGAAACACCTCTAAGTTGTGACAAAATTCCAATTGTCTGCCAAATTAGAATATATGATTATAAACTATAAAGACAACGAGGAGGTAAATGGAAGAAGGCATTGTTTGACTAAAGTCATATCATCTATTCATTCATTTGACAGACTACCCTTCTGACAGCTGACATAGAAAGCACAACCAAAATGTCTTTTATACATCCTTGCACAAGAAACAGATTGTCCTCAAAATTTAGAAAAACAATATATTATAAAGCTATTATATTTATATCTAAATTTATAGTTTATGTGAAAGATACAATTTTTAGTTTTGGTAATTTAAAAAAAACATGTTTGACTGTTGCAGAAGAAAACAATGATGATGTTATGCACAGTTTATTTTAACAAAACAATATTATTTTAAAAGCACCTTGGCGACATCTATTAAAATTTAAATTCAAATAGCAGTCACTTTCCTGGGATTTTCTTTTTTACTGCAGTAAAATTACACACATGCAAAAGCATCATTGCTCATAAAAGAGAAAAAAAATCAGCCGAGACTGGTTTGGCTCAGTGGATAGAGCGTCGGCCTGCGGACTGAAGGGTCCCAGGTTCGATTCCGGTCAAGGGCATGTACCTTGGCTGCGGGCACATCCCCAGTAGGGGGCGTGCAAGAGGCAGCTGATCGATGTCTCTCTCTCATTTATGTTTCTGACTTTCTATCCCTTTCCCTTCCTGTCTGTAAAAAATCAATAAAATATATTAAAAAAAGAGAAAAAAAATCAAAACAATCTGAAGGTCTGTGAGTGGGTGAATGTTTGGAAAAAAAAAAAGATATATCTATGTAATGGAACCTGATGTAGCCATTAAGAAGAATGAGTAGAATCTCTGTCACTTGACCAGGATGATACCCATAATATATTTTTACCTAAAAAACTAAAGTTGGAGAATAAATTTATGCTATTCTTTCACCTTAGTAAAACCTCAAATAAAATGATAATGAATATACGTATTTGTATATATATGAGCTCGGAGAACAACATGAAATGATACATATATTGTTAAAAGTTGTTACTACAGAAAGGTAGGGATTAAAGGAGATGAGGTGGAGAGGATTAACTTTTTGTATTCATCTCTATCATTTCACTTGTTATAACAAGCAAGTTTTGTTATATGAAAAATGAACACTATTTTGCAAAAGAAGAAAGAGGAATAAAATTTACTCATTATTTCTGAAAGATACTTTGATAATTAACATCATAGTATCTGAATATAGTTAATGTATCTTTAAAGCATTGGTACTGTATTCTGTATTAAACTTTAAACCATCTCAAGGAAGAATAGGGTATCGTAAATGAGACCCTATGGGAATGTGAATTAATGAAATCACAGGGCTCCCCAGGGACATGAATTCAAGGCTCATATACTTACAATATAGAGAATTAGTTATAAAATAATTATCCATAGAACAAGTATTGAAATTTTGCCAATTTCCCATTTAAATTTTATTATAGATTGAAAATTATGTCTTCGTTTCAGAGGAGTAATTATTTTAGATCACATAAATATTGATTTAATACTCTCATTCCAGATTTCTTATGTGGCAATAACCTATAATGCCCTTTCATCTGGAACTGAGAAGGAAGTCTTATGGAAAGTTCATGATGCTGCATTAATGAATAAAATTTCACATGCAAGTTATTTGTTAATAATGTTAAAATCTTTTTTAACCATTACCGCTAAAAATGCTCTGAAATATTCATCCGTCTTCTAAAATATGCTTTCAAATTGAAAAAAACAGAATACCAAGTTGTGGGAGCCTTCTCATTTTGGGGAAACATTATATATTTATCCATCCACTTATTTCTGGGACTTAGTGGGAACTGTATCCAGAGCAGTATCATTTCTACAATATATTTTAAAATGCTTTTCACTTGAAACTTAATAATAAGGAAAATATATTCATTGGGGTCCTTGTTGTTTCTAATAATAGCTAAACTAAACAGAAGACAGATATCCTCAATCAGCTTCTGATATCTACATTCCTACCTCATAGTGAATAAATTCAGTATTAAGTAACATTCACTTGGGTTGAGAACTGAAGTTGTCAAAGTGAAGCAGATATGCTAATAAATGTTAAACCATAGGATGTTTGGGGGATAGAGGGACAGAGGTGTTTTGCAACTTGTGGTGGTATAACTACTCACATTATGGCCAATTCTAAGCTACCAAGTGTTTAAAACCCCAGTGGCAATTATCCTAAACATTTAACAGATCTTGCAAACAAATACAAGTCAGCTCTATGGGTCACTGAAATGAACCTTAAGATCATCTGGACTTTCCAATTGTGAATCATGCTAACATGAAGCAAAATGGCAATTTCCATTCAGGGGAGTATTGGGCTGGGTGAAAAAATTATCTTCTAAACAATGTCTCTCACATAACCTGCTTATTGGACTTTTACTAACCAAGGTAACCCTACATTCTCATTGCATATGATACCTCAGAGTCCCAGAATGTGGCTAGATAATTATTGATTACTAATGATAGGAAAGTGATAGACAATAACTAATTTGTACAAACCAAAGAGGAGACACCTAGGATATTTCACTACAAATACATTTGACTATTCACTGATAAACTAAAAATGTGTTTCTACTATGTCAAAAAATATTTTATATAGAAATTGCCCCTATAACGGAGACAAAGGAAATTAAATTGGTCATACAGATTTCATCATTGAGACCTACTTTGCTTTTTCTAAGAGATATCCTTATACAACTTAAACTAGGCCTTGAATTATCTCATAAAATTAACAGGAAGGATAAAGCAAAACCATTAGCTAATCCAAAGAAAAGTAAGAATTGAGAGCACTACTTAAGGCAGTGATGGGCAACCTTTTGAGCTTGGTGTGCCAAAATTCGCCAAAAAACCAAGCATAACTCAGGTGGTATGTCACTTCTAGGAAAAACCATAATTTTGTGACATTTATAGTTTAAATAACAAAAAAGTATAATTGTAATATATAACTGTATTTAATAAACCAAAAACTAATTGTTTAACTTACCTGCTTAGTGACTTCTTTGTTCATCTGTCTGTTGGTTTCTTTTATTGGTCTTGATATTATTTAACTTGTGTGGGGTGCCATGAACTAAGATTAAGTGAGGGGGAGGGGGAATATTTTTAACTAACTTGGTTATTACTGACTTTTTTGTTGCTGAATTTCATTGGCTAAACCTTCAATTAAAGGTTGATATTTTGTACACTTCAAGCCCAAGCAAGTGCTACTAACTTCATCTGTCAATCTGTTTCTTTTGTTGGTTTTAATATTATTTAATGCTGAGAATAAGGTCTCACAAAAGTACATGGAGGGAAAAATTGTGAGTAAAGCCATTGCTATATTTTTCAGGGTGCTAAAAGTGCCTGGTTCCAGGCACTCCCAATTTCCTGTTCGTAGTGGCACTCCTCTTGATTCTCCAAGTGGCACCTTTCCAGATTCTCAAGCTTTGACCTCAAGTCAATAAGCACCTGAGCCCAGATGCTATCTTGAAATTCTGCAAGTTACATCTCCAAATCATCAATTTGCATCCATTGGAAATCATTTAATTCCAAACTACTGTAGACTACTATATCAGGATACTTAATAATTTTTATGGTCTGTTCTAGGCTTCTAAATTGATTAAATCTATCACTTGAACTGGTCAAGTAACGAGTCTGAAACATGTTGGTACCTTATATGCAAGGGTTCCATTTCATTTTGAACAGCTGCACTGGCCTTCTCAAAATACTTTGTTACTCGAGGAAAATACTTATAAGTTTTAGTTTCTACATTTCACTTGAAAATCTTAAGTTTACTTTCAAAAGCTTTTATGTATCCAAACATAACGTCAATACTTTTGCCAAAACCTTGTTCAGTTTAGTTCATTAATATGAACAGAGAGATCTGTAAAAAATATCAGGGTGTTGACCCACTTATCATCATTCAGCTGAGAAGTTTCCCAGATCCTTATCCTCAAGAAATACCTTAATTTCTTCAAAGCACTCCACAAAGTGCTCAAGAACTTTGCCTTGGCTCAGCTATCTTACATTATTGTACATCAGCAGTCCACTGTTGGTGGAATCAACCTCCAGTAAAAGTGCAGAAAATTCTCACTTGTGAAGGGGGCGAGCAGCTATTAAATTAACTATTTTTGTAACAACTGACATTAAGTCGTTTAAGTCGGTGAATCCTGCCTTAGCATATTAAACCTCCTGATGGATAATACAATGAAATGACACAATCGGATGTCCAATAGCTTTCCTAAACAATTTGACAAATCCGATTTTTCCCCCACCATGTTTGTGTCCCATCTGTTGTCACTGACACAACTTTAAAGATATCAATGCTTAGGTCAAGGAATATTTGTATAACAACCTTACATATTTCGCTTCCTGATGTACTTGTTGGCACTGATACTAACTTTATCAACTCTTCTCTTATTGTGAGACCATCAGAATATTGACCAATAATGGCCAACTGAGCATGTGATGTGACATTAGTAGTTTCATCAAGAGAGATTGAAAAAAAAATTACAATTACTTATGTCTTTCTTCAATTGATGTTGTACATTTGTGTTCAGTCTCATTATTCAATCTTTTATGATATTTCTACTGAGTGGCAACTCAGATATTTTCTTAATAATTGCATCTTTATTCTGCATATCATGAAGTAGAACTGGTGCACATCTTAGGAGAGTTTAATAAATTTTCCCTTACTGAGTGCTTTTCCATGCTGAGCTGTGGAGTGAGCAGTGCTAAAACTTGCAGATGTTAAATTTGTAGAGCCTTTTATAAATTTAAGGATGGAATTAGATTGGCTCTTATAAAGGTGTAGCTGCCTGGAAATGTATTCCTTCCTTTCACCCTCACTTTTTTTCAAGAGCTGGGAATGATTAGTTTCAAAATGTCTATGTATAGTCCACGTTCTGCTTACTACCATTTCAGAACATAGAATGCAAAATGATGTGGCATTTTTTTCTATAATGCCATACATCTCGGTTCATGTCTCTTGAAAGGTTCGGCTACTGCTACTACCACTTCCTTTACTTAACCTTGGTTTTTTTTTATTTTTGGGTTCTCCATTAGGTGGGCAGTGACAGAAAATAGAATTATAGCCTGTTAGCCCTGCAGGCAATTAGGGGTTAACTAGCCTAACTGACCACAAGATGGCACATGTAACTGTCTTTTAGGAAAGGGCAGGATTAATAAGCAGAAATAGGGGTTAATAAGGATGCACAACAGTAATTGTGGTGAAATGGAGTCTGCACTATGCTGCAAAATGATGTTCCTTATATAAATAAAGATGGCTGCCACTATTTCTAATGGCAGGAAATGGCACCCATAGCATAGGCCATTGCTTCTCTCAGCCTCTCCCTCACTTATCTCAGTAATGATGGTCAATTAGAAATCTATGACACCCCAGAACAGTAGATTGGATGATGGCTGCTATGTTTATGTGGTTGCTGGTAATGGCGATCACAGGGCCCCCAGAGATGTGTCCCCTGCGGCATTCTGCAGAAAGTGAGATCAAAGATCCCCTAAAGTCCTAACCAGAAGTCCCAGAACCAGACTTTTGGCACAGAGTGTCTACACTACACTACAGCAAATGTTTCATCCTTGGCTACTGCACCCGGCCGTGTAGTAGCTGAGTATGAAACGTCCTTCTTGGTATGTGGCCTCATACTTCTTTGTATGCAACTGCATGCGACCACATGTCATTGAAAATGGCTATGCGTGTCATAGGTTCACCATCATGGACTTAGGGAATGGCGAGAAAGGTACTATAACCAATTAAGATTTTTGTTATAAAAAAACAAAAAACAAATTTTTTTCTTCTTTTTTAAAAATATTTTTAAATTAATTTCAGAGAAGAAGAGAGAGGGAGAGAGAGATACATCAATGATGAGAGAGAATCATTGATTCATTGCCTCCTGACTGCCCCACACTAGGGATGGAGCCCACAATCCAAGCATGTACTCCTGACGAAAATTGAATCTGGGACAGTTCAATCTGCAGGGCAAAACTCTATGCACTGAGCCAAGCCAGCTAGGGAAAAAATCCAGAATTTTCTATCTCTGTCATCTTCATGTTACACAATTTATTTTCTTATTTCCAGACCAGCCTTCAATCTAGTAGAAGGTTTATATTCTAATTAAATTGCCTTCTTAACATAATTATACTAAGTCTCATTTTTAATTACAATACGCTGTCATTATAATGATAATAGTAATATGTAATAATAATGTGTGACAAGTGTCAATCACTATTTTTGGCCTGCTAATGTACATTCGCTCTAATATTTATGGTAAAGCTTCCAGGCAATTATAATTTTCCCTCTGAACAAATAAAGAAATATTTCACTTTGGAGAAGTTAAGTAAATACCATAATTAGTAAATATTACCGTCAAGATCTGAATTCAGGTCTATTTTGACAGTCTATGCTATATTTCCCATATTATAAATAAGATAATTTATTTTTGTCATTACTGATATTTGCCTTTGCTTAATGGCATTTGATCATCTGAATCCCCTAATTGTAAACATCACTTCCAAAACACCATAAAGTTCAAAACATCAAATCCTACAATAATGATGTTTATTGTTATGGAATTAACTGTGGATGCTAAAGCTTGACTGCATGATGAAGTGTGTACTGTGAGGTACAATCCAAAACTTGGAATTAACCAAAAAATTTTAACAGAATTTTAAATACCACAACAAAGGATATATTCAGCAATCCATAAAAATTACATGCCCTAAGAAATAGTCAAAAAATTAGATAATTTTAGGCATATGTACAAATTAAAATTCAGTAAGGTTTCAGGGTATACTCTTAAGATTAATGACTATGTGCAAATATATGAAGCTATTAAAGTGAATGAGGAATAATGGTTGTGAGAAATGAATTCTAAGTGATCATAATAACTAGATTAGAGCAGCAATAATTAATTATAATCTTGTGGGCATATTTGCATTAGAATCATTCTCTAGCAGTGGTTCTCAACCTTTCTAATGCCGCGACCCTTTAATACAGTTCCTCATGTTGTGGTGACCCCCAACCATAAAATTATTTTTGTTGCTACTTCATAACCGTAATTTCGGTACTGTTATGAATCATAATGTTAATGTCTGTGTTTTTCAATGGTCTTAGGTGATCCTGCTAGTGGTAAATATCTGTGTTTTCTGATGGTCTTAGGCGACCCTGCTAGTGGTTCTGAACCTGTGGGTCATGACTTAGGCTGCTGTAGAGCCTAAGATCATCGTAAAACACATATATTTACATTATGATTCATTAACAGTAGCAAAATTACAGTTATGAATTGTCAATGAAAATAATTTTATGGTTGGGGGTCACCACAACATGAGGAACTGTATTAAAGGGTCACGGCATTAGAAAGGTTGAGAACCACTGCACGGGGACTGAAACACAGTAAGTAGCAGGATATCTCAGATATCTGGTTGATCAGAAACTACAAGAGCAAATTTCAAACTTTCTCAAACCTCCCAGTTCCTTCCCTCCTTCCCTTCTTCCCTCTCTCCCTCCCTCCCCCCTTCCTTCCTTCCTTCCTACCTTCTTTCCTTCCTTCCTTCCTTCCTTCCTTCCTTCCTTCCTTCCTTCCTTCCTTCCTTCCTTCCTTCCTTCCTTCCTTCCGTCCTTCCTTATTACTTAATTGGTTAAAATAGAAACTATAAACTGAAAGTTCCAAATAGTTTCTAAGCCATTAACAATACATTTAGGATTCAAACAAGCCTGAATGCCTTAAAGAAATACATTTAGCTAGCTACTTACTATACATATTAACATCCATTTATCTAGACATTATTTCAAACAGTCCTAGGAGAGAAGCCCTTATTTAGTCCATCAAAACCCTGTGGTTCAGCTTTTCACCATTATGATGTTAGCAGTGGGCTTGTCATATGTGGCCTTTACTTTGCTGAAATACATTCCTTCTATATGCAATATGTTGAGAGTTTTTATCATGAAAGGTTGATTTTTGACAAATGTTTTTTTGAATCTATTGAAGTCATCATATGGTTTTTATCCTTCATCTGTTAACGTAGTATATTGCATTTATAGATTTGCATAGGTTGAGCCATCCTTGCCTGCAAAATATATTTTATCATGGTGTATGATCCTTTTAATATGCTGTTGAATTCAGTTTACTAATATTTCATTTAGAATTTTTTATCTATTATGTTCATATGCACGTATTCAAGTCCTTTGGTTGATCTCTTCCCACCACCACCACCCTCCCGCCTTCCCTCGTAGGATGGACAGTCTGTTAGAACTATTGGCTTACAATTCTTTTAGTATGTTTGTCTGGCTTTGTGTAGTAATTTTGGCCTCATAAAACAAGTTTGGAAGTATTCCCTTCTGATTTTTTGAAGGATTTGATGAGAATTTAGGCTAATTTCTGTTTGGTAGAAATCATCAGCAAAGCCATCTGGTCATGGGCTTTTCTTTCTTGGGAGATTTGTGGATACTGATTTAATATCTACTCTCAATTGGTCTGTTCAGATTTTCTATTTCTTTATGTTTCAGTCTTGGTAGGTTGTATAATCTAGGAAGTTTTTCATTTCTTCTAGGTCAGTGGTTGGCAAACTGTGGCTCACGAGCCACATGTGGCTCTTTGGCCCCTTGAGTGTGGCTCTTCCACAAAATACCACATGCAGTTGCGCACATACAGTGCAATTGAAACTTTACGGCCCATGAATAGAAGTCAGTTTTCGGCTCTCAAAAGAAATTTCAATCATTGTACTGTTGATATTTGGCTCTGTTGACTAATAAGTTTGCCAACCACTGTTCTAGGTTATTCAGTTTCTTAGACAATAAGTGTTTACCATAGTCTTTTATGGTCCTTTTTGTTCTGTGGGGAGTCAATTGTAACATCTCCTCTTTATTATTTTATTTGTTTGCATCTTCTTTTTTTAGCCTAATGAAAGGTTGTCAATTTTGTTTATATCTTTTTTAAAAATAGCATTGACTTCCATTTGTCTTTTATATTGTTATGCCAGTCTCTAGTTCACTTATTTCACTCTGATAATTATTATTATTTTCTTCCTCTGTTAACTTATGGCTTGGCTTGGTGTCTTTTACTTGTTCATTAAGGTGTAAAGTTAGGTTGATCAGTTGAGATATTCATCATTTTTTAATTTAAATTCTTTATTGTCTAAAGTATTATACGAATATCCTCTTCCTCCCATTGACCTTCCCTGGTTGCTCCCACCCCCCAGCACATATCCTCACAACCCCTACTGTCTGTGTCCTTTGGTTGATCTCTTACCATCACCACCCGCCTCCTACCTTCTCGCATAGGATAGACAGTCTGTTTGATGCTTCTATGTCTCTGGTTCTATTTTTGTTCATCAGTTTATGTTGTTCATTATATTCTACAAGTGAGTGAGTTAATGCGATATTTATCTTTCTCTGACAGGCTTATTTCACTTAGCATAATGGTCTCCAGTTCTATCCAGGCTGTTGCAAATGGTAAGAATGCCTTCTTTTTTACATTAGTGTAGGCATTTGTTATTATGAAATTAATTCTTAGTATTGTTTTGCTATGTTTAATTAAATTTTGGTATATTGTTCTTATTAAAGCTTTAGTTATCTTCACTAAAATAGGTATATGGCATACATACTTATCTCATAAAGCCTGCTAAGGTAAATTAATCATCCTTCAAAATCAAAACACAAACAACAAAAACATGTCTTTAATTAGGATAACATGACACTTAGACAAAAGTTTTAAAGGGACCAATCTTTAATAAACAAGTCCATGTTGCATAGCAAAGGATCTAGCCATAACTTCTAATTTTCTTACATAAGATGACAAGGAATTAAATTATAATAGTGGGCATTTCTTAAGAAGTTAGGCAACATTATTTTGTTAAATACTTCATGTTTTCTAAACTAGCACCAGTCTCAAAAACAGAAATCATTTTTTAAACAAAAACTTATTGATGTGGGTCATATAGAGTACTAGTATATAGGATTCATTGCAACTTGTTGGCATCCCAACCAAATGTTGATTTTAATAATCCTCAGTTCTTTTAAATTAAGTGAAATTGGCATTAAATAATAAGACATGTAAACAACTTTGTATAAAAACTGTTAAATTGTCACTTTCCTTAACCTGAGCCAATATAATATGGGCTTGGTTCTCTATGTTCACTGATTTTAAAATGAATTAAAGTTTAAGAACCATTCATCTTGTCCCACCATTCATTCTATAGTTACTTAATAGATTTTAGGGCCCTGTTCAGATTACAGTAATAAATTACCATAAAGTCAGAATTACAATAGAGGTCTCCTAAAGGCCAGTTAATTTCTCAGTCAATAAATACGTATTATACAGGGTAACATCTAAGTTAGTCTTATGAGATACAAATTTGAATACGATACTTATTTTGAGTACAGGAGAGTCAGAGGCAAACAATAAGTGATAATCCAGTGGGATAATTAATATAAAGCTGTACTACACATTTGCAAAAGAGATTAGTAATTCTTTAAAGAGCTGTAGGTAAGAAATATAACTTGAGGTAATTTAAATAATGGATATATAACCAGGGAACAAAAGAGAGGAATTTAGGATGTGCAAATTTCTGGAAGCAGAGCAACAGGTAGTTGGAATGTGACAAAAAATTCAGAAAAGATCTCAGACAGGAAGCAAAGCTAGCACCTGCATTTGAGAATGCTTTTAAGACCCTTAGCACCATGCCAAGGAATTTGGACTTTATTCTGTAAAATGGGAAAACAAGCAAACGTTTAGAGAGACACATTTGAGTCTATGGTTATAAAGTTCACTCTCTGTCCACAGTGTGGAGGATGGACTGAAGTATCCTGAAGGTGAAGACAGGAAACCGTGAGAAAAGAGAGACACTGAGAGTAGAAAGGACAAGACATATTCAATACCTGGATTTGTTTGGATATGGGAGAAGACAGACCAGAAGTGATTTCAGGATGATTTTGAGGTTTCTAACTGAACAACTGGATACAAGATAATACCACTAACTAACAGCATAGGGGAGGAAATAATGTTCAGGGAAGAGGGGAGAGGGTGAGATGAGTTTTTTTCTAAGTCTGAGGCATCTGTGAAAATATCTTGGTAGATATAGGCAATAGGCAGTACCACTGCCACACTGTCTTGATGTTTTATTTTCTATGAACTTATTTTAGCTCTTAATATGTATTTAGTGAAGTTCTTCTTATTACAAGGAATTTTTTGACTTGGTGTGAAAGGTGGATGATGCTCTGAATTTAAACAACAATCCTTACTGTTCTTAAATGCCTTAGTTTTGTTCTTAAATGCATTGAGCATTTTCCCCTTAGCCAAATCAGCAGAGAGAGTGAATCATAACTGCTTTTAACTATAAACCATATAGTGCTTTTAAATACAAAGCATAGGACATCTTTTCAAATACTTTACCATAAAGAGTTATGGATTCAAAGTGTGCATTTACAGAAGTTTATACAGAAATCCTTTGAACTGCTTTCAGTGAGTTTATTATCAATCATGACATTTTTATGGCTGATGGCATCTATATGTTTCTCAATGGCATCATTTCAGGCACTTTCATAACTAAATATTCTCCACAGCCCACTAAGAAATTATTCTATTTAAGTAAACATAAAATAATTAGATGTTTATTAAAAGTTGGAGTTAGCTTTTGTCAAGATTTTAAAAACCTGCTTCCATTTCATATCCCTACAATACAAATATTATATATTCTGAACTACAAGAAAAAAAATTGAGCTATTTTTATCAAAGAAGCAGGAGAGGATAAAACTCATTCAGAAATTCTATATTTCAATATCACTGATTGACTTGGGAAATCTAAGCAAGAATGAGGAACTCAGTAAGAATATAATTCTATCTTAACCTTCGGAGCAGGGCCAACTCTGCATTTGTCCTAAATTATTATGCCTGAAATTAGAGCTCATTTCACATTGGAACCATTTCCCCCTCTAAGACAGAGAGGTAGTAACTTAGTTATGTAGGAAAACAAATTTTAGAAATCCTTAGGAATTCAAAGCATAGTGTCAGTTATGAAAAATCTCATTCAGTAAATGCTTTCAGGCAAGTTATTCTCACTAGAGGAATTAATGCCAAGTAGGCAATTTTAACAATATTCTCTGTGAAAAATCATCATAAAACTCCTCACAAGGGTTGTGTGTTTTTTTTTTCCATTTCCTAGTCACAGACTTTCAATCAGGACTTTGAGAAGTGTTCTAATATTTCTGTGTAGAGCAAGCACACTGCAAGGAAATATTAAAGCTGACACCAAAGTTCAGACCATTCTCTATCTGAATCCAGGGCCAGATTTGGGTTATTTACCAATACTTGCTACTGTCTATATTTAGGATAAATTAGAAAATGTTTAACATGTTTCTCAATCTTTGATCATTTATCATACTTTGACTCTACTAGCAGGAATATTTTATTAAAAAATAACTTGGAATCATAACTTTAAGTCCTAAATAATGATACTATAGACACATACACACACTATAACCTTTAAATGTATATTTCAATAATTTGATTAATATGTGTTAAAATGACTTCTTTCAATTAAACAAAATATCATAACCAACAGTTTTTTCTCATGACATGACATTTACTGAGTGTAAAATATAACTAAAAGCAACAATCAGATCTCATAGAACAATGTCAACACTAAAATTATACTATCAGAGGACTTTTTAAGGGGTTTACGTTTGTAATCCTGAAGGGTCAGTTTAATTGACTTACCCTGATACGTTTAAGAGCCAGCACATCCTAACAGGCCACTTTGTAAACAGTTCTCCTGAAATTTAGGCCTTGTCCATAAGACTCACAGATTTATTTCTTATTTTTGGGGGGTGTTATTTATTGATAGCATCTGTCCTTGAATGATCTTTAGGTTTAAAACTTCTTATCCATGTAATTTTGCAAGTAGTTAAATAGACTTAAAGTTCATTTTGCAGGAAATATTGGCTACCCTACAGACATTTTGGAGACTCACTGACATGAGAAAATAGATTAAAAATTCATAGCAAGAAAACAATTTTGATTTCCCCATCTTCACAACAGAGTGTCAGCTCTGAATAATGTCTGATAACTTAAGTATATAAATCTCAAATTAGTCAACAAACTGAATACTGCCTCTTCATGCAACAGAATTCAGCTAGAAGGTGACTCCAGCCAAGCATGGCTACTTCAGATTCCTAGTGATTAGCAAGGACAGCATAATGTGTTCCACATATCAAGTTCCCAAGCTTTACTATGTTAGATAATCAGGAACTTAGGTGTCCACACACCATTGTTGTAGCACATTACCAGGGAAAAAGCATTATTCATTAATGCTAAGACCTCCATTTCTATGGATAGCTGATAAAACATACTTTTGTAGAACATATTCATGTGCCTTTAAAAATATTATACTTAAATAAGAAGTGTATTATATTAACCAGTTTCCCTTCAGTTTACCCTAGCTATAAATGCTTTTTTTTTTTAATTAAATTGCTGGGAAAGTGGAGGGGAGGGAGGAACTCCCCATATAAATTAGCATACTTTCATTTATCACACAACTCTAATATTCTTATTTTTTACCATTCTTTTCTTTATTGATTAAGGTATTATATATGTGCCCTTATCCCTCCATTGCCTTCCCCCACCCCCAGCTCATGCCCCTCACCCCCCTGGTGTCTGTGTCCATTGGTTGGGCTTATATACATGCATACCAGACCTTTGGTTGATCTCTCCTCATTCCTGGCCCTCCCTCTGAGGTTTTCTGGTCTGATTAATGCTTTTCTGTCTCTGCATCTGTTTCTGTTCATCAGTTAATGTTGTTCATTATATTCCACAAATGAGTGAAATCATGTGATCTTTATTTTTCTCCCACTGACTTATTTCACTTAGCATAATGCTCTCCATGTCCATTACTCATTGGTAATGTCTATTAAGCTTCCACTGCACATTTGCTGTGTACAGCATTCTTTTAAGGGTCTTGTGTGTAGTAATACCTGCAATTCTCATGACGGCCCCATGTGGAAGGTACTATTCTCCTTTTTATATGCTTAAGTGTTAGCATATAAAGAGAAAGTAAATAATTTTCCTTCAGTTATTAAATGGATGAATCAAAATTTCAGGTCAGGAATTCTAAGAACTAGATATCCAAATGTAGGCTTCATTTTGCTTTAGTTTCCAAAAAAAATCAGAGTTGAAATTGAGTGCTCAACTACAATGAGCATTATAGATGCTTTCTGTTTTCTTCTGTTGCTTTTAACTGGAATCCTGTGTTTAGTTTTATAATCCACATCAGAAAAGTGTGCTGGAGGAGAAGAGTTTCAAATTGTAAATAATAAATAAGTCCTATATATTTGAAATGACTGAAAATATCCTAGTGTACTATTTTCCCCATAGGTTATAGGTCTAATGTACTAAAAAAAATCCACAGTATTTGAAGGTGTCCAGTATGCTCAAATCAGTATATTCATAGATTTTGAAATCTTCAATTCTTTTTCATTCATTACATTTTGAAATGGGACCACACCAGCTAAGCAATCTCTGGAAGCCTACTTGATTGTTAATTGATGAAGAAATTGCTTCGGGCTAAGAAAAGCTAATCAAAAGCTTGTCACTTAAAGCTCCAACCAGAACACACACTTTGCTTCCAGGCTTTAATTCTAAAGATTTATGTTTCACTCAACTCATCTCTTTCAGGAGAAACACACACACACACAAATTCTTCACTATCATTAAAATAAAAAGCCAATATAGGTGATTTAAAAGATACACCATCTTGTTATTCTCATAACACAATAGGCTCCTTTGGCAAAAAAAAAAAAATCAAGATTACACCCTGAGGAGGCTTTTAAACTACAATGAAATGATATTAAACTCTATTCATTGCCATTATGGAACCTACAAAAGAGTTTTTTATAGAGTTGCTTGTGGTATCCCTGTATACACAATACCACCTATGAATAAATAATTATAAGAGTAATAATGTCTGTTCTTTCATTTTGAGGAGGTAGATCTTTTCCAAATAGATGATGCAATAAAATGAAATAGAAGTTATTGTTATCTGGTTTTAAAACACTCACTAAATATTTAAGAAAATCTTCTTAAAATCTTCTATAAGATTTTACCCCAAATTTTTAGTGTTTTAAACCAGATACTGCTTTCACCACCATATTTCCCCAGAATGCTCATGCACGTACACTCATCCCCCAATTGAAATTATCTATGTGATATGGGAATACGCCATGTGTAGCTGAAGAAATTCAATCCCTACAGTTCCCTTAGTATAAAATTCATGTATGGAGTGATCAAATATCAGCTCATAATTTTGTATATGATGAGTGCAGGTAGATGATTAAATAATCAACAAGTTATGCAGGGACTTTTTAATTTCATTTTTCTAGAAAATAATATAGGGCAAAGGAAAGAAAAATGGGATTAAAAATGCTACATTGTGTTCAGTGAATATGATTGATGAGGTTAAAATATTTTCCTAAAAACCTTTTCTACCTAATTATAGGGCAGAGACTTCACTTTATTAATCAATTATATCTAATCTCTACAAAACCTAATGCATGCAGCATTCAACAAATTTGGAGTGAATTAAAAATAAAATAATTTTTAGATTATTTGGCTGAGATTCAGTATCAAATAAATATTATAAACATGAATATGTATAAAGAGATCAATTATACTTCAACATTATTTATTGTAACAGATTTTCATATGTTTTATATGTGTTTAGAAAGCATTGAAGCATGTACTTGCAAATGCTGATGCTATATCAATGATAAATATATTTACTATGATAGTCAATTATGTTAATTTCATAATTAATTCCTTAACTACTTAAATGGTTAGTATAATAAACTAGAGACCCGGTGCATGAAATTTGTGCATGGGAGGTCAGGGGATGTCCCTTAGCCCAGCCTGTACCCTCTCCAATCTGGGACCCCTCGAGGTATGTCTGACTGCCCATCTAGGCCCGATTCTGGTAGGATCAGGTGTAAATGGGCAATCAGACATCCTTCTCACAATCCAGGTCTGCTGGCTCCAAACTGCTCACCTGCCTGCCTCCCTGATTGCCCCTAACCACTTCTTCCTGCCAGCCTGATCACCTGCTAACCACTACCCTGCCAGCCTATTTGCCCCCAACCTCCCTCCTCTGCCAGCCTAGTCACCCCTATCTGCCCTCCCCTGCAGGCTTGATCACCCCCAACTGCCCTCCCTTGCAGGCCTGGTCCCTCCCAACCACCCTCCCCTGCTGGCCTGATCACCCACAACTGCCCTCCCTTGCAAGGCCTGGAACCTCCAACAGCCCTCTCCTGCTGACCATCATGTGGTAGCCATCTTGTGTCCACATGGGGACAGGATCTTTGACCACATGGAGGCAGCCCTCTTGTGTGTTGGAGTGATGGTCAATCTGCAAATTACTCTTTTGTTAGATAGGATAGAGGCCTGGTGCATGGGTAGGGGGCCAGCTGGTTTGCCCTGAAGAGTGTCCCAGATCAGGGTGGGGGTTCCCTTGGGGGTGAGGGGCAGCCTGGGCAAGGGGCCTGTGGAGGTTTGCAGGCCAGCCATGTCCCCCAGTGACCCAAGGGGAGGCCCTGGTATCTGGGATTAATCTATGTCTACAATGGAAACTTTGTAGCCTGGAGTGGAGCCAAGTCTTCTGCTTGCTCTGGGGCAGCAGCCATTTCTGTTTGAAACATTGTACCCTAGAGTGGAGGCCTAGGCCAGCAACAGTAGGCTGAAAGCTTGGCTTCCTCCATTGCCAGGGAAACCCAAGCCTCTGTTCTCTCCAGCTCAGTGGCTGCCGCCATTTCTGTATCTTTTATAATTGAAACTTTGTAACATTGAGTGGAGGCCTAGGGAGGCAGAAAGCTTGGCTTACTCTGTTGTCGGGGAAACCCAAGCCTTCCTCCTGCTCTCAGTGGCAGCAGCCATCTTTGTTGGAATTTATTTGTATAAATTGCTCCTGATTGGCTGGCGGGTGTCACTGTGGGCATGGCTTGTGGGTATGGCAAAGGTATGGTCAAATTCGCATATTACTCTTTTATTGAATAGGATGATGTGATCAGATTATTTTAAAGTTCATAATAGAATAATCTATCGCTTATTTATTAATAAACTTCTCATTTCTCCTTAGTTATATTCTTAAACTTAACCTTAAATAATTTTGGAGCAATATTTATTTTCCAGATCTCTTTAGTTATATCTTTCATCTCAAAAGGTAATGTTTTCTTCATTGGGAAATTAGTTATATAGATTTCTTTTTACAAATTCATGTTTTAAATTTCATATTAAATGTTAAAGAAAATATGTTTGCTTTCTACTACGGTCAAGGGTTCTGCATTCACAGGTAGGTCATTTTTGGGGAAATTCTAACAATTTCACATCATCTTCTACTCACTGATGTCCCTCCTGTTTTTGGACTGACTTTCATTCTCAAGGCTGCCCAGTTTGTAAAGTCCCAAGCCTTTTTCCTGACCATGGATGTATTTGCACTGCTTTCAATACCCAGCTTTAAGTAGACTGTCCTGTTTCTAAATGTGCCACCTTTTCAAATGTAAACACCCTTGTTTTAACCTTGTTTTAATAATGACCTCATCATTTTCAAAATATTCTGCAGTTAAGATAAAGAAAACACATCAACCTACATTGCCTGCCTCATACAAAGTGCTAAAATCATTACTCTTATTTCCCATTTATTAGTTTCTGTCATACAATATTTACTTTAAAACCCGGTCCAATATTTCCCCGAAATATTTAAATATTTATTGAGTCTAAGTTTTCCCTTTTGTACTGAAGCCACAAAGATTTGAAATAATTTCTGGTCTTCCTTGAAATATTCATATCATTATGACATAAAACTTGAAGGAAAAATCAGCATCCTGGAAATGTTGCAAAAGATTAGTTAGTTCTATCGCATTTAGTAGCTTGGGGTTTATTTCAACTCAAAATAAATGGCATGTATGATCTTGGCCTGAAACTTAGATAATATATTATTCATATTCTGAAAAGGAAAGTTTGCAAACAAATGAGATCACACAGCATTTGCCTCTAAGACACTGAACAGGTTGTATCACGAAAAAAAAGTTTAGAAATGTTATAAAGCAATGCCAAAATGAAATAAAATTTAGCTATGCCAGACAAACCTATTCTCTTTATGTATTTCAGCCTTGGAAACACATTGATTTTTCAAAAGGTTGTCTTTTAGCTAAAGATATAAATTCACCTTCAACAGCCCTTCTTCAGAAATAACTGACTAGTCTTTGGAATCTGAATTTTGCATGATATACAACAAACTATTTGAAAAATAAGCTCATGCTGCTATTTTAAGAGACGTAAAAAGAATTTATTCAGTTTCAACCTAGGCTTAAAATTATAAGAGTTTTTATTGGTAAGAGACTTGGGTATTATCTATTTAGCTCTTTCTATCAGTTTGGGGAAAGGCCACAGAGAATGTTTGCCTTTTCCACATCCTATAAATTTTAATGCCATAACAAGAAAAAAAAAGGATGCTCCGATTTATACTACTTCATTTATGAGTTTTTTGTTATCTAATATCAATTTCAAATTAAGTTAAACAAAATTATATTCATCTTTTACCCTATGTCAAGTTTTCGAGATTAAAAAAGTTAAAGGTGCCATTAAGTAGCTCAGGATCTATTGGTGACAACAGTTATGTAAACATATGATGGTAAGAGAATGTGAGACCATCATAACAGAATGTTGTGCATGGTGGCACAGGGGCAAGATTAACTGCATCTAAGTAAGACATACTCAGGAAGAGTTTACAGTGGAGGAAACATCTGAGAAGGTGTTGAAGGAAAGACAATCAGCATTTGACAAGTGATGAAGGTCAAAAGAAGGGCAATCCAGGTAAGGCTCACAGACATACAATGGACACCAGCAAGAAGCTGAACTATACATTTAACAGTTAACACCTGTAGCTAGGGTATGTTAGGGGGAGAAACCACAAGTCATTAAGACTGGAGATGAAGTCAAAATCAAATCCCAAAAAGGTCATTAAAGCTAAGTGAATCTGGGAGTCTGAAGAAGCAATTGAATTATGAGTAATGTGGTAGATTCAGGATTGAGAATGAAATATTTTATATATTATGGAAAGTAATTTAGGAAAAAGACAAGGGAACTGAAAACCAGTTTTTTCCCTAAAATTTAGTTGAGAAATGAAACTAGATCAAATGGAATAGGTATGTAAAAGTAGAACATAAGACCGTTGAGTGAGGGAGAAGAAGGGGAAAAAAGAGACCAAGACAGGAAACCATGAGTCTAAAAGAAGTATTAATTGACCTATTTATTTTTATCTTGTTTTTTTTTGTCATAACCAACCTTCCATAGTAATAAATTAATATACTCTCTGATCTAGCAATTTGATTCAGGATGGGTAAAATTATTCCCTGTATCCAATTTCCACTCTATGCCACCAATGCCATGAATCCACAAGTTAATCCACCTTCCTCTCATCAGAAAATATGCTAAATTGTTTAAAATTTTAAAAAATTCAAACTTCTTAAGTATTAATGAAGTCTTAGATAATGCAAACTATTTTTACCTGGTCTTCTTATTGGTCAGTGACTTTTTAGAGAAGCTGATCTTACAAAAAAAAGCATCCAACTAGGAGTTGTAACTTTTTTAAAAACCCCATGCTATTTCCTGATATGATTATAGTGATTCCTCTCAGAAGACTGCATTTAACCTCCTTCAACTCCTCCTTCACCCAAAGAACTTAATTAACTATTTTAGGACATAATCATGAATAATACTTGCAGCTGGTAACTTAGGCATAACCCCTATACTTTTAGTTCTTTTGTTCTCAAAATAACACTTTATACATCAGATATTTGTACCAAAATTGAGCCTTGTCTCTTTGTACAGAATTGCTGTTCCTCTTGCTTAGTCAATAAACAGAATATTACTAACATAGTACTACTTTAAATTTCTAAGAAGCACCCCTCACTTCAATTTCTATCACTCAAAATCATTACGCTACTGGATAGAGAATCTAATTAAAATTAAAGTTTAGGAAGTAAATAAATCACTGTTACTGAGGTGCTTTGTCTTATTATTTTAAGTCTAACAAATTGAAAGGTAAAAAGTGACTATGATGATGGCAGTGATCTCTGTGACAATGAAATTGGTAGTGATGAGTAAAATAAACAAACATCTATCTCTTCAGTAAAAAGTACATGCAATCATTACTACAACTGCATGAATTTAGTACCTTAATTGTGACTTTGAAAATGAGCAACTTGAAATTCAAGGAAATTTAGCAACTTGTTCAAGTTCAACCATTTAGAAACTCAGTCCAAAGTCTGATTATATGTGTTTTATTTATGCTATAACATATTGCATCTCAGAATATCCTTCATCTATTAATATTAGCTTTACCCAAAAAAGTATCTATTAGCTTATCCATTGTCATCCATTTGCTCAACAAGCACTTAACAAGTGTGATAAGCCCACACAAAGTCTTGAAAATATAAAGATAACTTTAATAGTAATATGCAGTATAGTAAAAAATCAATTCATGTAAATAAATGATAGAAATACAATTAAACAAGATATTTAAAACAATAGCATTAATAATAATTATGACTAATTTTAATTAAGCCCTTAAAATTTGCTTTGCACTGCTTTAGGTTCTTTATATGTGTAAACTCATTTAATCCACAAAATAACTCTATGAAATAGGCTTTGTTACTACCCATGTTTGAAAAATTAAAGCACAAAGAACATTAAGAAAATTACTATAAAACTGTCAGCCAAAGAAAGCATAATTTTAATCTTCTCAACAAACATTTATTGCATGCCTACAGTGTGACAAGTTTTGTTTGGTAATTAGGAAATGCCTTGGAAACAATGAAGCACATCAGTCAATTGTTTACAAATCATATTTTTTAAATGAATAGATGAAATAGAAAAGGACATTCAAAGTGAGAGAGAGAGACAGAGGGGGGGGGGGGAGAGAGAGAGAGAGAGAGAGAACCACCAATGCACCAACAGCAGTACACATTTGACAATTAAGTTACTATTCACAGTAACTTCAGAGGTCCTTGAAGCTGCCCAGAAATCTTATTTTCCTTGCTAGAGCTTTCTCCCCAATGTCATTTCATGCTTTACCATCATCTTAAAACCTCCAAATACCCCACTTCCAGCTTACTCTTAGTAAATGATCTTGTTAATCAAATTAATATTTATAACCACCTCAAATTCCTGCAAATATTTGGGCTAAGATCATTGTACAAAATAGTCCCTTCCAGGTACTCCTTATTACCTATATTATTTATGTAATACATTGGTATTTAAAAAAGAAGCTATCTATCATAATAAGTCATTGTATAATTATGTGTCACCTAAATGTTCTAAGGATTCCATGCTGGATAAACACAATCAGCTCAGAAATCATGGGTTGAGTAAATGTGTACAAAAATAGTTTTGTTAGAGAAATAAGAAAAAACAAATTTCAGAGATAAAAGGTTGAAGGAACAGTTGAAGAAACTGAGAATAGTTTATTCCATTACATTCTCTGTTTCTGCACTAAAAGTTCACTGAAAGTTCAGAACCATCTGGGAGATGTCCTTTCTTCCTATATTTAACAAACATAACAAAGAAAAGGAAGAGAGAAGTACACACACTATTCCCTATTTTGGCCATTACACCCTCATAAATGCATCTTTAGTTTAATGACTAGATGTCAAAATTATAAAATTTAATTAGCTTCATGCAGAGCAAGAAGTACTAAGAAATCTAAGGTGGTTTTATTTAGTTATAGGCTTTAAGTCTACAAGTCTATTTCATCTTTGACTATTTTTTGCTATAATACTGTGGGGGGAAATCTCTCCTCTCTTTTAAGGTGAACCATTCCACCTTTGTACAGAATGTTGTCCCATTTACCATCCTTAGAGAGTGACTCTAAACATTCTTCTTTTATTACATAAATCTTCAAGTATCTTCTGACTCCTCTCCTCTAGTTTATGTCCAGATATACTGACCAATGTGTTTAAATATGCTAAACTCTATCACTATCTTACAATAAAACAGTGATTTGCTTTGCATGAAAGCTAATGGAGACTTTTAGTCAGTGCTTTATTTGATCTATCACTCTTTGAGATACTCTGGCTTATGTTGTTATTTTGTTTCTTTGTGTGTTTTTTTTAATCTCATCTCTTCCTGCTTTTTTACCTACTCTTTATTTCATTTATGAACTCTTTATTCTTTAGAGATGAATTAATATCCAATACAAAGGTTATCTTTTATAGTATTACTTTAGTTGAATTACATGTGTAATCTTATTTTATTTCTATATTATCAATAAATCAGAATATTGAAGATATTTTCACCTGATCTAGAGACATGATAAAATGTTTATGTCCAGATATACTGACCAATGTGTTCAGCTAGAGAGGAGATCGATCCTGTTTACATATTACCCGCTAGGGAATCAAATACAGGTCCTTTGTATTCTCAGATGGATATTCTGACAAACTAAGCCAATTAAGGTTCAGCAGTGAGAAAGACAGAACCACAGAGGACACATACTGCATTGCTTACTGTTGTAAACAGCATTTGAAAAAATACCTAAGTTGGCCATCACCCACCTACCCAATATTAAAGATAGGGTTGTAGAAATGCAGAGGAGAACCAGTAAATGAGTGAACAGATATTCCTAACAAATCCTAATAATGCTTCTTTTTATGATGCACAGTTGGAATTTATAGATTTGGAAGTCAGAGATGTTGATAGGGTTATCTTTTCTCAATGACAAAATTCTGTGGAAGTCAACTTTTTGGTGTGAATGTTTGTTTACCTGTCCAGTTAATTTTTTCTCTTAGAATATATGAGATCCGTTTTATGAATTAACATGGACTAAGGTAGGTTATTACTAGTATTTAAAATATTAGATTCCTCCTCTAGTTTCTTTATATACCACAGTTTTCTTCTATTTAATGTTGACTTGCTTTAATTACACATGATATCCCATGTTCTCTGTTACCCATGGGCAAACAGCCAGCGTTAACAACAATTAAGTGTTTCTGTAATATCTTGCCCTTCTATAAGAATCAGGAAAGCAGTCTAGAGTCTCCTTCCAAAGAAGACACTCCTGATCAAGATATCTCCTCCTCAGAAAGTTACAGAAAACACAGTCCCACAGATATGTGTGCCTTTCAGTAATACTCCAGAGCAAATGTAAGCTGACATATTTAAATATTAATTCAAAAAAGCAATCACCTGGAATTTTAGGGAAAACAAGTAATTTAAAGCAAGTCAACAGAAAAAAAAATACCCAAAACCCTAAGATATGCCCTGATAACTAGGACTTTCAGATGTTCCAATTTAAGTGCAGAAAGAAAAGTTATATTCCAATTAGACCAGGCTTTCATAGTATACAGATGCCAGTTGTCCATCGTGTGAAAATCAGCGATCATGATGGTAGGTTCAATGCTTCATTTTTTTCTTTATTTTTTGTTAATGCTTCGTTTTAAACTATTTACTTTATTATTTTCAAGTTTTTTAAAATAGTACGTACTAGCTTTATAATTCCCACATGTTTCTTCTCTTAGTTGTTCTTAGGAGCATGATTAATATACAATTACCTTTCTCAGATAAATAGCATCTTATTACTCTTAGTAAAAAATATGGAAATAACTATGTTTTAACTCTATCGAAAACTCTCACTCAGTAACAAATTACCTCAGTACAACAGAACATCCTAGACTTTTCCTGTGAAGAAGCACAGCAATCAAAAGCTAACATTTTATAGAAGAAACATGTTCCAGAATGGGATTTAAAAAGCTGTAAATTTCACATGACCTTTCAACAACAGCCTTACACTCTGGTATGAGACACACAATAATTTTAGCTCCCTAAATGGGGAAGAGAAATGCAGGCCTTAAAAGAGAAAGCTTTACAAGCTGTAACCCTTTACAGCAAAGATCTACCCTGTTACGGGAGAAACAACAAAGTAATAATACTAACAATTTATTGCTTTTCTAGGTGAAGTGAAAAACACCCATTAAATGCTTTTGTGGAGACTATCTTTAGTAAACAAATGTTGACTAGTTAATGTAGCAACTTCTATAGTTTATAGTTCTTTTTTTTACTCTAGGGACCTTTCCACAACTTCAGGAATTGTCATGCTACCTGAACATTTAAAGAGACAGACCGAGAGACACACACAGGCAGAGAGAGCGACAATTCTATATTAAGAAAAAATAATTATCAGCTTTAGCTTAACAGTTAAATACATGTTTACAGTTTTCTAGATTATATCATTCTGATGACTAAGCCACTGAATACCATCACAAAGAAACACTGGATGTAAATTCAGGCAATGCAATCTCTTATTCTGTCTCTGTCCTTTACAGGCTATGAGACTTTGAATGATACTCTTTGACCCTTCTGAGTTCCAGCCATGAGATTAAGTTAGAAATGAAATATCAACATACTTTGAAAATACTAACGTTCTACAGTGTATTATTTTTTTTTATTAATCATTAGTGATTCCAAGTATCCAACAAAAAATAAAAGATTCAGTCCTCTTGTTCAGGTGGCTAACAAGCTAGTTGGGAAATAAAATATGTATACGCACAAAATAAATTAAAAGCAATAAATTTAATTCTAATCTAAGGAGTTGGTGATGGATTTGGAGCTAAGAAGAAATTTGGGAAATGAGATTCAATAACACTGTGGATGGGGAATGAAATGAAAGTCTCCCCCCCGCTTGAGATTTGGAAATGTGTGTTAAAATTGATTGAAATTAGGTTGGTCCAAAAAGAACTCCATTTGTGAAGTGATATAGTGTTTTCAGTCTGAGATGCAGTACGCTAGCCCTGAGAAAATATTTATGTTGTGAGAAATTGGTCTTATGTGACTGGAATTTGAGAGGTTCTACCTGGAGGTACATGTTTGGCTCAAGGGATGACACAATGCATTTATGAGTATGGCTCACATAGAATAAGCATACAACAGGGGGTAGGGGAGGTTGGGGGAAGGTCAATTGGGGGAAAAGAAGATATATGTACTAATATATGTAATACTTTAAACAATAAAAATAAATAAAAATAAAAATTACTATAATGAACAGGGAAAAAAAAGAATCAAGAGCAGAAGCTTCATGGCAAATGCTGATGTCACTGGAGAAAGTGAGAGGCAAGGAAAGGGCTTTAAAACAGATTTAAGAAAATAAGAACCAAAATGCCAATTATATAGGAGCTGCAAAAGAATTCTGAACCAGAGGATAACATCTGAGAAAGGAACTTTAGTAACAGGGCAAGCAAAAGTGAACTTCAAACTCCCGAATGATTTAGTAATAAAATAAACAAGTACCTTGTGGAAGCAGCAAAGAAAGAAACTCGTAATCCAGGAGTTCAGCAGGTACACAAAGTGGGGAAATCTTCAGTGAGAGAAAGGTAGTTGAGTTAGGAAAAAAATGTGCAATATGCCAGAAATCTGAACAGGTTCCAAGGTGAAACAAAGTGGTCACTGGAAGAGGAAGCTTGCAAATACTCAAGCATGAGAGGTTACCCTCTCCAGGAGGCTGGAATGAAGAATAGATGGTTTACCTGAAACAGGAGAGAAAGCTTTTCCTCCTAGACTGGGAGGAGTCCGGCAAGAAGTCTTCCACATGAAAGACGGGAATACACAAGGGGAATCATGCCAGATGGTCTCAATATTTCTTAAGTAGGAACAACTCATCTGCTACAGGTGAGAGCATGACACGAATGAGTTTGGAAGCTAATGAGAGTGAATGAAGTCTGCCCATTGGCTGGAGAGGATGTGCTGGAATCAGTAAGCAATTAGGGACATTATTATTTTTTTTAATGAGCATCAGGAAAGAGCTGATGAAAAATGCCTATCAATAATCCATGTTTTGCAGGTCAGAAGAGTTCTTTGTTTTGCTAAAAACTGATCTGAGCCTCAGGAGTTGGGCAGGTGTGTGCAGTAAGGCGTGGCTACGAAATTCCTAAGGACTGGCTGGCATTCAGTGAGTAGTTTGTCCCTTTTGAGCTCCCAGAGGTGAATTTTATACTTAAATGAAGTAAGGCTTTCAAGCATCTGTTTTTGCCAAAATAAGGAATTATACTAGATAAACACTGTGCTTTATTCTTTGGGGTTTTTTGTTTATTACTTCTGATACTGGAAGTTTATGGCAGTTATTTCAGGTGTGGTCGGGAATTAGCAAAAGTGATTGCTTTTGTAAATGCTATTTTGGTAACAAAGGTGTTATTTTAGTGGAGTGGTAGAAGTTCTCTAGTAGATCTCATGCTATAAGGATGGGTGTCTTTAATTCACTTTCTATTAACTGCACTATTGTAGAAGTTGACAACAACCTGTACAAAACCGATTGTCAGGAAAATTATTATTGCCCATGGCAAAGCAAATGCATTTCTCATGATACAATTGAGATACAATTGATTTCACTCATCTAGAACAGGATGTTTTATTGCTCTAGAGGTTACTAACTAATTTACAGTTATTAGCAAACTTATTTCAATATTCTTGATGACCTGTATTTTTCTTTTCTATTGACAAGTCTGATTTTAGGAAGTGAACAGGGATAAAATATTTTGTTTTTCTATAATAATTTCCTTTTATATAATCATAACCATGCTCAGCTGAATTTCCATTTTCTAGTCCTCTGTGACATGTCAAGTTTATCCCAGAGCTCTCTAGCCACTGTCAATATTGAACAACTCCAATCCAGTGTAGGCCAATGTAAAACAATCATAATATGATTTGTCTATCTTCTCTCCTCTTCACATACAGTTGGTGATAACCTGTATTTTTAAAATTCCTCTTTTGAACTTAACAACAGAATCCCTGTGTTAATTTACTTGCTGCTATACAGACCACTTTTTCTAAGTATTTTTAAAAATTGCAAGGATATATATTATAAACATAGTTCTATGGAGAGCTTTAGGTAACATGTTCAAAGGCTGGCTTCCTCTTGAGTTTCCTGAGCCTGGAAAACACAACCCTCTACTCACCCCAACCTTGTGTGATTGGCTAAACATAAACATAAGTTAGGTTGACAACAAGAGACAGTTTGTAAAATGCCTTTTACATTTTATAAAATGTAAGTAAGAGAAGGGAGCTCATTTAGCATAGATGGAAGGTTAAGAGATGTCTCCTCCAGATCCTGTACAAAATCCTACTTTTAAAAACTCCTGCTTCACCCACTGCAAGCCGCTCTTCCTTTAAAGACTGCCAAGCTTCCCTCTCCTTTCTGTGAAGGCTAAGAAGGAATCAAAGGGACTGGAATGAAGTCACAAAGAGAGACAAGATGTGAAAGCTACAGCTTATTGTGCTGAAAATGATGCCTGTCCAGGTTATGAGCCAGAAGGTAATGGAGGTGGACTCCTGCTTCTATGCTTGACCAACCCAATCACATGAGTGCAGGACACCTCGTTCCCCTTTTCATTTTGCTAGTAGGAAAAATAAGTGCTTAATGACCTGTGGGGACATTGACAGCATATAAGAAAATAATATATGTGGTCAGTCAAGAAAAAAGTGAAAAAAGATCTACATTTATGGAGGAGCTTAGGAAGACGGAATAGCTTGCAAAAAGCCTCTGCTGAAATACTCTCCTTGAGGGGTCTATATCAGCAGCATTTTCTGCTCAGAGAACTGTTAATGAGAACGTTTTTTGTACTGTGGTGATTGCAGGAGGATCAGGGTGGGTGGAGGTGGAAGAGGGTTTAGAGGGGATAAATAGTGATGAAAAAATAAAATATGAATAAACTTTTAAAAAAGAATTTTTGTTGCCTCTTATTTCTTAATTCATATAAGTACAGACATTGAAAGTAAATAACTGCTTGAAAATTTTGATATGGCCATGGTATAATATAATGTTATCATTATTATTATAAAAATAATTACTGACTATTTTGATGTTTGCTACATTTCTCAAATTATTATTCCATATAAGCTTGCAAATTACAAGCAAAATATTTGTCCCTCAGGATGCTTAAAATGAAGTTTCAAAACAAATTCAGGTGAAGTAATTAAAGTTGTATCTTTATATGTGTGACCAAATCAAATAAAAAATATCTTAAGAATTAAATGGATGAATTTCCCATTCATGATAAAATTCAATTAAAATATAGGAAATTTACCACCCATCCTAGTATATAAAATGCCGGGAGCCATCATGACCAAAACAACTGGATGGACAACTGAACAGCAGGCTAATTAGGCAAACAGGCCAGCAGGAGGATTAGTGAGGGACAACCAAATGAATGAACAGCAGGCTGCATGGGGCAGCCAGGCCGGCAGGGGGGGAGCAGTTGGTTGCAACCAGGCCAGCAGGGAGGGACAGTTGGGGGCAACCAGGCTGGCAGAGGGGAGCAGTTGGTAGTGATCAGGCCAGCAGGGGTGGAGAGGGAGTTGGGGGCTATCAGGCAGGGAGGAGGGGCAGTTGGGGGGGACCAAGCCTGCAGGGGAGGGCAGTTGGGGGTGACCAGGCTGGCAGGCAGAGGTGATTAGGGGTGATCAGGCAGGCAGGCAGGTGAGCAATTAGGATCCAGCAGTCCCAGATTGTGAGAGGGATATCCGACTGCCGCTTTAGGCCTGATCTCTGAGGTTCCTGGATTGGAGATGGTGTAGGCTGGGCTTTGGGGACCACCCCATGCATGGATTTCATACACTGAGCCTCTAGTCTATAATAATAAAAGCATAATATGCTAATTAGGCCAGATGTCCTTCCAGTCGAAGCCGGGGTTGCAAGGGAAACCTGGATTCCAGGTGCCTGTCAGCAGCTGGAGAGAAGCCTAGGTCCCAGGCTCTACAATCTCAGTCTGACAGTGGGAGAAAATGCCTAATTTTGGAAATCTTTTTTGATAGAGAAAAATTCTGCCTGTAATAGAATCAGGCCAAAAAGGTTAGTAAGAAGAGACGGGATCAAGTATAATGTTAAGAATGGCCTGAAGGGCAGTTAGAATGGAATTTTAATAATAGTGGTATGAGCGGTGAAGGCCTGAACTATAGTTCATAATAGTGTTTGTGTGAATGAGGTAGAAGGGGAGGTTTTTAGAAATCTCATAATAAAAGATAGCAAGTAACTAATGATTATAATAAGAGGAAGGCCAGAAAAAAATTAAGAAATGCAAATATTATAGACTGAAATAAGAAAGACGGCTCCATTGAGTTAAAAAAAAAAAGTTTGTTTAAATTGACAACCATTGCCCCAAGCTTTCTTTTTAGTATTCCATACTTAGTAAATATAAAAGGGGAAAACAGTATAAAATTATGCAAGATTTCTTTTTAATAAAAATTATAATTTAGATTTGAAATTTTTAAAAAAGCAAATAATAAAACCACTACAAATATTCACTACTACATAAAGAAGCAAAAATTGATTGAACAATAGTAGTAGTCATGGTTACCTGCATGTCATTACCCTGTATGATTATAAAATTCATTCCTACGAATAACAAAATTATAGCCTAACAAAATACAAAATAATCTTGCAACAAAGATAAAAACACAAAGAAAGTATTTAAATAAACAAAACCCATCGCTTCATAATATAAACTTGCATAATCTCTAAGACTAATTCAACTCTTCTATAATATATGCATCTCCCTATTTTATATGACTATACTTCTTATAAATAATAACTAACTTATTCAAATTAGTTATTTGAAAAGACACAAGCATATTCAAAAAAGAAACAAAATAGTCATCCTTTTGCCTAGCTGGTGTGGCTCAGTGGAGAGAGCATAAGCTTGCTGACTGAAAGGTCCCAGGTTCAATTCCAGTCAAAAGCCCATGCTCATATTGTAGGCTCCATCTCCCATAGGGGCATGCAGGAGGCAGCCAATCAATGATTCTCTCTCATCATTGATGTTTCAGTAGCTCTCTCCCTCTCCCTTCCTCTCTGAAAGCAATAAAAATATATTTTACAAAATATTTATCTTTTTCTAAATAGGTAAGTTTTATAGCATCAGCCATTTTAATTAGTGTTGTTATATTATTTATAGATAATTTTGTTTATATTTGTTTGCTTTTTGTAATATATTTAAACATCTTTAGATAGATATTACCAGAGCCAAGGTCACCAATCCTGGCCTGTCATGAAAATAAAATTTGAATTGTTTTAATGTCCTTATTTTTAAGAGATTAGTCAGTAATGCATTTTCATATTACATTGTAAACTCTTCTTATCTTGTTAACTTCTTAAACCAGACAAAGTTATGCATAAAACTCCCTTATTAGAAATGGCCACTCAGAATTATTCCTCCTGAAACTGTGGTATACAAAGGTGGTAGGTGTAGATTCTACCATATGTTTAAACATAATTGATATAATTAAATTGCCACCTTAAAGGATGTGTTTTCATCCACATAATTTATACAGTGGCTATGAAAATAGAACATGATTTATAAATTTAATAATTGCATTAAATTTGAGGAGCAAAGAGCACTTGGCTCTGCATCTGAAAATTTAGATCCTATTCTGATTCTGGCCCTCATTTAGCTTTAGGAAATCACTTAATTTCTTTGAGTCTTAGTTCCTTCATCAAGAAATTGAGTGCGTGCCTGGTCAGTGCAGATCAATGGTGGAGCATCAACCTATGAGCCAAGAGGTCACAGTTGGATTCCCCATCAGGTCCATGACTGAGTTGTGGGTCCGATCCACAGGAAGGAGAGTGCAGGAGGCAACCAAACAATGATTCTCTCTCATTATTGATGTTTCTTTCTCCCTCTTCCTTCCTCTCTGAAATCAATACAAATATTAAAAAATAAATAAATGGAGGGAGCTGTTTGCTAAATGACTTGGTACAAAAACATGATGGAACGTAATTCTGCATACTGGTTACATACCTCTTCAGTTTCTAGGAACTGCAGATAAACATTTTGTCAATAGTTTCTCTCTGCTAATTTGCCTCAGCTCTTACATGCATTGGGCAAGTTCCAAATCACAAATGATCCCATTGAGCATTTTGAACCTGTTAAAGTGAAGCATACTCTGCGGAAACATCTGTATAATATCCAGCAAAACAACTAAAAGTATCATTTGGGCTTTCCAAAATCAATGTCTAGGCTACATCTACAATGACTTATTCCCATATTCTACCAGGGCTTTTCCTCCTTTGGAAACTGTTATATTACTATCTCCTGAAGAAGCTAATGAAACTCTGAATAGCTCACTCTTCCTGTGATCTTCTAGCCTAGGAAAACATCTCTAGATGGAACATAGCTATTATTCTGCAGATTAAATTGAAATGAATCTAGTGGTATATCCATTTATTAAAATCATAGACACTGAAAATTGGTAAGGATTTTTTAAAAAATACTCAAAATCAGTTTGAAAACAATTGTAACTGGTGGCCTCAAATCACTACTGCAGACCCCTTCAGAGTTATACTGAATCCACGTACAACAATGGAGTAGAATTTTGTATCAACATAGAATCATACTGTGCCTATAGAGAAAACAGTTCAATCAGTTGATTTTTTTTTCAATCAGTTGATTTTTAATAATCATTGGGTTCATTCAACTCTACCTTTTTTATGATATTGTTCCAAATAACATATTTCACTTTTTTTTTTCTCAGCCAATTATTTATTGTTCATAGAGCTAGTGTGGAGATATCCTTTAATATAAGATGAGAAAGCTATAGCTGATTTTGGGTCCCTGAATACCATGCACAGGCTTTTAAGTCTGTATAAGTCACTGTCATTAAAAGCTTAAGAACATAGTATTTGAATGCAAATAACCCTGAATTCTAGCCCCTTCTCTAGTAGTGATAACAAGGGACTTCATATTTTTTTTATCATCACTTTTGTCACCTACAAAATGTTTTCACAAAAAAATTATACCTCCTGGATTGGTTTGTATTATAACTAAATGAGATAACAATTAATACATGTCAAGATCTTAACACAATAATATAATGAGATAAATGTAAACACATTACTGTAGAAAATATATTAGTTACAAAATATTAGGTTTTTTATATGATTTCTGAACTAAAATTTGTAACTTTATAAATTTTGTAAGCTCAATAAATTTTTCTAGGTTTACTTTTAAGCTTAACTAAGTTAAGCACCAAACTCAAACTTTATGGCCCTATCTACACATTACACTCAAAATCGCCTGTATGTAAGTTATTTTAAAGTGATTTAAATATAAGTATACAACAAATGTACACATTTTTAAATCCTAGTTTTAGTTAAAAGTTGGCTATTGTACCTGATGATATACAACCTCTTTAGCCATAGAACTTCAATTTGTAAAGTGCCTTTGAGTAAAAAGCTTTCTTCTCTTTGTTAACAAATGAAATGGCTTGTTCCCAAATGACCACTTCTTCATTTCAGTGTAGAAATGATCTCCTCATGTTTCCTGGTACATCTATTAATCTTTTCCTGGAATTCGCAAATGAAACTCGCTTTCTGGAACATCATATGCATAGCAACATTATGTGAAGATACTATGAGAACCTTCAGGATTCTATGGAAGAAAAATGGCTTGCCCAAGTCCACATGAGGCTATCCCAGAACAGAGATCATCTGGGTTCTGGACTAGTTGTCCTCATCACATTAGTTTTTCTCTGCCCACCTCATATTTACAAATGAAAGTGGCAGATGCTCATCCTCACACAGTGTGAAGCAGTATTGATGCTCTTTCCCATTTCATGTAAATAGGCCTATGTAGAGCAAAGAAGTAAGCAAATCTCTCTTTAAAAAAAATATTTGTATCGATGTCTAGAGAGAGAGAGAGAGAGAAACATCGATGTGAGAACAAGTGGCTGCCTTCTGCATGCTCCCCAGTGGGAATTGAGTCTGCAACCCAGGCATATGCCCTGACCACGAATCGAATAGGCACATTTTTGACACATCGGCTGATACCCAATCAACTAACCCTCAGAGGCCAGGTAGCAATGATCTCTTTCTTTTCTATCTCATGTGTTTCCAGAATGTGTGAAGATCTTTCAAAGGGCATGTCTCTCCTACTCTCCTCCCTTCCCAGGGTGGCCTAGAGCTAGATTTCAGCACAGAACCCAGTTCACAAAGAGGATGTTCCAAGGACCAAAGGAGAACAGAAATGGCCGTGGGGCCTATAAAGTGCTCCCGGAGCAAGTAATTCTGGAACATTGGTTCACACTCACCTGCTTTCCACTCTGTGAATCACTGTGTTAGCAAAAGAAGGTTCCTCCCTCTGTAGAACTTAACTAAAAATTAGGAAAGGTCAATTACAAGACGTATCCTCTATTTTCTTCAATTTCTATTATTCATACTGTCCTATCTAATAAAAGAGTAATATGCAAATTTGACCATACCTTCGCTACACTACCAGCCAATCAGAAATGGGAGATGGGGCCCGGCCAAGCAGTGATGGTAGGCCCTCTAATTGATCGAAGCAGCATGGGTGTGGCCGGGCTGAGGGTGTAGCCAGGCAGTGATGGCCTGATCTTGGGGTGACTGCTTCGCTGCTTGCCCCAGGCTGGGGGCAAAAAGGCCTCACCAAGTGGTCTTTTTGCCCCCAGCCTCTGGCAGGACAGGCCGGGCTGGGGGTATGGCCAGGCAGCGATTGGCCCCAATCTTGGGGCAACTGCTTTGCTGGCAGCCCCAGATCAGGGGCAAAAAAGCCTCGCCAAGTGGCCTTTTCATCCTCCCTGCTCCCTGGCAGGCCGGGCCAGGCCAGGCTGGGGGCGTGGCCAGGTAGTGATCGCCCCTATCACAGAGCAATGGCTGGCTGGGATTCCCTGGTTCAGCCTTGGGCAGGCCAAGGGGTGAGCCATCAGTAGGACATCCCCTGAGCGCTCCGAGTATGTGAGAGGGGCAGGTTGGGCTGAGGGACCACCCACCCCCCAGTGCATGAATTTCGTGCACAGGGCCCCTAGTACTATATAAAAAAGTTTTAGGTTCATAATAAATTCTTGTTGGATGAATATTTCCTTTTTCTGTTGTTAGCATTACAGAACTAATAGTGTGCACTGAATAGAAGCTTGTATCCTCCCTTATGACAGAAACCAAATTTCCACTGAAGCTTTTTATAGAGCTTTTACCATTTGTTATAATATATGGAACTATTTTACTACCAAATGTTATCCTCAGTTTATGTTACAAGAAATAAAAAAAAGATAATAGATTTATTATTAGAGAATTTTGTATGACAACTATTTATACACACAAAAATTAAAGAATCACCAGTGCCAGCAAGAAGAGTTCCCACATTTGCTGTGAAAATCAGTGGGCATTCCATTCAGGAAAGAGAAGGTCTGCTAGAGTCCCAGGCATCTTAAAGGGCCTGCACAAAGATTCACTCTTTCACAAAGATTCACTCAGTCTAATCTCTAGCAAAATAAAAGATGTTTAAAAAGCACCAGCTGCATAAGAAAAGGAACTGAATTGTTTGGCTTGAGGGAGAGTACTGGAGGGCAGCTCTAACCCGTACAGAAGTGGGGGCAGGCACCATTGTTCCTTTGTTTAACCCTCCCCTCACACAGCCAGTAGCTGTGGGTGCACCATATCTGAACCTTCAACAACCTGACTGATGCAACTTAACCTACCCTGGGGATTCCCTGAGCCCTAGCCAATGTATGCACCAGCCTGAACCACTTTCAGCACAAAACACCAGCACTGGGCATGCTTCAGACTTTCCTAAAACCTCTCACAGGCCCACAAACCCCAAGAAGCAGCAATTGGACTCATCATGCCCTGTATCTCTTGCAAAGTGGGCCCTGGCACTGGTAACAGCTGACCTGGTTTCACAGCAGCCTTTCTCAGTCACCTCCAAGTCCAACACAGGATCTACCAATCACAGATCACTTTGTAGCTCCTACCAGATGGCTGTGGGCCAAGCACTGACAGTGGATGACCTGGGCCTGCACCGGGGCCTCTCTCAGAAGACCCCAAAACCAACAAACATGGTGGCTGGATTCAGACCACACCAGAGAAACACCCAATTAGTTTCACAAATGACACATCCAAAGGTTGGACTCAGCTGGCACCAGAGCCCTACTAAAGTAAATCCCATGCAAGGAACAGCCCCCACTGACAGTGTGTGCACTGTAGTCATGGCCAGTCCTCACAGCCAGTCAGCTTGGAGGGACAATCCTACCCACTGGCATGCCAACAGCAATCAAGTCTCTACTACAGCAAGGACTAACAGGTGTGAGAGAGGTTGTGCAGAAAAGGAAACCCTCACTTACTGCTGATAGAAATACAGATTAGTACAACCATTTTGGCATATAGTCTGGTGGTTCCTCAAAAAATTAAGAGTAGAGTTACCATAAAATCCAGCAATACCTCTCCTGGATATCTTCTGAAAAACAACAACAAACAACTAAGAAACATGTTTCCATAAAGATATTGCAATATTATTCACAAGGGCCAAGACATAGAGAAAACCAAAATGTCCTTCAGTAGAGGATTGGATAAAGAAAATGTGGTACATATACCCAATTGAATATCCTCAGCCATAAAAGATGAAATAATGCCATTTGTGACAACATGGATGGACCTTGAGAATATTATGATAAGTGAAATAAGTGAGTCAGAAAAAGCCAACAAGAACCATGTGATTTCACTCATATAAAACTGAAACTCTTGGAAAAAAGAAGACATTTGAATAAATAATGATAATGCCACAGAAGTCAAGGAGGATGAAACCACAGAGGATCTACTGGATATTGCAAATTAGGAGCTAACTGTTGTTATCACCAGGACCTATTTTAGTACAATGGTGTGTTGAGGTGTGAATAGGATGAACAAGGGAAGGAAAGACATATGAAATTATTTTGCAAAAAAGTCTGCCCATAAGAAAGGGAGATCCGCAAGTAATTGGAGAGAATACTTTCAATGCTATTCTTTTCAGAATTTAAAAGGTTTATTTATAATTTCATCAGGAGATTTGGGACATACCTTTTAATTACCTGACAGCTAGGTGGTTAAAACATTTACCTACTGTCCAGCTAGTGTTTCTCAGTGGTTGGCCCATTATTATAATAATATTAGAGGCCTGGTTCATAAAATTCATGCACGGGAGGGTCCCCTCAACCCAGCCTGCACCCTCTTCAACTCAGGACCCCTCAGGGGATGTCCAACTGCTGGCAGTCAGACATCCCTCTTGAAATCCAGGACTTCTGACTCCTAAACCACTCACCTGCCTATCTGCCTGATCATCCCCACCCACCTCTGCCTGCCAGCCTGATCATCCCACAACTGCTCCACCTGCTGGCCTGATCGCCCCTAGCTGCCCTCCCCTGCTGCCTGATAGCCTCTAACTGCCCTCCCCTACTGACCTGATTGCCTTATAACTGCTCTCCCCTGCCAGCCTGATCACCCCCTAACTGCTCCCTCCTTCCAGCCTCATTTCTCCCTACTTACTCCCTCCTGCTGGCCTGATTGCCCCTAACTGACTATGCCTCAGCCCCTGCCACCATGACTTTGTCCAGAATGATGTCCGGAAGATGTCTGGTCTAATTAGCATATTACCCTTTTATTAGTATAGATTATAAAAACTTTTAGCTAAATTATGCTATGTTTAAATTCATCAGTAAGGAATAGTCTAGTATGGGTGATAAAAATAAATTGATAGCTTCTAAAGCATAAACTATTGACTGGCAAAATAGATTAAAATCCTGTGATTTCTCCCTATTGTGCTACTCAGTGTTTTCCTGTCCTCTGTGGTAGGTTGAAAAACTAAGAACAGAGAGAGGAAGACTAAACTTATGACGAAATACTGATAACAAAGCATTGTTCAGAAGAAGAAACCATCTCACAGCTCTTCATGGTTTCCTTAATGGTTAAACATATTTAGCAAAATCTCTGAACACTGTAAAAGCCTTTATACTTTAACTGTATTACTGAAAAGTATTTGCAGGCAGCAGAGTTAATGCAGTCTCCTTAAGGAAGCCATGGTACTCAGTGCATTAGGACTCTGCTCTACACTTTTAGCCCAATTATCCTATATTGTGGAATGAGGAAGGACTTTGTTCCTGCTCTCTGGTTCTCCTGGCATTTTATGTCTTTGTCACATTACCACCAAATTATCCAGGTTTTCTTTAAATTAGCCAATCACAAAGATCACTCTGGAGCTCCTTAAAATCAGATTTCTAGGCCACTTTCTCAGGGACTATGATTTGTGCGGTTTGGTGGGTTTCCCAAATCTGTGTTTTAACAAGCCAGTAAGGTACTTCTTTGATAAGATAAATTTGGAAATTGTATCCACTACTCTGCTCTTCCTGAGCATGAGCTCCCTCACACTGCTGTGATTTCTTTCTTTTTAAAAATATATTTTATTGATTTTTTACAGAGCAGAAGGGAGAGGGATAGAAAGTCAGAAACATCGATGAGAGAGAGACATCAATCAGCTGCCTCTTGCACACCCCCTACTGGGGATGTGCCCGCAGCCAAAGTACATGCCCTTGCCAGAATCGAACCCGGGACCCTTCAGTCCGCAGTCCGACGCTCTATCCACTGAGCCAAACCGATCTCGGCAATACACTGCTGTGATTTCAATCCACATGTTAGAGTAGGTGTTTGTTAGATATTAAAAAGAGCGAGGGAGCTAACAGGATATGTCTGATTAAGCAGGAAAGTGGTTTTGGGGTCACTCTGGGGATTAACTGACATTGTTGTGATGTACCCGCAGAGGAAGCCTTTAAAAAAAGTCAAATTATGGAGTCATTTTATTTAAAAAAAAAAAAGCCGGCAGCATACAAGTGGCTAATGCTCTTCAAATCCCACAGCCCCAAATAGCTCAACACATTTGGCTTATATTGGCGGACTATCACAAAGCTATTGATTACATCTTTGGTCTGGAATGAGGAACCTGCTTTGCAAAAAGACATTTTTATAGAAGCAGAAATAGAGCAAGTTAGTTACCTAAAGTGTCTAAGAATCACTGAATCAACAGAAACACATTATCTGGGACCACCTGGGCAATTTAGAATAACTGTGCTGTCCAGATCCTGGGATCACTGAGTCAAGAGGAATGCACTATCTGTAGCTCCTGAGGCAATTTAGAGTATGTTCTGATTCGGGGACCACTGAGTCAACCGAACTCGTTATCTGTAGCTACTGAGACAATTTAGGATAATTGTCCTGCCCTGGTTCCCAGAGGAATGTGCTTCGATGACCAGTGAGATCACAATCAATGGCATATTCAAACCATCATCAATGGAGTATTGGATAGCATACATAAGTTCTGAAAATCAAAATAACTTTTTATTGTTTTGGCAAACAAATAAGTACAGAAGTCAAACAGCAGTTTCTACCTGAGATGATTGTTACCATACTTCAATATCCACATGCCAAAGGAAGCAAAACATCTGACTAGGCAGATAGATCATTTTTTGCAGTCATAACCTCCTGCATAACAGGTCAGAAAGAATAAAAAAAGACCAGTGACCAGTGATTTATCATCCTAAGATGTCTGGGGAAGGTGGAGCAGAGGGATTCCTTTCACTAGTGCATGCAGAGTAGAAGCCAAACTGGCCAATTGGAACTGGAACCATAAAAGGAGAAGGGCATAAGCACAAGCTCAGGAAATCCAGGAAAGAGATCCGATAGTTTGAAAGAAAGCCGTCCTTTCCCAATCCAAGAAAATATAAGAAAGCACATACAAAAAGCACACACAAAGACCGAGGTGTGAGGGTGACTTTGCTCTCTCTAGCCTGTGTTGATGTTTTCTCTCTCTCTTTCTCTCTCCCTCTTCCTCCCCATCCCCAGAGTAACTTTCATTTTATGCTTTAGGAAACCTTGCCACTGTTGCTTAAATGTCTCCTATGGGTGCATCCCTGAATTCTTTCCTGCCACGCTTCAGAAGAACATGCTTCATCCTGTAACACAGGGGATAGTCTTTCCTGTGCACATATTCATCCAGTCACTCTTCCATCTTTCTTCCCCTTTATACATATTTGTGGCTGGCATCTGTATGGTTTCATTTTTTCTAGCAAATTCTACTTCTGCACTTCCTTCCAAACACTCTGGAATAAGAGTATCTTCTCCCAAAGCTATGATGTTTGTAGATAGGAGTTAAATAGAAGACTGGCTAGAGATATATGAACAGGAAGCATTCTAAAAATAACAGGAGAACTAGAGGAGAAAGACAGAGGATAGAGCAGAATGCTATACTCCTATATCTCTTTGGCATATGACTGCAAAAACACAAGTTTACAAAATATGGTGGAAACTGATGTTTGTGGTCAATTACCTTACACTGAGGACAGGGTGGCTTGTGCAGGGGAGGCTGAGAATGACACAGGGCCTGACGGTCCTCTCCAGGAGTAATGGGCTAGAAGGGACACCAAGACATGTACGGGAACAACTGTCGTTCAAGGCAGAATAGAAGAGAATCTGAAAAAATTATAAACTTACTAGCATTCTGAATGGGAAAAATCATAAATTTTGAGAACACTAGATCAACTTAATGCAAATAGCATGTAACCTAAGTTCTGAAATATGGGTCAAATTTGAAAGGTGCAATAAGAGAGGACGTTGTTTAGCAAAAGACATCACTCATTCAATGACTGAATAAGTAAATCTGTGAACAGTTTAAATGGATTAAAGCAAAAATTAGTAAAACAGAGAGAGCCTATCACTTCTTCTCGACAAATGGTTCTTTCAAATTCATGGGTGGCAATTCCTGCCAGCAGATTGACATTCACAAAGTAATATAGATGTTGCTATCATACAAATATTTTACTTAAAATGTCTGGGGATATATGTCACATGTAAGCATTTGAAAGTATTATTATGTTTAGAAATGAAATTAATATCTAAAAGCAAAAATCTTCTAAAAACTTCTTTATAAGAATCATTGTTCTATTGTTTTAAAAAAAACATGTGTTAATTTAAATAAAACTCCATCTTTTAGAGAAATGTAATGATTTTCTTTGAAGCCCTAAATGAGGCTGAACCAGAGCCAGAGAAGTAAGAATTGTGAAATTAATATATTTGTGAAATTCAATCATATCCTTTATTGGCTATTTGTAATGTTAACCACAAAAAATGAGTTGACCACTCAAATAAATACATGATAATAACAGTTTTTTGTTTTTGTTTTTTTTTTAAAGAGATGTTAAATGGTCAATTAGATGATCCTAAAGTTATCTCCCAAATCTAGATCTACTGCTGGGTGAAACAACCATTTTGTGAATAGTTTGGAATAGTGGCCCCAGCTCTTACTTTAAACATCCAAGTGAGTATCAGTAAAACACATTGCTTTTAAAAAGTGTGCAGAATGTTTCTAAGGAAGAATTGCATTTGGTGTGCTACATATAGTAAATCCAGTTTACACCCCCTTACCACCACCACCACGCACAGGTATATATACCTATGCTACATGCACACACCTTTTATCATGCCCATATGTTGAGTAAATGGAAGGTAACTAGAGTTCTTCCAACCTAGCAAGAACCTTGCTCAGTCCCAAATATCTTTGAACTTTCACTATGTCAAGATTATCAGATTCCCCTTGAGGCCATTCATACATACATATTTGCTAGGTAATAGAGTACCAATTCTTTTTTTTCTCTGTCATTCAATGTGATAAGCGTTTTCAATCATTTAGTCAGAGGAAAAAAGAACCATATAAAAAGAAAGTCATTTACAGCTGTGAAGTAAATAGCATGAAATGACTCGTTCCTCTACATAAAGCAGAGAGTTTAAATGTGGCCGAGTTTAAGTGTTTATACTTAAACTGTGTTGTTTCAAAAACTCCCATGTAAAGTTATCATCCAAAAGCACAACAAATTGGTTCAGGTAAGCATGCAGAAGGTGATTAAAAAAAAAACCACTTGAGGGAAATAAATCACTGTAAATCTATTCACTAAAATGAGTCAGAAGGATACTCCAACAGTTGACTGTGAGAAAGAATTGCCATTAAGATCCAGTATCTGCTTCACTGAAATACAAAAATAAATAAATAAATAAATAAATAAAAAGTGTTGAGTGCAAACTGTAATCGAAAAATAAAATAAAAAAGAGCCAATAAACAAGAACATAAGAGAATGTTAGGGTTTGAACACTAGCAATGGAGTGGCCCAGCAGAAAATAATGTAATGCTTTTCCCCAAGGATGAAAGGTTTAGCCATGTATGAGACAAGTATCTTTGGGCAGAAACACATGAGCTCACTAATTCTATACAGAAACAAAAGAAGGAGGTGCAAGATATTTTCTTTAAAAATGTACAACTTGCAGTTGGAGAGACTCCCTATTTCTCCTGTTATTAACAGCATGCTAGTGTGGTACATTTGTAAAAATTAATGATCCAATTGATGCATATGATATCCTAAAGTCCACAATTTATTCAGTTTCTCTGAGCTTTTTACTCAATGTCCTTTGCTGTTCCAGGAACCTTTCAGGATACCACATCACATTTAGTTGTCCTGTCTTCTTAGATCCTCTATGCTTTGTCAGTTTCTCAGACTTTCCTTGTTTTAGAGACCCTGAGTTTTGAGTATGGGTCAGGGTTTTGCAGACTGTCACTTGAAAATTGTCTGCCATTTTTTTCTCTAATCAGGCAAGGGTTACAGGGTTTGGGGAGGAAGACCACAGAGATAAAGAGCCATTTTCATTACATTATGGAAAAATAAATATATATGTGTGTGTGTGTGTGTATTCTCTATACGACTTATCACTGCTAATCACTGCTAATGTTAAACTTTCTTATCTAGCTGAAGTGATGTTAGTCAGGTTTATCTACTGCAAAGTTGATATTTTCCCCTCATTTACTATATACTCTTTGAAAGGAAATCACTGTGCACAGCCAAGACTTAAGAAGGAGGCAATTATTTTCCCCCTTCTTATGGGCTGCATATCTGCAAAAGTCATTTGGGGTTCTACAGCACAAGAGAATTATCTATTCTCCCATTTCTTTGCTAAATGATTTATTTCTGTCATTATGGGCTCATGGATATTTTTTTTATACTTTGGATTATGATCCAATACAACTTTTTTTTTCTCAAAATTTTCCAGTTTTGGACATTGAGAGCTATTTCAATTGACTCCTATATCTCTTTGACATATAACCACGAATATGGAATTTTGAGCATCTACACCCACCAATATGGCATTTTGAGCACTTACTTGCTTTCTGACGTTAACAATAAGATACAGGATAATCTTGTATACTCTCTGCTCATCCCTAGAATCAGGCAATCAGGTGTTTCTGTAATGAACCTTGGTTTATTTTATTGAAGAACTAGAGGCCTGGTGCATAAAATTCATGCACTGGATTGGGGCGGGCCTACCCCAGCAGTTGGTCATCCTTATCACAGTCCAGGATCCTTCTCGCAGTCCGGGACCCCTGGCTCCTTGCCACCCACCTGCTTGCTATTCCTTATGGCTCAACTTGCTGCCCCACCTTAGTGCTGCTCTGATGGCAGGAGAGGATCCTGCCATCTTCACTGCACTTGTCAGCCATGAGCCCAGCTTCTGACTGAGTAGCGCTCCTCCTGTAGTAGCACACTGACCATCAGAGGGCAGCTCCTGTGTTGATTGTCTGCTCCCTGATGGTCAGTGTGCATTATAGTGACTGGTCGTTAATCCAGTCATTCTGCCATTTGGTCAATTTGCATATTAGAGTTTTATTAGATAGGACTAGAACCCCGGTGCACGAAATTCATGCATAGGGGGAAGGTGGGGGCATGTCCCTCAGCCCAGCCTGCACCCTCAACAATCTGGAACTTCTCAAGGGATGTCTGATGGCCCGTTTAGGCCCCAAAGCAGTAGGATAGGGCCTAAATGGGCAGTTGGACATTCTTCTCACAATCCAGGACTGCTACCTCCAAACTGCTCACCTGCCTGCCTCCCTGAATGCCCCTAACTGCTTCTGGCTGCCAGCTTGATCACCCCCTAACCACTACTCTGACATCCTAATTGATGTTTAACTGCTCCCCGCTGGCCTGTTTGCCTCCAACTTCCCTCCTCTGCCCGTCTGGTCACCCCTAACTGCCCTCCTCTGCAGGCTTGATTACCCCCAACTGCCCTCCCTTGCAGGTTGGGTCCCACCCAACTGCCCTCCCCTGCTGGCCTGATGGCCCACAACTGCCCTCCCTTGCAGGCCTGGAACCTCCCACTGTCTTCCCCTGCTGGCCATCTTGTGGTGGCCATTTTATGTCCACATGGCGGAAGGATCTTTCACCACATGGGGGCAGCCCTCTTGTGTGTTGGAGTGATGGTCAATCTGCATATTACTCTTTATTAGATAGGATAGAGGCCTGGTGCATGGGTGGGGACCGGCTGATTTGCCCTGAAAGGTGTCCTGGATCATGGTGGGGGTTTCCTTGGGGTGTGGGACGGCCTGGGCAAGGGGCCTATGGTGGTTTGTAGGCTGGCCATGATCCCCAGCAACCCCAATGGAGGCCCTGGGATCTGGGATTAATTTATGTTCTACAATTGAAACTTTGTAGCCTGGAGCAGAGCCAAGCCTTCTGCATGCTCCATGGTGACAGCCATTTTTGTTTGAAACTTTGTAGCCTAGAGTGGAGGCCTAGGCTAGGGCTTCAGAAGTTTGGCTTTCTCCATCACCCTGGGAACCCTGGCCTCTTCTCTCTCCTGCTCAATGGCTGCTGCCATTTCTGTTAGGATTATGTATCTTCTATATTTGAAACTTTGTAGCATTGGGTAGAGGTTTAGGCTGATAACTGCAGGTGGAAATCTTGGCTTCCTCAGTTGCCAGGGAAACCCAAGCATTCCTCCTGCTCTCAGTGGCTATAGCCATCTTGGTTGGGTTTTTTTGTTGTTGCATATTTTGCTCCTGATTGGCTGCTGGGTGTGGCTTGATCGGAGGTATCATCGATTTGCATATTACTCTTTTATTAGATAGGATGATACTAGAAACCAAGACATGACTGCTAAGTGTGTGCACTGCTATTGGGCACTGCTTTCCAAGCCTCTCAGCTGACAAAAAAAGATATTATATGGGTGTACGCTAACCTCTCTGAGTGATTGAGCGTGTGGGTCTTTGTGTGTGTGTGTGTGTGTGTGTGTGTGTGTGTGTGTGTGTGTGTGAAGCAACCTAAACATCTCCTTTTGCTTATCTATGATCTCCAACCCCAAACATAAAATCTGATTCCCACAATTTGTCATCCATTATTTACTTTTTAAAAATATATATTTTTTATTGATTTTGAGAGGAAGGAAGAGGGATAGAAAATCAGAAACATCAATGAGAGAGAAACATTGATCACCTGCCTCCTGTACAACCCCTACTGGGGATGCCCGCAGCCAAGGTACATGCCCTTGACCGGAATCGAACCTGGGACCCTTCAGTCCGCAGTCCGTTGCTCAATCTACTGACCCAAACTGGTTTCAGCATCCATTATTTACTTAATTGTTCAATCCCCTACATATTCATTGTTAAATGTAGAGCTAAATTGTGTTGTTTTTGGAAGTTTTATTGTGTGTAAATAGCACCCAACACATAATTTAAGATAAATACAAATATACCTTTCTTCATTCTCTCATGTATGTATCACCAGCAATATGTATTTTATTTTATTTTTTTAATATATTTTATTGATTTTTTACAGAGCAGAAGGAAGAGAGAGGGATAGAAAGTCAGAAACATCGATGAGAGAGAAACATCGATCAGCCGCCTCTTGCACGCCCCCTACTGGGGATGTGCCCGCAGCCAAGGTACATGCTCTCGACCGGAATCGAACCCGGCACCCTTCAGTCCGCAGTCCGACGCTCTATCCACTGAGCCAAACCGGTCTCGGCTAGCAATATGTATTTTAAAAAGCAAGCAATTTTGCTCTGAGATTTGCTTTCATCCTCATTTAGTTATAAATCAGTGTGACCAAAATGACAAGTAGGCTATACTCCAAATGTCTGCGTTCCTATCAATCATTTGGAACTTGTTACTTTCGTCTTAATTGAAATAAGTTAATAACTAATGATAAGGTTTTAAGTTAGCCCACAAATGCCTATTTAACCTTGAATACAATTATAAGGGTATGTATTTGCAATAGAAATAATAGCAGGTTGTATTTGGAAGCCAAGAGAAAGCATGAAAACAATTAAATATGAAGTAGTTTTGTATTAATCTTAGATATAAATCTGTAGGCAAGGCAAGGAGGAGTTGGGGGTAAAAAGACTCCTAAATTCAAGGAAAATATCTGTGAAGTGGCAAATCACCCTGTTGACTTCTGAGATTGCTGGAACACAGGCTCTGATGTAGAGTGAATTTTAATGCACTTGGACAGGCAAGCAGGGACTTAATTATAATAGGCTTCATATGCAATGCAAGCAGATTAAATTTAAGTTTAGGAGAATGGAACTAATGAAAAGTTATATGCAAAGCCATGGCAGGATATGATTTGTATCTTAGAAGCATCATACTAGCATTGACCAGTGTGGCTCCGTTGGTTGGGCATTGTCTCATGCACTGAAAGGTTGCTGGTTCCATTCCCAGTCAGGGAACACACTGGGTGGTGCTGCAGGAGGCAGCCAATAGATGTTTCACTCTCACATCAGTGTTTCTCTCTCCACCTCTTTCTCTCTAATAAATGAATAAAATATTTTAAAATATTACACTAATACACAATCTTAAGGATAGAAAGAAAAGGGCTGACAATGGAAGCAGGAGTAGGTAGGAAAATATTAAAATGCTGAAAATAAGAGATGAAGGCTTAAATTAAGTCAACAATTCAATAGTTTTAAGGAAGGGGAAGAGTAGTCAGATATGACAGATGATAGAGATTGACACTTGTTCTCAATGACTAGTTGCTGCCACAGTGGTGAGGAAGGAATGAAATTCTGGAATTTCCATTCTATGGTTTGAGAGAAAATTAAAATGGGCATCTGTTTGTGCCAATATCAAGAGAGAGAGAGTATGGTAGGAAGAGAATTTTGGGGGGGAAAGTGGTAAGTACTTTAGTAACATGACTTTCACTAAAAATAGTCTTATCTTTCAGTTACAATTCAGGTATTTTATGGCAATTTATAATGGGAGTGCTTTCCTATGAAACTAGTATTTGAATACCTTAGAGCAACATGGAGGCACATCAGTGGCTAACAAAACAACAAAGGGGATGGGAGTTGAAAGGTGGAATCTGACATTTGTGCTTATGCTCCCTTTGCTTCAGCCAACACAACTCTTGGTGTTTTCATTTTACGTACAGGGCTCCTGTTTAATATTTTAGCCAAAAAATATTTTCATGGTAAAAGAACAGAAACACAACACAAAATCGAATACCAATGCTACATGAGGCTCAGAGTCTCAAGAGTAGATTTTTTAAAATAATTCTTTATTGTTGAAAGAATTACATTATGTCCCCCTTCTCTCCTATTGATTTCCTCCTGCCTGCTCCTGCCCCCTGCCCCAGGCCTTCACCACCTTATTGTCTGTGTCCACGGGTTATGCACCTATGCATACAAGGTCTTAAATCTACTCTTGAGAATCGAAGATTTATATACATTTCCTACAATTCCTAAAATATTGTATTTACAATTTTTAAAAGATTCTTGGTCTTAAGAATGTCATTTAGTATTTGTTATCTAAATTAGCTTCATAAAACACTCCTGAAATGTCTTGAATTTTCACTTTACCATGAAGATTTTTTCCATGAACCAGACATATCTACTTTTTGAAAGGATAGCTTTAGGACAAGTGAAGACATACACACATACCCCAATGTGGTAGTTACAGTACATCCTAACAGTGATGATCAGGTATAGGGGGCACCCCCAGACAAGACACCTAGAGCATTCTTTAAATCTTTGTCTGGCTGAATCCAAGGTGCCTGGCAAAACTGTGTATTGGAAAAAACAGTATTCACCAAGAAGGCTGACATGTTTATCAGCTTGGTCTTAACTTTGCCTCAGGTGTCAGGGAGAGGGTCTTGATATGTAAACGCAGTTTTGCTCAGGGAATCGGGGATGAATAGGGCCTGGGCCCACAGAAACTCCTTTGATCCTAATGTTGGAGAAACCCCTTTGTATTCTGGAATATAAATAAACACAGCTTCCTGGGCTCAGGGTCACTGTCTTCATAAGAGGGAGAACAGACATCCCGCCTGGCCCCAGCTTTTTATCCCTACTTCTGTGTCTTCTCTTCTATTCTTCATCCCCAGCTTCTCCACTCAGAAACTGAACCCTGTCTCTCTCCACGCTGGACATGGGAAAGAGAGAAAAAACACCTATAATCAGGTGTTAAAAATATGTTGCCTTCAATATCAAGATGCTTTCAGGAATGTTGTCTGGTAATACACTTCTCAGGATTAGATCCTGGCTTTGACTTTATCCTAACAATAATTTTGGGAGAGTTTATTTCAGTGTACCTACACTGAGTTGCCAGATTATTATGATCTCTGAACGCATACTAATCTGGCCATTCAGTGTATATCTTATATAATAAAAGACAAATATGCAAATTGTTCCCTCAACCAGGAGTTTGACCAGCAGGCAGGTCAGCCAACCACCATGTCCCCTCACCCTGGCCAGGCTGGCCAGACCCCACCTATGCACAAACCCATGCACCAGTCCACTAAAAATATATATTTATTAGGGGCCCGGTGCATTAAATTTGTGCACTGGGGGTGGGTGTTCCCTCAGCCCAACCTGCCCCCTCTCACATACTGGGAGCCCTCAAGGGATGTCCTACTGATGGCTCACCCCAGCCTGCCCAAGGTCGAAAGCCTCTGGCCGAGGTTTTACAGCCTTGGGGAGCAGCCATTTAGTTTGGAGGTTAATTTGCATATTGCTCCTGATTGGCTTGTGGGCAGGGCTTGTGGGTGTAGCTGAGATATGGTCAATTTACATATTACTTTTTTATTAGATGAGGATATATACAAACACACACACTGAGTGGCCTGATTATTATGCATTCAGAGATCATAATAATATGGCCACTCAGTGTAAGTTGTCTTATCTGGAAACTGGATAATAGTATATTCTACCAGAGAAGACACTAAAGACTGCATGAACTTATATATAGTACATATTTGGAGCATTGCCTTTCCAGGTTAGGAGCTATATTATTGTCTTCTATTATTATTGGCATCATGTTAAGCCTTGTGTCTTATGAAGAAATTGAGCCTGCTTTTGGACTTTCTTCATCAGCATCTGCTCAGATCAGTATACCATCTGGCAAGTTGTTTATTTGTTTATTGTTCATATCTCCCCACTGTGATGTATGCTCCTTGAATGTAAAGAGTTTCATCTGTTTTGTTTGTTGCCTAACCAACAACATCTAAAAAAAGGCACCTGGAAAATATTAGAAACGCAATAGATATTTGTTGAACGAATAATTATATTCTACTGAACTGGAACTAATTCAAGGGTCCCTTCAATGCCTCATGTGTTGATACTTTGATATTTATAGAGCCATAAAGCAAGTCCAAAAATACCAGATGGAAGCAAGGAAGATGTAAAACCTATGTAATTTCTCAGGTCCCAGGGCAGTTATCATTTCAGACTTTCACAGAGAAATCAGACTTTCATGTAGAAATTTGCTGCCATGAGACCAACCCTGTATCACAAACAGGGCTGATCCACAGGTAAGAGGAATAATGAGATGTAGTGTCATCCCAGGCTCTGCAGACCCCAGGATATATTTGAATATGAGCTCTGCTTTCCTTATCCATCAAAAATGTAGGCCTATCTGTGTAGAGGTGCCAGGGAGGATTCTACCTATATTATCTTTGTGTTACTGACTGTTTAATAATGTGTGTGTGTGCGCGCGCGCGCACAAGAGGAGAACTTCTACACCTAAGGACAGAAATGTCCCATCAAATTCACTGTCTACAAGGAGAGAGGCTCTTTTCTAGTTTGCCAGGTCAGACTTTTAGCAGAGCTGATTAAAAGAAAAGGTAGAGATAGTTTCCTATGAGAAGGAACATGATGATGCTACTAGGAATAGAAAATAAAATAAAAAGTCTTGGAAAGCAGGGAATTGTTTTTAAAAAGGTAGCAAATATCGGGCCATTGCCTAGATGAGGAAAAATTGGAGAACAAAATTTGGAGGGCTTTTGAAAAGTGTGCACATGGTGGAATGCTCCCTTTCCCATTTCTTCAAGACATTTTGGTAAAAACAAATTATTTTTAAAGATTTTGGAATTCTCATGCCGTAGCCAGTTTGGCTCAGTGAATAAAGGATCAGCCTACAGACTGAAGGGTCCCAGATTCAATTCCGATCAAAGGCAGGCTCGATCACCAGCTGGGGACATGCAGGAGGCAGCTGATCAATAATTTCTCTCATCATTTATGTTTCTACCTCTATCCCTTCCTCTCTGAAATCAATAAAAATATATTTTAAAAATACTTTGGAATTCTCATTGGCATAATGCCTTTGGAAACATGGTTTTGTGGAGTTGGCCATCATGTAACAGTACGATGACTGCTTTTTTGGTCCTGTTGCACATGATTAGTTTATATTTTGTACTTTAAAATGTTCTGTATCATCAATAAGATAAATATTTAGAAACAGTAACTTTGGATGGGAAAGCAAAAGGTCTATGAGCTTTAGGCACTTTCAAATTTTCTAGGTTTTTGATGATGTCAGCAAAATTGCTAATCTAGTTTTTCTCCAAAAATTGGTCAATTTTTAGAATTACTTATCTAGAATCACATTGATAATAAACATCATAAAACAGTGTAAAAGATGATTTAACTTGTATATTTTAACATACCAAAAGTACATAACATAAATTTATAGTTATCATGTTTGCATATTTAATGAGTGTATAAGTGCTCTTATAAAAATAGAAAAAATACTTTTTATATTAATACTGCCATTTAATTTTAAAAATTTTTTCAAAATTTCCTAGAACTGAATGCATTAGGCAGAAGGCAGTGAATAAAAGAAATTAATGGAGAAGAGTTAGCATATGATGAAAGAATTAAATCACTCAGGTTTAAAGACATTAATTTACTAGTAAGCATAGTAAAATTAAGTGTAAGATAATATTATTTATGATTAATTCCTGTAACAAAGAATAATGAGGCAAAACTGATTAAATAAAAAAATTACAATAGCATAGAAAATGCTTGTTATTATAAGTGAAAAAATCAGCCTGTATACATATTATATAATAGAAATTATGAAAAATTCACTTAGGGAGAAAACCTAAAATAAACACATATAATATATTGACAATGAAAGCTTTGGGGAGAGAGCCTAGATGATGACTCTCAAATTTTCTATGTTTTCTTAATTGCTCAGAAAAACACACCACTAATTCATTTTATGTTAGAAATAAAATCAAGTAAATATTTTAATAGATAAAACAAAGGATTGATCTGATAGTGTCATTGCTTTTCTCAAAACACTCTTCAAGACCCTATATTTCTATTTATACATTATGTATATATTAAACCATGTTTATGAGTTTTTACAGGTTTGAAACGAACAGATGCTCTTTTCTGGTTGCTTTATTAACACTTTTGTGGGAAGAGTTGGTTGGCAAGCGTTGAGGAATATTTGGAATGTTACATAAATTTGGTCATATCTTTATTTTAAATTGCAACAACTCTTTAGAATCATTTGTCTTTCTCTTATTCCTTGAAATACAAAGGACAAGAAGCTAATGAAAAGGTAATATTTAATTTTTATTTGTCTGAACTTAATCAACTCTTATTTTCTTTCACTTAACTATCTGTTGTTAAATGTCAACCTATCTCATTCTCATTTTGCAAAATACTAATTTAATCCTCAAGGATTTGGTAAGGCTAACAGAGTCTGGCTCAAATTTTCTGAATTTCAGCATTCTTAAGAAAATGTGGTGATTCAAATAAGTTTTAGAATAATGAATAAGCAAAACTATACAAGAAGATAGTGTGACTTCTTTCATACCTACTTCCTACTGGTAATAAAATATTTAGCAAAGTGAAAAGAAAAAAAAGCAATATGTTTCTTATATTTTAAAAGCATAAGAACTAAATGCCAAGATTCATAATGGAAAACACATATGTAAAGAATACCTAAAAGCTAAATATTTATCAACATTTTATAAATAATGAAGGCATTTTCTTATGTTGTGCTATATATTTTAATGAATCACATAGTCTTTTTTAATATATTTTATTGATTTTTCACAGAGAGGAAGGGAGAGGGATAGAAAGTCAGAAACATCAATGGGAGAGAAACATCGATCAGCTGCCTCTTGCACACCTCCAACTGGGGATGTGCACGCAGCCAAGGTACATGCCCTTGACCGGAATCGAACCTGGGACCTTTCAGTCAGCAGGCCGATGCTCTATCCACTGAGCCAAACCGGTTCGGCGAATCATATAGTCTTTATACCACCACCAATAATTATCCTTATTTTCAAATAGAAGTTTAAAAAGCATACACGTTATTTCATCACTAGAACAATTTTCTTACAAGTTTCTATGAACTCTGAGAAGTACTCTTGTGATTATTTTAACAAAAGAGTTATACAATTCTCAACAGTTAGCTTTTTGATATAATATAAGAAATTATTTTAGGCAAAATTCTAAAAATGACCCATTAAGATTCTGTGCCCTAATGGCTAGAGTGTGAGTTAGATGAGATCCCACATGTTTGATTACATGACATAAGGGATTTGTAAATGTAATTAAAGTTACTAATCAGTGTTCCTATGTGGATTGTTGGCATCACCCAGTTTAGTATTTCTTTTCCTAATCCCATAAAGTTATTGACTAGTAATATCTTTAAGATTGTCCATATTCCTAATATTATTCATTTCTACTTCTGAACAAAGAACAATAGAAAAAAAAGCATAAAACAACTTCAAAATAGACTGATCATAGCCATGGTTTAGGCACTGGTATAATGGGGTTCAAAAACTAAGGATTGATATGTATTAAAAATAATACGGATAAGTGAATGATATCAAAATGAATAGAACAATATATTTGTGATAAAGCTAATACAGTAAAGAGTTCATGGTAGAATTTAATGATGAATACTTGGGTGCTCCCTGGAAAATCTTTCAATTTTGCTATGTATTTAAATATGTTAATGCAAAAACATTGGAAAATTTTAAAGCAAAATCTTTAGTGGTAATATCTGAGAGACAAAGTAATGCATTAGTGAAAATCTAAGTCTTAGAATCAGAGGAACCTGACTTATACAAATTTATTTATGGTTATTAAGTTTATTTTATTGACATTGGTATATAGGTTTCAAGTGTATATTTCTATGACATAGGATCTCTATATTGCATTTAGTATCTACCACCCAAAGTCAAATCATCACTATATATTTGGTCACTTTTATTCTTTACTATCTCCCAACCCCCTTCTGTCTGGTAACCACCATACTGTTGACTTTGTCTCTGAGTTTTTGTTTTTCTTATTTGTTTATTTATGTTCAGTTTTATATCCTAAATATGAGTAAAATCATATGGTTCTTAACTTTTTCTAACTTAGTTTAGGATGATATTCTCAAGGTCCATCCATTATATTGCAAATGGCTTGGTATTGGCCAAAACAAACAAAAAAAATAGATACATAGATCAATGAAATGGAATTGAGAGTCCAGAAATAAAACCAACATGTTTATGGGCAAATTTTTTTTTTTTTACAAAGGAGCCAAAAATATACAATGGGGGAAAGAAATTCTCTTCAATAAATGGTGCTGAGAAAATTGGAAAACCACATACAAAAGAATGAAACTAGACTACAGTTTTTCTTAATGTACAAAAATTAATTCAAAGTTGATCAAAGATCTAAATATAAGATCTGAAACAATAAACTACATGGAGGAAACATAGGTACTAAATTTGTAGACCTTAGTCTTAGAGAAGGTGTTATGAATTTGACCCCAAAGGCATGAGAAGTAAAGACAAAAATAAATGAATGGGACTATATAAAACTAAAAAGCTTCTGCACAAAGAAATCACCACCAAAACAAAAAGACAACCAAATGGGAGAAGTTATTGGCAAACACCAGCTCCAACAAAGGATTAATATCCAAAATATATTTAAAAAAACTTAGCATCAAACAATCTAATTAAAAATGGGCAAAGGATTTGAACAATTCTCTCAAGAAGACATACAAATGGGCATAAGATACAGTTTTACTAGCTATTAGGTAAATGCAAATGAAAACTTCAATGAGATGCCATTTCACACCTGTTAGAATGGCTGTTATAAACAAGACAATTAATAACAAGTGTTAGAGAGATTCTGGAGAAAAATGAAACCTCATTCATTATTGGTGGGAATATAAACTCATTCGGAAATTATTTAATCCTAGTCTTAATTTTTTTCATAAAATTAAAATAATAGTGCTTGCTTCAAAGGATTTTTGTGAGGGTTAAACGAGAAAGTTTAAGAAAGTGATGGATACACACACACACACATACACACAATTCAAATTACACATCACATTCTGAAAAAAATAAAAACAAACAAAAGTGTTTTAATGGCCAGAGAGGAGGGCAGAGGTTTGGTGCGGGTGGGCAAAGTGAGGTGGATGAGGACATCTGTAATAGTGTCAACAATAAAAAAAAAAAAAGAACAAAGCCCACATCCAATTCACAATAATTAGTTAATGAAATCTCAAGTTTTTCATAATCTGCTCAAGAAAATAACACTTCCACAATATTTTAATAAGTAGCAAGGTTTTATAACATTGGAAATATTTGTTATATGTTTGTTAAATGAAAATAATGTTACAAAACTATATAGAATAGCATCTTAATATTTTCCAATACTAGACAGGTAGACAGCCAAATAGTAATAGCTATCATTGGCTGGAAACAGTATAAATAATTTATATTCTTTTCATCTTTATGAGTTATCCAATTTGCTATTATGATCTTATGTTCATAATTTTAAAATATAGAGAGGAGACTGATAGATGAGAGAGAGAAAGAGAGAAAAAGGAGAAGAATGTCAATTTCCTTGTACTATCATCCCTAAGGGGGAAGTGTAGGGAGTGGGAAAAATAAGAATAAAAGAAAGTCCAATGACTAGTTTTAGGGTTTGCAGTGACTGTGTTGAATCCAGCTCTCGTGTGAATACATCTTGATAATAGTTCATCAATTAGTGTTTTATTTTGTTTTTCAGATGACTCATATCAATGCTGTTTTGATTTTTCCCCACAAAAGTGCAAAACTGTAGGTAGGTCATCTCTAGATATCACTAGGCAAATGGCAACTGGAGCATCTGACTATGGCAGATTACAAAAACATCAGAGAGGAGCAATTGCATTTTTAAATCATTCTTCTTGCATAGTTACTCTAAGCATGAAGCAACCAGAACTACAGCTCAGATTACTTCCTGAGAGAACTCAAAGTTAAATTTGGGAGAATTCTCACAGCTTTTCTGTATCCCTGATGGAAGAGCACTAATGCAAAGAGGCAAAGATAGACCCAATGCTTAGTCATCTTATTCACAGGTAATGCAGGTTTAGGTTTACATCTCTTGATATGAACACTGTAAAGTTTCCTTTGAAATTATTTATTGAAATGGTTGGCAACTCTGAAGATGTAATAAAACCTGGAGAACTTATAAATGAGTCAGGATCACTGAGAGGGAGGACCTAGAGATAATTATTTTACAAGTTTTCTAGAGTATTTGAAGGTACAGTTAAAGTTGAAATCCATTGATTTTGTGGGAGACCTACTCATGTGTTTATATAGAGAAAGCAATGTGAATCTATGTTGTGTGAACTATTGTCAAAACTTCTCTCTCTCTCCCAAGTTTCCTCTCGTTATATTATTTTAACTCTCCTTCTTCCTTTAATCTCTATTATCTGATGTTATTCTTAACTTATGCTGTTACAAAAATCACATTTTCAAGAACATTTAATCATTTTGTTGTTTTTCATGAATACTGGAAGTGGTATTAAAATAATCTCTTGTAAGTGACATAATTCCTCTTAAAAGATTAGCTGAGTACTTTCTACTCTCACTTGATTCTGCTTCTTTTGTTATTATATAAGGCAGTGACAGTTGTTATAATTAAGCATTTATGTTGTATACACATACTTTACTATAATGTTCTTTGCCTATTTGACATTGGTGTTCAAACTATATGTTTTCATATCCAGTATCATTATATGCAAAAGAGCAGGAAATCTCTCTCTTGCTAACAAACAATTCAGACAATAATTTTAACATCCAAATCTCATTTTATTTTTAATTTTTTTAATCCTCACCCAAGGATATTTTTCCATTGATATTTAGAGAGTGGACGGGAGAGAGAGAGAGAGAGAGAGAGAGAGAGAGAGAGAGAGAGAGAGAGAGAGAGGAACATCGATATGAGAGAGACATATCAATTGGTTGCCTTCCACACATGCACATGCTCCAACCAGGGATTGGGACTGAGCCTGCAACCAAGGTACATGCCCTTGACCAAAATGGAACCCAGGACTCTTCAGTCCCCAGGCCAACACTCTAGCCACTGAGCCAAACTGGCTAGGGCCCAAATCTCATTTTTAAAAGAACAAATAAAGCTTTGATCTCTCTCCAGTGACATTTTATTTTCATTCCATATCTCATTTTTTTTGTTGTTTGAATCCATACTCACATGAAATAAAGAGTTTTTCTCTTTTTATGGGCAGTGAAAATTTTAGTGTGTTTTTACTCTTTAGACTACAAATATTTTTATATACACTAATAAGAACTGTGTTCTCATAATAACATTTAAGTATGGAAAGGGAGACTAATGATTTTTTACAAAGTCAGACTGTTGATGTTTATTATGTTCCTATCAGGGGGCATCCAGAAATGTGTTAGGTTTCTAAGCAACATAAAGACATAGGGACACAGTTATTCCTTATGCTTGGAGTCCAGTTTTTCAGATATACCTTACACTTGAAAATTCTCCTCAGGACAATGTAATAATATAAATTATATTCTATGCAAGCTCTAGTATGAAACTGATAAGGCCATGTGACCATTGTGGTCAGAAGATTCTCGATAGCTTTATAAAGGAAGCTGGAACTGAAAGGGGTTTTAAAATAATTATAAAAGTTCCTTGGTAAGGAGGAAAACGTATGGCATCAAGTAGTTGAGGATCCTGTAAGTAACCAACTCACGGGAAAAGCATGAAGAAAAGTGAACTCTATTTTTTTTAAGTTTAATTATTTTGTAAGAAGTTGTGTTTAGCTTTGGGCTCACTCTTCCTTTGTGGAGTGAAATAGGCCTGGCACAGGGTTTCAAGATCCAGAACCAGGTTTGGGGGTAGAAGGAAGATAGTACTCAAAGATTCAAAAATAGAGAAGGATGAGGGCACATTCAGATTGATATCTAAGGTGAGTCAGAGGTGAATACCAGAGAAGCTACCTTAGAAACAAGAGAAACAAAAGTTGGGGGTGGGGAAGATAAAAAAAAGGAAAGTGCCATCCTATATAATAAAAGCCTAATATGCAAATTGTTCGACATGAAGTTCAACCACTCGCTACAATGTGTGCTGGCCACCAGGGGACATTGCAGAACATGGCAAGCATCAGTGACACAGTGCTGACGGGGTGGCAGTGGAGATGCTGCAGGCCCCATGGGCCCCAATGAGCGCGGGACCATGGCAAGATGGTGGAGCAGGTGATGGGGTGTCACCAGGTCACAGCAGGGTGCCAGGCATGGCTGCAAAGCTAGAAACACAAGCTGGGGCTATGAGGCTGAGGGCATGAGCTGGGGCTCCATCCCCACAGGCCACCCCAACAGACTCCACCTGTGCATGATTCATGCACTGGGCCTCTTGTAAGACATAAAATGTCAGCAACAGGAAAGAAAGCAATTTACAGAGCAGGGCATGGTATAAAGGACTGGTTCTTAGGTGTAGTGAAATGTTCAGCATTTGTGTAGGTAAAAGTAAGCACTTTGGGAAGACATTCAGTTTCTTTTTTGTATAAAAAGCTAAAAACAGCAAAAGCAAGAAAGTAGATTGGCATCATTTATACTGTGGAAGAGAAAGAAAATTCAACAATTACTAAAATTAAGGTGAATTACAAATCATTGATAGTCACTAGCTCCATCTTGTTCTAAAGAGGTTAGAGGTATGAGAATAAATAAATTAAATGAGGATGTGGAAACATAATTACTGTTGGAATAGGAGTAGAAAAAAGGCAGAAGGAATTTTAACAATTAGGCAGTCTGTCTTGGCTTTATTGCTTTGAATATCACATTAATGTACTCTATTATTATAAGAGCATTTTTCCCTAAGAACTTGCATATGCCCTGCTAGCATTTTATAAATGGAATACCTATCCAAGTAAATAAATTATTAGAAATTATAATTGCAGTTATGTGGGAATATTTGATACACAGGATGAGTCATTTTAAAAGAGTAGGGAGGCTTACTGGCTCCTACTAGAAGAAAGTTTATCTTCCCATAAGAGCACTGTTTACATGTGAATTTGCTTCTACTCCATTCATCTTGGCAAATATGCAATCAATTTGTCAATGAGAAACAATCGATAGATCACGCTTAGTTGGCATAAAACATTTTATATTGCCAAAATATATGTGGTTCTATACCTTTTAAAATATTCTAGTGTTTCTGATTCTTACCTATATATAAGTCATGTAAATTCATGTATTTCCACTAAGGGAGGAGCTAACATTTTAGAGCCTAAATTTTTATGATTTTCTTTTTCATCAATGACTGCATCACTAAGCCAAAAAATAAATAAATAAAGGCAACTAGCTCATACACATGACCCAACCATGAAGGAACTTCTGCTCTATGTGTATATAGAGGTCCTGCAAATAAGGGTGGAGTCATCAGATCCCCCTTATTGCCCTTCTTACCTTTACATATGGCCCTCAATCTCAGACAAGCAGTTTTCTCCCTCTAGACCACAGTCTACTTCCAAGTACAGTCGACAGAAAAAAGAGCAAGTTGAAAGTAGTTTCTTAAACATTTTTAAAATTGATCTTAGAGAGAGGAAGGGAGGGAGAGAGAAAGCGAGAAAGAAACATAGACATGAGAGAAACATGGATCGATGCCCCAACTAGGGATCAAACCAGCAACCTGGGTATGTGCCCTGACTGGAAATGGAATTTTCTCCAACCAACTGAAACACACTGGCCAGGGTGAAAGTAGTGTCTTAAAGTTTTAAGTAAAAGTAAATTTAGGCATTCTATAAAGTCTAATGTGCATTAACTTCACATTTTTCTGTCAAATAAGTGAAGGCTAGAGTAAAAAACAACAACACAAAAAACCCCTGATCATTAAGTCAATTACAAAAAAAGGGTGGGATCCTAGAAGTAGGACTGACCTTTATTATGGCATTATGCATAGTCATTAAAATACACATTTTTTCCATGATCAAGAGAATAGGTCATTACAGCATAAAACTGTGCAAATTATTTACTTTGAAGTCTCCTATTAACAGCATATCTTCATTGTGTAGCTTTGAGTCAATAATATTTTTCTTTAAAAAAAATCCCATTTCAAAGTGCTCTAGAAGAGAACACTGCCTCCTCAGATATTTAAAAGCACAACTAAATAGGCTTGCCATTCTTATTGATGCATTTTGGTGTTTTTTTTTTTTATCAAAACACATCATTTTCCAGTTCTAAAATAAAAGGAGATGTACAAGTAAATATACCAGGATTGACCTGTTTTTCCTGAACATAGTTCCTGTGGCTTTTAATTTCCATGATTTTGTGCCTTGTAGGCTTTACAGGGAGCCAACCTGGCATTATCAATCCTGCACTAAATCTTATTCAGAAGGATACAAATTCCCTCCCTGAAGAAGATAACTTTACATTGCTAAAGGACATGAAGGATTACAATAGGTATACAAAAACCCCTCCAAACCATTTACATGAGTACTTGAAATTGACATCATCTGAGAACAACTGCTGTGTGAGTGAAGAGTGGCAGAATTTTCTGTAGGAGAAAATTATTAAAATACCAATTTTTATTTCCATATTCAATTTCAATACTTTACATTAATCTCTTGTTGGAAGATATCCATCTGTCAGGCATTGTCTTTGGAGGATATGAATATTTACCTCTTAGAAATTATTATGTAAGTATGTTAACACAGTCACATATCTCATAATAAGGCCTCATTGACCTATAAGTTTGTAGATATTTAATCCACAAGTCTAATTATCACTCATAACACTATATTTGCTCAAATATATCTCCTTCCTCCAAAACAATTTCTCTTTTCGATTTAAGGTCAGTGCTACTTTTACTATGACTCTACCACTAGTATGGAGAATTACATAAACTTGGAGTTCTGATTATTTTTCAGACTCAGCAGTTTTCAAATGTTATTGACATTATCAATTTTAACCAACTATTTAAAAAATAACATTAAGTTCCAAATATGATTAAATTTGTATGTAAAAGTATCCTGTCAATTCAATATATTCTATTTTTCAAAAGAATGTTATCATTTCTTGTTAAATGTATGCTCATAAAACCTGATAATAAACAGGGGAATATGTTTTCAATCAGACTCTTCCACTAGTATTTATTAAACTCCTATGCTATGCCAGGCAGGCACTATATTGGAGATGGGGAGAAGGGGCAGGAATGATGAAACATAGCTTCCATCATTACCCCAAAAAGCTGAAAAGTTAGTGAAAGTGTCTGAAAACTAGCCTGGACAGCATAGCTCAGTGGTTAAGCAACTACTTATGAAATAAAAAAGTCATGGTTCCATTCCTGGTCAGGGACCATGCTTGGGTTGTGGGCTTGATCCCCAGTAGGGGGCATGTAGGAAACAGCCAATCAATGATTCTCTCTCTTCATTGATGTTTCTATCTCTTTCCCTCTCTGAAATCAATAAAAATATATTATAATAAAGGAGCCTGACAAGTAAATATATATTCACCATAAAATAAGTTAGGTATGGCAACCAAGAGATGCATAATGAACTACTTGAACATAGATATTGGAACAATGAACAATGCCTAGTAAAAGTTGAAAACAGTTTCAAAAGAGAAGACATTTTAAGCCAGAAAGAAATGAGATTGTACAGAAAGACTGGGCCCTTTTGTGGTATATGAGGGATTGAAAATGGATAAAATCACAGACTTCAAATTCCATATTTGCCTAAGCTTGGTGCCATCACTTAGAATAGTACTAGACATGTAATTGCTTCTGCATAAATACTTGATGATTGAATGATTCCAGAGGAAAGGGGATAAGACATAAGGATGCCTCATTCTGTACTTATATCTGTTCACTACATTTGACTTCTTTCAGACAAAACCTGCAGCTCTGAATCCATAGGTTTGGTGCATAGAAAAGAGGTAAAAGATACACCAGGTGAAAGAGTACAATGAGTTTTAATGTTCTCTACTCCAGGCCCCTTTACTTCAATTAATGCTGACTGTGTCCTCACAGAGTCAAAGATCATGCTTCTAGAAGATTATGGTGCAACACAGTTTAATTTTAAAGGAGAATAAAAGTTTAATGTTTTTTTAAATAAAAAAACATGTAATTCTAAAAATATGTGTGAAAGGAGTATAGGCGAAGGAGGCAGATAGAAAAAATGGGAATAATTATGCCAGTAAAGCTAATGACACCATTCTTAAGTTACAGCTAAGCGGCATTTGGCTATGAATTTTCTCTACATATCTCAAAAAGTTTAAAAAACAACAACAACAAAAAAAAACACAGTTATTCAGAAGTTAAAGGCCACTGTGCTTCTCTCTTCAGAGAATTATTACTTTGGACAGCTGAAGTTGAAGGACATGAGTGTGACTTTTACAGTACACCTTAGAAACTGTATCAATGATAGGATGAGCATATCTCTATTAAAGTTTAGCACATGATGTTAAAATTTATAGCTGTATATTTCTTTATTATCAGGGGCTATCTTATCAAGTTTTATCTTCTCATTACCTGGCAAAGTACCTGCCACATGGGATACATCTAAGAATGGTTGACTAAAGCAATAAATGACTGTCTTATATTATGAGGCAGTGGCCTTCCAATCAATATCATGGTACAGTCTTTGACTGAAAAACCAACATATCAAGATAAATGTATGCTCTAGTGCAGTGATTGGGAAACTTTTGCTTTAAAGATACAGAAAATAAACATTTTAAGTTTTTAGGGCCAGACAGCAACTGTTGCAGCTTCTCAACTCTGCCATTGTAGTATGAAAACAGCCATAAGCAATAGGTAAAGAAGTACACATGGCTGTATTTCAATAAAAAGTTATTTACAAAGACAGGCAGAAGGAAGGATCCCCAATCCCAACTCATGTTGTATAATATCCTTAAAGATTTGGGTAAGAAATAAATCTTCAAAATGTTTAATTTTATACCATTAATATCTGCTTTAATTCTGAAAAACAAAACTTCAAAATTACAAAAAAATTACAGAACAACTGGTTTGCTTGTTAGAAAATGTTTGAAATATAAAGTTTTTATTCCTCTGCTTCTTCGATCTACAGGAGTATATAAGAAAAATATTATACAATATGTCACTGAATCATGTTGCACAAATATTTATTTTCATTGAAAACAGCATAGGCTTTGCACTTTTACTGGAAGAAAGGTGAAGGAGAGCAAACATGATGAAGGAAGGAGAAGAAGAAGAGAGGGTTAGTGAGGGGAGGACACTAAAAACAAGAGGAAGAGACTGGTAGAGTTATTTTTTTATTGTTTAAAATATTACAAATAGTAGTACATGTCTCCTTTTTCCCCCACTGACCTTTCCCCCACTTCCTCTACACCCCAGTGTCTTATATCCATTGGTTATGCTTATATGCATGCATACAAGTCCTTCGGTTGATCTCTTACAACAGCCCCCTCCCCAACCTCCCCTGCCTTCCTGCTATAGTTTGACAGTATGTTCACGGCTTCTTTGCCTCTGTATCTATTTTTTCCCCATTTCTTTTCTTTAAAAAATCTTGCATCTGCATACTAGAAATAAACAAAGGAGAAAAAGAAATGTTTGAATCCCAATTTCCATGTCCAACAGTTCTGAGTCCCAGTTCAATGTCAAATAGTTTCTTATGTGTAGATGTCAGCAATGATATATGGATGGTGGACAATGGTGGCAATGCAGGTCCCACCCTCTCTGGTTTGGTCCTGGGCCACCTGCAGACCGGTAGAGTTTTAATGCTTCAGGTTCTATATCTGCACTCAAGTGTGTTTGCCTGTGATGATTCAGATTTCAGAAATAACTCTACATAATGTCTTATTACAATAGAGAAAGTAAAAATTTTTACATCATGATATTTATGCAGTTTATGTAGAAAGTTTCTATTTTGTTTCAAACATTGGAAGAAAGTGATTAATGCTATGATACAAAACATAGCTTTAGAAAAAAATCTCCCTTTTCCCTAAGCAGCCATAAGTATGGATTATAATTTTAACTAATAAAAACAGTGTGTTTCTGTACAAAGTTCTGGCTGTGCACATTCATTGGTTGCTTTAGCTACATAAACATAATGAATCTGACTCACAGGCAACCAAATTCAGTGCTAGTACTAAACAGTTTATATTCCTCTCTTCCTACTTCTTGTTTTTCCTAGATTTGACTATGAATAGAAAGGGGGAAAATGTCACCCTAATGACAGTAATTTTTTCCTAATGGCAAGCATTCTGTCAAATTAACGTAAGTGTCCATTTAAAAGCAAACTTTTATGTGGTTTGCAAAACTATTAAGGCTATTAGTTGAGACATAGAATTGATTTATTTTACCCACTGCATTAACCTCATCTTGCATACTCATCAGGATCTTACACAGGGCACAGTAAATGCACCTTGATGTTTTATAAAATTGAATTGAAATTCAAGCCATTCACTTTTAAAAGCTAGACATTGCTATAATAATAAGAGGGTGACTAAGACGGCCAGAATCTTCATTACAAGTAACTAAATGAAGCTTCGGTAATAGAATCCTCATGGAAAATGAATTTCAATTCACTGTAGACCAAATGTAATTAGTAGCAAATTTATTTTGGTGGGGTTAGAGATCTTTGATCCATAAAACCAAGAGGTAGGCACTTTTTAGCCTATCTAAAGGAAGTTAAGGAAAGATCAGCTGCTTTAATAAAAACTAAATTTTCACTTGGCAATAAGAAAGGAAATACTTGATTTCATAATGAATTAATAGTAACACAATGTATGAAAGACAGTTTAATTATAAAATATAAAATGTATATTTAATAATAAACATATATACACATATATAAACATATATATAAACATATATATATAAACATATATATATATATATAAAGACACAAGAGAAATGGTGTATGTTTAGAAATAACATCCAACCCATGTAATAATTGATTGAGGATGTGCACTGGATACAATCAACTACATGGGGCAGCACAGAACTTCTGGTCCCCACTCTTGATTAGGACACAGTTTAATCTTTATCAGTCTAGTCCTTCTACGGTGATGAAATATTATGGAGCAACAATCTCTGTTTGAAGAATCTCCTTACATTTAAAAAGCAATTTAAAAATCTTCTTTTCTATAAGTTCATTCATTTGTTCATTTGTTCATTCATAATTGAGTCATTGTAGGCACCATGTTTCAGGCACAGTGTGATCCAGGCACTTAGTATATCAGTTTAAAGTAAACAATCTTGTAGAGAAAGAAAGAAAGAAAGAAAGAAAGAAAGAAAGAAAGAAAGAAAGAAAGAAAGAAAGAAAGAAAGAAAGAAAGAAAGAAAGAAAGAAAGGAAGAAAGGAAGAAAGGAAGAAAGAAGAAAAAGAGAAAGAAAGAAAGAAGAAAGAGAGAAAGAAAGAAAGAAAGAGAGAAAGAGAGAAAGAAAGAGAGAAAGAGAGAGAGAGAGGAGAGAAAGAGAGAGAGAGAGAAGGAGGACAAGGAGGAGGAGGAGGAGGAGGAGGAGGGGGAGGGAGGGAGGGAGGGAGGGAGGGAGGGAGGGAGGGAGGGAGGGAGGGAGGGAGGGAGGAAGGAAGGGAAAGAAAGCTATGAAAGGACAAGGTATCAATGTACAAAAAACTTTGGCAGTGGATATAACCAGCCAGAAAACAGGAGAGCAAAGAGTTGAGAACACTGGGGAGCATTCACATTTACAGAAAGGAAAAAAGGATACAGCTTCATGGCAGAAGCAAAGCAGATACAGAAAAGGAGATAACGAGCCAGGTCCTGTTTACATCATGGGAGGCACAATTTGAATGCCGATTTCTAACCATTCAGAGCTCCATCGCTGCTTTAACAAAACTTATTGCTTAAAAATACGTATTTGTATTAGTAAATTCCAACATAATGTAAGATCCATAGCAACTTAATGATTGCCGTATTAAATATTATTACTATAGCAAATATCTAAAATCATGTTTTTTTATAATTACTACTGGTAAAAATTAAATTAACATTGATTTGAATTTTCATGATTAAGTTTCCAATGTATCTAGAAAAGACTCACTCAATGAACTTACTGTAGAAAGTTCAGAATAATAAAGTCATATTATTATTTTTAAATGCTTTTGTTAATGCTACTGAGAGAAGGTTAGTATGAGAGAAGGGTGAGCACACTCTTCTCCTGCTTTAGACACACTCTAGAGTGAGGGTGGTTGAAGAACATTTAAACTTCTGTTGTTAATTTTCCTATTGATGATCTTATCTTTACCTATGATTTTCCTCATTTATCAATTCTAGTCATAATTTATGATTCCCCACTCTGAAACATAACATTTCCATTTATACTACTCATTAACTATTCTCTCCTGTCTCCTCATAATGTTTTATTTTTCTTTTATTCATAATACTGAAATATAGTAGCATTCATCTCAGATAAAACTGCTGTTTGAATATTGATCCTGCTTGCTTGCTTGAAGCAAAAGAGTAGTTACTCCAGCTTCCAGATTGAGACCTTGAGGCCTACATAAATCTCTTTGTAGGCCATAAAGGAGTCACCCAATGGCACCAGGAGTTGAGCTGTACCTTTTGCTTTATCGAGGTAGGACTACATTCCCATGAGCAGCATGAATGTATGGTTAGAGATAAAAAGCAGGCAACAGGGTCAATCATAGTCAACTGGCACTTCCCTAGCCCAGATACAACCCTGCAGCCTGTTCTCGGAATTTAAATCAATGAAAATTTATGATTCAGACCCTATAAAAGGACTGCCTACACCTGGGATGGCATAGCTGTGAGTATTTGGTCTCCATGTGGTGCCCTCCTCCCCAGTTCAATAAATCATTGCTTGCTTATTACCAACTTAATCGCCTCTGTGGTCATTTGCAACTGGTCATGGAAGTCACCCCACAACAATACCACTAGTTGCCTTTGCAATTAAAACGATATTCTGAAATCTCTGATTCTTTCTTTATCATTTTAGACATTAACATGAAATTACTTTTTTTCTTGTCCACCATCTCCTCAATTCTCCACCTGAATTATATTAGCTATCTGTCCTTCTACACTATCAAAGCTGATTTTTTTAAACCTTTTTTTCTTTAAGATACGTCAGTCAAATGAAAAAGGTTCCAAGGTGAGCATTTAAAAGTTATTTAAGTGTGTCCTAGGGGACATGGTGGGCTAGTGTCTGATTCACACTTGGAAAATCTAGAATGCTGAACTCTGTGGTTAGCAGGCTTCTCTGCTGTGAAACAAACACCAGCTTAATCACTAAAGCTTGGGGGGGGGGGGGGGGCAAAGAGATGCTTTAACTCTGACCAGAGATCGCCTAGAGATATTTACATTATTACACTGGATGGAAGTCTTAATAACTAAACTGACAATATTTTGTGCATTGTTATGAGTATGTTTGTTGTAACCAGATGACTTCTATTATTTGAAAATGACTAAAAGCCACTGAGAAACATCCAAACTCACACATAGTTACAAAAGAACCACCTGTCTACAGGAGTTCAGAAGCCAGGAAGGAAAATAAATAAACCTGCCTCATCTCTACCTTAGACTTACAGCAATATTATATGCTAGGGAGTTATTATCTAATACAGAAATGCTAGAGTAAATGCACATAACTACACAGTAACTGGAGAAAGTAAGTTAGGATTTTCAGGAAGAGTGCTTTTAAAACTACAAAGGATGCTTAGCTTCATCCCAAACCTACCAAACTAATTTCAAACAAGTGAGGTCTGGGCATCTGGGTCCTTCAGCAGCTATCCTGTGGTTTTGCTGTATCATTCTAATTGGTTATAATAGTTACTGAAAAATGTTAGAATCATTTTAATTATTGTGCCTATTCTATATCCCACCACTAAAAAAAGGAATTTTTTTAAATTTTTTATTGAACATACATCTATAATAATAAAAAAGTAATATGCTAATTAATGCCTGGGTTCTTGTTCCGGCATTAAGAAGGGTTCAGCATGCCCTGGCTAGTTTGGCTCAGTGGATAGAGTGTCGGCCTGCGGACTGAAGGGTCCCAGGTTTGATTCCGGTCAAGGGCATGTATCTTGGCTATGGGCACATCCCCATTAGGGGGTGTGTAGGAGGCAGCTGGTTGATGTTTCTCTCTCATCGATGTTTGTAACTCTCTATCCCTCTTCCTTCCTCTCTGTAAAAAATCAATAAAATATATTTTTTTAAAAAGAAGGGTTCAGCAATCTGGAGAAAGGCCGTGTGTAACTTAAGTAGGAGTCCAGAGATGAAAGATAATTTTGAAAGGCATTGGGAGTCAGAGGAGCCTAGCTGAAGAAACCAAGTTCTCCTTGTCTCAGCACCCCTTGCTTTTTATTAACACAAACTGTCCTAAGGCAAGGTGGAGATACACACTTCAAAGGCCAGGGTTAGTCTACAGAGTCCATTGTCAGATTGAGGAATTGCCTGCAGCTATTTAGGTGTTTGGCCAACAGGAGGCAATAACATGTAGATTAAGATGCCCTAAGCCATCTGTCAGCAAACAGTCAATTTAATGCATCCTTTTCAGGTTTGGGGAAATGCCTTTAGCCATTCCTGACAGGTGATAACACGTAACACAATCCTTGTTGAGTCCCCAAGTTCCATTAACCTTTTGATGAAACTCTTACAATTATGACCTGCTGGCACTGGCTTCTGGAAGCTAATTAGACCAGATGTCCTTCCAGATGACCTGCCAGACAAAGATGAGGCTTTGAGGGAAGCCTGGGTCCTGGGTGCCAGAGGGAAGCTGGTGTTGGCAGCTGGAGGAAGAAATGCCTACTCTTGCACAAATTTCATGTATCGGGCCTCTAGTTAACAGTAGAATAATGTATGTCCAATTAACATACATATCACTATATTATATATGTGTGTATATATGTAACATATGTACATGCATATAATACTAGCTATTGTTACATAATTATTAACAAGAAACCTCAAAGGAACACGGTAAAGATATGTAGGTTGTTGCATGGCTGTCATTGGGGTTTAATCCATGCAGATAATTTATGGATGACTATGTCTTCTCTGAAACAGGCTTATGAAGGAAGTATATATAGTTGAATCCACAATTCCCACTTAACAGAAGATAAAACAGAGAATAAAATAAGGTGATTTAAACTCAGAATTTTTTGCCTCCAAAGTTTGGGATCTTAACCACCTAAGTTCTACAACTTCATTGTTGTGCCTCATTTTTGGAATTAGGCACTTATTATGGACATTTGAGAAAAGTCAGATGGTGCTGGTTGATTGCCATAGCAACCCCTGTTTGCTTTGCATTGCTTAAAGGTAAATGATATGCTATTAGCAACCAAAATTATCCTAGTAAGCTGCAAATATCCTCAACTCACTTTAATAAAGAAAAGATATGGCAGCAATTCACAAAAAGCTTGGAAGGACAAAAGTTATAAAATGTAGGCTTCTCTTATATTTCATTTACATGACTGATATTTTTTTCAAATGCTCCATGAGTCATACAGACAGAAACCGATAGGCCATCTGTTTCCAAATTTCTCATCTCTTTAGAGCTCAGACATTGTTGTAAGCCAGATACAAAAGGGGAAGATGGCAATGCCCATGATGGTTTGCCATTTCAAGGTTAAACTTTTGAGAGCAGAAAATACCTTCTATTTATACACCTACTCTATGTGTATAATTAAACAGACTCATTCAGGACTATTTTAGCATAATACTGATAGGAAATTCCATTGATTTCAGTTTCCAAAGCCACAGAGAATCTCCATGATCTCTATTGTCTTCAAAATCTCAAGACATGTGATTACAATACTTTTGCAATATGGGGGAGGGAGTTATTCCTATGAGGAAACAAGGTGCTTTACCAAAATGAACTTTATAATGGCAATGTGTAAAACTCTAAAAGAGTAATATGCAAATTTGACCGTACCTTCACTGCACCCACAAGCCACAACCACCAGCCATGCCCACCAGCCAATCAGGAGCAGATTATGCAAATAAACCCCAACCAAGGTGGCTGCCACCACTGAGAGCAGGAGGGAGGCTTGAGTTTCCCCGGCAACAGAGGAAGCCAAGCTTTCCACCTGCCATTGTGGGCCTAGGCCTCCACTCAATGTTACAATGTTTTAATTATAAAAGATACAGAAATGGCGGCAGCCACTGAGCTGAAGAGAACAGAGGCTTGGGTTTCCCTGGCAACAGAAGAAGCCAAACTTTCAGCCTGCCATTGATGGCCTAGGTCTCCACTCTAGGTTACAATGTTTCAAACAGAAATGGCTGCTGCCCTAGAGCAAGCAGAAGGCTTGACTCCACTCTAGGCTACAAAGTTTCCATTGTAGACTTAGATTAATCCCAGATCCCAGGTCCTCCACTTGGGTCCCTGGGGGCCATGGCCAGCCTGCAAACCTCCACAGGCCCCTAGCCCAGACCACCCCTCACCCCAAGGGAACCCCCACCCTGATCTGGGACACTCTTCAGCACAAACCAGCTGGTCCCACCCATGCACCAGGCCTCTATCCTATTTAATAAAAGAGTAATTTGCAGATTGACCATCACTCCAACACACAAGAAGCCTGCCTCCTTGTGGTCAAAGATCCTGCCCCCATGTGGACACAAGATGACCACCACAAGATGGCCAGCAGGGGAGGGCCATTGGGAGGTTCCAGGCCTTGCAAGGGAGGGCAGTTTGGAGGGACCAGGCCTGCAAGGGAGGACAGTTGGAGGTTTGCAGGCCAGCAGAGGTGGTAAGCTGGGGGCAAACAGGCTGCCAGGGGAACAGTTAGACATCAATTAGGCTGGCAGGGTAGTGGTTAGCAGGTGATCAGGCTGGCAGGCAGAATCAGTTAGGAGCACTCAGGAAGGCAAGCAGTTTTGAGCCAACAGTCCTGGATTGTGAGAAGGATGTACGATTGCCCATTTAAGCCCAATTCTACCAGGATCTGGCCTAAACACGCAGTCAGACATCCCTCAAGTGGTCCCAGATTGGAGAGGGTGCAGGCTGGGCTGAGGGACATCACCCCACCCCGTGCACAAATTGTGTGCACCAGACCTCTAATAAAGGTATAATGAAGATATGGCCTGGTCAAAAAAAAAAAAAAGTGGTACCTCTATGAGTTATTATTGTTTTGCTGTTTAACATTTAAGAGTTTAAGTGTTTGAATTCTTTCTGGGGCTGTTAAAACAAGATTGTATTCAGCCATTGACACCCTACATGTGCATATTATCAATCTTCATATCTCATATAATCAATTTTTCAAACACAAAACCCTCACTCAAGTCTTCTCTGAAGAGCAAAGGATAGATGCTTAGACAAATAATGGCAATACATTTAAGAGGTTTTATGCAATTGTCTCTTCTATATGCAAAATTTTCTTGAATCTGTGAAATTCTGTTCTCATCAAATTTCAAATATACCCCATAGTAGGGCAGAAAGCAAGATTCAAAGATGATAGTTCAAAAAGTTGATTTTGTTAATACCAGAAATTTAACTAATATGGGGCTCCTTTCTCGTTTTTTGTTTGTTTGTTTGTTTGTTTGTTTGTTTGTTTTGGTCCTAAAATACACATTAAATTGACCATTTTAACCATGTTTAAGTGTTCACTTCAGTATTGAGTATATTCACATCACCACGAACTATTCCCAGAACTTTCTCTATACCCCAAACTCAATCGATGTATACATTAAACATTTACTCTTCATTCCTTCTTTCCCCACCGAGCATCTGGTAACCACTGTTCTACTTTCTGTCTCATGAACTGGACTCTTCCAGGTACCTCATTTAAATGGAATCATAGTGTTTCTCTTTTTGTGTCTGCTGTATTTTACTTACCAAAATGATTTCAAGGTTCATCTATGTTAGACCATATATCAGAATTTCATTCCTTTGTAAGACTGAATAATATTCCATTGTATGTATATGCCTCACTTTGTTTATCTGCTTATCTTTTGATGGACATTTGGTGTTTTTTTTTCACTTTTTGTCTGTTAATAATGCAGTCATAAGCATTAGTGTACAATTATCTGTTCTAGTCTCCTGCTTTCAATTCTTTGGAACATAATGTATAAAAGTGAAATTGCTGAATCACATGGTAATTCTATTAGTTATTTTAGGAAATGCCATACTGCCTTTCACAGCAGTTGCTCTATTTTATATTCACACCTGCAAAGCACAAGTGTTCTAATTCCTTCACCATCTTTTGTTCTTTTATGTTCTGCATATAATTGTGTATTATATATAAATGTAATAGTTTGAGGTAGCATCTCATGATGATTTTAATTTGTATTTTTCTACTAATTAACAATGGTGTGTGTCTTTTTATGTTCTTCCTGGCCATTTATCTCCTTTGGAGAAAAAGCATATTATAATCCTTCATCCATATTTTAATTGAGTTATTAATTTTGTTTTGAGTCATAGAATTTCTTTTATATTATCTGGATTTTATTCCCTTGACAGATAAATAATATGCAAATATTTCCTCCCACTCCATAGGTTATATTTCTACTCTTGATAGTGTCCTTTGATGTAAGAAGTGTTTAATTTTTATGAAGTTCAGTTTATGTTTTTTTTTCTCTTTTGCTATGCTTTCGGTGTCATATCCAAGTATTCACCAGGAAATGCAAGATCATGAACATTGCTTCTGTTTGTGTTTTTTTCTGAGATTTTTATTGGTTCAACTTTTATATTTAGTTCTTTTGTCCATTTTAAGTCAATTTGTATATATGGTATAAGGTAAGGGTCCTACTTCATTATTTTGAATGTGAATACTCATTTTTCCAGTATCATTTGAAAAGACTGTCTTTTTCTCATTAAATGGTTCTGACACTCTGATAAAAAATCAGTTGGCCAGATATCTGAGGTTTTACTTCAGGCCTCTCTATTGTATTATACTTATCTGCATGTCTGTCTTAATGCCAATACCTTGCTATTTGAACTATTGTAGTGATATAATAAGTTTAAAATCAGGGAGTGTGAGTTCTCCTGCTTTGTTCTTTTTAAAGGTAGTCTTAAGTATTCATGGTCCTTTAAGATTCTATAGGACTTATAAGAAGAGTTTTTCTATTCCTGAAAAATAATCATTGGGATTTTTCTAGGGATTTCACTGAATCTGTAGCTCACTCTGGGTAGCACTGACATCTTAGCAATATTGTCTTCTAATTCATGAACATGAAATTCTCCCATACACACCTTTTTGAATTTGAAACCATCTCAGACATTAGCTTTCTAGTTGCACTGAATTCCTGTAAGTTGCAAAACTCAACATGCTAATTCTCTAGCTTTTTTTTTGTTCTGTTATTTGACTTCTCTACCATTAAAAAATAACCATATACAGTGGCAGTACCTGTTGGGTGTTTAGCTTTATATTGGCACTCTAAAGATTTCAATTAAAGAGACAGCTACTTTGCTAATGTTCAGATAGAATGGTTTTTCTCATTAAGACACTGGGACACTGTTTTATTTATTTACTTACTATTTACTTATTTATTTATTTATAAATGTTTTATTGATTTCAGAGAGGAAAGTGAAAGGAGAGAGATAGAAATATCAATGATGAGAGAGAATCATTGATTGGCTGCCTCCTGCACACTCTCTAGTGGGGACCAACCCTGCAACCCAGGCATGTGCCCTTGACCAGAATTGAACCTGCGACTCTTCATCCCGCAGGTCCAAACTCTATCCACTGAGCAAAACCAGCTATGATTGGGACATTGTTTTAAATACAACACTCTTAAAATCTATTATGATATCACTCTATGTGTGAACTAGTCATATATATATATATATATATATATATATATATATATATATATATATAGTGTGTGTGTGTGTGTGTGTGTGTGTGTGTGTATGTGTGTATACAATTTTGTGTTCAATATTCTTCCTGGAGAAATGAGGAGTGTCACAGAACCACATTTTTTAACTGTTCAAATCGATAACTAATATAAACTTTCAAAATATATGTAATTTACATAATTTATAAAATAGGACATTCATCAAAAATGCTTTTTCCAAGTATCAATTTATGGCCACTCTCCTAGTCACTGTTACTTCTGTGCCTTTTGAAACATGAACTAAAACAGAGCAATACTGAATTCAGTGGGGAGAAAGTTTAAATCAGAACACGTCCCACATTTCTACTCCTGTCCAGCAACCTAAACAGTGATGCGCATCTGTTATTTTGACAGAGCTACATGTCCTCATCTGGCTGTCTGCTTGCTCTATAAACGGCACCATCAGATGGTACACTGAATGACGAGCCTGGCAGATGCTATGTGAAAAGAGAGAGACCACAATTTACTAACACAAACGATGATCCAAATTCTGCAAAAGCTGACTTTCTGGTCCTTAAGAAAGTGAATACAGACACAACGCATTTCAGATCTATCTAAGCCTCAGAACAATGAATTATAACTGCACGTTTCTTCAAAACAATTAAAGTTATTGACGTTCAATACGATTTTGACAATAAAACTAGACAGCTTTCCCAAGGAAAAGATTTTCCAGATAGCAAAATATTTTTAATCAAATTCTACACTAAAAGCATTTATGCTATAGAGAAATTTCTGCAGTAAAATGTAAAAAGCTAAAGCCACCTTCTTTTGAAAAATTTACTGTTTGGTATTACCCCAGTAACTGTAAAGTCCCCTTTCCATTGGAGATACGACTCAGAGAAGATTGATGAAATATGGCAGGTCAGCATCCAGCTATAGCACCATTCATTTAAAATGTCTTTCCCTTTCATTCTCTGGTGTAAATTGCTGAGCAATAATCATTTTTCTTTACCTTTTTCTTTGGGTGATACATTTCATGTCATGCCAGGATCATAGTTCCCTGACATTAATTATAACCATGGAGATCAACTTTTTACCTCATGCCCATGAGGCTAAATTCTGTGAGGAGATATGAGATAAACGGAACGCATTTTGCCTCAGCACTTTACAAACCAGTGCTTGATTTTTTTTTTCATTTTAAAAGATATAAAGGGGTCACAGCTGTAGTCAGGGTTACATATCGTTGAAAACTTCAAAACAGAATAGTAGTGTAGGGGGAAAAAAGACATCACCAAAGATACTTACCTTGTGGGTATCTCAAAGTCAACTTCACAAAACAAGTCAACTTTCACCTAGCATCTGAACAATCCAGAAATCACACAAATCATGAGACACGATTGGAGAATACAGCAAACAATCACCTTAAAAATCAGCGAAGGATAGTCCCTTTCAACCAGAGAAAATTTATGCTATCCATTAAAAGTAATAAGAAACTAAGCATTCTAACTGTAATGCCTTTAACATATGGACAAATATTTAAACATAATTATTTAGTTAACTGTCCTTTGAACTGAAATAAACATGTTCAATTTTATACTAAAAGTTCCTTGGAGTAGAATTGGGCCTTTTGTATTATGTGAGTGTTCCTTAGAGCACATGTAATAAAACTGGGAATTTGAATCACCAACTCTTTACTATCTAAAATATATTTCCCATACTAATACTCTAAGTTGCTATATATTCAGAGGTATTGTATTTAAAAACCTTCATCATCTAAGACTATTTGTAAATGACAAAAATCATTGGAGCATTCAGAGCCAAAAAAGCATCAACATTTTTGTTCATTTTTTATCTACAGAAAACTGACAGCCAATTAAACATTGCTTTTCTAATAGATATTTATTGTTAAAAAATCAACTACATCCTCTCTGAAACAAAGATGAAAATATGCTCAGGTATACATATTATATTGTGTAGGTAACTTTTCAACTGAATATATTTTCACAAAGTTCATAGTACTATAGTATAGTTAGAATATACTAATAAGGTAATGTAACCAAGTTGAATTGTGCTCTTACAAAGCATACTTGAAAGGGTAAACTTGCAAATAGTGACTACATGAAACATAGTGTGCTAGGTAACAGGAAAAATCTATGCCTCTTACTCAGATTGAAGGAAAACACATGACCTCTGTATGTAGATGAGAAGTCAAGAATTAGGCAGAACTAGAGTGACGAAGTACAAGAAAGAGTGAATGAGCTGAACACATCAGGCAAGTGAGCAATCTCACTACAGAAGAGATTGAACTCTTTTCTTGTCATCATAGACAAAGTAAACCCTGAGAGAATCCTGCATCTCTATCTAGGAATCATGACTCTACTTTCAGGGATTTGATTTAAATCATAATTCCTCTGTGGGGAGACAATATAAAAAAGAGAACATGTCTACCTCTCCATTTTTGAAATTAATACAGAGGGAATGCATAAAGCAGGATTTCTCCCAACACCATTTTTAATCTGCATTTGTCTTGAGCAAAAGAAACAGGCATCCTACATCAGGAAAATCTTCATCAGAAATGCAAATAGTTTATTTTGCATGTGATATGAAATCTAAGTCTCTAGAGGTAAACGAAGGCCTTACCAGGTATCTCTAACCTCAAATTAAATTTAAAAAGATTATGGTTAAACATTTGGTAAGCCACAAGGTGGCCACACATTTTAAGTGTTATACATACTTTACAATGACCAGAGTAAACAGAATAGAACAAATGCTGTGAAGCTACCAGTATTTCAGTGACAACTGTGGATGGCTCTGTGTATCTCTACCTGGCTATTTTCTCTTGCATTAAGCCAAAAAAAATAAAAGTCATAAATAAAATAAGATATATGAAAGTGTTTTTGTCTTTGAATAAAAGGTATAACATAAGCATTGGAATTACCATTTAAATGTGTACTTTGTCATATTTATGAGTGAATATTCATTTTTATAAATAATTTTCAGGGTGATAGACTTTTCACTTATATTATTTTATGTGGTTAGATCCACTGAACCTATAAAATAAAATATTCATATGAGAGAGATGAAAATATATGAAGACAAATTACCAACTGTCATCATCAATTGAATTTCTAGGGAAAATTCTAGATCCTATGGGCTTCAGTTATTTATCTAGTGTTTTCCATGATAAATATTCATGCTTCCTACATTTGAGTTGGTGACTTACTTTTGAGGCTAAAACATCTAAAATATGATGCCCTAATCTCAGATTCACTGTTGTGAAATATAATTTGCCTTTAAGAATGTGTTGTCAGCTATTTTTACATTCCAAATTAAGTAAATAATAAATCAATAATTAAACAATATAAGCATTTCTCTCTCTCTTTTTCTCTGTTTCTCTCTCTCACTCTCTTTCTCTCTCTCATATTTGTATATGTTTTTATATTAAGTGTAGAGACTAGATAAATAGTTTAGAAGTAAATTACAAATTATAATTGCCTTTTAGGCCTATTTATGTGCTTATATAAGCCCCCAAAAATGTAGGGATTCAGAAAAGGAAGAACAATAAAATAACAATTAAATCATAGTTTAGAGTTAAACTTATCTATGTAATGTTAGGAAAGTTTTTAGTTTAAAATAATAACAGTTTTTTGTCCTCAGTACCAAGAGCAAAAATCAAATTTCTTCAAGTAGCAAGAATGGCCTTTGTTGAAAACATAGCCATAATTATATTTCTATATGTAAGAATGTCAGAAAAGAAAAAATTATCTAGTTATTAAAGACCCTGAGTATTTCTTGAGTTAATTTATATTTGGTAACTTCTGCATTAAAGAAACATATACACACATATTATCCTTCAGGTAATATTTATGTAGTCATGCTATATTAGCATATACTAGCAATTGTGCTTAAGGTTATATACAATAATTCATTTAGACTCTTTATTCTGCCTATAAATAAGCACATACTCTTGCAAAAATTATTGTGCATATAGAAAAATAAAAATGCAGTGGCTGTTAATCAAAGATTTCTTAAAAATTTGTCTTCTGGACAAACATTAAACTTAACAAAGAAAAAAGGAAAATAAAGCACCAAAGAAGCCAGAATCTTCCAACTTCAAAGGGGCTTCCTTCAATAAACACACAGTATTAGTGCTGAATCAGAGTCAGAAAGGCAGGGTGTCATGCTCCAAGTTCAATTATTGAACTTCCACTCACAATTTAAAATACTTCAAAGGAACTCATTCACCAGAAGAGAGATAGAGTATTAGAGCTCTCATTTATAAGGTAATATCTATCAATAAAGTAGAAAAGAAGTTGCTCTAATGAATGCATGAATAAGCCAATGCTGAGAGTGTATTGCATCTTAAATTGAACATTCACATCATGAGAAAGCAGGTGCAACAAAGGGAACACAGTGCCAATGGCATTTACAGATAATACTGGAGAAACACTAAATGGCATGGTGTCTTACCAGTATGATTTCCATAGTATGAGATAACATATATAGGGTAGATTTTGTTGTTGCTGCTAATCTCCACCCAAGCTTATTTTTTCCATTGATTTTTTATGAGAGAGGAAGGGAGGGAAGGAGAGAGAAAGTGGGAGTGAGGGAAAGAGAGAAACATCAATGTGAGAGAGACACATCAATTGGTTAGCGCCCTCACATGCTTGAAAGGGGCCCCTAGTCCTATATAATAAAAAGCTAATATGCAAATCTACCAACGGCAGAACTACCAGTCACTATGACATGCACTGACCACGAGGGGGTATTGCGCTCCCACAGGCAGAGCAAGGCTTAGCCAGAAGCTGGGTTCCTAGCTGGTAAGTGCAGAAGCTCTGGCGGGAGCCTCTTCTGCCTCCACAGCAGTGCTAAGGATATCTGACTTATGACTTAGGCCCGCTCCCAGACTGTGAGAGGGCACAGCTGTGCTGTGCTGAAGGATCTGCCCCGTCTACACAAATTTCATGCACCTAGTCTCTAGTATTTAATATTTCTCCTCTTTTCCTCCCCATCACATTAAAAAAAACTATATTCTCATATATTAGAGAGTCAAATTTGTTGCCACAGTATTGCCCAAGATGGAAAAGATAGATACAAAATATCAAAAATGTCTGTGGGACCCTGGCCACATGGCTCAATTGGTTGGAGTGACATCCCTTTCACCAAAAGGTTGTGGGTTTGATTCCCAGTCCCCAGTAGAGGCAGGCACGGGAGGCAACCAATCAACGTTTCTCACATTGATTTCTCTCTCCTTCTCCTTTCTTCTTTCACTAAAAATCAATAAACATATCCTCAGGTGAGGAGAAATGTTATATATGCCTAAGCAACCATTGCAACTGAACAGACAACTGAACCAAACAGACTGCATGGGGTGACCAGGCCCACAGGGGAGTTAGTGAGGGATGACCAAATGACTAAGCAACAAGCTGCATGGGGTGACAAAGTTGGCAGGGGTATTAGTGAGGGACAACCCCTCACTAACTGCCCCCCCAACTACCCCCCCTACTGCCCCTCTGACCAGGCTGGCGGGGGAGCAGTTGGGAGTGACCAGGCCAACCAGGGGGGACGTAAGGGACAACCAGGCTGGCAGAAGGACAGTTAGGGGCAACCAGGCCAGCAGGTAGGGGCAGTTGGTGGCGACCAGGCCAGCAGGGAGGGGCAGTTGGAGCAATCAGGCAGGCAGGCAGGTGAGCAGTTAGGAGCAAGAGGTCCCAGATTATGAGAGGAATGTCTGGCTGCCAGACATTTCCCAAAGGGTCCTGGATTGGAGAGGTTGCAGGCTGGGTTTAGGGGACCTGTCCCCCCATCCCACTCCATGCATGAATTTCATGCACTGGGGCTTTAGTAGATATATAAAATTTACATACTTTAGATTTGGGTGGTTACAAATAGCTTTTGTTTGGGGTTTCTTGCTCCAGTGTTTTCCAGGTTTCATGTCATGACAATGTTTTATTTTTGGTAATTATGATTAAAAGCTTTTTTAAAACCAATCAATAAAGGAAGGTTTTCTCCATCTCTAATTTGCTTTATTATTAGATTTATAAAAACATGGATATGCTACTATAATCAATTACATCAACATATTGCAACATAAGAAGAGATTGTAAGACATGAAATAATGAATATCACAAACCAAAATTGCATATACAAACACAATTTATTTTGTGCTAATACGCATCATTTAATATACCCTTCCTATTTTTCCAACTTGGTCTGAAGTATGGGGGTTAAAAAATACAAGTCAAACCTTGGTTCTTGAACATCTCCCATCTCAAACAATTGGGTTCTCGACCAAGCTGTTCACAGGAAATAAGTGTTTCGGTTGTCAAGAAAAACTTTGGTTCTGGACCACACAACCCTTTCATGTTGAGATATGAATGATCAGTCATGAGTCTCTCAGGTGACAGAAGAGAATGCAGAGAATGAGTCAGTTTATCACTAAACCTCATATTGTTAAAATATCTGGCAATTGTGCTCTGAATGTTTTCATGGTATGTTTTTTGCTTCAGTTGCTGCTTATAATTATTAAATTTCCATTTTAACTGTACATTTCATCTTCTTTTTGTTAAATTTTCATTTACATTCCATGTCCTTTTTATTTTCAAGTGTTTATTTATAGATTAAACAAAACTTTAGAGATGTACTGTATATAAGAAAGGTTACATCAAGAAATCATTTGGGGTTCTGAAATGGATTAATTCAATTTACATTATTTTTAATGAAAAAAATGATTGGGTTTTGTAAAAATAGCTTCTCTACCAGCTCTCTAGAATTAATTAAGTTTGAGAATCAAGGTTCCACTTTACTTTCCTTTTAAAAATTAAACTGCACATGATAATCAATTTGAAGCCTCACTAGTAGTATGCTCCTCTGAAAACTCCAAACAGATCCAAAGAACAAGGAGAATGCATGCATATTAACGATAATGACAATAATTCAATCAGTGAAAATATGGCATAAGCCCAGTCAATCATGCTGCTAAGTCTAGCCTGGTCAACAAAACCATTAGGACTTTACAAGACCCTTTAATTTGAAAACTGAGCTGTGCAGAGTCTGCCACACACCTTTCTCTCCCCTGAACTCAGGGACTACTCTAAGTGACATTTCAGAGCTGGAAATGCCATTGCTCGTAGCTAAATAAATATTCCCTACACATTTGCTTTTCAAGATATGCATTTCAGAAGTGAGGTGCCACCCACTGCCAGCTGGGAACAGATATAAATAAAGAATAGTTTACTGTTGGAAAAGGAATCAATTGTGTGTATATATGTTTTCAAGTTAGAGTTTAAAAAAAAACACAACTTGTTCATTTAAAAGTTATTCAGAAATATGTTAAATAGTGAAGGATGACTATGTTTGCATTAGTTAGTATTTTTTTAAATGTTTGAGTTTAATGTCTGATAGTCATTAGCTTATCTCCAAATGCCAACCTCCTGTGTCCATGTATATATAGTTTTCCTCAGAAATACAGGAAATACAGATTTCCTCAGAAACCTTTTATAATAAAAAGGTGTGCTGAGATTTTTACATGTAAAAATAAATTGTGTCACATGAAGTTTGTCTTAAAATTTTCAAATATTTTAAAAGAGGTGATCAATAAAAATATTATTATCATGACAGTATCAATGACAAAGTAATTGATGCTATACAATATACATGTCAATAAAGAGATAGAGATTTTTGTGTGTGTGTGTTCACAAAATCTATTGCCCTTTGAAGCAGCAATGTAATGGCTATGACTCTAATTCATTTTCTCTTTCAAGTCAAAATTAGCATGATTATTAAGCTAAGGTTCTGGTTTAAATGTTGAAACATATGTTCATAAATGTATACCTGTAAGGTGTTTATTTTTTAAATTAGATATTTTAAAATGTTATAGAGAAGACAGATGAAGGATTAAAGGTGGCATAGCAAAGACTGAGTAACAACACAGGAAAGAAGCAGCATCCTTCCTGTACACCAGACACGTTAGACCCCTGAAGTCTTTCTGACATATTGGAGTTCTCTGTATAGTTCTTATGTAACAGGACCTGCACAAATTTTAGAGAGTATCAACGTTCTTTAAGCATTATGTGCTTTGGATGGATGGCATCTAAAAGATGACACAACCTCAAAAGAGCTGTACTTTCCTAACTGCTTAGTAACTTTTTAAAAGATACTTCAAATAACAGTATCAAAAACAGAATCCTAGCAGCCAAAACATAGTTCATTTTCCTTTCTTCTTGAAGCTATAAAGGTTCAGTGGAATTTTTTGGGTCCCTATAAGCACTGCCAATTCAAAAAGTGAGTATATACCACATGCAAACACCACATTTCTAACATTTGTTTCTCATCTTACTGCTCAGAATATTATTTCATATGCATATTCTAATTTGACCCTTAAACATAAAAACTCCAAATATGGCTAGCAGTTTCCTGGAACCTTAAAAGACATAAAGAGAAGAATTTTTGTGCTTTTTACCCCAACAAATATAATTATCTTACTACTTTGGCTGAACTTCTGTTGATGTACAAAGACCTACAAATGACCGGGGAGAGCACAGAGTCCAGGTTCCATGTCAGCCACTGGGGAGTGATAAAGAATCCTACCATTGTTTCCATAGCATCAAAGTTATACAATTACTATTGAGACTTCCAACACAAAGTGAGATAATAAATTATTGCACAGAAAACATTTTAAATCTAACAATTTAAAAGAGATTCTAGTAATCTGTTGTTGTTGTGTGTTTTTTTTTTTTGATGGTTTATTTTTCAAAATGTCTTATTGAAAATTACTTAAATGGATCTTGATTTTTTTTCTAACTGGCTTACTTCACTTGGCATGATATTCTCAAGATCCATCTATGTTGTTGCAAATATCGATATTTTATCTTTTCTCATAGTGGAGTAGTTTTCCATTATATATTTGTACTGCATCTTCTTTATCTGATCACCTATCAAAGGCCACTTTGGTTGTCTCCATGTCCTGGCCACCGTGAATAATGTTGCAATGAACATAGGGCTGCATATATGTTTTCAAATAAATGTTTTCAAATTTTTCACATAGAGACCCAGGAGAGGGATTGCTGAGTCATATGGTAACTCCATTATTCATTTTTGAGAAACTTCCATACTGTTTTCCAGAGCGGCTATACCAGTTTACATTCATAACATCAGTGAATAAGGGTTCCTTTTGCTGCACAATCTCTCCAACACTTGCTATTACTTGCAAATAGCTACTTACCAGTTGTGAGGTGGTATCTCATTGTAGTTTTGATTTTCACTTAGGAGCTAAAAATATTTTTATATATCCATTAGCCCATGGTATGTCTTCTTCAGAGAAGTGCCTGTTCAGGTCCTCTGCCCCTTTTCTAGTTGGAACATTTTTTAATGTGTGTGATGAGTTGTATGAATTCAATTATTTCACTTGTATGTTGTATAAAACTGAAAGCAAATGAACAAACAAGACAAACAAAGAAAAACTCAAATACACAGACAACAGCAGTGTGATTGTTAGAAGAAAGGGATGTGGGAGTGTAGTAAAGAGTAAGGGTGTCAAATATATGGTAATCGGTAATAATAAAAGCACAAATGCTAATTAGATGAACAGCCAAATGACCTTCCAGACGAAGTCAGGGCTGTGAGGGCCGAGCCCCTTGCACGAATTTCGTGCATCAGGCCTCTAGTGGAAGAATATTTGACTTTGGGTGGTGAACACACATTGCAATTTACAGATGATATATCATAGAATAGTACATCTGAAACCTATACAATTTTATTAACCAATGTCCCCACAATAAATTTAATTTTGAAAATTCCCTAATGGATGAGAATTTATATATAAGAATTAAACAAATCACACTGAAATATTTGTATATACAGTATAAGTCTGTTGGAAAGAAAAACTATACCCATAAGTAACATACAGATGTATTTCCTCTATTTCAAACATTTACTATTAGTAATTATTTTAAGAGCTTTACATGCAGAGTTCTGCTTCTGCTAAAGATTTAGAACGCATTAAGAAAATATTACTCCTAACCTGACAGCAAGAAAACCTGGACAATTTTCAAAGTCATAATTTTTCTTGTGCTCATATGAAAGCTAAGATTGCTAAACCAAAATAATTATTATCCCATAGATTTTCTCATATTGGAAACAAGTTAGCAATAACAATGCACTTCTAAATTCAATAGGTCAAAATGGAAATCCAAAGGGAAATTAGGACATATTGAGTCGAATGAAAATGAAAAAAACAACTCATCAAACTTTATAAGATGTATTGTAAAGTAGTGCTTATAAGGAAGTTTAAAGCATAATATGTTTTTTAGGAAACTAAATATTATAAAGCCAATAATAACAGATTTCACCTTAAGAAAATAGACATAGTAGAACAAATTAAATCCAAAGCAAACTGAAAGAAGAAAATAATAAAAATAAGGATGTCAGTTAAATTATAATACAGAAATGTCAATTAAACATGAATCAAACTTCAGACGGAAGGTTGGGGAGGGTGGGGGTAAGCAGGAGATATAACCAAAGGACTTGTATGCATGCATATAAGCCTAACCAATGGACACAAACAACAGGGGGGTGAGTCATGAGTGGGTGTGGGGGCCAATGAGGGGATAAAGAACATATGTAATACCTTAATAAAGAAATTTAAATATATATATATATATATATATATATATATATATATATATATATATATAATCGACAAGCATCTGGTTAGACTACCTAGTGATAGCACAATGACAAATACGACAAATAGAGAATAATGTAGAAGCAGAATGTTAAAACTATAAGGAAATGCACAGATCACTAAGCAAGTCCAGGCTGAAAGATATAAAAATGATATTCATTTATATATGAGGTCTGAATGCATGATTGTTGATGTGAACTACTTACTCAGGAATAAAAAATATAGAAGGGAAATCTATATTAGTATTTCAATACTGTTACACAAGGGACTTGAAGGCATACATATACATGTGACCACAAACCACATTTTAACTGTTTAATTATGAACATTTCTGAATATATGTTGAGCTCTGAAATCTACTCTACTCAGATAATTTTTTAATATTTTGCTCAAGAGTGATGAAAAGAATTTAAGTATTATGGGTAAATCCAAATACAGCCAAAGCCTATTTTTATAGCATCTTCAAACTATTCCTACTCCTCCCCATCCCTTCCTCCTTCCCTCCCTCCCTCTTTTTCTTGATCTTTTTATTTCCTCTTTTATTCTCTCTCTCTCTCTCTCTCTCTCTCTCTCTCTCTCTCTCTCTCTCTCTCTCCCTCCCTCCCTCCCTCCCTCCCTCCATTACTCCCTTCCTCCCTCCCTCGTTTATTTCATAATATCTGTCTGTCTGTGGTCCTAGAATACTATTGTTGAAACAAACTTGAAAAGCAACCACCTGCCCTAGCCAGTTTGGCTCAGTGGATAGAGAGTCAGCCTGTGGACCAGATTTGATTCTGGACAAGGGCATGTACTTGGTTGTGGGCACATCCCCAGTAGGAGTGTGCAGGAAGCATCTGAATCGATGTTTCTCTCTCATCGATGTTTCGAACTCTCTATCCCTCTCCATTCCTCTCTGTAAAAAAACAATAACATATTTAAAAATTATTTTTTTAAAAGCAACACTTTATCCTAAGGATGAAAAGTTAAAACCACTGATATTCCCAATGTGACACTATTACTTTTGTAGTAGAATAAAAAGTCTTTACTAGTAAAAATAGCTAATGACTCCTACATTATATTCATTATATTTAAGCTAAGCTGGGAAACATAGCCACAACAATATTCATAAATGAGAATCTATGCATTTATACACATAGATCGGAAGATATATAGGAGTGACTAGGAGAACTGTAGTGAAATAGGAGACTGGGCTGATGTAGATAGAGCCCAAATAAATAGATGTCTTGTTTCCCACTTTACTGAGTGTATTGAAGAAATCTGAGAACCTTTACAACCTCCCACAAATATCCAGCCATCTATAATTATCTTCTCCTCTGCACTCTATCTTATGTCCTAGACTGCCTATCAACTCTTCTGTCTAAAAAAAATTTCCCCCAACTCTGCATTAGATCTCTTCCAGTCTTGCCTGCTATAGGTCAGCAATCTCTTCTATTTCTTATTAACTATTTTCTGCCAGTTCCTTTCTTTCAACTTTTCATTTTCTATTAGCTCATTACTGTCAACCTTTTTTTTTTACTCAAGTTCCCTTGTCAGCAACCCAGCTTTTGTAGTAAGTGGGTAGTTCATAGCAATGTGTTGGGAATGTCATGCAATGGAAATGTTTCAGAGCAGTTAATATAATCAAGTGCATTTACATATACCAGTTTCAAAAAGTTAAGTGAAAAAATTAATTTGCAAAACACTTGTTTGGAATACTGTTTACCTATACATTTCCAATACCCTAAAAGAAGACTATGTATGCATGTCTGTATGTGTATATGATATATGAACTAGTTTGAGGTTTATAGTTTACATTCTCTATATATTTACAAATAATCAAAACCATAATAACATCAGAATGTTGGTTACTTTTACCCTTTAAAGGGTATGGAGAGCAAATTCTCAGGAGGATATAAGTCTTGAAATCATAATTAGTTGAACGAACTCTCAAATAGAATTAAAAGAACAAATTTTAGAACTTTTTTCATAAAAACATATGGTTCTACTAAGAAAACAGAGTTAACAGAATACACATCTATTTATTTTTCCCTTTTCCTTCTGGGAAGCATCAATAGTTCTGAAAATAAATTAAACTTCATCACAGTTTCATTTTTCTTAACATGTTTCTGTTGAACAAGTATGGCCAAGTGTTTTGAGGTTGTTTAAATATTCACTTGCTAATTCACTCAAAAAATCTTTTCTGAGCATTTACTAGATTCCAGGCAAGATGATTGATTTCAGGATTATTATGAGCAGAACTCAATTTAGCTCTTAATTATGTGGAATTTATAATCACATGTAGAAAATAGACTATCATATAATAAATACATAAACAATTATAATAGTAGTTAGAGCTGTTTAGAAGTTTATGCCAAATTATATGAGACCTCTCCTTCTCTCTTATCATTTTTTCATAATAAAAATATACACTGACAATTAACATTTTTATATGATAGTGGAATATCTTTCCTTATGTTTTTCTTACATCATCATCCAAATAATAAAATGCAGACTCTACTGAATTCAAGAAACACTAATAGCAATTTCCCTTTTAGAGAGACATACATAAAATATATGCTGAAACACTGAACTTGCCTCAAATACAATGCCAATTATTTAATTCTCTGGATTATCATGTGTGGATGATAATCTAACCATAGATTAGACATTATGGTCTTCATTCCTAAATTTAAATATTGTAGGCTAAAATTAGAATTATTTAATCAATAATTTTCAGTCTATGGCAAAGAAGCATCTTTCCCAGGAAAGTTTTATACTGTACATGTAACTCTTACAACAAGAGCATCAATAAAAGCTGACTCATTGAGACAAAACACAACAAATTCCCCTGAGCCTGTGGCAAAGTAGACAGGTATGTTGAAACTACTGAATTATAAATGTTATGGTTCAGTTACTAAGCTACTGTCCATAAAGAGAAGACAAGTGATGGCTGGACTGCTGACAGGAAGAACATTTTCAAATAGGGGAAAATGCCTTTGATAACTCTCTCTACTATTTCAGGACTTACAGTATAATCTCACAGGTATAGTTACAAAATAAACATCTCTATGATTCTGTGTGTTCTACAGAATCTTACAGAAGATTCTATAATCCTTAATATATTTGATGAATCATTAATACTGGAAGCATGGAGTTTTCCTTTTCCAAATAAATTTTCTCTTGAACAATCCTTTAAACGTTAGCATGCTAATCATTAACTCTCCCTCTCTCCTTTATCAACTACCACAAAACATAGTGTCTAAACTATCCCATGCATACACATTCAATAATTCTCTTTAATAGTAATAAAAAGCTCAATACATAAATCATAAAGATAATTAAAGAACAATGAATTAAAGCACTATTCAAGTACAATCTGGGATTATTTTTGAAATGCAAAGTCTAGATTTATATTCAGATAATTGTTCAATCAGAAAACATGGCTGATTTTTAAATAGTTCTTTTTCTTGCTATCTCTTTGACTTAAAGATGATAGAGCAAAGAGTTAGTTGGATATTTGTGATAAAATCTGATGCAGAAATACTTTCCATTTCTTCTCAATGATGTCTAAGATCATCTACAAAATGTCATTGCTGAATTTCTTAATTATCACAACTGTATCTCAGTATACCATGAAGTAAATTTATCTTTTTACTACATGTTTTATACATTACTTATAATTTGAGATATTTGTGACAAAAAATAAAAATAAAAACACAGAAAATTATGAAATCATATGATATTTGCCTTTCTCTGATTTATTTCACAAATATTAAGATTTCATTCTTTTTATGGTTGAGTAATATTTCATTATATAAATGTACCACATCTTCTTTATCCATTGGTCTATCCATGGGCACTTAGGTTGTTTCCATCTTGGTTATTGTAAGTAATGCTGCAATGAACATAGGGTGCATATATCTTTTCACATTATTTGAAATGTGAAATACATTATTCTTTTATTTCTTCTAATTAATACCCAGTAGTGGAATACCATATGATTTCACTTATATGAGGAATCTAAAAAAACAAAATAAACAATAAGAAAACAAATTCATAGATAGAAAAAAATCAATGGTTGCCTGATGGGAGTAGTTTAAGGGCATGAGTAAAAAAGGTGAAGGGATCAATAAGTACAAATTATCAGTTATAAAAATATATGATATATCAAGTATAGCATTCAGAATAGAGTCAATAATATCATAATAACTCGGTACAGTGTCAAATGGATGATCACTTCATAAAGTATATAAAAGTATAATCACTATGTTGTATACCTGAAACTAATAATGTTTGGCAACCATAATTATAAAATAAAAGAGAAACTAAGAAAAGTATGTAAGTTATATAGCATGTTGCTACAACTGTAATTCATTTCCTAGTGAATTCTGAAATGTAACCCTTTGGTTTTATGAATTTTTCAATAAGTTCTACAAAGGTTAATAAGTAGGAGAAATGTAAGACTCTTATCATTTTTTACATAGATTCTCAACAAAAACACTGAATATAACCTAAACATTCATTTTCTTGAACAATCTTTTTTTTAAAGAGAATCTAAATCAAATGTATTTATTGAAAAATGAAGGACAATATATTGGATCATTAAAAGTTTCAAATGGTATTTGGAATCATAAATATATTAAAGATAAATTTACATTTGTGAATATGTTGAATTTTATGTAAACTTAAATCATGAAGAAAAATCACAAAACTCTTAATATTTTTAAATTATTTTCGGATCACCATTACAGTTATGGTAGTATTGAAGTAGAATCCCATAAATAGATTATTCCCCCCAAAAAGAGTACACTTATTTCAAATAACACTCTCTTGTCAGAAGGAATCAGAAAATGTCTACAATAACTCAGTACTATCACTAAAAGATAATGGTAATTTCAATTATCTTTATATAAACTATGAAATATATGAGATGGAGCTGACAAGAAAGCAGTGGTTTAATAATCTACAGGCCTATTAGAAGTCAGAGGTGATATCTCTGTAAAGAACTGTTGATGATCAGTACCCACCCTGAAGCTAAACATCCATATTCATTAAAAATATTATACAGTAAGTGTGAGACACTTCAAACCTACAAATTAATCTTTTTTTTCAGGACCTTAAGTAGTAAAAAACATGATTCACTAAGATTTCTTGACTGGTTACCCCACCTTTATACAGAAATATATTTATACTCCCCTTCCCGCCCCTCCTGCCCCCAGTCACTCTCCAATTTCCATACCTATTGGGGGATGGGTGGAAGGAGATACTGAATTTCTAGTGAGACCCTGAGCTTTGCATATAATAAAGGGACATTTTCTAGGAGCTCCATATGTATTCAAGTTGAAAATAGAAATCAGAAAATATTCTGAGAATAAGTAATAATAGGATGAGAACCAAAAGATAAACGTCTCACAAAGTTTCATCTTTTCTTGGAATGTATCCTTTATTCAGTAAACTATTTATGGCAATTCCCATGAATATGCTGAACAAAGTATATGCGCCAAATATAAATCAACCAGGAAGAATAAGCCTGAAGATTTGTATTGACCAGCCAATAAAAATGAAAAATAACTAGGAAAACAATAATGGCAATAATAACATTCAGCTATAACAACAAAAGAAAACAAAACAAATACACCTTTATATTACCATCTGTGTTTTGTCATCATAACTGCATATAATTTCCTTCCAAAGGTTTCTGATTATATATGACTACATCATGAACATTTTAATTTGAAGGGCAAAGGGAAGGAGGAGAGAAAACTTCAGAGATTGTTCAATAAGGCATTTCTGACATTTTTTGTTTCTATTTTTAGGGAAACACCTCTGGATCTCTTCAGAAATCAAAATACAGACCAAATATAGGACATCCAAAAACTGTGCACCAAATGTAGCACATCTAGGACTTTTTCCACCCCAGGATATTTGCCAACTCCCTCTTGACACATCCCAAATATATTTAGCACTTCAAAAACACTACTTATAGCTTGCACAGCTGGTCACTAAAAATACTTACACTGTATAATGCTATTCTCTAAGTCAAAGATCGCTTTTCCTAGTATCTTTTATTCAGAATGTGCTTTCATAGAGCTCAGGTGAAAGCAGGTTGGCTCAGGATGGAGAAGGTCAGAGCAAGAAACACAATCAATGCTCTGAAAAGAGGAATAAAGTCAGCAGTCAGTGACTTTAGGACACACAATTTACACAAATTGGCTGTGTAAACCTAAAAGAAGGTATCAGAGGTTAAGAACATTTTACAAAATGAAGAGGTGAATAGGATTCATAGCTAAATTTCCAAAAGAATCCTAAGGACTAGGCTGTCTGGTGCAGCCAGAGTGGACCTAACAGCTTAGAGAGGTACAGGTGGGTCATAATAACACTGATAAGTTTTGGTAGGAGATACAATCATGAATGAACCAGGGTTCAGAGAGAGAAAATATTGGCTTAGGAAAGGTTGTTCTACAAAATAACTCAATTATGAGAAGAATTAACAATTTACAGCGAATATTTAAATGCATGTGAATTTAAGGACAAGGTTCAGGCAAGGTAGTTTCTATTACTCTAAATGAGACAGTAGTGTGGATATGATTATGAAATCATCAAAGGAGGCAAAAATACTAGGAATTATGGGTGCTTAAAAGAGAAGTGGTGATCACTTAAGAATAAGCTAGAAACCAATCATTGGAAACTGCGATATATAGATCATAGAAAGAACCAGGGAGATGGGAGAAGGAACAGGGAGGAGGAGGCAAAGAAATTCTGCAAATTCAATGAACTTGTGTCCCATGACAGGGCTGGTCTCAAGGACTGGGATCAAGATAGGGTCACTCTTCAGGTTGCCTACAGAATGAGGAATATAGAGGATCATGGATTCTAGCTGTTCTCCTTGAATGCTTACATTAAGATTTTTCAGTGAACATGGTGTCCTAGTTCTTCAACAAAGTAATGTTCTTCATGTGTTAAAGGCACTGAATAAAAATCCCTCTCACTTTAGACCTCAATATTTTCTAGTTCAAGCACCAGCTACTTGTCCTTTTACTAAGGCAAAATTGCTTTTTTCAGAAATGCATCCGATTATTTTAAACTCTTCTGAAAAAATATCTTTATTTCTATATCTAATTTAATTAAGGTGTTCAATTCTAGAGTGAGTATTCACTCAAGGCTGTTCCAATGATTGTTTTTAATACGGCAGTTTTGAAAGTTGGCTCTGACTTGCCACCTTCAAATTATAAAGTCTAAAAAATCCTTTTTATCTGTCAATTTTGGCACTGCTTTTATGATTAGGGCACACCTGGGAAGACAGGAATATTTCTAAGAAGATCTTGAAGGACCTAGTTCCTCTTCACTAAACCCCAGGAATGCATGAGCCGCCCCTCCTTTTTCATTCTTTTGAGCATCTGCACTTGTGTGACAAACAAGCTGTTTCTTCATTCCTTTTCCCCTGGCACATCTAGCTCTGATCTGTAATTTTGTAAAACCTAAGACATAAGAATAAAGCAGCAAGTATTTTTTTAATATGAGATCAGAGGTGAAAACAATTAGCAAAAGCACGCGGTGAGGAAAGTTGGTGTTATCTTAGATTGGTGTTATAGATAATTCTGATATCAAAATATTTCAGTGTTAAATAGGGAGAAAGACGGATTAGGATATGCTAACAACAATGGAATATGATATTACTCCCCCCCCCCAACCTCCATTTGGGAATTTGTAAAGAAATCATATGATGTGAGAAATTCCTTTGATTTTAAATCAAAGAACAGAGTTAAATACTGTATGTCTACCTGAGGTTACCACATCTCCATGACTGAAATCATGGAAGATCGCCACCTTTCTCCTCAATGCATTTGCATTTGGTCTACCAGGTGCTTCAGCTTGCTGTCTGGATGCAGTAATGAACTCTAAATTGTCCCACTTCACCATAGTCCCAGTATTTATTTCCTACCTGCTGCCTATTATGATGACCTGGTCAACAGAACAGGCTTTCTGTTTTAAGTTTTTGGCCTAGAAAACTCATGTATTTACAGGACCCCACTCAAGGCTATAAAGCAGGTCCCTTAACATCCTGCCTAGATTTTTCTAATTTTATGCCTGAGAGGGATCATGCTCAATTGTGAAGGTCACTTAGAATCATAACTTTGCCATGTACTCCTCTGCCTTTAGTCTTCCTTATTTCCAGAGTTTTCTCTTCCCGCTTGCTTTCCTGCCCATTGACCCCTTACTGCTCTGAGCTACCTTAGCCCAGGCTTTCTCTTATGTGAATGCAAGGCACAGCTGCTCCTACAGGGCCAGCTGCTGTGGCCAGATCGCTCTCCTCAGCTTCTCTGAAAAGGGCAGCCAGCAATGACTTTTTTTCTTTTTCATTATCTTTTTTTTTTAAGTTTCTATCATCCCTCATGTAGGTCACCTCCAATTATAATAAAGTAGAGGCAAACAGGCAATGCTAAACTCAAAGATGCTTTTTCCCATAATGATCACTTAGAAATATATTTTTCCCTCAGAAACAATGCTTTCATTAGTAATTATATCATAGCTTCAGTTTATTATGCCCTAGTCAAGACATAAACACTAAACTGTAAGTGGAAAGGGATACTGCACATAATTCCGGCTGTACCACTAGGGTATAAACCAACCATACACTTTTCTTTCTTTCTTAAGATCCCTAGAAGGCTGTTCCTGAGCTGCCCCCAACACCGCATACTTAGAAGTCACTAAGCTTCCTCAGACACAGATATCAGGGTAACCTCAGTCATTGCAATAGAGGTTCAAGCATACCTCCAGGCGCATTGTGTTATGTCCAGTGAAAGAGCAGGGATGGTGGTGCATTAACCTGCTCAGGCTGCCGTAACAAAATGGTACACACCTGAGTGGCTCAAACAACAGAAATGTATGTTCTCATAGTTCGGGAGGCTAAAAAGTCCAAATTGAGGTTTTGACAATTTTTTTTGGTTTGTTTTTCCAGAGGCTCTCTCTGCAGCTTGCAGATGGTCACCTCAACATGTCCTCACATGGTCTTTTCTCTCTGAACATTCATCCCTGGTGTCTCTTCGTGTGTCCAAATTTCCTCTTTTTATAATGACACTAGTTAGGTTGGATTAGGGCCCTGACTTCACTACAACTCACCTCTTTAAAGACCAGATCTTCAGGTAAGTGTGGGGATTCGGACTTCATCCTAAGAATTGAGGAGGGATGTAATTCATCACACAACAGGAAGCATCGGGCTCCTCACCAGTAGCCTAGGCCCTGGGAGGGCACAACCACATGTAAGTGAAGATTCCTCAGACAGCAGTGACAGTAGTACAAATGCTTAGCTATAGAGGCATAAGCATCTATGGCATGTGAGGATGGTTTCCTTTTTGGATGTGTGGCAGTTAACTGGTAAAAAACCTAACTGTATGAGGCTCTGATCTATATATATATATATATATAAAATCCAAAGCGACTGAATGACTGAATGGTGGATTGATCAGTTGCTATGAAGCACACTGACCACCAGGGGACAGATGCTCAATACAGAAGCTGCCCCTGGTGGTCAGTGTGCTTCCACAGCAGGAGTACTGCTCAGTGAGCTTACTGAATGGCAGCAGTGGCAGCAGCAGGTGCAGCAGGGCCAGGATGAGTAGAGCAATGTGCAGGCTCCTCCTGGCCACCTGCTGCTTCACTCATTACCACATCCCTCAGGGGATGTCGGACTGCCAGTTTCGGTCCAATCCCTGCAGGCCAAATCTGCAACCCACCCCTATCTGGCAGCCTGCAGGGATCAGGTCAAACCTGGCAGTTTGACATCCCCTGAGAGATCCCAGATTACGAGAGGGCTCAGGCCAGGCTGAGGGATCCCACTGGTGCACGAATCCATGCACCGGGCCTCTAGTAGTAAAAAAAAAAAAAGAATAACTCACTGACAAATAACTAAGAACTAATACTAGATAGTGTCACCTGGCTGGTGTGGTTCATTCAGTGTTTGAGCATTGACCTATGAACCTGAAGATCATGGCTCAATTTCCAGTCAGGGCACATGCCCAGGTTGCAGGTTCAATCCCCAGTGTGAGGCATGCAGGAGGCAGCAGATCCATGATTCTCTCTCTCTCTCTCTCTCTCTCTCTCTCTCTCTCTCTCTCTCTCTCTCTCTCTCTCCCCATCCCTCCTTCCCTCCCTCTCCCTCTCCCCCTCTCCCTCCCTCTCGTTCTTCCTCTCCCTCTCCTTCTCCCTCTCCCTTCCTCTCTGAAATCAATAAACATATATATGTTGTTGTTTTTTAATGTAGTGCCTATATCACTACTTAGTATACACACCAAAACACAGGCCCATTTCAGAAGTTTATTACAAGTTACCTGAAATATTTCAGTGACCTTACATTTTTTAAAATTATATATACCATCAATTAGGATAAAAAACAAATAAAGAATTTTCTCCTCAAATCTATAGCATTTACTGTGTGCAAGGCAGAGTTTTAGATGCCAGGGGTGCAGAACCGAACAAAAAACAAGACATCCCTGGTCTCATGGAGATTGTTGTATAACAGAGGGGGCTGTGAACAAAAGGGTAGATACACAGCAATGAGAACTCTTTCTATGAATAAAAACAAATCCAAATGTGGATTTGAAGGTGGAGTAGTGTTATTCAGTCCTAATAAAAAGAGGGAGCCATGTGACCCTCTGGTGGAAGAGATTTCCAGGTAGAGGGTGGGTAGGAGCAAAGGCTTGGTAGTTTGGGAAATACACCAGAAATGAGAACAGCTGGAGTGGGAGCCAGAGGAGAGAGGTAAGCACAAGTAGGGGAGAAAGGAAGCAGTACCCAGTGCTTTATTATGAAAAAGTCAAAGAAAGAAATATTGAGAAATTATGTGACAAATAGGTGGTTAATGTCTATAATGAATAAAGAGCAACTATAAGATGATCAGAAAAGTATAAACTCAGGCATAATAATAGGCAAGTTGGCCCTGGCTGGGTAGTTCAGTTGGTTCAAGGGTCATCTAGATACAGCAAGGTTATGGGTCCAATCCCTGGTCTGAGAACAAACAAGAATCAACCAATGAATGTACAGATAAGTGGAACTATAAATTGATTCTTCTTTATCTCTTTCTCTCCCTTCCTTTTTCTCTAAAATCAATCAGATAAAAAAAAGGATAGGCAAATCAAAGATAGGGAAATCTTATTATTGTCTGTGTCTATAAGTTTTTGTTTGTTTGTTTTTCTTATTTATTCATTTGTTGCTTTCAGTTTTATATCCCAGGTACTATGAGTGAAACAGATATACAAAAGATCATACAAGAACACGATGGTTTGTTTTTGTCTAGTGGACAGAGTAGAACAACTTATTCTCTTTCTTATTCACATTATTTCCTACAGTGCTGAGAGTCAAATTTAAGGCTCACCTCCAGCAAAAGTAGCAGTTTCACAACATGCATTTGGTTTGCTCTTTACTCCTTACTTCATTTTAAGTGTTGTAAACACATTCCTATCTCCCCTAGATTTCTTCATGTACTTATTTTTTTGCACTTGCAGGACATAGTTTTGCAAACTGCCTTGAATACTTTTTAGAACAGTGTAAGGGTAGATAAATTTATGGTTTCATAAATGCATTTATTGCAAGAGTCTGTTGGATACTGAACAAAACTAATTTTGGGTTCAGTTGTCACAATAAGCTTCAATTTAGCTCATTTGTTACCCAGCCATACAAAACACTGCCTTCACTCACCAGAGCAAAAGCTGTAGTAGGGTAATGGTACACATACCTTGAAAGTGACCAGGAGAATGTTAGTAGTCATGTTATAATAGTAATAACAATCTCTAACATAATTACAGATATATAAAATTGATACCAGGAGCTAATTTATTCCTAAAATAATACATTTCTGTAGACTATACTTTCTAATTAACGATACCATTATTAAGGAGGATTCTGATTTCTGATTTTATAATAGTCCTATATTTTAAAGACTTTTAAAAACCCTTCTATACTAATGTCAGTACTTGGCGTGGTTGTATTTTAGTGATAAGAACAAATGCCTTCTTTTACTATGCTTGAACTGTATTTGTCTAAAGTTCTTCCCTATATCTGTCAAATTCTTCCCTCATAAGATGCAGGTTCAGAACTCTGAGATGTTTTCTGGTTTGAACATCTTCACCTCTGGTGGGTTCTGTACTTAACACCTGTCTGACTACAAATTCAACTACATTTCTTCTCTACTGAGCTGTGTAATGATTAGGATATAGGAGGTCATGACTGACATTTAAAATCGGGCTTGTCCATCAGGGAAAGCTATTACTTTTGTAATTTAAGTAAATATATGTTAGAAAAGGATCTGGATCACAGATTCAGAGTCAGTAAAGGACTAAATCTATGTGACCACAGGAAACAGATTTTATTAAAATCACTTCAACTCAATATGCAAATTTTGGAATCACAGAAATAAAAATATAGCTACTTATGAGCAAACACATCTTTAAAGATGTGTTTAAAACATACTCTGTCATGTATAGACTTAGCATAATTTTAAATTGTGTATCAATAGAGAGTGCTTCATTTGAAATGAACCAAATAAATGTTAAAATGTTTTGCTTTTTAAGAATACTGTCCTTCCAACCTTGCAGGGGTTTGAATTCTCAACCCTCCTAAGGGAGGTCTCCTACCCCCACGGCTGCTTCGCCTCCCACACACAACTCATACGGGGACCCAGGTGGCAGACAGAGACTCGGCCAGCAATAGCTGCTCTATATCTAAATTCAGTCTATTACCAGGAATGCTCGGGACCTACTCAAAATTGCAAATATTCCTTTCCACTAGTATTCACAGGGTAAACTAAGATTTCTGCTTGAGTATTAAAATTGACAGGAAAATAGTAATCAAGTTTTCAGATTAATTTAAATTGGCCAAGTGAAATACGAGAATACTCAAGAAAATTATAGTGTACTGGACAAAAAGCTTTTCCTAAAACATTAACTGAAAAATCTATCAGTAGTTCATCTCTCTGTAAAATTGCCTAACATCCAAAGAACCTAAAGCAGTCACTTTGTGTACAAAAATTAAAATTTAAAATTATCAAGACTGCAATAGAAAATTTCCAAAAGTCCCCATTAATCAAAAAAGGGGAGGGGAAAGCGGGGTAATATCATGAAAGGGACAAAAAAAATATTGAGTAAGTAAAATACATCTAGAAAATTCTTACTCCAGTAAAGTAAATTCCATTTGTGAAAACAATAGCAGGACACCCATGAAAAAACACACATGGTGTCAAAATAAGCCAAAGGAAAATCATTTAGGCAAAAATTAAAAAGAATCCCAAGTCTATTTTGCATAGAGGATCCCTTTGTTAACTTTTGGTCGAGAATGTGTTTGTGTGTTTTCAGAGAACAACTCCAAGACCATGTGGGTTCCTGCGACGGTGAGGAACTGATGGATCTGTTCCAGCCATGAGGATGGTCCAGAGATGGGGGACACTGACGACACCTAGCCATACTAGCAGTCAGCAGCTGTGCATGTCTGCAGGCAGCCCAGGACCAAACCAGAGAGGATGGATCATGCATTGACACGATATGTCCACCATCTGGATACCATTGCTGACTTATACACATAATGAATTATTTGACACTGAAACTGGGACTCAGAAAAGTTGGACATTGAAACCGAGAATGAAACACTTTTTGTTCTTATACATTTATTTCTAGTATGCAGAGGCAAGATATTTTTGAAGAAAAGAAACAGGGGAGAGTGATTGATATAGAGGCAGGATGGCCTTGAACAGGCTGTCAAGCTACAGGGGGAGGCTTGGGTGGATGGGAGGCAGATGCGGGGGGAGATCAACGGAAGGACTTGTATGCATGCATATGAACATAACCAATGAATGAAAGACACTGGGGCGGGGAGGGGGGAAGCTGGGGATATGTGCTGGGGGGTGGGGGAGGCTGGGGGGAGGATAAGGGGGAGGGGGAAAGGAAAACATGTACTACTATTATACTGCAAAAAATCAATAAAAAATAATTTAAAAAAAAAAAAAAGAAATGAGAAATAACAGATAAGCACCATAAGAGGACATTTTAGTATGTACATTAAAATTACATAGGTCAAACAAAAGTCAAAGAAATAAAAATAGAGCAAAAAGTTGAAGCCCTCTGTATTAGTTTGCTAGGGCTGCAATAACAAACACCACAGACTCAGGGGTTCAACTACAGAAATTTATTTTCTCATAGTTCTGGAGGCTAGAAGTCCAAGATCAAAGTGTTATCAGGATTGGTTTCTTCTGAAGCCTCTCTCCTTGGCTTGCAGATGGCTGCCCTCTTGCTACCTCTTCACCTGGTCTTTCCTGTGTACAAGCGGTCCTGTGACTGAATAACATAGGGCTATAGATAGAGGTGCACACACACATGTTGTGTTTTATTTAGTAATAAATGTATACTAGTATTGAACAAAAAACTAAATGCATTTTGGGTAACAAGAGCCATGTTTGTCATTGTCAGAGAAAGAAATTAAAAGTAAAGAAAGAGCCCTGGCTGAGTAGCTAGTTGGTTAAAGTGTTGTCTCAATATCCCAAGATTACTGGTTCAATCCTGTCAGGGCACATACAAGAAACAACCAATAAATGGGTAAATAAGTGAAAAAAAAAAAAAAAAAGAATACTGTCCTTCCTAATATACAGGCTATCAATACTCGTATGTTCTATAGTACAGCATCATTTGATGGTTAACAATTGAGTATGACATTGTACTCTTATACCTAATTAATATTCCTTTTTCTCTTTATTCCAATGAATGAATCTGTTTCATCTTCCTGAATAAATAAATCCCAATTATTTAAAGATTTTTTTCATTTTCACTACACTTTCAATAAGTTTGTCTTATAAGAATAAGCTCTATCCAAATTCTCCAAATACAAAAAGAAGTATATAGAAATATAGCTGATGATACCTCCACAGTTATAAACATGAAGTTCTATTTTTATTTTATTTTTTATTATATTCCACATATAAATGAACTCTATCATACTTGTCATTCTCTGACTGATTTATTTCACTTAGCATTATACCCTCCAAGTCTATCCACACTGTTGCAAAAGGTAAGATTTCCTTTTCTGTGTGTTTTTTTCTTTTTGTATGTCTGAGTAGTATTGCATGTACCACCCATCTCCTAATGAGCACTTGGGCTGCTTCTAAATCTTGTTTATTGTAAAAAGTGCTGCAGTGAACATAGGTATATATCAGAGTTTTGGGTTTCTTCTGATATATTCCCATAAGTTAAATTGCTGGATCATAAAACAGTTCCATTTTTTTAAAGTTTTTGAGATAACCCCATACTGTTCTCTAGACCAACCTGTATTCCCACCAATGAATGAGGGTTCATTTTTCTCCATAACCTCACCAACACTTGGCATTTGCGGATTTATTGGTGATAGCCATTCTGACAAGTGTGAGGCGATATCTCATTTTGTTTTATTTTAAATGTTATATTGATTTTAGAGAGAGAGGAAGGGAGAGGGATAGAAATGTCAATAAAACAGAGACGTCTATAGGCTGCTTCCTACAAGCTTCCCACTGGGGAGCGAGTCCATATCCTGACATGTGCCCTGACCAGGAATTAAACCTTGATCTCATGGTTCATAGGTCAATGCTCAACCACTGAGTAATGCGCGCCAGGCTCTTTGAGTTCTTCATAAATATATTGGCTATTAGTCCCTTATCAGATATATTATTAGAGAAAATGTTTTCTCGTTTAGTGGACAGTCTTTTCTTTTCTCTTTTTCTTTATGGTTTCCTTTGCTGTGCAAGAACTTTTTAGTTTGATGTAGTCTTTTTATTTTTATTTTTTTGTTTCCCTTGCCCAAGGCAGTATATCAGAAAAAATATTGCTACAAAATATATGAGATTACCTGTTTTCTTCTAGGATTTTTATGGTTTCAAGTTTTACATTTAAGCTTTTAGTCCATTTTTAGTTTATTCTTTTGTATAGTGTAAGGAAGTGGTAGAGTTTTCTTTTTTTCTTTTTTTTATTTGCATGTACTATCCAATTTTCCCAATGCCACATATTGAATAGATTGTCTTTACCCAATTTTATGTTCTTGCCTCCTTTATGAAATATTGCCCAAAAAGCTATAGGTTTTATTTCTGGGCCCTATATTCTCTTCCATTGATCTCTATGTCTGTTTTTATGCCAGCTGTTTTGATTGTTGTGGCTTTGTATTATAGTTTGATATCAGGTAATATGATTCCTCCAACTGTTTTCTTCTTTCTCATGTTTACTTGATGTCATTTAGGTCTTTTTTGGTTCAATTAAAATTTTGGAATATTTTGTTCAGGTTCTGTGAAATATGACATTGAATTTTTATAGGAATTATGTTGAATCTATATGTTGATTTGGATAACATGGACATTTTGATTATGATAATTCTTACTATTCATAAGCAAAGTAGCTTCTTCTATTTATTTACTATTTGTATCTCCCTCATTTTCTTTTTTCTATAGCTTACAATTTTCTGAGTATAGCTATTAAATTTATTACCAGGTACCTTACTTATTTATTTATTTTTGCAATTATAAATGGGATTATTTTCTTGGCTTTGCTTTCTGATAGTTCATTATTAGCGTATAAAAATGCCACCAATTTCTGTATATTTATTTCGTATCCTGCTACTTTGCTGAATTCGTTTATCATTTCTAGCAAATTTTGGTAAAGTTTAAGATTTTTATATACAGTACCAGAGGCCTGGTGCACAAAATTCGTGCATAGGAGGGAGGTTGTCCCTCAGCCCAACTTGCACCCTCTTCAATCTGGGACCCCTCGAGGGATGTTGGACTTCCCATTTAGGATCGGGCCTAAACATGCAGTGGGACAGTCCTCTCACAATCCAGGACTGCTGGCTCCCAACTGCTTGCCTGCCTGCCTTCCTGATTGCCCCTAACCACTCCCCTGCCAGCCTGATTGATGTCTAACTGCTCCCCTGCCAGCCTGTTTGCCCCTAATTGCCCTCCCCTGCAGGCCTAGTCACCCCTAATTGCCCTTCCCTGCAGGTCTAGTTCCCCTCCAACTGCTCTCCCCTACAGGACTGAATCCCCCTGAATTGTCCTCCCCTGCAGGCACAATTGCCCTCAATTTCTCTCCTCTACTAGCCTGGTTATCTCTAACTGCCCTCCCCCCCCCTGTTGACTTGATCACACCAACTGCCCTCTCTTGCAAGCTCGGTCCCTCCCAATTGCCCTTCCTATCTTGTGGTGGCCATTTTGTGTCCACATGGGGGCAGTCATCTTTGACTACATGGGGGGAGCCATCTTGTGTGTTGGAGTGATGGTCAATCTGCATATTGATCTTTTATTAGACAGGAGAATGTCTTCAGCATATAATAAAAATTTTACATCTTCTTTCCAATTCAGATGCATTTTATTTATTTTTCTTGACTGGTTGCTATGACTAGAACTTCCAACACTATGTTGAATAAGAGTGGTAAAGATGGATATTCCCGAGGACAGACTGATAGATGTCAGAGGGGAGAGGTCTGGGGCACTTGGTAAAAAAAGTGAAGGGATTAAGCTAAAAACAAACTCATAGACACAGACAATAGTATAGTGATTACAAGAGGGAAAACGGGGTGTAAGGAGGTATGAATGGGCAAGGAGGGTAAATGGTGACAGAAGGAGACTAGACTGGATGGTGAATACATAATGCAATATAATGGTGATGTAATACCAAATTTTACACTTGAAACCTATATAATTTTATTAACCAATATAACTGCAATAAAATTGAAAAATAAAAACAATAATGTGGTAGTTTTGTGTGGTGACAGATGATTACTAAAATTAGTGGATTGTTCACATAGTAAGGTATAAAAATATCTAATCATTGCTTTAAACATGAAGTTCTAAAATGAAATATAACATACTCAGAAATAATAAATAATATGATTGGATGTTTGAAAGCTAAACAATGCAAAATCCCACACCCAAATCAAAAAAGCATTACTTTATGCTTGATTTTTCCTAGCCCAAGTCAAGTAAAAATGTGCATCCCTTCTGTTTGACTTTTACTGGGTTCCCTATAATGCTTTGATTTTTTTTCAATTGCTTTCTACTTTGTGTTTAAGAAATATAACCAGGTAATTCACTATAAAAAGATATATGCATACATCCACGCTTATAGGGAAATACTCATTCTACTACAGAATAAGAAGAATCTATATTTTTTCCGTACACCTTAGATATTGGAACATTTTACTGAAATAAAAATTAATCTTCATTTACCAGTATATGTACAACTCAGTCTAGTCCCATTCTGAAAACTACTATATAATGTTCGAAAATGGTAAAATGAATTACATTCACTTTTGGAAATTATGACAAGGTATAAATGAAACTGTGAAATTAATTTTCCATTGTGAGACTTAAAATTTTATTGTATAACTAGTAGTCCAATGCACAAATTCATGCATGGGGTGTCCCTCAGCCCAGCCTGCACCCTCTCCAATCGTGGACCCTTTAGAGGATGTCCAGCTGCCAGTTTAGGTCCCTGTGGGATCAGGCCTAAACCAGCAGTCAGACATCCCACTCACAATCTTGGACCTCTGGCTCCTAACCACTTGCCTGCCTGCCTGCCTGCCTGGTCACCCCTAACTGCCTCTGCCTGCTTGCCTGATTACCCCTAACCCCTCTGCCTACTGGCCTGATCACCCCCAACTCCTCTCCCCAACCCAGCCTGCTCACTTCCAACTGGCCCTACCTGTCAGCCTGCTCACCCCTAACTCCCCCCCCCGCTTGCCAGCCTGCTCACCCCCAACTGCCCTACCCTACTGGCTGATTGCCCCTAAACACCTCTGCCTCAGCCACACCACCATGGCTTTGTCCGGAAGGATGTCCACAAGGCCTCCTTGTCTAATTAGCATATTACCCTTTTATTAGTATAGATTTTATTGTAATGTAAACAGTTTCTATAAATGTTTAATATTAAAGTAATATTCTGGTGAAATATGACATTGTTATTTTTCAACTCTGCTCATCAGATACAGCAATAAGTCACACAAAGAATCATTATAAATTTGATGTAATGATTTACATCAAATAAATCAGCCTTGAATAAATCAGCCAATGATTCTCTTGAATTTTAAGTTGATAGTAAGAGATCTAAAATCCTCTGATCATAACTTAACTGAATCTCCCCCCAAATACAATAGCTTATATAATTAAAATCTTGCCAAAACATAATATTTTATACCTCTTTAAAAGCACATACCACTGGGTTGTCTTGATCCTATAAAAGGATTTACTGAACTGTGAAACTAGAACTAAGATGCTCTAACTGATTATCTTGTCCCTTCTGTACCAAATCAGCACCAGGGCTGATGGTTTATCTTGATGAGTTCCAAAATGCTCTAAGTAAAGAAAAACTTTATTATCTTCCTATTAGAGATTATTGTCTTTTATTTCTCAAATTTCATTACCAAGGTAGTTTGTGTGGATAATAATGCTCACATATTCCTTATCTTAATTTATTTTTATTATTTGTAGATAAATCTAAAATTAATCATTTTCTCCTTTATATGATATTTCCCTCTTTCAGATACTATATCAACTAATTTTTAATTCCCTTACTCATTTCCTGATTTATGTATTCTGAACAACTCTCATCTTTAAATATTTTCTGATTTCCTTTAATTTGCTCACAGTTTCCTTCTAATTAAAAAATAAAATATAATGGGAAAAGAGGCATTGAGTTTCCAAAATAATCTCCCAGAGAACTGTGACAAGGAACTACCCTTCCCCCAACCCACACACACACACGCATGCACTCCTTTTATATTATACCATCAACAGTTAGTATTTAGCCATTACATTTAGTTTGATAATCTTGATGCAATTTGTAAGTTTCTCAGAAAATATAATAATAATTTTTACTAAAGAAATAGTTGAGTGTGTACGAGGATTATATAATGGGTGTCATGCTACTTTGAAAATAGAATTTTGGTTAACTGATTACACAGATATACTGACAAACAGAAAGTTGTTAAATTTCTTATTTTCTCTTGAATCAAATAATATGTCAGACAAAAATGTTGCATTCAACTATACAAAATCCACAACAGAAATGGCCAGCAGTATTTTCTAATAATCATCATATTCATCATTAGTTTCAACATGTGCACCTGCAGCCTTTATACAAATACTAGAGGTCTGGTGCACGAATTCCTACCCCAGTTGGATCCCTCAGCCTGGCCTGTGGGATTGGGCCAAAACTATCTCTCTAACATCCCCTGATGGTTCCCGGACTGCAAAAGAGTGCAGGCCAGGCCAAGGGATCGCACTGGTGCATACTCAGGGCTAGGGAGGGATGTGGGAGGTTGGCCAGCTTGGGAGAGACTGTGGAAGGGCTCTAGGGCGTGTCGGGCCTGTCTCACTCAGTCCTGATCTGCCAGACCCCAGCAGAAAGCTAACCTACTGCTTGGAGCTCTACCCCAGGGTGGTCAGTGCATGTCATAGCAACTTGTCAACTGCTCAACTGTCTGCCCCCTGGTAGTCAGTGCACATCATAGGGAGCAGTTGATCAGCTTTAGCATATCATTAGCATATTATGCTTTGATTGGTTGAACGGCCGACCAGTCCACCAGACACTTAGCATATTAGGCTTTTATTATATAGGATTACCATTTTAACATGTTTCAACAACAACAATGACACTACTGTATTCAATATGTTCAGATCATTTCACTAATAATTTTTAAATCACATTATATTTCAGCTAGTTTGTCAGCTGAAGAATCTAGGCTAGCATATTTAAACAAATGATCTTCCACTAAAAACAATATTATTGAAACTCATAAATATTCATTTAGCTTTAAGAAGAGTAGTACTAGCCCTAGCTTGTTTTGGCTCAGTAGATAGAGTGTTGGCCTATGGCCTATGGGTTGTGGCATGTATCCTTGATAAAATAAAATTCATTGGAAAAAAATTCATTGTCCACCTACACTTCAGCATTCAACTTCTGCAAGGTCCTAAAATATAAAAGTATGAAACAACAAAAAGGTATAGTTCTGAAAATTAAATAATTCACAAATAGAAACATAATTTTCTCAGCATGCAGGAGGCAGCTAGCTGATCAATGACTCTCATCATTGATGTTGCTATCTCTCTCACCCTCTTCCTTCCTCTCTGAAATCAATACACATATATTTTAGAAATATATGAGTAGTAGTATATTCCTTCTAACACCAGACTGCATAATTTTCTTATATTTTGAGATGGTAATTCATAACACTGTCTAAAAATATAGACTAAAGTGCTACTAAAGGACTATAATTATAACATTTCAATGCTAGTATTATAGAAATAATAGCCATAGAGAAATAAATCTAACTTGTATATATTAAGTAGACATTCTTCTATGTTTCTAAATAGTGTCGGGGGGAGGTGGCGGATCATTAGCACATGATGTTTACAACTTTTTTTAACATAATTGTACCAATATTTAAATTTTTTGCCAAAGTAAGGCTTCCAAAGATGCCTGGAGTCTGTTAAGCTGTGCAGTAGCAACACAATACTGTGAGACAATGATGGTCAATTGCAATACCAGGCATTGATTTCTTTAGCAATATTATTATGACAGATTGTACCATACACACCTTTCAAAAATACCTTATAAACATTATTTTACTGAAAAAATCCTTGAGTGTCTATAATAGTTAATGATTATTATTCATGCATCCTTATAAGGTGAGTTTCTCAGCTTGGAGGTCAAAAGCCTTATATTAAATTCATCTGTGTCTTTGTTTTATTCAGTATGCAGAGTTTAGGTTTTTGACAAAACTACATTCCCATTCTTCCATTTCTTTTCTATTTCCAATATAACACCTTTTTTTTTTTTAATTCTGGATCATGGTGCTAAGTTCTAGCTACTAAAAAAAAATCATTAAACTACACTTCAGCATTCAACTTCTGCAAGGTCCTAAAATACAAAAGTATGAAACAATAAAAAAAACAATAGCTCTGAAAATTAAGTAATTCACAAATAGAAATATAATATCATTTTCTTCTATTACTCCCTCTTCTGTTTATAAATGCTTAGGCCATCTCAGCTATTGAACTCAGCTATGTAATTTGCTCATAATGTGTACTCATTTTTAACTTTCTGGTTATGGTGGAACAGAATCTCTATTGGGAACATTTGTCCAAGAGCATTGCATGCACAACCAGAGAGAGTTTTCATATGTCACTGTGATTCTATTTGTGACAATATACACTTTGGGAATTTAGAATTCATAAACTAGCATTGCTAATCAGGTAGAATTATTAGCAGTCATTAGTGAATGAACATGTACTTGGAAAATGTACTTTCAGGAAGTTTTGTTATTAAAATAAAAATCAGTAATAGTAGAAACTCTCATTGAAGATAAGCAAGTTAGTTTCTCTTAATACTTAATTGATATAAAAATTGTGCTCAGTGACCTGCAAGTATGCATAGAATATTCCTAATCCAACTCCTATTTGTAGATGGATTAATAACTGCATGCTAGAAAAAGGATGGGATAGATAGTATCCTATTCTAGTTTTAAAATGTGTATCATATTAAATCTAAAACTATATATGAATAAAAAATAAGATTCTCAGTTGAAAATATTTTAAATTTTAACTTAGAATAAAGCATATTTATCATAAGAATATAATATTGGATATGCTAATAAATCCCTAGATTTATATTTTCTTTCTCAACTTAAATTGCTTCATATATAAACCAGAAATATAAATCAAAGTCATATTTAAGTTAAACTGTCAACAATGTTTTTTGATAAAATAAAATATATTTAATTTATGAAATATACTGTTTTCATTTTTATTTATCTATTTATTATTCTCGGAAGTTGCTATATAATTTCCAAGTGAAACATAATCATTAAACTATATTAGGGAATTATACAAAGAAATGAAAATTTAACCTTTCTGGCCCTTATTTGTATGATTCTCCTAATTATCTTGTTGGTGGATCAGCAGGCAGAACGGTTGTTAAAATAACTAGTCTCCCCTTATCAGTGGGGGACAGCTTCCAAAACCCCCAGCAGATGCCTAAAACCACAGATAGTACCAGACCCAATATATACTATGTTTTTTTTTTCCTATCCGTACATACCTATGATAAAGTTTAATTTATAAATTAGGAATTTCACAGAGATTTGTTCTTACTGTAGGAAATTTAGCAATATCAACTTATGATGTTTTCTTTCTTCATTAAATTGAGAATGTTTACCTTTTCTTTAAAGAAAGTACTTCACAAATTCTTTTTGGCATATTTGAATTGCCAGCATCACTACATTTGCACTTCAGGGCCATTATTAAGCAATATAAGGCTTACTTGAACACAAGCACTTTGTTACCAGGATAATCAAGATGGGTAATAAGTGACTAATGGGCAAGAAGCATTAGAGCCTGGATGAGGTACACAAAGGATGATTCAAGTCCTGGGTGGGACACGGCAGGACACAAGATTTCATCATGCTGCTCAGAAAGGAACACAATTTGTAACTTCTGAAATGTTTATTTGTGAAATTTTCTATTTAACCTTTTTAAATCATGGTTGACTCCGGGTAACTGAAATCATATCTGATCAGGCAATGATTAGGATCAAAAGATTGGTTGCCGGAAGCTAATTCCAGCATGTCATAATTGCAAGAGTTTCATCAAAAGGTTGATGGAACTTGGGGACTCAACAAGGACTGAGTCATGTATGTTATCACCTGTTGGGAATGGTTAAAGGCATTTCCCCAAACCTGAAAAGGATGCATAAAATCATTGCTTGCTTCCAGTCAGCTCAGGGCATCTTAAGCTATATGTTATAGCCTCCTACTGGCCAAATACCTGAACAGCCACAGGCCATTCCCCATTCTGACAATGGACTGTGTATATGAAACTCTACCCTTTGATGTGTATATCTACCTCACCTTAGGACAATTAGTGTTAATAAAAAGCAAGGAGCCCCGAGACAAGAACTTAATTTCTTTAGCTACGTATTTTCTGACTCCCTATAATGCCTTCCAAAATTATGTTTCATCTCCAGACTCTTATTCAATTTACACACAGCCCTTCTGCAGATTGCTAAACCCTTCTAAATGCCAGATCAAGAACACTGGCGTTAATTGGTGTCCCAAAACTGGTGCTGGTCATTTGTCCTCAGGAAATAAAACTTCTGGGGCCACATTTTTCTCCTTTGTAACTGGAGGAGAGGTGTTAACAGGAGTATTTGGGAAAAGAGGGGGAAGAGGAGAATGGGGAGACCATGCTGTACGTGGACCCTCCCGTTACTATGAAGTCTTCCCTCTGAATTATTTTTGATTGTCTTTAAATGGGATAATATCTAAGGCAAAGTTTGCTTGAGAGGAGCATGATTTTCATTTTTAAACTGCTGTTTAATTAGCCCCCCTTATGTACCTGAAATCCTGAGTTTAAAGAGGAATTGGGATAAGGAAAGGTGTAGAGTTAAACAGGCAGAACTCTGTCCACAGTCCACCTACCACCCATGGGAATCAGTGGGACTTTTTCCCAGAACCCAGACCTCACCTACAATCAGTCAATATTTTTGGCTTAGTCTTCCTTTTTGGAAATATCTGTAAGTTTCCCATGGCAACTTTGCTCAGTCAGCTCTCTCTCTAGCTTGCCACTTGGCATTATCCTATAATGTTGAAGCCTCTTAGCAATCCTCAGGCAATCACAAAGCAAAGTCGAGCTTCTTGGAGAACAGGTTATCTTTTACTATTTTTGTTAGAAATAATTACCATTTTCACAGTTAGCTAAATGATTTCATCAGCAAATCCATTCGTGTCATGTAGACAGGAGGGCAATGCACTGTTTAAGAGTGCAGATGATGCTTAAAAATTCTAAGCTCCTTAAGAAGAGAAATAATACTGCTCCTTTCCCCCTTTCCAGAAACTGGTAGAAGTAAGGTATTTAATATCTTTTCCTAAAATTTACATTATATTTGCACTTTTTAAAAAACAGAGGTATAGCATTTATAAATATTTAAATGATTTCATTAACTCTAGATTCCAATCTCATTCTCAAGGACTCCGACTGCTAAATTATTTCAATGCTCAAAGTATTTATTTCAAAGATACAAGTATTTATTACTCTGCTAGATTTGAAACATTTTAACGCTTATGTCACCTAGAACAACACTCAGGCATACAGCAAGGATTGTTGAGGGAATACTGCGAGTTTCCATGGCTGATAGGATTCCCAGATGTAGAGACAGATGTTGATTTCCTTTTGCAGAACATCTTTCCTTTTGATTATTCGATGGCACTTGCCTTGGATTTAGTTTCTATAAATATTGAGCAAAAAATAAGACTATACAACAGTCTGCTTAGGGTGGAGAGCAGATAAAACATACCATCCCCTAAATACAGAGAAGGAAAATGCAAAGATTCACAATTTGAGTCTCTTAAATTGGAAAATTAATCCAAGGACAGTTTATCTACTTCAAATAAGTATCTACTATTTACCAGCCAATGAATGAGGCTCTTTGGGGAATTTATTTCACATGTTTTAGAGGTATTATAGGGTTATGTGAACCTTAAAATATTTATTAAAGTGGAGTTAGCAAAGAGTCTCTTTAATCTAATAGACTTCCAGTCAAATTTTCTCAGAGAACTATTAGAAAAATGACATTTCAAAGAACTTCTACTTCACCTTGATGTAATTTACATGGAGGGACTCTTGCTTCAGACTACCTGAGAGACTGAAGAGTTAAGTTTGTCAGTGCTGCCTGAAATGACTTTCAGAAACACAGAACATTTTTAGTGACCTAGGACAATTTAAAAGGATTCACAATGGTGAGTGGTAAGCCTAATGTACAGATAAGTCTGTGCTGTGCTACGGTCCCCTGAGGCTATCTCTGTCTACCAACTCGGTCGTTCCCCTGGTTATGTTTTTAATCTAGTGGGGATATTTTTAAATAATAGTTCCAACATATCTATCTCATGATATATACTTTTTACACTCCAAATTAGATATAAGCAAATCTATTTAAATTATTGTCACAATGACAGCAAATGCATAAAAACGGCGTTAAGCCAGCACTTGCTTTCATGAAGTCATTTAATAATAGAAATGTGAAATATGGGAATAAAACAGAATTTGCGGGTGAACATGAATGCAATTAGCCCACTTAAGGATTATCTTCCAATATCAGCAGGTCAGAAAATAAATAGAATCAAGTCAAGCTGAGAGGAAAAAAAAGTACATAAATTCAAATGAAGGGAACTTTTTAAGCTACATAGCAAATATCAAACTAAATTGATTGTTAGGGATTAAGAACATTAACAAGGCAAACTTCAAACCCGTGCAACGTTAACACCCCTGAATTAGAGAGAGTTGAAAAAGAGAACTGGTGATAGACTTGAGTTGATAACAAAATGTGAACTTTGGTTCACATTGGAGTATTTCCTAGGAAGTAAAATGAAGTCTATTCTGTAATTTTAGGAGAGGAAGGATGGAAAAAAGACCTACTTAATAACCTGTCCTGTCATTTTTTGCTTTTCAGTGCTTACAGAACAAAATGAAACACACTCCAGTAACCCAGCCTTTTCACGACCATCTTCCCATCAGATGCAGGGCAAGGAGTGGGGGGTGGGGGGGATTGGCAGCTTAAATATATTAACCCACAAAAGTCAAAGACACAATATTCTTCTCATGTAGGAGAGGAAATACACTTTTTCATCAAAGGAGCATGTTTTAAATCATGGTCATTTTCTGGACTAAGCAAAAACTACAATAGAGGAAAATACAGGGAGGGAACAATTTTGTTTGAGTTTCTCGGTTCTGGAAATGTCTGGCTTTATTTTGCAATCAGTACTTCCCATAAACTGAGCCATCAATTTTTTAAATGAGTAACTTCTTGAAATAAATGTTTATTATTTTTTATCTGCTTTCACCTTTTTGAGGTCAGATATTTGCCATATAAATCTTTAAATTTTTCAAATTTGCATTGTTTAAATACTTAAAACAATGATGATACTTTATTTATTTTTTAAATATATTTTTATTGGTTTCAGAGTGAGGAAGGGAGAGGGAGAGAGAGATTGAAACATTAATGATGAGATAGAATCATTGATCAGCTGCCTCCTGCATGCAACTGGGGCATGTGCCCAGACCTAGAATTGAATAGTGACTTTCTGCTTCATAAATCAACACTCAACCACTGAGCAACAGAGGCCCGGCAACAATGATGATATTTTATTATTTAACTGGATCAATCCCATCAATTTTCAGAGAAATAAATTGAAGGGAGAAGCAGAATTGATCCTTGACAAACTGTGAAAGAGTGGCAGATGAACTGGGATAGATTCTCTATTTCTAAACCAGTATTTTATCATCATGTCATGCTATCTTGAATGAATGGTGAATACAGTTTTATAAATAAGCACATGATATTTATAATAGTTGAAAACATCCCCCATCTTCTCAAAAGACTCCTATGAGATCAATTGGAGAGTATTGACAAAGGATAAGTCCACATTAATAGAAAAAGCTTTTCAACATTAAAGAAGGGGGGAAACACACACAAACCCTTAGAGATTTTCTTGAGTTCTACGATATACTCTTTGAAAATGATCTATAAATAGATGAACAAAGGTAGAAGTATCTTTAATTCGTTTGAAAGATATTTTAACAACATTTATTCAGAAAATAAAAAATGTGCTTACCAAAGTTTAATTTTATTGTCTTTAGCCAACTGTGAAGGAAAAACTGTGATCTTTAGTTTTTTCATTATAACATGGAGGCATTAATTATTTTTCTTTAACGGGGCCAAAAAAAAACCTAGAAAACCAACCAGAGTATAATACATATATCATTATACTTAGACTATAGAAAAGATTTTTAAAAGTACAGCCTGTGCACTCTCTCACAAGGATCTCAGAATACCACCAGCCAAGCACATCAATTGCAAAGGGTTAAAGATCAAAACTAAGTATTTTCCTCTAGGTTGCAATACTTTAGCATTCAGAACAAATGTCTTATATATCTTCTTTACTTTCCCAACCCCTCACAGGGCATTCTGTAAATGTTATTGATTAGCTGACTAACTAATGAATCTCACCAAGATTGCTTGTTCCCAAACTGCTAATTCACAATACTAGTAAGGCTGGTTTTGCATGCAGTCCCAGCCAATTCAGTCAAATGGTCAATACAGTTAAAAAAAAATAAAGTTAAACCAGGTCTTTCAGTGAACAGCCTGAATTAATTAAATGGGTTAACATGGATTGATTTAATAGGTGATTAAAATGTATCTTCTTAGCTAATACATGGGGTTAACCAGAAGAGAATCGAAGGCTCAAATTCAAGCACATGGGATGTGGGTTCATGTTTTCCTGAAAAAGTAGCATAGGTATTCATTTAAAGCATTGACTCTGTAGCCAGGCTGCCTGCTTTTAAATGCTACTACTTATAAGATTAAAGGCTTTCTAATCTAGTTAATGAATCTGTCCATGCCTTGACTTCAATAGCAATAAAATGGGCATCAGTAATAGTTACCTCACTCATAGAGTTATTTGAATGATTAAATGAATCCCTGGTACATAGTAATGCTATTGTTGTGGTAGCTTTTGTTGTTTTTATTCTTACTAAAAAATCACAAACTGAAACTCCATATTTGGAAGAGAAAATTCACATTGCTTTATTTGTGCTGAAAGACAGCGAATATGATATTGGGATTTACTGCTTGTGTCTTGACGAAAACCCAGAAATAAAAACTTATCCATATTTTAAAAGAATATAGCCGCACTTTAATGCATTAAAATAGTTTTTTTTTCATTTATAACAGGGTATTTAAATAAATTTACTTTCACAACTAATGATATTTAAAGTAAAAAAAGTAGAAAATTGTTTTTCTCAAATAAATAGATTTCTTTATTTTAGCCCATAAAAAATCAATCACTCTTCTGTTAGTGTACCACCACATTCACTTTTACTCAATATTGAAATGTTTCTAAGAAAGGCAAAACTGTATTTTTACTGACTAATGAATGCCACCACCTGTCTCTTTTCATTCCCTGTGAGTTATTTACATCTAGACTGAAGAGTCTGTCTTCTCAAATAACTTATCATTTATTTTTATTAGTATTATATAATTAAATTAAAAATATATATACTAGATTAATAAAAGGAATTTCAATGCTATGGTATCAATCTGAATGCTTTGGGAAGACTTTACAAAGGTAAGGTGCTAAAATACTCATCAAAATAGATTATGAAACCTTTGGGGAAATGATAAAAACAACATTATATCTTAAAATTGCTCTTAAAACCCATTTTCCTACCCCACTTTAAGGAAATAAAAACTGGAAACTTATATAAAATGTGTGAGGGGTTGGTTTAGCCATGCAAGTCTATGTGGCCCTCCCAAACTCTAGAGAAAGACCTTCCTTACATTTAAAGAATGTCAAATGTAGAAATACTCATTCGGTTTTGATTTTAGTATTATGATATTTAAGTTATACATGTACAATTTTTCATGTTCTCTGACTTTGGGTGGTTTGGGCCCATTAGTTAAATAATTTTTGTATTTTGATCATGCTTTTTGAGGCTTCCTCTAGAACTGCAATAAGGCATGGCTCAGAAATAAGCTATTTTAGGTTTTAATACCATATTGAGCTATCATATTTGGGATAGATGGACAAAGCTTACCAGAATAAAACATATATCTAAGCATTCATTATGATTCCTCCACTAATACTAGATAAACTATGTAAATTCAAAACCTGGATCTGCAACCTAACTCAATTCAACAAACACGGACTGAGTGGCCTATCAAGGGTCCAAAGCTTCCAGCCTCATCTCCTGAAAACTTGACTTTGAACCAAACCTAACCTAGAACAGCTTTCATAAACACCCTCCTTCTAGTCTATATAACTACTTTAATGCCAAATAAATATATACATGGGTTATAGTAGGAAAAAATAATTATCAAAAGAATTGCAAACATCTAGTTAAGCCATGCATATGGGAGATTGGGATGCAAATGCAAACGTTGACATTCTTGCTAACTCTTATTTGCAGGCTTCATTTATGCTGGGAATAGTAAACATTTCATGGAATCAGGAATAACACTAATTTGGTGAACTCTATAGATACTAATTATTAAAACATTCTGCAATTTTTTAATTATTTAAGGTGGTATATTTTCTAGATTGTAGTTACATGATAAAATAATTTTATATTAACTGATTTTGTTTTATTATACATAATATATATACTTTTTTGTACCTAGGAATATGTATAATTTGGAACATAAAGTGCATTCTTACTAAACATCTCAGACAAAAAAAAATGAACAGTTCTATATATTAGGCATTATACAGTAAACTTGCTATATTTTTGTGTAGAATTATGTTCAATGATTCTTTATATTTTGTCACAAAATCACCAAATTATGGATAATGCTTAAAATTTTTGAGGATTAAACCCACATGTGGAAGATAATTATAGGTAAAATTGAAAAAAAATTGAAATATTTTGTTAACATGTAAAAATGTGCCTGGCGAGAGGTTGTCTATGATCGCATGTATTATTAATATTATACCATATTTTCTGTTTTGTTTGCACTATGATATAGAACTGAGCCAATAAAATTAGACAGATTTCAGAAGTATTGGTTTTCAAGAAAGAGGAAAAGAGAGTTTGGTAAGGACCATAATTAGGATTCTATGGGGAAGGACTGCAAGGAGCCTTGAGTTTCTAAACCACTTGGTAGCCATTTCTCTGTGATATTGGTGATGACTACAGTGAATATACCAGATGCTCACAGGGCCACACTGACAGCACTGTCCTTTCCAGACATCTATGTCAAGAGACTCCTAGTTTGAGGGACAACAAGGCTCTTTCCTAAGTGGTTTCTGCATGCTGCTTTGTGCTGCTAGTGATTATGGCCACAATCTGTCACACTTCCTCCTTCCTACTGCTACCAAAGACTATCCAGCCTGCCCTGAGGGTGTGATTCAGGGAGTGAAACTTTTTTCTTATGCCTGATAAGCTTATCCATGTCCACCTTACAGTGCCTCTAAGAGTGCAGATTTTCTCTACTTTAGCTCCAAGAATATTAATTTATTCCTACATTCATTTATTCAACACATTTCTGAAAGTCTGAAATGATCACACCATGTAAAACTAGGAATATAGCATCTCACAATTCCAACATGATATGTTAAGACACACATCTGTGAGGTAATTTAGAAAATTCAAAAAAAGCTTCACTGGGGGATGAATATTGACGGATGGGGGAGGCAGGATTACAATATTTAAGTAATACATGAGCAGGAGGCAGAGGCACAAAACATGAGCAAATGGTCTGATGAAATTAAAAAAAAAAAAAAAACATAATGTCCATACTGTTGTTTCTATTTTCCAGGTAGACATTTTAAACAGAACAAATCCAATACCTGAGTCTAACCATGAAGAAATCTAAATAGAGTATGGAGTTTAGTTTATAATAATTTTCATCAATGTTGATCCATTAGTTGTGTCAAATAGATCAGACTATTGTAAGATGTTAAGGGGAAATGGGTATGTGGGATCTCTGTCCTATCTCTGGAACTTTTCTATAAATTTAAACTAAATATAATAATAAAAGGATAGCATGCTAATTAGACAAGATGTCTTCTGGACATCCTTTCTGATGAAGCTGAGGCCTGAGGGAAGCCAGCCTGGGTCTCAGGTGTCTGTGGGTGGCCCGAGGGAAACCAGCCAGGTCCCCGGTGCTGGCTGCTGGTGGGGAGCCAGTGCCGGCAGCTGGGGGAAGGAAGGCCTACTCTTGCATAAATTGTCATGCATTTGGGCCTCTAGTTCTAAAATAAAAAGCTTGCCCTACCTGGTTTGGCTCAGTAGATAGAGCATTGGCCTGCAGACTCAAGGGTCCCAGGATCGAATCCAGTCAAGGGCATGTACCTTGGTTGCAGGCATATCCCCAGTGGGAGGTGTGCGGGAAGCGGCTGATCGATGTTTCTCTCTCATCGATGTTTCTAACTCTCTATCCCTCTCCCTTCCTCTCTGTAAAAAATCAATAAAATATATTTTAAAAAATGAATAAATAAAAGCTTACCTGTCCTGTGCAGCTCAGTGGTTGAGCATCAACCTATGAATTAGGAGGTCACAGTTCGACTCCTAGTCAGGACACATGCCTGGGTTTTGGCTCAATCCCCAGTTGGGGGAATGCAGGAGGCAGCCTCTTGATGTTACTCTGTCATGGATGTTTCTATCTCTCTAATTCTCCAGCTCTCAAAATTTTATAAATGGGACCACAATGTATGTAATCTTCTGTGATATTTTTGTTAAATATTATTTTGCATATTTATATGAGATGGTATATATAACTGTCTTTGTTTCCTTTTGATTATTCCATATTATCTCACTATATAAAATGCTCATGCATAAAACCCACCACATTTTATCTCTATTTGAGTTGTTCCAAGTTTTCTAGTTATTCACAATGCATATTTTCATAAGGTAATGCACATGTAGTTTTATTTCTAGAGTGACCATTGCTGTCCATGTAAATAGTGCTTTTTCAATTCTCATATACTAATGTACAGTCATGCGCCACTTATTGATGGGGATATGTTCTGAGAAATATGCCTTTAGGCAATTTCATTATTGTGTGATCATCATAGAATGCACTTACACAAACCTAGATAGTTTAGCCTATTATACACCGAGGCTGTATAGTATAGCCTATTTCTTCATTGGCATCAAGCTTGTACAACAGCATGTTATTGCACAAAACAACACAAGGTTAAATCAAACACAAGATAACATGATGCAATCAAGAGAAGCTGTAAGCACAAGATTTATGAGACTGTGGTGGAGTAACACAATGTAGTTTTACAGCAAACATTTTTTATAAGCACAAAGAGTATACACTATACTAATAATTAAAGAATAAAATAAAATAATGACTCAAAGCATAGTATAGGAAATATATAAACCAGTTACATATTTATCATCAGTGTCAAATATTATATACTGTTTATAATAATACTAGAGGCCTGGGGCACGAAATTCGTGCATGGGGGTGGGGGGGTGTCCCTCAGCACAGCCTGCACTCTCTTCAATCTGGGACCTCTCCAGGGATGTCCAACTGCCTAAACGGCAATCAGACATCTCTCCCACAATCCAGGACTGCTGGCTCCAAACTGCTCGCCTGCCTGCCTGCCTCCCTGATTGCCCCTAACCACTTCTGCCTGCCAGCCTGATCAGCCCTTAACCACTACCCTGCCAGCCTCATTGATGTCTAACTGCTCCCCTGCCAGCCTGTTTGCCCCCAACTACCTCTGCCAGCCTACTCACCCTTAACTGCCCTCCCCTGAAGGCTTGATTGCCTCCAAGTTCCCTCCCTTGCAGGCCTGGTCCCTCCCAAATGTCCTGCCCTGCTGACCATCTTGTGGTGGCCATCTTGTGACCACATGGGGGCAGAATCTTTGACCACAGGGGAAAGCCCTCTTGTGTGTTGGTGTGATGGTCAATCTGCATATTACTCTTTTATTAGATAGGCTAGAGGCTTGGTACATGGGTGGGCACCAGCTGGTTTGCCCTGAAGGGTGTCCCAGATAAGGGTGGAGATTCCATTGGAGCATGGAGTGGCCTGGACCAGGGGCCTGTGGTGGTTTGCAGACTGGCCACTCCCCCGAGCAGCCCAAGTGGAGGCCCTAGGATCTGGGATTAACTTATGTTTTACAATTGAAACTTTGTAGCCTGGAGCAGAGCCAAACCTTCTGCTCACTCCGTGGTGACAACCATTTCTGTTTGGGTGTATTTAAATTCTATAATTGAAACTTTGTAGCCTATAGTGGAGGCCTACGTCCTAGGGCTGCAGAAGCTTGGCTTCCTCCATCACCTGGGCAACCCCAGCCTCTGCTCTCTCCAGCACAATGGCTGCTACCAGTTCTGTTGGGATTATGTATCTTCTATAATTGAAACTTCGTAGCATTGAGTGGAAGCATAGGCCAGCAAGGGCAGGTGAAAAGCTTGGCTTCCTCCATTGCCAGGGAAACCCAAGCCTCCCTCCTGCTCTCAGTGGCAGCAGCCATCTTGGTTGGGGTTTATTTGCTCCTGATTGTCATGTGGGTGTGGGGCTTCAGGGTGGGCTTATGGGTATATCAGAGGTATGGTCAATTTTGCATATTACTCTTTTATTAGATGGGATTTGCTATGTGACTGGAGCACCATAGTTTAGTTTATACCAGCATCACCACAAATATGTGAATAACAAGTTAAGCTATGATGCTATTATGGCTATGAAGTCATTAGGTGATAGAAACTTTTCAGGTCCATTATAATCTCAGTAGTGGCCTGTTGCACAAAATTCGTGCACAGGGAGGGATGGGGTGTTCCTCAGCTCAGCCTGAACCCTCTCCAATCTGGGACCCCTCAAAAGATATCCAACTGCATTTTATAGGGATCAGGGCTAAACCGGCAGTTGGACATCCTTCTCACAATCCGGGACTCTGACAATAGGACTGCTGGCTCCTAACTGCTTGCCTGCCTGCCTGCCTGATTGCCCCTAACTGCTTCTGCCTACCAACCTGATCACCCCTTAACCTCTCCCCTGCCAACCTGATTGATGCCTAACTGCTCCCCTGCCAGCCCAAACTGTCCTTCTCTGCAAGCCTGATTGTCCCCAGCTGCTCTCCCTGGCAGGCCTGTTCCCTGCTGGTTATCTTGTGGTGACCATCATATGTCTACCTGGGGACGGCCATCTTTGACCACATGGAGGCAGCCATCTTGTGTTTTGGAGTGATGGTCAGTTTGCATATTACCTTTTTATTAGATAGGATAGCCAATGATCCTACTGACAATTTAAATGCTTTCATTATTATTGCTTCATACAAATATTGTTTGTTTAGATTTACAAATATATTTTATAAGTTCTTTGATGTTTTTAGCATTTTAAGCCTTCCTTCTCAAATAATTTTCTTTATTCTTGAAGTACAGACATTATATGGTACTTGAAGAAGGGTTAGTATTTTTAGACTTACTTTTGAACCTGTTTTGTCTATGTACAAAAATTGTAATATTGCTTTCACTCATAACAAATAATTGTGTTGCACTGGCAGGTGTTAATTAGCAGTTAGAGTCTCAGCATGTACACAAGGGTTCAATTCCTGGTCAAGGGCATTTACCAGTTGCAGGTTAGATCTCCAAAGACAACCAATATATTTGTTTCTCTCACATTGATATTTCTCTCGCCCCTTCCCTCGCTCCTTAAAATATCGTTGGGTGAGGATTAACAACAACAAAATAAATAGTTTTGTTGGGAGTCTATCTCTAGCTTAATTGCATTTTTTCTCATTTTATTGTCTTCTGCCTTCCATTATTTTTGTTCGAAAGTCATTGCTATTCTATATGTCAACACTTTGTAAAGACATCTTTTTCCTCTGGCTCCTTTTATAAGTTCTACAGCTTCACTGCCACCTCTCTCACTGTAGATTTTTATAAATGTATCCTTACTAAGGTTCATTGGACTTCCTATAAAGGTAAATTAATATCATTCATCAATCTGGAAAGTCTGATCCATTCTTGCTTTCCATATTAACTTTCTCAGTCTCCCTCTGAAATGTTGTCTTTCTCCTATATGCCTCTTAAACTTTTACATCCTCTATTGTTCCTGGGAATTCACATTAGTAGGAAAACTAATTTGGGGTCAATTAAAATAAACAAGCTTTTAAAACTGTTTAGGCAAAACTTGTTTAGATGTAGGATGGTGGTTGGAAATTCTTAGGGGAAACAATATTTTTCTACTTCTCTCATTGTTTGCCTTGTCAGAGTAATTTTTTTAAACTAGTCGGTTTGTCCTCTGTGGGGTTTATATGGGGTTTTAATGGTGGTTTCAGATTTGACCTATTTGTTTAGGTTCCAGGTTCTGCCTCATATCCCTCAAGCACTTTGGTCATTACATTCCAGAACTAGGTCAGAAGCTATCAAAAGATAACTCCGGGGTAAATGCCAGTTCCAGCACTTGCTTACCTTATGGATTACTGTTTTATTATAGTGTCTGACCTCTGAAGAATAAAGTTGCTTTCTCACCACCTCAGTCAATAATTTAAAAGGGATTATCAAAAATATGTCCTCTATCATTTTGGATATGAAATGAATTACTTTGAACATTCATCATCTATATTGCATTATTTATTTCTTAAATTTAATCTTGAATTGATAAGGCCACTATTTTATATTAGCCTATTTAAAAATAATTTTAAAATGAAGAGGTGCATGTGCATTATACTTTTTGGGAGAAAAAAGTATAGAAACTTTAGAATTATTAAAATTCCTCTAAAATATAAAAACCCATATATTAGGAAGTACTTTGATATTGGATTGAACATTTTAATACTTTGCTTTAAAATAGGGAAGCAACATGTAAAAATAAATTTCCGTTACCATATCCCTAGATTTTATCCAACAAAAATGTCAGAACAAAAGGTTAACTTGGAAATTCAATTAAAAATCATTTTATTTTCTTAGGGATATGGGTAATAATAATATAATTAATAACATCATTTTATTGCACACACTAAATGAGGATTAATTTCAAATCCTATCTAATAAAAGAGTAATATGCAGATTGAACATCACTTCAACACACAAGAGTGCTGCCCCCATGTAGTCAAAGATCCTGCCCCCATGTGGACACAAAATGGCTACCACAAGATGGCCAGCAGGGGAAGCCATTGGGAGGTTCCAAGCCTGCAAGGGAGGGCAGTTGTGGGTGATCAGGCCAGCAGAGGTGGGCAGTTGGGAGGGACCAGGCCTACAAGGGAGGGCAGTTGGGGGCAATCAAACCTGCAGGGGAGGGCAGTTAGGGGTGACCAGGCTGGCAGAGAAGGGAAGTTGGGGGCAAACAGGTTGGCAGGGAAGCAGTTAGGCATCAATTAGGCTAGCAGGGTAGTGGTTAGGGGATGATCAGGTTGGAAGGCAGAAGTGGTTAGGGGCAATCAGGGAGGCAGGCCTAAACGGGCAGTTGGACATCCATCGATGGGTCCCAGATTGGAGAGGGTGCAGGCTGGGCTAAGGGGCATCACCCCCCACCCTGCCCCATGCACGAATTTCGTGCACCGGGCCTCTAGTTTCATTATAATGTTTCATCAGGTGTAAACATATTAGGTGGTTTTACATGTTACAGATTTAACTATGGAAAAAGTATTTTTATATTCTGGTATGAAATCTTAATACAAGTTATGGAAAGTAAAAACCTAATTTCTGAAAGAGCTAGGCAAGAGATATATATTTTTTAAATTTTTTTATTGATTTAAGTTGTTACATATCTGTCCTTATTCCCCCATTACCCTCTATGGCCCCCACTCATGCCCTCACCTCCCTGTTGTCTACATCCATTGGTTATGCTTATATGCATGCATTCAAGTCCTTTGGTTGATCTCTCTCCTTTACCCCACCCTCCCCTTCCTTCCCTCTGAGGTTTGATGGTCTGATTGATGTTTCTCTGTCTCTCGATCTGTTTTTGTTCATAAGTTTATGTTGTTCATTATATTCCATAAATGAGTGAGATCATGTGAGAGATATAATTTTAATACTTATTCTCTTTGATAAATTGTCCATATCAAGTTACCTATAGTTGTTTTTGTACCTCGATATTTTTAATGTAGTTTGACTTAAGAAAGATAGGTTATTCAACATAAAACAAATTCTCTAATAGGAAATGATATACAAAGTTACCAAATGATCTAATATGTTCTTTTCTTTAATCAGACTTTATCAATATTGTATTGTTCAACCAAATCAGGTCAATACCTCACTGAAACAGCAGTAGCCACAGGAAAAAAAAAACCTGTATTGTTTTATGAGAAAGATGAGTTAGCATTGTAAATACAAGCTAGTGATCTCATTGAGAGATCTGGCCTCTAAGCCATGTACAATTCAACATTCTGTTGAGAAAAAAAAAGATAATTTTTATACAAAATAGAAAATTCCTGACCTGAGAAAGATGACATGTAATGCAATATAATTATAAGCTATTTTTACTTTGATGGTAAGATCTTAAGTACATAAAAATAACCTTTAGATTTTACTCAAAAATGCGAATCACAAAATATGGGTGGCTAGGAATCGAACTCTGAATTTGAAGCGGGGAAATATAATATTTGCATTGAAATGTCTTCTCTTTTTCATTGGCTGATGGGAGGATTGTATGGTAATGTATTCAGGAGCACTGTGAGTTAAAGTGGAAAAGCATTAACAGAAAATGATTATTACTATCCTTTTAAGAATAAAATATAGGCAGCCAGATTCAATGGATAAGGCTAATAAACATAATTATACTCTATTACTACTGCAACTTCCACTCAATGGCAATAGCATTCTGATGAAATTTTTGTCCAGAGTAAATAAGAAGTATCTATAGAAAGCTGTTAATTATAAAGGATGTTCTCAGGAGCTTTAATATTTTATAGACAAAAGGATATGCCAGAATGATAATCTGCAATGTAATTTACCAGGTGAGTGATACTGGACAAGTAGGTTATTACGGCTAAACTCTGTTTCTTCATTTGTCATATATTACAAAGCATAAATGGCTATTTCAAAGATTAAATTTATATAAAATGCCAAACTCTCTATCAATATATAATTCCTCAACATGTAAACATAAAATAATTACCAGGAAATCAAAGCCACATAGATGTATATAGTATCACAGATATTTTTTTTTATTTTAAAGAGAAAAACCTGAAAGTTATTTTTAAAAAGATGGAAAAATAATTCAGTTAAGCCAAGCATGTAAATGACAACAGTACTACATGTACTTCATATTCTAGCATCTCTGATATGTTTCAGAAATTGAATACAATGCTCTGTGTTTCAAATATATGGTAAAAAATGTATATTTATAGAAAACCCAGTTATTTTTTTAATACTCTGCATTATTAACATTTACCAGAGTGTTGTATTTTGCTCTATTTTTAAAGGGGATAAAAAAAATAAGGAAAGGGATCAAAAAATCAAAAGAAATCATTATAGAGATATAAAATAGTACTTCAGGGAATGTTTGAAATAGCTGGTAGTATTCAGTTTAAGATAAAGTGGCTAAGAAAGAGTAAGATTAAGTATGTTTCATTCTAATCTGAACTGAACTAGATGATTTCTTGAGATCCAGTTTCCTTTTACTAATATCTATAATTCTACTTTCTTTTAAAGTAAATATATTTGCAAACACAAATATAGTTCAATAGGAGATACATAATTGATAACAAACATTAGCATTAAGAACAGTGAATACATGCACACATTCAGTGTTTCTCAAAGTGTAGACCCACAGTCACACATACTAGATCTCTCAGGTGATTTTTATAATGCAGATTCCTAAGCACCTCCCAGTATCTATTGAATCAATATCCTTGATGATGCAATAAGCACACAAGATAATATATATGTGCACTGAATTTTGGAGAATGACAGATTTAGAGGAACATGCTATTTCTGTACGTTATTGTTTTTATTATTTTCAAGATCACCGTGGTGATCACCGACTCGCATTCCCCAAGCAATAGGATCAAGTAGTAAGGAAAGCTTTTGTAATCTATCCATTTTAATGATCCCTAATCAGTGAATATTCTGACACCTGTTCAGATGCCTTGAACTCAAGACCTTTTTGAAGCAGTAGGCTAAATAAAAATGTAAATACATATTGATGGAGAATCTGCCATGTCCCAGGCACCTGGCAGAGAAATAATGCAGAACCACTGTTCCTGTGTGCCTTAACAGGCAATATATTTTCATAGTGCATTCCTAATTACAGACTGAAATCTTGATGTAGACCTAGGTTGTCATTGTTCAGAAAATATTTGCATGACACAAGGTAGTTGTATGAAAAACAGTTTATTATAAATTCTCTCTCTAAACAAAATCTATTCAATTCCTTTTATACATAACTTGTACTGCACTGGGAATTATTTTATACCTGCTATCATAATTTAAAATATATCAGATATTTTAGTAATTATAAAAGTATTTTATTCTATATTTAAAACGCTATTTGAAAAATGGAGAGATCAATGTATGCATTTTACAAAGCGAAACGTCATGAGATGTCCTTTGTTCTATGCTTAGTGTTCAACAAAATAGTGTTAATTTGCTTCTATTAATCTACCTAACTAAATGCCTTAATCTTCAAGAAATTTTCAATTAAAATAACGTTCACTGGCTATTATAGTAATAAATATTAGAATACTACAAGAAATAATAAATGTAAGGATCACAAGAGAAGTAAATTTCTGATCACCATATTAAAATAAAGTTATCCTTAATTTTGTGAGAAGCTTGATGTACTGTTTTCCATAGTGACTGTACCAGTTTACATTCCCACCAACAGTGAATAAGGGTTCCTTTTTTGTCACAATATCTCCAACACTTGTTATTACTTGTCTTACTGATAATAGCCATTCGAGCAAGGGTGAGGAGGTATCGCATTGAAGTTTTTTTTTTAATCTTTATTATTGAAAGTATTACATAGGTCCCCATTTTCCCCCATTGACCTCTCCCAACCTGCCTCATCACCCCTCCTCAGGCCCTCCCTACCCTATTGTCTATATCCATGGGTTATGCATATATGCATATGAGTTCATTAGTTGATCTTTTCCCCTGCTCCCCTCTCCTGCCTTCCCTCTGAAGTTTGACAGTCTGTTTGATGCTTCTATGTCTCTGGGTCTATTTTTCTTCATCAGTTTATGTGGTTCATTAGACTCCACATATGAGTGAGATCATGTGATACTTATCTTTCTCTAACTGGCTTAATCCTGGACCTAGAGAGCATTATGCTATCTCATTGTAGTTTTGATTTGTATTTTCTTAATAGCTAGTAGAGTTAATCATATATATATATATATATATATATATAGAGAGAGAGAGAGAGAGAGAGAGAGAGAGAGAGAGAGGAATGGACAGAGATAGAGAGTTAGAAACATCAATTAGAAAGAAATATAGGTCAGCTGCCTCTTGCACACCCCTACTGGGGATGTGCCCGCAACCAAGGTACATGCCCTTGACCGGAATCGAAACTGGGACCTTTCAGTCTGCAGGCCAAGGCTCTATTCACTGAGCCAATTTGGTTAGGACAAGTTGAGTATCTTTTCCTATATCAGTCTGCTACCTCCTGCATGTCCTACACTACAGATGGAGCCCACAACTGGGGCATGTGTCCTCACTGAGAACCGGACTATGACCTCCTGATTCATAGGTCAATGTTCAACAACTGAGCATTGTTGAACAATGTGAGCCAGGCCCCATTTTTTTAATTGGATTGTTTGTTTGGTGTTGAGTTGTATGCATTCTTTATATTTTTTAAAAATTAAACCTTTGTTGCAGCTGCTATTTGCAAATATTATCTCCCATCTGGTTGCCTGGCTTTTTATTTTGTTGTCAGTTTATTTGCTGTGTAGAAGCTTTTTAGTTTGATTTAGTCCAATTAATTTATTTTTCCCTTTACTTACCTTGCCTTGCAGTCAAATTCACGCCTTGCAGACCAAAGTATGTAAGTTTAGTAGCCATGTTTTCTTCTATACAATTTATTTTTCAGGTCTTATATTTAGGTCTTTGGTCCCTTTTGAGTTATTTTTATTATATAGGGTTAGGATTAGTGCCCTGCTAGATAAGAGCTGAGCTGCACAAGAAATAAGATTGGCTCAGTGGATAGTGCTTCTCTATGATGTGATAGGGTTGAACTTAAGAGAAACAGATTTAACATGTGCATATTGCAAAGTATTTTCAAGAAGCAATTCTTCTCAACCCACTACAAAAATAAAATACATGTGTTATACTTGTGACATACCTAAAGTGAAATCATTAGAAGGATATCTATTTCTTTTTTTGCCAAAAGGAATTGACATCTAAGAAAGCTTTTGAGTTCTTTTCAAACCAGTATTTACGAGCTAGTTTGCTACCTGAAATCTAGATTTGACTTACTGATTCAACCACTGAGTTCAAAGATAGCTTGAATTGACCCAATATGTTTTCCTGTCTTTAGAATATGTTGTAAAGCATCTGAGATTAATGGGAAACAATAATAAAAAGGTCTTGGAACCTGAAAACATCAATGAATGGAGTCAGCCAACTAAAGCTGGCAGTGGTTGACCATGGTGTGATGCAAATAAATTGCCAATGGCACTGAGTTGACTGGTGGAATAATTTTTGGTTTGTGTACGGGTATATGTGCCCGAATAGCTAAGATCTACTTTTGTAACCCCTTCTATTTTAGTTCCTGCATGTCTTCTACAAGTGATCACCAAGGATAAAAGACTTTTTTATATTTGGAAAGCTAGAGAATTATAACTGTTAACTAGGGTAGTAGCAACGAGCTAATAATATATAAAACTATATTAAAAATTTCTTTATTCTGTCCTAACATGAAATTCTTACTCTTTAGTAATAAATATGCATGATCAGGTTGGTTCATGGACTAATCAATAAGCAGTGGGGTGGAAATTCTAATTACAGCATCCAGATAAGAGACAGAAAGAGAAAATGGTAAATATAGTAAGTCTATCAATAAAGGGATGTCATTCATCAAAGAAAATAACTTCTTCAACATTCTAAAACATCTTATAATGGTAGTATACATTTCTTTAAAAAGAAAAAAGTACTATATATATATAGTATATTAGTATATATATATAGTATATAGTATATATATAGTATATATATATTAGTATATATATATATACTATATACTATATACTATATACTATAATATATATATTAGTATATAGTATATATATAAGTACTATATATATATATAGTATATTAGTGTGTATATATATAGTATACTATATATATAGTATATAGTATATATATATTAGGATTATTAATACTATGTATATATCACATATAATTATATATACATTTATGGTATAGATAATGATTCAAATAAAAATTACATATTATTCTAATAAATATTTTTTATTAAGAGTAGAAGCTTTGTTATCAGACAACCTAGTTTCAGTCAGACTGAACTATTTACTAGTGTGGCTTGGTATAATTTACTTAAATTCTCTATATTTCAGCTCCATTAGCTGCAAACTGAATTTAATAGTAGTTATCGTATCATATTGCTGTTCTGAGTAATGTTGACCTTTTAAAGCTACCATTTTCTAGGCACATATAAAGATCAATGAAAATGGATTGTCTTATGGTTATCTTTATACTAGAGGCTCAGTGAACAAAATTCATGCACAGTGGGGGAAGGGTGTCCCTCAACCCAACCTGCACCCTCTCCAATCCAGACCCCTCGGGGGATGTCCTACTGCCTCTCACAATCCAGGATGGCTGGTACCCAGGACCCGGGCTTCCCTCCCTCTGGCTGCCTACAGGTACCCAGGACCCAGGCTGGCTTCACCCAATCCAGCGACAGCCACAGGGGCCCTGGGTGAGCAACTTGTCCTTCTCCCAGGCCACAGCCACAGGCGCTGGTGATTGGGACTGTGGGGCAGGCAGCTTGTTCCTCTCCTGGCTTCAGCCTGGCTGGTCCCCATTCCTCTTTCCCTGTGTCTGAGCTGTTATGGCATGATGGTGTGAGGGTGTGACAACCATTTGCATATTAGCTCTTTATTATATAGGATTATACTAGTGACCCAGTGCACAGATTAATGCACATTGAAACAAATTAATTAGAAGGTGGGCAGTGGAGCAGAACTGGGAAAGATGGACCAGACATACCTTGACCTCCCCAGTTGGCTGCCCCTTGGGTGGTGCAGTAGCTTGAAGGGCTTCTGTGGAATGAGCGGGGTCTCTCTGGCAGGTAGGGAACCTCAGCCTTCTCTATAGAGATCAAGCCAAAACCAGCTCTCTGACATCTCCTGAGGGGCCCTAGAGTGCAAGAAAACACTCTGCAAACTTGAGGATGTGGAACGCAAATGCAACATAACCCATGGCTGAAGGTGGAATCATGTGGCCCCACAAGGAATTGGGCACCCTCCTTGGGTTGCTTCACCTGAGAACTGTCACTGCAAAGTCACTGCAGCTTTGCAACTCCTGTATTAAGTGTCTGCCCCCTGGTAGTCAGTGCAGGTCATAGTTACTGGTAGGATGGTTGGAATCTTAGCATATTAGCCATATCCTATATAATAAAAGAGAAACATGCAAATTTGACCATACCTTCGCTCCTGATTGGCTATGTTACCAGCCAATCAGGAGCAGGGGTGGGGCCAAGTAGTGCAAGCTCTAGGCCCTGGGAGACCATTATCAAAAACTAACCTTTTTGGTACTAAGTTGTAAAATTAAGAAAAAATTTTAAAGGAAATGCAAAGCTAAAAAGGTATTCAGTGATTCATTGATATGCAAAAATGTTCCCAATTTTTTGTGGATTAGAACAATGATTTTTTTTCCTAGGGTTCTGTGGGTTGGGTGAACTCAGCTGAGTGTTTGTTCTATTCCAGGTGGCATTGACTGGCATGACATTGGGTGCATTTCAGTTGGCTTCAAGGCTGGCTAGAAAAGCACATAGAGGCTCATCATGTGTCTTTTGTCCCACTATTTCTCCAGGTGTCCACTTTTCCTCTACATGACTAGCTTGGTTTTCTTCACAGCATAATGGTATCGGAAAAGATATACCACTTACATTGCAGCTAAATACTGCCAGTGTGAACTTAAAAGATTTTAATATTCTTACAGGCATTTCTTCTACTTTCTGTTTACCAAAACCAGTAATAAGCCCAGCCTAAATTTAAGAAGGAAAGTAGATATCATTTCCTAATGGGAAAGTAACACACACGGGAAGAGAAATAATTAATCATGCCCATATTTTAAAACTCTATCATAGAAAGGAATTGCTTTAACAGATTTTATAATATTATTTTAGTTATAATAATGAAAGCCAGAGTTTACTTTAATTAGTGATAATATAAAATTATAAGCATTATTTCCTGGCTTTTGTCCCCCACATTAAAAGTGGATAAGATAGAAAGATCTATATTGTTCACCAAGATTATTGCAACATTTCCTATTTCATTAGCCTAACTAGTGTACCTTTGTTTAACCAACATTTATTTACTACTGCTTATGGACTAGACATTGAACCAAATAATCTATACTAATAAAAGGGTAATATGCTAATTAGACTGGATGACTTCTGGGTGTCCTTCAGGACATCATTCTGGACAAAGCTGCAGCAGCTGCAAGGGCCAATGGCTGACAGCCACAGTGGCTGAGAGGCCTGAGAGCCAACAGCGTGGGAGAGCCAGCAGTGTGGGAGAGGCAGCACCACGGGAGAGATGACAGCGTGGGCTTGTCTAGCACTGTGGCCCCTTACACAGAGGCGGCGCTGGAGAGGGAGCTGTGTGGTCCCAATGCTCTTCCTTCTGCAGAGGCAGTGCCGTGGAGGTGCCACACCTCCACAGAGGCTGGATGGGTGTGACCTGCTGTGCCTCAACCTCCCACAGCCCCTCCCACAGCCAGCCTGGTCCCAGATTGCCCCCCACCCACGAATGGGTAGGGGGTAGGTCCAGCACTAAGAAGCAAGGGCTAAGGACTGGCAGCAGCAGCAGAGTAATGAGGGCAGTGTCTTCCCCTGATTGGCCTGATCGCCTCCTGCAGAGAGAGGCCAGACTGCAGCTTAGGCCCACTCCTTGTGGCGAGTGGGTCTAAGCTGTCAGTAGGACATCCCCTGAGAGTTTCCGGACTGTGAGAGGAGACAGGCGAGCTGAGGGACCAACCCCCTCAGTGCATGAATTTTCATGCATCAGGCCTCTAGTTGATATATAAAGATGAATTAAAACAGTGAAAGAATTCAAACTTACAATATTTATAGAAGGATGTATAAAATATCCTATATTACATTAGTGAAAAGTATTATGATTTATGTAAGTGAAGGATGTCATAACTAAGAGGAGAGGCATGACATTCAGACTAAGCTTGGGAAAGGGTCAACAAAGATTTTCTAGCAAAAATGTCATTAGGACTGAGTCACAAATAGAAAGAAGCAGAAAAGGTTATTCAAGGAAGTGAGAGCAGGATCAAAGAGATGAGAGCCATATGAAAGCAAAGGGGACATGGGATCTAAAGGAAACTGGGTGCTGGCCCTCCATCCTGTGTCAAGAGTGAGTCACAAAGAAGTTAGACATATGTTTTGGCAGAATAAGAAAAAAATTGGGTAAGAAAGTTGAAGGAGAACTTAGGGTCACATAAACTTTTTGTTTTTATTTTGATTGTTGTTGATCAGGTTGACTTAATTTTTTTTAGGGGCTGAGAAGAAGGACCCCAGAAGGAAATACAATGTGAAGATTTTATTATCACTTCCTATAGACCTTCTCAAAGCCCTTCACCTCCACCTGATTTCAGGTTCTTGGCCATTTGCTCCACCACACCTGCTACTGCAGTGACTGACTGTGAGTGTGCCCATATGGGCCCACCTGCCTGACACCAGCTGTAAACGTCTGATTCTTTCCATTGCATCTCAGGTGAAGCACAATCATTGGACCATCCCCAGAGGCTACCTAAGAGGCCAGGTGATAAAATTATACATTGACTAATGGGAAACAGGAGGAAAGAGGATGCCAACATAAATTCCCCCCTCATTCCCTCTGAGGTGTATGTACCTATTCAGTGGTTGATTCTCTGTGCAGCCCATTTGGAGATATTTCCTAACCAAGGATCTGGTTTGTCTCTCCAGGAGCCAGCCATGTAGCATCATCTCATATTTGTTTCTCATTCTGCCTGACCTCACTCCCCATTTCTCTGGCTCTGAGATTGCACATCTTAATAACCCCGTGACAACTTAAATCTTACCTCAGTTTCAGTTTTCCAGGCAACCTCAACTGAGATAAAAATAGAATTCATAGTAGAGTTAAGGCATGTAAGCACTCATTGTTTTATTCATTGCAACAAACTTTTATTGAATGCTCTTGGCTTATTATGCCAAGCAATTAAGCTCCCCATTTGAAACATGCAAACGAATCAGTAGTCCCTATCCTCAAGACACTGTTAGGAAATAGTGTACACTATTCTTCATATTAAGAAAAATATGTGAATGCAGTAGCATGGAAATGCAAAGGGAAAGTAATCAATCCTACCCAAGGTGAGTGTAAGTATAATAGAGATGAGCAGGAGGGGAAAAGTCAGTTTTCTCAAAAAGAAATAACTGCTGATAAGAGTTTAAAGTGTAATTCAATACAATTAGCTTCAGGCATAAAGGAGACAAATGAAATACTACCCCTAAATATGAACTATCCAGAAATATACGCCTCCACACACACAGGTCTTGATATAACATCCTTACATTCCCCTTCATCTTATTGATGAAAAGTAGTGTTGTCTTGAAATAAACCCAATAAAGCCTTTCTGCTCACTGGACAAAGAGGTCCAACATAAAGCATAATGTACCCTTCATTGTCACAATTAATATTTAAATATTTAAGGTTTTCCTAAGGCTGCTCATATAGATAGATACAGACATTCAGGAAATGTTTATACATCTTCCCATTAATAATCTCTATCTCAAAAGTTTTATTTCCTGAAACCACTGTTGAAAACATATCCACCTTATAGCTGTAAAACAAACAAACAAAAAAAAGGAGCTGAAAAATATTGGCACCATTAAGTCCACAGTTGTTGCTGTTGTGTTTCCCCAAGTACATAATGCTAACAGATTTATTTTCATGGTCATTATTTTTTGGAACATCACTATATTTCTCTATGCTATAACATTTCTAAAACTCTAGCAAATGATACATTATTTTTATTTTAATATGAATATAATTATGGTCTTACTCTCAATGATTTTGTCACATACAGTACTTGCCTCAAGGTAATTTATAGTATTCAATTGTGCCCTAAGAATTCAGGGACCACACTACAGCTCATAATTCAGCATTATTTATTACATATTTTTGGTATTTTTATTTACTATAAACTATTCATCAATATCAGTTGTATGTCTTATTATCTCTGTCCCATCTTAACTATTATCAACTCTATAAAAACATGGTCAGCATTAATCCCATATAAAGAATTATAACCCCATTTTATTCCTTGACTGTAAGTTATGTGAGTGCTTAAATTCACTTTTTTCCCTCTAAAGTTCTTTGCAGGAAAGGATAAAAAGTTTATCAAATTTAACTCTTACTGCCACTTGAGGCTTTAGCCTTAAAGAAGAACCTTAAGGCATGGAATTTAAGTGGGTAATGCCTATGTAGAAAAGGACAGAGATCAGAGTATTTAGACTCCCTTGCTATTATGAATTAGAAAAATTATGGGTCAGGAGGAATAGATAATTCTAGGTTAAGAAATGCAGTACTTAAGAGCCTCTGGAATCAAACTTATGGATTTTAAGCTTGGTTCCCAGTGTTTTTCAAGTGTGAAATTTTGGTTCCCATAACATTTCTAAATGGCCAAATAACTTCATTTAAGTATATGATATGCATTATATAAAACTGAGGCAAAATACTTGTGGTTTGAAGAACAGAACTCTTGTTAAGTGTCTAGCACAGTGCCTAGCTTTTAGTAAAAAAGAAAGTTAGCTATTATTTGTAGATTGGAAGACCCATGAATTATGGAAACCACAAATTTGCTGCTCAATTTTAAGATTTTTCTCCTGCCTGTGTAGAAGATCAAATAAAAGAGGTAGGTGCTATAGTGCTCTGGGGTTGATAATTTACAAGGCTTATCAAGATATTCAGAAGTTAAATCCCACACTTAGTTTAAAAATAAAAGCAGTGGATTTCAGTTTTTAAAAAATCTGCTAGGTCTGATTACCACAGTCTTCAAACCATTTTAACCTCTTCATCCCTATTATTAAACACCCATTAAGTCCCCATGTGTGTTTAAAGCTCTGAAAGTTAGAATTCAATAAGCACTATCTTTTTCAAGGAGGTCACAGCATCTTGACATCCATGACTCTTTCTGAGGATCATTACACATTGGTTAATTTCTTGGCAAAAAAAATAAATAAATAAAATTTGAAGAAACCTTGATATATTGCTGCTTCAGTGAAAACAGATATACATGATCATAGAATATTTGAGAAGACTAAATTTCTGTGCCTTGTAGGTTACTGATGTAATATTACTTATCCTATATATTAAATTAAACAGTTTAGAGATAGATATGGAGTCTGTGAAGCAGTTTTAAATTTGGATAGAATGTAAAAAATTACTGTAGCATAATCCAGATAACTCTCAGTCACCAATTCTTTGAAATTGGCACCTCTCTTTATTCCTCAAAATAAATCCATTTTAACAATGAAGACTTGGGGAGCAATGAAGATTTTACTTAAAATTTTAAAGAGACTTGGACATCATACAACTCTCCTCATGTAACTAAATAAATCATTTACACATTTCATCTGCCAACTCTGCAGGCTCTACTTCAAATTATTCACCCTTCCCTTCTCTTAGGGAATCAAAAATAGTCTGAGGGTCACTATTTTGGTTTGTTTCAGCAAATGTTTATCTGATTGATGAAAGACCAATTTTATGATTCTAAGAGAGAATAAAGCAGATTACCTTTTCTCCAGATGGCTGAGTCTATTCACACACACACACACACACACACACACACACACACACACTCACACACACACACACACACACACACACCTTTAATGTTGTCTTTCAGAGTATGGTCACTGTTATGGAAAGTGTGAAGAAGAGAGGAAAACCATTGTTCAGTGATGGCCTTGGGTCTATCACAGGAAGAAAAGAGAACAGTTTGTCAGTGTAGGTAAGAGGCAGTTGAGTGTAGTGAGAAAGAACATAACTGTGGAGGCAGACTGCCTGGTTTGACTCTATAACCCAATTCCTAGCATGCTTCTCAGAAAACTGTACACTGACAATTTAAAAAGACACAACACTTGAGAGTGAGAAGGAAAATATCTAACACAGTTTTTTTTCTTCTATTTAGCTCTACCTTTCACATTTAATAGAGTCAAATATATTCTAAAAAGTATGAAAAAGTACCCTTTTTTCAGGACTTTTAATCACAACTTTTTTTCAGCACTAATTAGTTTATAGGCAGATGGAATACAGCACAGCTCTATATGCCTTTCTAAGGTTCTTAAGATAGTGTTTTTATAAAAAGCATTGTAATGGGGCATCAGGCCACTTATAAGATTCAGACAAGGCCAGGCTGTAGGGTTTCATACCTTCCCATAGGGCACACAGTCAATGGGGCTTCACATCGATTAGTATAAGCATATACTACCCTCCTTTTACTTTTTATTCATCATTTTACTTTTAATCCAGGTGTGTTCTTTACAGATTTTCTATAGGTAGCATTTTTTATACAACCTGACAATAGCTGCCTTATATTTTTTAAATTTACATTTAATGTAATTATTGATATAACTGGATTTAAGTATACCATTTTGCTATATTTTTTCCTATTTGTCCCAACTCTTCCTTGTTCCTTTTTTCATATTTTGAATTAAGAATTTATTAGAATTCTATTTTATCTCTTTAGCTATAATTATTTTATTGTTGTTTTTTACTGGTTGCTTTGAGGCTTACAGATATGTCCTTAATTTAACAAAGTCTACCATCAAGTGGCCTTATACCATTTAGTAGGAGAACCATTTAAGAGTATGCATCCATCTTTCCCCTCTAAAACTTTATAGTATTGTTTACATATTTCAAATCTATGGTACATGCTCCATAATGCAGTTTCATTAGTGTCATTTTAAACAGTTATTTATAAAGGAATTAAATAGGGAAACATTTTTATATTTACTCATTAGTTAACATTCCAATGATTTTTACTTTTTAATGTAGATTCAAATTTCTATCTGGTGATAATTTTCCATTCTTATAATGTGGGTTCAATGGTGAAGGATTATTTCAGCTTTTGATGTCTGAAACACTCTTTATTTCAACTTTGTTTTTAAAATATGTTTTTACCAGGTAAAGAATTCTAGATTATGTTTTTGTTATTTCAAAGTAATTTAAAGATGCTATCCACTGTCTTTTAGCTTGCATTGTTTCCAAAGATTTAACATGTCATAGTTATCTTTGTTCCGTTGTTCCGCAATGTATCTTTTTACTTGGGCTACTTTTTTTTCCTTTCTTCTCACTGGTTTTAAGCAATTTGATTATAATGTGCTTTAATGTGGTTCTCTTCATGTTCTTTTGCTTGTTGAAGTCTTGTATATATGGATTAATGCTTTTATTATAGAAAATATTCAGGTATTATTTCTGAAATATTTTTATGCCCCTACCCCCTCCTCAGGCACTTCAATTAAGCATATATTAGAATACTTGAAGTTGTCCCACAGCACAAATATGTTCCAACTATATTTTTAACCTTGATTTATATACTTTTCTTATGTTTTCCTGTTTTGTATGCCTTGTAATTTTTGTTTTTACTTTTATTGATTTCAGAGAGGAAGGAAGAGGGAGAGAGAGATAGAAACATCAATGAGAGGAAATCACTGATCAGCTGCCTCCTGCATGTCCTCTATTGGGGATTGAAAGTGCAACCAGGGCATGTGCCCTTGACCAAAATTGAACCCGGGACTCTTCAGTTCCCAGGCCATCACTCTATCCCCTGAGCCAAGCCGGCTAGGGCTATAATTTTTGTTTGGTTGTCATTCATTGTAAATTTTAACTTACTAGGTACTGAGCAATTTTTATTCCTATAAATACTATTGATCCTTGGACTGTGGCATGGTTGAGTTCCTTATAACTAATTTGATATTTTGGGGTCTTGGTTTTACACTTGTTAGGCATTTCATGTTGGGTAAATTTTACATGGAGGCAAAAAGATTCTGAGTACTGTCCTCTGTGAATTACAAGTCTTTCCTCTCAGCCTGCTATGAACAGGCACTATTCTCAAATGTTCTTTCCAATTATTTTGGGCGATTCTTTCTAAAATTGCACATGAAACTGATATGAATTCTATTGAGTAATCACAAGGGACCTTATGAAGATCTTGTTTTCTGTCTGTGTATCTCTCTCCTCTCTGGGACTCTGTCTGACAAACGGCACTCTAAATTGGGTTACTGTGCTAGGCCTAGCAAGTTCCTCCAGGTAGTAAACTGAAGCGCTCATATTTTGCCAGAGCTGACTATTTTTCTCTCCCACCTCATCGCATTTTCTGTCTTCATTGTCTGAAGTAAAATGTTTTGAGAATCATTACTTTAAATATTTTGACTTTTTAAATTTGTTTCAGACAGGGAAATCCAGACTATTGTCTGAAGTGGAAGTCTTTTCCTTTTTTTTATCACGTAATCTGTCTTGATGTTGGGGGAAATCTCAGCACTCATTTACACTCAATTGTTTTCCTAGTGCATTTTTATTATGTTTATAATGGAAGGCAAGGGTGTACCACACTCAACAGGCAAGAGTAGGAGGAGGACTTAACCCCACAAGTTAAAAATAACCTTGCCTTCATTGAAATTATTATTTTGAAATATTTACTTTAATTAAAATGGCTTGGAATAAATACTAAAGACAAACATACATTTTTACACTTGATCTTACCCAAAGGCCGAGAAGTGACTAAAGATACATTTTTAAAAACTAATTTTAATGTAGTACTTTTCCTGTTTTCACATTTGTTACTCACTTGATTTACATCTTGTTACTTACTCAGTATTTATTATAAAAATATAAACTGTTAAGACTGTATCTACCATTATTTTCTTAAACCTTTCCTTACTTAACAAAATGAAGCTTATTAAATGTTTCATTTGAATAGACAATATCCTTTCCTAATGATCAAATTTGCGCTGAACTTTATTAGGATCTTCTGTTCAATTTGAATCATGGTAGGTGAAGTGAGATATGGGAAAACAAAATTGAAGTATGTATAGAGGTAAAAACAAAATAAATCACTGAAATGTTGTAAAATGTGCCTGATGAGAAAAGGCTAAAACATGAAGTGTACATGCCCAAGAAAATTGAAAGGAAACTTAACAGCATGTTTCATGTATATGAAGCAATATTTTATGGGTGGCAGTGAGCAGCTATTTTGTTTGTAAATTGAGGGCACAACTTCAATAGTCCCCTCGCTGATCACCCTGTAACATGCCTCATTTTCTTCATGCTGTGATCTATCTTACACAGGACTGGAAAAACAGGATCACTCAAAGGCCATTTTCATTCATTTCTCTCCTATTCCTAAACTTCCAAGGACTCTAATTGTAGCAAATCTAGGCCTGTAACAACTAGCATCCAAAGCTCTCCAGCAAATAATGCTATATTTTTTCTGTCATGGTTCAATACATCTTATATTAGCTGGTCTATTTAAGCCAAACTTTTCCATGCCTTAATTCTTGACCTCTCTTATCTGCAAACCTTCTTCCCATTTTTTACCCATCTGCATGCCTTTCCCAGTCTTTTCTGTAAATAATGCCCATAATTTCTAAAATTAGACACAAAATTATTTTTAATATTTTATATTAAACAGCATCTAAATCTAAATTACCATCATTTCACCTTTCACCATTTCTTCCCTTTTCTAAACCTATCAATAGGTTTGTTGACTTCAACTGGTTGTAGATATTGCTCCCAGCACAGAACCAGGAAAAACTATGTACCATGTAACCTGTAAATGCATGCCCTGGACCTGTGCCCTGCACACCTGAGCAGCTAGCTGTATGTTTAGGTCTGCATCTTACCTTTTATTTCTTCATCACTGATAATACTCCCATTATTCATTTTCTCCCGAGGCTGATATTCAAAGCCACGCCTTTCCCCAGTTCAAAAATAGATACTTTATACCTTATCATATTTTCTTTCTCCCTGTTTTATCACCTCAGATTTCATGCTTTTAGCCAAGGCTTACTCAAGTTTGGCATTATTGACATTTGGGATTAAGTGATTCCTTGTTGTAGGGGGTGTCCTGTCTGTATTGTAGGGTGTTTAGTAGTATTACTGGCCTCTCCCCACTAGATTCTATAGTGTCCTTTGCCTTGTAAGAGCCAAAAATGTCCAGCCATTTTCAAATATTCTTGTGGGGGCAAAATCACTCCTGATTGAGAACCACTGCTCTAGCCACACCAAATTAGTAATAATTCCTCAACACCACATGCTGATTCATGCGTCTGTGCCTCTATCAGCATGACTTCTTCTCCCCTTTATAGTCTTCCTGTATGTGAAAGCTTGAACTTCTATTCATACTGAGAAATGAAACCAACAAAGAAACAAAGCAACTAACAGAAATTACCTCAATACTAATCACAGTAGTTTAGTTCACTAGGAAGCATAACAGGATCCTTAGGCAGAAGTTATCATGTTGCTATTATATGTGTAGATCATGTGCTTTTCCTATTGCTTTTCTTGTTGCTATTATACATGTAGATGGTGTGCAGTTTCCTGTTGCTTTCCTTCATTACAACTCCTCATAATCTATTTTACTTAAACCCATCTTACCTAATGGAATATGAGGGTTGTGGAAAATAATGTGAATACAAACCATCCTTGTAGCCCTATGCCAGGCACATATGTACTGATAGTTATTGAAGAAAAGATTTAATATTACCTTTTATGCTGATTCTCCTGATCAAAAAACTCATACACACATTATTCCAAGCTTAATGAAAGCCTTTAATATACATTTTATAATTTTTATAACCTCATAAGGAGTATAATTTTTATAATTTTATAACACTGGTGGTTTAAAACTTAAGCTTTAAAATTCATTATCTAAAAAAAATTCAGTGTCTAAAAAAAGAAATGGTTTAAAAATAAGCGTCACAATGTTAAATACCTTTTTAAAAAAATATTGAAGGAAGGAGTGTTTTTATTTCTTAACAAAACTTGTTCACACAAATATTTTTGACTGGATATTAACATAATTGAGAAAACTATTATACTCATGAGACTGAATAATATTTAAATGAATATAATTTTTCTGAACAATTTTCCCTGCTTTACTTTTTATGTCATATATATATATGAAATTTAATTATGAATTCTAAAATATAGGCCATTTGGCTAATTTAATAAACTCCAGACTAAAAGCATCTTTTAGTTTTCCAGATTCTATGTCAAATTTAAAATAATTCTTCATTATAACCTTTTCAAAAAATCGAAGAACTGTTTGCAGTTTCTTTGCTGTCATTTCTATTTCTTCTAAATTTCTAGGGCAATATTTGTTAGCTGCATGCCCTTAAATAATTGTGTATGTATAAAGTACATATAACTATCTGATTAGGCACACACACGCCTAGATATAGACATAGACATAGACATCATAAACATAGACATAGATATAGAGATAGACATAGACATATAGACATAGATAGACATAGACATAGACATAGACATAGACATAGACATATAGACATAGATATATAGTGGCATATAGAGACATATTCCGCTGATTCTTTTTTATCATACCAGAGAATAGAATGTGAAACTAAGGAGCAAATAGACTCCATCCTTCCTGCTCTAAGTAACTGAGCTCCAATCCAAGGTCATCCTGCTGCAGTTACTATCTGACAGTGCCAAGCTTCAAGACATCCAAAGTGAGTGTGTGGATAAATGTCTATTTTCATTTTCTGACTAGCACATCACAAAAGATCCTGAGGAAATACCAGATAACATTTGCTTTTTTCGATCTTCTTATCACTCACTTTGGATTCCTCTCCTTCGCAGGGGCTCTATGGACTTTCAGAAAACTGGAGACTTTCTAATCTCACCTTGAGATCCTTCTTTCATGCTTATTCTTTTTTGGCAGACAGTTATTTCATCTGAGCTCAAATAAGCATGTCTAACACTGTGGCATTGACTCTGTGGGAGGTTTTATGACTACCAAGTACATTAGACTTATCTGCAGTATATCAGACTCCAAAGGATGCTTATTTGGGAATTTAAAACAATAGGGACTTAATGTCATGAATAGTAACATTAAAAAGTTCAACTTAATGCACAATGTTATTTCACTGTCAGCGTACCTTGGAACACCGGTGCTTTTCTGAACTGGAAGTTGGTGGTATTCCTAAGCCAGAGCTTTAAATCAGATCTCAGGCCACTGTAGTGATTACTTTTTTCCCTTTCTTCCTCTTTTCTCCTTTTCACCCCTGTTCAGTGTTACAGAGGCTTGCACACAATGAGAATTTTATTTGTGCACTAAACAAATATTTATTGCTTACCAGATTCTAGGAACTGACTAACAGAGATGAAAAAGACATGGTACCTGAACCTGAGGGCCTCTCTGTTTAGAGAGAAAATAATTACACCAACAGATCAATTGCAAACTAATAAGTTCTGTAATGAGAAGGCAGAAAAGAGGTTGATGGAAGGCTTGAAACATGGGAAGACGTGTGTACTGCTTTTGAACTATAATTAAGAGTTTTCTTGGCAGGAAAGGAGGAAGAATAAGAGAAAAAGCCTGAGCAAAAGTGAGCAACTTAGAATAACCAGTCCTATTTGAGAAATGATAAATACATTTTATGGGCTACGCCTCTGGGTTACACAAGCAAATGTTATATGGCTGCCTATTGTCTCCGGTCTTGAGAGAGCTGCAGTGATCAAGGTTCCCAGCTTCTTCCTCAGGACAATGCCCTCTGAGTCAGGGCCGGGCTCTCCACCACGTACTGAGATCCATGTGGAGAAGAGGTGGCACTTTTTTGCGTAGTGTATGTCATTATTTGTCCCAATTTAGTGACTTCTTAGTTAACTTATTCCGTTCAGTCTCATCTCAGTTTAAAATTATTCCTGGGAAGATCATTTAATTTGATGGAAAATAAGTAACTATCCATTAAGTAGTAAAATATTTTTTTTAATTTGATGCTCTATAGATCTACCTGCTCAAGTCACTAAAACCATCTGAGTTTCAATTTTATCATCTATAAAATTAGAATATTAATAAATTCTCATTATTAAATTCCCATTATTAATAAAAGGGTTAAAAGTATAAAGTGCTATGATTCAATGATAACTAAGTGGATGGTGGAACTACAAGCAGTGGTGTCATCTACACCAATAATATAATTATAATAAGTCCCTTATGGGATTATTTCTCCAAAAGATTCTTTCAGCTTTCAGAACATTCTCCATCTTCTGTTTAAGAATCACAGCAAACTTTATTGCATATGTTAGATTAGTTATTTCTTAAAAAGTGAAATAAACATCCTAAATTCTTCTTCTTATTAAAAGATTATAGAAATTATGAGTACCAACACATTTCAATGAAATATTTTTTCTGTATTACAGAATCATTATGATTTTTTTCTTGTTGGTAGGCATGTAAAAGAAATTTTAAATTGCTCAAGAGTTTTCAGGACTAATTTGCAATAATTGTATTATATTTTGAAAAGGTGCTATGTGTGTTTCTCCAACAAACTTGGGTTAGAGGTAAGATCATTGGTGCACAGCAGTCCAATTATTTCTTTATTAAGTTCTTTTGAAACAGCAGGCCCCACAGAACTCCTGGACTCTATTTTCTAAGTAAAATGGCATTCCATTAAAAAGTGTCAGAGTCCAGGAACATTGGATTTCAGAAACAGACTACCTAATTAAGCAGATTATACTCAGGGAGATCAGGTGGCAACCTTCATTAATTGATTTTTAACAATTTTGGAGCTATAGTGTTACCATTTGTGGCTGTAATTAAAGACCCAGTGTTTCAATTTCCACTCTTTCCTTCCTGATGTGTTCACAAGTGCCTGATGCAGGTTGAAGCCCACAGTGCAAGCTGTATTAATAATGAATTTGAGAAATAACTGTGATAGAATTTACATTCCCTCAACAGAGTTGGCAGTGTTCCCCTCCATGGGAGAGCTGATTCTGTATCTCACTTCCCAGCAATGACAATACTGAAGCAGAATGAATGGGAGCTAATCAAATGGAACCAACTAACTTGGCTGGTTCAATTCATTTACACAATTGATGAGAACACAACAAAATAATTAGTCTTGCTATTCTTAGGTCATTAAGACAATCTTAGAGAAAATCAGACAGAAAAAAGGTCCAAATTAGTGTTTGATTTGCCCTGAATTGAAAATATAAAACTTGAGATGAATTTGGAATAGGATATAACTCTTCTATCCAAATATTTCTATTTTATCACTTAATGAAAATGTATATTATTTATATTGTTTAGTCTAATCACAATGCAGAGCATGGCTGAAACTATGCCATGCCTCTATCAATTAAATATCTGAAGTAATAAAAATAATCATATATATCAGCTAGACATGTATACGAGGCAATCAATAAACACTCTATTACTTGAGTGTTTAAGCAGCTCTTCCTGAAACATATAACATTCTCAAATAACAATAAATCCCTATTAAATATAATTTAGGCTGAAAAAATTTTAAAGGCAATTCAAGATTTAATAATGCTTACAATGTTTATTAAGAGTTATCCATACTGTGAAGTGTAAAGGCACAGTCTCCAAAGTTGCCCTGAGTTCAGAGTGTTCCCCAACCCACTCTCAGGCTTAGTAATGTGCTAGAAGAGCTAAAAAAACTGACTGAAAGCTTATAAATTATTGTTTATTATAGGGAAATATATATAAATTAATATCAGCCAAAAAGGAGACACAACGGCAGAGTCTGGGAAGTTTCAAAATAGGAAGCTTTCATTGTCTTCTTCTAGCATTGACATGAAGAAAGACTGTGCACATAGTCTTGTCAAATTAGGAAGCTCATCCAAGATTTGGTGTCCATTGTTTACATGGAGACTAGAATCTATAGCCATGACTGATTGATTTAATTGCTCACATGTTGCACTGTCGCTAAGTCAACTGACACCATGTGACCCAAAGTCCCCACCCTAAATCACAAGGTTTGTCATTCTGGTGGGGCCAGACCCACCCTACATTTCTTTGATAGGATAACCCATACACAGATCAGTATACACAGATCCCCACTAAACAAAGACACTTCTATCAAGTATGTAATAGACTATCTCCCAGAGACTAAATATTTATTTGGGCAAGGCAAATTCTTAACTACACGATAAATATTAATAATTCTTTTTGTTACATATATGTGTGGAGCTAAAGAAAACACATAGTAGATAAGTGTATGGTGATATCACTAGTATCATCCGCTGTGACTTTCCTTAACTAAGACAGTATAATCAGACACTATTAATATTCTATTCCCTAGCAGTCGATGACTATTTTGTCGATATATTTGATGCACAATCTTCTACTCTTGAGACTTATAAAATATTTTAATCCCAAGCTAATGTATTTTAATCAGTCTATTTTGTTTCTACATCCATGTCTACCAAGAGCTGTGTTTTGTTTTGTTTTTCCACTAGGAAATCTTTTCATCATACCACTTAGCACTTTCCCCCACTTCCCCAAAGACAAATACAACAAAACTAATTTTTGGTTCTCTCTTTTCTAATTTTGTGACTTCTCCGTCAACTTATTCAGTTCAGTCTCATCTCAGTTTAAAATTATCCCTGAGAAGCTAATTTAATTTGATAGAAATAAGTAAATATCAATCAAATAGAATTGAGTTAAATATTTCAGGAATCCTGCTAACTGAGTCTGACCAATTCTAACGTGTGATTACTAATATTTCCATTTCTAAGAGGAATTACTCATAAGGATTAACATTTTCAAAGCTAACAAGATTATGTTGTACTAGTCTAAAAATAAATATAATATTATAAATAATTATTATATAAATACTTGTTATAAAAAACAAAACTGTATGTTATTACTCTTCCATGAAATGTTCCATTTAGAATATCTTTATCCAGATGGGGAATGCTCATTAGCAGAGAATCTGACAACAGGAAGGAAAAAGCAGCCAAACAAACAAATTACCTTAATGACAATAATCATTAGGAAGGAAATGAAACACTTGAGATGAAGAAGTGATTGCAGGGTGGGGGCCAGAGCAGAGCTTTGCTGCAAATGGAGCTGAAAACATCCCAGTGTGTGTGGAAGGCTGCAGGGTGCTGCTTCTGTGCCAGAACTTGGTTCCAGCCTGTAGTTATGTTGTTTTTTAAAAAATATGTCTTCTATTTGGATATCAATTTGCATTATACTGCTCTATAGGATCCTCTAAAATGCTGTGGCATTCACCATCAAGAGGACAACACAGGAATCAGCACTTTCAAAACTCTTGAGAACAAAGGGCTGCTTTAGGAACTCTAGTCTAATGGAAAATGGCTGGGACTCACGTAGCCAAATTACAAATAGTTTCAGCATGAGAAGGAAGATATATGCTATGCATATATATTTCATTTAATCCTCCTGCTATCCTATAAGTTAGAGATCATTATATCTATTTTTTTTTTCAGATGAAGAAATGAAGTGCACAGGAATGAAGAGCCTGCCCCAGGGTGAGCTGTTAGACTGGTGGGGGAAGAATGCAATTCCTGCTTTAGAGTACCCTGTCCTCAGAAGACTGTAGTCTTGTCTGAAGTGTTGCAGAATCATACCAAGATGGCTCACTGCTGTGGACATAGTATTCTGAAGAGCCATATTGGTGAGTCTAGTTATTACTTAAATGTTTTCCCTGGAGGCTTACGAAGAGTGGACATGCTAACAGTTTTTAGAGAACAATATGGTCAGCCTGACTTCAAATCTCTAATCTGGCCCTAGCCGTGCAATCTTGAGCATATTACCCAATTCTCTGAACAAGGCCCTTCCTTCTAACTGAATTAGGTTAAATGTAAGCAACTTCAAAGGTCTGCTGTACATACTAATAAGACAGGCAATAGAGCACGCAGCACAGTGCCTGATATTAAGGGGTCGGACAGCTCAGCAGCTTTTCAGGTTGCCAAATACAAGGGATCCTATTAGTATAGCTTAGTGGTCAGCAAACTCATTAGTCAACAGAGCAAAATATCAACAGTACGATTGAAATTTCTTTTGAGAGACAAATTTTTAAAACTTAAACTTCTTCTAATTCCACTTCCTCAAAATAGAGTCTTCGCCCAGGCCGAAAACCAACTTCTGCGCATGGGCCACGAAGTTTCAATCGCACTGTTATGTGTGCGCCCACACATGGAATTTTGTGGAAGAGCCATACTCAAGGGGTCAAAGAGCCGCATGCGGCTTCCAAGCCATGGTTTTCCAATCACTGGTATAGCTTATTAGAAAATTTGATGCTAGGAACACAGGATTTTCTATAGAGATTCTTAAATTGCAGACACACATAAATTGAACCCAGTCCTGCCCAAAATAATGATGGAGATAAGCCAATGCCTACATTAATCTATCGCCTCTGGTCCCATGTGCTGAGGCCCATCCCACACACCGCACCTCCCCAACCCCCCGCCTCCTGCCGCTCAGCCACATCCCTCATTGCTGATTGGCTGGTAGTGTGGCAAAGGTATGTTCAAATTTGCATGTTTCTCTTTTATTATATAGGATATTGAAAAAAGATAAATTAATATGTAGAATAGATGTATACATGCATTTTAATCTATTTTTTAAAGTCAGTGAAAACCAGTAACTACTATCAAATTACCCTTTATTTTTGTCATTACAACTACCCCACATTTTATCTTGGCTTTTTATTTGAATTTCATTTTGAACTCATGGCCTTTTATAGACTTGAATTTGCAACAGCATGAATGAAACTGGAGAACATCATCCTAAGTGAAATAAGCCAGTAAGAGAAAGATCAATATCACATGAATATAATGAACAACATAAACTGATGAACAAAAATAGATCCAGAGACAGAGAAGCATTGATCAAACCATCAAACCTCAGAGGGAAAGTAAGGGCGGATGGGGGTAAGGGAGAGAGATCAACCAAAGGACGTGTATGCACGCATATAAACCTAACCAATGGACACAGAAAACAGATGTTTGAGGGCATGAGTGGGGACGGAGGGGGCAATGGGAGGATAAGGACACATATGTAATACCTTAATAAATAAAAAGAAGTATTTCAGTTACTTATGATTTCAAGCTTACATTTTTCAACTCTTAGCTGGCAACAACCTTCTTCAGCTGTATTCTCTATCCATTTAGTAATAGTCTTGGCATTTTAAAAAATATTTTTACAGATATTATTTAAAAAAAAACCTTACATGAGAATATGCTTTTATTTGTTTATTTTAAAGAGAGAGGAAGAAGAGAAAAAGAAACATCAATTGGTTGCCTCCAGTATGTGCTTCGACTAGCGATAGAATTTATGTGCCCCGACCAGGAATCTAACCCACAGCCTTTTGGTATATAGGACAATGCTTAACCAACTGAGCCACCTGGCCAGGAATTTTTAAAAGCTTTCATGCTTTTCTGAAGTAACGAAAAGTTTTATGCCCATTTTGAATGATCTCTGTCCTAGAACAAAATCAAATCTCTAAGAAGCTCTGGCTCTCTTTTTCTGTGACTAGGATTTAAAATAAAAATCTTGGCACTAGAGGGTACATGTAAGTATGAAGATGTAGCTGCTTATCTCCAATTTGAAAGTAATGTAAATAAGTTAATTAAAAAATTGAATACTATAGTTCTGTTCAGGAGTGAGAGGACAGTGAATGTCCAGGGGTGACTTTCCTATAAGTACATTATTTCTTTTTTTTTAAGGAACTGTTTATTTTCTGTCAGCATCATTTTCATTTTCTATTTAAGAGACTGTGGAAGAGCCGAAATCGGTTTGGCTCAGTGGGTAGAGCATCAGCTTGCGGACTGAAAGGTCCCAGGTTTGATTCCGGTCAAGGGCATGTATCTTGGCTGTGGGCACATCCTCAGTAGGGGTGTGTGCAGGAGGCATCTGATCGATGTTTCTCTCTCATCAATGTTTCTGACTTTATATCCTTCTCCCTTCCTCTCTGTAAAAAATAAATAAAATATATATTTTTTAAAAGAGTCTGTGGAAGAACAGCTTAAAGAACAACCCCTCAGTGGTTGTTCCAACCCCTCCATTAGCCTGAGCAATGGGAGCTACAGAACAGAATTCAGTAGCTGGCTCATGCTTCAGACTCCAATAGGAAACTGTTGGATACACAGGGCATTTGCATCCCTTCAGACAGCCTGGGTCTCTCAGATTGAGCAGCAGTACACTTGGGAGCTGAATTTCCTCCCTGATCACATTTTCCAGCAGTGGCCTGCTCGTCCTTTTCAACTTCTTCCATTTCATTGTGATGGGAACCCAGAACAACACCTTAAAGGCCTCTATCTAGGTATCACCCTGTACAAAATGCTGCTCCTGAACTCCATGGAGAGCTGGGGCCTTCTATAGTTATCCAAATAGTATTCTATATTGTTTTATGAAATTTTGCAAGTAAGTATTTCCTCATCCTTTTCATTAGAAATGTATTATATGAATTTATTTCCCAAGGGCTACATAGTAATTAAAGTATAGGAGCTAAGAGACTGAATGAGGAAAAATAAATTGATAAACAGAGCTTCTTACATCAGTGCAACACCAAATTTCAACTTAATATTTTGGTAAACCTATTTTATTAAAGTATAATTTATATATAATAAGTTGCACACATTTTCAGTGTATACTTCTACAAGTTTTGACAAATATAAAAGCCTAACATACTAAGATGCCAATCAAGAGAATTTATCAACTATTATAAAGTGTCAGCAAGGAAACTATAATTTTCCTTAAAATCTTTATATTACTCTAACTCTGCTGTCATGTATCTTCTCAATTCTGCACTCTTAGGATTATTAGAATCACCTGTTCTTTTATCGACTAGAAAGAAAGAGGTCCTTTTCCTCAGATAGACTACATTGGGATTCTGAAACACCAAGTGATGCATGTTATTGTTTAATTGTCTGAATACATAGTTCCAGTCAGCTAATTTTTTTGGCTATAAAGACAATTTTTTAGATATAGCCACAATTCAAAAATAATTAATAATATAGCTTATATTTATCTGTCATTTTTGTGTTATTACAATTGCATTTGGTTAGAATAATAGCTATTTATAAACATAATTTTTGTATAATTTCTCTTAAAAATGATTTTTTTCCCTCATAGAACTGCCCTTTATTCTCAAGGTGCTTTGATTTCTTGAGTTCAAATTATTTCTAAAGATAGCCTGCCAATGGAACCTGTACTCTAAATAGCTAGAGTTCACTATTATACACTAAAAAATAAATAGATGTGAAAACTTGCACCGTTCCTAAAGGATCAATCTTTATAATTTTTAAAAGTTTTATCATTCACCTGAAAAACATCTAATCTCATTTTCTTAATAGTATTTCTGAGGATAAGGAAAAAAGTGAGTTTGGCCTTAGTGTAGGAATATGTACATAAAGTCAACTAGGACCCTCTATTTAACCATGTTTTTGTCACCAAAACCCTGTGGAGGTCACTTCAAATCTCTGATTCTCATTTTCCTCATCCTATGAAGGATGTCTGAATACAAATCCAATTATTCTTAAAACTTTTGTTGTTGTTTTTGGTTTTTGTTTTACAAATAGCACACAATTTGGGCAGCCTGGCCTTCTCATACAGGGTCAACAGAATTAAGGTTCTTCATTAAATTAAAGATGAAACAGACATTCAAATAGGATGACAATGAATTTTTCCCCATGAAAATGATTAGTAGAAATAATTAAATTAAAGCTATAATACCCTCCTAGAATTAGTCTTTCTGAAACTCTCCCATCCTAAACACCCATGTCCTTTATTAGTCCTAACATTTCCTGAAGACTGAATTCCCTCCTTCTTCATCTTAATGTCATAACACCCTAAATACAAGCCAGGCTCATATAACCACTTAATTTTTAAAAAATAATTTAACTTCAGGACCAAAGTTAATCTTCACTATCACCTTGAAAAAATAAGCAAGCTATTTTTCAATCCACTTTACTGATTGGAAAAATAAAATGAGAACGGTTAAGTAATGTCAAAATTCCACAGATTATAAATGACCTCATATATTTACCATATAAATGAGGTAAGACCTCATTCTCAAATCTTCTGAAATTAGGAAAGGTAGATAATTCTAATTACAGAGGCAAACATTTTCTCTTATCATCCTTTACAGTGATTCATTTAATATCAACAATAACACACTATTTGTTAAAAAGAGGAAGATAGGAGAACAAAAGAAAACATTAAAAAGGATAGGAATATAAAATTTTCAAATGTACATTACCCAAGTATAAATTCACATCAAATTAAAAAATAAAAGCATTGAGTAAAAATAATCAGAGCTTAGCACTAAATAGACCATTCAAATTGGTACAGATTTGCTATACTAATAATATGAATATATTTTCAAACTGACATCTCTGCATAAATTCCTCAGAGTTTATGTGTATATAGTGAAAAATTGGTTAAGAAGATAAATCTCATGTTAAGTGTTCTTATTATAATAAAAAAGTTTTTAAAAAAACACCTCATAGACAACAGCATTGTGATTATCAGAGGTGAAGTGGGGTAGCAGAAGTAGAAAAGGGTATATGAGATAAATGATGATGGAAGGGAACATGACTTGGAGTGGTGAACACACAATACAATATACAGATGATCCTATATTATAAAAGGCTAATATACAAATCGACCAAACAGCAGAAAGACTGCTCACTATGACACGCACTGACCACCAGGTGCAGATGCTCAGTGCAGGAGCTGCACCTTAGTGTTCAGTGCACTGCCATAGGAGGAGCGCAACTCAGCCAGAAGCCAGGCTCATGATGGCTAGTGAGTGTAGTGGCAGTGGTGGGAGCTCTCCTACCTCCACAGCAGCACTAAGGATGTTCAACTGATGACTAGACCCTCTCCCCAAGGGAAGCAGGCCTAAGCCAAGAGTTGGACATCCCTCAAGGGCTCCCAGACTGTGAGAGGGTGCAGGCCAGGCTGAGGGACCCTCCCAAGTGTATGAATTTCATGCACCAGGTCTCTAATATATTTATAGAATTATACTCCTGAAACCTATTTAATTTTATCTACTGTCACGCCCAGTAAATTAAAGATAAAGGGTAGTAAGAAATGGCTAGACCAGATGCAGTACAGCTGGCATCAGATCTGTTCCTAAGGACAATATGTAGGAGAAGGTTAATTTTGCTCTCAAATTGTTTTGCTTTGCTTTTCCCCTAGGGTGAAAATGTGTGTCTGGGAGAGAGAAAGGTAACTTAAGGGAAATTTCAAATATATATAGCTGAATCAGTAACAAGATGAATGATTTAGAAAATAATAGAAATCAGCATTATTGTAAGCAATAATCTTTTCCTTAATTTTTCTTATTGTTATTGTGGGACCAAGACCTGGAGCAGAAAGAAATGAACAAACAAACAAAAAAACAAAACAAAAAAACCAAACACTTCAATACCTGCTTTTTTGTTGTTCAAGAAAGAGTATTTAGTGGAGGTCCTAAGTTCTTTGATTTCTCTCCAGAACCTATATCTTCAAATCAATTTCAAACTATTTTGAAAATTACTTTAGATAGGAAGCAGGGCTATTTCCTGAACCTTTAAAAAAATTAGTCTTATTAGGTTTGACTCAGTGAATAGAACATGAGGCTATGGACTGAAGGGTCCCACATTTGATCCTGGTCAAGGGCACATGCCTGAGTTGCAAGCTCAATGCCCAGTAGGGGCATTCAGGAGGCAGCCAATCAATTATCCTCTCTCATCAATGATGTTTCTATCTCTCTCTCCTTCTCCCTTCCTCTCTGAAATCAATAAAAATATATTTAAAAATATTTTTAGGTGTGTGTCTTGAGGTAAAAAAATAAAATAAAAATAAATAACCTAATGAGGAGGAATCTGGGTACAAGATATGCAGAAAATGCACTATTTTTACAATTTTATGTGAAACAAAAATTATTTCAGAATACAAGTTTTTAAAAAGAAATATTAACAATATTATTGAGATTAAAAGGAAAGTAATAAAAATGTATATGTATATAGGATCCCAATATGTTGAGAAACAGGCTGCAAACTAAATAAAAGTATAGAATAATAAATTATATTTAAGTGATTGAATTTTAAATGACTTATATTTGTGTTTTGTATGTGGTTATAAGAATAGGTATTTCTGTAGTTTCCAAAATGTTCTTAACTTGAATATTTTTTCAATGAGGGAAATTTTTATTAAAATAATAGAAAAAAAAGTCCAGTGCTCTGGCTATAAGTTTACCTGCCTGAGGGTAGTAATAAGTGAATTGCACAAGATGTTTCATTTTCTTCTTACTTATCTTTCTACAATTCTAGAGTAAACCAACTGATACAAATATATTTTTAGAGAAATCAGAGATGGCGATTGTTTCTAGAATTTCCAGAAGAAGATTATAGATACTAGTAAGACAACATATAACTGACTCTAATATTCTGTGTCCAAAATATGACATACTCCAGAGAAATTCTGTTATGTATCACTCAGTTTACAAACATTTTTAAAAATATATAATTAGGTATAATTTTGTGAGCTGGTTAATGAGATCAGCATAAACTTTTAATCACATAATTTGAGTTCCCCAGTGCCCTTTGGCAACACAAGTCTCGGTGTAATTCTTTTGTAGTAATCAATTATATTTTGGTTTATAAGAAATACTGCAGAAGTACCTACAGTATTTTTTTTTTCGTTCCTTCTTAGCCAAATAGAACACATTCATTAAACAAATCACGCAAGTGTAGCATTTTGCCAAAATGTCAGTGGGTATACAAGAGATTACAAAATCATAGATCAGTAATGAAATAGGAATCTTAACTAAAATGTATTCTACCAACTGAAATTCATGGCTTACAAATGCATTTAATATATGAAAAAACCTTAACAATGCAACCAAGTAAGATTATAATCAACACAGAAATTGATATAATCAATTAGTACATTAATGTATGTTCAGAGTAAAATATTATACCAATAGCACAACTTATGATTAAAATAAATAATACACCTTCTGATTTTCATTTCAAAGAGGGTTTTATATAAATCTCTTCACTCTTTATCATTTTAACAAACAGATGACTATTTCCTGGCTACTGTTTCCCTGTCTTTGGGGAGCTCATAAATAAAAGTCACCTAAACCTTTAAAATAAGCACCACCAACTTCTCTTTATTTTTTTTATTCTAATTAAATTGAAAGAAATTGTGGCATCTGAGCCAGTTATATTATATAAAACTTCCTTAGGTTTTCTAATAAAAGGAAATTATTTAAATTATCACTTGTGAAGTTTAATATCAAATTCTGGCTGAGTTATTTTCTCTTTCCCTTTAATAGGTTGGTTCCCTAGTTGCTCCTTCAGCTGTCTTCTTTGAGTGTCATGATTCATTACTGCCAGAAGGAATGTCTCACCAAGCAAACACTCCTGAAATAATGATTGATATTTAATTAGAGAACAAACTCAGGTCCGTGTGGCTTTGGCAGAACGGATTCAGTACTATGGTCTGGTTAACACAGCCCTTAACACTGACCTCATAGATCATTTAAAAAAGAAAAAGACATCTAATCTCAAAAATAGATGTCTGATAATAGATAAAGAATAATGGATAAGCCCAAGCAAAACCTCCATCCTCATAATATTTCAGTAGCTGAGTAAAGATAGACTTATTTTGTGGAGTAGGAATGGGAACACAGGGAACTCCTATAACTACAGAATATTTTATCTGTCAACTGATCTAAATATTTCCCCCCTAAATCCTACCTTTGATGACATCTTGGGAAACACATTGGCCCACAATGAATGAAAGAAAAACCAGAGTTCTCCTGGTTTCAGGTAATTGTTAAAATGAACAATATCGCTTCAAAACAATATCATTTTGTATTAATGGTTTTTTTTAAAAAAGGCCAAAATTGTTATTTGTTACATATATTTGTAACTTACTATACATTAAAATAATAACTAATATTTATTGAGTGGCTGCTTGACTAGGTATATATCATTCTCCATCTTAAAAAAAAATCCCCCCTTGCCAAAGAGTTTCTACACTATGAACTTGTAACAATAAGCTATTATGACTATTGTAAAACAAAAATGTTGGAGCTTTGGAATAAAGATGCTTTGGAATTCACCCAAGCTTAGCAATATTCCTTAAAGCCGTCAGCCAACTAAGGCTCATGAGAAAGACCTTAGCTTAAGTTGAATTTATATCTAAAAGCCCTAATTAGACTCCTGTTGGTGCCATTATCATTAGATTTTCTACTGTGCCTGGCCACTAAAATAGTTGTTCTCATTGTGTATACTAAAAGAGAAGCAACATTAAATCATAACATTTTAAACTGAAATAGACCTTAGAGATAAGCTATTCAAACCTTTTGAATTTGATGAGGAAAAGGAGGTCCAGTGAGACTGACTTGCTTAGAATCAGTTTAAAAATAAAATGTGTTACAGGTATTTATAGTATATTGTATGAATGAAAAGGTTTTAAAATGTTATGAAATATTTTCTCTAATCAAATGCATAAGCTCAGTTGTAGAAAAGAAAAAAGGAAAAATAGAAGTACTAAACTCATTAGATTTAAGTATGATGACTGAGATTATAGTATTTTCTGACAAATCTGTATAGTTTATTCCCAAATGTTTTCTTTTTCCACATAGTTCATGTATGATGAAATAAAGTGCATTGATCATTAAACTTTGCAGAATCTTAAATCATCTATGTTATGAGAAATCTGATTTTAATAAAAAGCAAGCTGACTTGTTCTCAATAAAATATTTGCTGACTTTGCAGTTCAAAAACGAATTCTCAAAATGGAGATAAAGTAAGTGCTCATGCTCCTATATTGTTCTGGTTTTCAATGCCAGGATTGGGACAGGTCAGTGCTGATTCTACAAGGAACTGAGTCAAACAGAGCTTGGTGGATATTGGTTCAGACATCTGAAGGGCTTAAGTGAGAAGCATCATCAGATAAGTAGAGTGGGACTCAACTTCTAGTAAAGATGAGAAAACTGAGGACAAGGAAGGAAAAGTGACTCACTTTTGTTTTATAATCCTTGTGGGTATGTCAGGGCTGGAGGCCAAGTCTCCCAGGTCCTAAAAGAATACTTGATTCGATCTCAAAACACAGTGGAGACCTTGATTAAGAGAACAAAGATATCCCCCCCCACTCTACCTCCCCACCCCGTGTGTGGAGGAGTCAGGGACAGAGTAACAGGACAGGGAGTATTTGGGCTGTAATCTGAGAGCGTCCCTGGAGTCCCAGAGTGTCTGGTTTGTACATCTGGTTTTCCAGTCACCAGATGCTCAGAGGCTGGTGCCCTGTGGCATTTGGATTCTGTAAATTAAAGTCATTTCTTTCTCATGCAATCTTTTCTTTCTTAGTTGATGGTTGGACATAATTAAAAGAAAGTCCATAGTGCATAAACTATGGCATTACCACTATCATCAATACCATGATGATATTCTAGCTCTTCCCACAAAATACTGCACATTCTGAGAAGTGCAATTTCGCAATATGAGATTAATATAATTACTTCTGCATCATGATCATCTTTCAAACTATCCCACTCAGTTCCTACCACTCACCTTGATCCAGTCTTCCATCTGACTTTTTTTATAGGGTTTAATCTTTTAACACAGACCCAGATGATGACAAAAGGCACCAGATAAATTCTAAGATGTCATTGCTTTTTAGGTTTGGGATGTTTCAAGACCTTTCTCAAAACCACAACCACTTGATTTTCCCTCAGTGATCATGACTATACATGATTAATCTTGCTTTCTCCAGTGAGAACTATCATAACTCATTAATCATCTTTCCTAAATTTCTTCATAGACCTATTTGATCGGTAATTCTGATTGTAAATCTCTAGCTCATATTATTTTGTCTGACAAATTTGCTTACCTGGGACAAACTTGTTGAATTATGGGATAGGGTTCTAGGCTCTGGAATGGGTCAGATGCAATCTAAAAAGCAAGGGCAGAGCCAAAAAGCCAAAGGGTTATATTCAGCATTGAGCTCCTGAGAGACTGCAAAAAGCAGGTAAAGATGTCGCAAGGGGCCAGGATTAGGACAAGAAGTGTCCAGTCACTCAGCCTTCCCACTTCTTTTGTCTTTTCTAAACCTCAGAAAAACAAGGTTTATAGAAAAGGTTATCAGGAAAGAAACGCTCTTCTAGTGTCCAGCCATCAGCAAGTATATTGGTGCCAATAGCAGGGGCACCTTGTCCATCTTGAGCTGTGCAGTTGGCCACCGCCTAGGGACTAAGGTAATGGCTGAGTGTACCTGGATCACTGCCCTGGAAACCACTAATGTCTCAACCAGATCTCCTCCTTGCTTCCTGTTGCCCACCATTCAGGCCCTTATCCTGAGCCTGGTGCCTTCTGTCAGACTTCTAACATTCTCACGGTGACCTTTTGTTCTTAGAAACGCTTTGTTTCCATCTTGAATTGTGGCTTCACTCGTGTGCCACACGTGTCAGTATGTATCTGAATCCCAAGTGTGGACAGACTTCTATTCTTACATCCCCAGGAAGGGCCACTGCCCAGGCTGGGCTCTTAGCTGTGCAATAGCACTTTTGGCTTTTCATTCGGAGTATTTTATACCCTGATGCCACCTTTAGTGTGTGTATATGAACTATGTTTTCATTGAACTTTTATAACTAGACTTACAGAAAGATTCTTAACACCTCTTACAAAATTCTTTCTACCAAGTAAGTGCGTGATCAGATGACTCTTGATTACACCAAATAACTGACAGAACCAATGGTGTGACTAAGTCAAAATGGAAAAGCATTTATATTCTGGTTGCTTATTTTACTTGTATTTACAAGTGGCCATGCATAAAGCTATTCTTACAATTTATGTCACTTCAAAATTGTGTTGCTATTGTCAAGCCCATTGAATTGTATCATTTTCTACCCTGCTTCTCTGTGGGATTACCTTTTTCTCTCTACAGTATTGATTAAGAGGATCAATTTTACAGCTGAGGAAAAGCAAAAGTGTCAGACTGAAAATGGAACTCTGTTCAATTGTTCTTATGCTAAAACTCACTATGTTTTTGCCCATCCTTTCCCAGGCTGGAAGAGGTGATGGAATATTTTAGGATGAAAGGTCTTCTCTTTCAGCACCATCTGGCCTTTAGGCTGCATTCAGCAATAAATACAAACAGGGCTGGCAATAATGTTAATTAATTTTAAGCAGAGAAAATGCCAAGATAAACAAATCAGAATTGTTTGTGTATAAACTATCATGAGGCTATCTAATCAATGTTGTGTGTGTGTGTGTGTGTGTGTGTGTGTGTGTGTGTGTGTGTGCGCGCGCGCGCACACGCGCGCATATCCTTGGTGGTGGGGTTTTCATAAAAAATAATGGTTGCTATTTTTGTGTCACTTTTTTAAACTTTTCTTTGTAAAATCAATGTTTTTTTTCCAAAACCTCAACTAAAACTAAGACCTTTTTCTGCAAAGTTCCATTGCCTTGAAAATTCTGATTAGAATGCCATAGGTAAAAGAATGTGTGCAAATATACCATTAGTTGGTCTTATACTCACATCTTTCTAAATAGTGGTGCAGCTTGATTTGGACAGAAATCAATGACAGGCCATACTAGCACCATACCAAAGAGAAACTTTAGGATTTCTACGTCTAGCAAACATTATATTTCATGTTTCCAAAAGCCAATGGCGCTCCAATATTCATTCTCATAATAAAAGGAGCCTCAAATAAAGCACAAACAGTATAAATTATGGCAGACTAAAACCAGCAGAACTTTGATCTAAATGCTGTGCATATAATAGGGTGGCTAATAGTACAAGAGTTAACTTATAATTCATTTCCCTCAACTAGCAAAAAAAAATAATACTTGTTTTCTATATGGACTATGTTTATTCCTTTGATTTTTATAAAAATAGTATTATTAGTTATTTGTAAAATTTTTAAAGAAAAGGAAGAAACATTTTCCAGAAAGAATGTTTGGCTTTGGTATTTCTGCTTCAGAATGACCTGTAAGGGTTGGTTTTGAGGCTGTAATTCTAAGTGTCTGCAAGTGCGTGGTTCCCTTGCATGTGATTAAAGAATATCATTTAGACTCAGAAAGAGTTACTACTAAGTATTGTTGTTGTGTTCGGAACTGCAATCCCTTAGCAGTGCCAATTTTGGCAATACCATATCGTTCTCCTCTCCATAGTACTGCATACACAGGAGACATTTAAAAACTTGAAGTAAATATATGTTGAAAACGTTGGAAGTTTATTAAAAATCATCTGTGATTTGATGAAAAAAAAGAGCCCTAGCCAGTTTGGCTCAGTGGATAAAGCTTTGGCCCATAACGGCTACTGAAGGGTCCTGGGCTTGATTCTGGTCAAGGGCATGTTTCTCTGTTTCAGGCTCCATCTCCAGCCCTGGTCCTGATGTGTGCAGGAGGCCACCAATGGTTGTGTCTCTCCCACATGAATGTTCCTCTTACTATCTCTCCCCCATTCCTCTTTCTAAAAATCACGGAGAAAATATCCTTGGGATATTAACAAGAAAGAAATAGTGAAATAAAGAAAGGAAGGAAGGAAGGAAGGAAGGAAGGAAGGAAGGAAGGAAGGAAGGAGGAGGGAGGGAGGGAGGGAGGGAGGGAGGGAGGGAGGGAGGGAGGGAGGAATGGGAAAAATAAAACAAAAAACAACTGAATATTGGTAGACTCACATACAGATTCTTTATCTCAGACCATTTTTAAAATAATTATTTCATTTGAAGATTTTAACAGATTCAAATTGCAGTCTTGAGATTACTAGAAAGACTTAGAAACCCTCACTAGACCTGGACTTGTTGATGAATTGGCTTGGTGAGGAGCTATTGTGATCACCTGGTTATGATTCACTGTAGTTTCTTTGTAAACTTACAAAGGTGGTTCTTAACATTTATAAAATAGACATATTTGTGCATTATAAACTCATCACCAAGTCACCTTTCATGGGCCAAATTCAGAATTTCACACTAGAACTGATTATGAGTGATTTACAGAGATCATGGAGGTTTGGGCAAGGGTATGCAGTCATCCTTCATGATATGACATTTGCAGATTATTACTTGTAGCAGCCCAGACAAGCCAAAAAATAAAAATAAATAAAAAATACTTTCTGAGCATGCTCACAACAGCATATCTAATCTTTTCTATCATCCCTGTCTTTTCCATGCTGAGGAGGCCTGTGCAGATCCCGAGGAACATAGGACACTGCAAATGATCAGTTCATGCATTTGACCCCTGGCTAATCTCCCCTTACCTCATTCCATCTCCTTTTCCTCCAAACTTTTTCTTACTCCTCAGTCCTAACTCAACTCCAGGCTGTGAGAGTGGCAGGAAGAAGAGGAGGCAACTTGTAGAGGGCCTGTGGAAGGCAGCTGGGGAGTTCCCATACCCAAGTAGCCACATACATAAGTGTGGGATATGTGCCCACTCTCCCTTTTGGGCTCACCCTGCACCCTATGGGCATTTAGTCTAGGTTACTGAGAGACTGAAAGCCACCCAACATCTAGACCCATGCCCTGAGGAAGGGGTCAGCAGAGGCAGTAGTCCTGTGACAGGGAGATGCATGTTTTGACATCTCTGGTTACCAAGAGGGAGCTGGCAAGATTCCGGGTGCAGCTGCTTGCCCTTGTGCCCATAAAGGTTCTCTGCCACTGATATGTCTGAACCCTTGGAGCAGGGGGCAGTGCCAGCAGGAATGGGATTTAACATTAAAGTATCAATATTTAACTTTCCTAACATGGAACACCACACTCACTTTATTAAAAATCAACTATTTTAGTTGATTTAAAACATTTGGTTTCTCAAATAGTTTTTCAAGAATGCATTATGTAATCAAGTATGGACTGCCTCTATCCTGCAACATATGTCTGTGGTTATGGATCTATATGTCCACCTTAGAGTTCTTAAATTATTTTTGTAACTAAAAAAAAGTGTGTTTTTTTCAGGTCTTACCTATGCTGCTAAAAAATAAATGGCAGAAAAAAAATCATTTATTTATTACATCATTCTTCCAAAGAACAACCTCTGGGATAGAGCTTTCATTAAACTTCAAATGACATGGAGTTCAGAAAATTGATTTAAAAATATCTAAAGGTACTGCAAAAGTTGTCTTCAAAAAGCTTAACAGGACAAACTATAGTTCCTGAATAAAACTTTGATCAGTTTCTTGATCCTGCCAAAACATATGAATCAACCTTCCTGAGAAATCTTCAGTAAGTGCTAGACTGTCATATCAATGAAGCAGAATTGTCACTGCTTCTAATCTTCAAAAAAGTTTTGCTAAACTTATTGGAGAATTAGGTCTTTTAAAAACTATAGATTTTAATAATTACTTTCTACCAGGAAACTCATGTTCTTCAGATAATTGTTCAGGAGGAAACTTTTTAATAGATTTTTTTCTACTATCTCTATAGATTTTTAAAATGTATTAGATAGAATATAGACAAAGCACTTTAGTGTCTGTGATACAAATCACTAAGGAGAAAGCAATCTAGATGAGTGTGTATATTCTATTGGAACAGACAAAATTAATGGGATCTACCATGGGATGTTTGTCCCTAAAATGTCTCAGGTACCCCACTCTTCATTGGAACCAAGAATAAATCAAAGAGAAACAGAAAGTAAGACAGTGAAGAAAACACAGCCAAGTACTCTAGTATCTCCTGCTACTGTTCATTTACAAAATCTGGGTGTGTTTTTCTAATATCTACATTAAAATTCTGTGAAGAACCTAAAATGTTCTCATTATGTCAACCGCATTGTTTCTGACATCTATCTCAAGAAACATAGTGGTACAATAACAATAATGATCTCTAATTTCATTTAACATTTTGTTAGACCTGACCTTTTACTAAGTGCTTTCACAAGCATTACGTCAATATAGATGCACAGGTACAATTTGTGTCCTCATTTTACAAAGGATGCAATTGCCCATCAGAGACGCCAATCAGCATCCTGATATTTGGAGAAACTAAGTGGCAGGGCAGAAAGTCAGACAATACTTTTGACTACAAGTCTAGGTTTCTCCTCACTGTAGCCTATACTGCAGAATGCCATGAAAATGAACTAAATCACCTGTTGGAATGTGACTGTATTTTCTACATTATCAACTCATTATTGCTCCAGTACAAAATATTTGTTCAAATAGAGAGAAGGAAGAAAAAAGAAGCAAAATTTGCTGATCTCTCAGGATATCTAAGATGGGAAATTTTTGTGATTGTCATAGGTATCCTAATAAGTATATTAAAAATTCACTACCATCTACATAAAATAATTTCAGCTAGAAAAAGATAGGAATAATTGCTATTATCGCTTTACTTTTGAAATTGTTAGCTATAAGTTATTCATTTAATTAGGATAAGCTTTGACTTCTCAGCATTCATTTTTGTAGAAAATCTAACCTACAGGTTATCTTCAAATATGACACTTTTATGAATATAAAACTAAACTCATGAAGGGGACATAATGTCATGCTTCATAGACATTTAATAAAACATTTACTCATTTAGAATTTGCCATTTTCTTTTCATAGTTTCAGAGAATTATTTTGTTTTCTTGGTCCAAACTTTTTTGGTTCCAGGCCACTGAAAGACCTATAACCCTTTAACACTGTTTCTCTGGTGCCTGATAAGTAAAAGGGCTGGAGCACTGCACCAGGCACTGTATAGACCTTTATCTAATAAGCTTATCTGTCCAGTGAGAAACAATCATGCTGGGCTACAAATGATAGGTTGCTGTAACAAAATCCAAGAAAATCTATAAATAAGAAGGAGGACTTCCTAGGCTCAGGAATTCCTAACACACCAGCAATTTCCATGTTCCTCCATCTGAATAACAATTGAATCCAGTGAGAAAAAAATTTAATCCAGATGAAGGGTAAATTGAAAAAACACAAATAAAATTCTTTCTACATTTTAAAAATATTATCAGAAGCATTAGTAAAGTGTGGGCTTTATTTGATAAAAAAAACATATCAATATTGGTTCATTAGTTGTGGAAAAATGTATTATACTGATGTCATCTTAGCAATAGATAAAATGGGTATGGGGTATACCAGAACTCTGTACTAATTTCACAATTTTTTTTATAAAATAAGGGTATTCTAATTAAAATGTTTATTTTTAAAATGCTATTATAATAAAAGTATTTTACACAGAAAAATGTAGCCCTAATGATCTCTTCATACTTTCCCTTCATGAACAATTTGGTCATAAAGTAGTTAGGTGGTACAGTGCTAATCACCATGCCTGCTTTGGAATGTTGCAGCTCCAGCATGGTGAGTAGGTCATTTACATAGAGAGAGGGCACCGGGTTTCTTGCTGGTAAAGAAAGGAGTTTCAAATATGAAAAGAGAGAACACTACAACACAGCACTGTGGTTGGCTGGAATTGGAGGTATCCGCATGAATTGTTATATATATATATAAATTTAGAAATATCAATATAAATGTGTGTGTACTAATTGTCTGCTGAGGTGCTGAGGAAGACCTGGGATCAGTTTCACCTCAACAGTAACTGGGGGACCTAGTGTCCTGAGACTAATTTCTATGTATCATTCTCAACTAAAAGTAAGTGGGACTCTTTGGTAGAAATAACTAATAGAAGGGCTGGGGCAAAAGAAGTGTAAGATGAAACAACTATCCATTCTACTAGATATCAAAAAAGTCATCACACAATGAGGGGCATATCAAAAGGATATAGGAGCCAGCTTGAAAGAGTATCTTTGGTCAAATGTGGGATAGTAAAAAATAATAAAGTAGAAATTAATTTTAAAAAAGGAATCCATGAGTCAATTCTGATATAATAAATTAATACACTAAAATTTTGTGAATAATAAACATTTAAATAGTCTTAAATTAACATCTGGGTTAGTCAAGACACTCTCTAGCCCTCCACTCCAAATAATCATGCCCTTGTGACTTGCATCATATATGCATGTATGTTATATTATATGGCAAAGGTAACTTTACAGATGCAATTAAGTTTACTAATCAGTTGACTAGGGAGATCACTCTGGACAATCTGGGTGAGGAAGACAGAGAGATTCTAAGTGGAAAAAGGATTTGACTCAGAGTTGCTGACTAAGTTGTAGGAGATTGTGTGCCCATGGATTGGCCAGAAGTCTCTACGAGCTTTTCTGTAAGTTTCAGATTTTATATATCTACTAGTGTCCTGGTACATGGACTCATGCACATTGAAAGGACATTAATTAGAAGAGGTATTTTAATATTGCTATTTGCCCTTTCTCTATAATAGAAGTGTTAACCAAATTCATGATCTGGATTCTTCTGAGTCTCCTATCTACCTACTCCAGGACTTCTGTGAGGATCAAATGAGATGAAGCACATGAAAAGGCTTCACAGACATTTGATTAAAGTGTGCAATGTTTGCACCTGGCTAAAAAGCAAGTCAGGTTCCTAAGCTGAAGAAACTCCAAGAAGACTCGTCACTAGGGAGAGGAAGCTGGGCATTGCTTGCGATGTCATTACCCAGTGCCCACAGAGACCGTTTCAGGGCTGGGCTGGGCTGTGGGCCACATTTTGCGCCATGGGGTCTTGGCACTGTTGGCTATGATTTGGTGGGGTATCACTCCAGGGTGTTGCAGGGTCGATGTCCCACTTGAGGGAAGCTAATTGTTGCTTTGTCAGTGCCATGTCCTTGGTGCAGTTTATTTTTAAATGGCCAGTGTGTGTCTTGGAAGCTCTTGCATTGAGCAAGAGCTCAATGGTGGTCAGTGCACGTCAGAGCTACCAGTCAGAGGGAAGGATGAACACTTAGCCTTTTATATATACATACATATACATATACATATATATACATATATATACATATATATACATATACATATACATATATATACATATACATACATATATATGTATGTGTATATATATATATATAAACTACAGGCCCATAGCACAAAGAGATTCGTGCAATAAGCCTTCCTTCCCTTAGCTTCCAGCACCAGTTTTCCTCCAGCACCTAGGACCTAGGCCTTCGCTCTGGCCAGAGTCTGCCTTCTTCATTTTTGCTGCAGACTTCAGCTGGAGTCTGCCATCTTTGTCTTTGCTGCTTCACTGCAAACTTCAGCCCAAGTCTGCCATCTTTGTCTTCACTGCAGACTCTGGAGTCTGCAGGCTTGTCTTCACTGCGACACTCCGCTCCTGCAGATCTCTTTGCCCACACCTGAAACCTTCCCTCTCATAGCAGGTGTCTTGCCCCTCCCAGCCATTCCCACTCCATGCCTGGAGCAGCTGGGTGGCTGCCATCTTTGGCCTTCTAATTTGCATACTCACTCTGATTGGCTGTGGGCATAGTGGAGGTACAGTCAATTTACATGTTTGTCTATTATTAGGTAAGATATAATCTATATAGATTTGCCATATATTATGTTGTAAACAAACATTGTTTTATATAATATTTTGAGAAGAATATATCTAACTTATAGTCTAAATGCATACACACACACCACACACACACATACATTACTATTAATAATATATCCTGACAATATTTTTAACTTATATTTTCTTAGAAATAAAAGAGCTTGACATGAAAAACTATGCTGGGTTTCTGGTATTTAACATAGTAAGTATAATTTGCAGGCCCAGCTGTTATACTTTGTTATGCTGAATTTCTACAGAATATTATGGATAGCATAGATTACTAAGGAAAATTTATATCCAAAAATGAAGAAATTGACCCTGTGTAAAATGACTACATTAAAGGATCGTATTTAGGCTAGATAACATAATATAATAATGAAATAACATTTTAAATGTATGTATGTATATTACACAAAGTTTTGTTTGGATTTTGCATATTTCTCATAAGTTGTAGTCAAAATGTCTAATCTTTCTCCTGACAAACATGTACATATCCACACATATTGTGAATGTATAAAGCAGGATGAGAAGATGGTTAAATCACTGGCAAACTGTTCAGTTCAGGGACAAAGAGACCTACTGTCTTCTTGCTACCCCATCAGCTACCCTGGTAAGTTGATAATAAAACCCTTACTGACAAAACCTAGAAAATAAGTTCTACTTCTTTAAAACTTATTTTCACTTATTTATTATTTAAGAAATCAGACCATTTCTCCAGTGCACCTTCTGAACTGGGAGAATGTTTTTAAGTTCAAGCTCAAGCACCCAGCCTGCAGTGTTGTGTCACGTGGGCATATGGGGAATGAAAGGTCACCATGGGAGCCAGGTCCTTGTTTTCCCAGTTTTGCCTGTTGCTAGGCACCTGGCACATTTTGTTTTGGTGACATTTCATATCTGGCCTTTCATTCCTATGCTCCACATGCTTGTCTAGCTGCCTACTGCAAAACCTCAGTCCAGAAAACTTTGCACGAAGTGAGATCTTTGAATGGCCAGCCTAAGGAAACAACTGAGAGAAAGGTGAGTCTTGAAGATTCTGGCCCAGTACAGTTAGAGTTTGAAGTGAGGAATTTACTAACACTGAGGAAAATGATATATAAGTTATCACCACGTTAGACATGACTTCATCAACTCAATGTGGGAGGTGAGATATGCAAGGATTTAAATGTGACTGTGGGCTTGAATGTCAGTACCTGGGATGATAGATATTTTTTGGTGTTACTTTGATTTACTTTTGTTTTAAATAGAAAGAGGATGAAGGAGAAAGCACAGATTTAGGAAGAAAAAATAGTTTGTATGCATTATGTTGAAGGGAATTACCATAGAAACAAACAGGTATGAATGTAATCAGATTCGGGAGATCTGGAGAAATTAGGATTGTGATGCAAATGTGATAGTCATCTGCATTGAGGGCAGAGTTGAAACCATAGAAACCAAAGGAACTGAGATTATAAAAGGGATGAAGAATGTGAAGAAGAGTACCGTCATGCGGAACACCTAATTTTAAAAAGGACCAAAGGAAGTTTGCAACACATGAGACATAGATGGGAAGTAACAAAACACAGGACCATGAAGGCCAGTATAGGAATGGTTTAAAAGTGGGTGAAAACGGCAAAATTCTAAACAGAGGTCAAAAAGTTTGAGGGCTGAGGTGATCTTTTAATATTGGCAATTATAAGATTCCTGGGGACTTAAAAAAATAGATTCAGTAAAACTGTTGAGGGAAGCCAGATTGCACTCAGTGAGTCAGTATAGAGTAAGTGGTCAAACACTAGCCACTCCTCCACACATTGGTAGTAAAAAGGATGAAAGCACTCAGGGTGAACTGCAGAGGAGAAAGACTGTAGGATAATTATGCTATAGTGATCCTGGGTTTTTCCCTATTGACAACTAGCATGCTGGTTTTGTTTTTGTTTTTAATTGCCATTGTGTTCTTTCAGGAAGGTGAAGTCTGAAAATGGAATGCTGCATGTGTGTTTTAAAAATATTTTAAGATTGTCAGTTCTATACAGAGATTTAGGAGACTTCCAATAACACTAAACTCTGACTTTTTTTTTCCTCTTTTATCAGTGCATGTTGTATCAGGTGACATAAATACAACAAATCTTAATTTGGCTTTTCATATATTTGTAACTCATTTCAAATGACTATAAAAAGCTTTTTTTGAGAAATAAAATAGCAAAGATGCTTTCCACATACAAATATTATTATCACTGGAGTAATATATTTGTAATTTCGGTACAAGTACCTATTATGATAAGACACATCATCAATAAGTTAGTATCTATTTTAGTGCTTGCTTTTGATTTAACTGTGACCAATAGAATGGAGAACATTAAACTAATAGAAGTTTAGAGTTGGAAAGGTATTTAGCACCAGCAACATAACTAACTATTCCTTTTAGAGTTAAGGAAAATATAGCAGAAAGAGGCTAATTAATACTACCTCCTTCAAATGCTTACCTAATAGCAAGGTTGACCAAAACATAAGTACTTAAAATACTGAAACAGTGAGATGATAGTTCTTACTAGAGTACTTTTCAGTAAATATGATAAATGTTTCAGTAAGTAAAGTGGTGGCTAGAGGCATTCTGAAACAGTTCAAGGAATCTAAATTTTGTGATGCTCAATAGAGAACCATAAAATGTTTTTACACAGAGAAATAATATGATGGGTGCCACGTTTAATGGTGTTAAAACTATTCAGAATGCTTGGAAGACACAATTCTTAGAGTCAATAATGCCTACTAAATTATTGTTGTATTCCCTATATATAATGCAATTTCACTAGAATTTAAAACTTTAAAAAGCATTTGTTTTTATAAGTAAAAGTAATGTTAACCAAGTCTGAGTAACTATATAATTTTATTCCCTGTAATGAGAGAAGCACTATAATAAAAACAAGATAGTAAAATATTTTTAAAGATTGACTGTGCCCTAAATACTTAAATAAATTTTGTTAATTTAACCAATAAGCCTTTATTATTCTTCAACTGTTTCAGCCTACACTAAATTTAAAGCCCTTTGCCCATTCTAATTCAGGGAAATTCCAAAATTTCTCAGAAACTGCACCCACTATCATTAGCAGTTGAGAATATTTCAGAGTCTCATAGGATATTTGATATGTAATGTTTATAATTATAAGATACAAACCACTTTTTTGTGAAGTTAGTTCTAGATAATGGATATATGCTAGAGTAACTACTTCATTGGGAAGGACAGATTTCTAGGGTCTTAGTAACATCACAATTGGGGGGTGTAGGCACATGTATAGTCTACGTGGAAATTATAATGATGAAACATTACTTTTCTATTAAATTGATATTGGAGGAATCAAGATATATAAAAGTGAAACAACAAGTATACAATGGGAAACAAATCATGATTAAACTCATTTTTTAGGGGCTCACTTCATGTCTCTGTCAGATTTTGGTAATTCTCATAATATTTAATTTTTTTCCTTATTATTATATTTGTTATGGTGATCTGTGATCAGTGATCTCTGATGTTACTATTGTTTTGGGGGTGCCACAAACCATCTACACTAATAAAAGAGTAAGATGCAAATTGACCATATCTTTGCAATGCCCACCAGCCAATCAGGAATATGCAAATTAACTCAACAAAGATAGTGGGTTAATTTGCATATATAGGCAGCAAGCAGCTGGGGGTAGGGTGGGACAGAGGTGTTCTGCACCACCCCAGCCACATTGGGCCTCTGGACAGTGTGGGAAGGCAAAAAGGCAGCTATGGCTGGAGCAAAAGCAGTGCTGACATCTAGGGGAAGGAAAGCCCATTCTTGCACTAATCTTCATGCGTCAGGCCTCTGGTGCATGTATAAGAGTATAAGGAGCCAAAACTGGTTTGGTTCAATGGATAGAGCATTGGCCTATGGACTGAAAGTTCCCGGGTTCGATTCCGGTCAAGGGCATGCACCTTGGTTGCAGCCACATCCCCAGTAGAGGGTGTGCAAGAGGTAGCTGATTGATGTTTCTCTCTCATCAATATTTCTGACTTTCTATCCTTCTCCCTTCCTCTCTGTAAAAAAATCAATAAAATATATTTGAATAAAAAAAGTGTAAGGAAGCAAACTTAATTGATAGTGTGTATGTTCTGACTGATCTACTGACCAGCTCTTTCCCTAACTCTCTTCCTCTCCTGGGGCCCCTATTCCCTGAGACACAACACTATTGTAATTAGGCCAATTAATAACTGTAAGTGGTCAAATGAAAGGAAGAACTACATGCTCCTCACTTTAAATCAAAAGGTAGATATGATTAAGTGTAGTGAGGAAGGCATGTTGAAAGCCCAGACAGGCCACAAGCTAGGACTCTTGCACCAAAAGTTCAGCCAAGTTGTTAATGCAAAGGAAAAGTTCTTGAAGGAAATTAAAATTGATACCCCAGTGAACACACAAATAAGAAAGTGAAATAGCCCACTGCTGTGTAAAGTTTTAGTGGTATGGGTGGAAGATCAAACCAACCACAATATTCTCTTAAAGGCAAAGACTAATCCAGAGCAAGTCCCTAACTCTCTGCAATTAGATGAATGCTGAGGAGGTAAGGAAGCTGCAGAATGAACATCTGAAACTAGCAGAGACTGATTCATGAGATTTAAGAGAAGAAGCCATCTATATAATATAAAAGTGCAAGGTAAAGCAAGTGCCAAATAGAAGCTGCAGCAAGTAATACAGAAGATTGAACTTAAAATAATCAATGAAGGTGGCAATACTAAACAACAGATTTTCATTGTAAATAAAACAGCCTTATATTGGAAGAAGATGCCATTTAGAACTTATCGCTAGAGAGAAGACATTTATGCTTGGCTTCAAAGCTTCAAAGTACGGACTGAACCTCTTGTTAGAGGCTATCGCAGCTGATGACTTTAAATTGAAACCAACGCTCTTTCACCATTCTGAAGACCCTATGGCTCTTAAACGCTCAGTCTACTCTCCACGTGCTCCATAAATGGAATAACAAATACTGTTTACCTTAAAGTCTGTTATTTATATACTAGAGGCCAAGTGCATGAAATTCGTGCACTCAGGGTAGGGTGTCCCTCAGCCTGGCTTGTGCCCTCTTGCAGTCTGGGACCCCTCAAGAGATGTCTGACTGCCAGGGAGCAGGCCTAAACTGGCAGTTGGACATCCCCCGAGGGGTCCTTAGTGCTACTGTGGAGGCAAGAGAAACTCCCGCCACTGCTGCTATGCTCACCAGCCATGAGCCCGGCTTCTGGCTGAGCAGCGCTCCCCCTGTGGGAGTGGACTGATCACCAGGGGGCAACTCTTGCATTGAGCATCTGACCTCTAGTGGTCAGTGCACATCATAGCAACCGGTTGTTTCACCGTTCAGTTGATTTGCATATTAACCTTTTATTGTATAGGATATATATAAAAGCTCACTGTTGAGACCTGCTGATCAGAAAAAAAAAAAGATTCCTTTCAAAATGATAATGTTCATTGATAATGTACCTGGCCATCCAAGAGGTCTGGTAAAAACATACAATGAGATTAATGTTATTGCCATGCCTGCTAACACACCTCCTTTCTGCAGTCCATGAATCAAGGAGTAATTCTGATTTTCAAGTCTTGTTATTTAAGAAATATATTGCATAAGGGTGTAGTTGACAGGGAGTGACTTGTCTGATGGATCTGGGAAAACTCAGAGTTGAAAACCTTCTAGAAAGAATTCAGTATTATAGGTACCATTAAGAATACCTGGGATTCATAAAAAGGGATCAAGACATCAACACTAACAGTAGTTTGAAAGACACTGATTCCAGTCTTCATAGATAATTTTGAAGGATCCAAGATGTTGGTGGAGGAGGTAATTGTAGAAGTGTTTGAAAGAGCAAAAGAAATCAGAATTAGAGGTGGAACCTGAAGATGTGACTGAATTGCTGCACTCTCATGATGAAACTTGAATGGGTAAGCTGTTTCTTAGGGATGTGCAAACAAAGTGGTTTCTTGAGATGGAATCTACTCCTGCTTCTATGAAGTGAAGATGCTGAGAAGATTGTTGAAATAACAACAAAGGATTGAGAATATTGCCCACAGCCAGTTGATAAAGCAGTAGCAGGGTTTGAGAAGGTTGATTCTAATACTGAAAAAAGTTCTATTATGACAAAATGCCTACAGCATTGCATCCTAGAGAGAGAAATAATTTATGAAAGGAAGAATCAGTTGATAAATCACACCTCATTATTGCCTTATTTTAAGAAATTGCCAGTCACCCCAAAATTTAGCAACCACCAGCCTGATCAGTCAGGAGCCATCAACGTTGAGGTAAGGCACCAGCTAAAAGATTACAGTTAAATGTTGAGTTGATAGGTAGCTATTTTTAGCAATTACCTATGCTAAATAAAGCTAAATACATTTTAGACATATTCTACTGCACAATTAATATAATACAATATGGTGTAAACATAACTTTTATATGCACAGGGACACCAAAATAATTATGTGACTCACTTTCCTATGATTTTCACTTTATTGTGGTGGTCTGGAACCAAACCTGCAATATCTCTGAGGTATGCCTGCAATAGTTACCACTATACGGAATCTGGTACATATTCTTATAGTCTTTAATTAATTCATAAGCACCTCTTTGCCTTAGAGTAAGGGTATTATTGAGAGCATGTTTGAATTATACTCAAGGCATATAATTTTCGTTTTTTTCTCCTCTAAATTGTGGACAAAAAAATATGTCTAGGAACATATCTAGGCCCCAACCACTCCCCCCCCCCCACACACACACACACCCCACATCTGACTCACAAAGCCACCCATCTAAAAAGAAGCCATTCTGAAAAAGAAGACCTCGTTTCCTCTACTGGAATATTGAGGTGTCTGCTAAGATCCCACACTAAATTGAGAAATGAAAGTTGCCATAGCTCTCTGCCCCTTTAATCCAACTGACATTCAGATTTACTAGGTTACTACGGACAACAGAATAGAACAGAGGACAGCTGAGAGCACCCACAGCACACTGGCAGTTGGAAGAGTGATGGAGGAGGACAAGTAGCACCTCATGGACAAGTGAAAAAAAAGAAGCACTTGAAGAAAAATGTTAAGTTGACCTGGATGGAAGAAAATATTTGTAAGAGTAAAAGTAAAAGAATTTCTTTTAATTTGACCCCCTCCCCAACAATGAAAAACAAAGAAAAAAGAAAATGAAAAAGAGCTATTTCTGAGGTTTGTTGATAGAATGAAAAACAAAGAATCAAAATTAGTTACCTGGAAGGTTTGTTGTTGTTACCCAACCAACATGATTAACTTTCATGATTAACTGAAATTTCATGGTTAAATAAGACTGTAAAGACCTGAGGGGCCTTGCATTTAAAAAATATTTTTGACCAGTACAATAAAATAAATTGGTAAATCATCATAAAAATAGTATTTTTAAAAAAGAATGATAAATCAAGGACAATCTGTAATCATCATTACATAGACATATGATAATATATATATATATATATAGTAATACGCAAATCAACTAATAGGTGGAATGACCCATCACCATGTATCAGGTGAATCATCCAATTTTAAAATAAATTGGTAAATCATCATAAAAATAGTATTTTTAAAAAAGAATGACAAATCAAGGACAATCTGTAATCATCATTACATAGATATATGATAACATATCATTATATATATATATATATATATATATATAATACGCAAATCAACTAAAAGGTGGAATGACCCATCACCATGATGCGTACTGACCACCAGGGGACAGATGCTCAAGGCAGGAGCTGCCCCATGGTGGTCAGTGTGCACCCAAAAGGGGAATGATGCTCAGCATGACAGCTGGCAAGCACAGTGGCAGTGACAGGAGCCTGCGAGAGGGCGCAGGTCAGGCTGAGGCACCCCCCACCCCACCCCAGTGCATGAATGTCATATACCAGGCCTCTAGTGTATGTATGTATATGTATATATGTGTGTGTGTGTGTGTGTGTGTGTATATGTGTGGGGTGTGTGTGTGTAGTGTATATATATATATATATATATATATATATATATATATATATGCTTTTTTACCTATCTCTATCTCAATCTCTGTGTAAGTGTGTGTATTATTCAAGGATGGAGTTGAGAAAAAATGAACTACAAATTGAAGAGAAAAATAAGAATGCAAACAAAATAGACTGAACTTCTCTAGATCAACTTCTCTCTACTTTCCCAGTTTATTGCAGAGTTTTTCTTAGTTTACAAGTGTTAGTTGTTGTTTTTTTAATCTCCACAATTTGAGTCTAGTTTTAATAGTCTCTTTCATTTCCAGGGCATTGTTTAATTGATAACACTGGGAAGGGATTTTGCTATTCAGTAGTATTTGACAAACTGAGTAAACTATTTTTCTTTTTATCAGAATAAATAAAATTAAGAGTTCATCGTTGAAGATTTACCCTGATGATGTAAATATTGAAACAAGCTAAAAGTTAGAGTCATCTAGAAAAATAATTAAGATTCATCATGTCTTTCTCAATCCATACCCAAAAGACCAGCAAAAGACCTTTTCCAATGGAACATTTTATAACCCCACAAGTTATACGAAACAATTACTTGCATTTTCTGGAAGAAAAGCAAAGACTCCAGCTAAAGAAATTCCTTCTTGATAGGATGTTCCTAGTGGCCAAGACAAAAGACAACATTGAGAAAAAAGATGTTACTGAATACTATGAACTATTGTTTCAGAAAATTGCAAAACCGTACGTAAGCGAAGTAGTAACAGGATTACTGCTCATATATCGTACTTTCATTCTGCATATCCTTGAGTCCTCCAGTAGTACTCTTTATCGTATTCTTTTAGACTATATTGACCATAAAAAGAAGGGAGAAGAATATTTCATCCAAGGGATGAAAATTATAGTCGTGTCCCATAACATCCCAACCAGGATCTTCATGCAATGGCAGGTTATTGTCATAAAAGTGCCAGTCATGTATCTTGATGATGTGACACAGTCACAGTCCCTGAAAGAGGTCATCACAGAGTTTCTCACCCAAACTCATAAACTAGCGCTCTACTTTTTTAAGACTCTTAAAGTGGGCGCAAAGGGACACAGCGAGAGCTTGAACCAACCTGCACCTGAATTACTCCTCCCAGAACAAATAATTAAGTATTTATACAATTCTGATGAATTCCTAGAACCGGAAACTTTCATAAACATGTATAATAGACCCATTCACTTCACTTTTGATACTGAGGTGGTATGGCCTGCTCCTTCCCGTTTCTAAAACTGGAAGTGATGATGTGATGAAAGAAGCTGCAGGAGACTAAAAGCAGATGTGAGCGACGTGATCAAATTGCTTAAGGAATCTGTGCTACTTCAACAAAAAGGAAATATTTCTAAAGTTACTCATCTCTTTAAAAGAAGAAAAAGAACACCACACTATACACAAAGGCAATATACAAATTTCTACAGAGTGTGTTGAAAATGTATCTGTTCTGATATTAAGTTCAATATGTCATATGAATAGGTGAAGTGGTTTCATAAGTTCTGAAATTTTAACATTAGTGTGATGGAATGACTTAATTTATTAAAGAAAACTATGCAAAAGTGCATACTTGAATCACATTCCCATTCTCTAAACAGTCAATAAACAGCTTCTGCCACACAGAATCAAATTTTAGGAAAAACCATTTTATTCTAGGAGCACAAAATTTAGGGCAAATATACCTTGAGTTGCTTGCAACCTAAGGTTTGAGGAAAGTATGCATAAAAATAAATAGAGAGTTTCTGATAAGTATATAATTTGATATGTGATCACTATTATAGTAGTAGTACGTAGGAAAGACTTTAAGAGCACAAATGAAGGAGTAATCTCTATATGATTCCTGGATTCAGAAAACAAAACCTAAATTTTGAAAATAGTTCCAAATTTCACATATTCTGGACTATAACAGCAAGAATATTGAGACCATTATAAAGCTAAAGAACACATTCACTTTCTAAAATGACCAGAAAATATAGTCAGAAGACATTATATTTTTTCTGCAAAATCTTTTATTGTGCACTTTTCACATGACATGTTTACCAGATGCTAGGGATATGATAGAGGTGCACATAAGACATGATTTTTCAGTGACTCCATAAGAGCATTTCTCAATGATTCCACATAAAATAAACAAGTTGATTATTTTTTCAGTGACTTCCTATAAAGCAATTAATTGTATATATTTTCTATATGACCTATTTTAAGTTTATATCTGCCTTCCTTTAAGACCAGATTAAATTTTTTGCATTACTTAAAGTGGTGAAGTTTATTTGAAAAACTAAATGAAATATTATCTTTACTATTTAATAATACTTATGCAAAATTACTTCAATATCTCATGAAATACTATGGATTTAATGAAGAAATATATTGTTATTTTAGTTTCATTTATTTATTTATTTAATTTGCAATCTCTTCAGAAGAAAAAAACACACCGTCTCAGTATGCACCTCTAATTTATCATATGCAGATAAGTTGTCATCATTTGTTTCATATCAGAATCAAATTTCAGGAAAGACAATTTATATTTTTAAATCTTATAATATAGATTGACATACAGAATGGCATTTTCCACTTTTAACTCAACTTGAGATTACATTCATTTATGTTTAGTGACAGAAAGAGTATATTTTAGATGAGAAGTAATTCTTCTGGATAAGAAAGAATATATAGTTTACTAACATTTAAAAAAAGACAATCATCCACTAATCCTATATAATAAAAGGCTAATATACAAATTGACCACACATTGGAACAACCTGTCACTATGATGCTCACTGACCACAGGGGGCAGACACTTAATGCAGGAGCTTCCTCCTGGTGGTCAGTGCACTCACTCCCACAAGGGGACCACTGCTCAGCCAGAAGCTGGGCTCATGGCTGATGAGTGCAGTGGCAGTGGTGGGAGCCTCTCCTGCCTCTGCAGCAGCACTAAGAACTAAGAATGCCCGACTACCGGCTTAGGCCAGCCCCCAGTTGGACATCTCTCAAGGGTTCCTAGACTGTGAAAGGGCACAGGCCAGGCTAAGGGACACCCTCCCTCCAAGTGCACAAATTTTGTGCACTGAGCCTCTAGTAGTAAATATTTAGTGATAAAATGAGTGGAGATAAGAGTAAATGATTTTCAGGTGAGAGAGAGAGAAGGTGAGAGAGAGCAAGGCAGATGGAGGGAGAGGAGGGGAGAAGAGGGAGAGAGAGGGAGAGGGAAAAGGACAAAAAGAAGGGAAGGAAGGAAGGAAGGAAGGAAGGAAGGAAGGAAGGAAGGAAGGAAGGAAGGAAGGAAGGAAGGGAGGAAAGAGGAAAGTAGGCAGAGAGACAGGGAGGTAGAAGAGGGCAGTTAATGAAGAAGTAAGCCTTGGTCTAAGCTTTGAATGGATGTGAGGAGAAGTTTGGGAGGGCAGAGAAGCCTATTTAAGAGAACAGAGAATGAGCAGAAACAGGGAGGAGAAAATAAACAACAAATGTTTATTGAAAGGAAGTACAGTTTATAAATAAAATTATATATTAACAGATAAAAATATGGCAGGTTATACCTTCAGAAACTGGCTACTGCAGTATAACCCATCCCACATGCTCTTCTTCCAGTGTGACCTTAACATTCCTCCCATTGCATGGTGGCTTCTACAGCCTCTTCCCTGGAATTCACACTGCTCTTTGGGACTGCCTTAAGCAATAGAGAATAACAGAAGTGATCCATACGACCTTCAGGACTAGGTCATAAACACGCCATCCACTTTGCTAAAACACTTGAATGCTAGCTCTTGGAACCTAATCAATAAGCTGTCAGCAACCGCAGCAGTTTTCCAGATGATATCCCTGAGCTGGGGTCCCAGCCAACAGCCAGTAGCACCTCTACACATGTGAACAAGTGAATCTTCAGGGGATTCCGCACTCCAGCCCTCCAGTCCACCTGGATTTCAAACCAGCCCAGCTGACACTGCATGAAGTAGTCAACTAGAGAAGCTATTCCCACTAAGCCCTATCTGACTTGTAGATTTGGGAACAACATTAGTAACTGTTGATGATGTAAGCCTCTAAGTTTTGAGTGGATTATTATCAGCATTCTGGGCCAATAATGTACAGGTAACAGGAATAATATTGTATACATGAGTGAATACCAGAAATAATATTACACATAAAATTTAGTTACATATAACTCCTATTATATATAATAATTATATGGGTAATTTCATTTATTCATTCATATATGAACTAGTATTTACTAAATGTCTGCTGGTAAATATTTACTTGGTGGCCAACCCAACCACTGTGCTAGTCCCTGAGTACACAAGCAACAATAAGATTTGTTTCCTCCACACTGCTGAGCATATATTTTTTATTGGTCTATAATATATTCTGGTGTGAAAAATATTGATAGAAAATTAATTCATTGACCCAAAGGGGGAAAAAGTAAAAATCTGAGTCATTTTCAAAGAAGTTATGGATACTAACCAATAACATTTCTGATTTAATATACTGTTATTTCACACTTTAAAAATGTATGAAGTGTCAATTGTGAAAATAACTAGAAAATAAAAAGTGAACAAATTAAGCTACTTGCATAATTATTTCTTTATTTTAGTGAGCACACTAGAATCAGTTGATTCAAATGAAAATTACCCTTTCTAGTAGTCACCTTAAGAGGGTTTATACTTATTCGAGGCTTCACTGATGAAAACATTTTGTGACACTTTTATGGTGGATAAAGGGGTGTATAAATCAAAAGGAGTATAAATATTTTAGTAACCTCTAGTTTTTTTTATCACCCCACTTGATTTGTGACTTAATATTTGATCTTTGTTCATAGATAGGTTTGTTTTTAAATATTGCTCTCACTCTCAAAGAAGATCTGCTGTCACTGAACATATTAAAAAAGTGTGATATTGCCTCTGTGGGTAAACAAATATGTGTCAGTAACACTTGCATTATTGAGATTCCCATGTATCTCATTAATATTATGTCTTTAAAAGGAACAACAGTCACTTAAGTGTGTATGTTTGAAAATATGTGATAAAATGCAGAAATATATACTATTTAATTTGATCATGTCCAAAAATGTGACTCTTTGGACTCTAGGAAGACTCACAAGGTAATTCTCAACCCAATGAGAGTTGTAGTTTGTTTTGTTTTTTTACAATAAAATTTTATATAAAAGCAGAGACAGCCTAGTTGGCAATGCTCAGTGATTATCAACCTATGAACCAGGAGGTCAGGGTTCGATTCTGCTCAGGGAACATGGTTGTGGGCTCCATCACCCAGTGGAGGGCATGCAGGAAGAAGCCAATCAATGATTCTCTCTCATCATTAATGCTTCTATCTCTCTTGCTCTCTCTTTCCTCTCTGAAATCAATAATATATCCCATATAATAAAAGCCTAATGTGAAAATTGACTGAACGGTGGAATGACCAGTCACTACGACATGCACCAAGGGGCAGACACTCAATGCAGGAGCTTCTCCCAGCCAACAGGCCCCAGGCTAGCCAAGGTGGGTGCCAGCGGGGGACCCCTGATCATCCCGCAGGTCACCTCACAGATAGGCCCTGATTGCCAGCCAGATTTAGGGACCCTACCCATGCACGAATTTTGTGCACCAGGCCTCTAGTAAGCTCATGTTTAATGAACATATTACATTTAAATGTGTGACCAACACTATTTTAATCCTTTTGTTTGAATATGAATATCTGTACATTAGACTGATATATTAATGACTTTATGAGTATTTAAGGAAACTAAGAACCTTCAGAAAAATCATAGTTTTCATGAAAGATAACTGAAATAATGTTATTTGGAAGAAAAAACCCTCCCAGGGTAAATTTTAAAATTCTATAGTATTCGTTTTAAAGGGAATGTAAATTGCTTCATATAGAAGTATTGGTTGGTACAAATATATTTTTACATTTAATGATTGTATTATCACTTTAGCAACACATTTCGATTCATTTAAAACATTCTCTAGTTGTCAAATTCCCTCAGCTGCCATAAGGAAGTAGAAATGACAGCCTTCGTATAGCAAGTAATTTTAGATTATTTTACACTGTAATAAGTGACTTCATGTGGAATTAGATTCTCCCCCTTGTGGTGAATTAGGTAAATTCCCAGATTACCTGCTGATAGGATTTATATAATAGTTCATACATATTTCTTACAAAAATATAAAGAGCAACCCAAAGGTGCCTTTCAAATATCTCTTCTACTCCCCTTGTTGTTCAGATAAAGATTCTGAGACCCAAGGTCATTACGTGTTTTGTCAAAAGTAAAAGCAGAGTTAATAACAGTAGTCTCCTCTTCTATTTCACCAATTTAAATAATAAATTGTGAACCTGGTTAGAGGTCTGGACTTAATTCTGTGTTCTCTTCACCACTACACCATATCCTCCTGTGCTCCAGTACTCATGCAGTGCCTTATTGAGACATCCCACTGGACTTCCACAGGGATCTCCATCTCCAAATGCTCAGATAGAATGCGTCATTCCTGCCACTACTGTTCCTTCCATCTGCTCTCCGGCTTGCACTCCCTGTAACTATAAAACAGAACACTCTCCACTCTGCCAAATCAGCAACCTGAACAGTGTCTTCATTTCCTCCTTTTCTTTTGATCACTGGAAGCCAATTGATCCAAGCCCACCCATTTTTCCATAGTATTTCTCAGACCTTCCCTTGTTTCCATGCCCACTCCACCTTACTCACTCACTCCAATCTCCTCTTCCTCCTCTCTCTCTTTCTAGTCCATATACTGTTTCTATCAAAGGTAAAGGCAGTAGCGTGTAAGGTGTAAGAAAGCCACCTCTGATATCCAATTGCTCCACTGAAACCTGGCTCTGTAACTTTTTTAGAGCTGTAATTTTTTGTTGTTGTTGTTGTTGTGTTTATTTTTCACCTTCCTGCCCCTGGGTTTTCTCATGCACAAATGGCTGTGATAACAATGTCTATATTACTGGCTATGAGCTTTGAATGAAACAATGGTGTAAAGATCCTGGCATACAGTAAGCACTCAATAAATATTAGTCCTCTGATCAGACTTCTTCAGTGGCTTTCATTTCAACTCCATGACGAAAAGCGAAATGTTATCATGACCAGTTAAGTCTTGATTCTCTGCTTCTTGCTTAATTAGCCTCATTTTGTGCCACCCTTCTCCTTACGCACACTTTCTTCTCTGATGGCTGCCCAGTATTTCCATGTTTTTTGTCTTTAACTTCCTTCCTTACTTTTCTTAGAAAAATTCTGCTTAGCCTTCACATTACACTTCCTGTGTGAATCTTGATAAACTCACAAAACACTTTTCTTCCCTCACCGTGTGTGACACTCAGAGCATTCAAGCAATTCCCCTGTCATATTGCTGTTGTTTATTGTCACACAAATTTCCCTGCTAGCAATTTACAAGCAATTACTATGGGATTTTTAAATTTATTCATAACTTTAGGGCTTTACTTTTTTTTAAAAAAAAGAGTTGTTTAAAATATCTGTAAGATTTTCTCTGTAGGGTTACTTTCACTAAAATTGTTGAGGAATAGCAATATTTTAAAATGTTCCTATGTAATTAATCAGGTTTGGGACATTGTCCATGAAGCTTTTTAAATAGTAAGTCAAAATATAGTGGTTGCATCTTATCTGAAATCTTCCATTTTACTCACATAATAATTTCTTACACTCTAATTTGGAAGGATACCAAGAATACTTTCTGGAAGTGACTCAGCTGAACTTTTGTATTTATATATTGCTACTCACTGAGCCAAGTATAGGAGCTCATTTCCAATTCATTGGATTAAAAATACTTTTGCCTTTTGGAACATATGAGCAAACTACTAATAAGGTATATAACCTTTTTTCCATATTTTAAAGATGCTTACTTTATGTTCTTTGATTCCTTGTTTCATTAGCCATACTTATCTGTTCTTTGAGATATGTACTTAGTAAGACTAGTAATTATCTATTATCTATATTTACTTTGGTTTTTATAATGATTCTATTTTAATTATATAGTTCACATTTCTGATATGATTTTAAAATACAAAGGCACTATTTTTAAAGGCACTATATAAAGACAGTGCATTAAATATAAAGCCTTGATTTATGGAGAAAGAAATGTCTTAGTATTGAATATATTTACATTTTACCAAAATTCATTCTAGAGTAATGACCTCCTCAGGGATCTCTCTCTCTCTCTCTGTCTATCTATCTATCTATCTATCTATCTATCTATCTATCTATCTTGGTCTCCTTCCTCCTCTTTCTCTTTCCAGTTGACACTATACTTTGCTTTTTGAAAATAAAAATGATAGATTACTCTACAACCATGTTAATTTTATTGTAGATAAAAACTACATACCTTGTAATATTTTCATTATTTGATTCTTCACTTTATATCCTATACTGTAATAATTCCTTAACACATACTGTGTCCTAGCCAAAATCAAAATGAAAATAATGGACAAAAACATTGAAATGAGATGAATTACCTTTGTTATGTGCATACTCTATCACTAACTCATTGTGTGCCCTTTAATAACTAATTGGTTACTTTTGGAAACTCTGCTCATCTACATAATCGAATTTATGAACATCATTAAAAGGTCCAGGAAGTCAAAATTGGTTTGGCTCAGTGGATAGAGCATCAGCCTATGGACTGAAAGGACCCAGGTTTTATTCCGGTCAAGGACATGTACCTTGGTTGCACGCACATCCCCAGTAGGGAGTGTGCAGGAGGTAGCTGGTCTATGTTTCTAACTCTCTATCCTTCTCCTGTCCTCACTGTAAAAAAGCAATAAATATATATATTTTTTTAAATAAAGAAAGAAAAAAAAAGAAGTCCAGGTAGCCCTTGAACTGTTATCAAAAAAACGTATCTGAAATCATAGACTACACTGCCTTACCATGAGGCAGCCAGAGAATAGGATTAATGTGTTTTTATTAAAAATTTTAAGCCTAGTGTCTAAATGAATGACTGAACCATGCTATTTGTGGGCAATGATATTTACCTTAAAAAAAAGAAAATAATCCTGGTTGCATCTATTGTAGTGCAAACATGAATGGGAAACTGGAGATATATATATATATATATATATATATATATATATATATATATATGAATTAGATTAGGACTTCTAAAGAGCAAGTTTGGCCTGGTTAATATGGCTCAGTGCTTGAGTGTCAACACATGAACCAGGAGGTTACAGTTTGAGACCTGGTCAGGGCACATGCCTGGGTTATGGTCTTGATCCCCAGTAGGGGGTGTGCAGAAGGCAGCTGATCAATGATTCTCTCTTATTATTGATGTTTCTATCTCTCCCTTCTCAATAAAAACTTATGTAAATATATAAATCAATAAAAACATATATCCTCCTATATAATAACACCCTAATATGCAAATAAACCCAATGTCAGAAAGACAGGTCGCTATAATGCGCACTGAACACCAGGGGACAGACGCTCAACACAGGAGCAGCCCCCTGGTGGTCAGTGTGCTCCCACAGGGGGAGTGCCACTCAGCCAGAAGATGTGGCGTGGTGGAAGCCTTCGCCACCTCCATGGGTCCCAGACTTGTGAGAGGACACAAGCCAGGCTGGACCCCCTCCCTCAATGCACGAATGTTGTGCACTGGGCCTCTTATCTAATAAAGGTAATATGCAAATTGGCCATACCTCCTATCAAGCCATGCCCACAGCCACACCCACCAGCCAATCAGGATCAAATTATGCAAACAAACCCTAACCAATATGGCTGCTGCAGGAGAGAAGCTTGGGTTTCCCCAGCAACATAGGAAGCCAAGCTTTCCACTTGCAGTTGCCAGACTGGGCCTCTACTCAATGCTACAAAGTTTCAATTATAGAAGATACATAATCCCAACAGAAATGGTGGCAGACACAGAGCTAGAGAGAGAAGAGGCTAGGATTGCCAGGGCAATGGAGGAAGCCAAACTTCTCCAGCCCTAGCCTAGGCCTCCACTCTAGGCTACAAAGTTTCAAACAGAAATGGCTGCCGCCATGGAGCCAGCAGAAGGCTTGGCTCTGCTCTAGGCTACAAAGTTTCAATTGTAGACATAAATTAAACCAGATCTCAGGGCCTCTGCTTGGGTTGCTGGGGGGCGTGGCCGGCCTACAAACCACCATAGGTCCCTCACCCAGGCCCCAAGGGAACCCTCACCCTGATCCAGGAACCCAGATCTCAGGGCCTCTGCTTGGGTTGCTGGGGGGCGTGGCCGGCCTACAAACCACCATAGGTCCCTCACCTCATGCCCCAAGGGAACCCTCACCCTGATCCAGGAACCCTTCAGGGCAAACCAGCTGGCTCCCACCCATGCACCAGGCCTCTATCCTATCTAATAAAAGAGTAATATGCAGACTGACCATCACTGCAACACATAAGAGGGATACCACCATGTGGTCAAAGATCCTGTCCCCATGTGGACACAAGATGGCCAGCAGGGGAGGACAATTGGGAGGTTCTAGGCCTGCAAGGGAGGGCAGTTGGGGGTTATCAAGCCTTCAGGGGAGGGCAGGTAGGGGTGATCAGGCAGCAGAGGAGGGAAGTTGGGGGCAAACAGGCTGGCAGGGGAGCAGGTAGACATCAATTAGGCTGGCAGGGTAGTGGTTGGGGGGTGAGCTGGCTGGCAGGCAGAAGTGGTTAGGGGCAACCAGGAAGTCAGGCAGGCGAGTAGTTCGGAGCCAGCAGTCCTGTATTGTCAGAAGGAGGTCCTACTGCCCGTTTAGGCCTCATCCTACTGGGATCTGGCCTAAACAGGCAATCAGACATCTCTTGAGGGATCTCAGATTGGAGAGGGTACAGGCTGGGCTGAGGGACACCCCACTCCCTGTGCACAAATTATGTGAACCAAGTCTCTAGTGTATATGTGAATATGCAAGTTTGGTAGCACCATTAAGTCATAAGACCAGGGCATTTTTCTTTAAGTCTGATGGAAAGCCATTGACAATTTTAAACAGGGCATAATTAAATTGGTTTGGCTGCTGAGTAAGAATGAATTGGTAGGGTACACGTTAAGGCAGACAGACCCTTTAGTAAGTTGTTACAAATCTTCTGGCAGGAGATGGTTATAGCTTGAACTACATTAATGACTGGAGAAATGGATCTAAGGAGACTGATTTGAGAGATAATCAGGAGGTAAATAAGCCTAAGTTTTGAGGAAGAGAATGATATCAAATATGTTAGGTTCCTAGTTTTTCTTACATATGCAAGCACTATGAAGTTTGTAGGGGAAGACTGTACTTTTTAATTACTGGCATATTATAGCTACATCAGGTAGGTACAACTTTTAATTGGTATTCCCATCAGCAATCACTTTGGATGAGGTTTACAGCACACACATAATATTAAATTAGAGGCCCGGTGCACGAAATTTGTGCACAAGGGGCAGGAGATGTCCCTTGGCCCAGCCTGCACCCTCTCCAATCTGGGAACCCTTGAAGGATGTGCAACTGTAATCAGACATCCTTCTCACAATCCAGGACTGCTGGCTCCAAACTGCTCACATGCCTGCCTCCCTGATTGCCCCTAACCACTTCTGCCTGCCAGTCTGATCACCTGCTAAAAACTACCCTGCCAGCCTAATTGATGTTTAACTGCTCCCCTGCCAGCTTATTTGCCCCCACATCCCTCCTTTGCTGGCCTGGTCACCCCTAACTGCCCTCCCCTGTAGACCTGATTATCCCCAACTGCCCTCTCTTGTAGGCCTGGAACCTCCAACGGCCCTCCCCTGCTGGCCATCTTGTGGTGGCCATCTTGTGTCCACATGGGGCAGGATCTTTGACCACATGGAGGCAGCCCTCTTGTGTGTTGGAGTGATGGTCAATCTACATATTATTCTTTTACTAGATAAGATAGAGGCCTGGTGGATGGGTGGGGGCCAGCTGGTTTGCCCTGAAGAGTGTCCCAGATCATGGTTGGGGTTCCCTTGGGATGAGCGGAAGCTTGGGCGAGGGACCTGTGGAGGTTTGCAGGCCAGCCATACCCCACAGTGACCCAAGCAGAGGCCCTGGTATCTGGGATTAATCTGTGTCTACAATTGAAACTTTGTAGCCTGGAGCGAAGCCAAGCCTTCTGCTTGCTCCTGGGTGGCAGCCATTTCTGTTTGAAACACTGTAGCCTAGAGTGGAGGCCTAGGCCAGAAACAGCAGGCTGAAAGCTTGGCTTCTTCCATTGCCAGGGAAACCCAAGCCTCTGTTCTCTCCAGCTCAGTGGCTGCCGCCATTTTTGTATCTTTTATAATTGAAACTTTGTAACATTGAGTGGAGGCCTAGGGAGGCAGAAAGATTGGCTTCCTCTGTTGCTGGGGAAACCCAAGCCTTCCTCCTGTTCTCAGAGGCAGCAGCCATCTTGGTTGGGGTATATTTGCATAATTTGCTCCTGATTGGCAGGTGGGCATGACTGTGGGCATGGCTTGTGGGTGTGGTGAAGGTACGGTCAAATTTGCATATTACTCTTTCATTAGATAAGATATTATAGTTTGCTGAAATGGCTAAGTAATGAGATGTATTTTATGATATAATAACTTCTAGGAAAGAAAAGTGAAAGAAAATTTGATGAGATAAAATAAGCTGAAGGAGAAATTATCTGAAAGATTACCTTAAGTCCAATATTCACCAGAGCTCCCCTTAATCTTAAAATCAACAACACTTTATTTCATTTAATTCCTTCCCTTTGTCAAATAAAAGTTATTCAAAATATTAATTCAATGATTATCAATTGCCTCCTTTATGTTTGTGGACACATAAACCACAAACACATAAAAGGCACTGTATCACCCCCATCAATTTATGTGCATATCATTTATTCCATTTGTAATAAAAATTTAGATGCAAACATGACATTTGGCATTATACTGAAGTGGCTTACTCTGGTTTCTCTTAGTTGCTTCTGGGACAACATGACACACACTGAATCTTTTTCTCTCTCTGCATTTAGCCATTCAGCAAATATGAACTTTGTTAGGCGTGGAAGCTCTGGGTTGCAATGCAATTATGAGAAAATGAGCATGATTTTACCATAGAGAGCATGCCATCCCTGTCTTGCTCTACCACAAACACATAAATGAAAATTCAACAATTAAAGTGTCGTTATCATGGATATATATGTGTCAGTGGTTTCCTATATTTACCTACTTGAGAGTTTGGAGGCTGTCTCAGGGGGATAGAAGATAAAAGGATTGTGGAAAGTTAAATAGAAGTGAGCCAAATGAAAGGCAAGGAGTAAGGAGGGCAGTGTTCCCGGCTGTATACATGTGTATACTCTAGCAGAGGGATATTCTGAAACCTAAACTCAAGTAACTCATACACGCTGGAAGAACTGAAAGAATTTCAACAAGGCAGCCCTTGAAACACAAAGGGAAAATTATAAGAGGTAAAAGGGATAGTTAAGCATGGGGCAAGCTAATGAGGACACTTAAAAGCACATAAGTACCATGACTTCCTCTCCAGTAAAATGGCTCACAGTTGTGTTTTAATCAGAGAAATGTCATAGCTACATAGGCATTATGAAGAACCACTCTGAAGTGGGGTGAAGAGATTGCAAGAAAACTAGGTAACTAGATGAGATAGATAGGAGGCTATTACAGAAATCAGGGAAAGAGATGATAGGAAGTCTATACAAAAATGATAAGAATAGAAAAAAGGCACAAAAATCAAGAAATAGGTCAGATATCGTGGTATTTGATTGAAAGTAGAGAACGTGAAGAAGAAGGAGTCAAGGATGAAACATGTGGCAGGTGGTGCAGCCATTTCCCTAGTTGGGTAATGCTGGAAGACAGCTGGGGAGTGAGATGAAATTCTCTGTTTCCAGCATGCTGAATGTGAGGTGTTTGATAGACATCAATATTAAATATCCAGTACAGTAGAGAGTTTGTTGTATTTCCCTGAAGCTCAGGAGATAAGGTCTGCATAGAGATGGAGATTTGGAATCAGCATATCAACATATAGACGATGACTAAGAGTTTAGGAGCAGTGCTATCACCTACCACAGGCACATAAGTGAACAGTATTTAAAAACCCCAAGAAGGACAAAGGCAAAACAGGGACCTTCAAAGAGTTCTAAGGCATTATTTAATTAAATTGCCCAGAAGCAGAGAAAGAGACACAGATGGGGACAGTGTCATGGAAGGCAAGGGGAAAGAGCATTTCATAAGGAGAGTACTCAGTAGCATCAGTTGCTATCTCAAAGTCAAGTAAAAGAAAAGATTAAAAAGTAGACTTAATGACAAGGAGATCTTTGGTGACTTTGGAAAGAGAGACTTATGAAGTGTAGTGGAGGCAGAAGCAAGATGCAGTAGGTTAAGGAGTGAGAGTTGGGTGAGAAAATAGAACAATTATAAGCAATATTTCCAAAAACTTGGCTGTGTAGTTATTAGTGAATTTGCAGAATCAATTGGGGAATGTAAAGGACCCAATTAAAATTCTAAAATTTTACAGAAAGGAAGACCAACAGTTTCTTTTGGTTTCAAGGAAGGAATATGTCCTTTCATGTGAGATTCACTATCTAATCATAACTGAGGGGGAAAGTGTTCTACTCAGTTTCAAATGGTCTTGTACACTCAAAGTCCTCAAATGACTGTTAGTACAGTTGTGGAAAAGAATGGCTGCTCAATAAACTTTTGTTTAGATAAATGATTATACTAATCTCTAGAAGAAAACTAGCTGTGCAGAAAATGACTTTAGAATATTTTAAGTTCTGATGTTATAGCCTAAACTTTGGCTTATTCCATTGGTATTTTTATGGTCAAGCTTTTATAGCTGACTGCATATTGTGCTCTATGCTTTATCTCCTCTATAGACCAACCGCATTGCATTCAGAAATTCTGCTCTGAAATCTGGCCCTTATCCAGGTTGGATCTTTCTTTGCCTGGTCAGGACATGCTAGAAAATTGCAAATTACAACCAAGTCTCAATTTTCCAAACTAATGATTTTAACGGGCAATAATGGATAATCCAAAATGATGGTGAATTGATGAACCATTTATCTCTGCAATGTATATTCATTAAACTTGACTATAAGTACTTCTTACATGACATTCTTAACAAAATGATAAAGCATTTCAACTGAAATAATTCAAGGGGACTTGCAGCATTTTCCAATTTCTCTATTTTCACCTCCCACTATATTCTATTGTTATATCTTTCATGTTTACATGATTCATTAAGATAAACTAACATACTGTACTTTTTAGGATGGGGAAGATAATCAAATTTCATCATCTCCCTATTACTGCCACCCTTCTCTATAGCTAGCTATGGTTCTCTGTCTCTGTCTCTCTAAAACATTGCATTCACAAAAGAGGATAGCACAATCAACCCATGTATACATAACCCACTTCCAACAATGATCAGAAACCATTTTCACAATGATTCCTGATTAAGTAACAGGCCTATCATCTCTCTGAGATATTATGGATTCAGAAAGTAGATACTAGAACCAGGAGGAGCGCTCGATATTATCTGTTCCAGCCTGGTCGCTCAGTGAGGAAAATGAAGCAAGCAGAGCCTTAACAAAGCACAGCTCTGATTAATAGTGAGGCAAGAGCGAGACATTGCCCACCTCTTCCTTATTCCCTCTGGTGAAATGAAACTACATTGCCACTGCCTTATTCTTGGTACAGAATATTTCCCAAAATTCACATGAGAGCCACTCATGCACATCTATTGCAAAAGATATCTACTCAGAGCAGTCTACCAAGGCAGGGGAGCTGGAAACACACAGCTTGCAGGTAGACACATTCTGCTGACAGAGCATCCCTTATTGTCTCTGGCAGACCTGGTTCTTTTTGCTAATATCAACTGAATGATAGTTGAATAAGCACAAGTAATTAATTTACAAATAATAAAAGATGATCTTTCCCCCTTTGTATTATATAGAAGACACACCAAAATATGTCTAATAAAGATGACTTCCAGTTGATTAACATGAATAAAATGCTTGCATAAATAGAATTAAATGTGCACATTTGGAATATAATTATAGATACAGATGGATAGAGATGTCAGTATATATATACAACTCTCTTAACACAAACTAGAGAAGCCAATTAGGATTAATAAACCTGCTCCCAGTCAAGGGGGGAGAATCAGGGATTTAACCACCAAAGCTGAACAGTGCAGTACAAGAAAGGCTTTGTGTAAATAACGCCAATCATTTCTCCAACAATAATGTCCTCCCCGCCCCCACTCTGACTCCCATCTGGGCACCTGCCATGTACTTTTTACAGAGTATCTCTTCCAATAGCTTCGCATAGGGCCACAGACTACATGACCCTATCATTCTCTCTGTGACTCTCTCTCTCTCTCTCTCTCTTCCCCACCCCACCATGGTTATGTGTACACACACACACACACACACACACACACACACACACAGCACACAGGCTGGACTAGTCATTAGCCACCAGGAGCAGAGATAGCCCATTTGCGAGACAGCAAATGCTGAAGCTGAACAAACAGAGATGGGCTTTCTAGGAATCCAGATACAATCACCTCAGCTCCCAATTATTCCATGTCCCAGTCCTGACTGAGGCTTGGTAGCATTTTTTCCCTCTGGAATCCTTCCAATAATCAATTCTTCTCTTCTGCTTAAGTCAAAGTGTATTTTTCCCCTCTTGAAGCAAACAATTCCTTAGCAGTGTGACATTTTTAAAGCAACCTACCAGAGCTCTAATTTCACATTGGAAGACTCATGTTCAAATTCCACATCGTCTGCTGCCTAATCGTGATGTTGAAAAAGTTATTTAACTTCTATGGGCCTCAGTTTTACCAGCTATAAATTGAATGAGCACCTAAATATTAAATGAGATAAATCACATGTGAAAATAACCAGCAACTCAATAAATTCATGTTGACTTTGTCAGATTTGAGCCTGTGCTCTGCAAGTCTGCAATTTCCATAATACAGTTATGACAACAAGCTTTGTGACAAGAATATAAAATGGTCTGACTTCTGACCAGCAGCCTGGGGAGACCTCAGGGATGTCAGGCCAATTGGTCAAGCTGCTGATTCGCAATGCTTTGGCAGCAAGGAGCCCATAGTCTAGAGATGAACTATACAATCTCTTAGCAGGTAAAGCACAGAGTAAGTCCTTCAGGACTTTTGCAGCTATTCTTAATATCCTCTGGAAGAATCTGAGCTACCCTTTGATAAATGCTTAAATGCCCATTCATGGAATTCTGATCAGTTAATTCAGTTTTATTGTTTTAGTATACTATTTATATTCTTCAGTAATAATGTGAACAATAGAAAATCACACTGCTGTTGTAATTAAATGGCTTAATATATTTATACAGATTTTTTTTATTATTTCAAAAAGCTCAAATTCCAATAAGAGGGGAATGGACTTAGGTTGGTTTTCTGGTTTTTGCTTCCAATATATGCTTCTAACTAGAAGTTGGTTGCTTAGTCATATGTCCCTCAAGGAATAAGGTATACACAACACTGTGCCTTGTCATTTACTATACATAAATTGATCTTGAACATTTTGTACTTACGTACAGAATTAGTATATTAAAAAATAAAAAAGTATGTGATGATAAGGTAAGCAAAATATACATTTTTATTTCCCCTTATGAAGAAAGATAATTTGGAATTTTCACCTTGAAAAGTATAATGTTTTTTTGTGATTTATATGAAATAAAAATTGTGAAATATTTGCTTCCCTTTGAATTGCCATGAATTATTGGTGTCACTGGGTTTTTGGAAAGTGCTTTTATCAGTTTGTGCAGTCGCCAATAATAAGAGTTCTTACCATTAGTTTCTGACTAAACTCTGAACATCAGTCAATTATAACTATACATTGACTGCTGTGTGTATGAATAGGTTGCCAAAGTTTTATTTTAATTTTGCCAAAAATGTAGGTACCCAGATTTCATATTTACTTTAGCTTAATACTTTCATTTTGAACCATTCTAATCAAGTAAGATTCAATAAATGAATAAAAGGATGAGCAAGAGGACAGTTTTATTGAGTGCCTACTAACCTACAGACCCTGCAGTACCTACCTAGTGCTGTCATTTACCTGGATGGGAAAAAAAAAACAAAGTAAGGTAAATAGATATGTGAACTTACAATTAAGATGCTATTATGTTTCCACAAAGGAATATAAACATTGTCATGGCAGCACAGAGCTAAAACCATTAAAATGGTTTCACACCTGAGCTTTGGAACCTGAAGGTCCTGAATCCAAGCCCTTGCACTCTGTTACTCAAAAAATATGGAACCTCACCTCATCTGAATGGAAGATAACACTGCCTACATCTTAGGAAAATTGTTTTACAAATTAAATAATCAATGTGCGAAATGTTTGTTTTGTCACAGTCTGTCTGACATAGAATGAGGGCTTCCTTCCTGTTATCTGACTGTGAACAGGGAGGTATCTGGAACACCAGGGAAGTATGGAGGGTACCCACAGGAGTCCCAGCGTGAGCAAGTCAAAATCTTCCTCAGACTCTAGCGTCTGAGTTTCAAATGAAGGAGAGTTGATATTGGTTCAATAATTTCATAATGTCAATGTGTACAACAAACCAATGGGATGCTTGTTTAAAATGTACACTCCCCCCAAATATAAAATTAAATAAATAAATAAAGTGTATAGCCCCAGGCCCCACCCCAGGCATTCTGCTTCTATTAAGTATAGTGTTGGGTTGGGGTCTCAAATCTGCAGTGTAACCTCATTTACACAATAACTGATGAAGATGATCTCCAAAGGCCATTCTAGCTTGATTTTACTATAAATAGCTAAGTTGACATATTGACATGTAATTTAGCAGTCTTCTTTTCCATCTTTTTATTCCAGACACATATACTCAAAAAGTGCTTACTATTGGTTGCATTGAAATCAGCCAGTCTGATGGTCTTTCTCCAGAATATTCACAAAATTTTAAGCCTAATTCTTGGAAAAGGAACCATAATCAGAAAGATCAGAAATATAGTCTTCTGGGACATTTTTTCACACACACTTATTAGTTTTAAATGTGTTTCCATTCTGGACTGTAAATTCCATGGAGGTGAGCAACATGGGCACCTTTCTCACATCAGTAGCTCGTGCAATATGAGCCATCGTTAATCAAAAAGCATTCTGCTTTGAGGACAATGGGAAATGCTTTCATTCCTTAGCAGGAGTTATGAGTGGTAAAAGAGGGGCAGGGCATAGTTAGGAATTAAAATTAGCACATTTACCAATCTGATGAGCCATTAAAGAAAAACAAAGAAACAAAACCTGTCAAGCTTCATTCAAGACTAGACTGTGGGATAAGAGGATGTCTGTAAACTGAGGAAGAACACAGTTGTGGAAGATTAATTTAGTTTTAGAGATCATACATTTGAGATTTATGCATTTAACATGTATAACCAGTGTAAAGCTGCGGATGTGGATGACTGTCAAATTCTAAGGTGTGGCAAGTAGAATAATGGCCCATGGTCGGATTCTCAGAACCCGTGAATGCTATCTTACAGGTCAAAAGGGACCTTGCAGATGTGATTAAAACTACCCATCTTGAAAGGGGAGGGTCCTGTATTACCCAGATGGGCCAATCTAATCAGACGAATGCTTTTTTCCAGCTGCAGGGAATCAGAAATAGCAGAACGTGCTGGGTTTGAAAATAGAGTTGGGTAGCCATGAGCCAAGGAATGCAGGCAAATGCTAGAAGCTGAAAGAGGCAAGGAAATGGTTTATGCCTTAAAGTCCTCAGGAAAGAAGGCAGCTCTTCCTATAACTTGATGTTAGCCCAGTGAGATCTCTGTAAAATTTCTGACCTACAGAACAAAAAGAATAATAAACCTGTGTTGTTTTAAGCTACTAAATGTGTGGCAATTTGTTAGGGTAGCAATAAGAAACTATTTCTAAAATATGAGGTCTGGGGTGGAACATAAATATGTATACCCATCCTTCAGATTTCTATATAACATCCTATCTAATAAAAGAGTAACATGCAAATTGACTGTACCTGTGCTACGCTATCAGCCAATCAGGAACAGGGGGCATGGCCAGCAGGCTTGGCCAGCAGACATGGGGCATGGCCAGCAAAAGGGGGTGTGACAAGCAGAGAGGGGTTTGGCCACAGCACCAAGTAAGCAAGCACCACACTATAAGCTCTGCCCACATGTTACTTAAGGGCCAATGAGATCCCTCTCTCCTTACACTTACTGTTGATTGAGTCACGACCTTTCATGGTGACCTTGGGACAGTTAGGGGAATTTGATGCCATGATATCCCCTCACAAGGCTTGCATGTAGGTTGCTCTGTTAGGCTGTGACTCAGATGTGGGGTTTACCTGTCACGTGGGACATGCAAATGAGCACCAGGGGCACCTTGAGTAATGGGAGCCAAGTGTGAGGTGGGGCTGTGAGCCAAGTGGCAGTCCACTCCACGGAGGGCTGTGGGCCCGCCAGAACTGCCAACACACGGCATCAGCTCCTCAGGCTGATGCCTCTTGCCCCTGGTGGCCGCCGCCACCTCCTTCCCCATCACCACAGAATGAGCACCAGTCGCTCCGGATCCCAGCATGCTGAATACAGGTGGGGAAGGGGGCACAGGGCCCCCCAGACCCCATGCCCCTGAGCTCGGTCCAAAACCCACCAGCCTTGTGGCTTCCCTGTGGGGCGGGCAAGACGGGCGGGGTGGGCGGGCCGGGCCTCCAGAGGAATGGAAGAGGCGGCAGGAAGGGGGATGGCTGAAGGGAGCAAGGAGACGGTTGGAGATCAGGGCCACACTGCCGAGCTTCGGGGATGGGTGGCCCTGGACCACAGGAGAGAGATCCCACAGCCACCACTAAGAAAGGCCCTTGCCAGAGGACACTGTGCCCCCTGGAGCTGCTGGAGCCGCGGCTACTACTGCGAGAGTCATGTGGAGCCTGGCTTTGGGCTCCCCTGCCCAGCCTGGGTCCCACCCCCTGAGGCTAGAGTGGGTGCTGTGCTGAGCTCTGGGACCGCCTGTGGCATCTGCTTCCCAGCATTGGGCTCTACAAATCCCATGAAAACTGAATTTGCTACAAATAAAAGTATCCTTTAAAATGACTATGAACACTGAAGTAAAAGGTTTTCATTTTATATGCCTATATTTTATAGTATGCACATTTCACATAATAACACCCCAGAATTTATCTAGGGCAGGGGCCAAATGCCATTGCCATAAGGAGCCAGAGTGCGGCTCATTTTTTGTGGGCTATACATTGCCTCAAATACTCAACTTCTGCAGTCCTAGCATGCAAAGCCTAAAGGAACAGAATGGCTATGTCCCAACAAAACTTTATGGCCACTAAAATTTGAATCCTATCTAATAAAAGAGTAATTTGCAGTTTGACCATCACTAGAACACACAAGAGGGCTGCCCCCATGTGGTCAAATATTCTATCCCCATGTGGACACAAGATGACCATCACAAGATGGCCAGCAGGAGAGGGCAGTTGGGAGGTTCCAGCCTGCATGGGAGGGCAGTTGTGGGTGATCCGGCCAGCAGGGGAGGGCAGTTGGGAGGTACCAGTCCTGCAAGGAAGGGCAGTTGAGAGCGATCAAGCCTGCAGGGGAAGGCAGTTAGGGGTGACCAGGCCAGCAGAGGAGGGAAGTTGGGGGCAAGCAGGCTGGCAGGGGAGCAGTTAGACATCAATTAGGCTGGCAGGGTAGTGGTTAGGGGGTGATCAGGCTGGCAAGCAGAAGTGGTTAGAGGTAATCAGGGAGACAGGCAGGTGAGCAGTTTGGAGCCAGCAGTCCTGGATTGTGAGAAGGATGTCCGACTGCCCTCAAGGGGTCCCAGATTGAAGAGGGTGCAGGCTGAGCTGAGGGAATCTCCCTCCTCCCCTCCCCTATTCATGAATTTCGTGCACCAGGCCACTAGTATAAAATGATTTCCTTCCTTAGTGAATGCCCTCTCTCTATATTTCCACAGCCTTATAGTAATTGGTGTACATGCAATCCTGGGTATTTGTTGGCGATCAGTTCTATTCTCCCCATCCCACTCTCTTCCGGGACTGGAAGACTAAACTGCAAATCCCCAGAGCTGCTCACCAGCTGGTGTCCACCAGCTCCGCCAATGGGAAGCACTGGTGTGAGAGTGGAAGTCAGTAAACGTTAAAAAGCCATAAGTTTCTGTCTTGTGCTCTGGCTCTGGCTGCCTTGGTATCTCAGCACTCATGGATTGGGGTAGTAGTGATGGGACAGTCCCAGCAGCACTCAGCAGTTGGAGCTACCAGCCACACAGGTACAGTAGAGGTAGCGAGACATCAAGCTCTTAAATGCCTGCAGAGCAGCAAGGAGATGGGTCCAGAAGCAGCAGTAGCAGCATCAGGGCCATCAGAGGAAGGCTTGAAGGTCCAGTAATACCAAGTCCTGCTGTGCTCCTCCAGTCCGAGGGGCTGCAGGGACTTACTACAGTTACTAATCTATGAGTTAGGGCACCTTTCTTTTTTCTCTCCCTCTGGCTTTTCAACACATTTGTCAAATAAATAAATAAATAAGTAAATAAACAAACAAACAAATAAATAAATAAAGCTTTTGCATTATACTCACTCTGAAAAGCTGAGAATGGTTTCTGTTATAATTAGACACTTATACAGACGCTTTTTGCAACATGAAGTGGCAAATGGTAGACATCCATTGCATACTTTCTGTATATGCTAAGAGCAGAATGTATGTATACAAGAGTTTGTATCTACACATGGAACTTAAATTTGCCCATAATGTGAACATATGCAAAATATCCACAACTCTTAGTCAATAGTATTTCCTCCTTTCAAATATGTAATTGTTATAGTATTTTTTTTTAATTGGGGAGAGAAAGTGATAGAAGGAAAAACATCTGATTGGTTCATCAAAATTTCTCAAGGTAGAGAAAGATATTTATATTTAGTGATGAGGTCGCATGCTTATTAGCAAAGAGACAGTGGTTTTATATTAAGTAACTATCCCTATAGAAAAAAGGAAAATCCCTTCTATATCCAGCAACATCATAAAAACAATTCAACTCAATTTGATTTATTGGACAAAAACAAAAAAAAAATAGAAAAGCCACTTTAAATTATCATTGTCTTGGATTAAAGCTATATCGGGAGAGTAGAGCATACTGAGCTTCTGAGCACCCTATATAATAAAGAGGTAATATGAAAATTGAACCTCAAGCACTCACATCACAAGATGGCTGCCCTCATGTCACCACAAAATGGCCACTCCCCACAAGATGGCCACCCTCATTTTGTCACAAGATGGCTACCCACACATTGTCATAAGATGGCCAGGAGGGGAGGGCAGTTGTGGGGAACCAGGCCTTCAGAGGAGGGCAATAGGGGGGGGGGGGGAGACCAGGCCTGCAAGGGAGGGCAGCTGGAAAGGACCAGGCCTGGAGGGGAAGGCAGTTACAGGTGATAGGTGTCAATCATGCTGGCGGGGGACTAGTTATGTGTCAATCAGGCCAGCAGGGGAGCAGTTAGGGCGCAATCAGGCATCCAGGCAGGTGAGTGGTTTGTAGCCAAAAGTCCAGGATGTGAGACAGATGTCCCAGATTGAAGAGGGTGCAGGCTGTGCTGAAGGACACCCCTCCAGTGCACAACTTCCAGATTTTATTTTAGATTTTATTTTAAAAGTAAAAATGCACAGCTGCTATTTTCAATGGTGTATTAAAAAGGAAGTCGGCTATCCTCCATACTTGTACTTCTCTTCCCAAGAAAACACAGCTACAGTGTAAGAGCAATTTTATAGGACCATTTGAAAGACCAACAGTTTCAATAATCCCATCTAATAAAAGAGTAATATGTAAATTGACTATACCTCCAATCAAGCCACATCTACAGCCACGCCCACCAGCAATCAGGAGCAAATTATGCAAATAGACCACAACCAAGATGGCTGCAGCCACTGAGAGCAGGAGGGAGGCTTGGGTTTGTTTCCTCAGCAATGGAGAAAGCCAAGCTTTCCACGCTTCCACTCAATATTACAAAGTTTCAATTATAGAAGATACATAATCCCAACAGAAATGGCAGCAGCCATGGAGCTGGAGAGAGGAGAGGCTAGGGTTGCCCAGGAGATGGAGGAAGTCAAGCTTCTGCAGCACTGGCAGGGCTAGGTCTCCAATCTATGCTACAAAGTTTCAATTATAGAATTTAAATAAAACCAAACAGAAATTGATGTTACCACAGAGCAAGCAGAAGGCTTGGCTCCATTCCAGACTACAAAGTTTCAATTGTAGAACATAAATTAATCCCATATCCCAGGGCCTTCACTTTGGGTCGCTGGGGGGGGGGGGGGGAGGGGCATGGCTGGCCTGCAAACCACCATAGGCCTCTTGCCTAGTCCATCCCTCAACCCAAGAGAACCCCCACCCTGATCCTGGACATCCTTCAGGGCAAACCAGCTGGCCTCCACTCGTGCACCAGGCCTCTATCCTCACTAATAAAAGAGTAGTACTCAGATTAACAATCACTCCAACACACAAGAGGGTTGCCCCCATGTGGTCAACGATCCTGCCCCCATGTGGACACATGATGGCCATCACAAGATGGCCAGAAGGGGAGGGCTGTTGGGAAGTTCCAGGCCTACAAGAGAGGGCAGTTGGGGGTGACCAGGCAGGCAGAGGAGGGAAGTTGGCAGCAAACAGGCTGGCAGGGGAGCAGTGAGACATAAATTAGGCTGGCAGGGTAGTGGTTAGGGGGTGATCAGGCTGGCAGGCAAACACGGTTAAGGGCAATCAGGGAGGCAGGCAGGCAAACAGTTTGGAGCCAGCAGTCCTGGATTATGAGAAAGATGTCCGACTGCCCGTTTAGGCCCGATCCTACCAGGATTGGGACTAAACGGACAGTCGGACATCCCTCAAAGGGTCCCAGATTGGAGAGGGTGCAGGCTGGGCTGAGGGACATCCCCCGCCCCCTCGTGCACTATTTTTTTGCACCGGACCTCTAGTTTGATATAAAAGTGCTGAATTTCCAGTCAGTGCTCAAAACATTTTCTCTAATCCCTACTCAAGTGTATGCTTAGAGACAGAAAGAGAGAGAGAGGGAGAGAGAGAGATAAATATCAGTGTGAGAGAGAAACATTGACTGGTTGCCTTCCTTAAACTCCCCAACAGGGAATAGAACTGGCAACCCTTCAGTGCACAGGGTAACACTGAACTAACTGCACCACATCAGCCAGGCATTAGACATTTTTAAAGGTCAAGGAAACCTGTTTTTGACATAACAAGTCAGCTGCAGCACTGATAAAAATCAGCTGCCTTTCACTGTGCATTTAATGTGTACCAGACAATAAGTACGTAACATTCATTAACTCATTCACTTCTTACCATGGCCTTATAAGGCAAGTCATGTCACCAGTGAACAAGCTAAGGTTCCCAGTGGTGAAGCAGTTACAGAAATAGTCAGAGCTGCAGTGGGAGATAACACCAGGTCAGAGCAGTCCAACTCTAAAATCAATATGTTGAACCACGTCTCTCTGCTGAATATATGAAAGGAGATTATACATGCTGCCTTCTGAAAATTATAGGGACATGAGAGGTAACTGCATAATACAAGGTAAAACACATCCTACTAATAAAAGAGTAATATGCAAATTGACCATACCTTCACTACATCCTCAAGCCACGCCCACAAGCCAATCAAAGTATGTAAATTAACCCAACCAAGATGGCAGTTAATTTGCATATCGGCCCGCAGAAGGAAGCCAAGCACTGCAGGAGGGAGCAAAGCTGCACAGATGTAAGCAAGCAGGACAGGGGAGAAAGGAGGGAGCAAGGCAGAGGAGATGAGAGGAAAGGAGGCAGCAGAGAAGGAAGCGAGGCAGTGGAGATGGGAGAGAGGACAGGAGAGAGGCGGTGGAAATGGGAGTGAACAAGGCAGCAGAAATGGGAGAGAGCGAGGTAGTAGAGAAGGGAGCGAGCAGCAGAGATGGGAGGGAACTTTGCTCAGGCCACAGGAAGCTCTATTCTTGCAGGAATCTTTTTGCAATGGGTCTCTAGTACATAAATAATACTAAAAAACCCTCCGAACACCATGTTTTAATTTAAAATGTTAAATAAATATAAAAACATGCACCCTTTGCCACCAAGCAATACTGAAAAGAACTCATATTTCAGTAGCCATATGTGTATATTTCAACAATAAAGATTTTAAAAAATAATAATAATTTTGACTTCCCAATTGAAATATTTTCCTGTTTCCAATTCTAGAAATTTTAAGTTTCTCCCAGACCAGCCTTCTATGACCAAATTTTTGACTCACACACTGGTTAGTTCCAATTGACTCTATTTCAAATCAACCTCCTCTCCTTCTTGAGAACTCAGTTTAGGTGAAACTTTTTTGAGCCTCCTTGAGCTTATCATTAAGGTATTTCTGAGGTCCCTAAGTGATCATTACCAGATTCTTCCAGGGACAGATGAAATTTGTGAACTCATACTACATAGCATATCAATGCAGGAAGGTAAGCATTGCATTTTAATGAAAATATATGATTCATTCTTTAAACATATTTAAATTCAATTAAACTAGGATTGATTAATATATGCATTATTTGGGTTTTATCTAATTACTCCATGGCAAAACTCCTATTTCCCTAGTAAAGCAAACTTATATTTTATCATCATGCATGTGTATAAAAGTACAACTTTTATAATAAAATTTACATATCATTTGTACATAAATTTTGTTTTATTAGAAGTCTAAGCTAGATGATTCTTTCCTTAAATCGTTTATTATTTTCCACTAAACACATAATTCACATCTCTCCGATAATGAAAACTCAGCAGAGCCATTGTTAACCATTTGCAAGAGATATATAAATCTAAATTATGGTCAGATCTTTGAATTTCAACAAGTAGTATTAAGGAAAAGATAATGAAATACTTTACAGAAGTTACTCTGGATATAAACCATGTATTTTATTAGCATAAATCTATTCATTTGTACCTAATCAGTATTCTTTTGTTCATTTGTTTCAAAACCTTAGTAAGTTAGCTTTGGTCAATCAAAGTAAAGTAGCAATGTGAAGTCTAATTATCCACCCCACGTAAAAAAAAAAAAAAAAAAAAAAAAAAAAAAAAAAGAGGGCCTTAATTAAATAGTTTACTGTCAGTTAAGCTGAAAATATATGTGTTTTTTGCTAAAACTCATCCTATCTCATAAAAGAGTAATATGCAAATTGACCATCACTCCAACACACAAGATGGCTGCCCCCATTTGGTCAAAGATGGCTGCCCCCAAGTGGACACAAGATGGCCACCACAAGATGGCCAGCAGGGGAGGGCAGTTGGGAGGGATCAGGCCTACAAGGAAGAGCAGTTGGGGGCAATCAAGCCTGCAGGGGAGGGCAGTTAGGGGCAAACAGGCTGGCAGTGGAGCAGTTAGGCATCAATCAGGCTGGCAGGGTAGTGGTTATGGTATGATCAGGCTGATAGGCAGAGTGGTTAGGGGAAATCAGGGGGGCAGACAGGCGAGCAGTTGGGAACCAGCAGTCCTGGATTGTGAGAGGGATGTATGACGGCTAGTTTAGGCCTGATCCTACCATGATCAGGCCTAAACTGGCCGTCAGACATCCCTCAAGGGGTCCCAGATTGGAGCGGGTGCAGGCTGGGCTGAGGGAAACCACCCCCCCCCCCATGCACAAAGTTTGTGCACCGGGCTTCTAATTTTAATATAATTTTTTTTAAATAAAGCAGATCATAATCTTGCATTAGGGTAGTCTTTGCCTTTGGAGTGGATGGGGCTTGATAAAGGGTACACCAGGTCATCCAGGGAGTTGTAATGCTCTGTATCTATATCTGGAGCATCAAAGAGCTATACACTCATAATCTGTGACAATTTATATATTGTGTTATTCTTCAATAGAAAGTTAAAAAATAACTTTCTATTTTGATAGCATTAGGTCAAGCACAGGCAATGTTGGTGATTTCATGAAATTATAATTATTGGTTAAGTGGATTTCCATCATTTTTTGAAAAGTAATGTTCTCCCTGCTAGGAAATTTATAAATGTATAAATCAAAGACTACCCAAACTAAGACCAATAGCCTTAAGATGTGTCTTTAAAATTATTTGTTTTGGGGTTCTTAAATTAATCTTCTGAATAGATAACTTGTATATAGTGTGTGGTATTTTCCTAAATATACAATAACATTTTACTGAGTTTACCACCTTTGAAGAATATAAAAATTCTACCCTGTTGAAAAGGAAGAAAATTTTATCCTTTGCAATAGTGTGGATGGACCCGGAGAATATTATCCTAAGTGACATAAGCCAGTCAGAGAAAGACAAATACAATATGATTTCACTCATATGTGGGAATTAATAAACAAACTGAACTACTAATCAAAATAGAGACAGACTTATAGACGAAGAGCGGGTGAATAGCTGGGGAGAGGTGAAAGCGAGGGGGAGGGATTAAGAAAAAAAAGAGAGAATGCGTGCACATGGACAATGTGGTGATTGCAGAGTGGAGGGGGATGGGTAGAGGTGGTAGAGGACACAGAGAGGATAAAAGCTGCTGAAAAAAATAAAATAATAATTAAAAAAATAATGATCAGTATGTTATATTTCAAAATTTGTATTACATAAAAACTGCAATAAACCATTTTGAGTTGCAGAAAGTTCAAGCAATAGATAAGAAAATAATACAAATGCTGAACGTGGAAGAAGATTAATTCTCACATAATTTTCAGTCCTTTACATGACTTAACAATAAAAATTTTCCAGATGTCTCTGAATACTTGCAGGGAAGTCATGTTAAAGAGTGGGCAGACCTACCCTCCTGCTTCCAAAGAGCGCATTAAGGATCAGTGAATAAATGGAAGAAGAAGGCAGGGACATTGGTAGAGACAGAAGACTTGGTGTTAATTAAATTAGCCTCACAAGAGGATCAGTCACTTCAGAGAGCAAAGTAGCCCACCCACCATTGGAAATGTTCACCCACATTAAGAGCAGTGATGTTAGTTTCCTATGGCTGCTCTAACAAATTACCACAAATGTACTGACAATACAAATCTATTATCTTACAGTTCTTAAGTTGGAGTCTTTCTGGATTAATATCAAGGTGTTAGTATGGCTGTGATTTTTCTGGAGGATCTATAAGAGAAACTATTTACTTGCCTTTTCCAGCTTCAGGAAGTCACCTTATTCCTTGGTTTGTGGCCTCTTCCCCTATCTTTCCCTAACTCTGAGCATCACAGCATCCTCAGAGTTCTTTCTGACTCTGACACTTCTGCCTCCCTCTTATAAAGACCCTCGTGATTACACTGGGCCAGTGATTGGCAAACTCATTCATCAACAGAGTGGCAAAACGCGGCTGGTGAGCTGCAAGTGGTTTGCAAGCCACAGTTTGCTGAGCACTGCACTGGACCCTGTTATATATTCCAAGATTATCTCCTCAACCTCCTTAATTATCTCACATCTGCAAAGCCCCCTTTGCCATGTAAGTTAAAAGATTCATAACTTGTCAATATTATAACATGGAGTCTTTATCATGATGATATGTTAACAGGTATATAGTAGGAGGCTAAACTAGATTGCCAAGCACCCTTCAAAGTTTTACCTTATTTTAAAAAATCAAAGAAATCAAATACCTGTTAACAACTATACAAAAAGTTTATTTATATTAAGAAACTGACCATACAGTAAATCTGATTCTCTTCATTTCAATTGATTACTATTATCTCTCTGTGTGTCCACACTATGTGGTTGGATATTTTAGATTTTAAAAAAATCATTGCTTAGAAGAAACCCAAGCTCCTCTTTGAACAGTGGCTACATCCAGCTGATCCAAGAATGGACACGTGCTAACAAATCCTTGTTGAAAAGTGTGCAGCTAATAAGTTCAGGCAATAATGACCACTGATCAGGGAATTATTGTAGGTCTTTTGAAAAAGGAAGAGAGAGAGAGAGAGAGAGAGAAAAAAGAGGCAAGGCAGATAGGGTTTATGTACAACAATTTTTTCTCCTTAGTACACACTGCTAAATAGAAAGAGAATGATCAAGTTCCTGACTTGCAATTCATTTCTCAGAAACTATTAAGTATTCCAATGAAAAATATAGCTTAACTAACTCATGTATGAATTTCATCCATTTATATATAACCACTCTTCTCATGTAGCCTTTAACAAAAGATATGGAATAAAGTACTCTGCAATTGGATGAATAGAAATATTGAATTATGCTTGAAGCAATTGGTGGAGTTATCTTGGTAGACATTAATGTGAAAACAGTGGCCACTCAATCCATCAGTAGAACAGTTTTTGTTCTAGAAGATTCTATTGAACTTGGGAAAAATTTCTCTAAGAAAAAAAGTTTTCTTCATGAAGCTACCAGTAGTACAAAAGGGTACATATGTATATCAATTAAATTTCTATTGTAATCCTTTTGTTTCATATTAAAATCAATAATAAACCAGAAGCTGTGCTCAGCTTTGGGAATATAAGGGTAACAGTAGACATGGTATGAAGGATCTCATATTTCATGGTGAAATTGAGACCAAGAAAAAAATAGGTGATAATCAAAGCAGGAAATAGTTGTGATAGCAGCCTGCATGAGAGGCCCTGGACCCATGATAGGGAACTCAGTGTAGACTCACATGAGGAACTAACTCTTTAATAAGTCTGTAAGGATGGCTCAATATCTGAAGGCAAAAAAAGGATCTGTGACCGAGAAAACAGCATGTACAACAGCATAAATTCTATAACCACTCGCCATAATCAAGAACTCAGAGTAGTTCAGTATGGCTGAACTACAGAATCAGATAGAAGAATAAAGGGAGTTAAAACTGGCTATGGAGCTAGAGGCTGGATCATGAAGAATCATAAACACCACCCAACATCTTTGAGTATTTTCAGATAACATGAATACAATTAATATGGCCACCTCTATGTCTATTGACTTCACAAACAAATGAAGCAAATCAACAGAAAGAATCGGACTTACATGGGTTCTCCATTCCCCCCTCCCCATCATTCAAAAAAGGGTCCAATTGTTATTTTCTGTTTAGATTATGATAATTACTTCATTCACAAAGAGGAAATGCATATAGCTTTTGCTTGCCGAGATGATGTTAGGGAATATAATTATAGCAAAATGGAGATTTGGAAAGGACAAGTAGCTGACTATATTTGTTGCTCAGGAGGTAGATTGGGACAAGTGAAGTGATGAGTAATAGCTGTGGGAAGGAGAGCAGAGGGAGAACATTGGTAATACATTCTGAATGGAGATATGGGGGGGCTCTAAATTCTGAACTAGAGATGAAAGTTACATGTGGATGCTAAACAATGAAGGGACTTGTTGGTCAGGGGGCAGGCAACATGGAATGGTTCTACCCATTTGCAAGAGTTTGTACATCCAGAGTTAAAAGTACATGCCAACACTTATGCATCAACCAAAAAGATACTTAAAAATTGATAATCATGTTAAAGAACAGAATAAGAATCAATGACAAGGAGAATAAGAGGGAAGGAAAGGATTTCTTAGAAAAAAATGGCAGTATTTATTTTAAAATAAAATATATTCTGCCTCTTACACCCACACAAAAGTGAAATAAAATTTGCCAAGAGGAATTTTCCAATTGTCAAAGCAAAAAATTGGCAGTCCTAATTGTACTTGCTACAAATGAATAAAATGAATACTCTCCATGAATCATTCTCAAAACTGTCCAGTACAAAATCCTAAGTAGTATCCCTATATTTGAATATTCTATATTTTATTATTTATTTATAACCTGCCTTGCTTTCACAAACAGACCTAAATCATCTGAAAGCAACTTTATATATTAAAACAATATAAATATAAACTTAAAGGAATGAGAGCTCAGGAAAATAAAGTTAAAATAAGAGCTAAAGTTGGGATAGGAGATGAGCAGAGATAGGGACATGATGTTGCTTTAAAGGCCAACATCAATCTTCAACACTTGGTTAGGCCACAGCTTTGTCCCAGGATTAGAAGAAAGGAAAAATAGTTAACTCTATAGTGCTATTTACCTGTGAAGAAAAATTACTAGAATATTAGAAATATATGTTTAGATTTTAGGTATCAAATATGAATAAAAGAGAGTTTAGTTCAATGCATATTGTCAGGGTTCATTTTAGGAAAAATAAGATCATTAGTAAATATCATTAAAAGCCCTAGTTTAAATACTATGTCATATCCTTTTCCATGTTTTGTCTTCAATAAGTTAACAATGCCTTAGTGAACTGAGAATACTATCCAAAGTATGTTGTAAATCATCTTTCCAGAATTTCTTTTCAAGTCCAAAAGTTACTTCCAATGTAAAAGAGACTATGGAACTTGGAGATTCGTATATTACTATTATTATCATAACTATACTTTTTCATGAAAATATATCAAATATTTAATTTCTCTCTCCAGATCTTATTCACTAAGTAAACCTGATTTACAAAATCTGTCTATAAAAGCCTGTGATTTTATAAAGATTATCTAAAAACTATATTTGATAAAACCAAAATACATATTTGAGCAAAGTAGCCTTTTTATTGCAATTTTGATTCAAATTATTTTCTACAAAATATGTACATATATACTAAAAAATTTTTCTAGCAGTGTGCATTTTGAATAAACCAAACTCATAGTAAAATACACTTTAAAAAGTTATTTGAAATACGTACTTCTCTTGTTTCTTGCTCTTTATATACCCTTGAACTACTGACCTTTCAGGCTCCATTAACATGTGAAAATATGTATCTTAATGTTTATGTATTATATGACAAAGATTTCACAGTTAAAATTAACACCAAATTTTTTAAAACCATAAGTGATTGTTTTGTTAAATACAGTCCCCATTTAGCCTACCTATGATGCCAATCTGTTTTATTCTTATTTTGTTCCCAAATTATGGGGGGAACCTAAAATAGAGTTTATTTTAATTGTATACCAAAAAGAAACAAATTAAGGAATTTGATACATCAAAATTTAATTACAAAATAAGTGCTAAATAATCTAATAAAGTCACAATGCACTCAAATACTCATCTGATTCATCTTATCACGCAAAGTTTCTGAAGTCAGAGAAAAATAAATTTAACTCCTAAAAAGTTGACACTTATTTTTAAAACATAAATGCCAACTACTAGTTTCTGAAATTAGTTGGGGAAAAGAAGAAAGAATTGAAAAGGCAATGAGAAGAAAAGTGGCTGCTTAATACAATATTTAACATGAGAAAGAAAACATAAGAATTGTAACTGAGTCTTCTTTATTGAAAACAACTATATGTTTTCATATGAAAGGCAGCATTATGCATTCATGAATTTAAGAACAGGAGGCAAATGACTTTTCTATGGGAGAGCATATCTTTGTAATTATTTTTTGGCACATCAGTTTGAGAACATTTTAGATGTGGTTAACTTGTACTTATTAAGTATAATGAGATACATATAATTGAAGATCATAGATATTAGAAAAAGGAATAAGGTTGTAACTGACTCATTTCCTCATTTAAGGAGTTCTCTGATAGATGCACCCTTAAAATAATCTTTTCCAGAACTTCTTCCATTTTTACATATGCATTTGTAACTTTTAAAAGGGAGCTTTACAGGAATTTTTTATGTCATCTAAAATGCTTGTTAGTTGGAAGTAGAAGAGAGTAAAGGGGGGCAGATAAATGGTGAAAGAAGATTTGACTTGGGGTCATGAACATACAATATGTAGATTATATATTATAAAATTGTGCATCTGAAAAATAGAAAAATAAAAAATAAAATTATTTTTGTATATCAGCTACTTCCATTAGGCACTTTATTTGGATAACAGAATAAGATAATCAAACAAAACAAAATAACAACAAAATTCTAAGGACCCTGATCTATTATTCAGATGAAAACCCCAAGAATTATCTTCACATCCAAATACTTCAGGGAAAGACAATAGGCATTTACAGAAACAGATATTCTTGGATGGTACTTTCAGGAATAATCACTTCTTAAGAAGTCTCACTCTATCTAAGATTCAAAACAGTGGTAATAAGCTCAACCTGTACTCCAGATACAATATATAACTATGATTATCATTAACACTTCATCAATAAATATTCTGAATGACAGTCTTACTATTAACCTTACCCAGATTAAAATAAACTATAATAAACCATACTTGAATCTAAATTTGACAATTTTGAAATCCATAAAATAATTAAGGCTCTATTCCAATATATTTTTACACTACATTGAGGATATTACTTATTTTGTTGCATTCAAACATGCTGATAGAAGAACTTAGAAGTTCACAAATAAATGAATTTACCAATGGAATGTTTTCTTATTGAATACTTCAGTTATTCTGACAAAGTTTTACCATCAATGCATTTGATGATAAAAAAAATCATGAATTAATGTGTAGGCTAACTATGCTTCAGCATTGATAATAGTGTGTGTGTGTGTGTCACACAATGATTTGAAAAGTCATCATTCAGATATATTATTTCAAAGTTCTGATAGGAAAGGTTATAATATCCTAAAATGAAGGAGGATGCAAATTTATTTTCTAAAATTAGAGGATTTTAGCATTAAACACTATGCAATACTTTCTGTCATTATTCTTTCCTTTATCTCTGAATTTAAAGTAACATAAACCATCTTAAGTCAATTATTCACATTCTGATTAGCATGTAGGCAGTATTCTATTTTTTTTTTCATACCAAGTTTCCAAAAGGAAGAGAGATGCCACAGATAAGACATTTGCATGTTGTTACTTTGAAGACAGAAACTGAATTTCACGCTAAGATATTCAATTTGCTGACCTGGGAAAATTGTTTGGGGGTAAAATGCTTTATTTATTTCTCAAGTATCCCATTAAGTATTTATTATAAGAATTCCATATAATGATTCATGTTTTCTAAATAAAAGTCTTTGAAATTATATATATATGTGTGTGTGTATATATATATATATATATATATATATATATATAATAATTCCCTTTTGCACTGTCAGTTTAATACCATGTGTTTAGATTCTACAGACCCATGATTTGAACATGACAAATGTATACAACTCCTTTAAGTATATAACTAAAGAATAATACCTATAAGACACTAATATATTAAATTCATATTAGATGCATTTATATCTAATATCTAATAAGTTTTCCTTCTTTATATCAGAACTCTAAAAGAAGAAACTCTTATTATGTCAAAAATGAAATGTGACTTCTCCTTTCAAAAACAGATACAAAATACTCTTATTCAATAGTGTTATATGCTACTTTTAAACAGCTTTTAAAACAAAAATATAGATTAAAATAAATTACACTTAGAGTTAAAAAGTAAGAACTAAAGCTGAAATATTTTAGAATTTAATGTGAGTTAAATCAACTAATGATTACCCAATCCATATAAATTGAGTCTCAGTGAGTGCAAATCATTAATGTCATTTATGTAGAGGTCAATTTGAAAGTATTCTGAGCACTAAATTTGAAAAAAATGTCCTATAGAAGTAACTGTTGTTTTAAGAAAAAAATAAATTTACCCTATGAATATGTGAGTTTAATATTTATACTGATAAAAAAAATCAATAAGTAAGTGTAAGTAACTGAAAGTTTGGGAGATGTGTATTGATGGTTATAAACAAGAAATGATGTATAACCAGAGTTTTTAGCTTCATACTTCACAACTCATTTATAAAGAAGGCAAATATAAACTCATCTAGACTAGGGGACTGTTACTTAAGTACTCAAAGGTCTATGGTACAGAAGGCACCAATTGATTTTAGGGAGAAAGACTAGTGTTATACAATGTGAAAGCCACTCTGACTTGTCTAACAACCTGCCCATGGCAGAATGAATGAACATCAATTTTTCATATACTGCCAACCTCATGTGAGAGACTATTCAAACCTTGAAAATGTAATTCAAACTCAATAGCAAAATGTAAAAGAATACAAAATAAATCAAGTTCAGACAGTACATATACATACTAATTAGAATATTTTTAAATTATGCAAATGTAATTTAACTCAAAAGTTGGTGAGAACAACCAGAGTTAAAGTATAGTGTCTAGATAAGAATAAATTAGTACTTTAGTAAAAACCAGCCCAAGATTAATGAAAATAGTGTTCTGGGTGGATAGCATCTAATCAGCCAGCAGAATCATGAGGAGGATGGGCTGTCTTCTCACATTCACAGTCACCTGTCCAGTCCCTGCGGGTCAATCAGGCTCCTGAGAGATGAGAGACCGCAGCAGGAGAGCAAGGAAACTTTTTACCAAGTGACATAAATTTCTTCTGCAAACCCTTTAGATTTTGGAAGATTAACATCAGATTTTAACCACCCCCTCAAATAGAACTAAACAATGTAGAAACTATGAAGTGATTCTCCCCTTACCCTGTGAATCATTACAGAACATATACTACCACATAGTATCCAATTCATATTTCCATAACCAAAGACAGGTTTTTGGAAGACGGCTACAGAGATTATTAAAGGTTGAAAAATAACACCTGTTAGAAAGAGGGAGCATGAGAGGTTTTCAAGGTAAAATAAGCTTGAAAAAGGAGAATTGGAAGGATTTAATTTGCTGTAAGGAACATTCTGACACTGTGGTTCAGTAAACATTAAAGCGGTTTGCTGAGACCACGGAAATGACAATCCTGAAAATCTTTAAACACAGGAAGGACTCTGACCGCAGCTGCTCAGGGTCAATGTGGGCTTTATTCAACTGAAACTCTCCCCGCGTCTTCCAAGCCTATGAATGTAATTGTAAATGCCAACACCAACAGTATATTCCATCAGACACTTCTGATTCAGCACCATACAGCGGCTGGTGGGGAGGGGAGGGGGGTTGCCAGGACCCACTTTTTACAGTGCATGAAAGCATGGGAGGCAATACTTTGTCACAATTAGCAGTCCTAGTGGTATCTTTGGGTTCCTGCACTTTCTTGTTTAGATTTCTCACACAAATCAAATATAGCACTTTTTAAAATATATTACAGGTTTTTATAATAGATTACAGATTTGAATAATCCATGCTAAGGCAGCAATAAACCATGATGGAAAGTACCAAAAAGTAAATAAAAATCAGGCAACCTAAGTTTTCCTTCTTTATAGCATAAAGACCAAAATACTAGTTTTTAGATTAAACTAGGAAAATAGTTCTTTAAGTTTAGACATTTAGTCACTAATAACCCAAAACAAAAAAAAATACAAAATGCCACAAATGTTTACTTGAAGTACATCTTAATCCTTAAAACATTAGTCTCTATATAGTATGTACTAAGGAATGAATTAATACTATATTAAAGTCATAGATTCTGGTCAAAATTATTTTTTAAAAATGAATAAATCAAAGAGTAAGCCAAATTAAATAGTTTACTAAATTAAACAGCAGTCACTCAAATTGCATGTGAGTACATTTGTATATCACAACAAACTATCCGATTCATATTTCCGCAAAGAACTCTTGGTCTTTCCTTGGAGACTCTCCATCGTTAATCATTAGAATGAGTCAAGTTTCCACATCGAACACCTTTAACCTTTGCCAGCACTCTGATGCAAAATATTTAAAAGTTTCTTTTCTTCTAAAGTAGCAGCGGCATTATTCAACTAATCCCAACCGCTGACTGACTCCCCAAAGCACGGCTAGAAAGTGCCGTTCAAACTTTCTACACTGTCCAGATGAGCAGATCCATAACTGGAGACAGCCAACGGGAGCTAGCCCTACAGCCCCTCAGAAGAATGGCATTCAGCAAATATTTGCACCGGAAATGCTAAAGAGTGTGCTGAAAATACACATGTAAACACGTACCCCTAACAGTCAACAAACTGTATAAACAGACACAATACGCCTCTAAGAGAAGGTCATTATCCACCCCCCACTCAATGTACCAGGACAGTGCCTCTTTGTGTTTACAATGATTTTGAAGGCGAGCGTGTGCGTTTTGTGGTATCTCTGTGTGTGTGTGTGTGTGCGCGTGTGTGCGTGTGTGCGTGTGTGTGCCTGTGTGTGTGTCTGTGTGTCTGTGTGTCTGTCTGTGTGTGTGTGCAGCGCGTGTGTGCAGGTTACCGGAGAGGGAGATCCGTTCTTGCAGAGGGGCCCTCGGAAGACTCCTTTAATGCCCCGGTAGTGCCCATTGCTGAGATGTCTCGAACTGATGACCAGGTAACAAGCCATGTGGGTCCAGGCGGACGGGAGGTGCGGAGTCTCAACTTCTTACCAGGCGAGCCGCCGCGGGAATGCGGCTGGCTTCTCAGGAGCAGCAGCGACTGCCCCCTCCCGAGGAGAAGCGGCCAGCAGGACGCTGGGGGCGCGCGTCCCCGCTCCTCGCCCTGCGCGCTGGGCTCCCACGGCCCGGTCCCGGCTGCTCTGCGGGCGGCGGCAGCCACTGATCACTTAGGGCACCCCGCGAGCCAGTCCACATGCTGCTCTGACCAGGTGGCGGCGAGGCGGCTGCTCCGCCGCAGGGCCGGAGAGATGGGTTTTTCAGGACAACTTCCAGGGTCCGCTGGGGAATCAGGAACTCCCCTCCTGCTCCTCTTGCTCCTCCTGCCCCCACCTGCGCGCACCGACGCCAGCCCGGGGACGCTGGGCCAGGGTCCCCCAGCCTCTGGCGGGGCGACGGCAGGCTGCGCTGTGGGTTCGGCGCCGAGGATCCAGCAGCAGCATCAGCAGCAGCAGCCTGTGCGGAGAGTGTGGCGGGGAGTCCTTGGGAGCGCCAAATCCCTGCGCCCGCGGCAGTGGCGGGGGAGGAGACGGGGAAGGTGACAGGCGGGCTGGGGAGGGTAGGGGGCTGGGGACGTAGGGACTGGGAGCAGAGCTGGTAGCACCGCAGCTCAGAGCAGTTGGGGCACACGGGGTGGCCGGCCCGCCAGGTTAGGAGGTGACAGCTGCCGTGGCATCAGCCGCCCAGCCCTCTGGTCCCTGCACCGCATCTGTGCACCAAGTTTGCACTGTTTGGGGGCCGAGGTCTGCAGGGAGGAGACGAGCAGGAAGGGAGCGTTTTCTTACCCTCCCTGCCAGCGCACCCTCAGCAGTGCCTCTGCACTGAAGGTCAGCTTAGCAAAAGCCACAGCTCCCCAGCCAGCCGGGGGTGAGGATGAGTGGGGCGGCCCCAAATAGGGCGCACACATTAGATGCGCTGTGGCAGGTGATAGATGGAGAAGGAAGCAAGTTTTAGATAGAAAACTTACATAAGGAAACATGCCTATGTGTATATATGCATACATACATATCCAGAGTTACACTCACAAATCATCCTGTAGCTTCAGAGAGGCAGCTATTTTTGGTCGGTAAAGTACTTTCTGTCTTCACAATCTATAAAATCACCCCTCGGAAATGTTATTTTTAACGGACATTGTATCCTTTACTCTAAATCAAGCCACCAGGGCGCGAGCTGCACTGGGAATAAAAGACTTACTTGTGCAGAAGAGGGGAGAGAGGCCTTGCAGAGTCAGAAGGCACCCTCTCCCCAACCCCGCCGACCTAATGGGGTTCTGCCATCCCTCTCACCCCACCTGGAGGGCCTGTGCTGGCGAGAAGATGAGCATAGGAGTGCATATATCTCAATGAGCATAGGGATGCATATATCTTTGGGAATATGTGTGGGTTTTGTTGTTGTTGTTGTTTTGTTTTTTTGTGTTTTTTTTTTGTTTTTTGTTGTTTGTTTGTTTTTTTAGTTTTTTCAGGTAGAAACTCAGAAGAGAGACTATGGTAACTCTATTTTTAGTTTTTTGAAGGAACCATCATGTGGTTTTCCATAGTGGCTGTACCAGGCTACATTCCCACCAGCAGTGAGTGAGTGTTCTTTTTTCTCCACAACCTCTCCAACATTTGGTATTGCCTGTCTTGTTGGTAATAGCTATGCTAACAAATGTGAGGTAATATCTCATTGTAGTGTTGATTCGTGATTCCCTACTAGGTAGTGAAGCTGAACATCTCTTCACATATCTGATGATCATTTGTATGTCTTCTTGGGAGAGGTGTCTGTCCTTTTTTTTTCTTTCTTTTAATTGGACTGCTGTTGAGTTGTATATGTTCTTTATGTATTTTGAATAGTAACCCTTGGTTGGAGCTGTTGTTTGCAAATATCTTCTCCCGTTTGGTTGATGGTCTTTTTGTTTTGTTGGTGGTTTCTTGGGCTGTGCAGAAGCTTTGTAGTTTGACACAGTCTCGTTCACTTTCTTTTGCCTTTACTTCCCTTGCCTTTGGGGTCAAATTCATAAAATGTTCTCCAAGACAGGGTCCTAAGTTTAGTACCTATGCTTTTTTTTCTGTGTGATTTGTTGTTTCAGGTCTTATATTTAGGTGTTAAATCTATTTTGAATTAATTATTGCTCAAGGGGACAAAGAGTTATTTAGTTTCATTCTTTTGCATGTGGCTTTCTAATTCTCCCAGCACTATTTATGGAAGGGTCTTTCTTTATTCCACTGTGTGTTTTGGGCTCCTTAGCATTATCCATAGTGTCCAAAACATGAACACAACCAAGATGTCCTTCAATAGATGATTGGGTAAAGAGGATGTGTCAATGGAATACTATTCAGCCATAAGACAAAGTGAAATATTGCCATTTGCAACAACATGGATGGACTGTGAGAACAGTATACTAAGTGAAATAAGTCAATCAGAAAAAGCTGAGAACCATATGATTTCCTTTATATGTGGGATATAAAACTGAATCTCAGAGACTCAAACTGACAGCAGCATGGTAGTTACCAAAGGGAAGGGGTGGGAAGAAGTAGAGGGTAAAAGGGGCCAAATATATGGTGACAGAAGATGATTTGACTATAAGTGGTGGGTACACAATACAATATAGAGATCATGTACATAGTAATGTACACCTGAGACCTGTATGAACTTATTAACCAATGTCACCCCAATATTCTTAATTAATTGTTTAAAGTTGACCTCATTTCACTCATTTGTCTTATCCCTGGAATTAATTGCAAGGTTAAGGCTAATGCTCCCAGCCCTCTCCCCAGTTTTCTCCTTTCTGTCCCCCACAGTGCTCCATTTGCATCCTAGTGGATACTGAGGACCACTCACAAATGACAGAAATTGATAAAAGAAAACAGTCAATTTGTGTGTTTTTTCTAATCAAACAACTCAAAAACCTCTTAATTAAACCCATTAAAATAACTATGGTAACTGCCCAATACAGGCTTGACTTTTTTTTCATTATTACAATAGCTTATGTCCTTAGTATTTATTAAGAAACACACAGATGTATTTCTCATTTAAGACACTTTTTTAAGTGTTTGTAAAATGTCTTAATATGTAAAGTGAAAATGCCAATTCCTTGCAAACTTTGAATGCAAAATTACTTACACTAAGATAGTGCAATGTAAAGCTTGTAGGAATTGTTTATTTTGTAACTATCTTGTTGGTGAGAGTTTTTGAAATTAAAAAATATTATGGGTAGTGACAATACATATACACATCCACCTTTTCTTTCCTGTTAAGACACAGTATGTTTAAAGAAGTTTTGTTTATTAAAATTAGAGTTGAAAAATGTTTTGTGAAGCTGAGAATAAGTAATATTACTCACATATGAACATTAGATCTATTCCATACAAATAGCACAATATATGTGCAAATAGTAAAATTTCAAAATCAAGAGAAGGTTTTGACAAAAACAAAAATAAAGGAGATAGTGTGGCTCAGTCTATAACTACTATCTCTTCATAAATGTCAGTAGCAAATAGCATTGAAAATCTAAGAGTAAGTATCTTTAATTGACTTGAAAAATGAATGATGTCACATGTTATGAATAACGGTTCCAAGGATATTATGCCTTCTTCGTTAAGCAACTATAATTCCCAGTGATGTTTAATTATTTTTAGGAATCAGGTACACATTTCTAAAATGAAAAGACTGACTTAAATAATCAAAACGGATACAATACAGCCTGGCTAGTATTGCTCAGTGGTTAGAGCATCACCCCTCTCACTGAAGAGTCTCCCTTTGATTTCCAATCAAGGACATGTACCTGGGTTACAGGTTCATCTCTGGTCAGGGGGAGGTGATGTGTCCCTCTCACATTGATATTTTTCTCCCCCCCCTCTCCTTCTCTCCATTCTACTCTCTAAAAAAAAATAATGAAAAAATTATTTTTGGGTGAGGATTAACAAATAAAAAGGATACAATTAAAATATATAATTCTATTGTAGTATTTTTAATTAAAATTATCTATTAAATATCCTGGCATTTTTGTTCATTTGACTAATATCCTATATACATCTGAGTTTTCCCCTAAGAAACAATCCATTGTTATAGTAATGTTTCAAAGACTGTAGTAATTTTCCTAAATTTCTTTAAAATTATTTCCTTTTTGAGGTCATTCTTTTTAGAAATGAATTATGCCAATTCTATTAATTTGGCATATTTTAAGTCAGTTATGGTTGGTCTTTGCTTTTCTTTTTACGCATCCATCTTAAAATATCAAAAGGGAAATTGGCACATTTGCTATTCAGCCAATTTTAAGAATAGTTTTTAAAACAAACAAAAAAGAACAGTTATCTTCTCTTGATTGCCAGATTATGATTGATATCTATCAGTGTGGTGTCCTCATAGTCAACAAGACCTCATCATTGCTGCCCACATTCCAGATGTGGTTTGCTCAACCTGAAGAAACATGTGTGTTTTTATTTTTTTTTAATATTTTATTGATTTTTTTTACAGAGAGGAAGGGAGAGGGATAAAGAGTTAGAAACATCCATGAGAGAGAAACATTGATCAGCCGCTTCCTGCACACCTTCTACTGGGGATGTGCCCGCAACCAAGGCACAAGGCCTTGACCAGAATCAAACCTGGGACCCTTCAGTCCCCAGGCCAACACTCTATCCAGTGAGCCAAATCAGCTAGGGCAACATGTGTGTGTTTTATCTACAGTGTTGCTATAGTCACAAGATTGTTCAGTTGTATTAACTTCTCTTTTTATTAAAGGAGATACTTTTTTTTTTCACACCCAGACATTAAACATTCTCAGAGAAAGCGAGAGGAAAGTAAAAACAAACAAAAAAAACCTTTAAAATAAGCCAACACTGAATGGGTTTTAGATACAGGTCGAATTCTATTCCAACAGCCAATTTGAAAACCAAATATCACATGCAATTTTATAAGGCCCACTCATGTAAAGCAATAATTGATCTGATGAGTTTTCATTCCACAAAAGGGGATATGAATGGCAAAGGACATGGATTTAATTCCATAACCAATTTGTTGCTTCCACATATTTTCCGATGCATGACTGTGTCATGGACAGAGTGAGAACATCTCTTTTCCATTACCTGTGTTCAACATATCTTAAATCAATCCCCTTATCTCCATATCCACTATCCCACCTCATTCTAAGTCAGCATCACCTCTTACTTGGACCACTGCAATATCCTCCTAATAATCTTCCAGTTCCCAATGTCATACACAATTTGCTCTCCATATCTAACATCCACAGTGATAATTAAAACATAGGTCATATTCTATGTTAAACCACTTAATGGCTACATATTGCACTCACAATAAAACCTTGCTTGCTGCAGTCCCTGCCCACTTTCTTCCACTGCATTCCCCTCTCCCTGGGCTCCTCAGGATGTTCCCCACGCACCCAGTTTGTCGCCCAGGAGAGCCTCTGCTCCAGCTGTTCCTTCCCCCAGAAATGTTCTTATCTGAGACTCATCAGGGAACCATCTTCTTGGTCACATTTAAAGACTGTTCAGAGAGGCCCTCTTGACTACCGAAGCAAGTAGAGCTCTCTGGGATCTCTTTCCCACAAAAAACTTTTTTAAAGTAAAAGAATAGATTTGATTTTTTTTTCAGAGAAGTTTTAGGTTTACAGAAAAATTGATCAAAAAATATAAAGAGTTCCCACATAATCCTTACCTTGTCCTCCCAACACACAGTTTTTTCTGTTATTCTTGTCTTGCTTTTGTGTGATACTTTTTTTTAATTGATGTCAATATTGATATAATATTAACTGAAGTCCATAATTTCTATTAAAGTTCACTCTTAGTGTTACATATTCTATGGATGTGGACAAATGTATAATGGTATGTATCCAAGACCACAATATCATACATGTATTTTCACTGTTCAAAAAAGCACCCATGCTCCATCTATTCTATCCTTCTTCTATTCCCTGAGTCCCTGGAACCCACTGATCTTATTACTTTCTCCCTATTTTTGACTTTTACAGAATGTCACATAGTTGGGAATTATACCGAATAGAGCTATTTCAGATTGCCTGCAAGGATCTGGAATTTACTGGCATTGTGATAGGAGTTTAAAATTGGAAAAACACATTTAGGAAACTGGCAGTATCTAGTAAAGCAAAACTCTATTAATGCCATGACCCAGAAACTTGATTCCTAGGTAAATACCAAAGGGAAATGAGTACTTATACCCATATTCTGCCACAAGCAAAGAGGCAGAAGGTTAGTACATTTGTCATCATATATATATATATATATATATATATATATATATATATATATATATACCCAGCAACCCTTACAGCAGAATGACCTGAATGACCAGTTATTATGATGCTCACTGACCATCAGGGGGCAGACGCTCAATACAGGAGCTGCCCCCTGGTGGCCAGTGCACTCCCACAGCAGGAGCGCAGCTCAGTGAGAAGCCCAGCTCACATGTGCGAGCACAGGGGCAGTGTTGGGAGCCTCTCCTGCTTCTGCAGCAGCACTAAGAAGCAGCAAGCCAAGTGGTAAGGAGAAGGCAGTGGGGAGATCAAGAGTGAGCCGGTGGGCGGTTAGGAGCAAGGAGATCCATATTGTGAGAGGGATATCCAACTGCTCGTTTGGGCCTAAACCGGCAGTCGGACATCCCCCCAGGGGTTCCACATTGCAAGAGGACACAGGTAGGCTGAGGGCCCACCCTCATGCACAAATTTTGTGCATTGGGCCTCTTTAATTTGATATAAGCATAGAAGGTGAACTTAAAGTCTCATATACTTATTTAGTCCATGTGCTGAGCAATAGTCCAAACCAATGCCTAGGTAGTGGTCTGGGTTCACTTTCATCACCACTGAGAAGCAGACTATAAGTAGAATAAGGTTAACATCTTCCCAGGAAAGGGGTTGGACCTGATGCAGAGATGGAGGTAGGCAATTAACTTGTGTATTTCATGCCCTTTAGGAAAGCGTTCATCTCCCAACCTGGAAAGCATGACGTAGTTTCCATCTTCAGAACTCACTATGGGCACCACCAAGCGTAGGCTGCCCTAGCTGCGGCCAGACTCAACTGACAGCCCAGAAGCACAGACCTCCACTGCTGACATGGACCACCACGGAGCCAGACATGGAATCAGGTCTTCCTTTTCTAATTTCTTCAAATGTGCAGTCACGCACCACTTACAGAGAGAGATACACTCTAAGGAGTGCATCATTGTGTGAATGCCAGAGTGTACACTCACATAAACGTAGACAGTATAATCCACTACTGCTGTTGTGTGTGCTTTGCTTTTGTAGGACTGGGAGAACAGTAGGTTTGTTTATACCAGCATCACCATAAACACCTAGGTAATGCAGGGCTATGACTGCCACCACATTGCTAGGCAATAGGAACTTTTCAGGTCCATTCTCATCTTACTGGGCCACCCTTCTATATATGGGCCATTGTTGACCAAAACATTGTTTTGTAGCATATGACTGTATATGTGAGACTACAGATATATTGTGATCCTGTTTTTTACTTTAAAAAATATATAGCATGACTATGAATAGCTATAACATTTAAAAATAAGTTCATCTGGCAATATACTTTTTTTTGTGAAAGTCTTCAGAAACTCTATAGACTTTAATATAGATTTTTTTTGTTTCCCAAACACTTCTTCATCTCGTTTCTGTCATTCTAAATTGCCTTGCTGATTTACTAATTGCATCTTTTTCTTACATTGGCCCTTTTCCACTGTTGTTTTCTTTTTTATAGGAATGTTACATTTTGCCCTAATAGTTAACTGAACAGAGATTTAAAGCATTGAAATAAGAAAGAGCTATATATTTTAATTGCCTGATAGCTAATTCAGTTTGTCTCCAAATAAAGCTATTCGTCCTTCAAATTTGCCTGTAACCAGCACGTGCCTCTAAGTCAACATCACCACAGGGAATTGGCCAGCCCAGGGACAGGCCATGATCACTAACAGGACCAGAGGACTCTGAGCTGCCCCAGCTGCATGGACTTACTTACCAATCCCTCGTTTTATAGGTCTTAACTGCCAGTGAAATGTTCTACTTAGAGTAGCTACTGTTTCCAACCTTTTTCTTATAAACATATTTTACTGGCATGGGCATTGGAAGTCATGGTAAACAGATGAAGACCTTTAGTATTTTCACACTGGCAAATCTAAAAATTAATACAAACTTTCAGGACTGAGAGCTCATTTGTGCTTATGGAATTCTAAGAAAGAAAAAAAGAGCATAGAGGACGAAAACATGAGAGAGCTTTTTTTTTTTAACAGCATCACTAAGATCTTTAAGATAGTGGTGTTTCCCCTGAAGTGAACAATGGGTTGAGAGCAACCAGAGTGTCCTGTGGCCCTCCCTTGAAACAAACAGTGTAGTATTTGAGTTCCGCCTCCTCACAAAGCAAATAACAAAGGTGTGTGTGTGTGTGTGTGTGTGTGTGTGTGTGTGAGAGAGAGAGAGAGAGAGAGAGAGAGAGAGAGAGAGAGAGAGAGAGAGAGAGATTTAATCAAAGCCAAGAAAACAATTTGGAATGAGGTTCTCTCAGACTTAGATTCAATAACTAATTTTACAAAAGGGCACAGTAAGTCACACAGTTAAATTTATACTGTGTGCTGTGAGAATACAGTGCAAATGATAAGAAATCAAACTAATCTCATGGATTTATTTTAAAAGTATTTTCCAGGATTTGTCTTCAAGTAAAAATAAAAAGTTGCAGTTCATTGTTTGGGATTCATTAAAGCTACATCCCAGAGAAACTACTGATACTGAATGATATTGTGCTGAGTCATTAAGAGAGAGATGCATGCCACTTTCCCACAATAATCCAGAGATACACAGCCAGTCAAACAAGACCCATTCATAAACCTCATTGTAGAGCACCAAACCCCATCCACACTCCTCCCTCTTCTCCCAAAAGAGTCCCCAAAGCACAGGAAGTGGAAAGAGATTTCTGATTATAGTATCTTAAAGAAACAGGAGTCCTGCTATTTGCCTAGCATTTTTGTGTTCTCATTTCACTGTTTCCAAAACCACCATTCCAGTTTCACAAAACTGTCGAGAGAAGAGAGCCTTGTTGCCAGCAAAAGTCAATAAATGTAGCCACCATCATGCCCTTTTAGGGCTCAGAATCCCAGCAGAGGCTGGAAGGACAGTAATGCACTTCACTGTAGCTAAGGACCTCTTCTGCTTTCCTGGAGCTTTGCCATGTCACATTCAAGGGCAGGAGCCATTTATTTTAACACAAAGTGACTTTTCCAAACCTTACCATTTCCGATGTGCAGGTGCCACTGTTTTAAAATACACTTTATTGTACATAATCTTCAAATTCAAAATGAAACTTAGTATGCTTGAATTATTATGATATCTGTTCTCATCACTTTGGAGATGATATAAGATGTATTAAGTACTTAAGATCAGTAGACAGAATTTTAATTCCTCTTAATCCCACTCTGCATATTGAAGAAAAAAAACACACACAACATCTAAATCTTACTATCTGCATAAATTAAGGGAAAGATGGAAAGAGGAAATATATGGAGTGTCATCCACATGCCAGGTATTTATATACATTATGCCATTTCATCTCCACAATTGCTTTAATGGATGTCAGGGAACTGAAGCTCAGAGAATATAAAGACTACTATATCTAAGGTCACAGAGTTAAATGGTAGAGCTGGAATTCATGCATATGTGACTCAAAGCGCAGACTTTCTCCACCATATTGTCTTTTATCCTGTGTCATGGAGCCTCTTTAAATGACCAAAAAAGGATCAGTCACAGGGCCTCTAACATCAACGCTAATACCCTCAGGAGGGAAAAGAGCAAATGTGGATGTTGTAACAAATTAGAGACTTGAGAACCAAATGTAATGTATTATTCTAGATGGTAGATGGTATGATAAGGTTTTAAAAAATCTATAAAGGCTATTTGGAAATAATTAGAAAATTTTGAATTGGTAATATTATTGTATTAAGCTAAAAGATCTTGGGTGACACCAAGGTTAAGCAGGTGAAGATTTTTAGGAGATGCAAGCTGAATTATTTAAGGGTGAAATATCAAAACATCTGTAATTTATTTTCACATGGTTCAGAAGAAAAATGTGTGTGTGTGTGTGTGTGTGAATATAGAGGGAGAGGGAGAGAAAACAAATGATATAAAATGTTTATAATCGTTGAATCTAGGTAAAGTATATAATACTAAGTAAAATATATAAAGTGTAATTTTTTCTGTTGACGGGAAAATATGTTGTTATGTAATGTAGTTTGCAGTTGCAACAGTATTCACATATTTTTTAAAAAAGGGAGATTGTTGTAATAAAAAGTCAAAGTAATGTAGGAAAAGCATACAGGCCACAACCTTGAGAATTTCTCTTTTTGAATTTTAAGAATAAGAAAGTAGAGAAAAAAATAATAGCTCATACATTTTTGCAGAAGATTGACATTTTTGGATTAGAGGGAACTGATAATCTTAACACTGGGGAGTCTTGCTGCAGTATTTGGTTACAAACAAGACAGCTATATAATTTGCAGAGCCCAGTGCAAAATGAAACAGAAGGAACTTGTTCAAATATTATTAGGGATTTTAGAAAAGCAATATCAGAACATTAAACCAAGTGTATCTCTCTTCAGAGTGGACACCCTATGTGACCATACAGGCAACAGGCCCATGAAGCCTGCCCTTATTACAAGTAAAACACTGACTATGTCCTGGTTTTCTTCCATAATTATAAAAAATCCATCATCACTCAACCGGAAAAAAAGACAGCATTGAGCCAATTCTACCTGTGCCAAGATTCAACATTAAAACAAATGAGCTCTACAATGCATTCATTCTACATATAAGTTCCAGAATTAATATTATTTTTCATTAATGTTATGAGTTACATTTTCTATTCCAAACAAAAACTCCTGAACTAATCATCATTATCACATGACACAGGACTCTTATATCTTGTGTTATGGAAGGTATATAAGAACAGTTATGCTGTCAGCCACATAAAAGCCCTGCATGGATTGTAAAATGGGATCTGGACTTCTCCAAGGTGTCCAAGCTCTCAAAGGGAAGGCAATGGAGAATGCAGTCTGGCAATTTAATAACAATATATCAGAAAACATGAGTTTTTACTGTGTTTATTTTTACATTTTTAACTACTTATAGATGAATTGTTTTGTAATGCTTGCATTTGTGCTGTCAAATGGTGCTGCCCTGGTTATTTGCCTGGTGGCCTTTATGAAGTTTCTAGAAAGAAGTGGAACTGTGAGCCTTTGTCCTAGAAAACTCATGCCTGGGGTAAGCAACTCAAGCTAATAAACACTGGCTAATAAGTTTATCTTATTAATATTTCACATAGTTGTTTTATGCCATAAAATTTCAATGAATTGTTGTTGATGTTAAAATGCTTATTCTATAAAATGTTTTTTATTGGGATCATTTTTTATCTCCTCTACCTATAAGACTATTTCTTTAGTCATCATGAATTATGCTTCATGCAAATCAACTGCACAGGCAAATTGCCAACAAAGGTCTTTATTTTTTCATAAAATACTTTCATTATGAATTAGACCATATTGGTTATAAGGCATAATATCTAATTAACCTCAGATATAAATATAGTTCTGTTCCCAAAAAAAAAACAAACCTCATTTCCTGAATTCTTGGAATAATGGACGTTTCATTATAACCCCTGAGCTTTGGAAGACATTGTGTTTAACCACCTTCCAGATTTTTAGACTTCCATATTATAATGGATACAGAATGTAAGACCCACGCAGTTATCAGGGATGATGGGCATATAGCTGGTGATATTTCAAGTAAGGCAAAATCTCTGCAACATGTACATATGTTTGAATTTTAAAAAATAAGAGTGAACCATTAATATAGTAGTTTTAATTTTAAGAAAAAATAATCACATATTTCTTAGTTCTCATTTAAAAGAATACTTTTAATAAAAAAAGACAAAAATAAGCTGATGTATATGACAACATATTGGTAGTTGCCAAGAAGCAGAAGGTGGGAGGATAGGTGAAATGGGTAAAGAGGGTCAAAAGGTACAAATGTCCAGTGATACAAGGCATAAATCACGGGCATGTAATGTGCAACATGGTGGCCCTAGTTAGTGATTATACATTGCATATTTGAAAGTAGCTAGGAATTGGGTCTTGAAAGTTATCATCACATAAAAAAAGTGTAACTATGTGGCAATGAATGTTAACTAGCCACTGTGGTGAAAATTTTGCAATTATAAATATTGAATCATTATAGGGTACATCTGAAACTAATAGTAAGTTAGGTTAGTTATACCTGAATAAGAAAATACCTGTGTTTAAGCAAAATAGTCCTTGAGTATTTTATGATTCTTCTATAATAAAATTAGTGACCAGTTGACTAATATTTTTTGAAAGGTACATCTACATAAGTTGTTCTGTTCAGTTGGTACAATACCCATTCAAATAATTCCCAATTGGTGGTATAGGTAAACGCCTAAACTGCTGCCTTGCACAACAATATCAAAACTACAACTAAAAGACAAAATGAACACCATCCAGAACCACAGGAAAGCTGGCTGAGTAGAAATTCTATATCTAAAAGGAGAGTCACAGGAGCTGCAAAAGGCTGAAGTATGGAGACACGCGCACAGAGAGGATGGGTGGCTGAATGCACAGGTGGCTGAGTGCGTGGCAGGCTTTCTAAAGCAGGAGAGAGACGGAAGCTCCCAAATGCTCTGTATTCCAGTTCTGGGCGAGTTTCTGGAACCCAGACTCATTTGGGGGCAGAACTCGAGGGTGGATTTCTCTCAGAGGTGCTTACAGTGATGACTGAGGGACACTGAGACCCAGGGGTTTCATAGGGCAGGGCTGACCAGAAGCCAAGGCTGTCTGCTCTGCCCTGAGACACTGCCCCATCCAAGCTGAGCACAGAGGCTTTTGCAATTTTACAAGTCTTGTCGCATAAGGGTGTCTCCAGCACAGAAGTTCTCCCAGAGTATATACAGCTGATCCTCACAGCCAATTGGCCTGGAGGTTAATTCCTTCCAGTGATACCAACAATAATCAAGGCTTAACTACAATAATACTGTGTACACAGCCCACAAAGGGGTTTCCCAAAAGTGTACACCTCAGGTAACTGGAGGAGGCTGAGCCATGGGGCTGTATAGAACAAAGCTACTCTACCAACTCAGGGAAGCAGCAAAAATGCAGAGACAAAGAAACAGATCACAAATGAAAGAAACGGAGGAAAACAAATGACTGGATATAGAGTTCAAAACCACGGTTATAAGATTTTTCAAGAATTTCCTAGAAAAGGCTGATAAATTTAACAAGACCCTCAAGGATATGAAAAAGGACCAACTATAAATTAAACATACACTGTCTGAAATAAAAAATATTATACATAGGCCTAACAGCAGACTAGAGGAACACAAGAATCAAGTCAAAGATTTGAAATACAAAGAAGCAAAAGACACTCAACTGGAAAAGAAAAAAGAATCTAAAAATTTGAAGATAGTATAAGAAGACTCTGGGACAACCTCAAGCATACCAACATCCGAATTATGGGGATGCCAGAAGAAGAGAGAGAGAAAGACACTGAAAACCTATTTTAAGAAATAATGACAGAAAACTTCCCCCACCTGGTGAAGAAATAGACTTACAAGTCCAGGAATCACAAAGAACCCCAAACAAGAGGAATCCAAAGAGGACCACACCAAGACACATCATAATTAAAATGCCAAGAGCAAAAGACAAAGAGAGAATATTAAAAGCAGCAAGAGAAAAACACTTAATTACCTACAAGGGAACACCCATATGGTTGTCAGCTGATTTCTCAACAGAAAGTATGCAGGCCAGATGGGAGTGGCAAGAAATATTCAAAGTGATGAATAGCAAGAACCTATAATCAAGATTACTCTACCCAGCAAAGCTATCATTCAGAATTGAAAGGCAGATAAAGAACGTCACAGATAAGAAAAAGCTAAAGGAGTTCATCACAGCCAAACCAGTATTAAATGAAATGCTGAAAGGTATTCTTTAAGAAGAGGAATAAGAAAAAGGTAAAGATAAAAATTATGAACAACAAATACATATCTATCAACAAATGAATCTAAAAATCATGTGAATAAAAAGTCTGATGAACAGAATAAACTGGTGAATATAATAGAATCAGGGGCATAGAAAAGGAGCTGACTGACAATTCTCCGGGGGAATGGAGTGTGGGGGGTGCGGGAAGAGACTGGACAAAAATCGTACACCTATGGATGAGGACAGTGCTGGGGAAGTAAGGACAGAGGGTGGGATGGGAACCAGGTGGAGAGGAACTATGGGGGGGAAAAGAGGAACAATTGTAATAATCTGAACAATAAAGATTTATTCAATTAAAAAAACAAATAATTTCCAATTGTTTCTTGTCATTTAATACAACTTTTTAAAATGTAAATAATAATAATAGAGATTACAAAAATGCATTTAGTGAATAGATGTAAGGCAGAGCTGCCAATTCAATCAGATATCAAGTCACATTTTAAAACATCGATAATCAAAACAGTATGCTACTAGAACATGTATAATTATGAAGAGAAATAGAATATAGTGGAAATGTCTAAAAGAAACTTTATAACAAAAATTGTATTTGACATAGGCCACATATAGAAGTAACAGAAAAGGGTGCATTAATTAATAAGTGACAACTATTAATTAGCAATTTATAGAAAAATTAATTTAGATGCACAGCTGACCCACATTATATCAATCTAAGTTCCTTATGGGTTGTTGAATTAAGTACAAACAAATAAGAAGAAATTTAATTAAATACAGATCACTAGAAGGCTAACACATGTCTAATGTGAACAGTTTATTCAAATTAAGATCCAACAAATAAGAAGACAAAGATAAATAATTTATATTAAAAGAAGTTAAACTCATTTAGAAATTCATATAAACTTCAATTTTGATGCAGAAGAAATGCAATTAAATTAACCTTGAGGTAACATTGTATTTTCTTTATATTGAAAAAATTAATGCTAATATCAAAACACAGTGATAATGACTTTGGGGTTAAGTTGGCTTACTCAGATGAGATTGTCTTTATATATTCCTTACAAAGGCAATTCATATGAAGAATTGTAGATTTATTCTTAACATTTCTTTGAATTTCCACATTTCTGGGAAATTCATGTAAGGAAATAATTTAACTTTAGAAATCTATATGTAGAAACCATTATCACAGCAACATAGCAATAAATAACTAGCAGAATATACAGGTTTAATGATGAGAGAATGCTAGAATGAATACTATTGCATAGTTGCTACCTTAACCAGCTCTCTTAAGACTTTTAGGAAAATTGGAACCCTGATTATAACAGTCATGTGAAAGAATAAGTATAGGAGCATCTCTAGAACTGTTGGCAGGACTTTTCTGGTAAATATTAAAAGTTAGCTATAAACATTGAGTATAATATTGGTGAAAAAGCAACAAGGATATCTTCATGCTTAGACTTTGAAAAATGTAATTTAACAATGTATATTAAAACTTCTAGCGCAGCTGGTGTAGCTCAGTAGTTGAGCATCATCAACCCATGAACCAGTTTGATCCCTGGTAAGGGCACATGCCCAGATTGCGAGCTCGAACCCCTGTAGGAGGCATGCAGGAGGCAACCAATGCTTATCTCTCATAATTGATGTTTCTATCTTTGAGTTCATCCCTATCCTTGATTCCCTCAGTCTTCAGTAAAAATCTCTGGTTAAAAAAAAATAAAAATATTGGTGCACCCTGGCCAGTTTGGCTCAGTGGATAGAGCCTCCGCCTGTGGACTGAAGTGTCCCAGGTTCAATTCCAGTCAGAGACACATGTCTGGCCTGTGGAGTCAACCCCCAGTGTGGAGCATGCAGGAGGCAGCCGGTCAATGGGTCAATGATTCTCTCTCAGCAGTGATGTTTCTAGCTCTCTCTCTCTCCCTCTCCCTTCCTTTCTGAAATAAAAAAGAATATGTATTTTTTAAATGGTGCTTTCAGGTTTGCATTTCTTATCTATGGGAAACAGGACAGGAAACAGAAAGCAATGCGGGGAAAGTGAAAAACAGAGAAGGAATCCAGAGTTAGTAGCTGCCTATGGATAGTAATGAGTGGTGAGGAGAAAAACAACAGAAATCTGAAAATTTGGGTAGGCTGAGAATCTTTTCTATAGTGAAGGAGTGCCTTTGGAGAGTAAAGAAAAAGTGACTGCAGAGATGGCTGAAGGTCACAGGGTTACAGAATCTCACACAGAAATGGAGGTTTGGATACAGGGGAAGAAATCAATGTTAGTTCAATTCCAAGTTTCTTTTAAAACCAGCCACCTAGGACTGACCTTTCTCTTTCTCTTCCTCCTCCATCTTTTCCATGCTATGATATGGATTTTTTTTTTTTTGCTATGATGTAATAATCAAGCTAACTTAAATAGAGTCAACACCCACAATGTATTATCCCGCCTCAGGGTTGTTACCATGAACAAACTATCACAACATGGAGATCATGAGGACTCAGGAAGGAAAGTCTTTAAACGTCAGTGATGGGGGGAAGATGAAAAAGGAAAGAAACAAGCAGAAGGGAGCAGTGAAGCAACAGAAGCTGTGGAAATGCTCAGAGGGGTGAAAAAGTAGGATGGGAGCCCTAGCTGGTCTGGCTCAGCAGATAGAGCATCAGCCTGCAGACTGAAGAGTCCCTGGATCCACTCAAGTCAAGGCCACTTTCCTCGTTGTGGGTTTGGTCCCCAGTAGGGGGCGTGCAAGAGGCAGCCAACCAATGATTGTTTTTCATTAATGTTTCTATCTCTCTTTCCCTCTCCCTTCCTCTCGGAAATCAATTAAAAATATGTACATATTTTAAAAAGTGAGATGGCATAGAAATATAAGTATAGTAAAAATCAAATTCACAAGTAGCTAAGTCAAAGTTGTAAGAGATTTGGGAGATAGTTCAGCAGGAAAAGTAAGGAGAGGTGGAGAAGGAAGAAAGCTTTGAGTACAGAAGGCCATATCATCATAAGGCAGTTTATATTAAACATGAATGTTTTCAGAGCCTCTATAAAATCATTTCAATGTTCTGGCTTTTAATGAGAAGTGTAGTCAATCTAAATTGTAATTTAAACAACACTTTCCAAAGATCATAAAATTTTGGACTCATTTGGGATTTATCACACAGTAGAAGTTAGGTGCTTTGGAAATTCATTAATTCTTTTGTGACATTTGGCTTTGACCACAGAACCAGTTGTTTGTTAAATGGCACCTTGACCTGCAAGAGCTCATTTATTTCTCAAGGTGAACATTCACTCTGAGGGGGCATCTTGCATAGTAGGAGAGAGGCTGATAATGAACAGCACTTGATTGCTTCAATTTTGAATAAATTATTAGCTTTTTCTAGCTTCAACATTAATTTTGTTATTTATGTGAATTAATATAAACTCTGAAAAATAAATTAGTCCATGTCATGCAATTTGAAAAACTTGGCTTTGGAAAACTTACTGTTATCCATTTTAGTTTTATAGGAAAGAAGTTCTTTTCAAAAAGATGAGCTGTGAAGGTGATGAATATGTAATAATGTTTTCATACACTTGCCAATTTAATGTGTTTGCATAAATATTTAATATATCAATCTTTTCAAGAAGAACATGTTCTGCATTTCAATGTGTCTTTTCTTTTTCATTAGATTGGCCTATTTTTAAAGTCTCCAGAGAAAATTTCATTACGTGGTGGCTATTTCCAAGACAGTGATCAAATCTTTTTTTGAGTATATAATGAAAGATAATTTTTGTTAGACTCTATGAAAAATCATTATGTATGTATATGTGATTTGTAAAAGTAAAATCTGCTTAATTTTTTTGTATTATAAAAATTATGGAGTCTGAATGGTGTTGAGTGTCCACCTATGAACCAAGGGGTCATGGTTTGATTCCCAGTTGGGGCACACGCTCAGGTTGTGGGCTCGATCCCCAAAGAAGGAAGCAATTGTGTTGAAATTATTTTAAATTTCAGTCCAAAGCAGGAAGGCTTTTGATAAACACTGACATCAAAATTTTGTTCAAGTTTGAGGTATGTGTGTAAAACACAAGAACTTTTGAAATGAAATTTAGTTTGGCTTCACTTAAGTTTTCTTTAAAAAATTTTTTTTATTATTGATTTCAGAGAAGGAAGAGAGACAGGAAGGGAGGGAGAGAGAGGGAGAGGGAGAGGCAGAGAGAGAGAGGGGGGGGAGAGAGAGAGAGAGAGAGAGAGAGAGAGAGAGAGAGAGAGAGAGATGATGAGAGAGAATCATTTATTGCTGCCTCCTGCACACCCCCAAACCCAGGCATGTGCTCTCACCTGGAATCCAACCCAGACCCTTCTGGATCATACATTGATACTCAACCCCTGAGCCACACTTGCTGAGTTTAATTTATCTTTTTCTAAATTGAATTTATTGGGGTGACATTGGTTAATAAAAGTATGTAGGTGTCAGGTGTACAACTGTATCATACAGCATCTGTATATTTTATTGTTTCACCAATCCTAGTTAAGTCTCCTTCCAACACCACTTATCTCCCCTTTACCCTCTTCTACTTCCCCCCATATCCCTTTCCCTCTGGTAATCATCATACTGTTGTCTATGTCTATGAGGGTTTTTATTTGTTTGTTTTGTTTAAACCTTTAACTTTCTCACTAATCTCCCAACTTCCTCCACCCCACTAACAGTCTGTTCTTTGTATCTATTGTGTTTGTAGTTTATTTTGTTCATTAGATTCCATATAAGTGATATTATTTCTCTGACTGGCTTATTTCACTTATCATCAAACTCTCCAGATCCATCAATTTCCATTGTGTAAACGTATTACACCTTTTTATCTGCTCATCTACTGATGGGTACTTGGGCAAAATTATATCTTTTTAAGGTTCTATTCAGGTAAACACAATTTCTCATTAAACTGATCTCTCTAAATCTCATTCACATTTAATTGTTTTTCCAATATGCCTTCTCAAGACATATAAATGCCCGATTACTCCATTGACAGGTCTTCTCAACAATGCCTTGCAACTATTTTTGCATTTCTTTATGCTTGCTTTTTTGAGTCTGTGTATATAATTTTGGTTGTTATTATTAAAGTATAGTTTACATGCAATATTATATTAGTTGCAGATGTACAATATAATGATTCTACATTAATGTACCTTACAATGCCAGCACCACACTCAGTCTGTCACCATACAAAATCATTACAATATTATTGACTATATCCCCTGTGCTATACATTAAATACCCATGATTTATTTGTTTTACAGCTGGTACAAAATGAGAAGAAAATAATTTTAAAAGAAAAAAATGACTAGTTTTCTAATGTGCCATCTATAAAGTCAAATAATGAAAGGAATCTTTATTGAGGTAGGTGTTCAGGCCTGAACAGGCCTAATTCCAGGTTCAATAAAACTCTAAGGACTTGGTCTTCTCTGAGATTATGCTACCAAATAACAACAACCTCCTTTTCCTGATACTCTGGGAGCTGTGGTTTTATCACTCTATTCAACAAATAATTCAATGTGAGATCAGAAGGAAATACACAATTCAATTGAACTTTATAGAACACTTATTACTGGCAGACATTCTGCTAAGAAAGATGTGCAACATTCCTTTGAACCATTGAAGCTGGGAGGTAGAGGGCTGAGGATCATAAAAAAAATAATGAATTTTCAAGCAAGAACACTACCTAAACAATTCATTCTAAATGTGGCTTTGTGTAAATCACTTGGACTTCTTTTATAGGACAATTCTGTAGTTTAAGTTAAATCATGCATCCATATAATAAAAGCTTAATATGCTAAGTGTCCAACCATTCAACCTTTCAACCAGTCACTATGACATGCATTGACCACAAGGGAGCAGATGCTTCAACTAGTAGGTTAGCTTGCTAGTAGAGTCCAGCTGATTGGTACTGGGTGAGATGGGCCAGACACCCCCTGGAGCACTATTGTGGTTCCCTCCCCAGCCTGTGTACCAGTGGGGTCCCTTAGCCTGTTCTGTGCCCTCTCACAATCCAGGAACCCCTTGGAAGATGTTGGAGAGCTGGATTCAGCTCAATCCCACAGACCAGGTCAAGGGACCCCACCAGTGCAAGAATACATGCACTGGGCCTCTAGTTTGTTAATAAACACAGTAGTTTTATCTCTGGAACTTTATCTCTGTAATATAATAAGCATTATATTACAGAGACAGATAAGACATATTCACCAAAATTATGTAGGCAATCTGGTCATCATGCATTCTACATATCCTATATAATAAAAAGGTAATATGCAAATTGACCCACACACCCTTGCACAAGATGGCCGCGCCCATGTGGTTAAAGATGGCTGCCCCAAGATGGCCAGCAGGGGAGGGTAGTTGTAGGTGATCAGGCCAGCAGGGGAGGGCAGTTGGGAATACATAGAATGGCAAAGAAGGACAATTAGTGGCAACTAGGCCTGCAGGGGAGAGCACTTGGGAGGGGACCACACCTACAGGGAGGACAGTTGGGGGTTACTGGGTCATCAGGAGAGGGCAGTTGGGGGCTATTGGGCTGGCAGGGGAGCAGCTAGGTGTCAATCAGGCTGGCAGGGGAATGGTAAGGGGTGATAAGGCTGGCAGGCAGAAGTGGTTAGGGACAATCAGGCAGGCAAGCAGGTAGGGGAGTGGTTGGGAGCCAGCAGTCCCAGATGGAGAGGGTGCAGGCTGGGCTGAAAGACACCTCCCTCCCAAGTGCACAAATTTCATGCACCAGGCCTCCTAGTGTTATAGAAAAGAGCAGAAATAAAATACCAGCCCAGGCAATTTGTTAATTTAAATATGTCTTAATATCAAATTGTATTTCTTTTTATATATTAACAACCAATTTTAATATTTCCCTCTGAAAAGCCTCTAACAGTGTATAATTTGGGTTCAGGTTGAAGCAATGTTCACAAAATCTGCCCTATAAATATATAAATAAAGTTTAATACTCAATATGGTCTATTAAAATTGTACAGCTTGTTAAGTCAAATCAGTCTTGTTAAGATTGATTACTTTGCCTCTTTAGTTGAATATGTTTATATACTTCTGTCTTGTTACACTTAAAACTTTCACAATCTAATCAATAAATTATTTACATTTCTGTCAATAAAAAATAGCTGTCAGTATTTGTTTGGTGTTTAGTGCCAATAATTTCACTGTAGCTTGAGTATGATATTTTCAAAAGACTTATTTCCTCCTCTTCAGGAAACCATATTTCTCTTCATTTGGTTAGGAATGAGGATGGGTGAAGTTATCTGTGGTTACTCACAATATTTAATAATAAAATTAAAATTTCTAAACTAACTTTATAGATACATTGTTTAGTCTATGATCTGAGATGACAACCTTAGACAAATGTACGACAACCTTGAAATCACTTTGAACATTTGACTTTTATGGGAGAATTCTTAAGGTGTTTGTTTGTTGTTGTTTTTTTAAGTTGTCAAATATATCTAAACAAGATACGTCCACTCAGCCTTCCTATTTTTTTACAGTGGTAGAGCCCTCACCCTGTCTTTTTCATCTATTACCCTCCCTTTTAGCTTCTAGCTATCTTTCTCCACTGAGTGTGGGAAATTCTCTCTCTTTTTACTTCTTTACATTCTTTTAAAGGAATAGAGACCAAATTATTGTCATGACTACTATGCCTAAAAAGATAATATTGTACTCTAGGAAGAAAATGTCCAAATATGATACTCAAACAGAAGGGTCAGTGTGATTGAAACATTGGTATTGATGTTGACAAAGTAAATTATTCTAACAGGTAAATAATTTGTTTTGTAAATCAGTTGGATTTTGTTGTTGTTGTTAATCCTCATCCAAGGATATTTTTCCATTGATTTTAGGAAGAGTAGCAGAGAGGGAAAGATAGAGAGAAATATGGATGTGAAACAAACACATCAATTGGTTGCCCCCTGGCCAGGGAGAAGCCTGCACCCAAGGTGCATGCCTTTGACTGACATTGAACCCGGGACTCTTTAGTCCAAAGGCCGATCAATGCTCTATCCACTGAGCCAAAACAGCTAGGGCTGCAAGTCAGTTGGATTTAAATGCTTTGCTTTCAACAGAATTGAAGGAACTTCTCAAAATCAATAACTTATATCACTAAAAATAATTTTTGTGACTTTTGGCATGTGTCTATAAAAACTTCAAAGGAATAGAGTATGAATGGTATTTCCATTCCCCTCCACTTGACTATGTGAAAAAGATTCTCTTTCTGACATATATAAAAGTAAAACAAAAAACCAACAGACTTGATTGAATGTCATCTTATTCTAATAATTATTAATATTTATCTATAGGTAGAATTTTAAATGTTTTATCTTTCTCATTTAAAAATGTATGACCAATAAATTATATTATCCATATTTAATGATTATTCATCAACCTCTTAATATATTTACATATATTGTTCTGATCATACAAAACTAATAGAAATTGTATTGGCAAATTAATTATGCAGATAACTCAGTACAGCTTTATGATTATGGGAAATTTTAAAAACTGATTTTGAATTATATATACATTTTTGTTGTAGGGAAGTATAATAAGGCTATCAAGAAAAGATCTAAAGCATAAAAATATTACATTAAAATAAAATTTTGTGAAGGTTGTAGAATGAAAATCAGAGATCTAGTAGAGAAAGGTATTATATAAAATTCCTAAACATAAAAATATTGTTGTATTTTTTAAAAAATAAATAATTGGGATGCTCAAATAACTGAGGTTCAATTGTGCACTTTTAAGAGCATTATGTAGAGATTAATCTTTAAATCAAATAGCCACAATATGTCAAATTGCACAGTTAAGACTATTTGATTAAAAAAAATTTTAGCTACCAACTTAAATCTGCATAAGGAGCATATTTTTCGCACTTTATTCAAAGAGCATAAGCAAAAAAGTTCGAAGCCATAACAAAACAAAGGGCTTTGGATCTGGTGTTTGTGGATCTAATAATGTGTGTACTGCTTGCTAACCAAGAGCCTCCTTCCATTAGCTGTAAAATGGGATCCCTTTCAATGTCGTTGGGAACAAATAAAATAGTATTTTAATAGACTAACCAATACTGTGAAAGGATCCTCTGCTTTTTGAAAGTTCACATCACACCACTTTGCTTTTAAGAAAAACTACATTAGTGGCTGCTTCTCTCCCAGCGAGACAGGAGCGGCCAGGCCCAGCCACAGCTGCAGCACAGCCGCCTCAGCTGCACGGAGCAGCCAAACACAAAGAGAGGGGCAGTTCGTGGGTTGGGGTGGGGTGGGGGGTTCGCTATGTCGGATGAGGATTCCAGGGCCAGCACCAGCTCTTCCTCCTCTTCGTCCTCCAACCAGCCAGGCGAGACAGAGACAAGCACCCCCAAGAAGAAGGAGAGTAAAGTCAGCATGAGCACGAGCTCCAAACTCCTCTCCACCAGCGCCAAGAGGATTCAGAAGGAGCTGGCCCACATCACCTTACACCCTCTGCCCAACTGCAGGAGTAACTTGCTACTTAGTACAAATAAGAAACATTTGAAAAAGAAGCAGAAAAAAGAAAAGGGGAAACCTCTTCTCCAGAGAGATTGAGACCCATAGCAGCACACAATGGGCTCTGCTGGGCCTGGGTTCCTAGGAAGAGGGGTTCTCCCAGAGTTTGCTATTTCAGAATCGCTATGGAGGAGCCCTGGCATTGTAAGAATAGGGAAATACTGTGTCCGTGTTTCTCTTCCTCCTCCTCTCCAGCTAGCCATGCACCTAGAATTTTGGCTCTAGAATAATTTAAAATATCCTTGTCAAGAAAATGTATATAGGAAGAAATCACTCTTCCCGGCACGTTAGGACCATTTACAGTCACCGCTGTAATGATGCTCTGGTCGACAGCGGGCGGCATATACAACGGTAGTCCAGGATTATAATGGAGCTGAAAAGCACTATTGCCTGGTGACATTGTAGCCATCATGTCACATTGGAAACATTACTCACATGTTTGTGCTGATGCTGGCATAAACAGACCTATTGCACTGCCAGTCACATAGAAGTCTAGCACATACACTTATATACAGCTACATACTGGATAATAAACAACTATACTACTGGTTTATGTATTTACTATACTTTTTATTCTTTTTGAATGTACTCCTCATAAAAAAAAAGTTTGCTGTAAAAAAAAAAAAACTACATTAGTACCTGTTTTCACCAACAGAAAGAAATCTGAAGAGGTTTGCGCCTTTACAAAAAAAGGCAAAAGCAAAAATAGCATTCATTCAGCATTTGTTTTGCAGCAAGCTGTTGCAGAGGCAGTGCCAAGCTCCTTCCTGGGAACTACACTTAGCATCTCTGTATCAAGCCACCATAGCTTTGAACTGTGTCTATGAGCATCTGTGCTTTTTCCCAATTAATTTTTGCATCCATTAAGCAAGATGTGTCTTAAGATATCAGAAAGGCCTGCGAGAGCTTGTATGGGTACTACAATTAGAGTAAAACTAGAGGAAATAAAGCATTTGATTATGATAAAGTAAATAAAGGCACACAAATTAATAGTAACTGCTTCTTCACATCAGGCCATTTTGCATTATGAAAGGCTTATAGGAATGTTCTTCTTCCAGACAGTAGGGGAACCTGTCATTGGTGCCCTCCTCATATGTAGATAGTGCTTAAGCTATGGTACTGTTCTGTAAGTATGATCATTTGATTTCAAATAATCGGTTTCAGTCATAACAATACCCATAGGGAAAAGTTTTTGTGGTGACAAGAAGAACTTTGGTTTCTGACCATCATCTGAAGATACGGATGCCGTTAAAACAGACTGCTTTACTTTTTTTACGTCCCACATACACAAATTCAATTATTATATAAAGAATCTCTAACCTTTACATTATCCATATATTATAAAACATAACTGTCATTAAAAATAATAGAGAGAACTAAGATGGCGGCAAAGGTAAAACACCTATCTTGCCGTCATAATCAGCAATTTAAATACTACAACTTAACGAAAGAACAAACACCTTCCAGAATCACCAGAAAGCTCACCGAGTAAAAATTCCACAAATAAAAGTGAAGATAAGACACTGTGACTCAGAAGAGCGGCGGCAGACAGCGTTGAAAGATTCGCATGGAGAGAGGTTTGGAGTGCGAGCCCCGGAGAGGGCGGGCGGCTGAAAACCGGCCAGTTTTCTCGATCGGGGAGACAAAGGCGTCCCACTGGACTGATTCTCCAGCTCTGGGCGAAGTCCAGAGAACCCACTATCACACGGGGTGAAAACTGGACAGTGGGAGGGCACGCCGAAGCTCGGGAGCTGCCGGGTCTCCCGGCTTGTGGAGAAGGCAGCTTGCGCGAACAGCTCGGCTTCGTGAGGGCGCAGAGAGCACACCTCGACTTGTCTCTCATTCGGAAAACTGTCAGACTGCTTTGTTTGACGACCCTGGGTGAGACATTGCGCATGCAGACTCATTTTGGGAAAGTCTGAATTCCCCGGGAACCGGCAGCCAGTGGAGCTCCGCAGCGGCTCTCTCTCAGAGGTACTGGCGGCCATTACCCCTGGCACAGAGTCCCTGGGGCCGCATAGGGCGGAGCTAATGCTGTCTGCTTGGCCCGGAGACTCCGCCCACCCAACCTGAGCACAGCTGAGCTTCACAGACAATTGGCCTGGAGGTCAACCCTCCAAGTGCTAACAGCGATTAACTGAGCTTAACTTCAGCAAGACTGTGCAGCCCATATCCACCTCAGGTAACCAGGGAGGCTGAACCACTATCCCTAGTAGGAAGTCTACCACACAAAGCTAATTGACCAGTTCAGGGAAGCAGCCACCATGCAGCAACATGGAAAGAAATCAGATGTGAAAGAAATGGAGGAAAAAAAAAACGACTGGACATGGAATTCAGAACCACGGTTATAGGGTTTTTTTAAGAGGCACCAACAAAAGATCAAGGCCTATAAGGAAATAAGCAAGACCACAAAGGAAATGAATGAGTCCTACAAGAAAATGAACAACACCCTCAAGGATATAAACGAGAGCTGCAAAGAAATGATCAAGACCAACGTGGAAATTATCAAGACCAACGTGGAAATGAATGAGTCCTACAAGGAAATGAAAGAAACCCTCAAGGATATAAAGCAGACTCTCAAGGATATGAAAAAGGACCAACCAGAAATTAAGCATACACTGACTGAAACAAAAAATATTAAACAAAGACCTAAAAGTGCCCTGGAGCACCCCAAGAACCAAGTTAAAGATTTGAAATACAAAGAGGTAAAATCCACTCAGCTGAAAAAGCAAGAAACCAAAAGAATCCAAAAAATTGAAGATAGTGCAAGGGGCCTCTGGGACAACCTCAAGCATACCAACATCCGAATTATAGGGTTGCCAGAAAAAGAGAGAGGCCAAGACAATGAAAACCTATTTGAAGAAATAGTGACTGAAAACTTCCCACACCTGGTGAAAGAAATTGACTTAGGAGTCCAAGAAGTGCACTGAACAACAATATATAGGAACCCTAAGAGGACCACACCGAGGCACATCATAATTAAAATGCCAAGAGCAAAAGACAAAGAGAGAATATTAAAAGCAGCAAGAGAGAAACAGTTGGTTACCTATAAGGGAGCACCCATACGACTGTCAGCGGATTTCTCAACAGAAACGATGCAGGCCAGACGGGAGTGGCAAGAAATATTCAAAGTGATGAACAGCAAGAATCTACAACCAAGATTACTCTATCCAGCAAAGATATCATTCAGAATTGAAGGTCAGATGAAGTGCTTCACAGATAAGAAAAAGCTAAAGGAGTTCATCACCACCAAACCAACATCGTATGAAATGCTGAAAGATATTCTTTAAGAAGAGGAAGAAGAAAAAGGTAAAGATGAAAATTATGAACAACAAATACACATCTATCAACAAATGAACATAAAAATCAAGTGAATTGATAGGCTGTTGAACAGGATAGACTGGTGAATATAACAGAGACATGGACATAGAGAGGGAATGGGCTGACAATTCTTGGGGAGAAAAGGGTTGTGGGAAGTGCAGCAAGAGACTGGACAAAAATCTAGCAACAATGGGAGAGGACAGTGGGGAGAGGGAGGTGAGGGTGGAGGGTGGGATAGGTACAGGGTGGAGGGGAGCTATAGGGGGGTAGAAAGGGGAAACAATGTAATTAATAAACTGAACAATAAAGATAAAAAAATAAAATAAAATAATTTTTCTTGAGAAAAAAAAAAGTAGGAAGAAAAATTCACTATGCATAATTGTGGCTTAAATGGACAAAAAACAAGACTGCTCCTATACCTACGCTCATATAGATATAACTTAAAATTTTTTTCACTATTCTTTCAAAGTTTATTTTTTGTTTTGATTTAATGTACACCAGTGAAATTTGGCTAAAACTGTGAAATATTTGGAAATATATTTGATAAATCTAGTTATATTTCAATCTTAGTAAAAAAGATTTTAAAGTCTATATATGGATGTAGCCTTGGTTTTATGTACATTGTGTGTTCCAATTATAACGATCAAATTTTGAAACAATACATGCTGTTGGTCTGAGAGTAAAATTATTATAGAAAACAGTACAAATTTTAATTACACACACTTCTAATACAGTGAGTGCTGCAACATTTCTGTCATCTTTGAAATGGTAACAGAATAAAAAAAGTTTTTGAAATATGAGCGAGAAGGTAATGAGATCAATAAATGTCAGCTAGAAAAAGTAATCACAACTCGTGAGACTCACTGACCTTTCCACAAATTCCAGGAATAATAGAGTAGCTTGGGATAAAGAATTCTTTAACAATGAGAAACTGATATAATTATAAGAAGAAATAGAAGCAGAAATTGCCCTATCACACCAAAAAACATTGCTTATAAAGGTAATTTTGACACAATAATTTATTCCCTTGATTCTTCTTCTAAGGTCGCCACCAACACAGATCACAAATCTTTAGTCTTTACAGAGACAAAATTCCCATTGAAGCATTCTGAATACTGAAAAACCTGCTTCATAAACTTTTAACGTTTAGCACCTAATAGAGGTTAATCATATACTTGGTTGCTTTAAATTCTCAAGTGAAAAAACATTCTATTTTGGCATTTGTAAAATCACTCTATCAGTGTCTGAATATAATGAGGAAGATTTTAATTCTGGAAAGTTTTTTGAAGGAGTCTTTGGAAAGATGTAATCATCATAACATTTTTAGCATTTGAACATAAAATGAAACTATACTATAAAACCTTTAATTAGGATATTAAAATATTTTAAAAGTCAACAGTTTCAGAAAACATTGCAAAATAAGGCTTCCAGAATGGCTGAGTTCTACAGAACCAGAAGGGACCAACATGGAGTAAGTTTTCCACTATTAGGCTTTTATCCTGAGGGCAAACTAAAGTGGGCAACATCAAAGTGGCTAAAATTTCAATAGAAAACCCATAGTCTTTCTATACTAGGAGATCAGAGGAAACAGGGAAATTACAGATATTCAAAAGAAGGTGAAATTAAGGAAATAAGAAAGCTATCAACCCAAGGGCAGAGTTTGTAATTCGACACCAACCAAATTAAATACCTAGTGAAACAAATGACCAACATACTTCTGAGAAAGATAACAAAATCCAGGGAGTCTAAAACATAAAATCCCTGATTTTAGGACACAATTAAAAATCACTTGACTCCTGAAGAATTGGGAATGTGTAACTAAGATATAAGAAAAATAAAATTGAACTGAATATTATTTCAATAAAAAACAGATATTGAAATTATCAGAAAAGGATTTTGTAATAACTGTTATAACTATAACAAATTAGAATATGATCACAATAAGGGAAAATAAAATCTTAGAGAAAAAATAAAAAAGCTATAAAAGAGAACCAATAGGGAGATAATTCTGAAAAGATAATAAAGCATGAAGAAGCAGGAATCAATCAGTTTCCTTAACCAGGCAATTATACTGCCACAATCTGTCTCATTTAACTATTTTGGAACTCCAAAGTCTACTGGAGCCTTGCAACTATCTAAGGAGGGCTTTAACAGTAAACTTCAGTTAATTTCAGTCCTTAGCAGGGTAATAGCTACCCATCCCTTATCCTCAGCCCCCTATCAGGTAGCTATGTACAAAGGAGCCACCATATAGCTTGTGAGAACCAGGGTTAGCACATATAAGTTATCCTTAATAAAATTATAAACATATTTCTCATCAGAAACTTTGGAGGTCAGAAGACAATGGGCAGATATATTCAAACTGCTAAAAGAAAGAAAAAACTGTCAGCCAAGAATTCTATGTCTGGAAAAACTGTCATTTAAGAGTGAAGGTGAAATTAAGACATTCCCAGATAAAAGCTGAGGGAGTCGATTGCCACTAGACTTACCCTGCAAGAAATGCTCAAGGAAGCCCTACCAGATTGAAGGAAAAAACTTTAGACAGGAACTTGAAGCATATAAAAAATAAATATCTCGATAAAGATAAATAGGCAATTATAAAACTAGTATTAATTGAACAATGGGTTGTAACTCTACTTTTTGTTTTCTACATGATTTAAAAGACATATTTTAAAATTATTAGGATAATAGCTAGTATTATTGTAATTTTGTCACTTCACTGTTGTTTTCTACATAAGTTAAAAGACTAATGAATATAAAACAATTAATTACTAGTTTATGTGTTGGGGCATTCTATATATCTATATATATAAAAGCTTATGTGACTGTTATAAACGAATGACCAAAATGACTGTTCAACCAGTCGCTAGGACACACACTGACCACCAGGGGCAGACACTCAATGCAAGAGTTGACTCCTGTTGGTCAGTGTGCTCTCACAGCCAACCTCCCATTGCCCCTCTGCCCAGCAGGCTAACCTCCCGTGCCCCACCCCTTGCCGGCCAGCTTCCCTCCCCTGACCAGCCAACATCCCATGGTTCCTCCTCCCTGCCAACCAACCCCCGCAATAGGCCCTGATTGGGGAGCTTGCTGGCCAACCTCCTGGGGTCCCGACCCCTGGCCTACATCCCCCCTCCTCCCACCATGGATCTGAATCATGGGCCTCTAAGTAAAGATATAACTGGTGTCCTAATAACTGAAAGAGGTGGGGATGGAGCTATAAAGGAGCAGAGTTTTTGTTTGTTACTGAAGTTAGAAAGCAGGTATAATCAATTTAAAATGTTGTAACTTTAGGATGTAAAATTTAATCTCCATGGTAACCACAAAGAAAATAGTTACAGAATATACACAAAAGAAAATGAGAAAGAAATTTAAATTTCTCTGCAAAGGAAATCAACTAAATACAAAAGAAGACAGTCATGCACAAAATGAGGAACATAAAAGATATAATTTTCTATTTCTACAAATAGAAAAATGACAGAAGTTAGTCCCTCATTATCTGTAATTACTTTAAATGAAATGGATTAGACTTTCCAGTCAAAATATGGAACTTGGCAGATTCTATAAAAACACAGGATCCAACTACATGCTGTCTACAAGACTTGCTTTATACCTAAAAACAAAAGTAGATTTAAAATGAATATAGAAGCCAAAAGTGACCAGGACTAGCTATACATTAAATTTTAAAAGTTTACAAGAGATAAAAAGGTTATTATATATTCATAAAACATTGACTATAGCAATAATGTAAAACAATTATAAACATTTGTACACTTAAGAACAGATTAACAAAATATGTATAGCAAATACTTATAGAAATGAAGGAATAAATACACACTTCTACAATAATAGTTGGATAATTCAATACTCTACTATAAAAAAACTGGATATCATAACCAGAATGTAAAAAAGGGAAACAGAAGGCAAAAATTACAATGAATTAATGATTTAGATCTAACATAAATATTCAATAAATTAATTATTTAGATCTAACAGACATTTTCTAGGATACATTATTTCTTAGGTCACATAGTATATTCCATTAGATTTTAAAAAGACAGATATCATGGAAAAAGATCTTCTCTGATCATAATAGCATGAAATTAGAAATCAGTAGCAGAATAAAATTTGTGAAAATTAAATAATGCACTTTTTTAAATAAACATTTTTATTAATTTTAGAGAGGGATAGAGAGCAACATCAGTGTGACAGAGAAACATCAATTGGTTGCCTCCTGCATCTACCCCAACAGGGGACCAAATCCACAACCCATGCACGTACCCTGACTGAGAATCGAGCTGGTAACCTTCTGGTGCATGGGACAATGCTCAACCAATTGAGCCACAGCAGCCAGGGATAAACAACACACTTATACCCAATTGATGAAAGAAGAAATCACAAGAGAAATTATAAACTACTTAGAAAAAGTAACAATGAAAATATAACATACCAAAACTTTTGGAATATGTTGAAAGTGGTGATGAGATGAAATTTAAAGATATAAATGCACATATAAAAAACATACGGAAAAGATCTCAAATCAGTAACCTAATATCATAATTTTAAAAACTCAAAAAAAGACCAAAAAAAAATAAACTCATGCTTAACAAAAAGAATAAAATATTGATTATAGCACAGATAGACAAAATAGAGAGTAGAAAAACAATAGAGAACAAATGAAACCAAAATCCGGGGTTGTTTTTTGTTGGTTTGTTATAGAATATTACTATAATTGGCAAACCTTTAGGGAGGTAGACTAATAAAAAGAGAGAGAATGCTCATATTACTAAATTAATAAAGTGGAGACATTTTTATTAATTCTACTGAAATAAAATGGATTATAAAAAAATAACTATGAACAGCTATATGCCTACAAATTGTATAAACTTGATGAAACAAATATCTAGAAACACAGCACTTAGACTTGCAGGAAGTACCATCAACAAGGGCTTTCTATGTGGAAAGCACAGTATATCCTATCTAATAAAAGAGTAATATGCAAATTAACCATTACTCTGCTACACCCACAAGCCATGCCCACTAGCCAATAAAGAGCGAGTGTGCAAATTAATCCCAACCAAGATGGCTACGGCCACAGAGCAAGCAGGAGGCTTAGGTTTCCCAAGCAATTGAGGAAGCCAAGCTTTCCGTGCTCCCTGGCCAGTCCAGGCCTCCACTCAAGGCTACAAAGTTTCAATTATAGAAGATAAATCCCGGATATCAGGACCTCCACTTGGGTCACCGGGGCATGTTCAGCCTACAAACCACCACAAGCCCCTCTCCCAGGCAACCCCATTCCCAAAGAAAACCCTCACCCTGATCTAGGATACTCTCCAGGGCAAACCAGATGGCCCACATCCATGCACCAGGCCTCTATCCTATCTAATAAAACTAATATTCAGATTGACCATCACTTCAACACATAAGATGGCTGCCCCTGTGTGGTCAAAGATCCTGCCCCCATGTGGACACAAGATGGCCAGCAGGAAAGGGCACTTGGGAGGGAGCAGGCCTGCAAGGGAGGACAGTTGGGGGTAATTAAGCCTTCAGGGAGGGCAATTAGGGGTGACCAGGCTGGCAGAGGAGGGAAGTTAGTGGCGACCAGGCAGGCCTGCAGGTAATGGCGGTTTGGGGGGAGCCAGTCCTGCAGGGGAGAGCAGTTGGGTGGCACCCGGCCTGCAGGCGAGGGCAGTTAGGGGCAATCAGGCTGTCCAGGGAGCACTTAGGCATTAATTAGGCTGGCAGGGGAGTGGTTGCGGGGTGATCAGGCTGGCAAGTAGAAGCGGTTAGGGATAATCAGGAAGGCAGGTAGAGGAGCAGTTGGAGCCATCAGTCCTGGATTGTGAGAGGGATGTCCGGGATCAGGCCTAAATGGCCAGGCAGACATGTCTCAAGGGGTCCCAGATTGGAGAGGATGAAGGCTGGGCTGAAGGACACCCCGCAACCCCGTGCATGAATTTCATGCACCAGGCCTCTAGTGCATAGATAAAATACTATGGAGTTTTATGATTGCATTTGCAGCATGGAGAAATGAAGAGAAGAAAGGTTAAAGACCTGTCAAATTTTATACAGCAAGATAGTTAAGTTAAAAGTGTAACCCAAGGGGGGGTAAAATGTACAGCTTTCAAATATCTGAAATATATCTGATGTGGTTTATAGTAGATGCTTCATGCTGAGCTGCCATTTTGTTTTTATTATGAGAGAATGAAAAAGACCATCAAATACATTATAGTCTTTGGATATTCTTAAGAAAATAACTACCGAAAATGTGTATTTCAGCAGTAAATAAACATGGCACTTTTCTCCCATGTTACCACTTCTTTTGTTTGGAAAAACCCATACATTTTATCTACAGGTGAGCCCTTAAATGAAGGAAAATACACACATTTTCCTTTGCACTTTAGTTCAAGTGGCACTTGGTGTATAATTATTCATAAATACACTGTTTTAGCCCATTCTCCAGTAATGCTCTCTTAAAATTGCCCTGATAAAAAAAAATCCATACAGCATTTTATATGTCAAAAATGAAAGTTCTTTTTTTAGAGTCAATCATTAGCTTTTTTTCTATAATAAAAACAGTCAAATCGCTTAGATTTAGAACTGAATTATATACTTTGATACTCTAAATCCACTTTTTTGTTGCTTTAATGCACTACATCTTAAAAATAAGTAAAATAGTCAAAAGAAATCTAGCTAGAAAGTAGCAGAAAAATAACTTTCTTATTATAGTAGCAACAATATATTTAATGATTAAATCATTTAAGCATGAAAATTAGACTTTATATCGTATACCTTCTATCTACCAATCACATAGGTTTATGTGGTTCTTACTTTTTAAATTAGTACCTTGGTGAAAATTACTCATTATTTATCCCATCTGATGTGGCAAATAATAATATTTACATATATGCAAAATAAAAACCCATTGACTATTTTTGTCTGAAATCTCCTCTTTTTACTCTTACATTTGAATGATAATATAGAATTAAAGATTAGAAATGAATTTCACTACACATTTTCAAGACAGTCTTCTATTTTCTATCATTACTAAGAATCCCAATATCATTATAACTCTTAATATCTTGGGGGAAACATATTTCTTCTCTTTGGAAACTTGCATAACATCCTCATGATTGAAATGCTCTCATTTTGCACCAATAGACAACCCAGAAATTGACCCAAACCACTATGCCCAATTAATACCTGACAAAGGAGGCATGAACATACAATGGAGTCAAGACAGTATCTTCAATAAATGGTATTAGAAAAATTGGACAGATACATGCAAAAAAATGAAACTAGACCATCTACTTACACCATACACAAAAATAAACTCAGAATGGATAAAGGACTTAAACATAAAACAGGAAATCATAAAAATACTAGAGGAATCCATATGCAGCAAAATCTCAGACATATGCCAAAGCAAATTCTTCACTGATACTGCTCCTAGGGCAATGGAAATAAAGTAATGAGTAAATAAATGGAACTACAGCAACATAAAAAGCTTCTTCACAGCAAAAGAAACCTTAAACAAAACAACAAGAAAGCCCACTGCATGGGAGAACATATTTGCCAATGTTATCATAGATAAGGATTTAATCTCCAATATTCACAGGAAACTCAGACAACTTAACAAAAGGAAGATAAACAATCCAATAAAAAAAATGGGCAAAGAACCTAAATAGATGCTTTTCAAAAAAAGATAGAAGGAAGGCCAAGAGACATATGAAATCATACTCAAAGTCACTAATCATCTGAGAGATGCAAATCAAAACATCAATGCAGTACCATCTCATACCTGAAAGAATGGCTATTATCAACAAACCACAAGTGCTGGCAAGGATGTGGAGAAAAAGGAACCCTTGTGCACTGCTGACGGGAATGCAGACTGGTGCAGCCACTGTGGAGAAAAGTATGGACTTCCCTCAAAAAACTAAAGTAAAACTGGAATTTCCATTTGACCCAGGCATCCCACTTCTAGGAATATATCCCAAAACACCAATCAGAAAAGATATATGCACAGATATAGCAGCACAATTCACCATAGCTAAGATTCGGAAATAGCCTAAGTGCCCATCAGCAGATGAGTGGATTAAAAACTGTGGTACATATACACAATGGGATACCATGCTGTGGTAAAAAAGAATTCTTACCACTTGCAATATCATGGATGGAACTGGAGAGCATTATGCTAAGTGAAATAAGCCAGGCAGAGAAAGATGAATATCATACGATCTCACCCATTTATGGAATATTATGAACAATATAAACTGATAAACAAAAACAAAGCCAGAGTCAGAGAAGCATCGATCAGATGCTCAAACCTTAGAGAGAAGGTAGGGGAGGGTGGGAGTCAGGGGGAGAGATCAACCAGAGGACTTGTATGCATGCATATAAGCCTAACCAATGGACACAGACAAAAGGGGAGTAAGAGCATGAGTGGGGTGGTGGCAAGAGGGAACAGGGAGATAAGGACACATATGTAATACCTTTAATCAATAAAGACACTTTTTAAAAAGAATATACATGAAACCAACAGTCTCTTTTGCCCACGACTTACCTATTTTGGCCCTCTCAAATTGCTTGTGTACTTAGAAAAACTAAATAAGTTGACTCATGGCTTAAATATCTCATAAAAAAAAAATCTCATGAAGTAAAAAGTAGTGATCTCAGAAGCAACACACCCTGGCTAGGTCTGTAATTAAGATATGTCCCAGTTCTCCTCATCATAGGAACAATGGCCTGTTCTTCAATGGTTAACCTCTCTCTGGTTTGTTATTTAGGGAGCAGGGACTTTATTCTCATTGGTTTATTAATCCTAAAACACAAGCAGAGGGCTATTTGTTTATACCATCCTTTCCTCTATTCCATCTCTAAATTTACAGATTTTCTACATGGTTTTAGAAGATACATGAATTGACCAACACTCAGCATAATGAACTAAAAGATAAACTTGACATATCTTTGAGAGTCATAAATTTTATTTGTTGTATTCACATTCATTAAAAAATTCAGTCTAAAGAATTTAAATATGCTTCAGATCTCTTAATCCAGTATATTTTCTACTATTTATCATAATTTAAATATATTAAATCATATTGTCATCTGCCTATATTATCATGAAAACCTTTGGGGGAAAAATATAAAGCCTGCTCTCTTAAAAGTTTTGTGAGTAATTTCTCTATAATTGTTTTTTTCTTACATTTTACTGATATCTTTATGTTCATGAGAAACAGCAAAGGAACTCACTTTTGTTAATTTTTTTTAGTTACTGAAAGAGGAGCCTTTTATTTTAGTTGAACAAGTACTACACAGCAGGCACTATACAAGTAATCTTCACTTGTACATCTCCATAATATTTAATTACCACTTGAATAAAGCATAGTACATATTCTTAGGCACATTGTGACAGTTTTTAAAAACTGAAGCTCAGAGATTAAGTAACTTAAACCACTTTCCAAAGTTATAAGTCATTTTATCAAAATTTACACACAAGCACTGGCCTGTGTGGTTCAGTGGTGAGAGCATCGCCTGTACACGGAAGGTTCATGGTTCAATTCCCAGTCCAGGGTCCGCACGTAACTGGGTTGCAGGTTCATTCCCCTAGCTCAGTCTGGACATGTTACAATCTCTAAAACGATCAGTTGTTACAGACACATGGTCCCACTTTTATCCCCCTCACATTTTGCCAAAGAGTGTTGCTGTCTCACTGTGGCATCTTGAGAAATCCAGGTACATATTTTCAAAATGGCTTAGAGTCTAGCATTTTAAAAGTGAAACTGCAATCTGAGTAGAACAGAATTAGAGCAGAGTTATATGTGGAAACCAAGAGCATAGCCAAAGGACTTGAATAGACAATTCTCCACAGAGGACATACAGATGGCCAATAGGCAGATAGAAAGATGCTCAATGTCACTAACCGTCAGAGAAACATAAATTAAAAATACAATGTCAGAATGTTCTACCATCAATATATCAACAAACAAGAGCTGGCAAGTATGTAAAGAAAAGGGAGCCCTAGCGTAATATTGGTGGGAATGCAGACTGGTGCAGCCACTGTGGAAAACATTATGGAGTTACCTCAATAAATTAAAAATGGAACTGTCTTACAAACCAGTGATTTCACTTCTGGAAATATATCTTAAGAGACCCAAAACACTGATTCAAAAGAATATATGCACCCATATGTTTATTGCAGCATGATTTACAATAGCCAAGATTCAGAAGCAGCCAAAGTCCTATCACTAGATGAGAGGATAAAAATGCAAAGGGATGTTACTGAGCTGTAAAAAGAAGAAGACAATCTTATCTTTCGCCACATCATGGGTAGTCCTAGAGAGTATGACTCTAACTGAAATAAGCCAGTCAGAGAAAGACAAATACCATATGATCTCACTTACATGTGGAATCTGATGAGCAAAATAAACTGACAAACAAAATAGAAACTGACTCATAGATACAAGGAACTGACTAAAAGTTGTTAGAGGGGAGGGTGGTCAGAATGCTGGGTAAAAAAGGTGAAGGAATTAAGCAAAAAACCCACAAAAAACAAAACTCATAGACTTAGACATATGGGTGCATATATTCTTTTGAATCAGTGTTTTGGGTCTCTTAAGAAATATTTCCAGAAGTGAAATCACTGGTTTGTAAGACAGTTCCATTTTTAATTTATTGAGGTAACTCCATAATGTTCTCCACAGTGGCTGCACCAGTTTGCATTCACACCAACATTGCACTAGGGTTCCCTTTTCTTTACATACTTGTCAGCTCTTGTTTGTTGATTTATTGATGTAGACATTCTGACGTTGTATTTTTAATTTATATTTCTCTGACGATTAGTGACATTGAGCATCTTTCTATCTGCCTATTGGCCATCTGTATGTCCTCTGTGGAGAAGTGTCTATTCAAGTCCTTTGGCTATGCTCTTGGTTTCCACATGTAACTCTCTGCTCTAATTCTGTTCTACTCAGATTGCAGTTTCACTTTTAAAATGCTAGACTATAGGCTATTTTGAAAATATGTACCTGGATTTCTCAAGATGCCACAGTGAGACAGCAACACTCTTTGGCAAAATGTGAGGGGGATAAAAGTGGGACTGTGTGTCTGTAACACCTGATCGTTTTAGAGATTGTAACATGTCCAGACTGAGCTAAGGGAATGAACTTGCAACCCAGGTATGTGCCCTTGACTAGTGATTACCAGAGAAAAGAGGACCTGGGGAGGTAGAAGAGGGTAAATGGGCAATAAATGGTGATGGAAGGAGACTTGACTTTGGGTAGTGAACACACAATACAATATATATATGATGAAATTGTACACTTGAAACCTATGTAATTTTTTAACCAATGTCACACCAATAAATTCAGTCTCATTATTAAAATAAATAAATAAAACTAGTGAACCCAGGCAATTCAGATAAGATTCTAGCTAAACATTCAGATGGAGAACAAGCATTTGTATCCACATATTCTAATGAAATACAAATATTGAAGCAATCATCAGGCAAACAGGTATGAGGTGTTACCAGTAGGTCAATATTTCAACAAATTTCTGGAAGATGGAAGTATATGACTCATTTCTCATAATATAAACAGGAGAGAGAGAATACACTATGCAGGAACAATAGGGTCAGTGTTGCCCAATCTGTCCATCAAAACCCCAAAGAGTTGTAATGGAGCAGATATAATGGAGGGAATAGTGAAATATAGGTCTGAAAACAGCAAAATTAACTGAGATTCTGTGCACAAAAGAACTGGAGCCAATATCACCTTTCTCTTCTGCCCTACTTCAACTCAGAACACAGGTACCTGCTATTTACTCTAAACCCTAAATGGCCTCTCCCAAGAAATTATAAAGAAAGCAAGTGTAAATGTGTGGGGTGGAGAGGGCCAATGGGGAACTCCAGGGGGCATCTATAATACTTTCACCAAAAAGATGAAATTTAAATTATAAAAGACGAGAAGTAAAAGGAAAGAAAGGCAACTTTCCTGAACAATATTCTCCCCATCTGTTTTAGAGGACTTGTAGCCTGATTCCCAGGTCACCATTCATTCTGTTGATCCAGAGTCTGTTCAGGAAATAGAAACCACTCTGGGTTGTTTTCTGTTGTTTGTTTTTCTTAAGCACCACAGGAGTAAATGAAGGGAATTAGGTGATTACAAAATCAATTGGAAGTGATGGAACAGTGGGATCTACAGTCAGCTTTTAGACATGACTCTCAGAACAGTATGGAACTAATCCACAAGAACAGTTGCTACCTCTGCAAAAAGCAGAACCAAGAAAAGTACCAAGCTCATGAACAGTCAGATTTTTTAAAAAGTGGGTCAGGAGAGAGCTGCTACCTACATCCTGACAAGCTCCAGAGAGACTGAAACCTTCCTGCTGAGGTGTATCTTCAGCGCCCTTCATTGCCCAAGAAAACAGCCACATGTCAGCAGGAAGGTCTTTTCTCTAATGTGGAGAACCTGCTCCCCTCCTAGAATCTTGGCTGCTGGGGAGCCTAGAGTATATATAGTGTCCAGCTCTGCAGTCAATGCAAAATATCAAGCTCACTATAATAAGGGAGATCCTGATGCTGAAAACAACTAGAACATATCCACCAAACTCACCTCTAACCAATAGCCTCACACCAGGCACTCCATGCTTTATCACACAGAGAGCTCCCAGTCAGAATCCCAATCAGGACAGAGACCTGAAAGGAAAATATACCTATTCAGACAATACAAAAGTAACTTATCCACTGCCTACTCACCCCTTTATCTAATCATCATCGAGGGCAACCAACGATCATCAGGCATAGGAGAGGAACAAGCATTGTGAAAAAGTATCATGACACAATAAGAAAGTCGGAAATTTAGCATCACTCAGGAAGCAAAAGCAAAACCTCTAACATGGTCACAGAGATTTAAAAAGCTAGAAATCTTGAGAAAAGTGTCAACTAGAGAACATGGGAGCACTTTTTAGAGATTTATATTAAAATTGCTAAATTTAAACAGCATAAATTTTTTTCGGTGTAGAGAAAAAGACATGGGCAGAATATATGAATGGCAAGAGGCAAATAAAAGACCAGTTCCAGAGATAACAGCCTCCAAACAGCAGGAGCTCCAGAATAAGAGGATGCACTCAAATACAGACAACCCAGAGACCAGCCTGCACAGACTAAAGCAGGGTGATAGAATGCCTCCAGAAGAAGAAAATGCTGGGAAAAGAAACTCCACACACTAGCTGGTGAAATGTAAAACTCAAAAAGCTAGAAACATGTCTCCTAAGAGAAACCCAGCAAGGTGACACTGTTCCTATAAAAAAGATATCTATTCCTAACCCATTACTTGAAAATGAACGTAACATTACAAATGCTGGTCACTGATTCTTCACTTGCAGAGTCAACATGAAATCATCCAGTGTTTACATGACAGCTCAAATGTATAAGATATTACATAGGCCAAATAAAACAAGTGCAGGATGAGTGCAGGCCACAGGCCTCAGATGGCAAGTTTTGCAGAAGCCATCTGTTGATAGAACCTCCAGGAGGGTAGTCTAAAGTCAAAGATTTTCAAAAGTTTTATTTATCTGAGCAGTTTGTAGCCATTATCATGTTTGATCCTGAGAATCAGCCAGGGTAGGAAAAGCATAGCTAACATAGCTATGGTTTCAGGAAAAGAATATAAATGTCAATACATTTAACAATATAAAAATAAAACTATAGTTGATTGATGATGGTAATGGTAAGCAACAAGTGAGGGAAGGTGAAGGAAAGGCTAGGGATATTGGAGTCCTTATCCCGTAAGTGAGAAGCCAAGAGATGCTGTTGAAAGCACACACAAAAAATATAGAAGGGTAAACATAGCATTAGAATTGCAGAGAAGATCAGTAGCATAACTCAAAATAATTAAACTGTAAATATTTGAGTGGAAAAGATGAGAAAAAATAAGCCAAACACTCATCTTTTAGAGAAGTCAATAAGTGTGTATTAAATACCTCCTCTGTCAAGCACTCTGCCAAGTGCTGAGGACACAATAATGCACATAGTAGGGCGTGGGGAAAACTGATGCTTGAAATCATCTCATTGTTGTTCACCCTCTACAATAATAATAGTTTATTATTATTCTTTTCTGGTAATGGTCTATCCCTCCAACACAAATCCATGCTTAAAGGCATGGAATATAATCATGACTAAAGAAGCAAATAAAAATTATAATATATAGCTTTGTTAGATAACCACTAGAAAATACCAAAACAGAAACTATAGAACAAGGTTGCCTGTGGGTAATAATAGTACTGGTAATGGAGTTGGGGGAGAGGGTAGAGAAGAGGACTTCGGTTTTCTGAAATTATTTTTGTATTATCTAACAGGCCATTGTGGCAAAAACAGACACGTGGTCTCTTCAGTGGCTGACTTGTTGCCCTGGCTGCTGGGAGTATTGTTGACAGAAAGTTTTCAACTATCAGCCCCTTCAGCAATTATTTCAGCTGCAGAAAGCCACTTCTCCCAAAGTAATGTAGACTCCCAAACAGTCCACATTTAATGACTGACTAATGCTGGAGTTGGGTTGGCCATTTCAACCCAACATGGGACAGATAACTTAAGAGCCATCCTATTCATATATCTGGTGGCCATTTGTATATCTTCTTGGGAGAGTTGTCTGTTCAGGTCCTCTGCCTACTTTTTAATTGGATTGTTTGTTTGGTGGCAAATTGAAAAGTAAGGAGTTAATGAAAGGGATTACAGATTCAAGGAGATAAATTAGCAATGATTTGTGGTAATCCAGCTGGAGGAAATGGGGGAAAATCTAGAATAGATGGAGTTGAACTGAAGAAGAGAGAAAAGATTCTTGAAAATATTTCCAAACATAAGTCACAGATTAGGGGAACTATTCATAGGTGTTATTATCATCATTTAGCCATGAACTCTCCTCAAAAAATGGCATGGTTAACTTGCCTCACACTTTGTATAAAAGATATTCTAAGGGATAAAACCCTCCATATGAATTCACCAAGCTTTTCATTTCAAAAAATCTGGGTAGAGTTTAATAACAACAAAAGATGCTACTGTTGTCATTTGCTTTTTTAAAGAAAAAAGTTTAATCATAACCTAAAGTAAATATTCTTTAGACAGTGACGAGTCACATTGTCCAAGAGGACTTCTAAAAGTAAAATATAAGATATGGATAAGCAAGAGTTTGATAGTCCTATTATAAATAAACTTCACTGAGATTGTCCCAGTATTCTTTCTGATCTTTCACATACCAGAACACTTACAAGCACCATTCCTCTTGAATGCAATAGAACAATAAAATTCAACCTACTCAAAGTGGCAAATAACAAAAGATTTTATCTTCTTATAAATACACTTGTAATGCTTATCCTTGCTAAATTATCACAACCATTAATGCATGAATCAACAGAGGAATAAAAAGAATTAAAAGAAAGTAAAGTCATAAGGTTAATTATAAATGAAGTATTTCTCCTATAAGTGCAGAGTTGTTGGATTTTTAGATTATGTGTAAATGATTTTAAACTTCACAGCAATGGAAAATCTTTAGTATGAGTAATTTTCATTCTTTTTACTAAAAATAAATGATTTTAATATGATTATTTTAGTATTCATGGAAAAGGTGCAATGATTTATTTTTGTCAAATAGTTGATGGTTTTGACTTATCACAAAGCGATTTTTAAAGTATTTGCTTTAATTTCCCCAAACACATTTATTTCAAAAGAAATGTAATAATGTATTTCTGAGGCAACTAATCTTAGCTCAAATTTTTAAACTCTGATTGGTCTCATGAGCACAGATTTGTTTCTTCTCACTCAGAGTGGGACCAAAGCTGTTTCAAAAATGTCCCAGCAGTGAGTGGAAGAGAGGGTACTAATAAATAGTGAGAGGGGAAGATTTAACTTTGGGTGGTGGGCACATGGTACAATATACAGATCATGAAACCCACACCGAAACCTTTATGTCCATTTGACCAATGTCATCTCAATCAATTTAATAAATAATAAAAATGTATTTTAAAAATTCCCATGTAGTTATAGGGTTGAACTTGGAAAAAATTTTTCTTGAAATTCTATCAGGAAAACAGGTTTTCCAGTGCTGCACATTTAGTTGGATGGTATTGTTACAATCTCCAAAATGATCAGGTCTTACATTCACACAGTCCCACTTTGATCCCCCCCACAGTTTTGCCAAAGTATGTTGTCCTCTCACTATCACATCTTTAGAGATCCAGTTACATATTTTCTGAATAATCTATAATCCAGAATGTTAGCAGAACAATTGCAATAAGAGGAAAGCAGAATTAGAGCAGAGAGCCAAATTAGATACCAACAACAGCATATCCACTACTAGATCTCCCTCAAAATTACGGCCAAATCTCTAGCTATATATGAAAATGAAATGTTCAAGTTCAGAATAGATTCTACAATAAAACTAAATATTGGCTATTAATATTAACCAACAAACCTTAACAATATTGAAAATGATAGAGAAAAATCTGTTTCAAATCCTTACTTTTGTTATAATCTGACATGTAACTGGACCCCACAAAATGTTGAGTTCCCTTAAAAAGTAAAAGATTGGTAATATTGTTACAGTGGTTCAAAAGTAATATTAGTAATAAGTTAAATCTTATTTTTGTTTATTCAATATCTATTAAACCATAATTCAATGTGATAGGAGTTATATAGGGTATGGCAAAAGCAGGTTTACAGTTTTTTACATGGAAAATAATGGTTAATAAATAGAAATACAAAAATAAATTCTTTTGCATACTCACAACTGTAAACTTACTTTTGCCCCACCCAGCACTAAGTATATTAACACAAACATATTAATATAATTATATTATATTAGGAGCATCTTGAAGTACCAGAAAATAAGAAAGTGCTCAAAAACAATCTGGTAGAACCATGTCAAATGACATGGGAGCAAACAGTGAAAGAGCTCTTAATGGACAAAGTTGGAACAACAAAATGAATGATGCAGTATTGGATTATAACCTAAAGAATAAAATAAGTATATAGCAGTCTATATTTATTAAATAAACTGAATAAATAAACTGAAAGGAAAAAAGGCAAAATTTCCTTACAATGCATAACTTAACTCCCCCCATTCCTACTCTCATTGAGTGTGGGCTGACCTCAGTAGCTCACTTCCAAAGAATAGAATCTGGAAAAGGAAAATAGAAACTTCAGAGTGAAAAGAACTAGCAAACACTACCTTAACCAAGTTATCAAGGTTAATATCACCAGCAATATCATATGGATATTATGTATCCCTGTCCTAAAATGATAAAATAAGCCCATCATCACCACTGTATTCTTTCTAAAGATTCATAACCCCAGTATAGTCATGAGAACTATATCATACAAACACAAATCACAGGAAACTCTACTAACCAGCACTTCTGAAAGCTATCAAGGTCATCAAATGCAAAACATGTCTAAGAAACTGTCACATATCAGAGGAGACTAAGGAGACAGATGTCTAAATGGGATGTGATAAAGGTGATTGGATCCTGGAAGAGGGAGAAAAGGCATTGATGAAAAAAATGGTAAAATCCAAATAAAATGAAAGTATTTAACTAATAGTGATGTACCAATGCCTGTTTCTTAGTTTTGACAAATATATGAGATCTGTAAGCTGATAATATTAGAGAAAACTGAAACTGGATGAGGGCATATAGCATATCTATGCAATTCTTCTATAAATCTTAAATTACCCCAAAATAAAAGTTTATTTCTAGATGTTACTTTATCCCACTTTCCTCACTAGTTATTATCCCCATTTGCCATCTAACAAATAAATAATGATAACTATATATTTTAAAATGAACTTTTCTCAAAAGAATTTTAATGGCAACTAAACTACTAAATGGAAATGTAAATAATATTTTTAAATGACCACATTTACAGTAAACTAGAGGCCCAGTGCACAAAATTTGTACACAGGTATGGTCCCTAGGCCTGGCCTGTGATAGGGGCCATCTTCACCAGCTGCCTGCAGCCAGCCCACTATTGCTTCACCCATCCTCAGTTGTCTATTCGCCATCAGGTGATTGATGCCTGATGGCTGGGGGAAGGAGTCAAGAGGAGGTCAGAGTGTCTCATAATGATTGGTCCAGCAGTTGCTCTGCCATTAGGGTCAATTTACATATTGCCCTCTTATTATATAGGATTACCAATATATTTTTAACTCTTATCATATTATACAGAAAAAATAGTATATCACTGAAGGAAACTTACTAAAACTTTAGTCTTCAAAAAAGCCTAAAATAGGTAGTTTATCAAATATTATATTGACAGAAAAAAGTAGCATTTATGCAAGAAGCAATAGGATTTATATAGGTAACAACTTCAAATCAGCAACAAATTTTAAAATTCACATTTTTTATTATTAAACATTCTCCATTTTTGAAATAGAAAATTTTATATTAACATCAAAATGGGTTCACAATTCCTGGAACCATTTTCATCTATTTTTTTTTTCAACAAAAGCTGTTGAGATAACTATAATGCACAAAGAATACTGTTCAAGGTTAAGAAGAAAAACCATTGGCCAAGGATAAAACCTTTTTGTCACCCACCATAGCTGACAGCAACCAGAAAAACACTATGCAAACCTCCTCAAATTGGCGTCTCAGAAATATGTTGTGTATGATTAACTGCCTTGATAAACTGCAATTATATTTGCAGCAAAAGTCCTGGAGAGGAAAGGTATTGACCCAGTGAAAATGAAAAAATCCCAAGGCACTATTTGAAAGACCCTTGTAGCCATACTTAAATTATTATAGTATGACCTCAGCTCCTTAAACCATACAGCTCTTGAATTCGTTTGTTGAACCACAGGTGTGTACATCTTTAGTAAGAGTATAGCAAACAATCCAGTAAAAGTAAAAACCAACTATTATGTAAAGGTACCACACCACTGCAACTTTTAAGGTCAACATAATTGGTTGGATAACACGAAACAGTTACCCTCCTTTGGTGATAATGGGTTTTCAATGTAGTCATTCAGAATTTTAATTCAAAGTTTACTATTATCAAAGTTACATATGTACATTGTTTTAAGAGTCAAATAGATACATAAGGCTTGTCATGAGATATAGCATTTCCCTGCTTTACTCCATCCTTATTTCCCAATATTGAAAAAAATATAATTGTTTTAGATGATTCTCTGCTATATTATTCTGATAAATTTTATATAGATATGTATTAATTTTATCCTAATAGTAAACAGTAGAGGCAAATCTATATTTCACTTACAAAATTTCTTGCCTTGAAGATACCTTGTAAGTAAATAATAAAACTTTGGATACATCCTTAAATAGTTCTCCAATTTCATTCATAGGTGACATATGATAAAAAATTTCATTTTACACAGAAGGGATATTTCAGATTTGAAATTATGAAATTCAAAGATTATACAGAAGCTGTCACACAAGCCTTTCACCTTTCAAGAGTAAGAGACAGAGAGCTTTTCTTAGGGAAACAGGGGAAGGTGTCTACCCTCAAATGTAAAGATTTTGCTCTGGGGGAGATAGGATTTTATTACCCTACTAGAAGCCCGATGCATGAAATTCATGCACTGGAGGGGTGTCCCTCAGTCTAGCATGAACTCTCTCCAATCTGGGACCCCTAGGAGGATGTCCAACTGCCATTTAGGCCAGCAATCAGACAACCCTCTCACAATCCAGGACTGCTGGGTCCTAACCATTTGCCTGCCTGCCTGCCTGATTGCCCCTAACTGTTTCTGTGTGCCAGCCTGATTGCCCCCTAACCGCTTCCCTGCCAGCCTGATTGATGCCTAACTGCTCCTCTCTTAGCCCAATTGCCCCCAATCGCCCTCCCCTGGTGGCCTGATCAACCACAACTGCCCTCCCCTGACATCCATCTCGTGGTGGCCATATTGTGGTGGTCCTCTTGTGGAGGCCATTTTGTGACACTGTGGGGGCAGCCATCTTGTGAAAACATGTGAGTGACAATCTTGTGATGATAAGACATCGTGTGGGGTGAGAGGGTCACCTAGGCTTTTATTACTATAGATTGCCCTTGGAATGGGAGCAGATAGCTCCATAAGGAGGGACCAAATGGGACAGGTCTAACACTCTTAAGAGTGTGAAGAGCAAATGGGTTTGGGGGAAAAGAGAAATACTCTCTATCTTTATAGCATGTCAATTTCCATTTTTAGAAAGCCCTGGCCATGCACAAACATGAAAATATTCACACTGATTACTGATACATTCCACTTTTCTAAATGATATAGTCACATTGCTAACTTCTAACAAAAACGTAGTCACTGCTGTTGGCAACTCACTCTTTCCTACACCTCCAAATGAATACCCCCTGCACCCACCATTCTCAATGTAGTGGTATCATAATTTTAAATAGCCCAATATTCAGCATCTATATTAGTATTACCTTGTAAATGATGTTTAACATTGAGGCACATAACAAACTATGATAGTTTCCTTTATTGCACAATAAAGTTAATACTGTTCTCTTTTTCCCTATTAATTGGTCTTCTATTTACTTATCCTAATTTAAGCCCACTCTCCTCAGTTTTGCCAAGAGAGTCCAGTTCCTCTTCTTGAAGAACTCTTCTGAACAGCTCGGATTTGCTGCAACCTCAGACAACAGCTCTGTAGGCCTGAAACCTGGGGATCTCCAGCTGTCACCTTTTCTGTCTCATAAATTCTCTCCACTTCTCCAATTTCAGCTGAAGCCGGGGTAGACTGTGCCCTGTGGTCTCAGACTTTGTTCTGGCATCATCTCATCTCAAGCTCCCTTTGGATGTCTTTCTGCCCTCTGACTCAGTGCTTTAGCTTGCACCCAAATGCAGCCCAGCACCGAGGAGTTAAGCCTCTTGGGGTCTTACTGAACTGGGATAGTAGCCACTGGATTAGCACTGCAGCTATTCTTTTCACTTTACTTCATCCTATACACTCTACCCCTCTGACATCTGCCAGTATGTACCATGTACCCATGTTTCTGGTTCTATTTTGTTCATCAGTTTATTTTGCTCATCTTCTTTTATAAAAATTACAGTCCTAGAGAGTTACTCAATTTTATCTTATAATTGTTTTATTAAAAATGCTGTTTTTTACTGCCCATGTGTTTTTTTTAATTTCTGTGAGTTTATTTGAGCCAAACTGATGCATATATCAGTAATTTAAAATGCTCTCTTTACTGCCTATTTTAATTTCCAAGGGCTCCTTTTGTTCTCTGAATGATACTTTTTCTTTCACTATGAATAAGATCTTTTTCATGAGTTCTGTATCATTTTTTATCTCTCTGCATATAATAACAGAGGCAGATGTGTTTCTCTTTTCTACTTGAAATTGTCTCTTCAAAGCTACTGTTTTAATGAACTCTCTCCTTCATATTTAATTTTGAAATACCAGAGAATTGATTGGGTCCTTGTGTTTGTTGTGTATGAAATTTTCTTCAAGGTAACCAGGCTGGCACTTTCCCTTCTGCTGAGCCCAGTCAGCATAAGGGAGCCACCCATCTCCTTCCTGGAAGAATGAAGTCTGTCTGGTAATGCTCTGAACGGGAGTAGAGGAATAAAACTGGAGGAATCGCTCAGACAATGCAGAAATTCTTAGTTTTACTCTATCAAGAAAATAAAACGACTCATTTCTTCTAAAATGGGAATGGTGTAATGACTTTTAGGTGTAGAATGGGAGACAGGAACTTGTGTATCCAACTGTTTCTTAAAGTCTTTCAACTAATCATTGTTTTAGGCCCTCCTTTATCACTATATCTGGAAGTAACATGTTGGTAGGAAGATATAACCAAGACTTAAGCCCCCAGAAAGTTTTTATTTGTGAACCTGGTATCTTGACCACTGCTGGTATAGAATTCAGCTTTCTTGGGTATGTTAAGCCATTTACCACTTATCTGCTTTCCAATTGACAATATATATATATATATATATATATATATATATATATATATATATAACTTTCTCCTCTCCCAACTCTATCCATGGGCCTTATGCTATTTTTTAATTCTTACTGCCATCATTTTAGTCATATTTCAGGACAATGTAGTAGAGATATGTTTGCTCAATGTAACAGTTTTACCTGGATGTGGTGCATTTTTTCTAAGTTAATAAAATGTTCTTATTCCTTTTGACAGAAATAGCTGTTCTCTTTATTTTCTTAATCAATGTTTGTCATATGTAACTTTCCTTTTTTATCATTTATGATGATTTGATTTATCTATTAGAATTTTGGTACAATAAATAATATTCTCAGGATTTTATTTATCAATATGTAAGGTTTCTTATCTTGTACTAAATGGAACTCAATTTTGCTTATTTTATACATTTATTTGTATAAGTAAATATTGCACATGGGCAGTAAAAAACAGCATTTTAAACTTTATGCTTTAGTTTATTTGTACTTTTGTATCTTATTACTAAAAATGAATCAGTGGCTTCCATTCTAGCTGGCTCTGCTTTAAAAATGAATAAAGTATTTTGAAAAGCATTTTGACAGTTACTGTACTTTCTTGGAGGTCAATAGCTCTCAACATTTCCTCTCTTATGAGTTGACAACAAATTGTCATGTGGTTGATATTATCACAATATAGTCTTTGAATAAATGAGAACATGTTGTACCTTAGTAAAAATAATAAAGATGATGATAATCTTAAACTTGAAAAACCAACAGCACATCTAGTTAAAACCAGTGACATTGAGGATGTAAATAGTAATTTCTACAATATTTCTACAATTTTTAAGAACTTACTGTCAAGCACCATTTGAGTGCCTTATAATCATAGCTCACTGTAATTCTATAAGGTAATTAGTATTGTTATCTGTATTGTTGTATAGAAAAGAAACAGAAGGTGACAAAATAATATTTCTTGTTCCTATAGTGAATAAATGTGAGTTTATTACTTCTAGTGTGACTGATTCCAAAGTCTGTTTTCCCATTACCATGCTATACTGACTCCGTAAAGCATCACAATATATGCCATAAAAGGACAATAATGATAATAAATGTATTTTTAAGTAACTGATGCAGTTTGCTTCTTCATACTTTAGATTATAGTATAAGATTAATTTAGTGAGAAGAAGGTCAATAAAAATAGACATTGTGGTCACAAGGTTAATGAATATGTAGTGGCGGCCAGTCCTCAGTCCTATAAGTCATAAACCTGCTCCTGAGTATTACATCGAATATGATGTAAAAGCAGCTTAACATCCCCTGTCAAAATGTTTAAATCAATCAAGGCAATATATACTTATTAACAATTTACAGTATACTAACTATGAGAGGTAACTGAAAAAAAATGGAGATAGAAATTAAGATATATATTCCCTGCCTTCAAGGGAATTACAGTCTACTTAGAAATAAAAATAAATCTATAAGAATAAAAGCATAATATCCTAATTATACCAGACATCCTTCCAATGACCTTCCGGATGAAGCCTGGGCTACGAGGGAAGCCCGGGTCCCTGGTGCCAGAGGGAAGTCGATGCTGGCAGCTGGGGGAAGGAAGACCTACTCTTGCACTAATTTCGTGCATTAGGCCTCTAGTAAATAAATAAAAGCAAACCCTCTTCTGAAATTTCTAAGAATTTTATAATATAATACGTCTTTAAAAGATTTGAAATGCATGTAATACAGCATTACTTTTGGAGAGAGTAAGAGATATCTTGAAAAGGCTGATGGTGTGTGAGAGGCAGTTCTAAACTACAGTCAGACAGTTATATGGCTTTTAGATTGACAAAGCACAGTTAGTATGTTTGTTCATGAGATGCATATATCAGGCAATAGACAGAAGTGTGAGCAATGCAGCCAGAGAACAGAGGCAGGTGATATAGTGAAATGTATTGTACAGGGAGCCATTCCATAAATATCAGTCAGAATGGAAGCTACCCAGCAAATCAGGCTGAGGAAACTGGGCAGTATCCTTTGGCTAAAGGATAGATTTCTTAAATTCTTTCTCTGAGAAATGATACAGTGGATACTGAGGTTTATAAGGAAGAAGCAGAAAGTGGTGTAGTGTAAGGAATTAGGAAGAAGTGCAAAGGACCTTCATGGTAAATAACATATCATCGAGAAGAAAAATCATAGGAATCTGGGCTTGATGTTATGATTGAAGAAGGAAGAAATGGAGAATGGGGCCTACTTACCTGTAAAGGAAGAAGTGGCAGGTTTCATGGCTGGTAAAAAGAAAAAGGAATAAAAAGTCAAAAATAATATTCAGGTTTGCAGATCAAGTCATCAGAAATATATATATGAAGTTCCCAGCACTCAGCATATATAACATCTTAGTCATCCCCATTGGACAGGCTCCATGATCCTCTGAATTGAATTAGTATTTTGATTTTGGCCCAGCTTGTGATTCTGAGACATTAGCCAAAGTTACCTGGAGACCAACTTAGTAAGTACATGTTGGTTAGGATATGCAATTTAGGAAAACAACTTGAAAAACCAAATCTAGACTGCTTAGAATGAAAGAAATTTTATTAAATACATAAACACATTGAATTTATTAATTTAATTCTACCACTGAAAAGAGAATAAACTGTCATAATCTATCACATAGAAAACTTAATAATTTTTACTCATTTAATTACTCATTTAAGCAAATAACATTCACTTAAATATTACATGGAATACCTACTGGGCATTATACTCAATATTAAAGAGACAAATAATGCCCTAGCCTGTTTTGCTCAGTGGATAGAGCATTGGCCTGCAGACTACAGGGCCCTGAGATCAATTCCAGTCAAGGGCACATGCACAGGTTGTAGGCTTGATCCCCAGTGGGGGAAGAGGGGGTGTGTGCAGGATACAGTCAATCTCTCTCTCCCTTCCTCTCTGAAATCATTTAAAAAATATGTATTTTAAAAAATAAGATAGAAATGATAGTGGGACATATCCCTTCCCAAGAGGCTCACAGATCAGTTCAAAAGAATAACTCAGGATACAGAGGAATTGCAAAGGAGTGGGACTTCCCCATATTGCCTCAGAAGGGAGTTAGACTGATGTGGAAATGCCAAAAAAAAGTATTGTATCATTTATATGTTTCTAATTAAGTGTATTGGGTGTCACTGGTTAATAAAATTATATTATTCTAGTATACATCATCTGTGTATTCCATTGTGAGTTTATTACCCAAAGTCAAATCTTCTTTTGTCACCATATATTTGATCCCCTTCACCTCTTCTACCTCCTCCCAACCACCTTTCCCCCTGGTAGTCACCATTCTGTTGTCTGTGTCTATGAGAGGTGTTTGTCTTGTTTGTTTGTGACTTTCAGTTTTACATCACCCACATGAGTGAAATCATATGGTTCTTGACCTTTTCTATTGACTTATTTTGCTAAGCATGATATTCTCAATATCCAACCATGTTGTCACAAATTAACTTAACTTTGCTCTTTTGTTTTTGCTGTAAGTTATATTTGGCTCCCCTCTTTCTTTATACCCAACATTCAATTCCTTAGCAAATTTTATTAAATCTACCTCCATAATCTAGCCCAAATTTGCTAATTTCTCATGATCTCTGCTATGTATTAATCTCATTCAGGTTCCCCTTATCTCACAGGTGGACATTGTAATAGTCTTCTTGCTGACATTTCTGCCTCCATCCTTGCCTTCATAGTATCTCTTCTCCACCCAACATTCAGAATGAGTCTTTTCAAGTTAAGTCACATCATGACTCTCCAAGGTCAAAATCTACACTCATTGAGAGACATACACTGCATTTGCCTCCAACTGCCTCCCCATCCCCGATCCCAAATGCACAGGGGCCATTTCACCTGCTTTCTGTTTCCTGCAGACCATGCACGCTCCCAACTGCAGTTTCATGCTTATTGTTCTTTCTGCATAAATACTCTTCCCTAGATATCTTCTTCTCTTACTTCTTTTTGTCTTTGCATAAATATCACTTAATGTAGATGTTTTTTCCTAACTGTCCTATAAAAATAGCATCCCCATGATTCTCTAATCCTATTAGTGTTTTATTCTTTATCATATATTTATTAGTTTTTCTTTCCTTGCTTGAATGAAAATGCTATAAAAGCAGAAACTCTGTATGTATTTTGGTTGCTGAAATATTCTTAGAAGAATGCCTAGAATGTATAATACCCACAGTCAAATCTAATTTGTTGAATTTGGGAGTTAAATCTAATTGACGTGGGCTTAGGGCTTTTTCTTATTGTCAGCCTACCTCAGTAGACAGATAAAGAGTAAGTATTGAAGTGATAACCCTCTTTTAGAGTCAGAGTCTTTACCTATAACGCCTCTAAAGTTTAAGGATACCATGTGTTGCTACTTTTTTTACTTTAACATTTATAAAGGATTTTACAAAGATTTAGGACTAAAAGGTCATGCAAGACATTTTAGAAAATTTTATAACATAGGAAAGTATGTTTTAGAAAATCACCTAGAAATGTATGTCATACAACATCTTCATATGAATATCATGTCATATGTAAAATCGTATGCTCTGATTTTCAGTGCCTAATATTTAGGCTTCTCTTTCTATTACATAATTATAGTTCTTTGAAACCATGATGTGTTTGCTTATTATATAAAACTGTCTTCCAAAAATGATGCATCACCACAGATTTTGATGCGCACACGCGTTGTGTGTGACACCTTGCAAGGTAGTAGAGAGGTTGAGAGTACAAAAGACAAAGTTAGACTGCCCAGGTTCCAGGCCCACCTTCACCACTTAATATCTTTGTGACTTTGGGAACCTCTTAGTGTCTCCATTTTCCTATATATGGAAAGGGAATAATAAAGATAACAAGTTCATAGGTTTATCATCAGCATTGATTAAATGAATACATGCAAAGTATTTAGAATATGACCTAGCAAATATTTAACATGTTTCCGACTTTCTATCCCTCTCCCTTCCTCTCTGTGGAAAATCAATAAAATATATATTTAAAATAATAATAGCAATAATAATAATAATAAAAATAATAATAATAATAATCCCACACAAATGCTGGGTAATGTATAGCCCAGTAAATAGAACAATTACGATGTCACAGTGTCAACCAAAGCATTAGTGAGCTTCTAATTTTTGTTCTAACCATTTTGACGTGTTATCCAGATGTTTCTAGGGTCCACATTCTCACTAACACTGAAAGGAACAGAGATTTTCAAAAAAGTATGTAGATGGCCTACTGCTGATCACTTGCCCTCATATTTTTAATCAAACTGAATATTTGAAATTAAAGTGCAGTGTCTTGAAGTCATTTCAAAATGAGTATGCAGACTTTGTTTTTAGTCCTTCTATTATTAAATGAGTAAATGAATAGTTAGGTCAAATCAATCAATAATCAATTAAAAGGCTATCATCCATTTCATTCCCTGAGCAGCTAGACTAGGCTAGATAACTGCAAGTAAAATGCTCGACGCCTCTCCATTAGGAAGAAAACACATCCTCCTCTGGGCAGTCAGGAAGAGAGATGCCAGGGACAAGACTAGAATGTTTTTGGAACAGGATGAGGATCTAAGTGAGACAAGCAATAGAGTCAAAGGATCTTGCATCCACATCATATTGTCATTTTTATTAATTTTTGACCAATTTTTCCTGGTCAAAGTTGCTATAATAAGTTGAGCCTACCTCCAACATGATTTTATATGAGACATAGAAAACAAACCCAATGTGTCAGGGGGTAGGGTAGGCAGGGGGAAGGTCAATGGGGAAATATATGTGCTAATATTTGTAATACTTTAAACAATAAAATAAAAATTTTAAAAAATGAAGGCTTATTTTCATTCCATGGTGAATATCCACAAAGTTTTTAGTAGGCATATCAGTAGGCATTATTTTTTTTTCTTGTTTCACTTATTTTTTGCAAAGATTTGTGATAGATTTTTCCAAAGCAATATAGCAATACAGGACTTAGTTAAAATCTTTTTGGGCTATGTTCTTTGCTTTAATTCAACTTAACATCACCTCATAATATGAATAGAATACAATGGGGGGAAAACATGAAGAACCTGTTTTAAAAGTTAAGTATTCATTGTATAAGCTGATACTAATATTCAACTTTCTCTTCAGAATATAGTCTCAAAGTTCAACTTAGATAGACTTATGTCATTAAAAAAAACTCCTTATACAATATAGAGAGTGTCATGGTGCTGTATCACATTTCATCATCAGATGGTGAAGTCTATTCACAGTAAAGTTATGCCCAGTGCTTCACAAAGGGCCCAGAGAAAGTTGTAACAGAAAACTGGGGCATTTGCAGATGTATCCATTAGTGAGAAGCAGAAAAAGATCAAAGTTTTGGTTGTGGAGGCTCCTACTTCTGTGTTTTTTCCAAGTACTGTCACATCATAGCTACAAGGTGAGAATATAGTGAAGACGCTGAGTGAACTTCAAACGATGCTCTTAAGTGTGAACTATGTTCACAGGTTATAATCAAGTGTCCCACTTTCCAGTATTACAGATGACCCTCATTGCCCTCCTTTGCCCCTCCATGCCTTGGTGAATGTCATCTACTCCAGAACTTCCTAGATAGGCAGTGAGTGAGTGGATGAACTAGTTGTATATAAATACATCTATGTCTATTCCAATATTTCTATCTCACTAAACCGTAGGACTCCTTTTTGTAAGACACATAAAGTTCATAAATCTCATCTGCTCCATTATAGGCAACAATTGTGTCCAAGCTTCAATTAACCAACCCAGGACACCTAATCCCTCTCTAAATTGCTAGAGCCAACAAGTCCCAAGTTCCAGTGAGTCTACTCATAATGATAAATTCAACATGATACAACCATATATTTCATATTATTTGGTCTTTAGTCCATGACTATTAGAATCTATTTGCATATATGCTCTCATGGTTTCCATATGTGCTTCCAAGTTACAATACAGTTAGCAGGAATCTATAACTCCTTTGGTATGTAAGCTATGTTTTTTAGGAGTAGGTTTTGCAATCACCCTTGTGAGATATAATGGTATCAAATACTTGCTATTGCCAAAACCGGTTTGGTTCAGTGGATAGAGCATTGGCCTGTGGACTGAAAGGTCCCAGGTTTGATTCCAGTCAATGGCATGTACCTTGGTTGCGGGCACATCCTCGATACGGGGTGTGCAGGAGGCAGCTGATCAATTTTTCTCTCTCATTGATGTTTCTAACTCTATATCCCTCTCTGTTCCACTCTGTAAAAAATCAATAAAATACATTAAAAATATACTTACTATTGACCTAGCCAGAAATGGAATGGAAAAAAAGGTGAATAACTTTTATAAAATTATAATAAATAAAAGTAGGACTAATATTTTAAAAATAAACAACAAGGAAAATGAAAATGCTTGTTTGGGAAGAATAGTGATATTTTAGACAAGTGCAGGCTTTAAGAGAAAATATTATTTTTAAACATGAATATTAAAAGAATTTAAGGACAACTTCAAAAATACTATCTGGAGCATCTAAACTAACAGAGGATATATAAAGTTTAAATAAGGAAAATATCACCAACATAACAAAAGGTAGGAAAGAAGATGGAAGCAGTGAAGGAAGCCCAGTGTAAACAAACAAAACATGGTGGAAATAAGTCCATGTGTGTAAATATAAAGGTAAATGTAAGTGGACAAATGTTAGCTATGAAAAGATAAAAAAAATAGAGTAAGAAATTCTATTTTCATTGAATTTATGAAATCTATTGTTGTCTGACTTCTCTATTGGGAGTTTCTTAAAACAGAGACATAACATTTCACTTAAATTATGTTAAGTGAAGAAGGAGGGCTATGTGCTAGGCATTATGGTTCAATACAAATAATATAAATATAAGTTTCAAAGTTTAAGGTTAGTTTGTCTAACATTTTTGGCAAAATATTTAAAAACAAAAACTGTTGATCACAATCTCCTTATCTACTTCTCAATTAGTGGAATCCAATATAATTCATAATTAAATTATTAAATTGAAATGCTATTTAATTATAGTTGCTATATAAATTTGAGATTATAATATTGCCAAATAATATATTTTCTGGATACAATTACACTGGGTTTTTTAAACCATTACCCAGTCTTCATTTTTCATACCTCCCCAGTTGTTGAGCCCTGTGTGGGGGGGTTGTCTGTGTTTTAGTATTTATATACATATACACGTTAGCCTTTTTTTGCCCATTAAATGTTTTGTTCCTTGGAGTCTTAAAACACATTTTCTTTTTCTTCCTAGCACAGAGTTTTGTTCATAATGGATGCCTTTTTGTTGCTTTTAGAACTGAATAATAATAACAACACCAACATTGGTGGTGGGGTGTCCACTAGAGAGACTCATGGCTCTGTAAGAATTGCTTTACTTCATATGAGCAAGAACCACCATCACAATGATTTACTTACCTTGCCTCTACATGGGGATTACACCCTGTGGGACTGAGTATACATTAAAAATCCTAAACCATGGCAGTGTATTTGCCTAGAAATTATGCATGAGGGTTGTATAATGTTTTGGCATGCCTCAAATTTATCATAATAGGTTTGGATACCTTTTCACAGTAATTTACTTAGAAAAATACATTCAAATTTTCACATCCTAGGATAATGCAATTCATGTCAAGAGAAGGATTACTAACTCCCTTAATAATTCATTCTATACTCAACTATAGAGAATGCAAAAGTCTAAAAGAAGGTATCATTTTGTAATAAATGTCAAAAACATGTTTTATCTAAATAGCTCAACCTACAATACTGACAAAATTTAGTTAGAGATAATTTATATCCTTCAGTGGCCAAAGTAATCTATGGGTTTCTTCAAATTGCTTTTGTCTATAAAATAAATTCAATTTGCTTTACTATATGAAGCACAAATTTAAAGCAATAATTTCATAAATCTCTGTCACTGAACATTAAAGTAATCTTTAATTTATAAATACTGCTACCTGCCTATGAGCTTTAACTTGCTAGGGTTTGAAAATTGAGTTAGACACCATAAAGCTGATTTTCAACCTCACTTGCTAGTAAAGACAAGGTTTCTAATAAAATAAAAAGAGATAAGTCATTATCAAATGTCCCCCCAAAATCTCTTATGTGTACTAATATGTTTCTAACCTCTTGTTTGTCCAAACAGGATTGTTTTAATAAGCATTGGAATGAGGCATTTAAGATGTGTCCACAGTTATGTGTCAGAGTCACTCCACTCAGTAAATTTCAAACGCTATTTACATTTGCTGCATAAGGTCAAGGAGTTGCATAAGGCCCTTTGGCCCTTGTTAGAAAACAAATGACCAGTAGATTCCCTTATTTAAAATGATTGTTTCCACACTATGTACCAGTGACAAGCTCAATGTAAAATTTAATGACATTAAACTTTATATTAATGTACATATTAAATTTCAAACACGCTAATGTCCAGTTATGTCAAAAACGTCCATTTCAAAAACAAATGCATTTATGTGAAATCTGTGAAACTCTGACTTCTCTTTGAATAATCAGCAATATATTTAAATGCCAACTAAGTATGAGGCACTGTGCTAAGCAATTTGTATATATTATCACATTGAATTCTCACAACAATCCTTTAAAGTAGTTCTGTTATTAGTTCCTTTTTACAGAAGAGAAAACTGAGGCTTGGGAAGTTAAATCATCCAAGGACACACAACCAGTAAAGGCTGAAGTACATTTTTTTAAAAAAGGTTTACAGAAAAAAAATGAGTAGAAAGTACAGAAAATTCCCATATACCCTCATTTCCCCTCCCACCCCTCTGGACACAGTTTACTCTATTATTAACATCTTGCTATTATGGTACATTTTTACATGTTATTCTCTTATTATTAAATAGAATTCATAGTTTACATTAATTAGGATTATCTCTGTGTTGTATAGTTCCACATATTTTGACAAAGGCAGAATGTTATATATCTGCCATTATAATATCATACAAAATAGTTTCACTGCCCTAAAAATTACCTGTGCTCAACCTGTTCATACATCCTTTCCTCTTGCCAAATCCCTGGCAATCAATGATCATTTTCCTGTCTTTAGGGTTGTGCTTTTGCCAGAATGTCTAGAATAAGAATCATACACTATGTTTCAGACTGGTTTCTTTTGCTTAGGAATATGACTTGTTAGCTCATTTATTTTTATCATGGAATAATATTCCTTTGCCTGGACACAGCAGAGTCATATTGAAGGACATCTTGGTATCTTGGTTGTTTCCAAATTTGGCAATTATGGATCAAGCTGCTATAAACAATCATACATAGACTTTTGTATGGACATAAATTTTCAGTTCATTCAAGTTAATTCCTAGCCGTTCTGTACTAGTGTCCTAAGGTTGTCATAATAAAGTGCCACAAAGTGGGTAGCTAAGAACAACAAAAGATTATAGCTATTCTTACAGCTGTAGATGCTAGAGATTGAAATCAAGATGTGATTTCAATCTCTAGGGTAGGTTCTTTCTGAGGGCTGTGAGAGAGAATCTGCCTCATGCTCCCCTCCTAGCTTCTGGTCATTGCTGGCAATCTTTGATGTTCCTTACTTGATAGATATATGACTCCAACCTCTGCCTTCTTTTTCATGTGGTGTTTTCCTCTGTGTTATCACTCCATCTTTATCTAGCTTTGTGTCCAACTTTCCCCTTTTTAAAAGGACACCAATCATGAACTAGGATCAATTTGAATGACTTCATGTTAACCTGATAATCTCCATAAAGATCCTGTTTCCAGAAGGTCACATTCTAAAGTGTAGTTAGGATTTCAGCATGCTTCTGGGGAATACGAATCAAACCACAATAAGTGAAATTGCTGGATCATATGGTAAGACTATGCTTAGTTTTTGAAAAGGAAAAACCTGCCAGTCTGACTTACAAAGTGGCTGTACCAGCAATGAATAAGCACTCTTGTTGTTCCAAATGCTCACCAGCACTTGGTGTTGTCAGTGTCTTGGATTTCATTCATTTTGTTATTTGCTGATGAAATATGATATTGAGTATCTTCTTATATTCTCATTTGTCATCTGTATATTTTCTTTGGTGAGTTGTCCGTTCACATCACTTGCCCATTGTTAAATTACTTTTTTGTTTGTTTGATTTTCTTCCTACTGAGTTTTTAAGTGTTCCCTGTATATTTGGGTCAAGACTGTCTTTGGACATGTGTTTTACAAAGACATTCTCCAAACTTGTACCTTGAATTTTTATTCCCTCAACAGCTTCTTTCATAGAGCAGAAGCTTTTAATATTAATGAGGTCCAACTTATCCTTTCTTCTGTTTTTTATCATGATTTTGGTTTGTATATAAAAAGTCAGCACTAAACCCAAGGTCACCTAAATTTTCTCCTGTGTTTGTAAAATATATATATTTTTAATTATCTCAGAGAGGAAAGGAGAGAGATATAAACATCAATGATGAGTGAGAATCATTGATTGGCTTCTCTTGCATGCCACACACTGGGCATGTGCCCTGACCAAGAATCGAACTTGACCGCCTGGTTCAGAGGTGGGCACTCAACCACTGATCCATTCTGGCTGGGCTTTCATATGTTTTTTTGGGGGGGTTGTTTCTCTTAATGTCAGAGTTTTATAGTTTCGTGTTTTGCATTTAGATCTATGGCCCATTTTTAGTAAATTTTTGTCAAAAGCATATTTTTGGCATATGTTCAGATGCACAGTACCTGCAGTATATTATTATATAACCAAAGAGCTAAGGTTGTTTTTGATATTTTTAAAAGGATTTTTTTAAATATGAAACATAGACCACACATGACCACTAAGCCTAGAATATTTACTATATGGCTCTGTAGGAAAGTGTTCCAAACCTTACTTTTAAGGCAGCATTGTCTAGTAGAACTTTCTGTGATCATAGAAATGTATATCTCTGGTGTCTAAATTGCTAGGCACAAAACTCATGTAGCAACTGAGTAGTTGAAATGTGGCTAGTGCAACTCATAAAATAGATTTCAATGTTACATAATTTTAACTCATTCAAATTTAAATAGCCTTATCTGTCTGGTGGCTACCATGTTGGAAAACACATCCTGAGAATACTATTTATCCTGTTCTGATAGTTCTTTATGTGCCATGAACAGGAGAAATAGTGAATGGAATAGAAGCTAAGCTGTTAAAACCTTAGCAGTACTATTTATACAGGTGATCTAACTTCTATAGAAACATTTTCCTTCTCTTCCATTTTCTATTCTCTATTATTTCATCTTACCCATTTCATTCCAATGTATCATTAGCCACCCTGCTATCTCATTCTCCTTGTTTTTAAAAATATATTTTTATTATTGACTAGAGACCTGTTGCATGAAGATTTATGCAATAGTCCTTCCTTTCTGTGGTTGCCAGCACCAGTTTTCCTCCGGCACTTAGGACTCAGACCTTTGCTCTGGCTGCTACCTTCTGTCTTCACTGCAGCTGGAGCCTTCAGTCTTTGCTCCAGCAAGAGTGCTGCTCCTATAGCTCCCTAGGCCCCACCTTCTCCCTCATAGCAGGGATCCTGCCCCACTCAGCTGCTCCATGCCTGCATGCTTACTGCCCCTAGGCCTGGAGCAGCTGGGGGGGAGGGTTACCTCCATCTTTGTCATGTTAATTTGCATACTCACCCCTGATTGGCTAATGGGCATCATGAAGTAATATTTAATTTGCATATTTCTCTTTTATTAGTGTAGATAGTATTACAGATACCTCCCCTAATCCCCTGTTCTCCTTGTTTTCTAAATGGAAGAGAAAAACACAGAGATAGCCTAGTGATGATCCTATTATAAGGCCAGATGTACTTCTTTCTGTAAGACTAAGTCAAAACTCTAAATCGTTGTTCTTAAAGGAGTGTGGTAGATAAAGGTTAGATTTTAATTTTCATACTGGGTTAATTGATACAGATTTCTCAGATACATTATGAAATCTTTAGGTTGGCCTAAAGATCCAACCACTATGTATAATGTAATTTCTGTGGCAATTTTTATTCTGAGTTTCAAATACCTGACTTTAAAAAACTTACCACAAACTTTCTGACAAATCAGGAGTAAACTCTGTATAGATTAACAATAAAAATCACTTACAAGTTGTGCAGTATTATAAGGTATGGAAATATTTATTTGGGAAATATGGAAAATTTTCCATAATTTCAGGTATGATACAAATACCCTAAATTTAGAACTAGCTAGTGCTGAAATACTTGCTTGCCCTTGACAAAAACCTCTATCCCAAGGCAGTTTTATTTTATCAGAGTGACACTTACAAAATCAAACACATTCTCCTCAGCATAACAAGTAAAAATAGTTTATTGTGAAAAAAAATTGGAATACAATACCACCTTTAAAACATTTTCCAAAGCTGCATTCTTTTTAATGTTATTTCATTAACCATATGGTTCAGGACAAGAGTCTCTGTGTAATATAAATGCATTATTTCTTAGAACTTAGAATTATAGTTCCAGTTTATTGATTCCCAAATCAATTAAATCAGAATGTGAAAATCAGATTTTGTGCCAAAGCAATTATTTCTGTTGGAGTTTCTTTTGAACTGTAGTGTAGACTATCTTAAATGTTTTTCTTGGTTAGGCAAAAATATAAAATAGGTAATAAATGTTGAGAATAGCATTTAATTATTTTTACATAACCGTCCAATCTATCCATTAGAAGCTTCTCAAAGGAAAATGGCTATATATAGAGGACATAATACACAGCATCATAAAAATATGCTAAATAATTCTTATCTGCAAAAAAATGGCTAGTAGACAGAGAGGCAGGAAATGCAAGGCCCTTTTCATTAGAAAGACAATGTACCCAGACAATTGACTGATTTTTTAAATTTTTTCAGGCTATATTAATCTCATTAATATTCAAATATATTAATAATATATTAAAAGCTCAATACAAAACTTTCTGACAGATTTTTTTAAGTACTGATCACCGGTCAAATATTGGGAGAAACTTTGCATGTAAATAGATACCAATTATAATTTCAGATTTACATTTTTCTTGAGGAACCTAAGAACCTTCAATGCTCCTAAAGTTTTACATTATCTACCAATTATGAGATTTAATTAAACTGTATATTAATTTGGGCAAAGATAGAGAAGAAATTTATTTTTGTTTTGCATATGTTGAAGACAAAGAAATTCTAGGCATAAAACCTCATTTAATATTCTCTGATAGATTTAGCTCCACAAAGATGAAAAATTCAAATGAATTATAACTAGCATTCAAAGGATAATAATTGAATGGGAAAGCAGTAATTACTTTGGCTGGACAGATGGCAAATCTAAATACTTTGAGATTAAAAAGAGAATTAAAAAAGGCCTTAGAGATCAAATAGTCTGTTTTTTAAACTAGTACATTGATTCATTCCATTATATCTTATATTCAGTTTCAGTTCCAATACTTCAATTAACAGGTAGCTTGCTACCTCCCTGGCCAATAAATTCTATCTTTGGAAAAATCTAAATGTTAGAAAAGTCTTTTTGATAAAGATATAAATCTAATCACAATTTCCTCATTATTTTTCTCACTTTAACTTTTGATTTGGTTTTACCAGGTGCCAGTAGAAATTCAAAGAATTATCCAAAAGCCTGAGAAAATGTGTAGGTTTACTGTGAGATATAAGTTCACCATGAAAATGATAGGCTGTGAGCATTTAAGATACAAACACGGTCCATTTTGTGGGAGATTAACACAATAAAAATTATGAAAACAAGGTAAAAGTAGAAAATTTGAATAGGAGAATTTGGAAATAATTTATATCAAAGACTCTATAGGATAGTAATAGCTCTAATATTTGCTATCTATATGAACATAGGCAGTTACTTAGCTTCTGAGAACCTCCATTTTCTTTCTTCGTAAAAGAAGATCATAATATCTGTTCCCTTCTGCTTCCGGTGATATTGTTGTATGGATCAAGTGAAAAATGAATGAGAAAATACTTTTTGAAACTACAAAACCTACCATGTAGATGGCACATGGGTACAATCAGATCTTAAAATATACATTTATCTGCTTCTTCACATTCCAAAATCAAGGTGTTTGTGTGTGGGGGGGGGGGAATAGGGACATCTGTAATAGTGTCAACAATAAAAATGAAGATAATAGTGTCAACAATAAAAATGAAGATAATACTTCTATCTTCTAATCTATTTGTGAGGATAGGAGCCTAAGGTCAGTGGATGCCTAACTCCAACTGGTAAAACTACCTCTTATCACTAAGATACATTAAAAGAATAAAATTCTCTAAATAGAACTTTATAAAAGGACACTATTGAAAAGAAAGGGCCATCTTACGGCAAATTCATCAGTGGAAGAAACTGTGTGGGCTATATTTCTTTAAAATAAGGAGTTCAAATATCTATTGGCCATCTGTATTTCCTTTTTGGAGGACTATATATTCAAATGCTTTGCCCATTTTTAATTGGATTATTTGTCTTCCTCTTGTTGAGTTGAAGGAATTCTTTATATATTTTGGAAATTAACCCCTTATCAGCTGTATAATTGTCGAATATGTTCTCCCATTCTGTGGGTTCCCTTTGCATTTTAATGATGGTTTCCTTTACTGTACAGAACCTTTTTAGTATGATATAGTTCTGTTTTTCTATTTTTTCATTTCTCTTGTCCTAGGAGATATATTGGGAAAAAATTCTTCTATGTGAGATGTCTGAGATTTCACTGTTTATGTTTTCTTACATTTAAGGCTTTTATCTATTTTGAATTTATTTTTGTGTATGATATGAGTTGGTGGTCTAGTTTCATTTTTTTTGCATGTACCTGTACAATTTTCACACCATTTATTATAAAGACTGTCTTTATTCCATTGTATGCTCATGTGATAATGGCTTGGATAAATTTCTGGGGTCTCTGTTTTATTCCATTGATCTATCTACCTGTTCTTATGCCAGTACCAGGCTGTTTTGATTATAATGGCTTTGTAGTATAGTTGATATCCAGTATTATGATCTCTCTAACTTTTGTTCTTTCTCAAGATTGTTGTGGCTATTCAGGGTCTTTTTTTGGTTCCTTGGAAAGATTCTCTGAGACTAGTTGTCTTATGTATTAATATCATGAATATCAAGTAGAAAAATTAAAAAGTTATGTTGGCAGTCCTTTGGCTATGAGGGTTAAGTACTGAGTATTGGTCCTCTCTGGAATGGGAAAGCTGACTCAAGAGGGGGACATTAATGTTTATTAAGTATCTACTTTGTACCGGGAGCCAACTTTTGTTAATATTTCTTTTAATCCTCACAAAAGAACCACATGAAATAGGGTTTCTCACTGATTTCTACTCATTCTGCAGGTGAGGACAGGATGGCCAATTTTTGGCTAGTCTGCCAGCAAATTGTAGAACTAGAATTTGGAATTAAGCTCTCTCTTTCTCTTACACTATTAGCAATGGTGGCAGTGCTTAATTCAAAAGATAAATTTGCCAGTCACACAGACTCAAAGGGATTGGCCATATGCTCATATTGGGAAATGTTCTGAAATAAATATTCCTTTGAAATACAGTCTTCTCTGAGATTACTTTCAGTTTAGCTCTAAAATGCAGCAGATTGAAGCATGATTAGAAAAATATTTTATTTCTGGGTCACTCATATAATTAACTTATATATACAAATCCCAAGACCTCTTTATTGTAGAGAAAGAAGATGATAAGTATTTCCTGGGGTTTTGAAGCTTCTTTGTTTTATGGAGTTCTTAGAGTTTCAGTCATGTTGTGACCATTCCTAAGACCAAAATAAATACTTGATTTCCACTTATTATGTAGCAAAGTCTAAATAACTCGATAAATACTTAAAATAATACACATAATTTACAAAAATATTTAACTTTTAGATAAGCACAATTACTTTCTAACAGGACACATGCAGCTGTTGACTATTGCAGAACTCAGATATCAGAACCAGACAAGACACCACCAGGACCTAGTTTACCTTCTCAAGTCTAACTATTCAAAGATATACCATTGAAAGGAATTTAGCATAATCTACTACTAAGATTGAAATACCCCAAACTAGTAGGTTTTAATAATCTTACAGATGTTTCCCTTATAAATTTAAAATATTTCATAGTACATTACCTAGTGATTTTGCTCTGACAATGCAGAGCATTTTTGCTCAGTTTGGGAAATATGGGTATACATTGACATATAGCAAGAGTTTTGACCTGAACTTATTATAAAGATACTTAAGGATACTTAATTCAAAAAAAATTTAACTCTTGTGTTTCTATTTCAGATACAATTATCTACTAGATGCATCCTGTTGCTGAAAAAAAGGCATGGATTTGAAATCATATTTCAAATCTTTGTTTCAGTATTCACTAGCAATTGGTTTCTGAGCAGGTTACCTAACATCAGTGAGTCTCCGTTTCTTCTCATTTTTTAATCTATATCATGGAAATAATGATAACAGTAAGCACTCCTTATTGTGGTTGTCAGAACTAGAGTAAATGTATTTGAAATTTCAGAGTAATATGGGGTTCCTTTTGGGCTTTGGTGAATGTTGTTTTTCTTCCTCCTTCCTCTACAAAGATAAATTGAACATATTTCTTTCCTAAATAACAATCTTAAAGGAGAAATCCTCCTGTAAGGGCTGTGAAGGTCAATGATTTTTAAATTAGCAAAATGAGACTAATGCAGATGAGATCAGATGTTTAATTCTGGAGAATTTTATGCTCCCAGAACCATTAACAATCTCCTTTCCAGAAATGATTATCTGAGCAGCCAAGTAAGCGCTGAGTGATAAAGAAGCAAGAAGCCAAGCAAAGACAGATGAATTCAGAAAGGATGAACTGAGAGATGTTATATAACAAAACACGTTCCATATGTTCCTAAAATTAAGTTCCAGGGGATATTAATTTATTCTGAAATTTTTCCATATTTTAAGAGTGCCATTGATCAGAATTCTCATGGAGATGAGTAATTCCTAATACATAATTTTCTGTGTGTGACTGTGTGGGTGAGAGAAATTGAGCCACTGCATTCCACTGTCCACTGCACTAATCTTTCTCCTGGATCAGCAATACACAGTTGAGAAAATATTTCTACTGGATAAGAATCTCTTACTTATTCAACATTCCTAAGAGCTATATAATATCATTAATAGGATCTTCTAAAATTAACTACTAAATCAGTAATTAAGACTTAAGACTTATCTATTGCAAATAAAAGGGTTATTGATTTTAAGTTAGTCATATCTTGTAATTATGGATATTAATCACACACAGTCTTAAACTGTAAAATGTGACTCTCAATATCAGCTAAATATGACAAAAGGAGGAAAAGTTAAATGATTTTCAAGTGGTCAAACTGCCAAGACTTAGTATTAAGATGGTACAGTTTGGCACTACATTAAAAGAAATGTATGTGCTCAACAGCATAATTTCATAACGGATTGAAATTTATATGTAGAATTAGTTAAAATTAATCAGGCATGTAATACAGAGCACATTCATCAAAGGACCATATAAAATTACAGTAATAGAAAGGCAGCACAAAATATGATTAGTTACAATATGAATAGTTACAAAATATGAATAGTTACTGGTCTGTGCTTATACAGACCAGTACACATACCAGATCATGTTTTCATTAACATATTACATAGTAATATAATTTGTTAAAATAATTGGACAAGAGGTAAGAGTACAATAAGCTATTGAATTCTTTCATATTTAAATTTATTAAAATAAAGATAATAGATTTTTTTAGATTTAGATATAGATTTTTTCTACCTGGTTTTGCTTGTTTTAGTCAAAAGAATATATAAAGTCTCATAAAAAAAAATAGGAAAAGGCTACATGCCACAGCCCTTTCTTCTCTTTTAGCAGATAGCAAGATTTTCTTTAGCATTCCTTTCTATTTGCCAAATATGTTGAGTAAATTTCGGCAATCTGAAACAAATTACTGTTTTTATTGGACAGCATTACAATTTTGCACAAAAATTATCCATGTTCAAGACTAGTTATAGAATATACAAATCAGTGGAAGCGTATACCATGTTCATGGATAAGAAGCATCAACATCACTAAAATGTTCATATTACTGAAAGCTATCTATAGATTCAATGCAATTCCTACCAAGATATCAATGGCATATTTCACAGAATTAGAACAAATATTCCAAAGACCAGTTATATTTAATCCTTGATTAAAGTAATAATTCCAAGATTTGTGCTAATTTATATGACTTGACAGAAGCCTTTTCACAAACGATAATTTCTATTTATTGTCTTTATTAAGTGCTACATCTTGTACTAGGTATATCGGTTAATAATGCAGTTTTTTTTCAATTGATAGTTACACATACGTTGATATATATACAATTTAATATGCATGCTATTTTGTTGCATTGACAACAAGCTTCAAAACTCCATATCTCAAATTTTCTAAAGGTGTTAACATCATAGATATTTTTACTCTTAAAAATGTTGGATTTCATGCCAAAATAAAAAAGAGCATTTTCTGGAAGTTTTAATTCATTACTTTATTTTGAAGAAAAGTGCTGCTAAAAGTTATCATATAATTTGGGAAGCTTATGGTGAACATGCTCCATCTCAAGAAACTCATGAACACTGGTTTAAACACTTTAAATGTGTTTAAATGTGATTTCCAGGTGAAAAACAAAGAATGTCCAGGTCAATTTGAACCACGCTTTGATGGTACTAGTAATGCAGAAAGCCTATTTGTGTCATTCATTTTATTATGATTAATATAAATACTGGACTAAATCTAACTCACATTAATAGTTTATGTTTAATTATATCTGTATAACCCAGCCAGACAGATATCTTTGAGAATTTTTAAAGAAAATGTGTATGCTACAGATATTTAGCTCAAAGATATTGCTCTTGTTTTGACATAGCCCCTGCTTGCTTTTTTTCCCCCCAGGATACAAATGTACAAGTATATTACTGGATATTTTTTTCAAGTTTGCAGAGGAAATACAGTGGGTGAACCAGGGAATATAGACAATTACTTGAATGTAAGAATAACATATTTAATAAAACTAAAAAGAAGAAAATTAAACTACGGTAAAGGATACATAAATATGTGATTAAGCTATAAAAATTCATGGGAGGATAAACACAAAATTCAGGAAGTGGTTCCTCTGCATGAGTAGTGGGAGGGAGAAGGACATAGAAAGTTATTGGTGGTTTTAGAGTTGTTAGATTGTGCAATGAGTTCAGAGAGGTCTTTATATTTTCTTTTTTTAGTACATACATATATTTTTACCTTTAAATACTTGTTAAATATATTTTAAAAGATAAAATTAAAATCATTGTTTAAAATTTTAAAAGAAAAATAAAATTATGAGAAAGCAAAAAGAGAAAAGGAATTGGGAAAAAAAAACTTGTAGCCCTGGGTCGGTGCAGCTCAGCTGGTTGGAGTGTCATACAGTACACCAAAAGGTTATAGGTCTGATTCCCAGTTCAGAGTTCAGAGCACCTACCTAGGTTTCAGGTGTGATTCCCTGGTCTCAGGCTTGTATTGATACTTGGTCCTATATACTAGCAAGCTAAAAAATAAAAATATAAAAAAATCTGGTTTCTCATTTAGCCATAGAGCTGAAGCTGCTAAAAATCAAATGCAAAAATTGATTCCATAGGATGCTTAACTAAAGTATCAGTTAAATTCGCAATCTTCCTATTCTTTTATACGAAAGACAAGATGGTGACAGGAAATTAGGCAATCCTAATCATTGAGATTAGGGGATCCAGGACTTTCCCAACCAGTGAAAATGCTCTGAAACATTCCCATTGTGTCTTTCTTGGGGAAGAGATCTTACAATTTATCCAATTCTAACATGTTTAGCCTCACAACTGCCCCAAATAATGAAATGCAAAATGGGAAGAGAGAATAAAATGATTATGCCCAGAAGTTTTGTGTATTTACAATGTTATATCATGAAAATGGGAAATTTGTAGAAGAGTATTTTGAGAGCACTCAGCCATGAAGAGCAGAGCATGCTTTGGATCAGACTTAATTCTTTGCTACAGGTGAACACAGCATTTTGAAATTCAACAGCTTGAAGGCAACTGTGATTCTAATAATGTGTTGGTTTAGTGAAAACAAAACTAGATCAAAAGGTAACCCTTCTCGGTAATATTAAAAAGCCAGAAAGCCCTTAGTTTGATGTAAAAGAAGGAATTCAAAGACTGCAGGAGAGCGTAATGTTGGCTTAGATCCATCCTGTATTTTCCACTGACACTATCCCTCCCTATGCTCATTGCCAGGGTTCAAACCACTCTTCACTCTACTTTGCAATTAGGAACAGACTAGAGATGGAAGTCCTAGTTTCTTTAAAAAATGCTTTACTAAGCTGGTAATTCTAGTGAGCAAAGATGGACTAAAAGAGTGGTCCATGATCTCTCTAAGGAAAGAATAAGCCAAGCCCAGTGTATTATTACCTCCCAGAAACAAAATGTTCCCCAGCCATAAGATCACAGTTCTTATGACCTCCATCTTTCAAAAGTCTTGGCTCAAATTCAAGTCCCAGTGATAATAAATTGGATTATTCAAATGTGATTCTCATATCAGTCCAAAAATTAATCAGGCATGGCTAGAAATAGGGCTTGGTTACACCCACTGGGACATCACTGTATGTAGGGGCACTCATCTTTGGTCTATTATGTTCTTTATTGTACATGTACGCTTACACACACACACACACACACACACACACACACACACACCCTTGTTCCCTTAAGCCTAATATGTCACCATCTAATAACATTAAACTGTTTCACTCACATGCACTTCCTCCCTACCAGCATTCAATTTCTAGTTTATATTCTGTAATTCAACCAGAGTTCTTTACCCCTTAGAAATACTTGAAACTTCCACTTTGCCTTCCTAACATAATTACTCATATTAAAAATTAAAGGAACTAGTATAGAGGTTTTCTATTTGCCCTGTACTGCTAAATTGTTAACAACAGCAGCATACTGAGAGGGAGGAGAGAGGTGGCTTGATGTATAATGCTTGCTGATTGCTGTAAATGCTTCCACTATGGCCAACTTTGAGCTACCAATGTCAAGTCCCTGAAGCATGGAGTTGGAGAGAGAAGTCCACAATCAGCTCTGTAAATAAACACAAGCTAGCTCCAGCAAACTTCTATAATTATACAATCAGGAATTGAGGAAATTCTGAAGTTTGATGTCCTCCTGATTCTCTCCTTAGGCAGATTTAGCTCATTTTCATTCATTGTCTTATGCTCAACATGTTCTCCTTATTGGTAGTGATGTTCTATAACATCAGGAATTAGTGCAGGTGTCAAGTCAGGATCCAATAGCCTCCCCAAAGGCTTTATTATTACTTACCCTATATATATATTAAATTAACCCACCCCATTGTAAGAATTGGAACAATTTGCACAGTACATACATTTCATGTTATTATAGCATGAGTCTCTTAAGCTTCCTCTTTTTCAAGAAGAGGAAATGCTCAGTTCAGAGCATTAGGTAATCAAATATGGTTGAGTTTCAGGACTTGCTGTCAGACTAAAATTTTTAAGTTTCTCTGTAAATCAAGTAGAGCTTAATTCAGAAACAGTCACTTTTATTTCTTTAGAACATGTAACGAATCAATTGTAGGAGGCATCTCTTTTGCCAGACCAGGCCCTACTCTGGAAATACTGCATTAATCCCATCCCTACCCCCATTATATAACCATATACCTATTCTGCATTAACATATGGCCAATCCAATCTAATAAAAGAGTGATATGCAAATTGACTGTGCCTCCACTGTACCCACAACTTATGCCTACCAGCCAATCAGGAGCAAGCATGCAAATTAATCCAACCAAGATGGCTGGGACCACAGAGTGAGCAGGAGGCTGACCTCTACTCAAAGCTACAAAGTTTCAATTATAGAAGATTAATAAATCCCAGATACCAGGGCCTCCACTTAGGTCATCAGGGGGTGTGGCCAGCCTTCAAACCATCACAGGCCCCTCACCCAGGCTGTCCCATGCCCCAAGGGAACCCCACCCTAATCTGGGACACTCTTCAGGGCAAATCAGCTGGCCCCACCCATGCATCAGGCCTCTTTCCTGTCTAATAAAAGAGTAATATGCAAATTGACCATCACTCCAACATACAAGATGGCTGCCCCCATGTGGACACAAGATGGCCTCCACAAGATGGCCAGTAAGGGAGGGCAGTTGGAAGGGACCAGGTCTGCAAGGGAGGGCAGTTGTGGGTAATCAGGCAAGCAGGAGAGGGGACCAAGGAGGGGACCAGGCCTATAAGAGAGGGCAGTTGGGGGCAATGAAGCTTGCAGGGGAGGGCAGTAAGGGGTCACCAGGCTGGCAGAGGAGGGAAGTTGGGGGCAACTGGGCCTGCAGGGAAGGGCAATTGGAAGAGACACAGGCCTGCAGGGGAAAATAGTTTGGGGGGACCAGGCCTACAGGGAGGATGGTTAGGGTCAAACAGACTGGCAGGGGACCAGTTAGGTATCAATCAGGCTGGCAAAGGAGTGGTTAAGGGGTGATCAGGCTGGCAGGCAGAAATGGTTAGGGGCAATCAGGAAGGCAGGCAGGTGAGCAGTTGGGAGCCAGTAGTCCTGGATTGTGAGAGGGATGACTGCCCATTTAGGCCTGATCGGACATCCCTCCAGGGGTCCCAGATTGGAGAGGGTACAGGTTGGGCTGAGGGACAATCCCCCCCATGCACAAAATTTCATGCACCGGGCCTCTAGTAGATTATAAGCTCTATAAAGACAGAGGTGTTATGTGTTTTGTTCCACTAATAGTTTCTGGCATCAAAAGGAAAGACAAAAGTAAGAAAAAGAATAGTATTGAAAGATTGACCAAATGTGATATTATCATACAATCTTGAAGCTTGAAAGAACCTGATGTTATCTCATCCAGCAGCCATATTTACAGATCTGGAAATGAAATATTGGGGCAATCAAAATACGTGCCCATGGATAGTCCATCTCAAGCTGCCAAGTTAGAACGTAAGTCATAGCACCCAAGCAGCCTGGTCCTATGAAAAGGAGGCTACTTTTTAGGGAAGGCTATAAAATTGGGAAAAGGGGTGGATAATGCCATGGAGGTGTACAGCTCAGAGCATAAGAGAATATATTTTGTTTTCTTATACACCATGATGGTGTGAAACGTATGCCATTCTGTGGAATTGAAGTAGGTAAAATGTGCCAAAACCTGTGGATTATTGTTTTCAGCTTCCTGGTTCCTGTCCTCTTGAGTGAATCTTAAGATAATGAAGTTGACAGTGGAGCTTGTTTTAATCAAAAACACAGATGACTTCCCTCCACGTAGCTTCCAGCACATCCTGTGGGGAGCGTGTTACTTTGGCATTACAGTTTGGAGGATTATGAACCATTCATAGAAGCAGGCATATTCTGCATGTTTGTCTGAAAGGCAAGGTTTTTTATCTTCTTTTCTTCTGAATAATCCAAACCTTTAAATCACACAAATGGAAAACTAAAGGAATCATTTGATTCTATTCAGCAAGGTCATTCTTGAAACACTAATAACCTACTAAGATTTTACTAATAACATAATAATGAGAAAATAAATTTTGTCTCTACATTTTTATCTATGAGTCAAAATCTATACCTCAATGTGTAAACTGATCTATGAATGTATAAATCTTGCTTTATCAAAATGTAAATTAAAGAAAAACAACGAACTAAGTCATTTTGAATACCAAAAGGTTCAACTTTCTCATTTCAGCTGATCAAGAAATAAACTATATTATCAGGGTAGAACATCCAATTAAGCCTTCTTACAATTTTAGGAAACTTCTGTTCTGGGCAAGAGTTCTGTAATGATACTTAGTTGATGAAGTTTTCACTCTCCCTAGTTAAAAGTTGCTTTTTTCTTACAGAAAAAAATTGTGCCAATTAAATTTGAAATTTTCTAGAATAAATAGTGACTTAGAAAAAACATCAATGCACATCATTTGGAGCACTTTGAAAAATATATTAACTCAGCAACTCTCCCAATACAACTTTAGCTGCAAAGGTATATAAGGTTCTAAAAAAGAACTGAATAAGCCCAGGGAAAGATGGGTGAGTTATGTCTGGAAAATGTGATATACTGGAAAGAGTTATATAATTTAGAAAATAATTCACTTAGCCTTTCTGTGACCCAAGAAATCCAGTTTATCATTTGGGGGATGGTGAGGCAGAGAAAGAAATAGAAAGAATTATTAATCAAGCATGTATTACTCTGCAAGGGACTGGGTAAGATACAAATTGTTCTGACATTAATAAATCTTGTCGAGAAGATATGCCAAGTAGATAAGATGCTAACAAGGAGGAACTTTATAGGATGAGTTGCTCAGACAAACCCTAACAGATGATGTAGGGATGAATTAATCCTTAGCAGTTTGGTAGATATTTAAAACCAATAAAGCAAGGGCAAAAGATGATAATATCACAACTTGAAGAAAAAAGGGACAATATGCCTACACTTACAGGAATTTGGAATGTGACTTACTTTGTCCTAACTCACACAAAATACAGTATGCTATTTACTTAACCTCAATATATATATTAAGTTATTGAGGTTAAGTAAATAACAACAACAAAGTGCTTCATACTTGCCAGTAGTTGAAAAAAAAATTTAATGTATCTTTATTGATTTCAGAGAGGCAGGGAGAGGGAGAGGGGGAAATTGAAATATCAGTGATGAGAGAGAATCACTGATCAGCTGCTTCCTGCACACCCCACACTGGGATCGCGCTCAAACCCAGGCATGTGCCCTGACCGGGAATTAAACCATGATCTCCTGGTTCATAGGTCAATGCTCAAACACTGAACCACCCTGGCCAGGCTGAAAATGTTTTCACATGCATGAATGAATTCATGTAATCTTCACAAAACCTGGGAAGTCATTAATATGATTGTTCCCCTTTTACAATGATGAGATTGAGACATACAGATATGAAGTAACTTGTTCAAACTCATACAGCTAGTAAGTGATACAGCAGGGATTACAGTAAGTATATTAAAATACTCAAATATTTTATTTAAATATTTTAAAATAAACTAACAAGCTCTATAAGATACTAGATAAAATAATTCTTCAAGTCAAAAAAACCTTGCAAACTCTATTTTCACTGGAGAGTTTTCCCATTTTTTTTCATTGAGATAAGTGTAGTATACATTCAATGACTATTCAAAGACAAAGCAAGTGTTATAGAAATGGATACCAGCCTAAAATATTTGTTAGCCAGGAGCTATTGGTCTACTCAAAATTACTGGATATAGTAAAGTAACCTAGGGCAATATTGTACTGCTGTATCAAAATGATAAAAAAAAAATGTGAGTAATTTCAAGAGTTATTTGTCAAAAGCAACTGAGTAAGTTACTGGGAGTTCAAACAAACTATAGGCAACACATGTTAGGAAAACATTAACAAATGCCTAAGAAAGAAAAACATTCAGTGTGTGTGTGTGTGTATGTGTGTGTAGGGTTGTGTGCTGTGTACTTCACTACCATCTGTATGCATATTTATGTATTATCTGGACTGTCTGTAAATTTTGCTATTTTAAGTTCATTGTAACATGCAGTGCTTTGTGTGTTAGTTTCTGAAGTGCTATTTTCTTACTTCAACTAAATAAACTAAGTGGATAAAAAAAAAAGTAACTCAATTAGACTGAAGTATGTAAACAATACTCATGAATACCCTGTTATCTTGATCAGTTCTGAAGAAAGGTTCCAAAAATAGCAGACTACTCTGCATTTTGACTTTCAAGTTTTATTCCTAACAAATATAAAATTTGTTTCTTCACTTAAAATTTTTCATATTTAAGGCAAAGTATACATTCATTTCCTAGACATGTCAATTATGTTAGAACAGAATGTAGTTTGTTATAGTTTATCTTTCCTTGCTGAAGTCTACAAACCATTTCAGTGTTTCCCTATAGCTTTTAGGATGAAATTTGGGATCTTTATCTATATAAGCAATGCCCTCCAGAATCTGACCTTCTGACTTCCTCTCTCAGTTCCAACTCCCATAACTCTTCCAGTTTCTTAGACTGACTACTTTGATGTGGTATTTTCAGCTTCAAGAATTCACATGGTCTTATGACTTTCCAGAAAAGTCTGTCTTTTCCCCCCTTATAACCTAGTTAAACCATGCTCATCCCCTTACCAGTATCACCTTCTTCCAGAAGATTTTTTTTTTTACCAATCCAGTATGATTTTGTCTATGTTTCTGAAGAGTTTTATATATCATAGCACTTATACTGTTTGGCGTCATAGTAGTTGATTTTGTATGTCTTCTTTTCAGAAGGTAACCAAAGATAAACATTGAGTCTTACTTGACATGGCCCTATAGGGCACCTGGCTGCTGCAGAATGACTTAGTGACCAGTTTCAACAATTCACTGCCTGATTTAGTTCTTCACAGCCAATCTAAAGGATTCAAGTTTTTTAAGCAAGTTAGAGCCCAGAAGCCCTGGCTGGATAGCTCATTTGGTTAAAGGTTCATCCCATTACACCAGGGTTATAGGTTTGACTCCCGGTTAGGGCACATACAAGCAATCAATGCATGCATAAATAAGTGGAACAACAAATTGATGGCTCTCTCTTTTCTCTTCCTCTCCCTGTCCTTTACTCTCTCTCTCTCTAAAATCAGTAAATAAAATTTTTTTAAATATCCTATATAATAAAAGACTAATATGCAAATTGTCTCCTTGGGAGTTCGACCGACCAGAAGTTCAACCACTCACTATGACATACGCTGACCACCAGGATGTAGTACAGAACAAAGGAAGGCCCCAGCCAGCAGCCTGCAGCCAGCAGCCTGAGGAAGGAAGGCCCCAATCGGCTCTGATTGACATCCTGGCCTAGGGACTCTATCCATGCACAAATTTTGTGCACCAGGCCTCTGGTATAAAATAAAATGAAGCTCAAATTTCCATTTCCAGGGTGTGTGCTTAAAAAGGGAAAGAAAGAAATAATACTACATTAATACTCAGTCCTTGCTCCTCCACTCTAATTTTCTTTGGCCTTCTCTCATTCCTACTCTTAGAGATGCTAATGAGCCTGAGCATGTTCCCTAAGGGAATGTTGTGCCTTCTGGTGGGAGTGATATCAAGGACTCATCCTTGGTATAAATATCCATCTTTCTAATATTGAAGAGAGAATAAAATTTGCTCATGAGATAGCAGCATAATAGAATAAATGTAATGCTAAAAGCAGCCAACTTTTATAACAATGGTTCTGACCTCTTGTACATAAAAGTACAACTCATTTCTCAAGTAAGCTCCCTTATCAGTGATTTTGAGAGGCAAGTTTAATAAATGAGAACAATCTTCCAATGGGGATTTTTTGAAGTAGGATAATGTAATCTTTGGTTTTGAACACATTTTGAATCAAAATATAATTACTATTTAAACATTATTATTGTTTTTTTTTCTTTCTTTTCCAGTGATGAGGAAACGTCAGACAGAGACCCCTTATACAGGCTCACCATTTGTCAACTTTACTTTCATACCCACAAAGTCAGATAATAAAAAACAGAAATAATATTTTCCTATTTTATTTTATTTTATTGATTTGAGAAACAGAGAGATGGAGAGACATTGATTTTGTTGTTCCACTCATTTACACATTCATTAGTTGATTCCTGTATGTACCCTGACCAGGGATCAAACCTGCAACCTTGGCATGCATGCTCACCAGGATGACACTCTAACCAACTGAGCTGCCCAGCCAGGGACTAGAAAGTTATATTGTTTTCCATGCACATATGAAAGACTATTACTTTCCTAGGTAATTTTTCATAATAACTTCTGAAAAATAGTATAAAGTTGGCATCCATACATTTCCTGCCTTTGTGCTTAATCCCATACCATAAGAAAACAATTCTGAAACAATTGTTAAATCTAGCCTCATTGAAAAACTTATCACAATTCCTTGTCAGTAATATTGATATGGTTACTAGTAAGTAACACCTCTCCAAACAAAGCAAGTTTATTTGCTTAAAATTGTGTTATAAAAAATGCGCTCAATAAGTATTTCTCAAATAAAACCTAAATAAACCTACCAGGTAGATTATAAAGAAAATGCACTCTAATTCCAAATCCAATAGACCTCATTTTATATCATCTCATTTTTAAAAAGTGTTGTGATTAAATTCAAGGATACTTTTAAAAGAAAATAAGTGAAGACTTTTGTTAATGACTTTTTAATGAATGCTTTTGTGAAGCAAATAACTACTCTCTAATTTGTTTTCTTTATATACCTCCTATACTCTATTCTTACACTAATGATTACCCCTTCTTTCTATTCAATACTGGAGGTAAGTAAACAGACAAGCAAAATAATTTTTGTCTTGTATAATTAAGTCAAGGATGGAAAGGTCAAGGAGTTTTGAAAGAGGGCAAAGAAACTCTATTTCCATGAACATTGCTCTTTCATGCTTGATGACATGGAAAGAGAATTTATGATATTTGGGTTGTGAATCAGGATACCTTTTCTTCTGAATAGGTCAACATGCATCTTTGAAAGAGTTATAAAATTCTGGGATTTGAATGTCTCCCAAATGTCAGAATATTTTCATGTGTGTCAAGCTCTATCTACTACAACACTTTTTCTTTTATATTACTTCTACAAGATAAAATTCTATCACATTGTTGTCAATCATTTTAAATTCCAATGAATGCTATTCAGTCTCAGATTCATGTATTATATTTAGATTAAGGCTAATTCTTTCCTGTCTAAAATTTTGTTATTAAGAAATAGCAAAGAACATAAGTAATACTTTCAAAAATTTACTTTTAAAATAAGAGAAAATAAAGCACCTTGCTAACTATACAAAAAAGAACAAATCACATTACTCACATTAAATATTAATAATGACTACATTAGAGACATAAAGCTATGAATAACTTTTCCTACCTGATTTTTCTCATTTTCTTAGTAAAAGCTATTTTACTTTTATTATTGTTCTTATTCATTATTGAAGTTTCATTTACTTATTTAATGAAAACTAAAAATGTGTTTTAAATAATAATATCTTGCATTTAGATAGTGAAAAGCAAATACAGAATCACTATACAACTTCTATAAATATTACAAGATATTTGGAGTTTACAATTAGAATGTTAGTACAGATCTTCATGATGATTTCCATTGTGACTACATACACAAAAACATTAAAAAACATACAGCAGATACTTGCACTAGTGATAGAAAACTAACAATAATAAAAATGGAGAATATTCAAGTGAAAAGTCAGTGCCTTTTGCAAATGTGTAAAGGTGATAATTACATGGCCAAACTGTTAGATCTCAGCAGTTCAGACATACATTGTGTGTATGACTGCCACCTCATTAATTTTACTCATACAGGCTATAAACAATCAATGTGGCAATCATGATTCACTTTTTAATATATATGTATATGTTTCAGAGAGGAAGAGAGAGGAAAAGATAGATAGAAACATCATTGATGAGACAAAATCATTGATTGGCTGACTCCTTAACTCTCCCTACTGGGGATTGAACTCACAATCCAGCATGTATCCTGAACTAGATGGAATCAAACCCTGACCTTCTGATTCATAGGTTGCCTCTCAATTAGCTGGGCTCATGATTAACTTTTAAAAATCATTAAAATTATCACTTTCTCACTCTTGAATTTTTCTGGGTTTACTAAGAATGAAAAGTATCATTTTTAAGGAAAGTACAATATTCTTGGTTTCTGAACAGAAAAATCAAAGAACATTAAGAACAAATGAGAAAAATTATGAAAAAATAATCAATTCTGGGAAGAAAATAAAAAATCTATAAAGGCATAATGACTCTTTTCAGAAGAGAATAGCAAGTTGAAAAAATGTCTGAAATAAAACTTAAACTATATTTTTGAAAGTAGAAAGAATAAGATACCCAAAATTGTTTATTCACATAATAATGCTTTTCAAATGGAATGGAAGGCCATTTTATTAATTAGTTTTCCAACAAGTAGAGATTTCCAAAGGGTCTGAGTGATGGTTCTATTCCACAAAAATGTCTATCTTTTTTTATTTATATTTTTTATTGATTTCAGAGAGGAAGGGAGAGGTTGAGAGAGATAGAAACATCAGTGATGAGAATCATTGCACACCCCTCACTGGGGACCAAGCTCGCATCCCAGGCATGTGCCCTTAACTAGAGTCGAACCTGGGACCCTTCAGTCCACAGGCTGCTGCTCTATCTACCGAGCCAAACCCACCAGGGCAAAATGTATATTTATTAAACTTTTATTGTCAAAGCTATCTTGTCACTGTTACTCTCAAAGTAAACCCAACTGGTACACATAGAAAGTGATTGATTTTTGTTTCAGTTGATTTCTGCTTATATAAATAAATGAGAATAAGTGAAAAAAATAATATATAATTAAATTTATTATGCCTGGTAGGCATAATAAAGCTAATTTCCCTCTTCCAATTAAAAAAGTAGAACCTTATCATATGAAGAAAACTTTCTAATATCCCTCATTAAATAACATATATGATAATCATCATAAAAGATTTTATTTCTTCAGACCCACTCAGCATTATGTAGGCTTAAGTTAATAAAACTCAGTTGAATCCTTGAATGTTTAATTCATTTTGTCAAGAATTTATTAGATGACAAATGAAATTTGATAATTGTTTTTAAAGTCCAGCTGACAGGTATCAAAGAGAAAAGGTAATATCACTTATTTAATTAATTAAACATTGAAAAATTATAGAGTCACTAATTTTAGAGCTCATGGGCACTTTAGAAATCGTTTTGAGCCAACCTCCCCATGTTTCCGGGTCACATAGTAACAGTTTACACTTCCTGTGTAATAAGAGGTGGTAACAGCTGAGAAGAAACTAATCACGGGGCAAAGAATGCCTTCTGATACATCACATATGTTAAGGCTTGCTTACCAAGCATTTAACATGTGTTGCCTCATTTAATCCTTAGAGCAACTCTACATGTTATGCATGATCATCTCCAGTTAACTGAAAAGAAAATTGGTTCACCCTGTAAATAATTTTCTCTACAATACAGTGTTTTGGAGCCAATATTTGATTCAATGTATCTAAAAATCCCAACCTCTTCCACTACGCCTTTCTGAGAAGCTTATGGCCTCTTTTTTAAGTAGAAGTCACTTTTATAAACATCTACTTGAGGGTGGAAATCCCCTATCACACAGATTATGGTTAGAAAATTAAGAGTGACCCAAGAATAAATCTTGGATGAAAGAACTCTAAAGTGTTAGAAGAACAAGACACTTCTTATCTAAAAGCATACTTCCTCATGTTAGTTGTCTCTCCTTTCATGAAGAGGACTGAAACTAATTGTTGCAGGAAAAGTTATAGACTTATAAAATATCAATTCCTACAAGCAAGTATGAATAAAGGTATAATAATAGAGAAGCCCTCACGTGACCAAAATTGAGATTGTGTTTGTGGGTCAACAACCTCTCAGGAATCTAAATACTTTAACAATTTACTTAAAAAGAAAAAGGGGATGCCTAGCTGGTTTGGCTCAGTGGATAGAGCATTGACCTGTGGACTGAAGGGCCCCAGGTTCAATTCCCATCAAGGGCATGTACCTTGGTTGCGGGCTTGATCCCCAGTGGGGGGATGGAGGAAGCAGCTGATCAATGATTCTCTCTCATCATTGATGTTTCTATCTCTCTCCCCTTCTCCCTTCCTCTCTGAAATCAATAAAAATATTTTTGAAAAAAAGAAATGAAAAAGGGGAAGATGTATGCATGACTTTCTGTGATGAGAGAAGAGAGACAGGGAAATGAAGAATTCTCAGGCTTTATCCACAGGTCAGTTCCATAGGTTGGAAGCATCAGGAGGAAAAGCTAGTTCTAATCTGGCTCTGATGGCAGGGATGCCAGCAAGAAACAGCACAGTTTTGCATCTCAAAGGTCCACTACAGCTTGGGAGTTCCAGGAGACAAAAGATGCAATAGGCCAATGAAACAACAGCAAGGCTTTGGTGGCTATGGTGGAGCCTGGCAGAGTGAGACTTGTTCATGAGCAAATGCAACACATGCACACCCCCAGAAATCTCCCGAAATACATGGGTGAACTTTTCAAAGGGCTGTCATGTGATGTGGAAAAAGTAGTAGAAATATGTTCAGTGAAATCTGGGTAGAAATGCTAAACAACATATTTGGTGAGGCGAGTGAGGAAGTCATATCCAAATAGTACTATAAAATGTAGGCTTTATACCATAGCTTCTTAAAGCCAAAATGATGTTTAATGTTAGGTAGTACAACCCCTTTGATGTCAGACGAGGGCACTGAGGCCTAAAGATGTAATTCTGTTCTAAGGTCACTAGACAGTGATAAGGCCAGAGCTTGTGACCACTGCTTTCAGCCGCTTTTGGTCCCTGCTGGTCTGTTTAATTTATTTAACATAGCTGTGCATTTAGCATTCTACGAGTTTTTTAAATGTCTGAGAAGTGAGAGTTTTTTTAATAGAATGTGGGCTTTGCAGTTTTAGAAATACTAGTTGTTGTAAATACCAAATGTTTCCCTGAACTAGCTCTTTTAAAAATTTTCTTCTAAAATAACTCCTTTGTAATGCCAGACAGGGCACCTGAGGACAATTTATCTTTCCTATGTCATTCATCTAATATCTTTATATTTAAAGTGCTAGTACAGAGTTTTGATTATCACACAAAAATGTTGAAATTGAATGCATCATTGACTTGAAAATATTTCTGTGAAACCTTGCTAGTGCCTCTGGTCTTCTTTATCCTCTAAGAATGAAATGGTTTAAAGTTAGAAAGAAGAATGCTATATACTGACTGGGAAGTTAATGATAATTTTAAATTAAGCATCACATGCTAATGTGTAGTTAAATATTAAAATAAGATGTGGCTACCACATATATTTATAGAAGCTCCAACTTTATCTATATTATATAATTAACAGAGGTGATCTTTGTTATCAGCATTAACTAAGATTTTTGAGTTCTAATTTTACCTCATTTTCTAATTGCTTTGGGGGTCCTGTATCATTTAATTTCTATATTCAGTCTTAGTTTTTAGAAGAGCATGTATGTAGCCTTTCTAATCCAATAAAATACAGTCCCATAGATACCCATATTAATTTACAAAAGCATTGAATGAGTTATTGATTTCCAATATAATACGAGCTGATGTTCTTATACAGATTATGAGCTGTTTTAGATAGCCAAGGGAATAGTGGGAGTACTTTTCCTACCATATATAATTACCACAAAGTTCAGGAGCTGCATTGATGATCAAATAAAATAACATCTGAGGCTTACTTTAAATTTTAAAGATACATTGAGATATAAGGAACTATTATTATTATTATTATTATTGCTACTGAGTAAATGTTCCCATATAGGTTTTGAAGCCTCAATCCTTCCATGATTGTGCTGATATCTTGCATCTAGAGAGCAGTGCTCTGAGGGAAAATTAGGAGACGTATTCCTAATTCACACTCAAATCGTCTGGGGTTGCTGATAACATGCCCATACTTTATCTTGACAGGCAGGCTCTATTCTATTCTCCTCATCAGGATCAACTTGTCATCACTTCTTTTTCCATGAATACAAATCCTAAAATTCTGTGTTGATTCTGAATTTTTAAAATTATATTACCCATAAAAATAAAAGCATAATATGCTAATTAGACCAGACAGCAGAATGACCTTCTGGACGTCATTCTGGGCATCCTTCCCAACAAAGCCGCCATGGTGGGTCCGAGGCAGAGTGGTTAAGAGCAATCAGGCAGGCAGGCAGGTGAGTGGTTAGGAGCCAGCCATCCTGGATTGCAAGAGGGATGTCCCAGTTGCCAATTTAGGCCTGATCCTGCATCTGCCTAAATCGGCAGTCAAACATCCCAGAGTTGTCCAGGATTGAGAGAGGGTGCAGGCTGAGGAGCCTTCCTCCTGCCCCAATGCACGAATTCCATGCACTTCACCTCTAGTGGGTAAATAACTAACAATACTTTTATTGCAAGACAACTTAAGAACCAAGAACAAAAACAAGGCTCCTCTAAAAGGAATATATGATACTTTATTGACTAAGAGAACAACAATACCTCAATACAAAATAAAGGGCTCTATATGATAGGGTCAGAATTATTAATCATTCTCTGTCAACTGTGATTGCTAGCTGAAGTTATAGGAAATATTAATCATGCTCTGTTAATTGTGATTGTTCTGTTCTTATTAGAGAAAGCACATTCTAACTTGGCTAGGAGCTGTACACCCAGTACCTTGGAATGGGGTTCTTTCTCCTTATCCAAGAACTGCCTATCATCATGGAAAGATTAACAACCTAGTTGCCAAAACAATGGAATCCAGAGGAGCCCACTTTTTGCAACCCCCAATCCTCATTCCCTGCAATCTGTAACCATTTTTCTCATTTTTATTCCTTTTGCATACCATTCTTATTCCTTTTGCCTGCTTCCCCATGTAATCTTTTTCCTTCTACCCAATATAAGCAACTGGCTTAATGGAGGTGCAGAGCAGATTTCTGTGGATGACCTACTGCTCTCCCATACTGCCAGCATTATTGGCATAAATGCTCATACATTCTTCAACCCTGTCTCTACTTAACTGACTCAAATAATGACCGGCAGCCCAGACCCTTATGGTTTTATAAGGAGGGAGAGGAAGATGGTATATGACATTTTTTTCCAAATTGCTGGCTCAAGAGAGAGTTATCCCATCCTAACTCCAAACACAAACACACACAAACAATATGGAAAATCCAAGCAATCATCAACCTATGGCTCCTAGACAGGTTACCAGAGAAGTTAAGAGCTCTCCTCACAGAATTCAAACTGGCAGTAGTCTGCATATCGGTTCTCTTTTGAAGTTGCTCTTCCCTCAGTTGGTCGTCACCTGATACAAACAGTATCAAGTCAGGAATCCAGACCATCCATATCATTCTATAGACAGATGGTGTGCCTTGCCCATCTGTCTATGAGTGTATCTCAGCCATTTTCTCAGCAGCCTGAGTCTTCCTTGACTTGATTGATGGTTTTTATTATGTATTACAAGCAATTTTCCCTCTGGCAATATATCAACAGCCAATTCATGCTTCATACATTAGACAACACCTTGTTCTGTCATCATTTGAGCAGTTTAGAAGGCAGTATATGTGTATCACTTCCCATTCTTCATGGTATATTATACTCATGTTTCTACCTCAGCTTGGTATCTCTAGTACAGCCTGATTGAGCCAGCCCAATTATCCTGAGTTAATTATCCTTCACCCATTTTTGAAATCTAGCTGATCACAATCTTCAAAAAGAAAAAATGAGAGATATGATGAATCTCCTCCATGTAAGATTTAGAAAAACTTAAATTCTCTAAAAGAGCAAAGAATTACCTTGAACTCACTCTCTGAACTCTTAATAATTATCACTCTTCTGCTGTCCACCATAGTCTTTAGAATGTCAAAGTTAGAAACATTCAAACCTGTCGAGTGTTTTTGTGTTTATTTGAGCCAAACTGACAATTGCCAGGAAGCAAAATCTCAACGGATTGAGAAAACACTCCAGAAAATGGCAGTTCTGCATCCTGTTTACACACTAAAGTCAAAAGAGAAGACTTAAGTGAGTTCCATGACATCCATTGATAGATTTGGGAGGGGGGAGAAAACAAATTGGGATTGGTTAAAAAGTGAAACCTGTGGGATTGGTTAAAAAGTGAAATGATAGACACATACTTCTTTTACATAGGTGAGTGCAGGATAGTTAACAGTTAATAATTAACATGGTAACAAAAACAATGAGATTTGTGGTCTCTGCAGAGCAGTGCCTGTGCTCTGAGGGGCCCAAAAAAAAGGAAATTACTTTGAGAATCCAAAGGTATGTTTTATAGATGCAAAAAGACAATGGTCTCAGTTAAGATAATGATTGGCCTTTATCAGGCAATATTTTAGCCGAGGACATGACTACCCACCATAAACTGCTTTTAGCTAAAAAGTTTTAATTTCAGAACATCCTATGTGGTTACTTTAGGTCTCTGAGTTTGTCAGGCTGCCACGCAGGCCTCCCCTGAGTTTGTCAGGTTTTGCATGGGGCCTCTTTTCGTCCTCAAGGCTCAGTTCCCTGTGTGCTTACTTTGTCTCATTTACCAGCTTCCTAGACCAGCTTCCAGTTCTTTCATCTGGGCAAACCCACATAGCAACCAGCAGACCAGCACACATAGATAGTAATTATTTAATAATTGGAGGCCTGGTGCATGAAATTCAGTAGGGTCCCTAGGCCTAGCCCACAATCAGGGCTCATCTGTAGGGCAATTGAGGGAGCCCCCACTGGCATCTGCCTTGGTTGGGCTGGGTCCTGTGGGCAGCGGGGGTAGGGGGGTGGGGGGTGCGGGAGTTCCTCTGTCTGCCCCCTGGTGGTCAGTTCCACTATTTGGCCCATTGGGTCAATTTGCATATTAGGCTTTTATTATATAGGATTATGAACTGCCTTTGTAGTAGCTCACTTCTTATGTTGAACTTATAACCAGAACACACTCAAAATTATCTAGTAACCTCTGTTTATTAAACAAGTAATAAAATAACTTATTTTAATCATTATATTTTCACTTGAAGATAATTTTATAAATTACTGCCTCTGACATCTGGTGAACTGTTAATCTAAAAAACAAAACAACAACAACAACAACAAAGCCCTTTAAAGTGAGAGGCAATAAACATTTATTTGAGATAAAAAAAGAATCACTATTCTGGAAACACTAATTCAGGCAGACACCCGAATGGTGTTCTGATTAGGAGACAAGGTAGAGGTATTGATGAGAAAGAGAAGGAGAATCATTACATCAATAGGAAGAAAGCATTTATTTTATTTTTATTTTTTTATTTTTACTCCACCTGAAGACTTGCTTAGGGAGCAGAAGGGAGTGAGAGAGAAAAACAGCAGCAGGTTGCCCCAACCGAGATGGAACCAGCAACCTTCTGGTGCACAGGAGGACTCTCAACTGGCTGAGCCACGCTGTCTGGGGAGAGAAGCGTTGCTACAGGTGCAGTTAAACTAGCATGCTGATGCTAAATCTAAACAGTGCTTCTCATTTTCAGTCTGATAGTCATCAGTCAGGTAGGTGGTCATGACATCTGCTCTCTTTTATTTCTACAAACAGTTCTTAGGGACACAGTGTTGCTTTGGGCTTGGGTCAAAGATCATGTGGCCCTGTTTTAACACTGCAATGTTTTAAAGCATAACATGCAAGGCAGTTATTCTGGGATGGCCGTGCCAACTCCATTTTAAAGTGGCTCCATTTATATTCTTTTTTTCCAGAACAATACCTCGGTGCAGAGAATTAATCTGCATTCAACAAGAGAGCCATTTTATCCCCTTCCCACTCTTACAATCAGTGGCAATATAATATCCAAGGGGGGGGGGGAACATAAAACATGTTTGGATATTGTAATGAATTTGATTACAATGATACCAAATTAAGCCTATTTTCATTCCGATATTATAAAAAAGCAGCAGGAGGTCTGACTAGATAACATGCTTTTACTTTATTAAATTCCTTATGTTACAGTTGGCTCGACTGAGTGCTCCCTGGGAGTGAATTAAGAACATTTGGGCCTTGTCTTTACATTCAGAAGAGCGTGGCTCCAAATCAGGCTCTTACAATTCACTTGAACTCAGCAGCCAGAGGGAGATTCCCGGGAGCTCCCTCCCTCCTTGCTGTTTACTGCCTTCTCAGTGCAGGTGGGTTTTCCTACTGCCTTTAGGCCATGCAATTTCACAGTGCGGCCCTGGGCAAATGGAAGACTGACTTGCCCCAACTGGACCATCTCCAGCACAAATGCTATACAGATTTGAAAACTGTTCACAACTCTGGCCTCTTTAGAGAGAACCAAAACCCTACAACCCTATTTCCTGTGGTGGACACATATTTATGGCTGTTTCACTCCACCTCAACAATGCTAATGAATTAACTGTTTCCTTAGTGCCTTAAAGAGTTGGTATAATTCCCAAATCTTCAGGCAGACACTAAGAGGATGTGAGGTTTGGCTATGAAGGATAAAAGGCACTTCCAAAATGTGAGCATCTTTATTCACAATGGGATGCCAGGACAAGAAGAAAATCAAAGGCCCCTAAATAGAACTGAGTCAACTTAGTCCTTAACCAACTCAGACCACTCACAGGAAGCTCATGTCCAGCCTTCGCCATGCCTAATGAGCTCAGCTGTGCAGCCTTCTAATGGCCTTGGCACTTTCCCTGTCAGCTTCCTGTCTCTCCTTACATGGCAGTGCTCAAAAACCTATTCTTGCAGCTGGTTTATTACATGTCCTTTCATAACAGTGGGCACATTTTGCCTGACTGCAACCATGTTATGAAATCAGTTACACATTATCCTATCCCCAATTGCTGGGGATGAGAATCTTCCTGTCTATTGTTCAAGATTTGATTTCTTCTAGTAAGATGTGCTTTCCTGTGGCAGCTGCACAAGGACATTCTCTCCAGTTGAAAAGGGAAAGCTGAGAGGCCGGGCCACCCACCAGCCCTAAGCTAAAGGGAACACCATAGAGTCCAAATGGGGTGCCAGTTTTCCTTCCCTGAGACAGAAATATCATTTTCTCAATGTGTTCCCTGTCAGTGCATGTCTTCTCCATATTTCCCACAGGGGAGCAGGCCTATTTCAGTCTGGCCTCCCTCTGCAGGAGGAGACAAGGCAGATCCGGGAAGACACTGCCCCATCACCCCGCTGTTGCTGCTGCTGCTGCTGCTGCTGCTGCTGCTGCTGCTGCTGCTGCTGCTGCTGGCCACTGCAGCTGCCTGCCCTGGGCCCTAGCAGCAGCTGCAACGGCTTTGTCCAGTAGGAGGACATCCAGTAGGACATCCGGTCCAGAAGGACTCCAGAAGGACGTTCGGCTGTCCGGTCTAAATATATCATTCTTTTATTCTTATAGATTATTATAGATGGTTACATTAATATTATTTTATTTTCTCTATGGGGCTTTTCTGTATTCACTTACTGAGTCATCCTATGGCCATAGCCTATGTTCTCTTCATTCCTTAGTATCCAGGTCAGGACACTCCAACCCTACTGGGTTTTTTAATTTACTTCAATCCTGAGCAGGCTTCTCAATGCCTAAGATAACTCTTTCCTTAAAGGATGATTTCAAGTCTTATCCTGTAAGGCACTATGAATACACTTCTGCCCTCTTTCCTGAGGACCCTCCCTTGATGTATGTACCACATCAAGTATCCAAAGACCACACTGGATAGATCACTAATCCTCAGTCAGGAAAGCAATAGAATCTCCAAACTTCAGACATGCGTCCTATAGTTCCTCCAGAGTAATCAAAGAGAAGGGGGTTGGCGGCAGTTGTTCTTTTAGAAAAGAAGTCAGATCAGAGATCCCGGGAGATTTCTTGGTTAACTCTAAAATAGTCATTGAGTTTGTGGTGTCTTTCATAAATATCAAGAAATATAAAACTCCAGCAAAAGCATGAAAACTTCAAGTAAAATCAAAAGCCCTGTGAGAGTGCAGTTTCACCAAAGGACTACTGCACAGCCTGCAGTCATAAAAAAGCACCTGCAAACTGATTAGTGGGACTGTAGTGATAGTAAGCTGGAAAATATGTTTTCTCTTCAAAGCAAGAGCATCTGATGGCTCTGTATGATACAGTTGATGCCCTATGTCTCATGGACACCAATTTAAAGCCACACAGGGTCAGTTGTCAGAGCAGAAGTCATTTGTGCCCAATAGCATTCTATTAGCCAGTGTGAAATGTTTCAACATTCTGAACCTAGTATTTAGGGAATGTGACTACAGCGTCAGGAACACTAAATTTGTTCTCACTTGCAACCTCCAATAATAAAAACAAGTGAACAGACTAGTAAATGATGAGTAACAGTCTAATTCAATTTTACAATTATAATAATAGCAACAGCAACAAAACACATTTTATTTATGTAACACTTTACATTTTCAAGGCACGTCCATGTTTATTTCTTTTAACAACTCTATGAAATTAGCTAATTTACCAAGTATTATTGCTTTAATTTACAGAAGTGAAAAACTTAAGTTCAGATTTGCGAAGTAAGTTACACCTTTGACTTATCACCTAAACTCAAATTCTAATATGAACATTACTGAACAAGGTCCCTAACCTTTCTGGTTTTAAGCCTAAATTCATTCTTGGACAATATGGTAGCTCTTTGAAAGAGTCTTTGTAAGAACTCAGTTCTTTAGGGAAAAGTAACTTGATCAATTGGACAACTCAGAAAATAAACTGCTGTCCAGGTAATTTTTCAGTGTAGAAATGTTATGCCCTTTCATAGTAGAGCAATGAATGTGGTGTTTTTAGGATAATCTGTTGAGCATGCTATTATTCATCGTAGCAAGTTTATATAAATTTTTCCTGAAGTTAATAATAATAAAACAAAAATTTAAGAACAGCAAACATGTATTGATTGCTTCACAACTTAACCCTCAGAACTTAACAAAGTAAGCTTTCTAATTTAGGATTGAGATAGAAACAGCATTTAAAAAGGTCAAAAAGCTTGAACCAGCCTAGAGAAAAAGTGGCAGAGCTGGCTACAATGTCCATCAGCCTGGTTTCAAAGCTTGCACTCAGTCATTACATTTTCACCCAGATGAGCATAGAGCAGCATCAGTAAGGAACCAAATGAAAACCTGCATTTGTTTATTAGGGTTCATCTGACCAAGAGAAACTATACAATATTATCATCTCAAGCACTACACTATTTTCCCAGCAAAACTATCAAATGTATGTGTTTTACAAACACAACAGGACAAATTCAAGTGAGTTATTGAAACCAAAAATGTGGGTATTTTGAGTCCAAGTTCTTATGTCTCAAAAGTCAAAGAATGAAGTCTCAGACAAAAAAAAAACAACAACAACAATACATGGAACCAAAGTTTAATGGAAATGGTGCAGCTAGGGTTTCGGGAGCAGCCCAGTACCCAGGATTTCCTTCCCATGTTACAGTCGGGAGTAGTTTAGTATCCAAGCTAATTAAAGTCTAATCGTCCATGTGTGGAGGCCCCCATGGCCATAAGCCACGTGGGCACAGGGAACAGGAATGTGAGGTATACATTGTGAGCTATATGGGACGAAAAGGGGAACGAACATGCACTAGTTTTGTATATATGCTTGCCTCACTGCCTTGTGATTGATTGTCTGCACGCTGCCTATCTTAGTAATATCCATACATTTTAAAATTCAGGCCTCTAGCATGTACTCTTCCTTCCCACCCCAGTTGGAGTGTCATAGTAACGCCACCTGACTGGGTTCCTGATTTCACTTCCTCCTCCCAGGGTCTCACCCCTATCTAACTTTTTTCTGTCTCAATTTACACAGCAAACATTCCTGGAGTTGGTATCAAGTGCAAAATACTAGGAACTCTATGGATTTAGCAATACAAGGAATCCAGGATTTAAAAAACACAAAAAGAATCAACATACCTTCAGCCTTGGAGAGCACTTGGAGGAATCCTGGCAAAGGACAACACACAGCAAATGAAATGTAAGTTGCAAAGAGTGACGCTTCTCAAACTTTAGTGGGCATTAGGATCAGCTGGAGAACTTGCTAACACCTTGATCACTAGGCCCCACCCCCTGAGTGTCTGATGCAGAAAGTTTGAATCTAAGTATTTGCATTCTGAACAAGTTTCTAGGTGATTCTGATGTTGCTGCTGTGATAGAGGTTCAATAGAATCCTCAGAGAGCACAGAGGAAGGCTTATTACACCTTCCAAAGTACAAGTCAACTTCATGGAGGACTCAGGTTTTGAACTGTGCTCTGACAAAGGAGCAGAATTTCTGATACTGAGAGAGAAGGTGCTTCAGTCCCAAGAGGAGGCATAATCCTTCAGGCTCTCCCGTCTCTCATTTTCCTGATTTGCTGGCCTCACCCAACTCTTGCAGAGTAGAATAAAAATTATAAAACCACATCTGCTTGCCCAATAACTCAATATGCATTGATGTTTTCTTGGCTTCAACCAGTCCTGATATTTCAAAAAGGAATGTATGACCAGTTTTAACACATTATTATACTCCTTTTCCCATTTCAAATAATTTCTGTTTCCTCTGAAACTGTTTTGTTTAATTTTAACAAACCTGACTCTTACATTCTGAGGATGATTAAGAATATAAATGTGATGTTTGCAAAGTTTTCTTCTGCAGGTAAGCTTTATTGATTGTAATGGCTGAAATAGTCACAACACCCCAAGTAAAAAATCCTCCTACTGTATCCCAAGAGGTGAGAGAGAGAAGAAAGGAAAGAAATGGAAACAATTCTAAAAGCTTTTCCGCTGCAAGTTGGAGCTGGAGAATAATCAAAGGGATAATACACTGGCACTCATGAGAACAGTTTTATTTTCAATTCCACTATCATTTCACCACTAGAAGTAATTTGAGTTCTCAATGCTCCAATTTTTATATTTATAAAATGGGGATAATATTTGCCATAAGGCTTAGTTAATGCTTGAAAATGATTTTGAGATCATTCAGAAAGGAGAAGAATAAAAAACTATTACTCAACATTGAACTTTGAAACTCAAACAATAAAACAAGAGGAATCTACACTCTTTCAGCAACAAACCAGGTGAGAAGGCATTTTCCTACTATTAAGCTGATCATTGTCATGACAAATGCATTTTGAACTTAGATATTGTCAAGTACTTTGCAATCATTACCTTTAATGGCTTTTATTCCATCTCTTGCAAATGGAACAACTAAAAAGAAAATAATTCAAATGCTGTCACTCTAAGAGTGAGTAAACTTTTTTCCTTAAAGGCTCAGCTGGTAAATATTTTAGACTTTGCAAGCCACAAAAGGGCATGCTATCACACAAGATCATGATCGTGAGAGATGTTGAAAACTGGGACAATAATTGCCAGTAATCATTACCAGTTTTAATTTTCCCATAAAAAGCACTAGCATTTCTTATCTCTTTCATTTTATTTTATTCAGATATGGTCAGTAAACATTTAGGTAGAATTTGCGACCTAATTATTTGATTTTATTAGTTAAAAAAAATACATCATTTTTTAAAAATAATACTGTTGCTTTCAAGTTCTATTTGGCTTCCCAAAAATAATTTAAGTCAAGCTAGTTTATTTCAGTACCCCAAACACAAGCCATCCTGTTTCATTCACGTTTCCTATTTTGTTTTGCCTGCTGCTTCATTACTTGTGTTTTCTCATGAGCCTTTAAAGAAAATAATGTTATTCCTTCAGTTGTGAAAATTGAAAACCTATTTTTAAAAAACTGTATCCCAGCCATTTTGATTATCCAATTCTATTCCTTTTTATTCATTTAATCAATAGAGACTACAAATAAATCCCATCTCTCTCCTAAGTGTAGTTGTAGCAGCCTATTGTATTCTTATTAACACTTTAACACACATTTCATTTTGTTCCCTTATTGAAGTGATAGTTTACCTCCCCATTTCTGCTTACATCTCATTTAAGAAATTGTCTAAAGTGCTTTATATGAAGATTCCTAATCAAGTATCCTTTTAAAATAATACAAAGTAGAAATAGAGAGTTTCACAATTTAGGTTTCTAGAGTTTACAAAGTGGTAAGTAGTTTAAAAATTTTTGCTTCCTTGTGGCTAAAACTAAGATTTTTAAGATTGTGAGCTTCTTTTTCAACTGAGATGGACTTGTACATTTAAAACAAAAAGTGTCTCATAAATCCATATAAGTGAATCAAACATTTCTTACCTTTGGTGAATATAAAAGTAATTATGAATATTGTGTTATAGAAACAGAAAAAGCACTTAACTTTAATATTTAACTGTACTTTTAAAACTTAAAAGGCATTTTTTTCTGATTTCCCTTGCCCTGCAGATTACACCTCAAAAATAAGCCTAATCAGTCCTGACACATGGAAGTCACACTGTCACAGTTTTCTCCGGTTCATGCCATAATTGGAAATCAGTCAACTGTGGAAATCTCTTCACAGCACTATGATTTGGCATTATGTCCTCTGCTTTTATGGAGGGCTGATAAAATGTGAGCTCTAAGAGGAAACTCTGTAGCTTCGATAAAACTGCTACTGAAGACACTTCCTATTATATTGTTCAATGTCCCTACACAAATTCTCACATTTCATATTTTTCCCAAGGTTCCAAGCAAGAAAAAGGTCTTCCCTCTTGAAGATTTTGTTTGGTCTCTTTCTTATAATTTAAAAGTTTTATTTTTTAAAATATATATTTTATTGATTGTTTACAGAGAGAAAGGGAGGTGGATAGAAAGTCAGAAACATCGATGAGAGAGAAACATCAATCAGCTGCCTCTTGCACACCCCCAACTGGGGAAATGCCCACAACCAAGGTACATGCCCTTGACCAGAATTGAACCCAAGACCCTTCAGTGTGCAGACTGATGCTCTATCCACTGAACCAAACCAGCTTCAGCAAGAGTTTTAAACTAATACACAAATTCAGCAAAGTTACAGGGCATAAAATGAATAAAAACAAAAATGAGTTCCAATTTTACACACAATGAACAATCTAAAATGGAAATTAGAAAACATTCCCATTTACAATAGATTCTAAAGAAAAAAAATATTCAGGAATACAGTTAACCAAGTAAGTTAAAGCCTTGTAGAGTAAAAAATGCAAAACATTACTGAAAGAAATTAGAAAGACAAAAATAAATATAAGAACATCCCATGTTTATGGATCTGAAGAGATAATATTGTTTAAATGTCTATATCACCCAAAGAAAGCTACAAACTCAATACAATGCTTATCAAAATTCTAATGACATGTTCTACAGAAAAGAAAATATCAATCCTAAAAGCATATGAAACCACAAGAACCCTGAATAGCCAAAATAATCTTGGATAAGAACAAAGCCAGAGGCCTCACACTTCTTGACTTTAAAACATATTATAAATCTTTAATAATCAAAACAGTATGGTATTGATATATAGACAGATATACAGGTCAATGGGATAAACATATACCAGAGAGTCTAGAAATAAACACACACACAATATATGGTCAGATAATCTTCACAAGTTTTCCAAGACTACATATCAGGAAAAATAGTCTCTTCAATAAATGAAGTTGAGAAAATTTAATATCTACATGCAAAACAAAACAACAAAAGAAAAAGAAGTTAAATCCTTATCTTACATCATACACAAAAAAACAACTCAAAATGGACTGAAGACTTAAATGTAAGGCTTAAAACTATCAAAATGTCTAGAAGAAAACATAGGGGGAAATTATAATATGTTCTTGGCAATAATTTTTTGGATATGACACCAAATGTACTGCCAACAAAAGCAAAAACAGGCAATTGGAATTACATCAATCTAAAAGACTTATGTATACTTAAGAAATAAAAGCAAGAGTGAAAAATCCTATGGGATGGGAGAAAATATTTGCAAACCATCTGTCTGATATGGGGTTAATATATAAAATACTATATATAAGGAACTCCTAAAGCTCAATAGCAAATAAGTAAACAAGTAAATAAATAACAGAAATAAAATTAGAACTCTAACCAGTGACCTCTTAATTCATGAGTCGATGCTTAACCACTGCACCACACCAGTCAGGCTATGTACTTTTATTCTTTGAAAGACACTGTTGAGTGGGTTAAAAGACAAGATGACAATTTGAAAAAATATATTTTTAAATCACATATCTAATAAAATATTTGTATCCTGAGTATGTAAAGAATACCGAGAACATAACAAAAATTAATAGACAGCTCACCAAATAAGATATATGTGTTTAAATGAACAGTACACAAAAAATCTATAAAATAAGCACATAAATATATATTGTACTCAATATCATTAGTCATTAAGATAATGGATGCCACTAAATACTTATCAGAATTTCTTAAATATTTTCACAATACAAAGTGATGGTGAGGCTGTGAAGTATTAGAACTCTTATATACTGCTAGTCAGAATGTAAAATGTCACAAACATTTTAAAAACAATTTAGGTAGTTTTTTGAATAAATAAATATATATGTGTGTGTATATATATACATATATACATATATATTTAATATATATATTACTAGTATATGTATAACCTATTTCATTACCAAAAAGGCCCATACAGAGACTTGTGCCTCATTCAGAGCATCTTTATTAACATAAGCCAAAATTCAAAATATTCCAAATGTCCAGCAACAGATAAATGGATAAAATAAACTGAAGTGACATGTGGTAATACTACTCAGAAATACAAAAGAAATGAATCATGGGTGAATTTACCTACGGGATGAATCTTGATATAATAATGATGCATGAAAGAAGATATAAAAAGTACATACTGTATTATTCCAGATATATAAAATTCAATAAAATGCAAACCAATCTATGGTGGTAGAAAGCAGATCAGTGATTGCTTGGGGATGGGGATGGTATAGAATGGGGTGGGAACAGTTGCAATCCTGGGTTTTAAGGCAGCACAAGGAAACTGTTGGAGGTATTTGTTATATTCATTGTCCACACTCTGATGAAAGATTTGAAAGTATATACATATGTCAAAACTCATCAAATTGCACACCTTAAGTATAGTTGATATGTTGTACATCAACTGAATGTCAATAAAACTGTTAAAAATTTTTCCTCATGTAGCTCTGAAATGATCTTATTTGTGCTTAGAAAGGGAAATGGGAGACCTGAGACTAGGACTTCAATAAACAAGTAACTTAGTCATTTTGTGAAAGTTAATGGAAGACTGGGTTGAGATGGAGTCTGTGGAATTGGAGAATGAACTATCTCATTTAGTACTGTTGGCTCACCGAAGAGGACATTCCCCTATCACAAAAACAAGAACCCTGAATAGCCAAAATAATCTTGGATAAGAAGATTATTAAAACTCAGTTGGTCTAATGTAGTGTTTTTTTTAATATATTTTTTATTGATTTCAAAGAGGAAGGGAGAGGGAGAGAGATCTGGAAACATCAATGATAAAAGAAAATCATTGACTGGCTGCCTCCTTCATACCCCCTACTAGGGATTAAGCTCGAAACCTGGGCATGTGCCCTTGACTGGAATTGAACCTGAGACCCTTCAGTCCACAGACCAACACTCTATCCACTGAGCCAAACCAACTAGGGCAATTAAATGTAGTTTTATAAAGCATAACCATTTTTTGCCTTAAGCTCAGTCTCAAGTTTAAGAAAATTCTTGAAATCCAGGAAGGTAGAGGAATGTACCATAAATGTCATATTAATTAGATTCACCATCATGTCTTTAACCAACAAGTATATTTTTCACGAACTTACACTGTACGAGACTCTAGGCCAGTCACTAAGATACAGAAAGTTCCATGCACAGGTTCTGATATTTAGGGACTTCCATACACATTTAGCAATAATTAAATCATTGCCTTTCAGAGCCAGTAGTGAATTATTGGTCCAATTGTTGATGCCCAAGATTTCCAGACTTGACTTCTAAGTTGTGTCTTATGTAATTATAACATATAATTGTTAGGGTATTATTCATGTACCAATTATTGTATTGACAGGTATAGCCCAAAAGTCCAACATCTGTCTTGAGCAAAAGCTTTGTCCTGCACATAAGCCTACTGAGATTTGCTTCAGTATGAATAAAATTACATACAAATGCAACCCTGAGTTTTATTGTCCCTCATAGGTTCAAAATAATTCGGCTGTAAATCTTTGGGGATGACATTTATGAAAAGTTCTGTAATCTTTGTTATTGTATTCTCAGCTATAGGTACTTCCAAAGCTGTGATTTATCTAAATTGTATTTTTGTCAGAGGATTGTAAAAGGGATAATGTGAAAATGCTTTGGGGATATTGTTAGTAAATTTATAAAATTACTTTCTGTATCTAGTTAAACCAAGTAATGTTTTTTTACTCATTTTCAGGGGAGCTTTTGTATCATTGATGATTTCAAGGAGATAAAGATTAAACACCCAAACTAAAGATTATTTTGCTAAAAGCATGTCTGTTAGGACAAAGTTATCATGTATGAGGCTCAAGGATAGCCCTTAGATAAGTGACAGTCTAAGTCTAAAACTATAGAACTGCACACTGATATTTCCAGAAATTTTCCTCTTGTCCACTTTATGCTGATTCCTCAGATCCAGGAGTAAATTATTGATTCCAGTGTCATATACATACCACTGTGGCACATTCTCACTGCTGCTTAATCCAACCGCAGTTCTTACATTAGTGTTTCATCCAAGAAGAAGTTTGTCTTGGGTAACAGATGTTCCTTGGCACTGCTGTCCCATTCTGAGGCCAACACGGAACTAATGGTACAAAATAATGAGAAGGGTTTGACATCCTATGGACATGAAGTCTGTTGCATTTACAATGCCAGAACTCCATAGAATTTTGGAATCTTACTATGTCCCCTTAATGCTGTGTCTTGAGCCGTCAGTGAATATAATATACTTTAGCTTCTCAGTTCTGTAACCTTTAGTCGTATATTTGAAACCTTTTCATCTTAGCCACACAAGGAATGTGTGTGCATCCAAAAAATAAGGAGCGTCCAAAAGAGCTCAAAGTAGCTAGCATAAAAGTCAAAAATAAAGCCACCTGGGACTAGTGGCCAGATAACTGTGTACAGTGCAAAGCAGCAAATTTATAACACTTGTTAAAAGATGAAGCTGGGAGAAATCAAGATGGCGACATAGGTAAACACACCTGAACTTGCCGCCTCACACAACCACTTCAAAACTAACTAAAAACAAAAAGAAAATCATCCAGAACCACAGGAAGGCTGGCTGAGGGGAAATTCTAAAACTAGAAGGAAAAAGAAAAGCACACTGAGACTCAGAGTAGCTGCAGAAGTAAAGTGCAGAGGTACGGAGATGCCTGCACAGATTGGTCTGGCAACTGAGGACGCAGCTGACTTTTTCAAGCCAGAGAAACACAAGCTCCCTCCCAAATGCTCTGAACTCCAGTTCTGGGTGAGACTCTGGGGATGCAGACTCATACGGCAAGAAACTGGATTGTCTGGCAGCAGGCGAAACTCGAGGGTGGCTTTCTCTCAGAGGTGCTGGCAGCGATTACCAAGGTACACCAATACCTGAAGGCCTCTTAAGGCAGGGCTGATGGAAAGCCATTGCTGTTTGCTCAGCCCTCAGATTCCATCCCATCCAAGCTGTGCACAGGGGCTTTTGCATATGAATGGCCTGGTCCTTTGAAATCTAAACTTACCTATCAAACTGTAGCTGAGTCAGAGAGATCCAGAACATCCAAAAGAAGGCCTATGGCCCCACAGCAGCTTACATTATTTCACAGCTGGGCATCATCTGGGCACCTCCAAAACCCAAACAAAGAAGAGAAATCTGCAGATCTCTTTGTAGCTCCTCCTGGGTGGCCTCAGGCAGAGGCTAAGTTAGCACCTCCTTGGAAATCTGAGAGCCAGTATACCCAGAGGTCAGAATAGGACCATCCAGATTACAACTCCTCAGATCCATAAGGGACACACTCAGGGAGCAGACTCAATGAGCAAAAGCTCCACTGAAGCAAGTCTTGCCTCATAAGGGTGTCTCTAGCACAAAAGTTCTCCCATAGTAGATACAGCTGATTCTCACAGTCAATTGGCTTGGAGGTCAATTCTTCCTAGTGATCTCAACAACAATCAAGGCTTAACTACAATAAGACTGTGATAACAACCTACAAAGGGTGCACCAAGAGTGTCCACCTCAAGTAACGGGGGAGGTTGAGCCACAGGGCACTATAGGACACCTAGCACACAAAGCTACTCCATCAGGGAAGCAGCCAAAATGCACAGACAAAGAAATAGGTCACAAATGAAAGAAATGGAAGAAAATGGATATAGAGTTCAAAACCACAGTTATAAGATTTTTCAAGAATTATCTAGAAAAAGCCGATAAATTAACAAGACCCTTGAGGATATGAAAAAGGACCAACTAGAAATTAAACATACACTGACTGAAATAAAGAATAATATACAGAGATCCAACAGCAGACTACAGGATTGCAAGAATGAAGCCAAAGATTTAAAATACAAAGAAGCAAAAAACACCCAACTGGAAAAAGAAAAATAAAAAAGAATCCAAAAATATGAAGATAGTGTAAGGAGCCTCTGGGACAACTTCAAGTGTACCAACATCAGAATTATGGGGATTCCAGAAGAAGAGAGAGAGAAAGATACTGAAAACCTATTTGAAGAAATAATGACTAAAAACTTCCCCCACCTAGTGAAAGAAATAGACTTACAAGTCCAAGAAGCACACAGAACCCCAAACAAAAGGAATCCAAAGAGGACACACCAAGACACATCATAATTAAAATGCCAAGACCAAAAGATAAAGAGAGAATATTAAAAGCAGCAAGAGAAAAACAGTTAGCTACCTACACAGGAATACCCATATGACTGTTAGCTGATTTCTCAACAGAAACTATGTAGGCCAGACGGGAGTGGCAAGAAATATTCAAAGTGGTGAATAGTAAGAACCTACAACCAAGATTACTCTACCCAGCAAAGCTATCATTCAGAAATGAAGGTCAAATAAAGTGCTTCACAGATTAGAAAAAGCTAAAGAAGTTCATCACCACCAAACCAGTATTATATGAAGTGCTGAAAGGCATTCTTTAAGAAGAGGGAGAAGAGGAGAACTAAGATGGTGGCAAACATGAAACACCTATCTTGCAGTCATAATCAGCAATTTTAATACTACAACTTAACGAAGGAACAAACACCTTCCAGAATCACAAGAAAGCTCGCCGAGTGAAAATTCCACAAATAAAAGTAAAGATAAGACACTGTGACCCGGAGGAGCAGCGGCGGACAGCGTTCAAAGATTCGCGCGCAGAGAGAGGTTTGGAGTGCACGCCGCGGAGAGGGCGGGCGGCTGAAAACCGGCCAGTTTTCTCCAACGGGGAGACAGGGGCGTCCCACTGGACAGATTCTCCAGCTCTGGGCGAAGTCCAGAGAACCCACTATCACACGGGGTGAAAACTGGACAGTGGGAGGGCACGCCGAAGCTCGGGTGCTGCCGGGTCTGCCGGCTTGTGGAGAAGGCAGCTCTCGCGTGAACAGCTCGGCTGCGTGACGGCGCAGAGAGCGCTCTGCGACTTGTCTCTCATTCGGAAAACCGTCAGACTGCTTTGTTTTACGACCCTGGGTGAGCCATTGCGCATGCAAAGTCATTTGGGGACAGTCTGAATTCCCCGGCAGCCGGTGGAGCTCCACAGCGGCTCTCTCTCAGAGGTGCTGGCAGCCATTGCCCCCAGCACAGAGCCCCTGGGGCCGCATAGGGCGGAGCTAACGCTGTCTGCTTGGCCCGGAGACTCCGCCCATCCAACCTGAGCACAGCTGAGCTTCACAGACAATTGGCCTGGAGGTCAAACCCTCCTAGCGCTAACAACAAAAAGCTGGGTTTAAATTCAAAAACACTGAATACAACCCATAAAGGATTGCAGTAAGAGTACCCACCTCAGGTAACTGGGGAGACTGAGCCACTGTCCCTTTGAGGATAGCCACCACATAAAGCAGCCACCATGCAGAGACATGGAAAGAAATCAGGTGTGAAAGAAATGGAGGAGAAAAGACGACAAGACATAGAGTTCAAAACCACAGTTATAAGGCTTTTCAAGAGGCTCCTACAAAAGGCCGATCAACTTAATGAGAATTACCAGGAAATAAACAAGACCAACCAGCAAATGAATGAGACTTACAAGGAGATGAATGCTACTTACAAAGAAATGAATGAGACCCTCAGGGAAATGTACAAGACCTCTGAGGATACGAACCAGACCCTCACAGATAAAAAAAAGGACCAACTAGAAATCAAGCATACACAGACTGAAATAAAAAATATTACACAAAGTCCTAAAAGCAGTCCAGAGGGCCACAAGAACCAAGTCAAAGATTTGAAATACAAAGAACCAAAATCCACTCAGCTGGAAAAGCAAGAAACAAAAAGAATTCAGATAATTGAAGGTAGCGTAAGGGGCCTCTGGGACAACCTCAAGCAAGCCAACATCCGAATTATTGGGGTGCCAGAAAAAGAGAGAGAGCAAGTTAATGAAAACCTACTTGAAGAAATAGTGACTGAAAACTTTCCCACCTGGTGAAAGAAACTGACTTAAAAGCCCAAGAAGTACACAGAACCCCAAAATATAGGAATCTAAAGAGGACCACACCAAGACATATCATAATTAAAATGCCAAGAGCAAAAGATAAAGAGAGAATATTAAAAGCAGCAAGAGAAAAACAGTTGGTTACCTACAGGGGAGCATCCATACGATTGTCAGAGGATTTCTCAACAGAAACGATGCAGGCCAGACGCGAGTGGCAAGAAATATTCAAAATAATGAAGAGCAAGAATCTACAACCAAGATTACTCTATCCAGCAAAGCTATCATTCAGAATTGAGGATCAGATAAAGTGCTTCGCAGATAAGAAAAAGCTAAAGGAGTTCATCACCACCAAACCAGTATTATATGAAATGCTGTAAGATATTCTTTAAGAAGAGGAAGAAGAAAAAGGTAAAAATATAAATTATGAACAACAAATACACATCTATCAACAAATGAACATAAAAATCAAGTTAACTGATAGGCTGATGAACAAGATAAACTGGTGACTATGACAGAAACATGGACATGGAGAGGGAATGGCCTGACAATTCTTGGGGAGAAAAGTGTTGTTGGAAGTACGGCAAGAGATTGGACAAAAAGTCTTGCAACAATGGGAGAGGACATTGGGGGAGGGGGAGGTGAGGGCGGAGGGTGGGATGGGTACAGGGTGGAGGGAAGATATAGGGGGATAAAAAAGGGGAAACCATTTAATTAATAAACTGAACAATTAAAAAAAATAATAAAAAATAAAAATAAAAAAAAATAAAAAAATAAAAAAAAGAAGAGGGAGAAGAAAAAAAATTAAAGATAAAAATTATGAACAACAAATACATATCTATCAACAAGTGAATCTAAAAATCAAGTGAGTAAAAAATCTGAACAGAATAATCTGGTGAATATAATAGAATCAGGGGCATAGAAAGGGAGTGGACTGACAACCCTCCGGGGAGAGGGGGAGGATTGTAGGAGGTGTGGGAAGAGACTGGACAAGAATCCTATTGATAAGGACAGTGGGGGGAGGTAAGGGCATGGGGTGGGGTCGAAACCGGGTGGAGGGGAGCTATGGGGGCACAAAAGAGGAACAACTGTAATAATCTGATCAATAAAGATTTAAAAATAAATAAACAAGAGATGAAGCTGGGAAAATAGCAAAATGTGAGAGCAGAACTATCAAAAACAAAATATTCAAAGTCTGTTTTCTAAGTTATCAGCTTAGTTCATTTAATTGCTAGGTTACAAAACTGAATAAAAAGAACAAGAAAAGCCTGATATATTGTCACAGATCTTCAGAGACTAAGGAGAAATGATAGCTAAGTACAATGTGGTGTCCTGGATTGGATTCTGTAACAGAAGGAAGTTAATGGGAAAACTGGTGAAATCTGAACAAAATTTGAAGTTTAGTTAAGAATACTGAGTACTGTCTCCATGTTGCTTTCTTGAATTTGACAACTACACCATGGCAATGTAAGACAATAGCATTAGGGACATTAACATCGGCAGGTGTCTTATAGGGATTCTCTGCAGTATCCTTGCAATTTAACATTATTTCAAATAAAAAAAAGTTTATTTAAAAATTAGTAAGACAAGATTCTTATCCTAAAGTAGATAGAGCATAATTAGGAAAATGCAATAACAAATGAGACCAACTCAATTCTAGCACTAAAACATTTATTTAAAGGATTTACAAGCTGCAAAGGACAGGTAGAGCTCTTAGTTCAATGTGAAGTTTAAGGAACAATATCTGAGATGGATCTTGAAGGATTTGTAAAATTGGGCAGGGAAAGGAAAGGGTGACCAGAATTACAGGTAGAAGAAAGGGCATCAGGGATATGAGAAACAAAGACAATGAAAGGGCAAAGGATGAGACTACAGATGGGAACAGATCAGACCATGGAAGCTTTTATGCCTGGATAAAAAGATAGAATTTTAGCTGGGATTAATGGTGAAAAAAAATTGTCAGATCTGCAATAGAAAGCACATAAATTTTTTAAGAAGAGATAAAAATAGATAAATTAAGAGTCATCTGTAATAGTGTAAATTAGGCAGAAACAGTCGAGATGGAGAAGAGAGTACAAATTTGAGAAATATGTAGGAAGTAAAACAAGCAGTGCTTAGTGAACTTGACTCAGGACATTTAATGCAAAATGAAATTACTTACCAAATAAATAATGTCTTGAAAATATCAATGAGCTATAAAAAAAATCACCAAAATTAATACAACAATGAAATTCCCAAAAGGTTATACATGGAATTTGACAGACTGATTCTGAAATTTAAATGAAAGGTAAAGGTGGCAAGAATAGTCAAGAGAATTCCTGAAGAAAAAATAGAACAAAATCTGGCTATTTCCTTACTAGATGTCAAAATTCATCTTAACACTAAAATAAAGAAACAACATGTTATTGCCCCATGCATGAAAGATAAAGCAATAAAAAGGAACTGAGACTGTCTGTCTACATATATAGGGGTGGGCAAAAGTAATAATTTATAATATAATAATTAATAAATAATAATATAAGAATAAATTGTGCTTTTTGTGCTCACAACTATAAACCTACTTTTGCCTACAACTGAATATAGAAACAATTTATGTTAATGTTGACAATATAAGTTTGTGGGGAAAGAGAATATTCAAGAAGTTGACCCTGATGAATTTTTCATCCACATGGAAAAAAAATTTTTTTTAATATATTTTCATTGACTTCAGAGAGGAAGGGAGAGAGGGAGATAGAAACATTGATGATGAGAGAGAATCATGGATTGGCTGCCTCCTGCATGCCCCCTACTGGGAGTCAAGCCTGCAACCCTGACATGTGCTCCGACCAGAATTAAACCATACCTCCTGGTTCATAGGTTAATGCTCAACCACTGAGCCACGCCATCTGGGCCCACATGGAAAAAAATTCAGATCTCTACCTCATGCTATTCCAAAAATAAATAAATAATTAAGTGATCAAAAGACAAAGTGGACAAAAAGCAATCAAGAAAAGAATATAGGTAATTGGTGAAATTGTTTTAATACTGAAATAAAGATTTATTTATTGAGACAGAGAAAGCAAAAGACAGAGAGTAAAAAGTTAATATATTTGAATACTGCATCAATATAAAAATATTCTTTATAAAATAGGTACTACAAAGTTTAGAAAAATAACCCAAGAAAAACATTTTCAATAACCATAAATGACAAAGGATTTGAATCCAGAATATATATAGATATTCCCTGACTTTGAATGGGCAATTCAGAGACTAGAACCCAAATGACCAATAAACTCATGAAACAATACCTTATTCACTAATCAGGAAAATGCAAATTAACAACATTTCATACTTATTAGTTGGTAAAGTCTTAGTGTTGGCAAGATTTTCAAACAAAAAGAATGGTTATTTACTGCTGGTGAGGTTGTAAATCAGAACAACCACTTTGAAAAACAATTGGATACTATGTAAGAAAGTTAAAGGTAAACGTTCCCTACAATCCATACTTCCTATTAGGTATATAGATTAGAGAAATTTTTGCACATGATTATTGATAAACATATACAATATTATTTATTGTAGTATTGTGTGCCCCCCAAAAATAAAACAAAAAAGGAAGTCATCTATATATCTGTTAATAGGGAAATGAATTATGATAGTCTCAACATTATTATTGCAATTAGCAGCATGGATAGATCTCAAAAATAGCATAAAAATAAGGCAGAAAGATACCTATCATACAATATTATTTTAAAACTTTAATAATTTTCAACAAAATTCTACAAATTTTATGTAGATGAATGCTTAATATGGAAAAATATAAAAGCATATGAGAGAATAATAAGCTCCAAATCTTCCTCAAGATGATGTTTATATGATTATATTTGGGATGAGGGGATGAGTAGGGATATAGTAAGGTACACAGAAGGGTTTAATATTGATGTTTTAAGTAGGCAAATATAGTAAATAATAAAAGTTGTTCATTTGAATGGTACATGCATGGCTTTTAAAAAATATTATCATCATAGCATCAGCAGCATGGCAAACTCCAGGCCTCTCCACTTGAAGTTATAAGTTGGACAGCTATAATTCAACAAAGAACACAGACTATACACAAACACAGAATATAAATTGTAGTATATACTGAAATATATATATGAAAAAGTACATATCTTTCATATGTATGAAAATGTATATATCTTTACTCACATTGAGACATCAGAAAGTGGGCAAATCAGGATGAACAAAGGAGATGGCACAGGAGAAGGAAAGAGATGGAAGCCGCAGACACAGTCTGGTGCTCATGACCATAAAGGGTCAGGGTGCAACACTCACTGGGCAGACCAGAGAAGCAGAGGAGACCACCGAGCCGGGAGAGCCAGTATACAATGAGGTTGAGCCCAGAGGTAAGGGCAGGGAAGTGGTACAAGTGGTATGTCAACATTCTACAAACCACCATCACCAGACAAAGAAAGCCACAGGCATGGAAACCATCCATTTTCCTGTGGCCCCACCCAGCAGCAAAATCCTTCCTCTGCAGATCCCAAAAGAGCATAAACAGCTTCCTACCCTATCTGATCTGTACTGGTTGCTGCTGAACCCATTGGAAAGAACAGAGCCACAGATGTGTGACTTCGCATCTCCCTCTGCATGTCTCCTTCACCCATCATTGTGGAGCCTGGTAGAGGCAGGTAGGGCACTTGAGACAGAGCACCTTCTAGCTGCAGTAAAGTGGCATCCAGACCCCACTAGCTAAGACACTCATGGCCTGATACATCCTACCACAGGGTTGGTGCCCTGAAACAGGTAACTGAGTCATAAAGAGGGTGCCCACCTCCTCAAGGGAATACAGAGTGTTTTCCATAGCCAAGGCAGTACCCGCCTACAGAGATCCCAGAAGCCCCAGCAGTGCAGGTAAAAGAAAACACTAACTTGTGCATCTGCCCCACTTACTAGAAAACAAAAGAAACACTTTATCAACCTGCTAAACAGTTCAAAGTCAAATACTTAAAAAAAAAAAAAAGATTTCATTCCCATAAATGCCCAGGCAGAAAAATAATCCATCAAGCACAATGAACAACCAAGGTAACAAGAGATGTCAGAAAGAAAATAAAAAATCTTCAGAAAATAAGCTTAAGGTTATGGAATATTGCGATTTAAATGCCAGACAATTCGAGAGTGCAGTTCTGAAAAAAAACGATCAATCCGCCAGCATGCTTTGCGTAGGTAGTTTTGCAGGATGCAACCTAGGTATTTGACCCCTATTAAAATATTCTCAATTTCCACTGCAATTATGTTTAGAAAAGTTCAATTTTTATACTTTATTAAAGCTAAGTGTTGTTTTTTTTCAACTCAAACTTTTCTGAAAAATCACCATATGCTCATAAAGCCCATTGGCTACTTTCTTAGTCTAAGGTTCTTAATCTAAAGCCTCTTCTAATCTTCTCTGACAAATCATTCTAATCTTTTCCTGTCTACTGAGCTAATCCTAACATCCTTTGCTGCCCCCAATTTTATCATTATTTTCTAAATTCTAACCTTATTGCACATCCATCCTCCAACCCAATCTCCATCCTAGTCAGGATTCTTAGGAATTTAGTGTGAGAATTTCAGACAACTGAAACTAATTTTAGTGAATTCACATGGAAAGGAAGAGATATTGGAAAGTTCACAGAATCAACTGGAAAGCTGGAGGACTGCATTTGCCAGGAAATTAAAGAAAGGAAAAAGCCATATCCTTCTATAGGAATGGTCTGTTCAGGAGGCCCCTAATGTCATCAGACATTCACCATTACACCACTGGGCTCTCAAGTGCTCTGCAGCTACAGCAAATACTATCTCTCCCTGGCTTTTCCTCTGCTTTACTTCTACAATATTTACATTCCCAGCTTCAGGAACAAAGCCATAGCTAAATCTCATGCCTACAACTCAAAAACCAAGGGGCAAGGGAAAATAACTTAGCATCAGAAATTAGTAAAATTTATTATAATATGATTTTTAATATAAAAATTCCAAGAGCATATATTAAAAATAATGAGAATTCATGGGAGATATCCAAAAAGTGATGGGCACAAGACATTTATGCAAAAAATCAACATCTTCCTAGTGCAAAAATAATTAAAGAGAAACTACAAAAAAAAAACTTAGAAGATGTCAATCACTTAAACAACAAACACAAAATATAGACCCTATAAAGAAACTACAAACAGATGTTTTAAAAAGAGCAGAATAATGACATAAAGAAAGAGGGTGGGAGGAGAGAAGAAAGGAGATGAGGATGAGGAAGAAGGAAGGAAGGAAGGGAGGGAGGAAGGAAGGAAGGAAGGAAGGAAGGAAGGAAGGAAGGAAGGAAGGAAGGAAGGAAGGAAGGAAGGGAGGAAGGAAAGAATTCATTATTCATTCATTCATTTTAGATAGACTATTTTAAAGTAGGTCTTTTCTACTTTACCTATAATTCAGGATGAATTTGGATTAAGATTTGTAACTAGGCACCTTATTAAACAACTAGAGGCCCAATGCATGAAAATCATGCAAGGGGCTCAGCCCTTGCAAATTCGGCGGCTTGCCTGAGGCCTGGTAACCCCAGCTTTGTCTGGAAGGTCGTTCAGCTGTCCAGTCTAATTAGTATATTATACTTTTATTATTATAAATGGGAATTTAGTGTGAGAATTCAATTTTATTAATTTGAATGAACCTATTTACCTTTTTGAGGGGAATGGGTAGGTCTTTCTGTCTCTCCTCCCTCCCTCTCTCTATGTGTGTGTTTGTGTATTCTGGAAATGATTTGAAATTGACCTACAAACAGAGATATCTAGAATCATAAATATTTAGACTAATATGCATACTTGATATTAAACATGAAATAAATAGAAAAAAATATATACCTAAAGTCATGGTCGTGTCATGACATCCATATTTCTACCCCAAGTGGTGTTAATCTTTTAAGCCTGAAAGCCCACTAAGAAAATCTAAATGTTAGCCTATTTTCTAACCTGTTGAACATTAAATATAGTCTCTTATTCATAAATAAATTTCATTGTATCTTCCATCTCATTCAGAAGCTAGAAAGTTAGATTTATTCTTAGTTGGCTGTTTTTTGTTTGCTTGTTTTTGCGGTTTTTTGGTGTGTGGTGTGTGTGTGTGTGTGTGTGTGTGTGTGTGTGTGTGTGTGTGTGCAAGCGCGCGCTACCTTCTTTTGTTATTTGGGGTTTGGGCAGATGACCAAATAGAACCTAAGATTATTAAATCCCAACTCTGAAGAACCTCAAATCTAATTATCAGTTCATACCATAGACACAATGCCATTACTGATGGAGATTTAATGAGGATGAAGAATTAAAGCAAAAACAAAATTGAAAACAATTAGGGGACAATTGTCAAATTGCTCGTCAATATGGTGGATGTCCGAAACAAGATTTACATTTTACTCCCCTCCTCCTAGCAGCTCCCTTTTAGAAACTGCTGTGATTGGAAAATAGAATGTAAAATCCCTGTGTAACCATATGAACACCTGAGGTCCAGCCTAATATCACTGTGACTAGCCTCTAAATCCTCACACACTGACTGATTGGTCTAGAACCCTTTAGGGAATCTAAATAACCCTGTGCTGCACCCCACTATGCTCAGTCCCCAGGTTCTCGGAAGAATACACCAATGTGCTTTCATTATTTACTTCATCATAGTGAAGTGAGGGGTGAATTCTTTACAAAATCAGACTAAAGTGTGATTCAGTTAAAAGTTTCCCCCTCAAGATATAGAGTCAAATAGATCCATTGGCTATTTAAGTTCTTACTGATAATCTCTCTTGATTAAAAGATATTTCTTATGTTAACTAAGAATGTTTAAGCTCCTAATGTTTGAAGAGAAGATATAACAAGCTACCATAGCCATGTCTCCTTCATGTTCAGTATTTCATGGTCTCTGATACTGAAGAGATGTCCCTCCCACCCACCCATTTAGAGTGACAAGGCATTTATTCATTCATCCATTCATCAACAAATATTTACAGAACAAGTTCTGGGTACCAAGCACTGTGTATTTGGTGGTAAATAAAAAAGAGAAAAATAAATGTTCTCATGGCATTTTAACCTGATTGGAAAAGACACAATAAACAAACTAAATAGATAAGCCATTCTGGCTCTGCAACAGGCTACTTCCTTGAGGCCTCAAAGGTTATGGTGTCCACTGACTTATTAGTTAGGATCTTATGTCTAGTAATTTTCTCTGCTGTTCCTTCTTGCTCAGTACCTCTGATACAGGGTTTTTCTTTGCTCCTAAATTCCAGGAATGCCTGCAATTTAATGTTTCTGCTAAAAACACTACTACCTCAGCAAGGTCCATTAAACATTCAGAGGTGTAGTCCTTAAATAAGGACCATTGTTTACTATATTTCAAGGAGAAATAAGCTGGGAATGTAATTATTTATGAAATGTTTCTGATGTCATACAATATAACCATAAACACAGACTGACAAAACTTTAATAAACCAGAAGCTGTTTCTTCCATTATTTCACTGCTCAACTATTTTAACTGGTAATTCAAGTCTTAGTATTGTCTCTCTTTATTAGGCAGTTTGACCTAGTGATAAATGAATCAATCTTCATGCAAAATCTCATTTCATAGCTACTAAAATACAATAAATCAAACACTCAAGATGTTTTTTTTAAAGTAACAATTTTGAAACAACTTTATTAGATCTAAAAGTTCTGAAATCTTACAGGGCACTGTTGTTATTGGTGGGTATGACTGGTCTAAGCTTTGAACTAAAAAGCTAAATTTCTAAATTGGGTCTTTTTGAAGTGATGGAGTTTCTGTCTGTGTTAACACTTCTATTGTGAAGATAACTCTACAGATTTAGAGATAAGTTAACATTGCTTTGAATAAGTTTTCACATTATCTTTTTGATAAGTGTCTTTTAAGAACAATAAAGGGATTTATTTCTGTCTTATAGTAAAAATATGATGAGGGCCTTCAACTGCTTTAGTATTTTATCAAAGGCATGATATATACGTGGCAGTTGAAGCTGAAAAGAGATGGAGCTGAACACAGTTTATAGAGCAACAGAGAGTGGAGCAGAAGGGGAGCAGAAGGGCCACATAATACTCTACATTTTTCCAATTGGACTACAGATTTAGGAAAATCTGATAAAAATTGATAAAAATTGATAAAAATTCTACTACAGAGGTTTAGTTAACTCTTTGAAGGGTTAAATTTCCTCCCCCAACTCCCCATTTTTCTTTCAAGTGTATGTAGTTTGCTTTAGCATTGATTTGATAGAGTCAAATACATTGCTTCCATGGCCTTCAACAAATCAGATTCATTTCACTTTATTTCATTTATTAGTTATTTCAATGATTTTCCCTTAATTTTTCATATATGCACATATTTTTAGTAATAGCTTTAAGCCTAACTGGAGCAGATTTCATATCCTTGGTATTACAGTAGGTGATTCATTGCTTATCTCTCTCTTTTTCATTCCTTCCATAAATACGGTATCTTCATACTCAATGAGTGTCAGTTACCAAATATGGATTTTGTCCAGCTTCCCTTTCAGTGGCTCAGAATCAGAACTAATTTTTAAAAAAATGTTGCAATCTAAAGAATATACTTCCACCACTATCACATCAACTTTACAACAGAAGAAAACAATTGTGTGTTTAGTTTTCTTCTCTTCTCTACCCTGAGTATTGCCACAGCTCTCTGTAATAATAAGTATGTTCAGGAAGCAAAGAAAAACAAGAAGTAAGGAAAGCTGTTCATTTTCAAACCCATGAAATAATCAAGTTCTTTACCTCAGGAGCAAATTCTTACTGTAGTAAGGAGAAACAGAGCTAGATTTCTAAGTGAAAAGTAAGAAAAAATAAACCCTGAAATAGCATATCCAAATACATACATGGAAACTCAGTTAAAAACTGCTGTAAGATTTTTCTCATTTTGTTTAAAAAATGCTATAAGTTGGCTTTGCCCTTGAGCAGAGAGAGAAATTATCATGAGGTGTAAAAGAGTTTCTAAAAGGTAATTCTTTACTCCTGGCAATAAAGAACACTGAGCTGCTGATGTTTACAGCAGCATGAATGAATTCAGAAACATTATACTGGTTGAAAGAAGCCAGATACAAAAGAGTATATATAATATGAATTGACTTATATGTAATTTACCAAAAAACAAAGCTCATCAATGGCAAAAGATATCACCATAATATTTACATCCTGAGAAGCAGAAGCTGGTATTAACTTTGAAGGGACCTTTCTGGATTCATGGTAATATTCAGCATATTGATAGAAGTTTGGATTAAACATGTGAATACATTTCTCAAACTCACCAAATGGTATATTTAAGTAACTTAAAAACAAGTCTAGAAGCAGTTAACTATATGCATACTGAAGTGTCTAGCATAAAGTATACAGATTTCTGCAACTTATTTTGAAATTCATTCAAAATGATAGATTAATGGGTAGATTAGAATAGACAGATGGATATGTGATTAAGCTAATATAGCAAAATATTAATTATAGAATCTAAATGGTGACTATGGGTCTTCACTATACAATCCATTCAATTTTTTGTAAGTTTGAAAGTTTTTCATAATAAAAAGTTTGGTAGAAATATGCAATATTTTCCTTCCTGAGCCCAAAAGTATCTCCCCAAAACCCTGTCACAGATTATTTTTCAATGTCTTTCTTTTGAAATGCTAACAAAGGACAGGAAGTAAAAAATAGTGAGTTGCTAGAAGAAGAACTCTGATTAAGAAGCTATTTATATATCTGATGCTGGCATTATCTAATTCAATTCTTGAGAGAACTTTTTAGATTAGATATTGCTTTGGGTAACAAAATTATTTTTTAATAACAGTGGCCCCTTGGGTTCTCTAGTAAGTTAAAAGAAAACAAAAATCAGTGCTTCACACAGCACTATAGATTTTATTAATGTATTAATGCCTTTGGGGAAATGGGAGAGAAAAAAAAAAAGAAAAATATATCCTTAATAAACATTCTTAAGACTCATTTAAGAAAGGAGAAAACAGCATTCTCATTTTTCCATCATAATCCACTCTCTCATCTGATATAGGAAGATCCTCTTCTGTCTTCCAGTGACAGGGCAGTCTACAATATTGAAGTCAATATCTTGGTACTTGAAAGTAATCAAGGCAAATATTAATCTTTAAAAATGTAAGATTTACAATCACACAATCTGTCTCTCTTCTGTACATACCTCAGATCTTGCAGAACTACATTTGACTCCAAGCAAAAGAGCAAAAGAGACAGGAAGAGTGTTATCCCATGAAAAAAAAAATGTGGGAGGGAGGCATAAAGGGCTGTATTATTGGCCTAAGCTCATAAAACTGGGAGAGAGAATAGATTCTCAAGTCCATAGCCCTTCCACTTGGGTACCTAACAGAGTTCACCCATTCTAACTGAACATACTACTGCAAACCCATAAATAGGCATCATCCAGAAAAGTATAGAGAAATAAACAGTTTATAGAGCTTATGAACTTGTCCCGAGCCACACAGCTCCAGGGTAGTGGACCAAAGATGAAACACAGAACTGTTATTTTTTTAATTTTACTTTCCTGTGCATAGAGTTATGATTTATACATACTGTGAATTATTTTTTAGATCAGTTGCTAGATATATCGCTGAGAACCGAGTATAGAAGATAATGCAGCTTTCACTAAAGAGAACAGTGTCAGCATGCAAAGCATTACCTAGAGATGGCAAAACTGGGTGAAGATCAAGAGAGCCTGCAGCACAAGGCAAGAGGAAGCAGGAGGAAAGGTGAAAAGTCCTGAGAAAGGACACAAGGAAGGCATCAGAAATAAACTTCACCCATTTCCCAGGTGTTAACCCTGTGTAGTGTGATACTGGTTGTCGCATGAGCGATAGGACTATCGTACATTGTGGTTTGCCTAGGAACCCGGTTTATTCCTTTTGTTCCTGTGTGTTATAAAGTTTATGGTCACCCTATTTAGGAAGGAAAAATGTATATTGAAAGATAATTCATTAGAGAAAACACATCTTATGGAAAAAAAGCCTTTTTACGTTGAGTAGTTGTAATAAATGGTAGCCAAAAGCACTTCGTGCAGCTCCCATTTGGGTAACCCTGCTGTTGACTCATTGGCTTATTACTTTCTAGAGAAGCACTCCAATTGAAATGACTGTTTCATGAAAAAGCTTTGAGCTCGTTAAAATTTTATTTTCCTCTCAAATAGTGGACGCTCTAGTCTAGGCATATTGCCCAGATTCACAGGTAATCTTCCTCTATCAATCACACATTATTATATGAATGTCTATTTCACATTCAGAATGAATTTTCATTTATGCTTTCAAATATAAAATGAAATCTATTTAAAGAATGGGAAACCATCACCTCTGGTTCTTAAATTTTAGTCCCCACTTTGTAAATGTATAGTCACAATGTTTTAAAGATGAAATGAACTGTTAAAAAAAATCTCATTTAACTCCCTGCAAAATCTAGATAACTTTTCTAATTTTGTTGGGATACTACATAGTTTATTATAAGACACTTAATACTTTGTCAAACTGTTAAAAAGATATGTCATCTGTATCATGTAAAAAAAGTTTCTTTGGCAGAGTTGAAAGTAAATTCTGATTGTGTGTTCCACCTTCCTTTGTACTTCCCTTGCCTATTTCTTTCCAATTTTAACATTTATGAAGGCAGAATCATAATATCAGTTTAATTAAATAATTAAAGCATACTTGAAGTGGAACTAACTGTTTCCCACTGTATGGTTATCAATTAAGAGTAATAGAATATGGCTATTGGGCATTTTGTTTGGTACTACATATCTCATCTGTTTTCCCATAAGTTAAAGGCACCATTCTTACTAATGATACTAATCTGCAGGAGTAAAATTTATACCTGCAATAAGGTTCTGCTTCTAAAGCATGTGTATCTACCACAGAGATAGGTACATGACTGCCACTGAGTTCTAAAGACTTTCTCAGGGAGAATGGAGAAAGCCTCAAATGGGGGAAGTCAGCTTCAAAGCAGGAAGAACTGGGATGACCTGCCCAAGATGCTGGACCCCTGGCAGTGGCCGGGAACCCAGTGTTATGATAGCATTCAAAGAGGCATAGAATCTCCAACCAGATTTATGAGTGCAAGTCAAAATGCACCAAGAAGTTTTAGCTGGACTTCCCTCATGTTTTCCATAGAACCAGGTTCTTCCCACATTTGTTTTTAATTTTAGTTTTGTCATTACAGTTTACTTTCAATATTATTTTGCATAGTGGTTAAACAATCATGTACTTTACAAAGTGGTCTCTACGATATTTCCAATACCCACCTGACACTCTGCATAGTTATTAGAATAGTATTGACTATATTTTCCTCTATTGTACTTTATATCTCCTGATTATTTTATAATTTCCAATCTGTACTTTTTAATCCCTTCACCTCTTTCTCTCTGTTCCCCAACTGTCCCTCTCCTCTGGAAACCACCAGTCCACTCTCTGTATCTATGAGATTGTTTTAATTTTGTTTCTTTTTTTTCTCAATATTCCATATATAACTGAAATCATATTATATTTGTCTTTCTCTGACTTATTTCACTGAGCATAATCAGGTTCTTCCCACATTATAAAAATTATAACAGTCTAATAACAATATTGAGTACTTACCATATGCCACATACTTCACTATGTGAATTATCTCATTAGAAGGTCACAGGTGCTGAAATAAATTTCTAGGCCCAAGGTGGACCCGCTCCTGCTGGGGTGCCACATCAGCAAACTCCAACTTAGACAATATTTATGTCCCTCTAATTGCTCCACTTGATCAGAAATGCAGTATATTCAGTCAGCCAATTCCCAAACACCAAGCCAACTTAGGGCTCTTATACATAATTTCTTGTTCCTTATTCATTTCCTATTATTCTCTTCCCTTTTCCTTATTCTCTTTCTTATTAGCTTCCTAGTCAGTTTGGCACAGTGGATAGAGCATTGGCCTGTGGACTGAAGAGTACCGGGTACAATTTCAGTCAAGACCAAATACCTCAGTTGCAGGTTTGATCCCTGGCCCTGGAAGGGGTGCATGTAGGAGGAAGCCAATCGATGTTTCTCTCAGTGTGTCTCTGCCACTCCCGTCCACTCTCTCTAAAAATCAATAGGAAAATATCCTTGGATGAGGATTAACAACAACAACCAAAGCTGCCTGCCTTCTGCCCCATTTCCAAGTCCTCTGGACCCTTCAGAAGAGAGACTTCCCATCTGATGAAATGTTAAATAAAGTTTCTTCTCATCACTTAAACTGTCTTCTTTTTTCATTTTTAACACAAGAGAGCTCTGAGATGCATAATATCTCATTTTACAGATAAAGAGCTACCTATTTTTACACAGCAAGAGGGGAAATTTGAACTGAGGCTGTCTAACTCCAGAGCCAAGTAACACATTATATGAAAGTATACTATATTTATTCATCTTACCCAGAATTATATTCACAGTATCTGGCAGATACAAAATTCAGTAAAGATCAACTGAATACATCAATGATGGAGGCAATATCTAGACCATAAAATACTTTAAGCAAACATGTTAGTCTCTCCAAAAATTAAATATATAGTATCAAAACTTTGCTTCTTTAAATAACTTAGGTCCACCTATGAGCAAGAAAAAAACAGATTAAACATATAGTAATGTGATATATCCAGCAGCCACCTTTCAGACAGGGGTCAGAAACTTTTTCTGTAAAAGGCCGAATAATAAATATTTTAGTCTTTTCAGACATATAGATCTCGTTAGCGACCACTCAATTCTGATATTATAAGAAGAAGTCAGTCAAAGATAATACATACATCAATGAATACGATAAATAACAATTTTTATTAATGAACACTAAAATTTGAACTTTATGTAATTTTCACAGATCATGAAATATTATCTTACAACAAGGCGGCATTAATCCTCAGCTCTCGACCCTATAGCCAGAAGCAAGGAATAGCTTAGAACTGGCACTCAGGCCATAGTTTGCTGGCCCTTACTCTAAACCATTCCAGCAGTCTTACAAATAATGAGAATTTGAAAGAGAATGGAGATGGAACTCCAAAATGAGTGAGATCCACCCAAATGTGCTGTGTTGTTTGTATTTTTATAAAATCATATAGAGAACACAGAGCCATTTAAGCCTTGGGGTTGTGACAGCTGAACAAGGCAAAGAGCAGTTAAGTAGTAAAAATGAGAGGACATATTCTGTTATCCAGTTAACCAGTCTAAATATGTCATTCATAAGACAAGGAGAGAGACCAGAGGGCACTCATATTTAAGCAACAGAAACATACAAAAACAGAATAGGTCAGAAAGATAGCATTAGTCATCTAAGGCCTTAGCTACAGCTCTCTCCTTCAGCTAAAATGGCAATTAAATAATAAATCAGTCAGAGAAAGATAAATATCACATAATCTCACTCATTTGTGGATTATAATGAACATAAACTGATGAACAAAAATAGATCCAGAGACAGAGAAGCATCAATCAGATGCTCAAACCTCAGAGGGAAGATAAAGGAGAGTGGGGTAAGGGGAGAGATCAACCAAAGGACTTGTGTGCATGCATGTAAGCATAACCAATGGACACAGACACCAGGGGGATGAGGATGGGGTGGAGGGCACTGGGGGGATATGGACACATATGTAATACCTTAATCAATAAAAAAATCAATAAAAAATAATTTTTTCTAAATAAGCTGATTCAGATGCTTCATGCTCAGTCATTAAATGTACCTAAATAGTTAAAATGTACATAAGAAGAGAGAAAACAGATCTGCGTTTCTGTTTACCATCAACACAATGGACTGAAGGTCTAACCAGGTCTTTTGGTTAGACCTTCTTTCAAAAGCATTCCTCCTTTTTTTCTTCCTCCTTTCAAAAGAATGCCTGCTTCCAGCTCAGAATGCTGAGTGGTGCCAGAGAAAACAGCACAACTGTGCAGGTGAAACAGAGGCAAACCTTTTCATCTTTCCTTGGCCAGATCCTGCTCCCTATCTTTATGAAAGCTCCCCAGAGTTCTTCACCCTTCTCAAGGACTAACCCTCCTCCCTCTCTCAGGCGTTCCTCCCTGTGGATGACCTTGTTGGTTTCACAGAGAAATTGAAGCTGTCAGGAAGGATAGCCTTCAACTTCCTACCCTCAGAGTGACAAACCTCAGGATCTCAATTCACGCTTCTTTCAAGTCTCAGAAGCTGAAGGGTCCCTTTGTCTTGTTTCAGAGCCTCCACGGTGACTTCCAGCCCATCTGCCCGCCCCATCTCATCCGGAACAAGGGCTTTGTTCCATTTCTTAGTCTCTCTCGTCTGTACATTAAAATGCCCCCTTCCCCCCTGTTCCTTCCACACAGCCTGTAAACACACCTAGCTCTTTTCCCCATTAAAAACAAATTCACAAACCCCAATCCTCTCCATCCGGTCCTATTTCTTTCACCATTACTTCATCAGAAGAATAGCTAAGGTTCTGACAAATAGAATATTTGCATTTGGCTTATGTCATAATTTTTAACACTTTGAGGTTTGCAGGTAATCGAACCCATGGAAACCTATCTTTACCACCTTCTTGGTAGTTTATTGATGTTTACTAGATATAAAGCCTCTAAAATGACATATAGCGCATCAATCTGTCTATCCTATTTAAATCACCTATGTACTAGTATATAAAATCCTAAGCAACAATTATGACTAAAGGACCTGAACAACTGGTCAAACAGTCAAGGAGCTGCCCCCTGGTGGTCAGTGCACTCCCACAGCCAACCTCTCATGGCCCCTCCCCGCAGCCAGCCAGCCCCCATCAGCCCCTGGTGCTAAACCATTCATAGAGACCTGCTTTTGGGTCAGGGTTTTGTATGTAGCAGAGCAGCTCTCTTTCTGAGATCTATTAAAAGTCAGCCCTTGACAGTGGTGGTGCAGCGATGAGGGAAAGAGAAGCAGGGAGGCAGGGAATCACATGGTGGCAGGGCATCCGGAGTCCATTCCTTCTGCACCTGGCGTGGCAACCATCTCCTCCTCTCCCGACCTCGCTGGGACAGGGAAGGGGGGGGGGGGAGTAGCAGACACGGACCCTTTCCCAGGGGGGCCGAGGGCTGGTTCCCTCCTCCTCAGGCCCACAGCCAACCTCCCTTGATCCCTCCCCCTAGCTGGCCAAATTCCTGCTATCCCTTCCCACCCCTCCCACCCCCAATACAAGAAATACCCCAGGCCTGTGGTCCATAATATTGTTTGTACATCTATAGCTCTGTCTTTAACCTCAACACTCCAACATGGACATTGACTATATTTACCATATGATGCCAAGAGAAAGCTAAGAAAGTATTTATATTTGCAAATGGAAATTGTACATAGAATTGTCAATTTCTAATAATGGACAATTAATTATATCAATGTGCCAAGAGAACACTAATTATAAACTAAGCATAAAATATATCCTGTGAATTGATCATCAATAAAACAATCCATTTTATTTATAAACATATAGTGATTTCCTTTAAAATATAAAATGCAAAGGAGATTAGCAATAAGTCTTTTATTCATGAGAGAAAGTTAGCGATATTGTGTGTGAATAAAAGGCTTAAGGCATCATGTAAACTCTGCAGTATAAAGAGGAAAGAAAGCAGCTGCCAGACACAGGGGACCTAATCAAGGCTTGTGAAATAAAAGTTGTTTATATATAACTTCACCTCTGCCTCAGGAGTGGCCATTTCATTCTATAGCTGCAACATACTTTGCTAAAATAATCTGTTTATCATTATTGATCCAAAGGAATTAATAAAAATGCCAAAGCCTTTAAAAATGTGCCTCAACAGTCAGTAGATAATTTTTAGGTATATTTGACTTGTTACCTAATACATTACACACTTAATGGCTGCACATTTACTGAGTGCATACTATGTGACTGGAATTTCTAAACCAATGTTTTCATGTAGTTCCAATGACTTTATGTCAAGTTCTAATTTTCTTTGATGTTGACTGAATGTCATCTCAATAGAAACCAATGTAGTCAAAATGCCCTTGTGGTTAAAATATTAGGATCAGCTCAGCCAGTGTACCTAAGTGATTTTTGTATGACATGATAAAGGATACAGACGAATAGCCAGATTAAGAGATGCAAATAGCCATTTGCAGAGTGCCAGGAACATGGCTTCTGCTCCTGGAACTATGCAAATGAGTTTTCCCTCTAATTACATCCATACTCACCATTTTTGTCTTGAAAACTATAGTACTTTTTAATTTTAAGAAAGCTATTTATGTTAACAGCGATGGATGTATTATCTTAAAAATTACATGTAAGTATTTAATTTACTCAGTTTTAATCACCAATACAGTTAATATAGATGGATATTTTACACATAAACAAAAGTTCTTTGGAGTCCTCAATTATTTTGTAGAGTAAATAGGGGCTTCAAGACAAAAAAAAACGGGGAAAGACTGATGTACAACATGTATAATCTACTCTATTCTTACTTTTAATATTCTTTGTATTTAGTTTATTGGCCCTTATCATCTTTGATACCTGTTTTCCTTGAAAAATCTAAGACAATAAAAAGTCTTTTGATTCTTACTTTTGAACAGACAAATCAGTTTCTATCATTCTATCTTAGCGAATGATACATCAGATGGTGTTATTCACAGACAAATTCATGAGATCTGTTCTGAACAACTATGCTTTACCTGTAACACACCCTGCCATCATGGACGTCTGGGAGCTTTCCTGTGAAAGAAAGAACTTCTGGATGTCTGAGAGCTTCCATGTTGCTAGTATGCAGAATTATCTTTAAGCTAGTTAGAGTGGTTCTCAACCTTTTAAATGCCGCGACCCTTTAATGCAGTTCCTCATGTTGTGGTGACCTCCAGCCATAAAATTATTTTCGTTGCTACTTCTCCTTCTCTTCCACTGGTTCTCCTCTATAGGAGACTTTGGTCCCTAGGGGCCATTTGCCAGTGTCCAGAGACATTTTTGGTTGTCACAAGTAGGGAAGGAGTTGCTACCAGCATCTAGCAGGTATGATGCTGTGAAGTATCTATCCCACAAGGCACAGGACAGCACCCACAACAGAGAATTGCCTGGCCCCAAATGTTAATAGTGCTGATTTGAGACACTTTATTCCCATCACTAAAATCAATAAAAGCATATCCTCGGGTGAGGATTTTTTTTAAAAAGGCATGAGAGCAGAAATAGCATTTTGGTGTGAAAGGCATCTTAGCAGATTGCTGCATTTATACCTCGGCTCCATCTTGGGAAGAGCAGATAGGAGAGTGACAGATGCCTGCTCTCTTTCTCAAACTGGTGACAGGGAATTCCCAGGATCATCAGTATGATGTGTCCCTCGTATACCTAAAACTCACATGATATTAAATTTCAAATGTAATTGAAAAGTAAACATTAAAAATATGTAGTTCTTTTATTTTTAATAAAAATTATATGTATTTAAGGTATACAATATTATTTGATAGACGTATACATAATGAAATGATTACTACAGTCAAGCTAACATATTCATAGCCTCATATAGTTATCATTTTTGTGTGTCATCAGAGCACCTGAATTTTTTTTTATTTTTTAACATATTTTTATTGATTTCAGAGAGGAAGGGAAAGGGAGAGATAGAAACATCAATGATGAGAGACTATTATTGATCAGATGCCTCCTGCACGTCCCCCATTGGTGATGGAGGCCGCAATTCAAGCATGTGCCCTAACTGGGAATCAAACCCTGACCGTCTGGTTTATAGGTCAATGCTCAACCACTGAGCCATGCCAGCTGGGCTGAAATCTTGTTTGACTTTTACTCAAACAGGGTTGAAGTGGACTGCCTAAGAGCTTTAGAAGCAGCATGCTGCTGAGTTAAGATAAACGTGCTCTCCTAGAGCCCGACTGAGCCTAGAAATGTGTTTGTGCTTCCAATGGACCATAGGAGGGTCAGCCAATAGGCTGGTGGTAGTTAGAGACTATAAGAGCTACCCGTGATGGGCTCTCAGCTAACAAATGTTCAAGGTGGGCCGAGGAATCCCTCACAGTGTCAGAGGAATTAAGTGACCAGCTGAAATAGGGAAACTTTTATCTGCAGTGAAGAAACTATAGGAGAGACACTCCTGGATGTGTAAGGGTCTCTAAAGACCCCACAAAAGTGTCAACAAGAGAATCAGCTATAATCATGTCAGCCTCTGAGATAGCAGAGTCGTGTCATACTGGCAGCAAAGAAGTAAGAACTTTTTTATCTCCCTTTTCTCTCTTCCCTCCCCACTGGTCTAACAAATTAAAGGAAGAAAAGAAATGTTAGGAGTGAATCTGCCAGCAGCCTTTGCAAAGAAGGCCCCAGCTTGGCAAGGGGTGGTAGGGGAAGGTTTTAACTTTAAATTATATTCTGAATTATGTTATTATTTGATTGTACATTATCATTATTGAATTGAGACATGTCATTTAAAGCAACTATACTTCTTCCTCTAACCTAAGGATGAACATAAATGTGAAGTCTGCTGAGTTTGCATCCAGAGATAAGGAGAATACTGAGCAGTATTTAAAAGATAACTGGGACACAGTCCTTTTATTGGGTTTTCTTGTATGTACATTGATTCCAAAGGGGTGGCCAAACCTAGACTTAAATTGAAGGGTCTGGCACCAGTCCACCCAACAATATGAATGAATTGAATAGGGGAAAACTAAAAAAGAGAACTGGGGAATTCCATGTACTTATGGGAGTCACTGAGCAACTCCTAGAGTAGAGTAACTTTAGAACACTGAGAAGATTCGGACCTCACCCAGGTTATAACACCCAGTGTCCCCTAGCTCCTATCTCTTCCTCATTCTGTACCCACTCAGTCCCAATTAGTCTGCTTCCACAATATTTTACAGCTGCTTGTCTCCATCCCCACTGCTCTAGTTTTGTTTCTCAAGTTATTGTATTGTGTACTGTGAATTTGCTAAGGTAGCTTTCAGATGCTGCCATCACAAAAATATGATTATTTTGTGAGTTGACAATATTTTAGTTAGCTTGACTGTAGTAATCTTTTCATTACATATATGCATATCAAACCATCATGTTGTACACCTTAAATATATTCAATTTTTAGTTAGAAAATAAAAGAGCTGTATCTTTTTAAATTTATTTTTATGATTGTATTTTTCAATTGTAGCTGACATTCAATATTATGTTAGTTTCAGGTACACACCATAGTGGTTAGATAGTTATATAGCTCATGTGGTGATTCCCTCCTCCTTCCCATAAATTCAGTACCTACATGACATCATATATAACCATTATAATAATATTTACAATTTATCCCTGTATCTATTTTGTAACTGCTAATTTGTACTTCTTAATCCCTTCACCTTTTTCACCCAACCCCCTAAGCCCCTCCCACCAGGCAAATATTAAAATGTTCTATCTATGAGTTTGTTTCTGTTTCGTTTGTTCATTAATTTGTTTTTCAGATTCTACATATAAGTGAAATCATATGGTATTTGCATTTGTATAATACCCTCTGGGTTCATCTGTGTTGTTGCAAATGGCAAGAAATGGAAGCAATCTAAGCATCAACTGACAGATGGTTGGATAAAGAAGAAGTGGTACATATATATATATAATGGAATATTTTTTGGCTACACACACACACACACACACACACACACATACACACACACACACACACAGTCCTATTATTCTAGACTGCTTGACATTGCCCAAATAGATAATGTATTTTCTTATAATTATGCTATTTCTCATATTTTTATTTCAATATCAAACACTCTTTCCCCAACCATCCCTTCCATCTCCTCCTCCTTTCTGCTTTTGAAACTCTAATCATTGTTCTAGGTCCAGCTTCTATTAGAGTTCTGTGAAGCATTATCTTCCCTCCCAGTCAGAATTACCACTCCTTTCTCTGCTTTTTTTTAATTTACTTTTTACTGATTTCAGAGAGAAATGAAGAGGGAGAAAGAGATAGAAACATCAATGATGAGAGAGAATCATTGATCTGCTGCCTCCTACACATCCCCTACTGGGATCAAGCCTGCAACCCAGGCATGTGGCCTTGACTGGAATCAAACCTGGGATCCTTCAGTCCAAAGGTGGATGCTCTATCCACTGAGCAAAACCAGATATGGCCTCTGTTGATTTTATTTTTACTGCACTTATTTATAGCACTTATTTCCATTCTAACCTATAATAAAGATCACTTCTATTTGTCTGTATTCCCCAACAGTTAGTAAATCTCTTGATAGCTTACCTATGATAGACCATCATCAGATATCTGCTGAACTGAATTAAATGCTACTGATCAAAGCATTTTCCTCCACATTCTTAATCTTCCTATAATATAATATTCTCAGTTTTATTACCTACTGGTCCTTCTTGTTTCAGCTAAAGACTTAGAAAAAGTAATAGGTTCCTTTGTAAAAAAAAAAAAAATCAGGACTAATTTTTTAAAATATACAGAGATGAAACAGAATAAAAAGTGTACATTTTCTTAGTCAAATATTGCTAAAAGAATTTCTAAGAAAAGTGATTTCTTTATTTCAAGTGAAGATCTGTTTGTAGGAAAAATCACCTTAAAAATAAATTATCCAAATTTGGTTTCAATGATAACCAATAATTCCGATTGTTTGTTTATTTTTGTTTTGTTTTTAAATGTCTGTTTTTCATGGATTTGAGCAAAGATGATAAAATAGAAAAAATCAGTGATTTTAGAATTGCAAAAGTCTTATGATCTAGAGCCCATTTTATATATGCTATTTTCAGTCTACTCCAGCAGAATTAATCACCCTCTCATCTTGGCAAGCATAGCACTAATCTCATTGTCTTGGAGTTCCGTGTCCTTTTATCTACTGAATATCGGATGCCATAAGAACAAAGGCTGTCAGTTACATTTGTACCCTTAGCACAGAGATTTGCATTTTATAAGCACTCAGTAAACATGTGCTAATTAAATAAAATAAAAAGGATGATTATAAAGTTTAACAGCAACCTGGTATGATTAAAAAAAGAAGAGGAGTTTGGAGTCATAAAATTGAATATAAATCTTTCTTCACATTTCAGAAAACATTTTTATATACAAAGCCCAAGAATCCTATGAAGTAATATGGTGGCCATGAGCAATTTTGGCAAAATATTTCTATCTCTCTTCTATGCTTATAATAGAACTAGAGGCCTATTGCACACATTTGTGCATGGGGGCAGTGGGAGTGATGCACAAATTTGTGGTGGTTGGCTAGCACGGGGGAGATGCAGGGGAGAGAGGGATCACAGGAGGTTGGCTGCTGGCCCCCAGGAGGGAGCTGGCCATCAGCCTCCCTGGGAAAGGGTATGTGTCTGCTGCCACCCACCCCCAGTTTCCTTCCTAGCCTAGGCCCGAAGGCTCTGGTGGGTCAAGAGAGGAGGCAACAGTCACTGGGCTGGGAGTGGAAGGAATAGATGGCAGATGCCAATGCTACCATCAGTGCCTGGCCACCATATAGTTCCCTGTCTCCCCTCCTCCTCCTTCCCTCACAACTGCACCACCACCATGGTGGGCAGGTGGCCCCCGGTAAGGGACAGGATGAGATCAAGTCAGCCCTTGTGTCGAGGGCTAACTTTCAATAGATCACAGAGAGGAAGCTGCTCTGCTATTTATGAAACCCCAACCCAGAAGCAGGCCTCTATGAATGCTTTAGAACCAGGGGCTAATGGGGGCTGGCTGGCTGGGGGAAGGAGCTGTGGAAGGTAGGTTATGGGAGTGCACTGACCACCAAGGAGAAGCTCCTGCATTGAGCATCTGCTACCTGGAGGTCATTGTGCATCATAGTGACTATTTTTCCAATAGTTCCAGTGGTTTGGTTCTAACAGTTGCTTAGACTCAAATATATATTGTGTGTGTGTGTGTGTGTGTGTGTGTGTGTGTGTGTGTGTGTGTAGGGGCCTGGTGCATGAAATTCATGCACTGGTGGTGGGTGATCCTTCAGCTTAACCTGCCTCCTCTCACATACTGGGAGCCCTCAGGGGAGGTCCTACTGACAGCTTACCCCCCCTTGGCCAAGGCTTTCATCCTTGGGCAGGGGATCTTGGCCAGGGGACCCCAGCCAACAATCCCCAGGGGCCCAATCAATGGCTCGCTCCACCCTGACCCCAGCCCTGGCCTGCCCATGGCTGGAAGAATCCTCTTGGTGAGGTTTTTTCCAGCCTTGGGAACTCAGTGATCTCCCTGCCCTGGGGCCGACCTCACTGTCTGACTCTGCCCTGGCCCCCTAGCTGCCTAAGGCCAGAAAAAGCCTCTTGGTGAGGCTTTTTTCAGCCTTGGGCAGCAGCCATCTTGGTTGGGTGTTAATTTTCATATCACTCCTGATTGGCTGGTTTGCATGGCTGATGGGTGTGGCTTATTGCGTGTAGCAAAGGTACAGTCAATTTGCATATTACTTTTATTAGATAGGAGTAGATTGAATTTCCTGTTCTCCCCCCTAGTGTTTGAGTAGAACCATGTGAGCAGTCAATGAGTTGAATATGTAAGTGATATCTGTCATCTAGGCTATAGCAGTTAATTGGCAATGGGAGATTGGTTGGCACTCTCTTTTTCTTCTGGCATAGAGACAGGCATCACTCAATATGCTCTGTCAACTTGGTCCCTGAGTGACAAAAACAATTCCACCCCCTCCTGCCAATCTTTGATGGACATGTTACTTAAGTTAGCAAAATTTTTAAAAGGCTCATTAAAGCCACTGAGATTTGTCCATCATTTGTTAGCACAACATAATTAACTCTATATGATTGATATAGGTAGGCAGAACAATAATTTAGGTCTACACCTTTAATAGATAACAAAACCGAGATGCAGAGAAACTAATGGACACTTTTGAGATTGTATTAGTCAATAGCTAGTAACAGAAATGGAGTTCATCACTACATTCTCAGACTGTAAATGTTGGGCATTTGTACATCAGTTTGAAAGGGAAAATATTTAAAATACATTAACTTAATTAAATATGTATATGCATGTATATATGTGTACATATACACAGTACACATAATTTTAGAGAAAATGTAGGAAAAAATTGAAGTAATTAAAATAATAAATTCCAGTGTTATACTACTGCTAGAGGCCTGCATGAAATTTGTGCACTGGAAGTGAAGGGGGCAGTCCCTCAGCCCGGTCTGTGCCCTCTCACCTGCTGATTTCCTCCTGACAACTTTTAAGATGTTCTCTGCCTTTCTGTTTGTTTGTTTGTTTGTTTGTTTGTTTTTGTATTTTCCCTCTAATGCACCCAAGTAGTAATTTTCCTTCTCCTCACAGTCCCGCCTGCCTGCTTGCTGCTCTTTACCACTCGACCCGCTGCTCCTTAGCGCTGCTGCAGAGGCAAAAAGGTTCCCACCACTGCCAGCTTCTGGCTGAGCAACACGCCCCCTGTGTGAGTGCACTGACCACTGGGGGTAGCTCTTCTGTTGAGCATCTGCCTCCTGGTGATCAGTGCATATCATAATGACCAGTCTTTCTGGCCGTTCCACTCTAACTGTTGTTTACGCTTTTATTATATAGATATTGTTCAGTTTTAGTCTTCTTTAATGAAAACTTTTTAACTTATTTTAAAAGCTAAAATTATTTATAATTGTAATTAACAAAAATATCTAGAATTTTAGAATTGTTTATAATTACCAACTATTTTGATTTTTTAAATTATATCTTTAATTGGAAAAATATATTATTTCTTTGTTTTGTTGACATAAGAAATGTGCAACCTATAGAAAATTTTTATGAGTTTATTTCAGCCAAAATGCTCTGGAGAATGGCAGTTACACAGCTTATTTTTATACATTCAGAAAAAAGGAGAAGACATAATGAGGGTTACATGAAATCCATTTGTGGTAGATTAGTGGGGTAGGAGAAGCACAGCAGAAAATCTCTGGAATTAGATAAAAAGGCAAAAGAGGGAAACACTGCTTTTACCTGGGTGGATACAGGATAGTTAATATTAACATTTACAGCACAAAGAGGTGGTGTGCTGGGAACAAGAAAATAATGAGGGGTTTTGTGAGCTTGTGCTCTGGTGCTACCCTTGTGCCTTAAGGATCTGGAAAAGATGACTCTGACATCTCAAAAGTATGGTGCCATAGATGCAAAAAGACAATAGTCAAGCTTACTTAAGGCAAAGATTGACCTTTTTCAAGAAAGCTAGAGGTCTAGGTTATGACTACCCACTATGACCCATTTTTAATTAGGAATTTTTATGTTCAGAACATCCTGTATGGTTACTTTTGGTCTCTAAGTTTATAAGGCTTTCCACTGAGAATTTCCTTGAACTTGTGGCCCATTTTCAGAACACAACTTAAGAAAACGAAATGGATTTCTAAGTAAGCTGGATGTTAATGAGAGAAAGAAAGCAAAGGAAGACTCGGAAATTGTTGAGTATATTCACCAGGAAGCGAAGGCCTATTTGCTTCACCAAGAAGCTATAGCTCCACAGCCTAAGAAATCGCAGCATTGTCCCTCCAAGGGAATTAATACCTCTTTTTTTCCCGTTGGATTCCAGATTGTATATGGGGAGCGGGTAGCAGGGGGAGATAAGGACATGAGCAACAAAGTCAAAATGGCACAGGGGGAGGTGCTGGACCACAGAGGACTGTCAATCTAACCCGGGAAAGGGAACATTCATCAGGGGTGGACCCATCGGAAGCCTGCAAAATCTGGGGAAGTTAATTTGTTATTTTGAAAAAGCTTCTGGACAAACCTGAGAATACATAATATACACAATTCCAGGTAAAGAAATAATCTCTCTCCTCTTCTCTCTCTCTCTCCCATCTCTCTCTTTCCCAATCTGCATTCACCCATGGGTTCCAGCATTCTCTACTGAAATATGGTAGCAATCATCTCTGGTAGAAACTGCTGTTTAAATTTTGATCTTGCTATTCTGGCCTCTGTACACACTTGTTTGCTTAAAATAATAGAATAGTTACTTTAGCTTCCAGATTGAGACCTGGAAGCTCACATAAATCTATCCCACAACATTGTTAACTCAGTGGCACCAGGAGTTGGGTGTACTATCTACTTTCGAAAGATAAGTCCACATTCCAACGTCTAGCAGGATATATGGTTAGAGATACAGAGCAGACAACTGGAATCAATCATAGTCCACTGAAACCCCCTACCCCGGATATGACCCTGAAAGCTGTTTTTGGAATTTAAAACAATAAAAATTTATGGTTAAAACCCTTTAAAAGGACTGCATATACCTGGGACAGCATGGTTGTGAATGCCTGGACTCCTCCGGTGTGTGGTGCCCTCCGACCATCCTGGCCAGTTCAATAAATCCTTGCTTGCTTATTACCAATTTAGCTGCATCCATGGTCATTTGCAACTGGTTGTGGAAGTCACCCCACAATATCTACATAGACATGTGGTCCTAGAAGCAGGATGGCTGATGGCCACACAGACCCCTCCTGCAGACTCTGGGCAGAAGCCTGGGTACAGTAGGAAAGGAAGGATTGCATCTAAGCTAACCAGATGCTGGACTGGGACTAAGCTTTAATATGGCACAGAATCCCTGGATATTGACTCTGCTTCTTGCTCTGATTTTCTATGGTGATACAGACAGAGATGGGACATTGGGGAACTCCTTTAATATTGCTTCTCAAATAAATCCTCCTCCTTTATGGGTCCTTGGAAATGCTTTTCCTCATGACACTGCAAGAACCCCACATCCACTGGCAACACAGGGTACTTTCCAGTAATTAGACATCTTATAATTACATATTCTTATCAAAGTCGCATGTATTTTTAGAATTATGACAAAAAAGACTGAGAAATATTTTCTATGTTTATAATTGTTAAACTGAGTTATGTGGGAATTTTAAACAAAAGTAGGCTTTTGTGATTCTGTTATATAATCTCAGAACTTGCATTTTTGTTGCTGAAATTCAGAATGCTTTTCTTTACTCTCATTCACTGTGATGAATAAGATGTAAACAAACTCATCTTTCTCTTGAGTCATAACAAATATATTTCAAAAGTGTTAACTGAATATCTTTTATATTGTGCTATGTAGGCTACCATGAATGTCTTCCCTTTTCTCACCAACATTTTTATTTTCAGAGAACTTAAAACATCCCCTCCCGTATTGATCTTATTCTTCAAGGACAGTATACAAATGGACTGGGGAACAATATACATTGTTGAGAAGCAATTTAAATTCAAAAGTAGCCACATACACAATAGTTGAAAGCCTGGTAGTTTTTCAGATTGTATTCTGATGCAAAATTTGACTACTTAATGATTTGAGATCAATTGTTAAAGTACCTATTCAGATGCTTCAGAGAAAAATAGTATCTCCAAAACAATAATTATCAAATAGGTGATTTAAATGTTCTGCCATTATCATCCTTAGGAAAGGAAAACACTAGAAGAGGACAATAGGCTGAATCAGTTAAGGATCTATGATTGAAAGCAACAGAAAAGAATCCTATTAACTTAATAACAATTAAATCCACTGCAAGGATACTGAGCATCTCACAGAATCTTAAGGAACGGTTAAATTGTTAAAAACAAGAAAGGGAAGTTTGGTGGAGGGGTGGGGTAGGAGGACTCATCCAGCCTATAACAAAGGGAGAGTGTCTTCAGGCCACCACCAGAAAGAATTGACTCCAAATGTTTTCTGCTCTTATGACAAGGTCCACAAGAAAGAATCAGATTCTTTTAGCATCAATCACATGTACAAGCCCTGGCCAGAGAAGGGGTGTGGCTCTTCCATTGACTGTTCTCTGACCCCCGAGAGTAAAGATTGTTTTTCTAGGGGATAATCGGTATGTTCTTAGCAAAATAAGAGGGAATAGATGCTGAGCATTCAAAAATCAGCTGTCCTGCTGTTGTAGGGTCCAATATTGTAAGATGAATTCTTAGGGGCTTTGCTATGCTCCTATCTTTATCTTTCCGATATTCCAACAAAGTCTTAGAAAATAAGGCAGGATAACAGATAATTTTCACACACCGGGCTTCCTGAGATTCTATCGTTAGAGTTCTCCCATAGTTTAAAAAAAAAGTATGATAGTTAAGTCTTCTTTTCACTGGATCAATTTATCTAGCCAACTCTGGGATCCTATGTGAGGAAGCCCCTTACAATGATACTATTTTCAAACAAATTCACTATGGAACTGAGAGTTAGGATGTCAACATATGAACTGGGGCGGGGGGCAGAGGCACATTTAACCTCATAACAATGAGAATTTGGCCTCATGATGTAGCAAGGTTACTGCGGTTTTTGTTACCCAGATTATAGCAGCAAAGGTGTTCTGACAGCAGAAGATCCATGGCTTCCTGCACTCTATGTTTTTGATGGGACATAGGCCATGTCTGAGCATTTTATTCTGTATAGCATTCCCACTTTACCAATCAGCTGCCCTCACACAACACTTTGCTGGTGCACATGTATAAGTACCCCTAACTGCACCAGTTAAAAGCAGAGATAATGGCTTAGGCCTAGACTTAGGGGAAATACTGAAATGGTTAGAGGCTAAGAGGAATCTGACCTCCTGCATATGAAAAATGTCTCGTTTCCAATAGCCACAGTATTACACAGGCTTCAGTTGCTCGTTACTCTATTCAGATGCAAAAACTGCAGGCCATCTCTGCCACCAGAGAAGCAACAGGCTTCTCTCATCATTATGCTAGTGAAATAAGTCTGACAGAGAAAGACAAATACCATATGATCTCAGTTACATGTAGAATCTAAGAAAACAATCAAATCAAAACAAAACAAACAAATAAACCAAGTTCATAGTTACAGAGAACAGATTGGTGGCTGCCAGAGGAGAGGGGGGATGATAGGGGAATGAAATGGGTGAAGGGAACTAAAAGGTACAAACTTCTAGTTATAAAATAATGTCATGAGGATGTAATAGTCACTATAGTTAATATTGCTGTATTGCATATTTCAAAGTTGCAAAAAAGTAAATTTTAAAAGTTCCATCACAAGAAAAAAATTTTGTAACTATGTATGGTAATAAATGATAACTAGAATTATTGTGGGAATCATTTCACAATATATACAAATATTGAATCATGTTCTATACTTGAAACTAGTATAATGTTACATGTCACTTATAGCTCATTAAAAAATACAAGGGACAGCCAAAACCGGTTTGGCTCAGTGGATAGAGCATCGGCCTGTGGACTCAAAGGTCCCGGGTTCGATTCCGGTCAAGGGCATGTACCTTGGCTGGGGCACATCCCCGGTGGGGGGTGTGCAGGAGGCAGCTGATCCATGTTTCTCTCTCATCGATGTTTCTGACTTTCTGCCCCTCTCCCTTCCTCTCTGTAAAAAATCAATAAAATATATTTTTTTAAAAAAATACAAGGGATATCAGAGAATAGATAGGAAGCATTTTCTTGGCTAGGACTCAATATTGGAAATATCACCCCTAGTTGATGTATAAATTGAACACAAAACAAATCAGAACATTTTTTTAAAAAGAAAAAGAAAGCACTTTGTTATATTGCCTACTCCTTACATCAGTCGGAACATGGAGGTCTTGTCTGGAGAGGTGACCTACATCTATTCAGATCACTTCCTTAGAAACTTTCCTCTGAGAGATCTGTCATCTCCAAATGCCACGCCTCTTTTATCTCACAACCTCTGAGAATACAGGATATGAGAGAAGACAGGGGAAATAAGGTCGATAGCTACCAAGGACACAGGGGAAGGAGATAAAGAGCTTTGACTTTAGGTTTTATTTTAAAACTAGAGGCCTGGTGAATGGATTCGTGCACTAGGGGAAGGGGTGACTCTCAGCCTGGCCTGTGGACATTTCCTGAGGGGTCCTGGATTGTGAGAGTGCACAGGCCAGGCTGAGGGACCCCATTGGTGAACAATCAGGGCCGGGTAGGGACCTCGGGAAGGCTCTAAGACGTGTCCGGCCTGTCTTGCCCAGTCCTAATCAGCCAGACCCCAGCAGCAAGCTAACTACCAGTCAGAGTGTCTGCTCCCTCATGGTCAGTGCATGTCATAGCTACCAGGTGAGTGGTTGAACAGTCAAATCACTTAGGCTTTTATATATATAGAAGATATGCAAATAAACAAAAATATAAAACATATGTGAAAAATATTAACAAATGCTAATTCTAAACAGATTGTATATTGGTTTCTGTTATATGATCTTCACATTTTGTCTGCATGATTGAAATGTTTTATATTAAATTTTAAAAATATTTATTTAAAATAAAAAGTCCTGGCCAAATTTGAACATGGACATGAACACCACACTAATGCTTTAGATGCAGTCTGAAATAACAGGCCCCCAGTGAAGGTTTTCTAAGAAGGAAAGACAGTCTTGAGACTGAAAATTCTCATAGCTGAGTGAAAAATGGAATGAAACGGAAGAGAAATGCAGGTTAGGAAAAAAGTGAAAAGGCCATCTCTATTGTTATGGTAGAAGGTGACAAGATCTGAGGCATGGTGAGGACAGAGGAACTGAGAGAACAGAATGAAGGTGAGACATTTCCAACAGTAGATGTCATGTGACTTTGTGAGGGATTATCAAGGCAGAAAAATTGAATATAACACCAAACTTCCCAGGATAGTTTATTAAACTGACATAAAACCAAGGAGAAAGTGGACCAGGCCTGGAAGAAAAGGGTTCCAATTCAGTTTGGTGCTCCTAGCTAGAAGTGCTGAGTGTATTGAAAGCGTGATGTCCCCAGGAAATCAGAAGGGAAGGCCTGGAGCTATAGAGAAAGATCAGAGCTGAAGACAGACCATCAAGGGTCATCTACTCAGATGTGACCACCAAGGCTGCAAAGCTAAATATGGCTGCTTAACAAAGGGCAGGGAACAAAAAGAGCAGGAAGACACATAATGCAAAAAAAATGTTTGGGAGTCTAACTATACATTACAGTTAAGAACTACCTGTCTCGTGTAAACACAGCGTCAGCAAGGAACTCCCAGGACCTTGAATACATCCTACAGAGTTAGGACAGGAGAGATTTAGCAGTGTACCTATGATGATGTGGGAACAAACTATAAGTATTTAATATAATCTTACTCACAACAGCTCTCCAAGGAGATATTATGATGCCAGTTTTATAAAAGAGGGACCTGAACCTCAGAGGTAGGAAGAAATTTACCCACGTTCACATAACTAACAAATGGCAGGGTAGGATTGAAATCCACGTTTGAATGATTCCAAAGCCAATTGCCTTTCCTATGAGTTCGGAAGTAATTCATCTGTGTGCCTGGTAAGTAACATCTTTTAAAAACACATGAAATAATTCAAGTGAGCTAAACTCCATATAGCATTGTTAAGAGTACTTTAATATTACTTCTGAAAAAGCACTTATTTGAACTGAAATTGAGCCTTTCTATGACTTAGTCATTTCTCTATGTTGATTTTGTTTTGGTTTTTGTTTTTGCTGAGGAAATGGATACGAAGAATTTATGCATTTGACTCAGATATTTGTTTTCCTAACAAGGTGGGAAGAGATCAACCAAAGAACTTGTCTGCATAACTCATGAGCACAGAAATTGTGTGGTGAAGGCACAGGGTTAAGGTGTGCAGTGGAAGGGGCCAACGGGGAAAAAAGAGGACATCTGTAATACTTTCAACAATAAATTAGTCAGACTCTTTGAAAATGGCTTAGTATTGTATTGTCCTAAATATCCTGAAATATTGTATCATCTGTATTGCTCAAGAAAACTATACCTTCAACCAAAACATGGACAGAATACATTTTGCATACAGAAGCAGAAAACATCCTGTACCTTGGTCATTGACCTTGAAAGAGGGAAATTATCAGGAAACTAAGGTACTAGTGGATTGCTGCAAATACTGTTTACTGCCATTCTGGGCGAGCCTCATCAGATAGCAGACCACTAAATATTTAAAGGACATGGACTGGATCTGGCAGAAGACTATAAGATTGAATTGTTGCCAGCACAATCTTGGTAAAGTACACAAATCTTCCCAGATAAGCTAAAGAACTATGCAAACGCCAAGTCACTCTTTTCTCTCATCTGGTGTGAAAGTGATAAACAGGCTGAAAATCAACCTCATGTTGATTCCTCGCTTTAATGCACAGACTTGTTAATCTAATAGCTTAGTTTTATGGGGCAGCTATTTCAAATCAAGAGTCGCACTCCACAAAGCCATATTTTACAATACCAACTGTGCAACATACATAAACAACTATGGGGAGCACATGAATCAATGAGACCCGTGAATAAACAAGCCCATGTGACAGTAGAATATGGTTAAAAGAAAAGGAAACAGTGTTTGAAAAAAAAATCATTCTATTTAGCGAAATTTATATTCAGTCCTCCCTTCTTTAATAGCTTTGAAAATTGGAAGCAGAAGATATAATAAATTACTAAAATAGTAAGTATTCTTTTGATATTTTACATAAAGTATATATATTCCTTTTGGTTTAAATCTCTCATTTTTATAAATGCTGACTCAAATCAAAAAGAAGTAGTGACATATTTGAGGTGCTTTGCAGAGCTTATTTTACTGTTTAAGCTTTGCATTAATTAATCGCATTAATTTTTGTCAACTGTATGTTCTGTTTCAAGCACGTTCAGTAAGCTATCATGCATAAACAATCATGAGTACATGTTTTGAATGTTAAACAAAAGAAGTTTCACTTCCTAGTACCTTAGAAATGCATCAGGATTTGGATGTGGATTGAATTTCAGCAACTTAATACCTGTTTAGTTCCAGGATATAGTTCATGTCCATAATTAAGGGACACGTTTGTGGAATGTGCCATCCATTTTAATTTCCCAAGTTTTGCCCACTTGGAACAAAAGCCTGTTGGTACTGCCACAAGGATCTGAGAAATCATCAATACAGTCAGAAATATGGATGGTCTTTTCTGCTGCCTCTCTGTTTAACTTCAACTATTTCAGCTCATGGTGAAAGTAAAAATCAGACTCACCGATTTTATTACCATAGTTCATCAATTCCAAGACATTTTTGCATATTTAACTCCTGAAATTGAGGAGTATCCTTAATCAATAGCATCTTAGAATTAATTGGAAGTATTTTTTTCTTAATGGCATATAAAATAAATATGTATGCCACAATTGTTGGCACTTTGGATTAGATGGAAAATGATATAGTTAAATATCACTATTTCTTAGTATAATAAATACCATTTCAAATTAATAAAAGCAAAAAATCTTAATTGTAAGCATGTTTTTAAAATACTAGTTTATTCATTTTAACTATTCTTAATGGCAGTTATAACATAAATACTTAGAGGAATTTTAAAGTATATGTCTACCAGAGGAATTATAATTAAGTAATAACAATCCTATCTAATAAAAGAGTAATATGCAGATTGACCATCATTCCAATACACAAGATGGCTGCTCCAATGTGGTCAAAGATCCTGCCCCATGTGGACAAAATGGCCACCACAAGATGGTCAACAGGGAACAGCAGTTGGGAGGGACCAGGCCTTCAAGGGAGGACAGTTGGGCATGATCAAGCCTGCAGGAAAGGGCAGTTGGGGAGGACACAGGCCTGCAGGGGAGAGCAGTTGCAGAGAGGAATCCAGGCCTGCAAGGGAGGGGAGTTAGAGGTGACTAAGCCTGCAAGGGAGGGCAGTTAAGGGCAATCAGGTTGGCAGTAGAGCAGTTAGATATCAATCAGGCTGGCAGGGAAGTGGTTAGGGGGTAATTAGGCTGGCAGGCAGAAGTGGTTAGGGGCAATCAGGCAGGCAGGCAAGCAGTTGGAAGCCAGCAGTCCTGGATTGTGAGAGTGATATCTGACTGCCCATTTAGGCCCAATCCCACTGGTAGGATCAGGCCTAAACTGGCAGTTGGACATCCCTTGAGAGATTTCATATTGGAGAAGGTGCAGGCTGGGCTGAGGGACACATACTCCCATGCATGAATTTCGTGCACTGGGCCTCTAGTAAATATAATAAGTGCTTAATATTTACCAAAGACTATGTTATCACCTTTCTATATGCATTTTTCTTATTTAGCCCTTTTAGCTACCCAATTTATCAAAGATTTGAAGGGGTACAAAAATATTTTCCTATGACTAAACTATGAGCCAACTGAAATACAAAACTAAGGTAGATAGGAGTTCCAAATATGTACTGCCTTCATTGCTAATAGTGCTTATATGTAAGAATATGCCCTGGAAAGAAATATCAGGGTTGATAAATACTTACTCCCTAACAACACATATGAGATAGGATTAATATGAATCTGATTATAAATAATAAAACTGAGGTGTAGAGAGGTTCAACTATCAGATGCTAGAATGTAAAACAGGGGTGACTTTTCTAAAATCTCATAAACAGCCTCTCTGTTTATTTTGTGCAAATGTTTTCTTCACAGATTTCATGTCTGCCCTCCTAATCATTGCAAACTATGGTTGAGTTGCTTAACGTCTCTGTGCCTCAGTCTTCTCATCTACGAAATGGATAATAATAATAGTACCCACCTTAAAGAGATGTTACAAAGATGACTGATACATGTAACATGCTTAGAAAGGAGTCTGGCAGTAGTAAGCCCTCAGTAAAACTTGGCTACTAATAGGTTGAATCAGATACATTTGTCATTTGTAAGCTCAAAATGACCAAACATGAGCAATTTCTTATAGTTCAATACACTATCTGGAAAAGTCCTATTTGCTTCATTTAATATTTTCTGGGTTAAACATGAACTCACCTTGATATCTTTAACAAAAGAATTTCGTATTCATGAAAATACTTCTGTTCTCTGAATAGAAGCTGGCAGTATCAGGGTTCCAACAAAAGTTTCTCAGCTATAATACAATCCTGTTCAAACACCACACCTGATTATTAGCTTTTCTACAACTGAAGTGGGCAGGCTGAAAATGGAGTAAAAATACTAAAATTTTGAAATTTTAACCCCTCTGAATAAGCACTCAGGCTCATTTTCTTTTCACTGCAGAGGCCTGTCAGCAAGATTATTAAACTGGCAAGGAAGCCGCTTCAGTGTAAACCCTAATATAATTAAAACACTAATGAGTAATCATAATCTTTCCATTGGAAAGTCTTCAGTGTTCCAAGTTCAGGAAAGAAAACCAAATATATATTCTTTTTTTAAGTTATCTTTCTTATCTTTTTCAAATTTGTAGAAATGAAGTAGAAAATAAAAACCTCTTTTTAAACTCACCTCAGCTGCCCTTTTCTAAAAAGAATGTTTTTTCTTTAATTTATTAATGTTCATTACTATCTTCCATATACTTAAAATTCTTATTTATTTAGAATCCTAAAATCTGGAAACAACTATCTTATTATTTTAGTGATCATTTGATCTTTGAAAGCTTGTCACAATATGTCTTTATCTTACCAATTGTTTTAATCAATTCCTTCCCTATGTCATTAATTTATTGGCTTGGGAGTGAAGTGCATTATGAATTTAAATTCTGAAATACACACAAAAATGTTTAAGAATTCCCCATTCCTTTGTGAATAGTAACTTCAGTATTTACTTAATGGAAATGAACTCCATTTTCTGTGTTGCTCCTTGTAATTCTGGTTGTCGTTATCCATTTTTAGGCCTCTGAGAGGAAGCCACAAATGAAATATTACACTAACACTCCCCTTTTTCTCTCTTTTAGCTAAATACACATTTCTTATCTTCTTTCCTAATATTTATCACAGCTCATTATGGCAGTGTTCAAGAAACAGAGACCTTTGAATATTTATATTCCTCACAAAAACGCTCCATTCACAAAATATTTTGTATGTTTAATGCATGGTTACTGAGTGAACATGTCTCTCAAAAATTCCATACAGCTGAACCTGCTGGAGAATATCACTCAGTCTGAGCTCTGACTTTACAAGGTGACTTGGGGGTTAGTTTCCTGGTAAAGATGATCCTTGCAGTTGCCTTGTGGATATATAATGAGGTATAAAGAGGAAATTGAAAGCCAAACACAGGAGGAAGAAACCATTTAACTAAAGTATTGAAAGTGACCATATAGCCATGAAAAAAGTTTTTTAAAAAATCATATTAGAATGAGATGGCTGGATAAAAAAGGTTAAAACAAGGCTGTTATGGATGGTGGGACATGATCAGACAAACTTACTGGATACCCAGCATACTTAATACTTAGCCTACACTGCATTCTTAGTGCAGCAGCATCAATATACCAGGTACTGAATGAAGGTTGGGCTATTGGGAATAAATACTCATCCACTTAGCTCGAGTAACATAGCTTTGCTGACATTGTATGATTTATGGGTGCTGCCAATCTGGACTATCACCTTTCTTTTGCTATGTATTTCTATTAATTAGGTGCATTTCTCTGCTGAACACAAATGTACTGGTCTAGGATCAGTTTATAAAGGAAATTTTAGGAATAGATTATTGGTCCATATATTTAAGTTAAAAATTAGTTCTGTGCATGGGGCAAAAATGAAAAACAGATTTTTTAGGAAAATTTCAGATTTCAAGTCACTTATTTAAAGATTAGTGTTGAAATATAAAACTCTCCAAACTAAAGCTTAAAACATCGTTTTTTCTATAGAGGATGGGTATGGCCAAAGAAATTCCTCTAAACAACTATCTAGAATATCTAACATTTCTTTTTAAAATCAACAGGAAAAGACATAGTTAATAAATACTTATGAGTCATATAATTTTATATGTTTGAGAGATTTTACATAGATAGGTCTTCTACTCTAGGAAGGATTTGAAGCATTTCAAGAAAAAGGTTGTCTATGGAAAGCTTCTTGTGTGTGTGGTTTTTTTATTTTTGTTTTGTTTTGTTTTGTTGGTCACACCTCAACATAACATATGCAAAGTAGTGAGAAGTATTGCTTACATAATAAATTGAACTAAAGATCTTTAGAAACAAATTGAATTTTGAACCTTAATAACATGTTAATGCTTTTGGCTTTGAGAACAGTTCATGTTTATGTAGCAACTATTCCCACATTTCATTAGGAAACCTATATCTCCAAATGCACACAGTAACTAAACCTGAGAGAAAAGTCACCATATTTTTATCTAATAATTTAAATGTAGGAATCTAAGATGGTATGAGGTTAAGATATAGTGCAATTTTGAATGTAACTGAGGTGATAATTTCATAAGCCAAAACCTTTATGTATTATTTTTTTCAAATACAATAGCAGGGATAAAGTTAGTCATGGTCTAAAGATATGTTTTAGAGTAGGAAAGAAAACTATATCAGTGTTTCAACATCTATTTCTGTCTTTCTTCTTAGTTTGCTATAAAACTTGGCCAAGTTGTTTCTTTTACTATGGCTCTTCCTCCACTAAGTATGGAATTGACAATTGCCCTGTAAACTAGTAGTATGTGGACAGCAAGAGAATTTGGGTTAGTGAGTGAGAATTTCAATCCTAGATAATAAGTTTGCTATCATCATCAACATCATTATTTTCAATCTCCTTTAAACCACTTAGAGAGATCAGGGACTAAGCAAGACATTATGAGCACCTGAAACAGAATGAATATGAAAATAGAAAGAAAATTAAAAATGATGATGGTAGCGAACTTACATGCAAAGGGAATATTGTACTAGTCACTATTTAAAATGTCTTATATAAGATAATACATTTAGTCATACAACCCTAAGAGGTAGATGCTACTGTTATCCCATTTTATGGAAGATGAAATATTTTCACAGATAAATAAAGTGATTGCCTAAATGACAGAATTTCATTGGAGGACGTAGAATCCAAGCCTGGCATTCTGGCTCTAATTTCCTACCTAATGGGCTTGAGAAATCTCATGGGATAGAGTTCACAGACAGAATGAGGTATCTGTTATTATGATTGAAAAAGGAGGATGTAAAACTGTAATAAACAGTTCAAATTTAGACGACTGAAAAAAATTATTTATTTTTTAATGGCAATAGGGATGTCCCTAAGAGAATATTTGAGGTATGTTTGGTTTCAGATACCAGTGTGATATCAAAGAAGAAAGGGAGGCAGTAAGAAATAGAAGAGTAAAGTCTGAATAATTTTAAGCTTAGAAGAGAAAAAAAAACAGAGATAAACATTGGAAATCAATCGTAGAAGAGCAGCTAACAGAGATGAGCACTGAAGTCTGAGAATTCAAGTCCCAGACATGAGTAAAATCTTCACAGGAAAAGAACTTGTCACTAAGGAGTAAATGGCAGAGGAGTTCATGAAAGATCCTGTGAACCTTTCAGAGAACAAGGGAAAACAAGGAAGTGCAGTGTCAGGGGATCCTGGAGTAAAGGTCTTGTATTAAGCAGAGACCAATCAAAGAAGAGAAGAATGAGAAAAGGTGATGTGATTGGTAGATAGGAGTCACTGGTGATCTCTGGTGAGGCTTCTATAGCAAAGCTGTGATAACAGAAATCAGATTAGAACCAATTTAGAAGGATGGAGAGACCATGATGTTGGACACTCTGGTGATAAAAAGAAGGGAAGGAGTAGGATGATAACCTAAGAGTAGTAGTAAAGTCCAACCAGCATGGTTCAGAGGTGGAGCATCGACCTATGAACCAGGAGGTCATGGTTTGATCCTGGTCGGGGCACATGCCTGGGTTGCAAGCTTAACCCCTAGTAGGAAGTGTGCAGGAGGCAGCTGATCAGTGATTCTCTCTCATCATTGATGCTTCTCTCTCTCCTCCCTTCCTCTCTGAAATCAATAAAAAATATTTTTTTAAAAGAGTACTAGAAAATCATGTGAGGTTTTTGAAACTGTTATTAGCCAATTATATCTGTAAACAAAAAATATCAATATTGGCCATGTGATTTTTCATCAGAATTAATAACATTTCTAACAAAGGTACTAAAGTTACTGAATGAGTTGAGATAGCCTAATATATCTAGGAAATAAAATAATTATTCAACGAAACAGCTAATGAAGATAATGAACTCTACTAATTGATCCAGAATTAAAATTTCTTTAGAGATTTGGCATTTTCTAAAAAAAAATTAATTCTGGATCAATCAGTAGAGTTTCTGCACATAAATATGATGTCAAAGATGGGGAGTAATACCTTTTTAAAAATATATAACAGAACATGACAATGTTTAACAAAGCAAGACTAAAATATTGAATCATTCTATTGTCTTTGTTACCAACACTACCATCACCGCTGACCTAATAAACTTCATTCTTCACTCTCTACCTTCAGTGGACTTGTATTATGGCACTCACCATCAATTCTATTACTACTAGATTGTTGCTTTAAGCAAAACTATCTTCCTTGTTCTCCTTCAGATATGTAAGGAATGTTTACTGGATGTAATTGTGCCAGCTATAACAGATTTGAAAAGTCCAGGTCCGTGCCTGAGATAGAAAATGTGAAAACCACAGCTCTAGTTTTCTGAGGCCTTTATTTCACCGAGAGAGAATATAGTGTGTACAGTGTTTAAGATCACTGGAGAAAGAAAGACCCCGGTTCAAATCCCACCTGTCTTTTGCCTGTGTATGTGACCTTGGAAAAAATTTTTTAATTTCAATAAACCCCAATGTCCTTATCTATAAAATAAGGCTAATCGGGTTAAGGATCATACCTATTAAAAAGCATTTTTATAAGGATTATATGAGTTAATGCATGTATTTCTTCAGCACAGATCCTGATGCTTTTTTTTTAAGTATACTTTTATTGATTTCAGGGAGAAAGGGAGAGGGAGAGAGAGAGAAATATCAATGATCAGCTGTCTCCTGCACATCCCCCACTACGGATCAAGCATGAAATCCAGGCATGTGCTCTTGACCAGAATTGAACCCAAAACCCTTCAGTCCACAGGCCACTGCTCCATCCACTGAGCCAAACCAGCCAGGGAAGATCCTGATGCATTTTAAACTGTAATACCATTTACTGTTACATTTTCCCTTTTACTTCTATAAACCATTCCACCACGTTTTCTTCTATCTTCCTTTTTGCTGCCCTAAATGTACTCACATTCTGAGATACTGGGAGTCGGGATTTCAACATATGAATTTGGTTGGCAGACACACTTCAGTCCATAACAGAAAAATTACATTTTCCTGTGCTTATGTATTTCTTAAACTAACATTGTGGGAAGAATGCCACTTCATAAAAATAACTCTGAATATTGTTAGGTAGATCATTTGTTTCCTTTGGTTAATTTAATTGTTTCTAATATAAGAAAACATATAAAAAGATGGAACATAATTTATCTACTGCAAAGAAGGAACCATTTTGTAATGTTTTAATTTAATCTAATGTTTACTTGGAAAAAATATAATGGCATTAGTACATTCAGAACTATATCAAAGACTTTGAGATGAATTCCTAAGTACACCACATAGCTGCATTTCAATTATACTGTGTTGATAAGTGCAAAGAAAAACCAGTGTAAATACATCGCTTAAATATACTAGTAAAACAGCAAAAAGGAATTGTATTATGTACAACAATTGGCAGCATGTAAACACAGAATGTTGAGGCTTTTCTTAAAATGCTGAATCAAGTTCAATGCCAGGGGAAAAGTGCCAGGCTATCAGCTTTGACATGCTCAGCTGAAGGAAAGAAAGCTTGCCTTCCAAAACGGGAAGGGCAAGGTGCCCAGAAAAACTCCTAATCCCGGAAAAACATGAATACTTTAAGCACTTGGCTTTTTCTTAATATGCATCCACTTTTCGGAAAACCTAGAGAAAGTGTTTTAATAGATGAATATGCTTCTGTGAATCTAAAACTATGCTTAGTATTTATTGATCATTAGGTATTAAGTCAGTTTGAAGTGTCTTTAATTCAACCTTCAGATTCTTCTATTATTAATGAATATTAAAATTTCAAGGCCTAGTTCTCTTTAAATGATACCAGGACTCTATTGAGTACCAGGTACTGAAGAATATCTAAAAACAAATACTGAGATATCCCAAAGGATAAGGAGAGATCACAGTCTATGTAACTCTTGATGGCTATTTATTAATGTGGAAAGAGAATTTGGCACAAAGCCAAATTAAGAAAATAAATATTTTTATTTATTGGCATTTTGGGATGGTAGATTTTTTTTAATTGAATATCCACCAAAAATCTGTTAAAAAGTGAAAAGGTCTTAATTTGATCAGTTCTCTGTTGTCAGTAAATCATTTGACATTTACTTTCTTAAAAATTTAAGAATAGCATCAAATGACATAAGATAAAACTCAGCTTGGAATTAACAGTTTTCTGCAATAAAATCTACTCTACTAATTTAAATGTGCAGAATTAGGAAATTCAACTAGGCTATACATCCCTCAAGTAATCATTGAATATTGAGAGCATAATTGGCAAAACAGATCAATTGTTTAGTAGAAGATTCATCCCCTCTTATCCACACTATCTCATTTCCCCACTTTCTTTCACTAAAGCAGTGAAGGTTTTCAAAGTAATTGGACTCTTCAAATGAGAAGTAGAAAAGCCACCTCTACTGACAGGTAGTAATCAGCCAAAATGGAATTTCCAGGGTGAAAAGTTTATCTGCCTCAATTACATCCTTGATGTAGGCATGCATTTTGTCTGATTGACCCCGCTAAAAAAAAATGGGGGTGGGGGTGGGGGAGGTCACTCTGGTTGGTATGTTCAGTGGTTAGAGTGTAAGCCCACCCACCAAAGGGTCACAGTTCCACTCCTGATCAAGAGCATACGCCTGGGTTGTAGGTTTGTTCCCCAGCCCCCATAGGGACACATATGGGAGACAAACCTCTCTCTCTCTCTCTCTCTCTCTCTCTCTCTCTCTCTCTCTCTCTCTCTCTTTCTCTTCAAAAATCAACAAGGAAAAAATATTCTCAGCTGAGGATTAACAACAACAACCACCAAATGAAAAAGGAGACTGGGAAGTGAGGTGAGGAGAAGAGCAGGAGAAGAATCGGAAGAGAAAACAGAAGGATGGGGAAAGAAAAAGGAAGCCCAATGAAGTCCAGACACCCAGAGTGAAATGAAATGTTGAAAAGAACTGAGTCATCCTTGCACATTATGCAGCATCACTGGTTATTAATATTTACAGAAATGGCTTAAGATACCCACGTGTACATGTTAACAGGCAAAACTGAGCCTCCCTGGGAGCAATCTTTAATCTGCCACTGTGCTCAGGAATGTATAAAAGATAGCATGTTAAGGCAGCCTAGCTAATAATATTCACTCACGCAATGATTTATAAAGGACCAGTAACAAACAGCACCAATTCAATTTATTTAACTGTCTGTGCACCTCTTCAGGGAAGGGAAGACATAAATTTTGGTAGGTTGATAAATTATTTTTACTCACTTGGAAGTCTGTGTTAGTTGTGCATAATTATTTCCCTGAGCAAGTGGAAAGCTTAGAATGTTCCTCCCATCTTCCACATATGAATTCAGGCTAGCTTGAAACTTGGCACGGATAGTAAAATAGATTAAACCATATGGAAATTACTGTAGCAGTCACCCAATATACTAAATTTAGAATATTGACAGGTTCCGAATAAATATCCTAAATATCTACTGTTACACATACACATTCACACACACACACACACACACACACACACACACACATTAGACATTTAAATAAACACTTTATTCACTCAACCAGAGACTTTTAAACATCTCCTAGGTGTTAGGGAAAGTACTAGTTTTAGGAATAAATTAATACAACATCTTATACTCAGAGAAGGTGAAAGAAAAGGGGAAATATAATTTATTGAGCCTCTGCCTTGCGCCTCAAGTATATAATTACAACACTGCTATGAAGTTGATAGTATTATCCCTATCTTACTGATAAAGAAATGAAGTGACTGTTTATGTATCAATTACCCAGTTACATACCAAAGTCCGTATTTCAGCCCAAGATCTATTAATACTGTAGATTCCAAGTTCTCTCCACTCTATTGCCAATAGTTTAGCAGGGAAGACGGACAGGTAAACACTGTTATAAAATCATTAAATTTGGCCCAGCTGATGTGGCCCAGTGGTTGAGCATTGACCCAGGAACCAAAACATCACTGATTCCATTCCTGGTCAGGGCACATGCCTGGGTTGCGGGCTTGATCCCCAGTGGGGGTTATGCAGGAGACAGCTGTTAGATGCTCTCTATCCCTTCCTCTCTTTCTAAAAAAAATTAATGAAAACATATTTTTAAAGATGATAATTAAATTAGTATAACAGAAATGTGTACAATGTAAATAGTGAAAAGTAGTCAATTCTGCCTGGAGTGAAGGAAAAGTAAAAGGTCTGATAAAGTTTTCCATGGAGATACTATTTGAGTACTGTCTCTAAGAAGGAACCACAGTTCTCTAGTTACTACTAGGGTACATGGTGCTATGTCCTTACTTAATTAACCCTTTGCTGCCTCCAAAACACACCATACTCTTCACCCATTGTCTCTTTGTCTTACTGTGAGCTTTGTGAGGAATATCTCATCTTCTTTGTGTCCCTGGTGAATTCCTGCAATGAAACTTTATGCAGTCAGAGAAGTGAAGATTTGTAGAAATTTTCCCAGTGATTTATTCATTTAGCAAATATTTATGTGTCCCTACCTCTATAACAGATACTGAAAATTCAGAGACAAGGACTAGTAAATCTTGACCTACTGAAGAATCTAGTTGGGGATATAGAAAATTGAAAGTATAATTATAATAAAGAATTTGCTATATTAAAAGGAAGAACTAGATATATGAAGAAATAGCAGAGGCCACCAAAGAAGGCTTCCCAGATAAAGATACCCTTGCCTGTGTCTTAAAGATTAAGTAGTTGTTGATATGTAGAGAAAAAGAGAATTAAAACAAAACAAAACAAAATATCCAACTCCTTGATGTGTTTTGTATTGTTGAAAAATATCATTAAAGTCTTGGCAGCACTTCACAATTAGTGAATTGCTAATTGTGTAATGAACAAAAGAGCTGATTAAATGCATGAGACCAGCAGCGTGGCATAGAATAACGGTTCCACCGTGTAATTCATGTTGTCCCTGAGCACCAGCCAGGGGGAAATCTGACAATGATGTGCTCATTGGAGAAAAGATAATTCTGAGTCTAAGACTTTCTCAGATTCAATTCACTAACAATATTGATTTCCTGATATAATCTGCAAATAAAGGGAAATTTAGCTGACAAGCAACATGGAAGAGAAATAATCATGACTATACTGACAAGCTGAAGAGCCCTGTTCTGGTCTCAAAGACATTTCTATGTGAAGAAAAAACTTTCCTACACTTGGGCTTAGCCCAAAAGCCAAGAAGCCACAAGAATAATTTTCTAGAACAGCTTAGCCCAATAAGAGGATGTTTTTACCAGGTTCTGCGATTCTCTCTCACTCTTCCTTTCTCTCCTTATCTCTGTTTCTCCATACACATCTCTCTCTCTCTCTCTCTCTCTCTCTCTCTCTCTCTCTCTCTCTTATATACATATATCTGAATACACATAAGCACACAAACACACACATCTTTCCTTCTTCATAGTCACTGAATCATTGAAACAAATAAAGTAATGGGTATTGAACTATCTCAAGCCTGGATCTGAGCTAGCAGTAAAATTGATTTCTTCACTTTCCAATTTTCTCAGCCAGATATTTGCATTCTCCTTCTAGCTAAAATGTTCACTTCAGTGCCTTGTATGTATGTTTTTAAAAGTACAGTAGTAAAAGTCTAAGAAATATTTGAGAAGCATGACCTTGTTCTAAGAATTTCATTTGTACTAGTTATTTTAATCCACACAACTCTATTATTCCCATTTTATAAATAAGGAATTGAGCTACAGAGAGGCCAGGTAACTTGTCAAAAGTCACACATTATTTGAAAAGAAAAAGAAATTTTGGCCATCGTGCTCATTATCTTTCTGAGAACTAGGTTTACTGAAGGTTGTAAAGGAGCCTTGCCTTTTATAAATGGCTAAAAGGTTATCTTATAGAAAAATAAATATGGGTAAGAAAAATGACAAACAGCATTCTGGGAGGATAAACAAGTCATATCCCGATCACAGTAATTTCCTTTGAATTTCTCTTATCACCAACTATTTTCAGCATTTTAATTTTTGACATTGCTAAGTCTCAAATATCTCTGGCTCTTACATCTAAATTATAAGAACAGCTGAGTCCAATAAGTCTATATAATTCACCTACCTTTGCAGAGAAATATAGCTTAGCTTTGAAGCTTTTCATCTTTGAATTTAGACTTTCAATTACTATGGTCTTAATTTTGCAGACGAAAAAGAGGCCACATACTAAACCTGACAAACTCAGGGGAGGCCTGTATGGTGGGCCTTACCAACTGAGAGACCTAAAGTGGTTACTTAGGATGATCTGAAACTACAACTTCCTAACAGCAAATCATGGCGGGTAGTCACCTCCTAGGCCAGCATCTTCCTTGACAAAGGTCAATCTTTAACTTAACTGAGACTGTCTGTTGTCTTTTGCATCTCTGACAAGATATCTTTGAAATGTTAGAGTAATATTTTTTTCAGACCCTTCAGGGCACTATTATTGAACCAGAGCAGGAGACCACAGAACCCCACATTGTTATTGTTATTCTGTTAATTTTCAACTATCATATACCCACCAAGGACATCTGTAATACTTTCAACAATAAAGATAAAAAATAAAAATAAAATAAGTATTTGTCATTCCTTTTACTTTTTATTCAATCCCAGAGATCCCCCCACCATCCTCCAGCTTTGCTGTCGCCCACCTCCCTAATCTATCACCAGTGAATTTCATGTAACTCCCTGAGGTCTCTTCCTTTGATTCTAATGTATGAAATTAGATGCAAAACTGCCATTCTCTGGAGCATTTTTTCAGCCTGATGTGATTTTTCTTCCCAGCAATTGTCATCAATTTCTCTCAAATAAACTCATTAAAATTCCCTATAGGTTTGGATGTTTCTTATGTCAACAATTCAATTTTTAAATTTGTTTTTTTTTCCAGGCTATGAACCCTATACTATTTTTCTGATCAATTAGTTTTCTAAAACATATGCAAATTAATTTACAAAAGTACCAGTGTGTTATAAGGACTATGCAAACAATTCTATTATATTATAAATATCCTCATTTAGTAATGAAATTGCTTCTGTATCCATGTCTATAATAACAAAATGAAATAAAAACATATATAAATTACAATTCAAAAAAGGGGAGTGAATAGCCTGGCCAGGTAGCTCAGTTGTTGAATCATTGGCCAGTACATCAAAAGGTGGTGATTTGCTCCCCAGTGTATGGGAGATAACCTATTGATGTTTCTTTCTCCCTTCTTCTCTAAGATCAATAAAAGTATATCTTTGGGTGAGGATTTAAAAAAAGGGGGGGGGGCTGAATAGTATATAAGAAACTTAAAGAAATACTGAATGAAACAATGTATGTTTTTGCTTAAAATATCTGGATTGCCCTGGCTGGTGTGGCTCAGTTGGTTGAGCAACACTCCATGAACTGACAGGTCACCTATTCGATTCCTGGTAGACACATGCCCAGGTTGCAGGCTCCATCCCCAGTAGGGGGTCTGCAGGATACAGCTGATAGATGTTTCTCTGTCACTGATGTTTTTTTTTCTCTCTCTCTCTTCCCCTCTGTCTCTAAAATCAATAAAGTCATATAAAAATTATGGATAATTCCATGAAATATTTGTTTTTGTTGGTGGTTTAAACCTGTTTCATATTTCTAAGAACATTTCATCTGATTTTTCATGAAATATGAAAAAGTTATCATTATTGATGTTTATTTTGAGATGTTCATAGGTCAAAAATGAATAGCCTCAATTTTAGGATTTTAGAAGGAAAATTTTGCTAAGTCCTCTAATGAAACAAGAGGTTTCTTTTACATTGTTATATTTTAATATCAAGTCACCTGTTTATTGATAGGAAGAAGTTCAATAATCAACTATACATGAAGCAATCAGTACAAAATTTTTAATCTGGGAAAATTTCCATAAGACACTAAATCTAAACAAAGTGTTTGTATATTTTTTTCTTGTAATTTTATCACAGAAGTATTCTATATGTTCCCAATATCTTCTCCATGAGCACTTAGGCCCACATTCCTACTGGTATTCTCCAGAAATGCAAACTAAACTCAAATTGGCAGCTTCCTGGAAAGATGGAAGAGGCTTTGGAGTCCAATCTGTGCACCTGGCCAACTTCCAGATGGCTGGTTTCTTCCTGAGGTGAGGCTGAGTCAGCCAGGAACACCCAGAAGGCAGTAAAAGTAAATGGCAAATAAGTAAAACGCAGATAAATGACAGCAGATCAAGGGAAGACATAATACTTGATCTCTAACATTATACCAAAGGCCTGTTAATTATGAAAATCTGATCCTTTGATTGTGTTTGCTGCATTTATGTTCAGAAGTGGTCTAAGGGAATTAGAAATGTGTACTACACAGCAAAATTCAATGAGCACTACATTTCTTCAACATCCTTTCCTCTCAGAATGAAATAATATTCAGTCTGAGAAGCAAACATAAAAGTGGTTTATAGGAGAAGGCCCATGGTGTCAGCAGAGTCTGTCTTCATTTTTCAAAACAGCTGTTAAAAAATCACCATCATGTGTATTAGTCAGAGTTCTCCAGAAATATTACACATATGGGATTTATTATAAGGAATTGGCTTACACAATTACGGAGGCTGACAAGTCTGAAGATCTGCAGTCAGCAAGCTGGAGACCAAAGGGAAGATAATGTAGTTCCAGTCCATAGACCAGCAGACTTGAGTCCCAGAAAGAACCAATGTTTTAGTCCAAGTTCGAAGGCAGGAAAAAAACCTAATGATTGAGCAAAAGGCAGCCAGGCAAGAGGATATTCCTTCTTATTCACAGGGAATTCTGTCTTTTTGCTCTATTCAGACCTTCAACTGATTGAATGAAGACCATCTACATTAGAGAGGGCAATCTGTTTTACTCAGTATTTACTGATTCAGATATTAACCTCATCCCAAAATACTCTCAGAGACACCAGAGTCAAATGGAGAGATTGAGGAAAGGGAAGAAGTTGTGATTGTAGAAATATGCAAATGATTCAGTAGAACTCCAGAGTAAGGGAGTTACTGCTTGCATACCAAGACACAGTCTCCAAAGACTGCATGCCTTACAGAGGAGCCCTATGTTGAACACAGTACCTGAGTGATAAGAATAGAGATAACTGAATGGTAGGGGCCAGGTGAATAGCCCTGTAATAGCTCCCTGTCTCTTCTCAGCCTGTACATGGCATTTAGTGGATCCAGAAATCCCTTGTGTCTCCCTGATAGTTTCAGAAGATCGCTGATCCTGAAAGTTCACCATGAAGGGTAGATAGTTGATCCTCTAGCAGAAGCGTAGAGGATCAACTGCCCAAAACAGGACTCAAAAGGGAGATCTCTTGGAATCTGCAGCCCCGGTGAGAGGTTGGGCAGACATAGACATCAGAGAGAAAAGATGGCCAGTCGATCTGGAAGCAAATACCATGGACTTTCTGTGCTGTGAAAAGAGACTAAGGGTTAAACAAGCCACATATAGGTCACCAGGAAAGTATCAAGGACAGAGATCACAATCCAAAGAGCTGGCAAGAGAAGATACACCTCAACCAGAGGTTAGCAGGAGCCAGTGTGCCTCACTCCCCATCCCCATGATAAGCTTCGTCTTGGTCCTGAATGCTGCCAGGTGGTGGGACTATGGTGGTGATAGTAGTGGTGGTGGTGACAATAGTGGTAGTGGTGAATCAGGCCAGCAACCAGAGGGACAGATGTAAAAGGACAGAGGGAAGAGATGCTAAGAAACAACTGAGCATTGACCTGAAAGATACTGAAAAGAATTAGCCATCGAGGGACTATGCTTTAAACTTTAGGAGACTCAGAGATGTTCAATGGCAAGATCAAAGATTCTTCTCTGTTGTTGATAAACAAAGTCAAAATCAGTTGGGAAAAAATTATGTGATTCATCATGTGTGAATATCACACAAACTTTTAGTGGTACCCCTGTCCAAAAATCTTAAATATATATATGGAACGTTAACTGTTGTTTATGTTAATAAACACATTGGCTGTTTGTAAAACCTAGACTTGGAACCAAGTGATCTTCAGAACAGTGGCATTGAACCAGTTTGAGAAATCAGGTAAGATAAGTACAAGCTTTGTAAGGAAGAAAGGGAGGAAGGTGATGAGGAAGAGAATAATAGAGTGGGAAATAAAATGGAGGGAGGAGGCAGAGAAGAATGGGGGAGAAAAAATGGGAAGATACTAGTAGAAAGAAAAATGGAGGGGAAAAGAGAATAAGAAGGGGGAGAGGAAAAAGGAGGAGGAAGTGGGGGAAAAGGGAGAGGAAATGAGAGAAGGAAGAAGGAAGAAAGAGGGGTCTTTCTTCTGTAAGAATTGGGCCTCTTTTCACGGGCAAATATTCTTCAGCTGAGAGTTACTGTAACTTCCTTGATCTCTTCCACTGAGCAAATGCCTCTAGTATAAGTTCTCATGGCACTATTTAGTGCCATTCACAGCAGTGACCTCAGCTCCAATTCCACACTTATTTGTGTCATTATCTGAGAAACCCCTTGCTTCCTTTCTTGCAAGTAGAGACCAAGATGGTTTCACCAGTGTCTGAAATATAGTAGATACTTAATATTCAATCAGAGAATGAATGGTGGGATTAATATGTTTTACTTGAATCCATTTTCTCCTCCCACCCAATGCTATTTTCTTCACTGCTCATTTATTTAAAAGGCCCATTTATAGTGGGCCTATCTTAGTGGATTTATAAAGTAGACTCTGAATGATCACTTTGTATTTTTCTAAAGATTTATTCAAAATTTACCAGAAATTCACATAATTGTTTAAAGTTTAAAAAATACAATAACAAATTTAAAAAGGATATAAATTTGTATTTGAGTAGGTAGGCATTCCAATATCCATAAAGCTAATATGCAGAAGCTGCTAACAGTCCCCTTAATATCCATTCTCTACTTCACTCACTCTTTAGCTTAACATTAAATTATAAAATATAAAGAATGAATTCTCCATTATCATTTGTAGCAATAGTAAGCCTTTGACTAATGTCTGCCACTTCAGAGAAAGTGGATTGAATAATTTCTGAATTATATCCTTAAACTAAAGGGGCATGTTCTTTTTCTTTGCTTTCTTCCATCATGCTGCTTGAAACAATCATGATGGTGAGCTATATTTGGGCATTGCTGATGATCAGAGCATCCTAGCAGAGCATCAAAATAGAAGGAGCATATAAAAACAGGAGAGCAAAAAGGCCTCTGACCTCTCATGTTTATTGCAGCATTATTCACAATAGCCAAGATATGGGAACAATTTAAGTGTCCATCAATGGATAAATGGACGAGAGAGAGAGAGAGAAATGTTATTCAACCACGAGAAAGAAGAAAATCCTGCCATTTGCAACAAATCAATGAGATTTGAGGACAGTATACTTACTAAGATAAGACAAATACTGTACAATATCACTTACAGTGGAATCTTAAAAAGTAGAACTCATAGAAATAGAATGTAGAATAATGGTTACTAGGAATTGGGAAGTGGGAAGTTTGGGGAGATAGATACTTGTCAAAGGGTACAAACTCGTAGTTAGAAGATGAGTAAGTTCTGGATTATAGTCAACAATACTGTAATGTAAATTTCAAAGTTGCTAAGAGACTAAATCATAAATGCTCTCAACACAAAAATAAATAATAACTACATGAGGGGGTGGATGTGTTAGCAAATGCTACAGTTGTAATCATCTTGCAACAAATGTACTCAATCAACACATTGCATACCTTACTTCCCATTATATGTAAATTATAACTCAATTAAAATAAAAACATGGAACTGAGCCTCCACATCAGCTAGTGAACACCTACCTAAAAATTATTACAAGTCTAAAAAATGAACTTGTCTCAATTTAAACATTGTTTTTTTAGTCTCTGTTACCTGCAGCTAACCTTATGTCTTAACCAATATAATAGTGTTAACCTTTGATATACTTTTTTGACAAATAAACCATTTAATCCATGTCCGTAGGCATTATGTGATCTTCATTAGTCCTGGGAGTTGCAATGAAAAAGGTGAAGGACTTAAATACAATGTCTGAACTTGAACTCACAGAAAGCACTTAGGTATTAGCCTCTCATTTTATGACATGGGGAAACCATAGCATCTTGGAATTTTTTTATATTCTTTCTAGACATTATCTAATTCTTTAGAAAATGGTCATGAATTATTTTAACAGTTAATGAACTGTCTTACTTGTACTAAGCAGTTGGTTATTTCCTTTCTTGTTCCTGTTATTATTACTATAAATAAAGATATAAAGTTATTTTTAAATTTAAAATGTTAATGCTATGCACTTTCAATTATATTATCATCATTATTTAATAGTTTTTTTTAATTGAGATGCAAAGAAGCTAAGTAATATGTAAACTTAATCCTAAGTAAGTTTCAAATGCATTTAAAACACAAGATTCTTGGATTCTGGGTTCTGAACTCTGCATTTTCCTTATTCCAAAGATCAGCTTACAGGATTTTTTAAAATATATTTTATTGATTTTTATAGAGAGGAAGGGATAGGGATAGAGAGTTAGAAAACATTGCTGAGAGAGAAACATCGATACAGCTGCCTCCTGCACACCTCCTACTGGGGATGTGCCTGCAACTGAGGTACTTGCCCTTGACTGGAATAGAACCTGGGGCCTTCCAGTCTGCAGGCCAACATTCTATCCACTGAGCCAAACCGGTTTGGGCTTAAAAGATTTTTAATATATTTTAAGCAATTTGTATGAGCCCCCATTCAGTCTGAGCATTTTTCTTCATAGTACTAAGTCATGGATAGATATGCTTTTAACATTTTTTGAAATTATTATTTGCATTATGCTTTCAGGATGCTTATTACACGTATACATGCTATATATTCAAGTGATTTCATTTTTTTCCTATTCTTGACCTCTTCTGACCCCTAGAATTTTATAAGCTTAAGAGTAATGGGGGACATCATAAAGGAAATGGTATATATAATTATCTACATTGAAAGTATGCAATTTGCCGAGACTGGTTTGGCTCAGTGGATAGAGAGTCGGACTGCGGACTGAAGGGTCTCTGGTTCGATTCCGGCAAGGGCATGTGCCTTGGCTGCGGGCACATCCCCAGTGGGGGGCGTGCAAGAGGCAGCTGATCGATGTCTCTCTCTCATCAATGTTTCTGACTTTCTATCCCTCTCCCTTCCGCTCTGTAAAACATCAATAAAATATATTTTTAAAAAAAGAAAGTATGCAATTTATGTTATTCATTAACATAAAAAACAAGCAAAATGATTTTAAAATCCTTGTTTTAATATTTATATTAAACTATTTGCATTAAAATAGTAAAAAACATAATAATATCCATAATAAATAGCTTATAAAAATCAATTTTAAAAACTGAAGACCCAAGAGGATAAGTGGGCAAAAGAATGAACAGATGCCTTATGAAACAGGACATCAGTTTGTGAAAAAATATTTACCCAACAGAGGAGAAACTTCTGGTTCCTGCCCATATGGCAACTTAACATGGGGCTTCTGGCTTCCTCTGTAAAATCAATCCTTATATAGAAGTGAGAGGGGAAATGTATTTCAGAAACTAACCTTTCCACAGCAATACTAAAGCTGATTTCAATGATGCATTGAGGGACAGTAGTTGCCTAAATCCTGGGACAGAGGAGAGCTAAAGGGGCAATGAGAGGATATCCTATATAATAAAAGGCCAATCTGCAAATAGACCAAACAACGAAACAACTGAACATCTGACCAACTGGTTGCTATAATGTGCGCTGGCCAGCAGGGGGCATGCACGGAACATGGCAGGTGTAAGACAGCAGGAGGCAGAGTGCAGAACATGGTGGGCATCAGCTGCAGTGGGAAGGTGGAGCAGGTGGGTGGGGAGCACCAGGCCAAGGTGGAACGCCAGTCTCTGTCATCGGGGTGAGCTTCTCAGGGTTACTGAAAATTATTTGCTCCTGAGCACCATAGTCCCACCCAGCGCTCGCACCTGCGCTGGTGCCATTCACACTGCTGCTGGTGCCAAAGACGCTGCTTGCACCTGCTCCTGGCACTGGCTCCAATCACTCCATGCCATCAGCAGGTGTGAGCGGGCCAGTGCCATCAATAAATGGAAGCAGTGGTGGCAGGAGCGGGGCTGCTGGCAGACAGGTGACCGGGAGCTGTGGCAGGAGGGGCTAAACAGGGGCCCTGAGGATGGGCCGAGACCCACTCCTGTGCCCCACTGCAGCCTCACAGCCCACAGTTCCTTTCAAGGTGCATAAATTTGTGCACTGGGCCCCTAGTGTTAGAATAAAACTCTGTAAATACTGCATGGCCTCTTCTCCGTGTGTTTGGAACAACATTTTCTATGCCATCACCACAAAAGTCAGCTAGACCTTTTCTGATGTCCATGCGCATGTCCCAAGTTATTATCAACAGACTGCAAAAGCCCTATTGGGGGGTAGTCTACATACACAGGGGGCCACTGAGCAACTCTTTCTAGACATTTACTTGGCCACTGTCTGCCCAGTCCTCCAGGACTGGTGAGTTACAACCTAAGAAAGAAGAAAGCCTCCTAATGCTTTTCTCTATACGGCTTTACAGGAAGCAGAACACAGATGACATGCAGGAGGCAAATCAGAGTAATCAAAACTGAATCTGTTGTGCCTGGGGTTCTTTGTACTGGGGGTCATCCCCTTTGTCCCCCAGACAAGGAAGCACTGGAAGCTGAATTTCCACCCTTTCTCAACTCACATTACTAAACAGAGTAGCTCATCCCCAAGGATGAGTTGGAACAATAAGTTCACAAGTCAGAATAAGAAGTATGAGCATCACAATTTAAAAAATTTGAACTGGATACAATTTTGAAATTTGAAAACCATCTAATTCAGTAAAAATGTTATTCATTGTTCTACTAATCAAAGGCAATAATTTTCTAGATTTCTTCCTAGGCCTTTTTTTCTCTGCGGATTTATTTGCTGTTTACATGGGAAAATTCTAAAATTTTGTTTCCTGCCTTTTAAAGACATATCATTATAGAAAATGTGTTTCATCATATTGGAAAGTTGATAAAATATCATTTTGGATACCATATGAGACTGTTGAATCGATATATCAATTTTAATTTTATTATTTTTAAAACTTTAAATGGGCATTTTCAAACACACATAGAAATACAGAAAACAATATAATAAAATTCCCAAGTTTGGCAATTAATTACATTTAGGCAATCTTTTAAGTAGAGTATTTCCATTTTAAACAAATATTTTCAATTCCAGACAAAGTTTCATTTTCAAATACTTCAACTTTATCTATAATAATAAAAGCATAATATGCTAATTAGACCAGATGTCCTTCCAGATGACCTTCTGGATGAAGCCAGGGCTGTGAGAAAAGCCCAGGTCCTGCCAGCACCAGAGGGTAGGTAGCCTGGGTCCCAGGTGCCAGAGGGAAGCTGATCTGGCAGCTGGGGGAAGGAAGGCCTACTTTTGCACAAATCTTGTGCATCAGGCCTCTAGTATCTTATAAATGTTTTTATATAACTAAAGTGATATCACAGCTAGAAAAGATAGCAATAATTCTTAATTCTCCCAATACTCAGTTTATATTCAAATATTCCCAACAGTCTCAGTAAATGTCCTTTTTACAGTCAGTTTTTTAAATAGAAGCCAAACATTGCATTTAGTTGACATGTGTGTTAAATCTAATTTAATTACTAACATGCTTCCAACCCCCACCTTTTCTTTTGTCATTTACTTGGAAAGAGACCTGGTTACTTGGCTGTTAGTGTGTACCACATTTTTTATTGACTCACTGGTTCTTCATAATTTATTTTATTTCTTCCTCTCGCCCTTGTATTTCCTGTAAACTAATAGTTTCCTTGACTGAAATCAAGTTCAAATTTCTCTTGTCGAGAGTAGTCAGTTTTTGCTTTTTACTCCTTATTGCATTGTATCAGAGGCACATACCATTTGGTTGCCCACGATTATTATTATCTTTAAATATGTTTTTATTATTTTAGAGAGAGATGAAGGGAGAGAAAGAGAGAGAACCATTTATTGGCTACCTCCACATGCACTCCTCCAAGGGACTGAGCCCAAAACCTGGGCATGTGCCCTGGCCAGGAATAGAGCTGGTGACCTTTCAGTGTACAGAATGATGTCCAACCAAGTGAGTCATACCAGTCAAGGCTGTTGTCCATGTTTAGTGATACTAAGATCAAAGAGGTGCTGATACAATATAGCTCCTCTCAGTCTTTCTTTTGATCACTTTAGCATTCATGCATAATGAATCAGAGCCATATGTAGTACAGATAGGTTTTTAGAAACAGGTTGGAGGGTAGGTTATAGTGCAGGTGTGAAAAGTTATAGTAGAAAAACATTTAAATTAATCAAAATACACATATTTATAGAATAAAATGCCCTCTCTAAAGGGCAAAATACCCTTTTTTCTGCCCAAGACCAGAGAAAAAAATCCATCGTTAAGATATTAAGTATAAGTCCATGATTATGATAAAATTTTATGTAATGATAATATGTTAAGCAAACACAAATGAGCTTAGGAGAGGGGAAGAGAAAGAGGTTACTAAGATATTGAAAAAATAATAAGATGGCCTCTTAATTCAGAGAGGAAAAAACAGAACTATTGATCTGGGCTGCACTGAACAACTGAATCTCCACGTCTAGACTCCTGCTTCCATTCCATATGTCAGAAGATGCCTCGGGGTGTGGGGTGTAAAAACCTTACGCAAAGCAAGTAAGAGAGATCACCTTGTGAGACTCTTTTACCTTGAAAACTGCCTTCTCGTCTCTCAAAATTGTTCTATAAATTTTGTAGAATAATTTCAGCCAAGGGTTAACATACATGCATGCATGCACACACACATCTTACCCTCTCTACCACTTTGATTTTTAAAAACTTTCTCTACAAAAAGAAAAATGAGAGTGGATATGGCAGAGCTTGTGAATGCTTTAAAGAAGGCTCAATTGCCCTAGCCAGTTTGGCTCAATGAATAGAGCATCAGCCTGCAGACTGAAGGGACCCGGGTTCGATTCTGGTCAAGGGCACATGACCAGGTTGAGGGCTCAATCCCGAGCAGGGAGCATGCAGGAGGCAGCCAATCAATGATTCTCTTATCACTGATGTTTCTATCTCAGTTCATATATATATATATATATGAAGAAGGCTCAATCTTCATTCCTAAGTAGGGCAGAGATAAACTGTCATTTACAAAGGAAATTTGATTCCCTACTTGGGATTATGCCTTTTGAAGCTCTAATCCAGTCCAAGAAGACATAGGATATCTTTAAGTCAAAAAAGATAGGCAACCCAAGAAATCTATATAACCTTGCTTATAAGTATGTGTCTTACTATAGCTTTGTTGTTGTGTTTGTTTTGTCTTGTCTGTGAATTAGTTTGATTTTGTATGATATTGTACAATCTAGTTTGGTTTGATTATAGTTAATAAGAGGAGTTTTATTCTTTATCTTGGGAATGGTCACTTAAGGAGATCATATACTGATACAAATTTAGAGTAATCACATGCACCCGTGTTCTGAATTAGGGTGTGTTGCTACCTGTAACCCTTGGACTCAGAAATTATTGATAAGGCAAAAGAAGGCCAATTAGTGGGACTCAAAGCTCTTTTAGAATAAAAATATTTTAAGCATAATTCCTATGCTCTAAAACTTAAAACTGGGGAAATTTGGGGGATATATTAGATAACCCTGACCACAGTCTGGTATCAGGATATGGTTATGGGACCTTGAAAATAATATGACCACCTAGGCTGGCGACACTGGTTTCACACGGTGAGTATAGGGGAGTGTTGAGTCCTGAACAATGCATTTCTAATGCTGGAAAAATGTCAGGTCCAGCCAGTCTGGTGGTGTGATTGGGGATAATGAGGGGAAATGGCTGAGCCATTTTCATTTCAGGTAAATTAAAGAGCAGGGGTCATGGGAGGTATGTGTAGACCCTTTAATAGAACTTAGCACTTGGTGGTGGTAGGGTTATAGGGTAGGGGTAGAGTTCAAGCTTCCTCCCTAGGACAACCACAGTTTTCTGGAGAGTTGGCTGTGGCTGCAGTGCACATGTCTACAGGACTGTACAACCTAAGCATCAACACTGAAACTATGATTAAGTGGGTGCCCAGGTTCCTTGGACAATTTGGCAAAGAAGAGTGTGCCTCCGACAGAAATATTGGATATCTTGACAATATGAAGATCAAGGTTCAAAAAATTATCTGTGACAATAAGAGGCATGTCTGTATCTATACTGTAGGGTTGAAAAGTAGGCCATCATGCTCATAAATATAATTCTTACTATTCAGGAATCTTCAGTATTATTCCTTGGACACACTGAGACTCTTCCTTGACATAATTATTGGCGTTGATAACTATTGAGACAAGGATCTTATACATGATCGTGCAATTTAGAGGTCACATGAAAGCTGGTCCAAATGAATCAATATTGGTAAAGACTTGAAATGGGCCAGACACAGTAAGTGTTTGCTATTATTTCCCACATTTGTTTTCCCATGCTATTATGGGTTTGAAGAAAACTGCCCACAATGCTCAACTGGGTTTTTGATGTATTTTTAAATAGAAACACATAAAACAAAATAGAGAGTCAAAGAAACCAATCATGTTTCTACTTTGGATGTGCTGGTGAATATTTTTACCATGGATATAAGTGGAATTGAGTATGATGTATATTTTGATACATCAATGCTACTTAAAAATTGTTATTCCATGGAATATTTAATAATGGACATTAAAATAAATGCAAAAGCTTTTTAAATGATTGCCGAGGCTACTTATGCTTTTAAAATGCATTAAAAATGTGTAAGAGTAGTGATGGACTGGTTTCATAGAAATTTTAAGTAACTTACACTGGAAAGATAAAATCATATCTGGACTATTGTGCATAAGAACAACCTATGCATATCCTAAGTGGGTGTAATATCACTAGTATAAGATTAAAGGTTTCATTATTTACTAAATTCTGAAAATGTCATAAACAGATAAAATTTTTAATTGATCTTTAGAGAAAGAGGAAGGGAGAGGGAGAGAGAAATATCGACGTGAGTTGGGGACATCCATGTTGGCTGCCTCCAACATGCCCCCCACTAGGGATCAAGCCTGCAACCCAAGCCTGTACCAGGAATCAAACCAGCAACCTTACCGTGCACAGGACAGTGCCAACCAACTGAGCCACACCAGTCAGGGAGACAGACTGAGTTTTTAAGTGTGTTTCAATTGACAGAAAATAGTTCCTTCTCACCATTTTCTGAATATTTAATAATCCATAATTTTAATAAAATCTGTTTTAATTAATTTAAAATGCTACTTTAATCTAGGGAAAAAAGTAGCCCTTGGATTTTAGAGATTCCTTTAGTCATACACAAAAAGAAATATTTAGTAACCAATTTTTAAAGTACTTTTATTAACTAAAACTATTTTTATCATGATTCGTCTTATTTATGAAATTTTAAATTTGAGCTTACTTTAATCCACACATAGGCAAAGGGGTGATATCTCAATAACAATTGATAAGATATATGTGAGAATAAGAAAATTTTCCCACTAATATAAAAGTAAATGTATCTTCCTTCCCAGAAAATATGAATGTTGACCAAGGAGGAAGATGTCTTAAAAGCCAATGAACGATTCTTAATTTTCTATTAATGGGCATGGGGTAAGCACTCCTCCTCTTGCATAAACTGTGTGGAGTCCCTTACTGGGCCCCCTGCCTTTATTTCTGTTGCTTTATAAACCTCCTGGCCACACAGGGGAAATTTCTAAAATGATAATCTAATTGCATCTCTTTCTGCTTCTAGTTCTTCATTGAACTCTAATCCCCTAGAGAACAAATAGCAACTTCTTCAGCACCACATGTAAAAGTCATCATTATAGAGATGGATGGACTAACTTTTCAGACTTACCTTCTGCTAGTCCTTTCTCATGCTTCACACTCAAGCAATCAGAGAAGCTTACAGCATGTTACACACATACTGTTTGCAAGTCCACGCCATCAGGCACCTCCTGTAAGTGACATGTGACGCTGCTCCTCCTGGAGTGCCCACCTACTCATGCTCCTGTGTCCTATCTAGATCATTCTTATTCCAGTTTCAAAAGGCAATTCAAAACCTGCCTCCTTCCAAAAGGCTTTACTGCTACCTGCTATTCTTATTCAGTTTCGATAGAGAAATAATCATTCCCTGCTCTGTGTAATCACTGTTATCTTCTTATATGCATTTATTCCTGCAGTGTTTCATTGGGTGTTAAGAATATTCCAGATTTTCTTGCATTAGACTTCTTGCATTGAGCTTCCTGCAGGCATAGCTTATGCCTGCTTTGTATTTAATCCTAGGACCTAGCACACAGAAGACACTCTATCAATGGGCTAGATTTGAGAAGAAGGAATATGTTCTTGCTTTAGTTTCCTTCAAAGTCACAACTCAACTCTGAGATATCACCAGGCAGTGTTGTTCTACGTAGAAAAGGCTTTATCAAAACTGAGTCATCTAACAAAGAAACTCTTTCTGAAAACATTAGAAGCATCTTCATTTATTTAAATTTTCAGAACCTCCAGTAGCAAGACCACCAGCAGCCTTTCAGCAAATTACTCAACTTATTTCCATTTCTGAATTTTCATAATATCTAAGGACAGATGCAAAGAGAGACATAAAAATGCTTCTTCAAACTGAGGTGTGAGCATGCTTTAAATCACTAAGGAGCTCCAATCTATGGGGCAAAAATCATACTAATGAAAAATATTTTTGCCTAAAATGGGATTTCGAAAATACTGCATTCTTCAACGTGGTCACATAATGGCAAATTATGCCCCACAAAACTCCGAGGAGCAACATTAGATCTGAAGAAATACAGATCAAATCAATGCAAAGCAGTTAATCTTTCATGGAAAATTAACAAGGTAATCATCCAGGCTCCTGGGGGATACATCACTTGCTACCTGATGAAGGACCTGTCCTGGAAGCACTGAGTCATCTTAGAAAAACCAGGCCAATTAGGAGAGGATGTGTCAGGATTAAAATAATCTGGTAGGGTCATCAATAACCAATAAGTAGTTGTTTATATATTTGCTGAGGACTTCAGGAGGCCTTGTGAATAATACCCAAGTGATATAAAACCTAATCCTGGCCTTCAATACATTTACATTCCTGAAGGAAAGCCAGGCTTAAACAGAGAAAATACAAATAACATGCAAACGATTTTCAAACAGAATACAAGATAATAAAAAATTCCAGTTTCTGACTGATTGATTTCACTAACATTGATTGAGTTTGATTAAATACCTAATACTTTGCCTCAGAGTGATACAGACAATAGGAACAATGAGATTTTAAAGGAAAGAGATCGCTATAGTTTACACTGTTGTCAGAAAACTCCAAGGAGAGATTTGAACCGAGTATTCACACCTAGCTTATATTTTGACTTCTAGAGAAAGGGAAATGGCCCAGAGGTGGGAAACAGATATGAATCAAAAAACTTTCCCAGGTTATATTTTACTTTATTTTTTTTAATCAGGTTACATTTTAAATTCTTACTCAAATTCTAAAATGACTTGTGGTTTGATTTGTTTCAATCCCTGAACTTGTCTAATGTATACATGGTGGGATTCTCCTTTCCTTCCTGTTTAACACTGATTCTTTGTCATCACTGCACTCTCTCTACGACCCTCTCCCTCTTTAACAACAGGAGATAGAAGAAACCTTTTCTGAATAAAGAGAAAATACAGTCTACAATATGACTTGTGTGCTCACAGAGTATATGAACAGAGAGGGGTGCACAAAGCTAATCTACTTTGAATATTTACTTGCTGAAAATTTTAAATATCCCTTGTGACTAATAGGCTCATCTAATAAACATACTCAACACTTCAATAAACACATACATTTCTAGTTGCTTCTTGGAGATTGATTTCATACAACTTGCTCAAAGCTCTTCAAAGAGACAGAACTAAGTTTTCCACGATTCTAAGAAGGTAATTTGGGCAGTTAAAGAAGTGTGTTAATTCTTTCTGGCCACAAGAGACACATTTAGTGAGCACATAGTAAAAAACTGAGAAAGTTGCAAAATCCCCCTGAGCCCAAAAGATGGGTGAGTGCTCTCTCCTGAGCCTGTAGGAACATCAAGCTCTCTGCAGCAGGCTAATTAGCACAGTGGAATAGAATTTTACACTTCTGTTTTACCTAGCTCACGCAGAATGTCTACCAATAGCGGACACTCTTATTCGTAAATGAACTATTTCTTCATTATTTAGATATTGTGTTAAAAAATTAAAACTTTCAGCCGAGACCGGTTTGGCTAAGTGGATAGAGCGTCGGACTGCGGACTGACGGGTCCCAGGTTCGATTCCAGCAAGTGCATGTACCTTGGCTGCGGGCACATCCCCAGTAGGGGGTGTGCAAGAGGCAGCTGATCAATGTCTCTCTCTCATCGATGTTTCTGACTTTCTATCCCTCTCCGTTCCGCTCTGTAAAAAAATCAATAAAATATATATATTTTTTAAAAAAAATTAAAACTTCCAGCTATGATTCCAACTGTAGTAGCCTATCAAAAACATCAACAATAGATGAATCAACATCTATTGATGTTGATTTAGATAAATTGAGCCTAAATTGTTCTGTTAGGTGTGTTGTTCCCACACTCAGATTTTATTTCCTCTTGCTTAATGATGAGGTTTGTTTGCAAATAGGATGACCTCCCTCATAAATCTCCTAGAGACACACCAAGGGTTTGAGATTTTCTCAATTCTGCTCTTGAAAGCTTCTTAGAGTGTTATTTATTTTTCAGTAAGCAGATCCAGACAAGTAACCCTGAGAGAATAAAAAAATTAAGATCCTCTTCTCCAGCTGGGTTTGTGTATGACTGACTCCTGCTAAACCCAAAGCACATTTGCATCATAACGAGTTCATGTCCTTCTACCAGTTTCTGGGGACGGAAGAAGCATTAAGATTTATGCTTCATTTTAGCCCCCTATTCCTGTCTTGTCATATCTATTTTTTAAGTCCCAAATAATTAGGAAATGATTATGAAGAATTATTTTCACTTACATGGTTCAAATATTTACAAATGTTAGTGAAATTGCATGTAACTAGAGAGAGTAAGGCAAGAATGCAGCATTCAACAGTTCACCTGAGCTTTCTTAGCAATGCAATTATTGAGTCATAGATTGACAATTAGTGAGTAATGAGAATAGTAGGAGAGGGAAGCCATGATGAATACATGATGAAGGACCAGCAAGCAGTGCTCAATGCATTGAGTGAGGAGGTTAGACATGCAGGAACCAGGATAAAACACCAGGCAGGAGAGTGGTTTGAACAGATTGCCATTTTCAAAATGTACCCGAGTGGGGCATAAGTAGGTCTACAGTTGTGAGTACAGGAACACAGAGTTTATGCTTGAATTATTATTTATTAACTACAGGTCTGATGCACAAAATTCATGTACTCAGTGTTGGGGTCTCTCAGCCCAGATTGTGAGAGGGTGCAGGCCTGGCTGAGGGATCCCATCAGTACATGTTTGGGGCCAAAGGGGTTGGCCAGCCAGAGAAAGACCACAAGAGGGCTCCAGGTAGTGTCTAATCCATCTGGATAAATCCCGATCAGCCAGACCCCAGCAGCAAGCTAACATACTGGTTGGAGCATATGCCCCCTGGTGGTCAGTGCATGTCATAGTGAGAGGTTGAGTGGTCCTAGCATATCATTAGCATATTACACTTTGATTGAATGAACTGAGGACCAGACATTTAACATTTTAGGTTTTTATTATATAGGATTATTGTATTATTTTCCATAGGAACAACTGAAAACCTACTTATGCCTCACTCTGTATTTGGATTACAAGCTCCTTTTCCAATATGCATATATAACTGATAACTTAAGGTTTTGTCATTCAAACTTGTTGTGAGTTATTTTGATCACCCAGTGGGAGGTCAGCTAGAGAGGACAAGGTTTGGAGAAGGTGAAGGTGGACAGTACCCCAAATAAATTTTGTCTAGAGCCTGCTGTTTACAGTATGTTACTCCTGCAAATTGTCTCCAGTGACCTTCAGCAGAGGCTATTAAATTGTATCTAAGAGTTTAATGCCACTATGCACAATTTTTCCCCAAGATATGGTCCTAAAACAACTACTTAGAGTCCATTTTTTAAAATTAAATTAATCATAAGACTAGACTAATTGGAATGTAATTCATCAGAAATTCTTATGAGTGAAGGGCTCTTTATACACAACCTTGCTCAGAACAATACCTGCTCACAATACCTCTGTCAAAAAGTACACTTTTCCCTGATCAAAAGCTATAAGATACAGAACCAATATACTTCCAAAAGCAGCATTTCAAAGAACAAAGCCAGGATTTTTCTGTGACTTCACTGGTCTTTTCACTCAGTTATTTTGCTGAACTGTAAGACTGCATAATTTACATTTTTAAAATGTTTTTATTATTAACTTCCTATACATCATTTCCTGAAAAAAAAAGTCAAATGTCTCTGTGATATCTTTATAAGCACCTCTAGTTTTGAATTAATAATTTGTGCATCTAGATTATGCTCAGCAAAGCATGAATCATATAGATCTCATTGTGTGATTATGCAAATGCATATTAAATATACAATTACAAGCCTATACGGGTAGTGAAATTTAATTAATTATTATGACTTAGCTCACTTGCCAAATGTAAGTTTTATTAACTAACAATCCACAGATGTGTTTTCTCTCTTGATTAATTTACATTTTAATACCATGTAGAAATGATAAGTTATTGTAACCACAGATGATAAAAACAGATGGAATAAACATAACTGAACCAAGATGATTTACATAGGTTTGAATTGAACAGTTTGTATATTTAAGACAGTCATAAATGCTTTATTCTTGTATGGGGGCTATTTAGAAAGAACTTCCCAAACATACACACAAAGTCATTCAAACCAGCCAAGGGCATTTTAAAAATGCATATGTAAAGGCTACTAAGTAGCTTTTTAAATTGATGAACAACCACTAATTATAGTTGAAGGTATAAATATTAAAAGAAAAAGATGACATCAATATCAGTCATAGTAACTAGAGATTAGATTAGTAACCGAGAGATAATAAAAATATCAATAAACATTAATGCTAAGTGAAGTGAACATTTGACAAATTAATAGGTGTAATTGAAAATCTCAGCCATTTATAGATTACATTGTTCCCTGGAGGGCTACATTCCAAACCTGAGTAATTGATGACCTTTCTAGAGAAGAAATCTAAGCCATTAGAATCACTTCATTCCAGCCCAGAGTAATATTTATATGTGTGTACATGTATTTACATCACCATGTCTTTTAAAAGGCATACATTGAACTTAATATACAAGATTATTATGCATATTTGTTAAAAATTTCATCAAATAAAATTGCAGTTACATTAAAAATTTGCTACTTTGAGCATCAAATTTCTCTGATGCCCAAAAGATAAACTTATCTATGTCTGTAAAAAAAAATTACAGGTATAGGATGGATTATGAACTGGTTACCACAAAAAACAACTGTGTACTTCTCTGTGGAAAGCCTTCCTTCCTGCTATTTAGATTATGCTAGAGGCCCAGTGCATGAATTCGTGCATGGGTGGGGTCTGACTAGCCCACCCCAATTGGGGCTAATCAGGCTGGGCCAGCCAGAGGGAGGGGCTGTGGGCAGTTGGCCAGCCAGTCCCACCCCCAATTGGGGTTGGGGGGGGGACCAATCATGGGTGGGGCCAGCTGGGGGAGGGGCCACAGGATGGCTGGCCCCATCCTCTGGTAGAACTCCTGGTTGAACTCCCAGTCAAGGGAACAATTTGCATATTAGCCTTTTATTATATAGGACAGTGTTCCTGACGGGAATCCTCCTTCAACAGGAAGTAGAGATTATCAATGTGTTGACTACAAAACACCTTCCCTCTCCTCCAATAGTTATTTCAACTCTGATTCATTTCTCAGGTGGTTGGCTCAATCTTAATCCTTTACTTTTACTCTGATGTGCTTGGTGCTAAAAGAAAAGGCCTAGTAGAAATAGAAAAAGAGCATCTTATAAAATTGAGTTATAGTAAAATAAACAATTGTTTTAAATGTTAGAATAAATACTTCTATTTAGGGCTTCATCCCACCATAATTCCAAAAAGGACTTTTCACCCTGAATTGCCTTTGGAACTCAGAGATACATGAGAACTGGGCTTACTTCTTCCAGGTGAAAAGGACAAGTGTGTTTGGTGGGAAGTCAGCAAGCCTAACCAATATTGCTATGCCAGGAGAAGTAAGTATCTTAAGCTACACCATGTAGGGAAGAAGAGGCCAGCTGGAGACTAGTCCCCAGCAAAGTGTCCTATCTAATAAAAGAGTAATATGCAAATTGACCATACCTCCAATCAAGCCACACCCACAAACCACACCCACCAGTCAATCAGAAGCAAATTATGCAAATAAACCCCAACCAAGACGGTTTCAGCCAGTGAGAGCAGGAGGGAGGCTTGGGTTTCCCCAGCAATGGAGGAAGCCAAGCTTTCTGACTGCCCTTGACGGCCTAGGCCCCCACTCAATGCTACAAAGTTTCAATTATAGAAGATACATAAATCCAACAGAAATGGCGGCAGCCATGGAGCTGGAGAGAGCAGAGGCTAGGGTTGCCCAGGTGATGGAGGAAGCCAAGCTTCTGCAGCCCTAGTGCCTAGGCCTTCACTCTAGGCTACAGAGTTTCAATTTTAGAATTTAAATAAATACAAACAGAAATAGCTGTCACCACGGAGTGAGCAGAGGCTTGGCCCACTCCAGGCTACAAAGTTTCAATTGTAGAACATAAATTAATCCCAGATCTCAGGGCCTTCACTAGAGTTGCTGGGGGGCATAGCCAGCCTGAAAACCACCAAAGGTCCCTCACCCAGGCCACCCCATGCCCCAAGGGAACCCCCATCCTGATCCAGGACACCCTTCAGGGCAAACCAGCTGGCACCCTCTCATGCACCACGCCTCTAGTATACCTAATAAAAGAGTAATACGCAGATTGACCAATACACAAGAGGGTTGCCTGCATGTGGTCAAGGATTCTGTCCCCATGTGGGCACAAGATGGCTGCCACAAGATGGCCAGCAAGGGAAGGCCATTGGGAGGTTCCAGGCCTGCAAGGGAGGGCAGTTGTGGGTGATCAGGCTAGCAGGGGAGGGCAGTTAGGAGGAACCAGGCCTGCAAGGGAAGGCATTTGGGGGCAATCAAGCCTGCAGGGGAGGGCAGTTAGGGGTGATCAGGCTGGCAGAGGAGGGAAGTTGGGGGCAAACAGACTGAAAGGGGAGCAGTTAGACATCAATTAGGCTGGCAGGGTAGTGGTTAGGGGGTGATTAGCCTGGCAGGCAGAAGCGGTTAGGGGCAATCAGGATGGCAGGCAGGTGAGCAGTTTGGAGCCAGCAGTCCTGGATTCTGAGAAGGATGTCTGACTGCCCATTTAGGCCTGATCCTACCAGATCGGGCCTAAACGGGCAGTCGGATATCCCTCGAGGGGTCCCAGATTGGAGAGGGTGCAGGCTGGGCTGAGGGACACCCCTTGCCCCCATGCACAAATTTCGTGCACCAGTCCCCTAGTCTATAATAATAAAAGCCTAATATGTTAAGTGTCCGATCATTAAGTTATCTATCCAACCAATCAAAGCATAATATGCTAATGATATGCTAAGGCCACTCAGCTGCTCACTAAGACATGCACTGACCACCAGGGGGCAGACAGTTGACCAGTCAACCAGTTGCTGTGATGTGTACTAACCACCTAGGGGGCAGATGCGCCGACCTTAAGTTTAGCTTGCTGCTGGAGTCCAGCTGATCGGTACTGAGCAAGATGGGCCAGTCACACCCTCGAGCCCTCCCACATCCCTCCCCAATTGTTCTGAGGCCTGGCCTGGGCCCTCTTGTAATCTGGGCTGAGGGACACTCCTCCCCCACCCCCAGTGTAAGAAATTTGTACACCAGGCCTCTAGTTAAGATATAATTTGTATTAGAAGAAGCAGGAATGACAGAGATGAGAATCAACCATTTAGCTGTCATCAAACAGGGAATTTTTGCTTGTTTTATTGTGAAATTTAAAAGAAATTATAAAGCTAAGAGGCACAGTGAAGTGGTCTCACTAAAGAAAGTAAAACAATTGATATTTATACAATTAAACCACATATTATCCCCTGGCACAGTCATCATTTGTACTTGAGTTAAGTATAATAGTTAACTTTTATTTGTAATTATTACCCTAAAATAAAAAGATATAATGGAGTGTGGAGAGCAGATGCTATATCATCCACCAGACCCACACCTCATGTCTGCATTCACTGCCCTCACAACCACTTACTTCAGTGTCAACAGAAGCTTTTACAATGGTTAGAAGTAAAACAATTATTGTGATGGATCAGATATCAAATTAGCAAAACAAAGTCTTCATGAACAACTTAAAACTTGATCATTTTTGTGTTTTATATTTGACTTATGTTTTGGCAAATATGCATGCATTTGTTGGCTTATCTTTCTTTGAAAGTCTTAAAAATATTGATAATTTTTTTGGAATTACAATACTATTCTATCTTATATACTATTAAGCCCCTATATTGGTATCAATAAAAATTTTGCATCTTCATAAATAAATAAAAAAATTTATAACCTACAGTCCATAATCTTGGTGGTAAAATTTCATTTCTAATATTTTTTTAAAACATATTTTATTGATTTTTTACAGATCAGAAGGGAGAGGGATAGAAAGTCAGAAACATCGATGAGAGAGAGACATCGATCAGCTGCCTCCTGCACACCCCCTACTGGGGATGTGCCCGCAGCCAAGGTACATGCCCCTGCCGGAATCGAACCCGGGACCCTTCAGTCCGCAGGCCGACGATCTATCCACTGAGCCAAACCGGTCTCGGCCATTTCTAATATCTTGATGCCCATTATAAACTTAGTAAATTACACTTTCTGGTGACATCACAGCACCTTGTGCCAGGCTAAGAGCACCAACCGGGAGCCTGCACAACCAGACTGCCTGCTCTGAGAGGCCCATCACAGTCACATTCTGTCTACATTGTCAACTGTGCCTGCATTTGCAGTAACAATTGTCCTCCCTGCTTGATCATCATAAATAAATGTGTTCAAAATGATTTCAATGGCATCCGTGGAAAAAAAGACCTTGCAAAATATACCCTGTCCACAGATATATTTCCACAGATTATTAATGAAATGAATCATCTGTCTGTATCACAGAATCCTGTTTTTGCCTTCATGCATGGAAATGTGTAACGGCAGAATAGCACCTCCCCAAACTCTGACTCAGAGCCTTGGTAGCTTCCAGACTCCCTCAGCCAAGCAATCAGATGACACATTATGTTACACATTCAGCTTCTTTGGGTCTCCAATGAAATAAAAGTTCTGTTGATTTGTTTTGATTTGTGATTGTTTTACTTTCCAGTTCTTTAGCATTCTTACTGATTTCTGTTCAGAGAAAATCGTTCTGAGATTTGATAGGCTAGTTCTCTTGGTCATTATAGCCCTTCAATTTATCAGAATTTTCCAATGTTATTAAACCCTAGGAAAGACAAAAAGAGATCCGTTCACAGTTAGAGATTTCTAGATAACCTCATCCCCTTGCTAAGTTCCATACAAGGCATTTCATTCCAAACTACTTGGTCTGTGATAGCTTGAGGGAAACTCGGGACATAATTCTATAAATCCATTTTCTATTTCAATTGGGTGCATGTCCATTGACTGAGCTGTCACGTTCAACATGACCATAAATAGTCCGGACTCTTCAAAGTCAGCAAGGAAACTTGTGTTTATTGTATATTAATATGAGATACCTTCCTGGGTCTGTCCTGAGTACTTAACATACCTTATTTCATGACCTGACCATTGACCATCTGCAGAATTCATCTCTCCAGGGCCAAACCCCTTTGGCCATCATTCTTGCCTTTAACAAGGAAGCTCATTCCCACTTTAGAGCACTTGCAATCACTGTTCTGAAAATCTCTGCTCCAAAATCTTCCCGACTTACACTTTCCTACCATTTACATCTGGGTGAAATGTCAGTGGTGCCTTACCTGATTTCTCATTCAGAATTGTTCTCCCCACTCCCATGCACCCATCAAATAAATAAAGAAGCTTCCAGAGATGGTAAAGGCTTCCCCATAGCGGCTTAAGCTGGTAAACAAGTCATTCATTTGTAAAGTCAAAGCTCTGAATGCTAACAAACTTCCTCAAAAGTTGAACAAGGCTAAAATCTATACTTTTTCACAATATGATCTTCAAGGGTTTTCTGTAACAGAATAACAATCCACATTATTTTCATGATGAAGCTATTCTGTTTCATTTTAATTCTCCTCAAAACAGCATTCCGTGTGAGAACTTCCAGGGAGTGAAGAATGAATCTGAAACAATGTGTGAAAGCACCTGGCACTGTGCTAAGACACAGCAGATGAATGTTAATGCTTATTGACTGACGACACATGTAGCACATTGTGAAACAATTACATTCTCTGACAGGTCTGGGGTCATGCTAGTCAACATTGTAGTATGAACCAAGGAGCTCTGAAATGTGGTACAACCACAAAAATCTCTCCTCTCCTGCTCTGATGCTACTACAATCACAGTTTAAATTACTCATGGTCAGCCACAGTCTGAAAATATTACATGAAAAATTCCAGAATAAGCAATTTATATGTTTTAAATCATGCACCACTCTGAGTAAGGTGATGACATCTCAGGCTAGCCTTTACGTCCTGCCCAGAACATAAATCCTCACTTTGTCCAATACAAAATTTTGAAAAAGAGAAACCACATTTGCATCACTTTTATTAGAGTATCCTATCTAGTAAAGAGGGAATATGCTAATTGACCCTCATGCCATCTCAAAGATGGTGGTGCCCACAGCCAATAAAGAAGGAATATGTTAATTGACTGTCATGCCCTCAAAGATGACAATGCCCACAGCCACAAGATGGCAACACTCCATCCCCTCAGCCTCTTCAGGGTGGCAGGCACACAGCAAGCCTCCAGAGTCTCCCAGTCCTCTTAGCCCCCCAGCCCCCCAGAGCCGCCCAAGGCTCAGGTAACCAGGGCTGGCTGAAGCTTGTGCTGCCGGCAGCAGCAGAAGAGTGATGGGGCATTGCCATCACCCCTGAGGGCTCCCAGACTGTGACAGGGGCAGGCTGGGCTGGGGGATCCCCCCTCCAGTGTAAGAATTTTCATGCACCGGGCCTCTGGTATTATTATAATTGTTGTATTCTATCATTAGTTATTTTGTTACTATCTTATTGTGCCATATTTATAAGTTAAACTTTATCATAGGTATGTACATATAGGAAAAAAAAACATAGTATATATAGGATTCAGAGACTAACTGTGGTTTTAAGCATCCAATGGGGGGGGTCTCAAAAAAATCCTCCATGGATAAGGGGGTACTATCTTATGTAATTTTAAAGTTATTTTTTTCCCTTTCCATTTGGGACCTCTTTTTGAAAAGACTTGTAGAGAACCTCTGCTGACCTGCATATTTTTCTGTAGGAAGTCACCCCTTAACTCCAACTAATAGGGGCTCCTGGAAGCCAAGTGTCTATTACATTATGAGATTTGGCCCTAACAAGGCCAGTCAGACTTTTGCATGCAGAAATATAAAATTGTGATCTAACAGATACAAAAACTGGGAGCTTCAAATCTCAGTCAGATAAACAGCAGAGCTCTAGGTCTGTCCAATGCAGTAGTCCTGAGTGGAAGGTGGCTATTTTAAATTAAATTTCAGTTTTAATTAAATAAAATAAAAAACTCAGTTCCTCAGTGGCATTAGCCACATTTCAAGTGCTCAATATTATAGAACATTTGCATCATCACAAGTGATTCTATTAGGTAGCGGTGCTGTAGGGCAGGCTTGAACAAACTACAGCTCATAGGACAAATTTTGTGTGATCCATGAAGAATGGCTTTTTCATTTTTAAATGGATAAGACAAAGAAGAAGAATACTTTAAGACATGAAAATTATGTGAAATTTAAATGTTGGTGTCCACAAATGAATTTTATTGGAACATTGCTATGCTCCTGCATTTATACATATTATAGACTAGAGGCCCGGTGCACAAAATTCATACATGGGGGGGCGGTGTCCTGCAGCCCAGCATGCACCCTCTCCAATATGGGACCCCTCCAAAGGATGTCTGACTGCCCGTTTAGGCCCGATCCTGGTAGAATCAGGCCTAAACGGGCAGTCAGACATCCTTCTCACAATTCAGGACTGCTTGTTCCAAACTGCTTACCTGCCTGTCTCCCTGATTGCCCCTAACTGCTTCTGCCTGCCAGCCTGATCACCCCCTAACCACTACCCTGCCTGCCTGTTTGCCCTCAACTTCCCTCCTCTGCTGGCCTAGTCACCCCTAACTGCCCTTCCCTGCAGGCTTGATCACCCCCAACTGCCCTCCCTTACAGGCCTGGTCCCTCCCAAATGCCCTCCCCTGCTGACCTGATGGCCCACAACTGCCCTCCCTTGCAGACCTGGAACCTCCCACTGTCCTCCCCTGCTGGTCATCTTGTGGTGGCCATCTTGTGTCCACATGGGGGCAGGATCTTTGACCACATGGGGGAAGCCCTCTTGTGTGTTGGAGTGATGGTCAATCTGCATATTATTCTTTTATTAGATAGGATAGAGGTCTGGTACATGGGTGGAGACTGATTGGTTTGCCCTGAAGGGTGTCTCAGATCAGGGTGGGGTTTCCCTTGGAGTGTCGGGCAGTCTGGGCAAGGGCCTATGGTGACTTGCAGGCCTGCCATGCCCCTGGGATCTGGGATTAATTTAGGTTCTACAATTGAAACTTGATAGCTTGGAGCAGAGCCAAACCTTCTGCTAGCTTCATGGGGGCAAACCATTTCTATTTGAAACTTTGTAGCCTAGAGTGGAGGCCTAGGGCTGCAGAAGTTTGGCTTCCTCCATCACCCCAGCAACTCTAGCCTTTTTTTTCTCCAGCTCCGTGGCTGCTGCCATTTCTGTTGGGATTATGTATCTTCTATAATTGAAACTTTATAGCATTGAATGGAGGCCGAGGCCAGCAAGGTCAGGCAGAAAGCTTTGCTTCTTCCATTGTCAGGGAAACCCAAGCCTCCTTCCTGCTCTCAGTGGTGCCAGCCATCTTGGTTAGGGTTTATTTGCATAATTTGCTCCTGAGTGGCTGGTGGGTGAGGCTGTGGGTGTGGCTTGATCAGAGGTATGGTAAATTTGTATATTACTTTTATTAGATAGGATGGCTGTCTTCATGTTACAATGGCAAAGTTGAGTACTTATGATAGAGATCACATGATCAGCAAAGTCTAAAGTATTTACTGTCTTGCACGGGCACAGTGGCTCAGTGGTGTTAATCTATGAACCAGGAGGTCATAGTTTGATTCCTGGTCAGGGCATATGCCCGGGTTGTAGGATCAATCTCCAATCGTGCAGGAGACAGCCAATCAATGATCCTCTCTCATCACTGATGTTTCTTTTTAAAAAATATATATTTTTATTGATTTCAGAGAGGAAAAAAGAGGGAGAGAGAGATAGAAACATCAATATTGAGAGAAAATCTTTGATTGGCTGCCTCCTGCATGCCCGTACTAGGAATTGAGCCCACAACCTAGCATATGTCCTTGACCAGAATCAAACCTGGGACCCTTTAGTCCTCAGGCTGACACTCTATTCACTGAGCCAAACTGGCAAAGGCCTCATCATTAATGTTTCTCTCTCTCTCTCCCTTTCCCTTTCTCTCTAAAATCAAGAAAGATTTTTTTAAATATTTAATATTTTATCCTTCATAGAAAAAGTTTTGCTGACCCCTGCTCAATAGGGAGGTGCTATGGTCTCCAACGCTTTCTCAGATTCTGGGAATGCATGAGGAGACCACCTTACTCACATCCTTGTGCTGATGGTTTGTCAGTTGTGTGGAATGGCTTTCCATTTCTGAGCTGCAGAGTGGAACGGGAAAGGACCACTGACAAGTGCCTTTGATGCTGAGGAGAAGAGTGTCTTCTCCCCAATATCGAATCACAGGTGCTAGCACATCATCTTCTAGTGTGCTTACCATCGTGCACCCAGGCCCACCACCACCAAAAAGAAAAAGAAAAAAAATAGAAGCCCTAAAATTTCTTCTGTCCCAACAAGGGGCTCCTAGATCTCCACTGTGACAGTCCTGCTGACTTCCTTCCTTGTACATGAGCACAGCACCAACCCTCCCTGCAGCTGCACAGCCAGAAAAATAGGCCAAAGCGGATGGCTTCAAACCAGGTGTAAGTGCGGTCCAAGTGGAAAATATGCAGCTGTGTCTCCAGTGAACTGTGAGCTCTCCCCTACACCCAGAGGAGGCGCACTGATTGTGTGTGCTTCTTGAAAAGATTTCATGACATAAGGGCAATTGACATAGGCAAGAAAGGACCAGGGTCACTCACACTGTAAGAGTTATACCTTCTAGAAATGTGCCATGAATTGACAGAAAAGGGGATCCCTGGCAAAAGGATACAAAAGATCAAAGTAGAAGTCCTGAAGTGGGTACAGATAGAAAGTGTCTAGGGGCTCAGAAGAGAGGCAGTGCTTCAAGAAAATTCTGGGTCATGTGTTAGGACAAGCAGTTCTTGGCTCAGGACTGTCATATAGAAGACTCAGGAGATCCTTCTCTGTGGTAATGAGTGTGACATCGTGTTTTCTTGTCTCAACGAGAAAAGGCAATCACATTGCCTACAGCATTAACATAACCACCATAGGAAAGTGCAAGAGTGCACCAGTATGTCCTGAGTTTGAATCCAATACCCACCACCTATTAGCTGCCTCACTTTTCTCAATGGAAAATGAGATGCCTACTCACAGGTTTGTGTTGATGAATAATTACAGTAGCTCAGATAAAAGTGTTTATGACTAGGAGAGGCAAAAGCAGTGAATAGGGATGCTGATTTAGAAGATAATGGCTAATGGCCTGCTCAGTACCAATCACTGCCATGTTCTTTACAGATTCCTGAGAATGCTCAGTTAGTGTCTGGTTCCAAACAGTGGCTCATGACCTGCTTAGAGCAGTCTAATAACCCTCTCCCAGATGCCCCCGTGGTGAGGGCTTTTCAGATGCCCAGGCAGAGCCAGTGAGGCCTGAGCAGAAATTCATGGATGTAAGGGAGTGTAGGGGTGGAGGGAGTTCTGGAAAACCTTTTTTTAATCTCAGATAGAAGAGGACAGACAACAAAGTAACAAATATGAAGAAGATACCACAGGAATTCTAAAGTTACAACTATTGACATCCCTGAGTTACAGAATCAGTATTCCAGACTCTTTGTGTGGTGAGAAAAAATAAAGCTCTACTTGCTAGGAATTATACTTACCCATTCCTACAAATGGATTAGATATAATAAAGTGTTAAAGTAAACAAAAATGGAGACCAGTCTTGAAAGTTCCCTGAGCAGACAAAGCCAGTTTAATCAGACCAACAAAGCTCAATTCAGCTTATTCTGAGAGGCTAACTTGACTTGGGTCATTTGTTGCTTCTGTCTCTGAAAATCACAAGCAAAACTGTTTCCTAAGGTTGATCTGAGATAACCACTGACCGATTCCTACCATTTAAGGAAATTCTAATATTAGAACCAATCACTGGGGTGAATACATAGTTATTACTCATATGCCATATAAGCTGCTTTATAACAATATACTTCTGAGCCTCATTCCATGTTTTGGTTTGAGTACTTCCAGTTGGCAAACATCTTTTTGTCGCGTGCACAATAAACTTTTACTAATTACTACTTCAGTGACTCATTGGTTTTACGTCTGTTATTTCTGGATTTTTGACAAAAAAAAATATCCAAATCGTACTGATGAAAAAAAATTTAATTTTCCTAGAAATGTGTTAGTCACTAGTCGGGGAAATCAGAAAAGAAAGATGTGGAAAGTTTCAACTAGAGTTTCCTTCCTCACTGTTACTGTCTGAGTCATGTGTCTTGAAGCCCTGCTCCTCTCCTACCTGCTGGAAAGCTACAATGGGATGGAGAGGCAGCCATAACTGGCATGGGCAATCACATTTTCTTCTAGTTGGGCGCCATCTAATGCTGCAGGGAAACAGATACAAAGACAATGAAAACACAAGTTGCTAACACTTTTCAAGAGCTTACTATATGCCAGGGACTCCTCTAAGAATGTTACACATATTAACCCATTTACTACCATACCATTATCCATTGACACCTGTACTACGAGTAAACCCATTTTACAAATGGATAACCTGAGGCGCAGAAAAATTAAATAATTTGCCTAAAGTCACACAACTAGAAAGTGATGGAACTGGGATTCAAACTCAAACAAGCTGAGTTTGTGAATTTAATTGCTGTGTGCTAGTACCTCTCCCTCTGAGATGGCAATAAACCTGAAGTTCAGTGATATATGGAGTTGGACTTCATCTGGCAAATCAATCTGGGAGACCTTTGGGAAACCCCAATCTCACATTTTGCCAAATAATTTATTTATCAATTTTTTTCAACTCCACATACATACAAAAGTCAGAGACCCCACATATATGACAGACTCAAACACAGAAAGGAAAATGGGTATATAAGACATTCTGAGTGAAGGATGCAGTAAGGTGTCTGGGGCCTTCAGAGGAGAGGAAGATCATTCAGAGGATGATAAGAAGAGCATATGTTCAATAATTAGATGTTAGCTCTGCCACATAGGTGAGTCAGAAAAAAGTCATTTCTGGTAATAAGTCTTGTTATGGGCAAGGCCCCAGTGTAATTCTTTAAGGAAGAGGTATAAGTTTCTCTTGGGCCCACAGGGTCTCAATGGCTTTTAGCTCGAAATGACCCACAGACCAAAGGAGCACATGTTGGGGAGGCCTGTGCTGATTGGAGCTCAGTTACATATCCACTTGCATACTCATCCATTCAAGATACAAAATATTAGATTCTGACATTGTGACAAGCACTTTGTAAAATCATATTAACAAAGCTATGGATATATGCCATATCCCTTCATTTCCTTCTAGAGGCTTTCTACACAGCAGCTAATTTTGATTCTCCTGTACCCCTGCAGCAGAACCATGAATTCTCTGAAAAGCAAGATGGTGGCAGGGTACAGATATGTTTCTCTTCCAGAGGGCCTATTTGGAAAGTAATTAGCAGCTGAATGAAGAAATGATCGATGATTATGGACAATGAAGTGTTTAAGGCAGGGGTTACAAGAAGGGAAGGCTGACTTTTAAAGCTTTTGATAAATGCCTGCCAGCTTCACATCACTGATCCACTATGTCTTGCTCTAAAACACCTTTTCCTTCCTTTATTCATCCCCAGATTGTCTATTGCTCAAGGACAAACATGCCCTGCCTCAACAAGGACTATCACAATCCACCCTAATACCTTCATGGAAACAAACTTAAGGAATTAAAAAACATTTTACACACACACACACACACACACAGAGAGAGAGACAGTAAGTCTGCTGCTGAACTAACATTACTAAATTGCCTGTTTGGTGGGCAGTAATTGTTCTGCAGGAACCTGTCTGCCTGTTTTTTATTGATCACCTTTATTGAACTACTGAATTAAAATTACCTTTTAAAGAAAAGAAACAGGTTTTACTATCCCTAAGTGTAAGAGGCCAGACTATGGCTATTTTTAAGAGAAAAGGTAAACCTAGCTGCCTACTTTAAAAAGAAAGAGAAACTATCTTAATGTATGTCAACAAACCAAATTAAGAACCAATTCCCATCCCTGGTTTTAGTTTGCTTGTTTGACACTAAGAAAAGAAAAGGATTACGGTTGCCTTCCTGCCTCTGAGAGAATGCTACCAAGTGAGAAGTGAAGGCCCCATAAGGCAAGTTGGAACACGTTTACCTTTAAACTGGAGTGTATGTGTGTTTCCTTCATTGTGCCTCTTTGACCATTACATGGTGCAAAAGCATTATGAACGGGTGTCATTTCCTGACAATACAATGTGAAATGTCTTTCACACTAGCCCAGTGGAAGCCTCCAACATCCATGGAAATGCAGGCGGCAATTCCAGAAGAAAACCAAGGGTGGTCACACCGTTCACCTCTCCTCTGTGTATGCAACCACTTATTTGTGTTCAGGCTTTCCACCCCTTCGGCAGCACCACCTGCCAGAAACCCTTAATACAGCTGAACAGAAGCAAAGCTGTCAGCTGCAATAGCAGGCCACCGCAGATAAGTAATTTATTTCCAAATTAATTGAGCAAGAACATTTGGCCATGTCTGCCAGATTTATTTTATTGTATGATTTACAAGCTATTAACGAAGGCTGAGTTGTTAATTATAAGATTTGCATGCCTCCACTTCATCATAAAAGCTCATACAGAGGCTTTTTTTTCCTTCAGTGAAATAAGAGTTTGAATGTGGGATGGGGAAAGCATGGTATGGCGAACTAAGAGCCTTTATAACTAGTATTTCTTAAGGACCAAAGGTCCTCCTCAGAGTTACCCAAAGCGATCAGTTACAACATTCAGCTCCCGACCTCACAGTTCTAGATGCTCCCTTTCTTGTACTACAGGCAGAAAAGAATGTGTCATCTGTTTCTTCATAATGAAGAAATTTTTGTTCACGCACCATCACTTGAGATATATATGTGAGTCATTCTAAAGTGTGGATTTTAGTTTGAGCTAAACCCCAAGTGTAAGAGATTTGGGAGGTGTGACGGGCCAGATTAAGAACTGCCCCAGCCCCAACCAGTTTGGCTCAGTGGATAGAGAGTCGGCATGCAGACTGAAGGGTCCCAGGTTCAATTTCAGTCAGGGGCATGTACCTTGGTTGCTGGCACATCCCCAATAGGGGGTGTGCAAGAGGCAGCTGATCCATGTTTCTCTACCTCATTGATGTTTCTGACTCTCTATCCATCTCCCTTTGTCTCTGTAAAGGATCGGTGGAATATTTTTTTTAAAAAAAGAACTACCCCAAACTCCAAAATAAAATGGGTCTAACATGTTCATAGCTATAGAGTGTAGCCTCAGACGTCCTTTGGAGCAACAGGCTGAGCAAATGCATCAACCTCCACTTATCAATGCTGACTCACTGGAGGACGAGCTACAGCTTTCTGCAGATGTGCGTGGTAGACCAGAACACAGGGTTGTCTACCACCAATATTTTAGAACAATACAAGAGAGAAGACACATTTACTAGTATCCCTGGCAAGGGGATTTCTTTGGACCAGAGACCTGGAGAGAAACAACCACAAAAAAAGACTATCATGGATCTGTAAAAGGGTTTGATTTCAAAACATTAGCTACTAACCAAAGAAAAAGGTTGAGTAGAGCAAGAATTCGTATTTTTAAATATCATGAAAAAGAAGATTGAAATATCTATTTCAGTGGTTCTCTAACATTAGGTGCATCAGAATCACCTGCAGGGCTTGTTGTAATACCAGTGCAGAGCCGCACTCTGATTAGGAGACCTCAGCTGAGGCTCCAGAGCGCACATGTCTAACAGGCTCCACCTCAAGGCTGAGGCTGAGGCTGCTGAACCAGGGACCACACTCGGAGACCTGCTGACCAGCAGCAACCTCAGCATTCTGGACATTTGGGCCAGACAACTCTTGTTGTGAAGGACTGTGCATTGTAGAATGTTTAGCAGCATCCCTGGCCTTTACCCACTAGATGTCAATAGTGCCTCCCACACATGTAACAACTAAAAATGTCTCCAGATATTACCAAACATTCCACGAGAGAACCATTGATCTAGACAGATAACTGAAGATGATTTCTTTACCTCTGAATGCTAATTTTTCTAACTTTTCTTTTTTAAATGAGTTTTACCCCAGTCTTATTTTTCTTTTCCTGAAAACCTATTTGATATATATATAAATATTCTTCATTTATTTAAAGGTCAACTGGGGAGATGGAGGCAAACTTTTCAGACTAAAAAAAATAAGATTCACATCTCATTGCTGATTTATTAGGCTACAGAAAAAGCAACCTTTTGCTACCTATTCTATGACATTCAGTCTTGCCCTAAATCTCTTACATTTCAATGATTGAGATGTATTCCTTAAAGTTCTTTCAAATTTAAATATTTCACCCAATTCCCTAGGGTAATCACAATAAAACTGATTCCTGAGTCACAGTAACCTTAAACTAGAAAAATAATGCTGGACACGACCTTGACAAAATAGAAAGAATTAACATACCTGTATAAAATTTTCAGAGTAAAAGAATAATTATCAAGTCAGGTGAAATGCCTAGGGGGGAGGTATGGCATACTGACACTAAAAGTAAATAATAAGCAGCAGGTCATACACAAACTGTTTCAAAAGTAAATCAATTGTGAAGGTAGGTCTGTGGGACAGAAATGCTATTGAAAACATAAAAAAACTCCAAACCATCTGTCCTTAAGCAATAACATGTGTAACTATTTCTTCTTTAGAGTTGACATACATGTTGCTAATTTGATCTTAAATTTAAGTCTAAAATTAAAAAGATTACTGGTAAAAAGGGGGAACAGAAAGTCATTCCAGCAGCTCTTAGGCTGATGGTGGAGAAGATTTTCTGCATATTCCTCTACTCTTTCTAGCACCAATTTCTTGTTTTGTGTGGTAGAAGAAACTAATAAGGGTTATCATTATGTTGGAATCTTAGCATACAAATCATGCTAAAGGTTAACAGTTAGAGGAATTCCACTTTTAGTTCAATATCTTTTCAATGTCCCTTTTTTCCCTTTAATTTGGAGCGATCCTAGTTCATAGATTGCTGTATATTCAAGTATTTGTTCAGTTTATTTAGTGCAAATGGAAGCCCCACACAGAAAAACCTTACAAGATTAAACAGCAAACTCAGGGTTTCAACAGACACCCTGTAGCCTTGAGTTATGACTCCAAATGACAATTTGGTAACCTTTTACAAAGTAAAACTTGGGAGAGAGTTTAATTTTGTTTCCTACATATACAGATTGATCACAAGGCCCAGAAAGAGAGCTTTGTGCAGAAAAATCTTGTCAGAACCTTGAGGAAGAGGAGTTGATCCACAGACCTCAATGGGACTTGGATGAAATGGCACTCCCAGTGATGTGCAATTGAAAGTAAAAATCCATAAACATTTATGCCTCAGAACAATGATTATCAGAGGAGCAGGTGGAAATAAGGGTAGGAAGGTAGTAGAAACAGTCTTTTGTGACAGGCTGTGCCTCTTCAAACTGTAACAGATGTATTTTTTATATATCTGTTATATATAAAATATTTATATCTGTTATATATAAAATAATATGCCAAATTATTTTTAAATACATCATTTATTTATTATAAAGCCAAGAATCCTAAAGAGGTCTTTTGCCAGATTTCCCTGGACCTCAGTGGATCCTAGCAACCACAAGGTCACTATATACTTTTTCAGAATACACAGTCTGAACTAGCATCTACTTGTAACACTACTTACTAGATAAAGAGAAGATGCAGCAGCCATAGCATTTACCTCCAAGTTACATATGTACCAAATACAAGTCCGATGTGCATAGTTTTGCTTTCTAGCTTTTTGGTCTTTGAGTGTGTTCTATGGAATGTCCCCCCGCCCCCCAAGGGATAGTAATATATGTTAGGTAGAAAAAATAAAATAGAGTTCTGTTTTCAAGTGGAATTAGCCACTGGATTAAACCAATTAAAAGATATTTTTACTGGCACACTTTTTTATTTTTAATATCTTAATATTCTTTTCTGACCCTTCAAGAGAGGTATATATGATGTAGAAATTCCCAAAGCCATTTCTGCATGAACCTTCATTTATCAACAGCAAAGCATCATGGGAGAGTTCACCTCTGCAGACCACAGTTTGGAAAACATTTATATTTCAATGCCATTTTAGTTTTGAGGATAAGAATGATGACAGTGAATATATCATTCAGTAAATATTAGCCCACATCCCTCTTCTTTTGTCCACAAAAGGTTTCAACTCTAAGCTTATCCGGATAGTCTTGGATGTGCAAAATTAGTGCTGAAGAAAGTGCAAACTTTGTGTAAGTTTTTCTAGATTGGACTCAGATGTTTTTAACTGCTGTAGTCAATGATTTGTTCTTTAAGGCTTAGGAGTATCACACCAAAATTGTTTAATTGAGTTGAAAAGGGTTATTTACAGTATTTTCCATATAACTGACTTTTTCAGCTAACCAATTTGCATATAGTACAACATTGCTAATTTATACTAATGACTGAGAGAACGCTGGAGACTACAAATTTAAGAATTAGCAAGTACAAGAAGTAAAAGCATGAAATTAGAAGCAATTACAGCTGTCTCATCACAAAAGAGACTTGATTAGCCCACACTTATTATTTACGGTAGTGATTTATAATACATTATCATTTATTTTGTAGTGAAATTTTCAGTGTGACTTTTTGCAAGAAAGATGTACAAAACTGCCAGAGAGTTGGTAAAGCTTGTCAGCTTTCCTGATAGGGCCATTCATTCACTGATTCAGTATCACTGTACTACACGCCTGCCCTGTGCAAAGTGCAAAGTACAGTTTTAATGGCTTTCTTCTACTACTATAAGACTAACAGATTTTCACTGGCACCTGGAAAACATTGAAAATATAAAGAAGAAAATAATACTACCACCTGGAGATGACCCATGCTAACATTTGCTATCTTTACTTCCAATATTCCCCTACCAATATAGATACGTGAAAATGTGAGTGATGTAATGTAGATATGTTTGCACAATTGAGATCATATTTTCCTCTCAGTTTTGTGTTCTGGTTTTCTACTTAGCTGTTAAATGAGAACATTCCAAATTATATACATAACTTAGCTATTGCTATAGATTTAAAGGACATCTTAAAGTCACCATTTATGTAAGCTCAGTTAGCAGTTAGAAATCAGCAACAGTTTAGTTCTAGTTATTTGAAAATAAATCAAAATCATTCCAATTGTCTAAACTTGTTTTGCATCATTAGAAGTGTGGCATTTGTATACTTTTCTGACTAGCTGAAAATAACTCAGCTTGGAAGACTGCATACATTCAATTCAAACCTGATAGTACTCACATTTGCTACTGAAGTGTTACCCTGCTGGTGAGAGCTGGGGGAAATAGGAACAAGCACTAGCTCAATCTACACTTAGACTTCTAAGGAAATTGAGCTTCCTCAGCTTCCTCGGTCATTAAATTGCATTAAAATTTCAATAGTCAATTTCAGCCCACTTCAGTTTGGAGGAACTTGGATTAGAAGTTCCAGAAAAATAATTCCTATTTTCATTGTTACTATTTCTATTTCACAGATGAATTAATTTGCAGCACTACATGGGTAGCTGATTTTTATAGGACTACAGAGGAAATGCATTTCTTACCATTCCTAAGGGATTTTGTTTTTCTTTTTTTAATCCTAGATCTCCTACCCATTCTCTCCAGTAAAGCCTAAAGTTGCACCTGAAGGAAACAGATGTGGAGCAGTCATTCTCAATAGAAGTCATGGGCATCACAGGAGAGTAATTGGCATTAATGAATATGTTTAACATCGTTAAGCTGACTACACATTTGCACAACTCCCCTAAAAGCTTCCTAACAGCATCCTCTGAGGGGTGCCTAGCAATTTCGTAGAAAGTTCCTTAGACGCTTCTCAATAGCATGGGGGAAAAATTCTGTCCAGTGCTATAGAAGCACATTAACGTTTAGTAGTTCTGGGATTCACAAGTCCCATTTCTTCCGTGTTCAGTTCTACAACACGCCTCATACCTCTTCACAGCAGGTTCTCAATAAATATTCACAATCACATATTCTTAGTGGAAATTTAAATGGACACTGAGTTCTTCTCATCTCCAGAATTGATGTTTTGCCATCTTTTCACTAATAATCCCTGGAAAGTCTTGGGATTCCTATTGTAAATCTGAGGTATTCAGAGTTAATAAGAAAGAAGTCCTTTGTTCCATTTCTTCTAGTTCATGAATTAATCTCTTTAGTGTACGTTCATATGTTGAGGCAAGTTGAATTCCTTTGTGATAAGCAGGAAATAACATAATAGGAGTTCATGCAGAGAGTTCTTTCTGAGGAAAAGAAAATTAACACTTAGTAGCCCTACTCTGTGTGTGCTCTGGACTGGCAACTTTACATGTACTGTCTCATTTGAGCCTCACAACCACTTATAATGGGGGGAAAAGAGCACAAAGGTGTTAAGTCCATCTGACCTGGTCCTACATCTATCTGACCTCATTTTGCTTCCATCTCAACATGAACTATTTAATAATCATTGCATAATCCAATCGATTTCCAATGCAGTGCAGTTCTCATGGCCATGAGGTTCAAAGAGTTGATTCCCCTGCTCTCCAGTAAGTAAATTCTCGGATTCGTGACACCTTATAAGAATGCAAGGTCTAGCTGACGGTGCCTTGCCATGCTAGCAGTCAGCAGCTGTGCATCGCTGCAGGTTGCCTAGGACCAAACAAAAGAGGGTCAGACCTGCATTCCCACCATGTGTTCACCATCCAGATATCATTGCTGACATGTACACATAAGAAACTGTTTGACATTGAAACTGGACTCAGAACTGTTGGACAGTGAAATTGGGACTGAAACATTTTTTTGTTATTATATGTTTATTTCTAGTTTGCAGAAGCAAGATTTCTTAAAGAAAATAAATGGGGAAAAATAGATACAGAGGCAAAGAAGCATTGAACAGACTGTCAAACTACAGCGAGAAGGCAGAGGAGGTTGGGGGGGAGGGGGCTGAAAGAGATCAACCAAAGTACTTGTAAGCCTACATATAAGCATAACCAATGGATTCAAGACAATAGGGTAGGGGCAAGCAGGTGAGGGCATGTACTGGGGGAAGGGGAGGCCCGGAAAAGGTCAATGGGGGAAAAAAACGAGACATATGTACTACTATTTGTAATACTTTAAACAATAAAAAAATTAATTATTAAAAAAAAGAATGCAAGGTCTAGATAAAGTCTGGAGCTTTTCTCCTTCACATGTTAACCTACCATATAGTGTGCTCAACATGTGGTATACTTTCATAAAATCTTAGGGAAAAATGGTTTTGGAATTCTCCAAATGAAATCCATACTGGACCAGGACTCCCCAGATGTCCCCCACAGAATATATTGACTCCAACAAAGCATTTATCTCAGCCCATGAACAAATAACCAATTTCACCCGTGTCTACAACTGCATCCCCAAAGAACAGGGTTCATAAAATCATTTATTCATTCAAGAAATGTGATTTGAGCATCCATTTTTTGGCTGGTACAATTGCAGGCACTCAGGATACACCAGTGAACAGAGCAAAATATTCCAGCCCTCAGGGAGCTTGCATTTCAGCAGGAAGGAGACAAGAAATAGTAGATATAATAAACAAGTAAATTACACATCATATATCAGGAGGCGATAGAGGCTAAAGAAAAATATCTAGCATTGCAAAGGGACTCAGGAATGTGAGGATAGCACAGTTTGCAAGTTTAAATAGGACATCAGATTAGACCCCACTGAGAAGCTGATATTTGAGCAAAGATTTAAATGAAGTAATGTGGTAAGGCATGAGCATATCTGGGGAAAGAAAGACCCCGAAAGATATAGAAAAGCCCTAGGATAGAAGCATGCTTGGCATGTTTGAAGAAGCAAAGAAGCCTGTGTTGCCAGAGCAGAGTGGGCATGAGTCAGACTATGAAGAGCTCTGTAGGACAGTGTAAGGACTAGGCTTTATCTGATGGCAGCGGGTAGTGGTGGAGGTGCTGCCTGCCCCAAATGGGCCCTGACAAGAATAGCACCATGGCAGGATGGTGGAACAGGTGAGCAGGTGGCACCAAGCCAAGGTGGGTGCGAGCAGGGGCCTGATCACCATGCTGATCGCCCCACAGATGGGATGGTGGGTCAGGTGAGGGGACGGTGCCAGGCCAAGACAGGAGCCAGGCAGGGCTGTGCAACTGTGAGACTCAAGGCACAATATGGGGCCCAATCTCCATAGGCCACCCTAAGGAAACCCACCTATGCACGAATTCATGCACCAGGCCTCTAGTTATAGTAATAATTAAGATGGGAAGTGATAGCACCTTGGACCAGTGGGAGTAGTAAAAGTAGTGAGAAGTGGTCAAATTCTGGAGATACATTGCAGAAAGAATTAACAGTATTTGCTGATGAACTACATGTGGCGTATGAGAAAGAAGAGTACAATGACTGGTCTGGGCCTGAGCAATCGGAAAGAAGAATTGGCTCTCAACTAAAATGAAGAAAATGGGATTTTTAAAGAGATGCATCAGAAAAAGTTTTAAATACATTAAATCTGAAATATTTATGAGACATCTCAGCAGAAAACTATTAAGCAGTCAAAAATATTACTTCAGAGTTAGTAAGAGAAATCTGATAGGATGACATAAATTGGGGGTTATTTTGTGTTTGTTTGTTTATTTCAACCACTTGGTTGCATGAGCTCACAGATGAAGTGAATGCAGGTAGATGAGGCATCCAGGAAGTCTGCCAGGTAAACTAATGTCACGAGGTATGGGAGGTGAGGAGGAACCGGCAATGGCATCTGAGAAGGAGCAGCCAGTGATTCAGAAAGAACAGAGGGCCTGGTGTCCTGGAAGCCAAAAAAAGAAAGTTTACTGAAGAGAAGAGACATCATTGTATCCATTGCTGGGAGGCTTTGAAGGTAAATGTCATGAGAAGCTGTGAAATCCTCTTCCCTGTTCCAGTTTTCTCTGTGAAAATGGAGGTTGGTATAAAAGTGTTGAAGCTTTGGAAGTACAAAATAACAAAATGGCTATCAAGCAGAGAAGAGTGACTGGATTAACAATCTTTGGTATGACTGTTGGTGAGCACTCAGAGCCCCACTGAGGTTCAAGGTCAGAAATTTAAAGAGAAACTAGTCAATGTAGTTATGTATTTTTCTTAAGCCATCTGAGTGCTGGCCAGGTGAAGTTAGAGAGTTGGATTTAATCTAAGTTGAGGGTTAGAGAAGGGGGCATGGTGAAGGGGGTGGGACAAAAGAGAGTGTAGCTATAGAGCATGGAGGTTAGGCTGGACATGGGGTGAGTAACAGTGTGGGTCACTGGATGACTAATGCCTCTACTCAGACGGGCTCTGAGAAGACCCAAGGTGCCATGTGTTGCATTTCTGAACAGTGACTGGGGACCCTGTATATTCAGGCTCCTGGACCAAAACACTGAAGGCCTGGACAGAGCCAATATAAATCTGTGAGTGTCATCCATTATATGATTTTGCTCAAATCACATTTTCCTCTATCCACTTTTTTCCCTTCCATCTACAATTTAGAGATAATAATTTCCTCCCACGATTATGAAACATAGGTAAAGACTTTAAAATCCTTGAGGAAAATCATAAGCATTATGATAAATTAAAATGTCTTTATATTTTCACTGTTTGCAAAAGTGTGTTCTCCACATGGTTTATACAAAAACTCTGTTTATCCTTATCCTATATAATAAAAAGCCAATATGCAAATTGACCCAAATGGCAGAACAACAAATCGCTATGATGTACACTGACCACCAGGGGGCAGACACTCAATGTAGTGTAGAAGCTGGGCTCATGTCCGGAAAGTGTAGTTGCAGTGGCAGGAACCTCTCCTTCCTCCTTCACTGCACTAAGGAGCAGCGAGCATGTGGGCGGTAAGGAGTGAGGGGTCCTGGACTGCAAGAGGGATCCTGGATTGCTAGAGGGATATCCACCAAGGAGTCCCAGACTTCGAGAGGATGCAGGCCGAGCTAAGGCCCTCCCCTACCTCCACACCCCTACCCCCAGGGCACAAATTTCGTGTACTGGGCCTCTAATTACCTATATAAATAAATCTTACTACTGACCTCAATTGTTTCAATGGTCTTTCTTTTAAGTTTCTTTCACTTTTGCCAATTTAACATCTTGCTGATGTTGAAATACCAAGAATTAAATGCTAACTTCCTGGAAATTTATTATATTAAAAAAAGAAGAAGAAAGAAAATGAATGTGACAGACAGTACACATTTAATACTCAATTTCATCTTCAAAACAATGCTATGGGGTTTTTTATTATCAACCTCATTTTACAATGAGAAAACAGAGCTCAGAGAAATTATGTAATTTGTCTGCAGACACATTGATTTAACTGATGAGCCCAAATTCTAACACAGTATACCAAATTATATACCCTTTCATGTGGTAATATGTTATATCAAATTACATACCCTTACATGTGGTTCTATTTCAATAAAACTCTAAATGTATGAAATAATCTGAAGCAACATTAAAGAATATTTCCAAAAAGTAGGAAGAAAGATGTCTGAAGCAGCTGTGAGATACTACTCCCAAAAGCTTAAATTGTGTAATCCCCTCCACAATCTCCCCATCCTGCCCCCCCCCACACACACACACACAATTAATTCTGATCTTTCCCTCCTCACCTGTACCACCCATTTCCCCACCACAAAAGAAGTGTGGCTGCTACAAATAAGAGAAAGGAGAAGTACTCACAGAAAAAAATATATGAAAGTCCTCACTACCAGCAATATGGGAAACCATGGGATTATTTGGTGGTGACACTGACCTCAGGGAAATCAACGCTTGCTTGCTTAAATAATAAGGGAAATAAGACTACTCCCATTCCAGAGAAGCCATGGACTATGCCCTAGACAGAGTTGTCAGTGCTGACACCAGGCCAGGCCTTGAGATATGGTCTCGTGGCCCCCTCCCATGTAGGCCTTCTTTCCCAGAGGCCTGGAAGTCTCATTCCAAATGTGGGAGACAGAAGAGCTAGGAAAAGTAGAAATAGAAAAGGTTTCCTCCATATGAGAAGAATGGGGGGAGGGGGGGGCCAGAATTTGAAAGGCACATTTTTCTCTGGCCCTGCCCTTAATAAAATGTAACTCCCTTTCTCTAAGTAGGGCTTGTTTTTTGTTTTTGTTTTTTTCCGGTCTTCTGTAACAACTGTAAAGATCTGTTCAATGACTAAGAGGTACCAGGAACATTGGTGAAAAGATGAATGGAAACATAGGTTAATCTGCATGAGTAATTTGGAATACTTTCATAAACTGAATTCTATTTTTATTTTGTTGGTGTTGTTGTTTCCAAAGAATTGTTATGCCCGTGAATTTAAGGGCTCTGAATCGCAGACAAAACTGGTAAAGAAGGGAGAGAAAACACTGTTACAGACAGGGCAGTTTCCCAAAGAGCTGCAGCCCAATTGTGAAGTGTTTTAATTGCTAAAAATGTAGCCGAAGGAAGTTAGGATGGTGAGAGAGTAGCTTGTCCAGTAAAGCATTTCAAACTAATATACAAGCATTGTCATAATGTGTCTAATTCTTGAAAAACAAAGCTCCTTTCTTCAAGCAAAAAGTTTCTCCTAGCAAAAACATTCATACATCTTTCATATATCTGTCAACTCCTGGGCATTTTGCTCTAGAAATAATAGCACTATTTCTTGGCAACCAAGTGCATTGAGAGTAGATTCTGTTTGAATGAAGCAGAAAAGCTGAGCTAGAACAGAATCATAGCTGTTCGAATGCCTTTTATGGGAACTGAGATAAAAGAAAAAGTAAAAGGATTTGGGTTGCCAGGTTGCTGCAGTTACATTCATTGTATAAAACTAGGATTTACTAAGGAAAGGTACATAAATCATGATTTCACTATAGTCCCTGTCTATTAAAAGAGAATTTTTTTTATGAAAAAAAAAAGTTACTTTAGAGCATCCTGTCCAGCATGGCTCAGTGGTTGAGCGTCGACCTATGAACTAAGAAGTAATGATTCAATTCCTGCCTGGGTTGCTGGCTCCATCCCCAGTGTGGGGCATGCAGGAGGCAGCCAATCAATGATTCGATATTGATGTTTCAATAGCTCTCCTCCTCTCTGAAATCGATAAAAATATACTTTAAAAAATGTTCCTTTAAAGCCTATTATGCCACAAATCTCTGCAAGAGGGAAAGCTTGGGAAAGTGGGTGTTTTTTTTTTACCTTTTTCCCCCCTATTGACCTCCCCCCAGCCTATCCTACCCCCCAGAACATGCCCTCACCAGCCCCCCACCCCCAGTGTCTTGAAATTGGGACTCAAACATTTTTTATTCTCATATGTTTATTTCTAATCTGCAAGTGGGACTTTAAACTATGCTGTTACTTAACTGCCCCTACACACGCACAATGAACTGTCACCCCACAGGCCAGACGCAGGGCTCACTCAGCTCGCCAAAACACATGTGGTCTGTCTGAGGGACCCGCATCTGAGATGCTCACACTGACCAGCTTAGCCATTTCACCCTGCCAGCCTGGGAAGGAGAGCCCAGCCACATCATCACAATGATCACACCTCGAGAAAACCACCCCTGGGTCATAAAGGCTCTTGGTTCAAACAGCCATGTCCTCATTCTTACCAACAGCAGGGGTGCTTCTCCCCAAAAGTTGTGCTCCAAGTGGAGAAGTGTCTTTCAGCACATCCTTGAATTAAATCAGCACACCAGTGCAGGCACCTCGGGGAGCCATGAGGCACGGCCTTGCTGTCCTCATCACATTCTCCCTCGAATCTATCCCTAGTGGGGCTCGAACGCCCCACAGAATTGCTACTGCAGTCAGAGTCCAGAGCAAAGGAAAGCCCTGTCATCAAGGAGGAGAGTGTTCTCATTTCTCCCCGGCTCCTCTGCATCACTGGCCCCATCCTGTGTGGGATGTCTGCGGGCTTGGAGGAAAACTGCTAATTTAGGAACTCCAGAGCCCCATGGCCAATCTCATTTGAGCCTAGAAAACTGGCTCAGATGTCCTAGGCATAGCATCCCTGAGGCTTATGTGTTTCTTTACAGAAGTCATGCCTGTCCGTGTAGCACGTGCCTTTCCATGTAACAACACATGCGTGTGCTTGATCCTCGGGATCTGCAGCCAATGTGCAGTAGGGAGCGCTGGGAACAAGGAGATCTGGGAAGGCAACAACACCCAGCTTCTTCTGATTCCAGTCACTCATGACCTGGAGGGCTCCTGGTGTGCTTTGTTGATTGGTTTGTGAAACCGTTTATTTTCTAAGAAGGCATAGGATGTTGTTTTTTACCTAGTGAAGAGAAGATGTAGAGTAATCTTGTATCACTGTCAAGGGACTTGAATAATTTAAAAGGCTTTCTTTCAGAGTCAAACATAAAAGTTCCCATGAAAGATGGAAACATTCTCCCAAAAACCATAAAAGGCAGAAAAAAAAAGTGGGTGTCCCAAAGGCTTGGGTGATTCCTAGTATGAATACCCACTGGCAGGGAAGTGCCAAGACCACAGCAGTGTAGAGAAAAAGAGAGAATACTGAAGTCAATGATGGGGTGAAACCCAGTCCTTTGCGCCCTAGGCTCAAAGTAAAGAAAAAAACATTTTTTTAAACAAACACCTTAATATCACTCAGAAATGACTATATCAGCCAATAAAGATGTGACACGCATGGGCATGGAATAAAATCAAGTTATCTGCTGAGAAGAATACAGCAAAGAAATATTCTGAATGGAATGGGCAGCTGGGATAGAATAGTGATTCTCTTTCTAACAAAAGAAAAACTTGCCTGACTTTTCAAAAGAGAAAAATCAATAAGCATGCATGGACTTACATTTCGAGAATGGGTATGTACAAAATGCTCAGAATAGTGTGCCCAATTATTTCACCAGTATTCTGTAACTTTCTTGTAATCCACTGCTCTGAGGGCAAAAAAACACTGCAAAAGGCATTTTACAGACAGATGATAATGGCTTTCAGTGTTTCTCAAATTGGCTTAAAGTCCATACCGTGTAAATTGCTAAAAGCCTATATGTAATTCTGAACCTCTTACAGGCCCCGAGACTCTGTGTGCTGGTAATAATTACATAGCCTGGATAGTTAACTTCTGACATAAAAAGAAATGAAGGTGAGAAAAGAAAATGCAGATCTTATCAACTTTTACTTAAAGCAAGGGCACAAATTGAAAAAAACCCAGAGGCATTCATTGGGGTGGGGATGGGGGGGGATCACTGTAGTCTGTCTTTCCATTGTTTTCCTTCAAGAAAGGGGAAAAATTTCTCCACGTTCACATCATTATTCTTTTTTCCGATTTCCCAGTGTTACAGTCTCATTCACTTTATGTTTTGTTTGGACATTCTTGCCTTAGTTCTGAGACCCCGTAGAGAAGGCCCGTGAGAGCACGCAGTGCTAACCCTCCCGTAGGAAGAGAAGCTTGAGCTCCTCCGACAGGAAGGAGCCCTCCACATACACACAGCACCAAAGAGCTCCTGCTTTCATGAAAAAAGAATTAGGAGAACCTGGGGAAGAGCAAGAAAATGTGGCATCTGTCCACCACTCTACTGGCGGGGGGGGATAAAATAAACTCATGAGACATCAAACCCCAGGCATGCAGACTATACACACACAGTCTCCATCTACACTAATTAAAAGGTAAGACATCCCAAAGACAAGAAATTACTAGACAGACCGCTCCACGACCATTGAAAATGTTACGGCACTGGAAGAAGTTTCCACAAAACTACTCTAGGAATATTTTCACAACCAGGGTTCAAGAGATTCCTTAAGGGGGAAAGGAGCTGTGCAATAATTTTAAATCACCTAAGGAAAAGTGCCACAAGGGACAAAACAGATTCCTAAAACAGCTAACACTAGACCCTGAGAGCCAAAAAAGAATATGAAATAAACTTTCTAGAATTATAAAGAAGCTGAAAGAATAAATAAGGACTATAATGAAAGACTAGAACACTATAAAGAAAGCTCCAGCTGAGCTTGAATAACTAAATAGTACTGTGAGTATAAAACCTGAATTCTTTTCATTTAAAATTCAATAGATGACAGTAATCTTCACCGAAGATTAGGAAATATATATTTTCTGTGTAAAAATAAAAACCAGGTAGGAAACAGAGTGGAATAAGAGATTCCCTAACTAATAGATTTGAAAAAGATAAAATAGCAATGATTAAATGCAAGAAAGGCACAAGATCATTATTAAAAAACACAAAAGAAGACATGAACAATTGAAGGTATACCATGTTGTTGGAAAGGAAGGCTCAATGTCATGATCTTAATGCTCCTTGAAAGTAATATATAAATTTAATACAATCCCAAAATATTAACTTTTTAACTAGATGAATTGGTCTTAAAGTTTATATAGAAAAATAAATCAAATAGGATAATCAAAACAAAAACTAAAAAAATCAAGATCAAAGGGGGATTATGAAACATTTTATCTAATATCAATAATCAAATCAATGTTGTATTGGCACATGAAAAGACAAATGTTATAGAAAAGGAAATCCAGAAATAGAGCCAGATATCTATGGTAATTCACCATATAATAAAAACGAAGTCACACCAATAGAGAAAATAGATCAGTAGAGAAACAAAATCTTGTTGGCACAATTCAGTAGCCATCTGGAAAAGTAAAGTAAACTCTGTAATTCCCATTCCACATTAGGGTAAATTAGAAGTGAAATTAATATTTAAATGTCTTTAAAAATAAAGTAATATCAGTAACAAGAGATGACATGGGAGAATTCCATTATTAGGTCTTTTTTATCTATAATTGAAAATCCAGAATCCACATGAGATAAGATTGATAAATTATTTAAAAATTTAAAAATGACAATAAAGCTTATAAGGAAAGTCAGAAGAAAACTTAAAAAAAAACACAGAAAAATAATTTTAAATCATATTGGAGACAAATAATACCACTCCCAATATATACGAGGTTCTTAGAAATTGATAAAGAAAACAAGAATTCAAAATAATAATGGACAAAAGATATGAACAGAGAGTTCACATAGAAATAATGGCTCTCAAACATCTGAAACAGAAAATTAAAATAGAAGTACACTTAGAAAATTTTTTTTACTTAATACACTAGCAACATTTCAAAAATTTAATCACATCTCAGTAAGACTGTGAGAAAACTGGTACTTTGTGCATTTCTTGAGTAAATAGGTACTACTCCTAAGAAGGACAATATAACAATATCTATCACAATTATAAGTGAATCTATCCTTTGACCTGTTAAATTCACTGCCATACATTTGAAATTACTTATGTCAAAGCCATGTGTAATAGCAAGACAAAGGAAACAATACAAATATCTACCAATATGGACTGATTAAATAATGTATGGTATTCCTATCTAATAAAATAGTAATATGCAAATTGACCAGACCTCCACTACACCTATTAGCCATGACAAACAGCCATGCCTAACAGCCAATCAGGAGCAATATGCAAATTAACCCCCAACCAAGATGGCTGTGGCAACAGAGAGCAGGAGGGAGGCTTGGGTTTCCTCGGCAATGGAAGAAGCCAAGCTTTCCACACACCCTGGCAGTCTCAGGCCTCCACTCAATGCTACAAAGTTTCAATTATAGAATCCCAACAGGAATTGAGTCAGCCACTGAACTGGAGAGAGGAGGAGGCTAGGGTTGCCACTGGCGATTGAGGAAGCCAAGCTTCTGCAGCCCTGACCTGCCTTGACCTCTGCTTTAAGACTACAAAGTTTCAATTATAGAAGGTAAATATCCCAAGAGAAATGGCTGTGGCCATAGAGTGAGCAGGAGGCTTGGCTCCACTCCAGGTTGCAAAGTTCAATTGTAGAAGATAAATAAGTCCCAGATACCAGGGCCTTCGCTTGGGTTCTGGGGGTCGTGGCAGGCCTACCAACTACCACAGGCCCCACGCCCAGGCAGCCCCATGCCCCAAGGGAACCCTCACCCTAATCCGGGTCATCCTTCATGGCAAACCAGTTGGCCCTCATGCTTGCACCAGGCCTCTATCTTATGTAATAAAAGAGTAATATGCAGACTGACAATCATTCCAACATACAAGAGGGCTGCTCCCATGTGGTCAAAGATCCTGCCCCGATGTGGACACAAGATGGCCACCATAAGATGGCCTGTAAGGGAGTGCAGTTGGGGGCAATCAAGCCTGCAGGAAAGGGCAATTAGGGGTGACCAGGGTGGCAGAGGAGGGAAGTTGGGGGCAACTGGGCCTGCAGGGAAGGGCAGTTGTGGAGGACCCAGGCCTGCAGGGGAGGGTAGTTAGGGGCAAACAGGCTAGCAGGGGAGCAGTTAGGCATCAATCAGGCTGGCAGGGGAGTGGTTAGGGGGTGATCAGACTGACAGGGAGAAGCAGTTAGGGGCAATAAGGAAGGCAAGCAGGCAAGCAGTTGGGAGCTAGCAGTCCTGGATTGTGAGGGGGATGTCTGACTGCCTGTTTAGGCCTGATCCTACCAGAATCGGGCCTACACGAGCAATCAGACATCCCTCAAAGGGTCCCAGATTGGAGAGGGTGCAGACTGGACAGAGGGACACCCCCTGACCCCAGTGCATAAATTTCATGCACTCGGCCCCTAGTATGTATCTAATGGAATATGGTACAGCAGGAAAAAAACAGACCTTTCCATATACCATTATAGAAACATCTCCAAGTTATATTGTTAAGTGGAAAAAAATCAAGGTACATTACAGAGAATAAATATGCTAACTTAGGTGTATCAAATAGAAAAGATTAAAAATCTAGTGAAATATCCATATTAATACAATTATGCATACAGAAACTCTGGAAGCAGATAACTTCACTAAAAACAGTGGTTATTTTTGAGAGGGTTTGATGTCAACAATGGAAGACTTTTCATTATTCAGTTAGCCCTTGAATAATGTGGAAATTAAGGGTGCCAAATGCTTATGCAGTATATATACATGTATAACTTTTGACTCCCCCAAAACTCTAGTAACAATATATTGATGGCTAAAAGCGATAGTAATAGAACTAATAGTGAATTAACACTTATTTTGCATATTATATGTATTATATATTGTATGTTTATTTTAAAAAGTAAGCTAGAGATTAAGATAATATTTTAAAAATCATGAAAGAAAGGAGAAAGAAAGAAAGAAAGGTTTGCAATATTTATTGGGGGAAAAAATCTGGGTATATGTGCACCATGCAATTCAAACCTGTGTTTTCCTGAGTAAGGATTAACTCTACACATTTTAATACTTTCTGTTTTTTGAACCATGTGAACGTATTACTATATTCAAAAATTAAATTTAAAATGTATAAAAATGTTTAAGCTCAATGATAATTTAAAAAATTAATATCTAGAAAATTATATACAGCCTACACCTATAAAATTAGGAATTATTATTAATAATAAATTCCCAATTTGACACTGGTCTAATAGGGGGGAAAAAGCAAGCTTAAACATAGCAGCAATACTACAAACAGATACTCTCTTTATTTGGATTAATCTTATAGGTGTTTAAATCTTTATATCTTCTGATTCATCAAGTAAAGCACTGAAAATATATCCTACAGAAAAAAATATTCCACTGGATTAAGATTTACTTCTAAGAATGTAAGGGTGGGGAGGGATAGAAATTGAAGAGCTTAGGATCCAATAATACTTCAATTTTATCTACACATTTTATTAAAAATAAAATAACTATGAAATAAATATAGTAACACTTGTTCAATCCCAAGTGACAGGTATCGGGGTATCATGTTATTCTCCCTACTTCTTGTACATTATTTACTTATTTTTTTAAAGTTACATAAAATTGCAGAAACCGTTTTGGCTCAGTGGATAGAGCATTGGCCTGCGGACTGAAAGGTCCCAGGTTCGATTCCAGTCAAGGGCATGTACCATGGCTGCGGGCACATCCCCAGCAGGTGGTGTGCAAGAGGCAGCTGATCGATGTTTCTCTCTCATTGATGTTTCTGACTTTCTATCCCTCTCCCTTCCTCTCTATGAAAAAATCAATAAAATATTTTTAAAAAATAAAGTTACATAAAATTACTCATATGAATGAACAACATAGGTTTTTAGGATGCATAGTAAGAAGGGAAACCATAAAAATACTGGAGGAATCCACAGGCAGAAAAATCTCAGACATATGCCGAAGGAACTTATTCAATGATACTGCTCTTAAAGCAATGGAAACTAAAGAGAAAATAAGCAAATGGGACTATATCAAAATAAAAAGCTTTTGCACAGCAAAAGAAACCATCAACAAAACAACAAAAAATCCCACTGCATGGGAGAACATATTTGCCAATGTCACCACAGGCAAGGGTTTAATCTCCAACATTTACAGGGAACTCATACAACTTAACAAAAGGAAGATAAACAATCCAATGAAAAAATGGGCAATGGACCTAAATAGATACTTTTCAAAGGAGGAAAGAAGGAAGGCTAAGTAAGAGACATATGAAAACATACTCAAAGTCACTAATTATCCGAGAGATGCAAATCAAAACAACAATGAGGTATCATCTCATACCTATCAGAATGGCAATCATCAACAAATCAACGAACGACAAGTGTTGGCGAGGATGTGGAGAAAAGGGAACTCTTTTGCACTGCTGGTGGGAATGCAGACTGGTGCAGCCACTGTGGAGAACAGTATGGAGTTTCCTCAAAAAACTAAAAATGGAACTCCCATTTGACCCAGTGATCTTAATTTTAGGAATATATCCCAAGAAACTAGAAACACGAATCAGAAAGGATTTATGCACCCCTATGTTCATTGCAGCACAATTCATCATAGCTAAGATTTGGAAACAGCCTAAGTGTCCATCAGCAGATGATTGGATTAAAAAACTGTGCTATATCTACACAATGGAATACTACTCTGCAGTAAAAAAAGGAGTTCTTACCATTTGCAACAACATGGATAGAACTGGAAAACATTATGCTAAGTGAAAGAAGCCAGTCAGAGAAACACAAATACCACATGATCTCACTCATTTGTGGAGTATAATGAACAACATAAACTGATGAACAAGGACAGATTCAGAGGCAGAGAAACATCAACCAGAATGCTAGACCTCAGGGAGAAGGTAGGGGAGGGAGGAGGAAAAGAGGAGAGATCAACCAAAGGACTTGTATGCATGAATATAAGCCCAACCAATGGACATGAACACCAGGAGGGTAAGGGCATGAGTGGGTTGGGAGAGTTAATTTTAAAAAAGAAGAAGAAAAAAAATTATCCATGTGAGTGAACAACATAGTTTTATAGCATACATAATAAGGAATTTGCTCGAGGATGATAAGAACTCTGATATGTACATACTTATACATCATTTAATATTGTATGAATGATATTTTAACACATTAAAGTGTTCACTTCATGCAAAGTGAAACTAAATTATGAAATTCAGAAGACTAGAAGAGATTTAATGCTACAGATTTCAAACATTGGTGAATATTCTCACCAGGAGGATTTTTATGAATTCCAAGATCTAATATTGTATCTATAAAATCTGGTTCTCCAGAAAGACAGCTGGGAAAAATATTTTAAATTATCAAAATCAGAGGCTCACTGAACCAAGGTATAGAATAGTGTTTCTTTTTTTAAAATATATTTTTATTTATTTCAGAGAGGACGGGAACAGGAGGGATAAATAGAAACATCAATGATGAGAGAGAATCATTGACTGGCTGCCTCCTGCACACCCCCTATGGGGAACAAATCCACAACCAGGCATGTGCCCGTGACTGGAATTAAACCCAGGACCCTTCAGTTTATATGCTGAGGACCTATTCACTGAGCCAAACTGGCTAGAGCTAGTGCTTCTTGAAGTATGGAAAAGAACCCTCTCCAGTGCTTAGGAACATTACAGAATTTTCGACCCTATCCAAAATTTATTCTAATCTATCCTTCTGATGTTGGTGCCCTGGGAATCTGCATGTTAGGAAAGCACCTTGGTTTATTCTGATACGAGGCTTTAGAGACACTGCTATAATCATTGATGATTTTTTTCTTTCTCACTAAAAAAGAACTGTGCTCAAGATATACCTGAAATGATGAAGGCTAAGTATAAGGCAAGAGCTGATTACATGCCAAAAGGTGTTCCCAAAGGAGGTCATAAAATCTACTGTCCTGGAAATGCTGAAAAACGTAGTCTTGCTTGGTAGCAGAAGGCTAAACTAATGACCTCTGAAAAGCTTTCACAGTGCTCTGTTTGTAGATATAATTAAATGCCAAAAGGAAAGGGGAATAAGAAATCGAATGGGATTTCAGGTGATAAGTTGATAATACAATAATGGGATAGGCAGGAACAATTTTGATGCTACTTTGAAGCTGCTCAATGAGTTTTCAAAAACTTTAGGGCTGAAGAAGTATGTCAGATTCGTGTGGGGTCTTCCACTTCTTTAGTGACCCACAGGGTCGCAGGTGAGCAGAATAGGTGCTCTGGTTTATTTCAGGTGAAATTCAGAGGAAGGTCAATGTTAACTTTCATTATTCCCAGAGTCTTGCTGAGAGTGTATAAAGGAGTTGCCAATCCTGAGCAACCCATTTACCCCTCCCCTTTTTTAAATAATATGTTTTATTGATTTTTTACAGAGAGGAAGGAGAGGGATAGAGAGTTGGAAACATTAATGAGAGAGAAACATCGATCAGCTGCCTCCTGCACACCCCCTACTGGGGATGTGCCAGCAACCAAGGTACATGTCCTTGACCAGAATCAAATCTGGGACCCTTGTGTTCGCAGGCTGATGCTCTATCCACTGAACCAAACCAATTTGGGCCATTTACCCCTTTTAAAATTTGCACACACACACACATATGCATACACACACGCACATACACAATATGTACACCAAGAAGCATGCTTTTGAAAAGAATAATGAACCACACATTCCTTTATAATGAGCAACCCAGCTACCTTTAGTTTCAGAGACAGGAAACATGAGTAAATTGTGTCATAAAGGAGAGAACACTGAACTCAGAATGAAAACTCTGAGTCTAGATTTGGGTTGTAACCTTTCCTAGATATATCATTTATACCCTGTTGTGTGTGTGTAGCAGCTTTCAAATGCATTCAATACAACATTATTTTCAAGTGAAGTGGAGCAAAGGTAAGATAAAAGCAGAAAATGAAATTTTGAAAATCACTGTAAGATCAGCTCCCAAGATAGTGTCATTATTACCTTAATATTTTGTTATTGTTGGCCACAAATTTGGTTATGAACCTTCTAGAAGGCAAGACGACCGAAAAAGCATGCTCAGTTACATGATTTACAGAGTCCATGAGACTGAAAAACAGGTTTTCATAAGAAGTGCAAGTATTACTGGCACTGAGTCCAGAGAGAAATGTTTCCTGTGGGGGTTTTATAGTGAGGACTAATGCAATGAACAATGTCTCCAAACAGCTTTAGAATAAGCAGAAGAATGAGCTCCTTATCATGTACCTAGCATACCTCCACAAATGCCACAATGTTCCTAAACAACAATGCTGTAAAGCCAGTGCCACAAGAGACTACACGATGTGTTAGGTACAGTCCCAATAGAGGCTTGAAATATCTGGGGTGGAGGTCACAAATGGGCAGAAAATCGGCTACATTTGGCCCATGAATATATTTTATTGGTCCATGTGGGGCTTTTTAATTTATTATTATTATTTCCCATTTTTAAATTGGGCGATTTTAATTAAGGTCCAATTTCAATCTGTTCGGCATCGCTCAATGAGTGAGTGTAGACCTATGAACCAGGAGGTCACAGTTCAACTCCCAATCAAGGCTCATGCCTGGGTTGCAGGCTGGATTCCCAGTCAGGGTGTTGGGGGGAGAGGCTGATATAGGAGGCAGCTGATCAATGGTTTTCTCTCATCACTGATGTTTCTATCACTCTGTCCCTCTCCCTTCCTCTCTGAAATCAATAAAAATGTATATTTTTAAAAAGGCAATGAGATAACTCTAGTTTTCTTAAAAAATTAGTATCTATAGTACTGTCTTTTTAAAAGAGCTACACAAAATATATCATACCTCCTTCCAGTTTTTTGCCTTTTAACTCTTAGACTAAATTAAAAGAATGTTTATCTAAAGAAGGGATCTGTAGACAAATGGATGGGAAGGAGGGATGCTACTTTCCACTGTCATAAAAGACATGGTGGTTTATCTTTCTGGCAAAGGGGATTAATTCAGGAAGGTGATGGTTGGGTAAGTAAATGAAAACATAATCAGTCAGCAGTAAATGGCAAATTAAAACCACAGTGAGATGTTACTTCATACCCACTAGAATGGATATAGTAAAAAAGTCAAATAATAGAGAGAACCAAGATGGCGGCATAGGTAAACACCTATACTTGCTGCCTCTCACAACCACATCAAAATTACAACTAAAATGCAGAAAAACTACCACCCAGAACTGCAGGAAAGCTGGCTGAGTGGAAATTCCACAACTAGAGAAGTGAAGAAGGCACACTGAGACTGGTAAGAGGTGTGGAGGCATAGAAAGTACTGGCACCTGGATGTGCTGCTCTTTTAATTGAGAGGGAGATACAATCTCCCATTTTCTCTGAACTCCAGTTCCAGGTGAGACTCTGAGGGACCCAGACACAGACGGGGGAAAACTGGACTGTCTGGTATCAGGACAGGAATGTGAGAGCGGCTTTCTCTCAGAGGTGCTCGCAGTTATCATTGTTCCTGCATGGGGATGGGGACACAGAAGGCAGAGACCAAGGAACCTCTCCGATGCAGGGCTTGCTGTTTGCTCCACCCTGGTGATTCCCAGAGACCTTGCCACACCCAATTTACAGCCCCACACAAGCTGTGCGCATTGGCTTTGCATATGAATGCCATGTCTTTTCTCTGCCTAAAACCTGCCAAACTGCAGCTGGGTCAGAGATCCCCAGAGCTTGCAAAAGAAGGCCCAAGGCCTGGTAGTAGCAGCTGGCCTTGCTTCACAGCTGGGCCTCGTCTGGGAACTTCCAAACCCAATATAAAAAGGAGAAATCTTCAGATGTCTCCGTAGCTTCTACTGGGCAGCCCCAGACAGTGGCTGACCTTACACCTCCTTGGGGATCCAAGAGCCAGTGTACCCAGATAATACCAGATTACAACTCTTCAGATCCATAAGAGACACACTGGAGGATCAGATGCAGTGAGCACCAAAGCCCCACTGAAGCAAGTCCTGCCCCATAAGGGTGTCTCCTGCACAACAGATCTTCCAGTATAGACACAGCTGGTCATCACAGCCAATTGGCCTGGAGATCAATTCCTCCAGTGATACCAATAGCAATCAAAGGTTAACTACAACAAGATTGTGTAAACAGCCCACAAAGGGGTGCACCAAGAGCATGCACCTCAGGTGATTGAGGAGACTGAGCCACTGGGCCCTATAGGACCCCTACTACATAAGGCTACTCTATCAACTCAAGGAGACTTAGCAGCTACATAGAAACAAACATAGGGAAGCATCCAAAATGCAGAGACAAAGAAGTTGCAAATGAAAGAAATGGATGAAAGCAAAATATTGGATATAGAGTTCAAAATCACAATTATAAGATTACTCAAGAATCTTCTAGAAACCTCCAAAAAATTTAGTGAGACCCTCAAGGATATGAAAAAGGATCAATCAGAAATTAATCATACACTGACTGAAATAAAGAATAATACTCAGCTGAAACCAGTTTGGCTCAGTGGATAGAGTGTGTGTAGGAGGCAGCTGATTGATGTTTCTCTCTCATCGATGTTTCTAACTTTCTATCCCTTTCTCTATGTAAAAAAATCAATAAGATATATTTTAAAAAAAGAATAATACTCAGAGATTCAACAGTAGACTAGAGGATCCCAAGAATCAAGTCAAAGATTTGAAATATGAAGAAGCAATGAACACCCAACAGGAAAAGCAAAAAAGGACTCCAAAAATATGAAGATAGTGTAAGGAGCCTCTGGGACAACTTCAAGCATACCAACATCCAAATTATGAGAGTGCCAGAAGAAGAGAGAGCAAAATATTAAAGCCTATTTGAAAAAATAATGACAGAAAACATCCCCTACCTGCTGAAAGAAATAGACTTATAAATCCAGGAAGTGCAGAGAACCCCAAACAAGAAGAATCCAAAGAGGACCACACCAAGACACATCATAATTAAAATGCCAAGGGCAAAAGACAAAGAGAATCTTAAAAGCAGCAAGAAAAAAACAGTTATCTACAAGGGAGCACCCATACAATTGTCAGCTGATTTCTCAGCAGAAACTATGCAGGCCAGATAGGAGTGGCAAGAAATATACAAAGTAATGAATAGTAAGAACCTATAACCAAGATTACTCTACCCAACAAAGCTATTATTTAGAATTGAAGGTTAGATAAAGAGTTTCACAGATGAAAAAAAGTTAAAGGAGTTCATCACCATCGAACCAGTATTATATGAAATGCTGAAGGGAATTCTCTAAGCAGAGGAAGAAGAAAAAAGTAAAGATAAAAAATTATGAACAACAAAGTGACAACAAATACATATCTATCAACAAGTGAACCTTGCCAAAACCCGTTTGGCTCAGTGGTAGAGTGTCGGCCTTTGGACTGAAAGGTCCCGGGTTTGATTGCAGTCAAGGGCATGTACCTTGGCTGTGGGCACATCTCCTGTAGGGGGTGTGCAAGAGGCAGATGACTGATGTTTCTCTCTCATCGATGTTTCTGACTTTCTATCCTTCTCTCTTCCTCTCTGTAAAAAATCAATAAAATATATATATTTTTTAAAAAACAAAAAACAAGTGAACCTAAAAATTAAATGAATAAAAAACATGATGAACAGATCAAACTGGTGAAAGTAATAGAATCAGGGGCATGAAAGGGAACAGACTAACAATTCTCACGGGGAGGGATTGTGGCGGGTGCAGGAAGAGATTGGACAAAGAGCTTACACCTATGGACAAGGTCAGTGGGTGTGGGGAAGGCCTGGAGTGGGGTGGGAACCAGGTGGAGGTGAGCTATGGGAGGAAAAAAGAAGAACATCTGTAATAATCTGAACAATAAAGTTTTTTTTTTAATGCAGGCCCTAAGTGGGCAGCAAAAAAAAAAAAAAAAGTCAATAATAAAGTGTTGGTGAGATTGAGGAGAAATTGGAACACTCTCACAAGGCTGATAGGAATGCAAATTAGTACAGCTACTTCAGCAAACAATCTGGAAGTTCTTCAAAATGTAAAAATAGTGTTACCATATTATCAACTCCTCAATATATGCCCAAATGAAATAAACACGTATGTCCACACAAGAACTTGTACATGAATTTTCTAACAACATTATTCATAATAGTCAGAAAGTGGAAACAACTCAAAAGCCCATCAACTCTTGAATGAATAAAGTGTGGTACATCCTTACAATAAAAAGAAATGAAACATTGATATGTACTGCTATGTGGATCATTGAAACATTATGCTAAGTGAAAGAAGCCAGTTACAAAGGATCACCTATCATTTGTTTCCATTTATGTGAAATTTCCAGAATAAGCAAATCTATAAAGGCAGAAGGTAAATCAGCAATTGTGTGGTGATTGTGGAGATACGGAGATAGAAGGGAATAGTTAAGAGGTATGGTATTTCTGTCTCATTAATGAAGATATTCTAAAGTTGATTTGTGGTGATGAATGCATAACTCTGTGAATAAACTAAAAACCATTGAATTGTGGGTGAGTCATATGAAATATGAAATACATCTTAATCAAGCTATTAAAAATGGAGATCACCATTAATTTTAAATTACAACAATCTATGGGTTTGCTATTTATTCTTATAAAACACCATTGCATTCCCCATTTGCTGGGTATTTTCAAATACTTGAAAAATAGTGTCCAGAACAGAGAAAACTTCTGTAACACTGTTTAACTCTACATTTCTGGCTTTCTCATAATCCTTGGGTATTACTATAATCTGTTATATAGGAGATCTAAAATTTTATTACAAACTCAACAGAATCCTAGTTGTTCTTTATAATAGCAAAACTAAAGGACAATGGTATCTGCTCACCCAGCCCCCCGGCATACCCACATGCCACCACTGTGACCATTTTTTTTCTCCCATTCTCTTGTGATTAAATGTACACTCAGATCCCAACAATCACACTCCACCCCTGTGATTCAATTCAGACTCAGAATAATCCAAGACTATCGTTCCTGAAGATTGAACCTGTAAAAGTGAGCAATGAGATAGCCAAACACTCTAGCTCTGAAACATGAAATAAGAAGCAGGGTGTGCATCTCCACTTAGTCAAAATCAGAAATGACATAGGAAGGGTAGAAAGGCTGATGAAAAATTCATCCACATTGATTTCACAATGCATCACTCTAAATATCTTGTGCCTTGGATTTTACTTTATATCTCATTTTCAGGGAAAAAGAAACAATAAATGCTCAGCCTTTCTGAAAAATGGTATTTTATCATGTTCCAGCATTACAATAGACATTTCTAGCATATACCTTAAGTCATTTTCAAATCTCCTGAAATCTCACTGATATGTATTCTTAGTGTTAGACTGAGAGAAATTTATACCAAGGAATTATTATCATGGTAGCAAAAATAAAAGATGTATTGTATACAATTTTAGCTCTTGATTAAAAGATTAGCTGTGTTTTTCAGACAGTTTCAAATGACACTGGGCCTAAATTTATCCATTTTAATATCAGTAAATATTGTCCTGACAAAAAGTGACCCCCCACATACCCAACAAGTTGAAATGAGCTGACTTAGCTGCCCAATTGTCAGCATGTGAGCTTGATCCAGGAAAAAAAAATTGTTCAGAATTATGATAAGTTTCATTGGATAACACTGGCTATTTCTACTGTTATCCATAGTTTTGTATTTCCTTTCATCCTGGGCCTTAGCCCAGACCTGCTGGGAAAGTAATAAAAGGGAGAAATAGAACTTATCATAATCTCTCTTCAAGCTGAGCATGGCATTATCACAACTTTAGTTCAGAAACAGCCTGACTCAACTGCAGGAAGGAGCCTATCCCTCACTTCATCCTTTCAAATCTTAGATGAGGAGGGCTTAGAAACATAGGTTTTAGCTTTTTAGTTCCTCTAAATAAATAAAAATAACAAAACTTCTAAAAAATTATCCCATCAGAAAAACCTTCACCCCATACATGTAATTATATTTATTTATAAATTATATATTTATTACTGTACTCATATATACTATAAACAATTTAAAAAGAAATTATCAGTGAAAATTGATAAGAAATATACTATATTCTTGAACAGTTTATTCGGTTAACAGTCCCAGACTGTGTTTGTCCCACTAAAAATAATGATAATGTTTTAGTGAGATAAAACAGTGTTGGGATAATCGCCTCTGTTCTGTGCATAGGTAAAAGGGAACTCCAAAGATAGAAAACGGGAAGTGTCTGCTCTGCCATTTTCTTGCTGTTCATTTGTGTTAGGGTTGTCTTCAATCTACAGTCTTATCCCTGAAATATTAAGTCATTTAGCTGTTTTTGAAGACTGATTTAATTATAATCTCTAACTCTTCTTAACCAGCACAAATAACATGCCAAATTTGCAATATGATAAAAAGAAACCAAAAATCAAGGATGTGATCACCTATCCTTCCATGTTGCAGAATTTTACTTGGAGTACATGATGGGCCAATAAACAGACAGAGTCAAGGTACTGCACACAGCTTGTGAATTAAATGTGAGTAAATCTTAGCTTCTCTTTTTCACATAATGATAATAATAAAGTTAATAATAATATTATTGTTAATAATAATAATAAAGTTACTATTATCAACATTATTATTATTATTATCATCATCAGCTTCTTACTCTATCACTGTAGTCCATTTGAAAAGAAAAATCATAGCCTACAAAGACTATCCAGCCAAAATGGTCTATGGAGAATCATGTCTCCCAAAAATATGAAAATCCAGTTGTGAAATAAACAAATTCCACTAAATACATTTATTGTTCTCCTGATTGCAGTCTAGTTTGAAAACTATGGGATTATATTGTAACAGAAAAGTCCCCCCCCCCCCAGTAAAAAACAACAACAACAACAACAACAATTTAACCTGCCTTTGTTTTGATAAGCACCTTTCCGAGTTGTGTATACAAATTTACCTGTGGGCGTCAGGTCAGAAATAAATTGCTCCAGCCCAGCCAGCGTGGCTTAGTGGTTGAGTATCAACTTATAAACCAGGAGATCACAGTTTGATTCCTGGTCAGGGCATCAGGTTGTGGGCTCAATCCCCAGTGTGGGGTGTGCAAGAGGTAACCAATCTCCCTCTCCCTTCCTCTCTGAGATCAATAAAATATTTTTCTAAAAAGAAATAAATTGCTCCATAAAATAGAGGGCATGTGACTTGAAGGAGGACAGGTAGAATCCAGACAAGAGAACACTGCCTGGGAAATGGTAAAGGAGGGATACCTCATGCAGCACTACTGAGAAAGGACTTCATTTAAAATGGATTTTGAGTTGTTTTCTGTAGGTGCAGATATATACCCACTCCTTCCTCTCTTCTCCTTCAGTAAAATCTACTTTGCTTACTCATGCATTTATCATCACAGAGAAACTTGAAGAAACCCTGAATTCTGTGTCCAGCTGACTTTGGGTTCTAATACAGACAGAAGTTAGAGGCCAGAGAAGGATCAACATAGGTATGACAATAATAATACAAAAATGAGACCAGATTCTCATTAACATCAAATTTGTGACGAGGTAAAATTGATAAGGGATCTTCTTACTCTCCATGTTCCCTCGAATAGAACCATAAATTAAATGTATGTCTACTTACATACCTTAAAACATTTTTCAATGCATTCAAATGTACATGAATGTTTTGCTTAAAGTTGGAAAGCTTTACCACACTGCAAAACCTTCAGAGTTCATTTAGATGAATGCACTGTAGTTTAAAGCATTGAATAAAAAACTTCCTATAAATAGGATGTGACTGAACAAAGCAGAGACAGGAGAAAATGAGGCTGGCTCAGGGCAAATGAGAATAGCAGTAGACCTGAGGCAGGAAAACAGCCAGGCAGACTGAATTAGAAGTCTCATCTGTGTAGAATCAATACTTAGGTTACGATTAACCTAGTTATTAATAATAGGAAAGTAGCAAAGGTAAGGCGAAATATTATAGGCATCTCCAGTGTATCCACCCAGTCTATGCCACTAGCCCATTAGCCATTTAGTCACCATCTTGGCTATCAGATCAATTGTTGTGGCATCATAGTACTTGTCACCCCTATCCTATCTAATATAAGAGAAACATGCAAATTACTGTGCATTTGCTACGCTACCAGCCAATCAGGAACGGGAGGCAGGTCAGTGAGGCACGCCAGTGGCGCTGTGGGTGGCAGGGCATGTGCCCGTGCTAGAGGTCAACTGCCAAGGGCCGGAGCCTCAAACTGAGGCAGCAGGGTGATCGTGCGTGCTGGGGGTCAACCACCCAGGGCCAGAGACTCAAACAGAGGCTTACGGCTTTGGCCAGAGGCAGAGCAGGGTGATCAAGCACGCTGGGGGTCCCCTGCCCTAGACCCGAGCCTTGGATCCTTGGCCAGAGGCTTGGGGCCTTGGCTGGGGTAGAGGAGGGCAATCGCAGCTAACTGGGGGTCCCTCCTCTCCCCCCAGGGCCAGAGGCTTTAGGCCTTGGCAGGGGTAGAGCTAGAGATCAGAGGAGATAGATGTGAACTGTACAGGAGAGAACTAAGATGGCGGCAAAGGTGAAACACCTATCTTGCCGTCATAATCAGCAATTTTAATACTACAACTTAACGAAAGAACAAACACCTTCCAGAATCACCAGAAAGCTCGCCAAGTGAAAATTCCACAAAAAAAAGTGAAGATAAGACACTGTGACTCGGAGGAGCGGCGGCGGACAGCGTTGAAAGATTCACACGGAGAGAGGTTTGGAGTGCGCGCCGCGGAGAGGGCAGGCGGCTGAAAACCGGCCAGTTTTCTCGAACAGGGAGACAAAGGCGTCCCACTGGACTGATTCTCCAGCTCTGGGCAAAGTCCAGAGAACCCACTATCATATGGGGTGAAGACTGGGCAGTGGGAGTGCACACCGAAGCTCGGGTGCTGCCGGGTCTCCCGGCTTGTGGAGAAGGCAGCTCCCGCCAACAGCTCGGCTTCGTGAGGGTGCAGAGAGCGCACCACGACTTGCCTCTCATTCGGAAAACCGTCAGACTGCTTTGTTTTACGATCCTGGGTGAGACATTGCGCATGCAGACTCATTTTGGGAAAGTCTGAATTCCCCGGCAACCGGCAGCCGGTGGAGCTCCACAGCAGCTCTCTCTCAGAGGTGCTGGCGGCCATTGCCTCCCGGCACAGAGTCCCTGGGTCTGCATAGGGCAGAGCTGACGCTGTCTGCTCGGCCCGGAGACTCCGCCCATCCAACCTGAGCACAGCTGAGCTTCACAGACAATTGGCCTGGAGGTCAACCCTCCAAGTGATAACAACGATTAACTGAGCTTAACTTCAGCAAGACTGTGCAGCCCATATCCACCTCAGGTAACCGGGGAGGCTGAGCCACTATCCCTAGTAGGAAGTCTACCACACAAAGCTAATTGACCAACTCAGGGAAGCAGCCACCATGCAGCAGACATGGAAAGAAATCAGATGTGAAAGAAATGGAGGAAAAAAAAACGACTGGACATGGAATTCAGAACCACGGTTATAGGGTTTTTTAAGAGGCTCCAACAAAAGATCGAGGCCTATAAAGAAATAAGCAAGACCACAAAGGAAATGAATGAGTCCTACAAGAAAATGAACAACACCCTCAAGGATATAAACGAGACCTGCAAGGAAATTATCAAGACCAACGTGGAAATGATCAAGACCAACGTGGAAATGAATGAGTCCTACAAGGAAATGAAAGAAACCCTCAAGGATATAAAGCAGACTCTCAAGGATATGAAAAAGGACCAACCAGAAATTAAGCATACACTGACTGAAACAAAAAATATTAAACAAAGACCTAAAAGTGCCCTGGAGCACCCCAAGAACCAAGTTAAAGATTTGAAATACAAAGAGGTAAAATCCACTCAGCTGAAAAAGCAAGAAACCAAAAGAATCCAAAAAATTGAAGATAGTGTAAGGGGCCTCTGGGACAACCTCAAGCATACCAACATCCGAATAATAGGGGTGCCTGAACTGTACAGAAAACACCTTTTCTGACCGCTCATTGGCTAAGCTCCCTGTACACCACTGGTAATATTCTTAGTAACTTGTATATAAGAATCCAAAAAGGTAATCTAGGGTTCTTCCACCACACTCCTAGAGGAAAACAAAACACAGATCTTCTGCTGGAGGGCTAAGAAATATCATATCCTTTCCCTAGGCAGTTTGGCTCAGTGGATAATGCCTAGGTTTGCCAACCACAGGGTCCGGGTTATATTCTGATCCAGGGCATGTACCTAGGTTGCAGGCTCCTCCCTAGCTAGGGCCCAGGTCAAGGCTCATGTGGGAGGTAACCAATCAAAGTGTTCCTCTCACTTTGATGTTTCTCTCTGTCTTTCCCTTTCTCTTCCACACTCTAAAAATCAATGGAAACATATCCTCAGGTGAGTATAAAAAAAGAAAAATAAAAAAATGTTACATCCTATGAAAGACACATCTTGAAAATGCCTAAAGAAAGTAGTCATTTTTTCATGGTGAAGGGACCAGAGTCTGGGTTGACAAAAACAACTTGGTGGTTGTGGTGACTGGCAGTGGCCGCAGCAGTGGGGTGATGGGGCTGGTGCCTTTCCCTGATCAGCCTGGTCGCCTCCCACAAAGGGAGGCCAGACTGTGGCTTATGGCCACTCCCTGTGAGGAATGGGCCTAAGCAATCAGTAGGAAATCCCCTGAGGGCTCCGAGCATGTGAGAGGGGGCAGGCTGGCTGAGGGGACCCTCCCCCCCAGGGCACAAATTTCATGCACTAGGCCCTTAGTCCTATCTAATAAAAGAAAAACATGTAAATTGACCATACCTTCACTACGCTGCCAGCCAATAGGAGTGAGTATGCAAATTAACCCAACCAAGATGGCAAGGCCCATAGCAGCCAGGTGTTGCTGGGAGATGCAAACCCACAGGGAGTTCATCATCCAGCAGCCACAAGCCCCACCATGGCAGCACTGGGGCTGTGGGGTCCAGGTCGCAGCCACAAACCCAACAGGGAAGTAGGCCCCCTGCAGCCCCCAGCCCCAAGCCCCACCATGGCACACCTGTGGCTAGGAGGTGGAGGGGTGGATTGGAGACAAACCCGCAGGCCTGGCACCTAGCAGCCCAAGGTCTGAGGTAGAGGGGCGTGGGTTGAGGCAGCAGAGACACAAACTCACAAGAAACCTGTGGAAAGGGAGATAAACTATCATAACTTTACCTCCCTTTCCACAAGATGAGAAAACTGTCCCTGGATTATTTAGTGCTGTGACCAATGCCTTTTTACAAACACAGGGTAATGTTATGACCACTCCCAGGAAGGTCTAGTCAGAATACCTTCTCCAGGGAATAATGCTACTGTGGCAAATCATCTAAGAAAGGAAACAAGCTTTTGTTGGGTTTATTCTGAAGGTCAGAGAACATGCCACCCCAACATATGCTGTGTTGTTATATTGATGATCTTGAGCTGCAGATGCTTAAAAAACAGCAAATGCACACAGAGGATTGCACTGAAGTCTCCTGATCTCCCTAAAGTCAGACCCCCCCTAAAGGAGCTTAAATGTCATAGGTCCCCTCAATGGGAGAAGTGTCATCAGGTAGAGAAGATTGACTCCTGTCACAGGACAGGAAACTAGAAGGTGACATCACACCCAAACTTTGTTACAAACTATTTCCCCTCACCCCATTCATCTTCCCTAAATATCATTTGCTCTCCTCTAAGAGGCCTATATCTCCCAACCCCTTTCCCTAGGAAGAAGGTATTTATATCTGCATTCTAAGCCACCTTGGGGAGTCACTCATTTTTCCCTGGGATCTCCCACATATACACAAGGTACACATGTTAATGAACTTTTGTTTTTCTCTTGGTGATCTTTCATTACAGGGCCTCCATTAAGAACTCAGAAAGGTAGAGGAAAACTATTTTTCCTACTCCATAATTCTATCTCCAGAAATCAAGTCCCCAGCTGATCAATGAGGTTGGCTCAAGTACCAAGAAGCCCTGGCTGTCAGAAGGGAAGCTTCTAGGGAGAAATCAATTATATCAGCATTAAAGTGGGATGGAGGGCACATACATGGTTGCTGGTGGGAGTTTAAATTGGTTCAACATTTTTGGAGGATGATTTGGCAAATTCGTTAGAAATGTTCAAGGTACATCCAAGAATCTTCTTCTAGGAATCACATTTGCTGAGATAAAGCACAAGTGCATAAGCTCTGGTCAGAATCCAGGATGCTACTGTGGACTCCCCTTCCATGATAGGAAAACCTGGGAATAACCTGCATTTTTAGGACAAGATGGCATCTATACTAATAAAAAGGTAATATGCAAATTAGACTGAACATCTTCCAGACAACCTTCTCGATGTCCTTCTGGACATCCTTCCCAACAAAGCCATGTTGGCGGGGCTAAGGCAGTGGAGGTTAAAAGCAATCAGGCAGGCAGGAGAGAGCAGTTAGGGAGATTAGGCCAGCAGGGAAGAGCAGTTAGGGCAAACAGGCTGTCAAGGGAGAGCAGTTAGGGGGATCAGGTTGGCAGGTAGATGAGTGGTTAGGAGCCAGAGGTCCCAAATTGGAGAGAGTGTAGGCCAAGCTGAGGTGACCCCCTTCCCATGCACAAATTTTGTGCACCAGTCCTCTAGTCCTATCTAATAAAAAGGTAATATGCAAACTGACCACACCTCTGCTACTCCCACAAGCCACACCCACCAGCCACACCCACCAGCTGATCAGGAGCAAATATGCAAATAAACTCATCCAAGATGGCTGCCAGCCACAGAGAGCAGAAGGGAGGCTTGGGTTTCCCTGGAGATGGAGAAAGCCAAGCTTTCTGCCTGCCTTTCCCAGCTCAAGAATTTACTTAAGGCAACAAAGTTTCAATTATAAAAGGCAAATGTCCCAATAAAAATGGCAGCAGTCATGGAGCAAGCAGAAGGCTTGGCTCCGCTCCAGGCTACAAAGTTTCAAATATAGAAGATACATAAATCCCAGATACTAGGACCTCCGCTTGGGTCGCCGGGGGGGGGGGGGGGGTGCGGGGGGGGGGGGTGGTGCGGCGACACTGGCCTGCAAACCACCACAGGCCCCTTGCCCAGGCTGCCCCATGCCCCAAGGGAACCCCCACCCTGATCTGGGACACCCTTCAGGGCAAACCAGCTGGCCCCCACCCATGTATCAGGCTTCTATCCTATCTAATAATAAAGTAATATGCAGATTGACCATCACTCCAACACATAAGATGGCTGCCCCCATGTGGTCAAAGATCCTGCCCCCATGTGGATACAAGATGGCCAGTAAGGGAAGGCAGTTGGGAGGGACCAGGCCTGCAAGGGAGGGCAGTTGGGGATAATCAAGCCTGCAGGGGAGGGCAGCTGGGGGAGGGGGGCAATGATTGCAGGGTAAAGCAGTTGAGGAGGAACCAGGCCTGCAGGGGAGGAAGTTAGGGGTGACCAGGCCTGCAAGGGAGGAGAGTTAGAGGCAAACAGGCTGGGAGGGGAACAGTTAGGCATCAATCAGGCTGGCAGGGTAGTGATTAGAAGGTGATCAGAATGGCAGACAAAAGTGGTTAGGGGCAATCAGAAAGTCAGGCAGGCAAGCAGTTGGAAGCCAGCAGTCTTGGATTGTGAGAGGGATGTCTGACTGCCCATTTAGGCCCGATCCCTCCGGCCTAAACGGGCAATAAGACATCCCTCAAGGGGTCCCAGATTAGAGAGGGTGCAGGCTGGGTTGAGGGACACCCTCTCTCCCCCAATCCCACTCCACCCGCATTCACAAATTTCACGCACTGGGCCTCTACTTATACTAATAATGGCCCCAAAGCTTAAGAGTAGTGATGCTGGAAATTCGGACATGCCACAGAGAAGCTGCAAAGGGCTTCCTTTAAATACAAAGATGAATACAGTAGAATATTTTGAGATAAAGAGAGACCCCATTTACAAACTTTATACCAATATGTTTCTTTAGTTTTCTATTTTATTATAAATTATTGTTAATCCCTTACTATTGATTGCTTCAGGAATCCATTGGAGGTTTGGAACATATCCCCCTCAGATAAGTGGGGATACTGTATTAATTTGCTTTTCTGTTACTAAGAGTTAAATGAATTAATAATGGGTTCAAATAGAATTTGACGCCCCAAAGCAGGGTACTTCAAGAGACAGAACCTAAAATACAGAGTTGCCTGGGAGGCAGAGAGAGATACACTGAAGACTGCAATGTAGAGGAGTCTTTGTTATGTGGTGGCAGAACATTTGGCCAAACTGTGTCTTGACCCATTCTGGAACACAAACCAATAATTTAACACATTAAACACATAGTTTGAAAAATTGTAGGAGCATTTCAAAATGTGGGAATATGATACATACTTTTTGCGATATTCAGCCAAGTCCTTCAAAACAAACTAACAAACAAACAAACAAACCAGAAGGAACTCAGATTAGAGCAAGCCAGCCTGCTTGGGAGATGGAATTACAGCATTACTAAGGCACACTCTGCCTTCAGCAAGCAATCTAGATTGGTTGAGACTCCTCCGTTAGGAGTCTAAGGGTGAAAAAGCCAGTTGCCTCTGTATCCCTATTGAAACTTACAAGTGGTGAAACCACAGTCCTAACAGGCAGTAAGGTTGGTGGCCCTGTACTTGCTTAATCATATTCCATTAAAAGTTCTCTGGCAGGAAAAAATGGGCTAAGCCCACAGTAGGGGCAGTTTTCCCCAACCTCTCAAGAGAATATTTCAAAAAGCTGCAAAGAAGCAACAATTAATCCAATGAAGTATTCAAAGCACAGAAGTCTAAAGCCAAAAATCCTCATGCAGCAGACCCATAAAGCTTCATCATGGAAATAGCACACACCAACCACGTTAGCTCAGATATTATTGTCCCAAAGAAGTCACATGGCCAAGACTACGACTAAATTAAAAGAGAAAAACAATCTTACTATAAATCCAGAGTGAGAAAAATTTCATTTCTAAGCAAACCCTAATAATAACATGTATATTCTATTTGTTCCATATTCTTCGTAGGGGACCATAACAGTAGAAAATAAAATCAAACAAAACTGTTAGGTCAAAAAATTGTCTTAAATAGAAGAGGTCATAATAATTTATTATAAATGTCAGCAAACATTGGAAACTAATGCATCAAGCAGGAGGCCTGTTAGAAGCTAGACAGGGTTAAAAGACCTTCACCAACTAGTTCCTCCCTTAGGATTTCTTTCGAATGTACTAAATATTAACACTGTCAGCCATCCTAAGAAGCAGCAAATCATGAGCAGAAAATGTGACCTGAGAGGGTAGGTCTTAGAATATAAATAGAAGTCATATTATTCTCTCTGACTTAATAGAGTTTGGGATATGTGAACTTTCCCTCATGTAATAATAAGACTTTTTTCTCACTCTCTCTAGGTCTTGGTTGAAATGTCCTTTTGTCGGAGACACCTAAATGCAAACTTTATACCCAATAGCAATGCCCACCACCATTTCTTTGATCTTTCTCTTCTGCTTAATATGCTATGTCTTCATAACACTTATCACCATCTTATATATCATATTTATCTCTTTCTTCCTACCTACTAGAATGTAAAATTTGAAGGCAGGGATTTTTTTTATATTCACAATAACCAGAACAGTGCTGAGTATATAATAGGCACTTACTAAATATTTGTTAAATGAATAAGTGACTATCATGAATCTGGAGGAAAGTCTGGAATCCACCTGTGGGAGGGATTCAGCAAGAAGACTTTTACTCTTTGGAGGAAGCACATGTGATGGCCTTGGATTTACAGAGTGAGTGAATCCATACTGAGCATTACCCTGTAGGAATTCCTGCACTGTAAATATTTTACTTTGATCAACCCATGCCTTATATAGGGCCTTGCTGAACATTTTGACGTGGTCTCAACTATTCAGTTCCATTCATCTAATGAATAATAATTAAGGAGAAACAAAGATGGTAGTATAGGTAAACACCTATACTTCTGCCTCACACAACAATTTCAAAACTACAACTAAAAGACAAAACGGACATCATCCAGAACCACAGGAAAGCTGGCTGAGTGGAAATTCTACAACTGAAGGAAAGAGAAAAGCACACAGAGAATAGAAGAGGCTGCAAAAGGCTGAGGTACAGAGACATGCACGCTGTGTCTGAAAGGATGGGTGAGTGAGTGCCTCGCTGGCTTTCTCTAGCAGGAAGGAGAAAAAAGCGCCTAACTGCGCTGAACCCAGTTCTGGGGAAGACCCATGATCATATGGAGGGGAATCTGGACTGTCAGGCGGAAACTCAGGGGAGCCACGAAAGGCAGAGGTCTGGAGGCACTAACACAAGTGTGCTCAGAGGACTGACTGCTGAGTGTCCTGCTGCCTTTCTCTAGAGGCAGGGAAACTGAAGTCCTGACTAGGCTGAACTCAAGTTCTGGGTGAGAATCTGGGAGTCCAGATTCATTGGGGGAGAAACTGGACTGTTTGGCAGTGGGTGAAACTCGAGGGTGGCTTTCTCTCAGAAGAGCTTGCAGTGATTACCAAGAGACACTGAGACCCAGGGCCTCATAGAGCAGGGCTGATGGGAAGTCAAAACTGTCTGCTCAGCCCTAAGACTCTGCCCCATCCAAGCTGAGCACAGAAGCTTTTGCAACTTTGCAAGTCTTGTCTCATAAGGCTGTCTCCAGCACAGAAGTTCTCCCGGATTAGACACAACTGATTCTCACAGTCAACTAGCCTAGAGCTCAAATTCCTTCGAGTGATACCAACAACAATCAAGACTTAGCTACAACAAGGCTGTACATACAGTCCACAAAGGGGTGCACCAAGAATGTCCACCGCAGGTAACTGGGGAGGCCAAGATTCTGGGCCATGTAGAACACCTAGCACACAAAGCTATCCAACCAATACAGGCAAGCAGTGACAATGCAGAGACAAAGAAACAGGTCACAAATGAAAAAATGGAGGAAAACAAAAAACGAATATAGAGTTCAAAACCATGATTATAAGGTTTTTCAAGAACCTCCTAGAAAAGGCCAATAAATTTAGAGAGACCCTCGAGGATATGAAAAAGGACCAACTAGAAATTAAATATACACTGACTGAAATAAAAAATATTATACAAAGACCCAGCAGCAGACTAGAGGAACATAAGAATCAGTCAAAGATTTGAAATACAAAGAAGCAAAAAACACTGAACCAGAAAATCAAAAAGAAAAAAGAATCCAGGGAAGAACTAAGATGGCAGCATAGGTAAACACCTAGTGTTCTGCCCTGCGCAACGATTTAAGAACTACAACATAACAACAAAACAAAAATCACCCAGAATCGCCAGAAAGCTGGCTGAGTGAAAACTCCACAAATAAGAGTAAAGGTGGGACACTGAGACTCAGAGGAGCGGCAGGAGCGCAGCCTTGAAGACGGAAGCAGGTTAGGAGCCATCCTGGTCTCGTGCGCGTGAGCTGTAGGACTGGAGCAGCAACCCCGGCTGGATTTCGCCAACGGGGAGGGCGGAAATGTCCCACTACACGGATTCCCCAGCACCAGGCGAGCTCCGAGATCCAGGGTACGTGGAGACGTCCCACTGCACAGATTCCCCAGTGCCAGGCGAGGTCCGAGGTCCGGGGGATGCACCCTGGAAGTGGGGCACGGCAGAGGTCTCCTAGTCTGCGAGAAACCCAGAGGAGGTGGGGAAAAGAAGTTTGGGCGCAAGTGTCGCACAAACCCGTGACTTGCCCCCTGGAAACTTGGCTCCAGGTCCCAGAAATCATCTATTTTACAACCCTGGGCTAGGCTTTGGGGTGCAGACACATTTGGGGAGAGGCAGAGTTGTCTGGCAAGGGGAAGAGACTAGTGGCTGTCTCTTGGAGGTGTCTGCAGCCATCCCTATCCAACAGAGACCCGCGTGCGCGCGAGCGCCGCATAAGACATAGCTGACACTGAGGCTGCCTGTGCAGCTCAGAGACTCCGCCCATCCAACCTGAACACAGTCTCCCTTCACAGCCAATTGGCCTGGAGGTCAAACCCTCCTAGGGCTAACAACAACAAACTAGGTTTAAACTCAAAAATACTGTACAACCCATAAAGGATTGCAGTAAGAGTACCCATCTCAAATAACTGGGGAGGCTGTGCCACTGACACTTAGAGGATATCTACCACATAAAGCAGCCACTATGCAGAGATATGGAAAGAAATCAGGGGTGAAAGAAATGGAGGAGAAAAGACGACAAGACATAGAGTTCAAAACCACGGTTATAAGGCTTTTCAAGAGGCTCCTCGAAAAGGCCGATGAACTTAATGAGAATTACGAGCAAATAAATAAGACCAACCAGGAAATGAATGAGACTTACAAGGAAATGAATGAGACCCTCAGGGAAATGAACAAGACCTCTGAGGATATGAACCACACCCTCACGGATATGAAAAAGGACCAACTAGAAATCAAGCATACACAGACTGAAATAAAAAATATTACACAAAGTCCTAAAAGCAGTCCAGAGAGCCACAAGAACCAAGTCAAAGATTTGAAATACAAAGAAGCAAAATCCACTCGACTGGAAAAACAAGAAACAAAAAGAATTCAGATAATTAAAGATAGTGTAAGGGGCCTCTGGGACAACCTCAAGCATGCCAACATCCGAATTATTGGGGTGCCAGAAAAAGAGAGAGAGCAAGTTAATGAAAACCTACTTGAAGAAATAGTGACTGAAAACTCCCCCACCTGGTGAAAGAAAGTGACTTAAAAGCCCAAGAAGTACACAGGACCCCAAAATATAGAAATCTAAAGAGGACCACACCAAGACATATCATAATTAAAATGCCAAGAGCAAAAGATTAAGAGAGAATATTAAAAGCAGCAAGAGAAAAACAGTTGGTTACCTACAGGGGAGCACCCATACGATTGTCAGCAGATTTCTCAACAGAAACGATGCAGGCCAGATGGGAGTGGCAAGAAATATTCAAAATAATGAAGAGCAAGAATCTACAACCAAGATTACTCTATCCAGCAAAGCTATCATTCAGAATTGAGGATCAGATAAAGTGCTTCGCAGATAAGAAAAAGCTAAAGGAGTTCATCACCACCAAACCAATATTATATGAAATGCTGAACGATATTCTTTAAGAAGAGGAAGAAGAAAAAGGTAAAAATATAAATTATGAACAACAAATACACATCTATCAACAAATGAACATAAAAATCAAGTGAATTGATAGGCTGATGAACAGGATAAACTGGTGAATATAACAGAGACATGGACATAGAGAGGGAATGGACTGACAATTCTTGGGGAGAAAAGTGTTGTTGGAAGTACAGCAAGAGATTGGACAAAAATCTTGCAACAATGGGAGAGGACAGTGGGGAGGGGGAGGTGAGAGTGGAGAGTGGGATAGGTACAGGTTGGAGGGGAGATATAGGGGGATAAAAAAGGGGAAACAATATAATTAATAAACTGAATAATAAACATAAAAAAAAGAAAGAAAAAATAATCCAAAAATTTGAAGATAGTGTAAGAAGCCTCTGGGACAACTTCAAGCATACCAACATCAGAATTATGGGAGTGCCAAAAGAAGAGAGATATTGAAAACCTATTTGAAGAAATAATGACAGAAAACTCCCTCCACCTGGTGAAAGAAATAGACTCATAATTCCAAGAAGCACATAGAACCCCAAACAAGAGGAATCTGAAGAGGACCACACCAAAGCACATCATAATTAAAATGCCAAGAGCAAAGGACAAAGAAAGAATATTAAAAGCAGCAAGAGAAAAACACTTAATTACCTACAAGGGAACACCTATATGGTTGTCAGCCGATTTCTCAACAGAAACTATGAAGGCCAGATGGGAGTGGCAAGAAATATTCAAAGTGATGAATAGCAAGAACCTACAACCAAGATTACTCTACCCAGCAAAGCTATCATTCAGAATTTAAGGTTAGATAAAGAGCTTCACAGATAAGAAAAAGCTAAAGGAGTTTATCAACACCAAACCACTATTACATGAAATGCTAAAAGGTATTCTTTAAAAAGTGAAAGAAGAAAAAGGTAAACATAAAAATTATGAACAACAAATACCTATCTATCAACAATTGAATCTAAAAATCAAGTGAATTAAAAATCTGATGAACAGAATAAGCTAATGAATATAATAGAATCAGGAGCATAGAAAGGGAGAGGACTGACAATTCTCAGCGGTAAAGGAGTGTAGGGGGTGCAGGAAGAGACTGGACAAAAATTGTACACCTCTGGATAAGGACAGTGGGGGGAGGTAAGGGTAGAGGGTGAGGTGGGAACCAGGTGAAGGGGAGCTATGGGGGGAAAAAGAGGAACAATTGTAATAATCTGAACAATAAAGATTTATTAAATTAAAAAATAAATAAATAAAATAAATGCCACTCCAAAAAAATAAATAATGGAGAATAATTAGATCATAATCCAAGCTTCTATTACTCTATACGAAATGGCTTTTAGCTGGACATGGACATATAGCCAATGGCTCCCTTAGAACTGTACCCATTTTTCTACAATCTCCCTGAATCCTACACATCCATCAAGTCGCATTTGAGTCACTGTCTCAAGAAGCATTCTTTGACCCCCAAACTAAAATAGATGCCAGGATTAGTGCCCTTCTGGTGCCTTGTAAAGTTTTTCCATTGCACATTTCATATTCAGAGCTCCATAAGTCAGAAAGCAACCTGTTTGGCATCTTCTGTATATCCACTATCTCACAGAGTGTTTAACATGTAGAATGTGCTCTGTCTGTATGCATTAAATGGAAATTTAATGTGATGAATGAATTAAGTGGAATTATGATAACCTAAAAGAATCTATGTGCAAACCAGATATTGTCCACATACCTAAAAAATAGTTCCCTTATATATATGTGCTATATTTGAATGTGTAAAGATGCTTTTGACACTCATGAAATACAAATTTACTTTAAAAGGATTATTGATTCCTGAGAGGAGGAAAATACTTACTAAGAAGGGCTCCTGGTGGCTAACTTGGCTCAATTTCAAAATCAGAGTCTAGAAGTCATTTCTATATAGGGAGAAGTATACAAACTGCATTTCTGGGGGAACTCTGTACTGAACTACCTGCCTTCCCTGTGTATCAGCCATCTGAGTCAGCTCTTATAAAAGAGTTTCTGAAATTCTATTTCAGCCAATAGGCCTAAGACTTTCTGCATCCAATTGGAGCTGTGCAGCTATATTCTCCATCAGCATCTTTATCAAACAATCAGAACAGCTCAGTTCTGACCAATCAAGATAGTGTCTTTTAAACCAATCAAACTTTGAGGATTTGGAGTCCTCCTTTGCATGAGGATGAACCACTCAAGCCAACTCCCCTCTGGCACAAGAAGCGCACTTCCCATCTACACTGAAGAAGTGTTTCCTTCACTGAAACACTAAAGATGTATTATCAGAGCAGAGTGGACCAGATCTATGCAGGAGCAGAGCTAAGCTGACCCGTACAGGGCAGAGCAGAACAGAGGAGACTACACTGTAGCAGCTGGAGCAGGGCAGAGTGGTCTAGCTGGAGAAAAGCTTCGTCACCTGGGCCACCTCACCCAGGGCCTCCTCACAGCCTGCTGTGTTGCTTCATAATTAAGCTGTAACACTATTGAGCTATTCCATAGGCTGGCTGTTCTCACAGCCATGCAGTATCAAAATCGAGCTCTTTGCATTGGATAAAGTTTCCTTCTTCACCACACCCCAAATTGGGGATCCCTATTGACACTGAATTGTCACCAACAACCATTGATTGACAAGAGAAGCTTTGCATTTTCTCAATTAATAAATGCTAAAAACACTGCTACTATCACATAGGAATTCCAGTAATGTTTTGGTTTTTATATATATATCCTTATACTTGAAGTAGGAAATTGGTGAGCTAGGTAAGATGATATAATTAAATTTTCATACAGAAAGATGTAATATAGTGGAAAATATATTGGCTATCATAAGTGAGTATATGAACTTTAGGGAAATTCAAGTATGATTTTTCTTAAATATAGTTTTATTGATTTCAGAGAGGGAGAGGGAGAGATAGAAACATCAATGATGAGATAGAAACATCATTGATCAGCTGCCTCTTGCACACCCTTTACTGGGGATCAAGCCCACAACCTAGGCATGTGCCCTTGATTTGAATGAACCCAGGATCCTTCAGTCCATAGGCTGATGCTCTACCCACTGAGAAAAACCAGCTAGAGCCAGATATAATTTTGATTGACTCAATATAAATGGAGAAGCAGACTCATATTAATTCTTCTCACAGATTATAGATTTTCATTTATATTTGATGAGAGTCTTTCACATGCAACACAATTATATATTTTCTACCATGAATATAACAATCTCCCTCTCACATCCATCACAGTCATACAAACACACAGCAGCAGACCAAACACAACTTCTAAAGCTTTTACTCTACAAAATGAGAGGACCTGGCCAGAAAATCTCTAAGGTCTTTTTTAGATTTAAACTTTAAAGCTTCCTAAGAAAACTACTTGAGAGGTTAATTTTACTGTTCCTCAAGAAAGAATATGAATTAATTTTAATTGACTACTAGTATACTATGGTCAACCTAAAGTTATTATAAAGCCTGGAAAAATAACCCCCTACATTATTTATGCCACTTACTCTTGCCTTCGTAGTAACAGAACCAAGTTACTTTTTTCAGAGAGATTGGGAGTCAGTTTTTCAGCTGCTAATAACTGCTCCCTCTTGCCGTAATATCTACTTCACAAGATATAGCATAGTGCCTGATATTTAGAAGAGAAAAAAAACTAAATAAATGGCACCTTCCTACATACACATGAGTTATATTTTGACCTCATATAGAGCAGGTACAATTGCAACATCTTACCTGGTCAGTTCTTTCATTTCTGAGCTATTAGAATATGTTGCCATGTTTGCCCTTTTAAATGAATAATAGTTATTTTTAAGTTCCTTATCCTATCTAATAAAAGACTAATATGCAAATTGAGCATACCTCCAACACACCAGCAAGCCACACCCACAAGCCATGCCCACCACCCAATCAGAAGCAAATAAACCCCATCAAGATGGCTGCAGCCACTGAGAGCAGTCGGGAGGCTTGAGTTTCCCCAGCAATGGAGGAAGCCAAACTTTCCTCCTGCCCTTGCCAGCGTAGGCCTCCACTCAATGTTACAGAGTTTTAATTTTAGAAGATACATAATCCCAACAGAAATGGTGGCAGCCACAGAGCTGGAGAGAGCAGAGGCTTAGGATTGCCCGGGTGATGGAGGAAGCCAAGCTTCTGCAGCCCGAGTGACTAGGCCTCCACTCTAGGCTACAAAGTTTCAGTTACAGAATTTAAATAAATCCGAACAGAAATGTCTGTCACCATGGAGCCAGCAAAAGGCTTGGCTCCACTCCAGGCTACAAAGTTTCAATTGTAGAACATAAATTAATCCCAGATACCAGGGCCTCCACTAGGGTTGCCAGGGGCATGGCCAGCCTGCAAACCACCATAGGCCTCTTGCCCAGACCACCCCACACCCCAAGGGAACCCTCACCCTGATCCAGGACACTCTTCAGGACAAACCAGCTGGCCCCCACCAATGCACCTATCTAAAGAAGAGTAACACTCCAACACACAAGATGGCTGCTACTATGCGGTCAGAGATTCTGTCCCCATGTGGACACAAGATGGCCATCACTAGATGGCCAGCAGGGGAGGGCAGTTGGGAGGTTCCAGGCCTGCAAGGGAGAGAAGTTGTGGGCAATCAGGCCAGCAGGGGAGGGCAGTTGGGGTGATCAAGCCTGCAGGGGAGAGCAGTTAGGGATGACCAGGCTGACAGAGGAGGGAAGTTGGGGGCAAACAGGCTGGCAAGGGAGCAGTTCGACATCAATTAGGCTGGCAGGGTAGTGATTAGGGGGTGATCAGGCTGGCAGGCAGAAGTGGTTAGGGGCAATCAGGAAGGTGAGTAGTTTGGAGCCAGCAGTCCTGGATTGTGAGAAGGATGTCCAACCGCCCATTTAGGAGTGGGCCTAAATGGGCGGTCGAACATCCCTCAAGGGGTCCCAGATTGGAGAGAGTACAGGCTGGGGTGAAGGACATCTCCTGCCCCCTGTGCATGAATTTTGTGCACCAAGTCTTTAGTCAATTATAAATAAGTTAATTCCTCATCAATTATAAATCTTGTTATAGGACACTCCTCTGAATACTTTATATTCTACATCACCCCTAACTGCCCTTTCCTTCAGGCTTGATCATCCCCACTGCCCTCCCTTGCAGGCCTGGTCTCTCCCAACTGCCCTCCCCTGCTGGCCATCTTGTGGTGCTCATCTTGTGTCCACATGGGGGCAGGATCTTTGACCACATGGGGGCAGCCATCTTATGTGTTGGAGAGTTGGTCAATCTGTATATTACTCTTTTATTAGATAGGATAGAGGCCTGGTGCATGGATGGGGCCTGGCTGGTTTATCCAGAAGGGATCAGGGAGGGGGTTCTCTTGGGGCGAGGGGCAGCCTGGGCAAGAGGCCTGTGGTGGTTTGCAGGCTGGCCATGACCCTGGCAACCTAAGCGTAGGCATTGGTATCTGGGATTTATTTATCTTCTACAACTGAAACTTTATAGCTTGGAGTGGAGCCAAGCCTTCTGCTCCCTCCATAGCAGCAGCCATTTCTGTTGAGGTTTATTTATCTTCTATAATTGAAACTTTTTAGCCTTAAGCAGAGATCTGAGCTAGCCAGGGTGTCCGGAAAGCTTGGCTTCCTTCATCGCTGAGGAAACCCAAGCCTAGCCCCTGCTCTCTCCATGGCCACAGCCATCTTGGTTGGTGTTAATTTGCATACTCACTCCAGATTGGCTAGTGTGTGTATCTTATGGGCATGGCTTGTGGTGTGGCATGGTAATAGTTAATTTGGATATTATCCTTTTAAATAGGGGCGTGGCTTATGGGCATGGCCTGTGGGTGTAGCAGAGTGGTGGTTAATTTGCATATTACTATTTTATTAGATAGGATATTTGAAATCACCTATACAAAGATCTGATATAGGTTGTAAATGCTCTATTTTCATATCTTATCAACAAACTAGAAGATTATTTACTTCTCTCTCTCTCTCTCTCTCTCTCTCTCTCTCTCTCTCTCTCTCTCTCTCTCTCACACACACACACACACACACACACACACATATACTTGCACACACTTTTCATTTCAAGAATTTTCCATAATAGCCCATAAATCTTTATGTACAGGGGGGTTAAAAACTAAAATACTTTTAGAGACAATTATATATCCCAGGGATGTTTCTGAAATTGCTCTATTGAAGTCTTAAAATTGAAGCCACCACAGAGGCCAAAGTTACATGAAAGAATCAGGTAAGTTAAATCCTTTTTGCGGAAGGCTCTCGCCAGACTATACTCTTGGGAGAATCAATCTGAATCCTAAGGCTAGAAACGGAAAATAATAGAGCATTTTTTCCCTGGAGGAGAAAGTTTTTGATCCTGGCACCTATAAAAATCTATGACCTCTGTTCTTTGCAGATTCTGATTTATCCAGGCTCTGAAAGGTCTGAATATAAAGCACAGATGAGGTAGCTAGGCGTAGCAAATACCTGGTGCTGCTCTTTTCTGTGCTACCTGAGTCCAGTGTCCAAGGGGCTTTTTTTCATGGGTGAAGTATTTAGGTGAGTTAAGAATAAAGCACATGTTTATTTCACTCCTTCTAACACTGCATCTCTTGCCGTTTCCTAATGTTTATATTCGCTTAATCAACTTCTAGTTATCCCACAGGGATCTTGAACAGGAATATGTATGTGTGTGCACATGCGCTTACATGTACTGTGTTAGTTATGTGTATTTAAAAAAAAATATTCTAGGGTTTTAACTGAAAATCTCTCATTTTGATATAATCCTCATCCTTGGAGAAATTCCATACGAAGAATAGACTGCTGAAGGCACTGGATAAACAGCAAAGAAGATGAGGGAAATCAGAGAATTTAAAAATGAGGAAGCAAGCCTTAAAGAGAATTGCCTTAAAGAGAATCTAGTCGTTGTACCAGATCAAGAATGTATCCTTGTTAGCTGAGTAAAGAGAATTCATAATACAGCATAATAGAGAAGAAAGGATAAGTTTACTGCATTAAAGGAGTATTTTTGGAGGAAATGAAACATTTTGAAGCCACTTATCAGTTAAGTGAGTTTATTTAATAGCTGTGTGATTGGTCATCAGATTTAGAAATCTTAAAATTTCAAATACAAAATAAACTTAAACATACTCCCCAGATTAAAAATGTGGGGTTGACGGGGGGGAATCTTCCTTTTTAGTGTTGATTTCAGTGAGTGGCAGCATAATAGAAAAGTGTTTCATTTTAAACATTACTGAAAGCATGCCATGTTTTACAAGGCTCCTACTTCATTATTGTCTCTTCTAAATGCAGGATTTGTGTCCTATCCGATGTACTGGTTGGCTGTATTGTCAATTAATAGGTGCATAATGTACCATATAATTATGCATATGACATATTCAATTACAGTGAGTTATTTTGTATACACTGTCTGCAATTTGTATCACCTAATTGTTGCTTTTTAAAACCTAGCTGTATGCCCTAGCCGGTTTGGTTCAGTAGATAGAGTGTTGGCCTGTGGACTGAAGGGTCCCAAGTTCCATTCCGGTCAAGAGCATATGCCCAGGTTATGAGCTCAGTCCCCAGAAGGGGGCATGCAGGAGGCAAGCCCATGCATGATTCTCTCTCATCATTGATGTTTCTCTCTCTCTCTCTCTCTCCCTCCCTCTCTGAAATCAATAAAAATATATTTTAAAAAATAATAAATAAAAGTAAAATGTAGCTGTATTTCTATAAAATGTGTGCCTCTCATCACAATTTCAAAATAATGTTATGGGTACCAACTGGGCACAAACCTAATGAAAATATACCTAATGTCTATTTCTTTATGAAAATAAACAATTTGTGCATCAAGTCTATGGATTTGAAACTATATAATAGCAGCTCAACTCACATTGAACAAGAAACCAATTAAGCATGAAGCAAATGGCCATATCTGCATACTCAGTGTATGTACACACAGAACCAGAGTTTTCTACCCAGGTCACTTACCAGATCTGTTACATGGAAGCTCTATCACAACAAAGATTCATAGAACTGACAGAATATAGCTCACCAACTTTATACTCAATATTGTGTATTCAATAATCATCTTGTTATTATATACATGAATGCTGCTTAAGGTAATATAAGGAACTGTGGTTACAAATGCTTGCCTCACATTGCTTGTCAATGTAGCTAACATCATTTGTAAGTTGTACTTCCTGACATATTTCAGTGATGAACCATGAAGTAAATATTCATATTTTACTGGTATATATTTCATAGCAGTGGATATCAGAATAGTCTGCTTGAATACTCTTTGTAACCTCCAATTTTTACCTGTCTTGAAAAAGAATAAAATTTTACCATTTATTCTCTCAGACGTCTGTCTATTCAGAAAAGAAAAAGTTTTTTTTTTAATATATTTTATTGATTTTTTACAGAGCAGAAGGGAGAGGGATAGAAAGTCAGAAACATCGATGAGAGAGAAACATCGATCAGCTGCCTCTTGTACGCCCCCCACTGGGGATGTGCCCTGCAGCCAAGGTACATGCCCCTGACCAGAATCGAACCCGGGACCCTTCAGTCCGCAGGCCGACGCTCTATCCACTGAGCCAAACCGGTCTCGGCAAGAAAAAGTTTTTTATGGTAGCATACCTCCATGATATAGAAATTTAGGGAATCTAAAATGTAACTTATCATCTCTATTGCTTACTTTCTACTCTTCCCCAGTCTGGTCTGATATCTGCTTTAGGCTCCCCCAACTCCTCCATGTTGCCCTGACCTCTGCCTCTGCTCTCCCTCCTACATGTCCAGACTGTTTTCTATGATGTGAGTGACACCAGGGCCTTTTTAAGTTTCTTCCTTTTTTCCTTATCCAGAAGCAGAAGCATTTGTTCGTTTGTAGTTCCTACTACTCACTGACTCAACATACATGTATTTCATGACTATTATGTGTCAGATACAGGGAACTCTGTCTCACTCTAAGGCACTTGCAAATGCCACCATTCTACCAGATGTCATAGCAGTGGGTCTAGGGAAAGAAGGGGGAAGAAGGACAAGTGATAAATGGAGACAGAACCCCAGTATCCAAGGTAGGGTGCTGGAAGACATCAAGCAGTGCTCCGATGTGTGAGGCAGTCCTCAGCACTGCTGGCTGCTTCTAGTCTCTATATCCACTGAGTAGCTGCGCCAGATTTCTAGTGTCCACTGGAAACGGCATTTTGCTGAGTTTCAAGCACCAGCCATAATGCTTAATATTAGATAGATGTCAAGCATCATTTTTAAAAGTTTATCTTTAAACCAAAGCCCATGAAGAAACTGAGCCTTCGACTTCTTTTATAACTTTCCAAACTACTCCATTCAGTTCCTCAGGCACAATGGCATATAACACATTAACCTAATTACATTTTTTATTGGGCTTAGTTATTGCAAGATCCTGGAGTTCTACATGAAATAAAAATGTCCACGGAGTGCCTGGGTTTTGAGAGTTTTTATAGTGGGTCACATTTTATACCTTACTGCCACTTGAATGGAGCTCACAGTTTTATACATAATGGGAGACACATCTGGTACCTAATTTGTGACCTCCTTTGGTGGGAATGCTTGGTATTCATTTAACCTGCTATTAAGAACATAATAGTGCCCGGAGAGATGGCTAGCTTGAGAGCTACACTTTCCCCCTAATTATAGCAAAAAACTATAGAACTTGAGACATATGTGAAAAACATTTGGGAACGTGTATGTACTAGTACACCTATCTCTCCTATAGGCAAAATGACTAGGACTGCCTTAACAATGTTATTAGTGCACCACTAATTACAATTTCAAAATCATGAACGTTTTCAAGCCTATGACAAACTTTATTCTGAAAGTAAAAAGAAAACCATTATATTCAAATTTATCAACAAACAGTCTAAACCTAAAATTTACATATACAAAGTTTTCTAACTTGGGAGCATTATTAAAACTGTTAATGTATCCTATCTAAGATTTCATGTGATTATACTAATAATTTAAAAGATATGAGGAAATTGTACTTCATAACATAATATATCTGTGCTGCCCTGGCTGGTGTGGCGCAGTGGATAGAGTGTCAGCCCCCGAACTAAAGGGCCTAGGGTCCGATTCCGGTCAAGGGCACATATCTCCACTGCAGACTCCATCCCTGGCCCTGGTCAGGTGTGTGCAAGAGGCAACCAATTGATGTGTCTCTCTCACATTGTGTTTCTGACTCTCCCCCTCCTTACCACTCTCTCTACAACATCATCAGTTGAAAAATACTCTTGGGTGAGGATTAACAAAAAGATAAAAAATAAAATATTTGTACTTTCACACAATATAGTTTAGACAGAACTCCTATGCCCAAAGTGGCCACAAAATGAACTGTTTGTTTTTCTTTCTCAGGTTTACTCTATTAATTTGTATAATTTATAAAAAACTCTATTCATTTGTACAACTTTGTTTCATTTTCCTAACAATAAAATTCAACTATATTATGTATACAAGTTCTATGAGTGTTAACAAATGTGTACAACCATGTGATCAGATAATCAACATCACACCCAGATGCATCCAGGTAAATGTGCTATTGGGCAGTTGAGTACAACAGGGAAGGAAGAAAGGTCAATGAATAGTGTATTATTTAAGTAGTTGCTGGAGCACTGGGGCTCGATTCTGCAAGGACCTTTAGGAATGCATCCCAGAACTATCTGCATTTATGCACAGGCTCCTATCCACCACTGGGCCAGAGTGTCCTCCAGGACAGTAACTTCCCTGTTCTTCGGGCTGCATTTGGCTATAGTCTGAGCAAGCTCCTGGCAGTCCAGGGACAGAACATACTGAACTCTGAGGGGTGATATTGGTATGCGGGCAGAGTGCTGTACCTGCACAGAACTATTCACCAAGGCTGCAGCCGAAATCAAAAGTGGGTCAAATGGCAGGGCAGTGGCATCAGAGCTATCTGCTACACTCACCTCATGGTCTCTTATCACATTTCTCTGCCTTTGCACTCACTGCACATAATGCAGTTAATAATACTAAAATACTAAAAACTAAGCATACAGGCTACATACACTGAGTGACCAGATTATTATGCGTTCAGAGATACAATAATATGGCCACTCAGTGTATATTCTTTATAATAAAAGGATAATATGCAAATTATTCCCTCGACCAGGAGTTTGACCAGTAGGCAGGCCGGCCAACTGCCCATGTTCCCTCCCCCTGGCCAGGCTGGCTGGATCCTACCCATGCACAAATTCTAATTATATAGATATAGATAGATATAGATATATAGATAGAGAGAGATAGAGATAGAGATAGAGATAGAGATAGAGATAGAGATAGAGATAGAGATAGAGATAGAGATACACTGAGTAGCCAGATTATTATGTGTTCAGAGGTCATAATAATCTGGCCACTCTGTATACCGTTGACTGAGAGCACCTTACAGAGGCCCAGACTAGCAACAAAGGCAGTGCACACCTGCCATCGCCATCTCTTGGTGGAAAACAGAATTGCTATGCTTTCCCTGCAGAATAGTTCTGTTTAGGAAAAGTTTTTGATTTGAAAGTTTGTATGGAGAAGAATTTCTGTAATTCTTATCTCACAGGATTTTTGTGGGGCACAATTAGTATAATTAATGGGGAAGCATTATGTCTATTATCAAATGTTATATAAATGTTTGTTTTTACAAATTTATGGGAGGACTTAAAGCCTCATCTCTGCACCTAGCCTGGCTTTAAAGGCCCATGGCAGTCAGACACCCAGCTGGCACCCTGTTTATAGAACACTGTCCTTAGTTTTTGCCTTCTGCCTACACAATATTTCTGTGATTCCCACATGCTAAGAGTCAGTCCAGTGCAGATGTCACTCAAAAATACAGACCATTTTCTTCAGTGCATTCCCTTTGCATCCTCACTAAGTTCATTGTACACATTTCTCTGGCCTCATGCAATACTGAACTTCAAGACAAGGACTATACCTGCTTCCCTTTGTATGCCTAGCACGTAGGATTATATGTAGCATATAGTAGGCATTCGATAAACATTTGTTGAAATTGTTGAATTACTCTGCCATCAAATAACAACAGCCTCCTTCCTACTTAGCTGTGTCTCACAGCAAGAAGCCAGGCCCAGCAGGGTAGAAGAGATGAAGGGAATTCATCTGAAATCTATTTATTTGGGGAGAAAATGTACTGTGTTCAGTGAAACGATTCAGTTTCATCGTTTCTGTACCTAGATTCAGAGTTGCTCATGATCATAATTTTATGTCAAATATCAAGTCGCTTAAATCATGCGGAGATATATTGTTTTTTTGTACATAGTATAACACAACAAAAACAATGCTAACAATCCCACAGGAACTAAATCTTAGTCCTTGAAGGTGAAAATACTGATAGCTCACCTGGTAATGGCTGGGTCTTATAGTTTTTTTTAAAAAATCTTACAAACATATAGATACTTAGATAAGATTATCAATGTTAAAAAGAAGAGAGAAAAAAACATGACTCATTTTGAAATCGGCAGGATCCATTCCAATGAAAGATTGTAGATGAGAAGCCCACTCGATCGTCATGATGATTTTCCTGATCTTTTCTGAAACTAATGAGAAATGGTCAACATGTGCCAAACCACGGATCAGAAGAACATGTAAACCTGACATACGTGACAACCCTCTAAACTGGAGCCTCCTGTGGGTCTGGTGTGGTTCACTTACTGCAGCTCAGCTACAGATCATACATTCTTACCAGGAGACAAAAACAACTGCCAAGTAGAATTCAAAAAAACTTAAAAAAAAAAAAAAGTTCTTCTAAAGTTCAGTGATGGTCTTCTCCGCATGACTACACATGGCTTGGCTAGCTCCTTTATGGTATCTTTTAATATAGGCAAAAGCAATGGCTGTACAGTAAAGACTGACCACACCTGAAGCCAAACCGTGATGTAGCTGGCTTTTTGTTCACCTGTCTCTAACTTCTAAGCCTTCCTGCACCAAGTGCTGGCCTGTCCACTCCAGTGCTTCCAAAGTACAGCTCCCTGAACTAGGCATGCTGTTTGCAAGCTGTTTATGAAGGTGCTACTGCCCAAAGGTGACATTTGTCTTTCACGGAGGTTTTCCTGGAGACTATGATGAGGTCATTCCAGTGATGGAGACTGGCAAGTCATGGGGAAGATATTTTCTGATGGTCCCTTTAGCACTTCCCACCACACACCATGAGCAACCTGTCACTCCCCCTTCTCCCAGGAAAGACTTCTTGGTCAGTCAACAAAGGGGTAGAGGATCTGTTGAATTTATTGGGGAGCCCCTAGAACAATGATCCCCATCACCTCCCTCCAACAGTCTATCACTTTCCTCCCCTGGTCCTTGTAAACCATCCATTAGGAAACAGAGAAGCAGTTCCTGAAAACATCCTAATAAGGTTACTGCCAAGAGTCAGCCAGTAAACATCACATGTAATAAATAGTAGTGTTTTCACATAAAGGTACAACAGGAATGATTTAGGGACAAGGGATATGTACTCCCTCATGCTCCCAGAAGAAAAAACATGAAATATATTTCCTTGCAAATCCAACTATTTGATAATATTATCCAATAAAAAATTCAGGAGAAGGGTGCATACCTTTTTTTTTTTTTTCTCTCCCTGAAATCCCTTCAAACATTGAAGCTCCCTCACAGTTCTGCTTCTGTTCTCTGGAGCCATCATTTTATCTTCTATTTGTTATTTCTCTCCAGTTGTCTGTTTCCTTCAATGTCTTTCAAAGCATCCAGAAAAGGCTGGATGGGAGCTGTTTTACCACGGGATTGCAAGGAGCAAGCATGCCCTTTGCAGGATGTTTGCTCGGGCCGGGGCCTCAGCCCCTGTGCCCCGGTCATAGGACAGGTTAGCCTTGCTTTGCCTCTGGTTAGAAGAATTCAAATAAGAATGTCCATAAATGTGCAATTTAAGAGACTAAAAACACATTGAATTCAAACATAGACAAATAGTTATCCTTCCAGGGGAAAAGACCCTGTTACTATATTTTACTAAGCTGAAATTCGCCAATGGCATTTTCACCTTTCAGGAAAAGCACTGACTTTAATCAACATAATAATAAGGACAATAATCAACATAAACATGGAAGGAAAACGAAAGCTGGAGAAACTAACACCTTTAAGTGACACTGCTCCCAGCATTTTGTAGGGGAGGAATACGCTGAATGAGACCAAAGTGAACACAGACAGTTATCTCGGTGGTAGAAATTGACTCATCAAGCAGCACAGTGGCCTGGAATAAATACTTCCTGTTTCTCTGAATCCATGATCACAGGTATTCTTTTGATAATAAAACTGAATTTTCTAGGTCCCTTGGTACCAGAAAAATAGATAATCTAGATAAGAGACATAAGCATTCTATCACTGGAAAAAGTTACCACACCTTGGGTAGTAAGTAATAAGTTGGCCATAGAATTATGCATCTTCTCAAACAAATTTGTTTAACTTATGTTTATTACTATGATACTCACATTGTGTTCACCAAGTTCAAAACTGAGGACCATACCCTTATAAGTTCCCCAACAAATAACAATAGCTAACATTTAACTCATTCCAGGCATATTCTTAAAAAATGTATATAATTTATGGTATCTTCACAGCAATCCTATGCAGTAGGAATTATAATAATAATATCTAATAATAACTTATAGAGGAGGACAATGAAGAACTTGCTTACAATTATACAGCTGGTAAGTGGCAGAATCTAGCTCCAAATCCTGTCTCCTTACGCTATACGGTGCTGCCTTTTAAAGTGGCATGAGCCCTGGTAGCCCTTGCCTAAGCCTCTAGCCAATCTATCCAAATGCTGCCTCTTTACATTATACAGAAGAACCTACACTAGTAAAAGAGAAATATGCAAATTGGCCATACCTCCATGATACCCATCAGCCAATCAGTAGTGAGTATGCAAATTAACCCAACAAACATGGCAGGTTAATTTGCATGCACAGGCACAGAGCAGCTGGGTGGGGGGGACACCTGCTATAAGGAGGATGGTGGGGGGGGGGGGGCAGAGGGAGCTACAGGAGTGGCACTCCAGCCGGAGTGAAGAATGAAGGCTCTGGCCAGAGCGAAGGCTTGGGTCCCGGGTGCCGGAGGAAAAGCAGTATCAGCAGCCAGGGGAAGGAAGGCCTACTGCACAAATCTTGGTGCAATGGGACTCTAGTTTTTAGATAAAATGCAATTTATTATTGGATTAATATTGTAAATGATATACAGCAAATAAAATGTTTTAACATATTTCACTTGTTAATATTTGATACTTACAAGAGAATATATGTAACATTGTAAGTTATAAGTATAATCATAAAATGAGTATCTTTGAATTCCCACCCCTACATAACATAACCTTCACCACTGTAACCAAGCTATGTTCCACATAGTACCTATCCTTACTTACACCCTACAGAAGAAATCACTATGTTAAATTTTGCACTTATAATTCTATGTTTCTTTTTATAGTTTTATCATATATCTATGTTAAACATATGTAAATATACATGCTTCTGAGCTTTATGAAAATAGTATCATGTTGCATGTACTTCTTTTATTTCCATTCAAACTTATTTCTGAGTTTCATCCATGTTGTTGCATGTATTTATTATATATTCAGTTTGCTGATTTCCTGTTACTATTTGCAAATCTGAAAAGTTAAATATAGGAGACTTAAATAAAAGTTAATTCCTTTATAGACATTCCATAATAGAGAGATAACTTGAGCTGATTCCTAAGGTAGTTGGTTTGCTTGAAAGGAAAGGAGGAATGTGAACATTTGAGGAAAAGGAGAGAAGCACGAAAAAATACAATGGCAGAAAATTTCAAGACACGCTCAGGTGAAAACACATGTTTTGTTTAGACAAATATGTTGAGGACAGTGGAAGATAGCTCTACACAGAGGCAGAGCAGAAACAGTCAGAGAGGTGGGAAAAAAACAGAAATGTGGTATTTTAGGAGCAAAGAGAGGTGTGGTTCAGAAATGATGGAGACAATCAACTGAATTGAAAACTACTGATGAAAGAAAAATACCCCTTGGATTTTAAACACCACCCATCAAGCCATCTACTTAACATTCAATTCATCTAATGCCTCTTATTCTAATTCCATGATTGCCCAATCACTTTCTAATTAAGAACTGATTTTCCATGTAATTCTGCTTGTAGAGGGAGAATTCAACAAAACAAGACTGCAAACATTTCTAGTTCCTCTGCTAAGATATTTATAAACAAAATTAAATATGAGTTTCTAATATGGGTTTGCTTCCCATACATGGCTACAGACTAATCTGCTTGGGTTGCTCTAACAAAATATCATAAACTACAGAGTTTAAACAACAGACATTTATTTCTCACTGTAATCTGGTAAATCCAAGATCAAGGTGTCCACCAATTCAGTTCCTGATGAAAGCTCTCTTCCTGGCTTATAAATGGCCACCTTTTCTCTGTGTCCTCACTTTGTGGAGAGAAAGCTATCCCTCTCTCTTCCTATTCTTATAAAGCCACTAATTCTATTATGAGGGCCTCATCCTACTGACCTCATCCAACCATAAATACTTCCGTAAAACTCCATCTTCAAATACCATCACATTGGGGATAAAGACATCCATATGAAGTTTAGAGGAATACAATCCAACCCATAGCAAGGTGATTCTAATAGTCCTCAGCAAATACTATTGCCCAGGGGTCTGAGTTCTAATCAGCGTTGAACACTTAATGCAAGTCCATCTCAAGGCCTAATGATTCTTGTCCTGGCTTCACCATCTTAGCCAAATCCTGGAATTAGGCACCCAAACAAACTTATTACCAAGTGAGAATCAACAACTTTCTACAGATAACTAGCATAGCTTCCAGAAATGAAATCCATTAATTAGCTCTGGAGAGACCTTCAACCTCGTTGTATGAAAATATTAAACACATTTCCTTATGTATAAATGCAAATAGGGCACAAAAGTTCTGAGAGCAATTTCTAACTTCTGTTTATTAAGGAATTGATACAACCCCCTCAGTCACACTGATCAGAGAATACTGTATTCTCTGTTGGGTCTCTAATCCTCTTGTTTCAGGTCTGATAAAAAATACCTTTTTTTCATAAGCAAAACCAGTTCTAACTTTCCTAGCAAATTGCACAAAATGTTTCATTGTCATTCAGACACTATTTACAGTAAAATCATGAAGCATACGGCATTATCAATTGATTTAGTCTTCGCTTTCCTCCAATATATTCTGCAAAATTCTGGCTTTCTCTTCTACTTGCTAAAAGGATAGACTGAATGGATCAGTGACTAGCCTCAGTATGTTAGGTCTTGTTCTCTTTGCTATGACCAGCACTAGTATTCTTCGTATTTTGACAGTGCCAAAGTTGCTTTATCCTTTTTTTTTGGGGGGGGGGGGGGCGGGGGGGGCGCACCCAAGGCAAGACACCTTGAGCATTCCTTAACTGTGGGCTAAATCCAGGGCAGCCCAGGCAAGACACCTTGAGCATTCCTCAACTGTTTGTGGGCTAAATCCAAGGCATCTGGCTATCCCTTTTGTTCAGGTTTGGGATACCCCATTGCCCTTAGGCAGGCAATTCCAGTACCAGGCAGATTATCTTATCAGTAAGGATTTACATGATTGTTTGATGGGGAAGCTGCTTTAATCAACAATGTTTTAGCTCTGACCTTTCAGAGCCAATTAAGGTTGTTTACCAGCCTTCCGGCTTCCTATCCACATCTTTCTATTGGTGAGATGGGGATTGGATTCCAGCACCTTTGTATTTTTGGATTATACATAAACTGCTGCTGTTTGGGTGTCAGATGCTGTCTCTCCCTCAGAGAGAACAGACATCCCACCCGGCCCCAGATATTTTTTTTCTATTACTGCATCTTCATCTTCTATACTGTTATTTCTTAATCCTCAGCTCCTCTACTCAGAAAACTGGACCCAAGCTCTCTCTCTCTCGACGCTGGACTTGGAAAAGAGAGAAAAACACCCACACTTTTTATAGAGAATGTTACTTCCTGTCTGATGTCAAAATTAGAAAAGCCTTCTTCCCATGATGTAGTCTCTAAGTCTTTACAAGTGACACAATTAACCAATTCTATGCACACAACACTCACCTCCATCCCACACTTGCCAACAGGAGCCATATGGCTTACTAAGTTTAACATATATGTGTTCATATAATATATTTTCTTTATCTCAAAAAATTTGTTAAAAACTGATGTAATGACTTCATTCCTAGAACTTTGAAGGCTACTTCTATGTGTACTCACATGTTTTTGGCACTTAAACAACTTGTTGTGTTTTATATATATATATATTTTACAAGTCTATTTTTTAATTTTTCTAGACAGAGATTTTCATTTCTGCATCTCACTTTTTGGTGGCCAGTTCTCATCAGTTTCTTGCCACTTTAGGGTGCAATAGTTTGCTACTTTCTTGGGTTGCAGCCACAGCAAAGATGTGACCTGCCCATTTTTCATAGCTTCCATTCTGAAGCAACTGCTGTTTCTTAAACTCATCAACTGCGTCAATATTCTGCTTCCTCAAATATTTATCTGCAATATAGTTATATGTCAAGTCTATTTTGTCACTGCCAAGATTTGTTCATTGTGCAACTGGCTTAGATCTAAACGGTGTCATTCATTTTGCAGAACCATTGGTCTATGACAGTTTCCTATAACAAAAACAGCACTGGTTACTGGCAAGAAAATGTCGACTACAAAATTGCAGTTTTCTTTTCTTGACTCAAATGACACTTTTATTAAACCTAAAATCAACCATAAGACCTAAATATTTATTTTATTAATTAAATGTATTCTTCTTGGTTTCTATAATTGGTAAGCAAACTTTACTCCAGAATAAACATTTGAGTTATCAGACTATCTGCTCCCATAATCACACATCACCATGCTCATGCTAAAAATTGACTTTATTAAGAGGACCCATATTATAATATCCAATACCTTTTCCCACTAACAGAACCAGGGATCCTTGCAGAAATGGCTGAATCTCAGAGCTAGAATCCAAAATGTATATGGAATAAACTGTATATGGAATATCTTCTTGTGCCAGAAATAAAAGGCAATACTCCAAAAAATCATCAGGGAATAACCAGTAGATACAGCAGCCAACTTGATTGGACTCTCATTAGTCAAATTTGGTGAAATTTAATCATCAAAATAAGTAAAATAAAAACCAACCCACCAATGTTTATAGAAACTTTACTCATAATTGCCAAAACTTGGAAACAACCAAAATAACCTTCAGTTGGTAAATGGACAAATAAACTGTGGGACATCCAGACAATGAAATATTATTCAGTGCTAAAAAAGAAACGAGCACAGTTTTTAAAATGTTCATACACCCAAAAGCAATCTACAGATTCAATAGAATCTCTATCAAAATTCCAATGGCATTTTCTACAGGAATAAAACAAACAATTCTAAAATTTGTGTGGAATTACATTAAAGAAAAAAAAAAAAAAACTCAAATAGCCGAAGCAGTCTTGAGAAAGAACAAGCTAGAGGCATCACATATCACATTCCCATATTTCAAACTATATTACAAAGCTCCAGTCATCAAAACAGTATGGTATTAGCATAAAAACTGATACAGAGATAAACAAAATAGAATAGGGAGTCCAGAAACAAATCTCTGCATATATGGCCAATTAATTTATGACAGAGGAGCCAAGAATATACAATGTGGAAAAGATGGTCTTTTCAATAAATGGTGTTGGGAAAACTGGACAGCCACATACAAAAGAATGAAATGGGACCACTATTTTATACCACAAACAAAAATCAACTTAGAATGGATTAAAGACTTTAATGTAAGACCTTAAACCATATAACTCCTAGAAGAAAACATAAGGGTAAGCTCCTTGACATTAGTCTTGATGATGAATTTTTGGATTTGGTAACAAAACAAAAAGAAAGCAAAAATAAACAAGTGGGACTACATCAATAAAAAAGTTCTTTTTTTCAAAAGTGACATACAGATGGCCAACAGGTACATGCAAAGGTGTTCAACACTAACCATCATAGAAATGCAAATCAAAGCCACCTCACTCCTGTTGGAATGGCTATTATCAAAAAGACTAGAGGCCCGGTGTACAAAATTTGTGCACAGGGTGGGGGATACCTCAGCCCAACCTGCACCCTCTCCAATCCAGGAGTTGTCAGGGGATGTCCTACTGCCGGCTTAGGCCCACTCCTCCTGGTTCTCTGCTCTCTGTGGGGCCTGGTTGCTTCACCACCACCACAGTGACAAAGACACCAAACCCCGCACTTTGCTCTCTGCGGGGTCTGGGGGCTTCACTGCTGCTGCCACATGAATGAAGCTGCCACACCATATTGTCTGCTCTCTGTCTGCAAGGGCTGAAAGGACTGAGGGACTCCAGTGAGGCTGAGAGGACTGGGCGCCACCACCTTTGTGATGGCATGAGGGTCAATTTGCATATTACCTCTTTATTAGATAGGCCAAGAGCCCAGCCTACATGGCTCAGTTGTTGAGCATCGACTTATGAATCAGAAGGTCACAGTTCAATTTCTGGTCAGGACATATTCCTGGGTTGCAGGCTCAATCCCCAGTCAATGATTCTCGTTCAACATTGACGTTTCTATCTTTCCCTTTCCCTTCCTCTCTGAAATCAATAAAAATATACTTTTTTTAAAAAAAGATAGGAAATAACAAGTGTCAAAGAAGACATGCAGAAAAGGGAATCCTTGTATACTATTACTGGGAATGTAAATTGGTATAGCACTGTAAAGAACTACATTGAGGATCCCAAAAAATTAAAAATAGAACTACTATCTGATTCAGAAGTTTCAATTTTTGGTAGATATATATACCGAAATAAAACACTATCTCAAATAGATATATGCACCTCCATCTTTATTGCAGCATTACCCACAATAGCCAAGATATGGGTGCAATCTAAGTGCCCACCTATGATGGATGCATATCCATATATACATACAATGGGATATCATTCAGCCATTAAAAAAGGAGGAAATACTTATTTTTTTAACAACATGGGTGGATCTTGAGGGCATTTTGCTAAGTGAAACAAGTCAAAAAAAAAAAAAAAGACAAATCTATATGTCTTTACTTACATGTGAAATCTAAAAGGTTGAACTCACAGAAATGAAGAATAGCTATGGTTACCAGGAGCTAGGTGGTATAGTAAATGAGGAGATGTTGATCAAAGCTTATGCCTTCCAGCTATAAAATTAATAAAGTCTAAGGATATAATGTACAACATGGTGACTATCATTAACAATACTGTATTACATACTTGAAACATAAGAGTAAAACTCAAATATGACCCACACCAAAAAAATTAGGTAATAAAGTGAGGGGATGGAGATGTTTATAAATTTTACTGTGGTAATAATTTCAAAATAGTACACATATATATCATATCATCAGTATACCTTAAACTTACATATATTTTATATCAGTAATATTTCAGTTAAGCTGGGAAAAGTTCTGACATTTTTTTAAGTAAAAAATAAAAATTGTTATTGAAAACAAAAATAACCCATACTTTCAAATAGTTCAGAAAAATATTGATATATAGAGAGGAAATTATAAAGCAAATGTAGCAAAATGTTAAGAAATGTTAAAATTGATTTCTTGCAACTTTTCTGTAGTATTTAAATTATTTTCAAACAGAAAATGAGAACCCAGTCTCAGACATATAGAATTAGTAACTCTCAAAGTTCTTATTTAATTTATTTGGAGGGAGACCTGGATTAAGGATTTTTTAACGCTGTCCCAGTGAGTCAGAAGTACAATCAGTCTTGAGAATCATGCAACTAAAGGGACTTACTCTCATCTATAAAATAGTCCCAGAACATGGCATATTAAGTTTAAGCCCTAAATCTTCTCCTATTTCCTTCTCCCAGTTTTTCCCAATAATTATAGTTAATTAGAGGCCTGGTGCACAAAATGTGTGCACTTGGCAGGGAGGGGAAGGGTCCCTCAGCACAGCCTGCTCCCTCTCTCAGTCCGGAACCCTTGGGGGATGTTTGTCTCATAATCCAGGATTCCTTACTGCCCACCTGCTTGCTCCTTACCACTTTGCTTGTTGCTCCTTAACACTGCTATGGAGACAGAAGAAGCTACCGCCACCACCCTACCACCATTGTGCTCACCATCTGTGAGGCTTCTGGCTGAGCAGCCACTCCCCCACAGAGGGCAGCTCCTGCATTGAGCATCTGCCTCTGGTGGTCAGTGTGCATCAGAGTGACCAGTCATTCCAGTCATTTTGTCTTAATGGTCGCTTAGGCTTTTATTATATAGACTAGTGGCCTGGGGTACAAAATTCGTGCACGGAGGGAATGGTTGCCTTAGCCCATCCTGCACCCTCTGCAATTGGGGACCCCTTAGGGGATGTCCAACTGCTGGTTTAGGCCTGACTGAAATGAGGCCTAAACCAGCAGCCAGACATCCCTCTCGCAATCTAGGACCACTGGCTCCTAACTGCTCACCTGCCCAATCACTCTTAACTGCCCTCCTGATCACCCCTCTGCCTGCCTGATCACCTCTAACTGCCCTCCCTGCCAGCCTGATCTCATCCCCAACTACCCTCCTCTGCTGGCCAATTTAGTTCTAATTGGCAGTTTCTATGCCAGTCAGTGTCAAAAGTTCCACCTCCTAGGCAGCTATTGGCTCCTCACAGTTGACCCAATTTGGTTCTAATTGGTCAGTTTCTATGCCAGTAAGCCTCAAAAGCTCTGTCTCCTAGGCAGCCACTGCCTCCTCATAGTTGACTCAAATTTGGTTCTGATTGGCCAGTTTCTATGCCAGTCAGTGTCTCTGGGCCTATCAACAGGGCCTGATCAGAAAGGCAGGGCTGATCAGCAGCCCCAGTGGAGGCTCCAAGAGAAATGGAGGCAGGGATGCTGGCCAGGCTCAGAGAGAAAGAGAGAGGTAAGTGCTGGTCAAAAGCTGCCTCAGATGCTACAGATCAGCCCCTGCTTCTCTCTTTAGGTCTCTTTCCAGGCCTGATTCAAAGCCCCATCAGCAGTCATTGATGGGTCACTGGGCCTGCAGCCTCAATAGTCAGTGAGGGGTCACCATGGCATCTGGATGGTCAGTCTTCGGTTGTGATTGGTTGTTACACCCTGACTCTTTATTATAGAGACTAGAGGCGCAATGCATGAAATTTGTGCATGCAGCCCAGCCTGCATCCTCTCCAATCTGGGACGATCGGGTCTAAACGGGAAGTCAGACATCCCTCTCACAATCCAAGACTGCTGGCTCCCAACTGCTAGCCTGGCTGCCTTCCTGATTGCCCCTAACTGCTTCTGCCTGCCAGCCTTATCACCCCCTAACCACTCCCCTAACAGCCTGATTGATGCCTAACTGTTCCCTTACCAGCCTGTTTACCCCTAACTGCCCTCCCTTGCAGACTTGATCACCACCAACTGCCCTCCCTTGCAGGCCTGGTTCCTCCCATCTGTCCTCCCCTGCTGGCCATCTTTGTGGGGGCCATCCTGTATCCACATGGGGGCAGGATATTTGACCACAAGGGGGTAGCCATCTTGTGTGTTGGAGTGATGGTCAATCTGCATATTACTCTTTTATTAGATAGGCTAGAGGCCTAGTACATGGGCGATGGCCAGGTGGTTTGCCCTGGAGGGTGTCCCAGATCAGGGTGGGGGTTCCCTTGGGGCATGGGGCGGCCTAGGCAAGGGGCCTCTGCCTCTGGTGGTTTGCAGGCTGGCCATGCCCTGTGGACACTCAAGCAGAGGCCCTAGAATCTGGGATTAATTTATTTTCTACAATTGAAACTTTGTAGCCTAGAGCAGAGCCAAGCCTTCTGCTCGCTCAGTGGCAGCAGCCATTTCTGTTGGGTTTTATTTATCTTGTATAATTGAAACTTTGCAGTATTGAGTGGAGGCCTAGGCTGGCAAGGTCAGCAGGAAAGCTTGGCTTCCTCCATTACTGGGGGCAACCCTACCCTCCTGCTCTCTCCAGCTCCGTGGCTGCCACCATTGTTTTGAGGATTTATTTAACTTCTATCATTGAAACTTTGTAGCACTGAGTGGAGGCCTTAGCCAGCAAGAGCAGGCAGAAAGCTTGGCTCCCTCCATCGCCAGGGAAACTGAAGCCTCTCTCCTGCTCTCTATGGCCACAGCCATCTTGATTGGGGCTAATTTGCATATTCACTCCTGATCGGCTGTTGGCATGGCTTGTGGGAATGGCTTGTGAGAGTAGCAGAGGTATGGTCAATTTGCATATTATGATTTTATTAGATAGGATATACTAGAGGCCCAGTGCACAAAATTTGTGCACAGAGGGGTCTCCTCAAGCCAGCCTGCTCCCTCTCCAATTCAGGACCCCTCAGGGATGTCTGACTGCCAGTTTAGGCCATAGGGATCAGGCCTACACCAGCATTCAGATATGCCTCTCCCAATCTGGACCACAAGCTCCTAACTGTTCACCTGCTTGCCTGCCTGATCACACCTAACTGTCCCACCTCCCTGCTTGCCTGGTTATCCCCCAATTGACCCCCCCTGCCAGCCTAGTTGCCCCTTAGTGTTCCCCCCTCCAGTGTCCATTCAGTTGTTTAGGATGTGATGGTCATTTAGCCTTTTACAGATGATAGATAGATAGATAGATAGATAGATAGATAGATAATAGATAATTGATATTTTATACTAATAAGACAAATAATAGGAAAGGGGTTCACTTTGTATATGAAATATAAGGTCTATGCCAACCTGGCATCCGAGTCTTTCTCTCATACCACCTAGGGGTTCATCACCTACAAGCCAAGCACCAAAGCCAAGTGCTCTCTGTAGATTGAATTTTATTACCAGGGGAAGAAAATTACCCTTGCTTGAGGCTGTGTGAGTGACAAGAGCTCTTCTTCCTAAGCATGACAGTTAATCCTGAAGCAACCAGCTGCACACAACCTAGTGAGTAATGAACTTGAGATCAGTAGAGGACCACATGATTTACACTCATTAAAATTAATTACAACCACAGGCAGAAACTAAAAGCTAGTGACTTTTATAATCAACAATTATTGGACTACACCACAAACTACTTCTAACAAATCTTTTAAAAACTTTCCTCTCTAAATAATTAACTCTCTTTATCCCATAGCCCAGACCAGAGCTTAGTGTGGGATTCCACATTCTTCCAGGGAGGTTATTTTATTATTAGAGGCCTGATGCATGAAATTTGTGCATGGGGGAGGGGTTTCCCTCAGCCCAGCCTGTACCCGCTCCAATCTGGGACCCTTTGAGGGATGTCCAACTGCCCTCCTCTGCCAGCCCAGTCACCACTAACTGCCCTCCCTTGAAGGCCTAATTGCCCTCACCTGCTCCCCTGCAGGCCTGATCACCCACAACTGTCCTCCTCTGCTGGCTATTTTGTGTCCACATGAGGGCAACCATCTTTGACCACATGGGAGCGGACATCTTGTGTGTTGGAATGACAGTAAACTTGCATATTACCTCTTTATTAGATAGGATTCTGGAATAGAGACTCTGAGGACCATGACACTATCTCCAGTATAACATGTATACAGTCAAAGCTCTGATTCATGACTTTGACCCAATAGAGATGAGGTGTCCCCATATATCCCTTTATTCTTTCCACAAACATTTGTTGGACACCTTACTCTCTGAAAAGTACAGTCTAGGTATATTTATGATTTGAGAACCACAGTATTTGGAAAGTACACAGATGAAAAGTCTGACCTTTATGCTGAAGCCAACTGTGAAGACAGTTAGATCCACTTTTCAGTCAATGTTTCCAAAGTAATGCTCTGATTTATTCTCTAATTTAACCTTATAATCAGTCCTCAAGTGAAGTTCTTTAACTAGATAATAAAGTGCACTGCCAAATCACTTTAATGAATGTTATAACATTTATAAACTCAAAGGGTGAATTCCAATAAAAAAAAATCGGGGACATGATGAGTCAGCGTTTAATTCAGTATTCGGTGATTATAATTCTGTATCTCTTAAATACAGGAAGTGATGTAAGTGGGGCACAGCAGAAATCAGAAGAAATAAGGTAGAAAGAGCAATGGAAGATGACCAAGCCCTTGGTATTTGTCAAAAGTGGTGAACAAGTTGACACCACTCACAGATTTCTATGAGGGCAGGGAATAAATAGTCCTTCTGTAATTAATAACTATTAAAGCTGTTTGATCATAAAAAAAAAGTAGTGAACAAGCTATTTATAATTTACCACACACTGGCCACACACTGTTTCCTAATTGCAGTATAAATGGTCAGACCTCTGTCCTTGACACATCCTATTCTTCAACTGAGAATCCCCTCTCTCTCTTCTCTTCCTGGAAAAATCTATCCCACCTAGAGTGAAGCTTCCTTATTTAAGGCATACAGTAGTAACTCATATTACACTTAGTATTTTGGAGTTTAGATTTTTATTTGTTTATTTTTAGGAATCCATGTCAACCATATATCATTAACTCCTATAGGACTAAACTAAGTCATATTAATCTTATAGCCCCAAGTACCTAGCAAAGTGCTTGACACAGTATAGGACCCCAATATATATTTGCCAAATTTGAACCAAACTGAAAGGAATACTATCATTCTGAATTACTATGACAAAGATTTTTTTAGATCATTGAGCAGATGCTGTTAGAGAAGAAAAACACCTTTAAAAAATTATCTGCCCCCAGGTAATTTTCTTTTGATGAAAAGAAAAAAGATGTGGTAGCAAATATTGCTACTGTTCAATCCAATTAGCATGACACATAGTCTATGCACAACCTGCTGCTTTTAGAGACTCCTCAAGGAATTACACAACTTCTCTTCCCATGATGTAGCATCCAGTTAGTTTTAAATGACAGTCACATTGTGGTCTGAGGCAAGACATCGTATTTAATAACACTCCTGAAGCAGGCTCCATCTCTCCAGTTTAAGGCTGCAGATTCAAATAAAGAAAATCAGTTTCATGTTTCCTCTGGGAATTTAAACCAAGTCAACATTATTAATAACCCTTTGATCCTGGAATATTTACCAATGTGCCACTTCCCTTTGGTCAACAATGAGTATTTAGCTAATCTCATAAAGTTGACAAGCAGAGAGTCAATCATAGTTAAGTCAATGATGGGAATGGTCAAACATAAAACCATTCTTTGCTTCTTTGGCTTTTTGTTTAACCCTCTATGATCTGGTTTTTAAACTCTAAGAATAAAATCATTGTATCTTTTGCCCAAACTGAAGGTTCTACATCATACCCATTTCCATTAACCTTCTTTAACTTTTCCAAAAAAGATTACATCCAAGCACTCAACTTTACCCAGTTCTATTTTAAGGCCATCTACATGGCCAATTCAATGGAAGCTATCACAGTTTAATAGAAAACACTTTCATGTATTTTCAAAGGACCAGTCAGTCCTTAAACTCCAAGGAATGTACTGTGTTCACTAAAGATATAGTGAATACAATAATGTTAAGCAGATATCCATAAATTTACTTAGTGTCATTATAATTTGGTACAAAACACTAGCTTATTTTGCAATTAAAAATTTTTTAACCTGAAGGGCATGAGTGGATAGTTGATAAATGGCTTAAATGCCAATATTTCAGATCAAATAAAACATTGTAAACAGAAAGCCCTATTCTATATCAATTTCATGCTAAACAATGTATGTCACAAATGATAACTCATTACTGCATTGCAACTAGAGCTAACATTGAATTTCTTTTTTCTGTTCAATTATTTTGATTACTTACATTTATTTTCATTCTTTTCCTTTCTATTCCACTTATGCAAATAAATATTAGATCCTGGTTTAAAAAAAAGGTCTGAATGATTTAAATTTATATAAAATGTATTTTTGCATTCTTCCAGTTACTCTAACTTCAACTATAAATTCATACCATACAAAAAAATCAGTAATGAGAAAATTATATTTCATCCATATAATTCCTATATGTATTTTCACTTCAAATATGAAATTGGAATATGGCCATTGCAGGATTTATTTCTATTAGAAATTATTTGGAAAGAAGAGAGAAAACAATTATCTAGAAATTTATGAGATTCTAAGGATCACTGTCAATCAGAAGTTAAATTTTAGAAGAAAATATTCCAGTCCCAGAGAAATCTTCTTAGCTCAAAATTTATTTTAATTATTTGTCCATGTAGTATTTAACTCAGCATAATGATCATTATAACTGGCCAATCTGAATGCCTCACAACGACCAAAAGATATAGGTACTATCCTGCCTTACACATAAGGAAACTGAAGTTCAGAGAGGTAACATGGGGGAGCGGGGATTAAAGGTCAGGGCCACCACTGTTTCCACTCTTCTAAATCACTTCCAAACAGATCATGCTCCCCAGTGCAGCCCCCATTTCAGTGCCTTGTTCCCTGAAAGTAGAAAAGTGGGTGTTTGGATGAGTGCTCTCAGTAGAAAAATAGAAGTCATTTCCTTGCACTTTGACAATTCTCCTCATAGAATATGTGAACCAAGAATAATTAATTCACTTAATTTTTTCCTACTCAAGTGTAATACTTGGCATCTCTAAGTCTTTCTGAAACCCAGTATTTTATGTAATTATATGATTTTATTCTAAGCATTGTTGATTTGTTGACCTAAATCTACATGTGAGCAGCTCAACAAGAACTCTCTATTCATGGAACTCAGTTAAATTGCTGCCAACTAGAAGAGTTTTTTTTTTGGGGGGGGGGGGGTGGATTAAGTGATAAACAAGAATAATAGGAGAATTTCAAGAGTTTTCAGGGCAGGGATGAGGAACAAGAAACAGATTTATGCTGAGTGGGGTTACAAATGAAGAACCATGAAAGGCAGTGTTGGAATCTAGAGGTACTTTCGTTGTTATACTGCTGTAATAATGGTATGAGACGTGCGAAAAAGTTCAGTGGAGTAAAGGAAATAAATAGACCTGACACTCATAAAGCTGTGTCAAGCATTGAATTCGATCCGCCATTAAAATTGACTAAATCTCTTCAAACAGACAAAAGGGTAGAATAGCTGGTATTTTTAAAACAGGAAAGAGAAAAATTGTCAGATCCTAACTCCAGGACTATTGGTTGTTGCTAAATTAACAGAACATTTTGTACATGAGCAAATTATCAAATCTTTAAATACAATATGGTACATTTTAAAATATCAGTTCTAATTATATTTTCTTTTGACAAAGTAATTATACTCCAAGAAACTGTGATCAGAATATTTTTTCACTGCCAAATCTGAGAACAGAAGGTGGAAAAGGTACATTTAGATTATCTTACAAAAAGCTGGCTAACCTTCGTATAACCTTCTTTCTTAGCCTTATAAAAGAGAGGCTTAAAAATAGGCTAACAAACAAATTTTAATCTTCTTTCAAATCACTCATTGATTTACAATTTAATGTTCTTTTGTACTAGCGTGGTCACATACTGTAGCCAGCTTTTCCCTTCATGTGTAAGTCCTGTTCATATTTAAAATCACAGGGTAGATCTGGGAGGGTTTTTTGTTATTAGTCCAAAACAAATGAATGGAACCCTAAGGCCTCTTTTTCCCCAGAGGAAGCAATACAATGCTCTCGACTGGTACTTCAGACGTCAAGATTTCCAATAATACCTCTTCTCAGGAGTCTATAACTATTTCTTTTCTTCAGAGGTCTGTAGACTCCTTCCACTTCCTCTCCCCCTCAACTTAGGCCTTAATGAATACATGTTTCTCTTAGTCACCTGAATGATATTCATTTTGCCTCTCTCTGTCCTGAAATTGGTCCCTCTGGATCTTATCTGGCTTGCTTGCCAAATCCTTCACACAGAGGGTTAGGGGCAGCTTATAGCTACAAGTTCTAATATTCCTCAGTTTTATCCTTCTGTTGGTAGTTTTCTTTACCTCAAGAGAGAAAAAATGTCCATAAAATGCAAATGTGCAATGAATACACAGAGTGCTGTAGCTCTGGTGAATTTTTTGGCATAAATTTTTCTCTTTACAGCCAGTGTAATTTTGAATTAAATTCACCAAGAATGTGGCAGTAAATATTAAGAATGATTTATATCTTCTGAAGTAAGGAGGGGGTAGAGGAGAAGGGTGGGAGAGACAAAGGTCACACTAATGGGACAAGATGTAACTGGACAATCCATGGGTCCACGCTACCTGTCACACTGCTTGAGCCAATTAAGCAGAGACAGGGTTGAATCATACATGAGCATCTATTCCAATACTGCCAGCAGTGTGGGAGAGCATCAGGTCATCCGCAAAAATCTGCTCTGCATCCCACTATAAGCCAGCTGCTTCTGTTGGGTAGATGGACAAAGACTGAATGGGAAGTAGGCGAAAGGGTATGCCAAATGGGTAGTTTACAGGCTAGAGATGTGCAGAGGCCTGCGTGGGTGCTAAGGCTGAGGCTCTTCAAAGGGCTGGTGGCTCTGGTTTCTGCAACAAGGTTGTTCATCTTTCCATAGGAGGCAGCTCCCAGATGGGAAGGATGGGTTACATTGGAAGGGAAGTTCCCAGGTCCCACATGCAACTCTAACCAGGTTAGAATGTACTTTCTTTAATCAGAACAACACAGTCACAGTTAACAGACCATGATTAATATTTCTTACAATTATAGCTGGTCCCCAACATTCTATTTCTGCCCTTATCAATGAGAGAAAGGTAAATGAAACGAAATATAAGACACAGTCTTTGCCCCAGAAGATTTGCTTGTAATCTGAAAGAGTATGTTTATATGCATGAAACACTTTGAGGACAAAAGAGAGTATGTATAGTGCCAACTTAATGCAGTGATTTGTGTGTGTTTTTATGCAGGGCTAGACATGTACATGAGCCTTCCTAAACTAAACTATCAGATGATTTGATGTTTAGAATGTTCTCTGGCTAAAAACAGAAGACTTGTGACTGACACAAACCTGAAAGTAAAAATAGAGGAGTGATACAGGGTCTCAATTCCAGGAATTTTCATCTCCAGCTGAGAGCAAATCATTAGTCAGCATAACAGTGTTTTACAAGTAACATGAGATCCTAGATTAAATAATTTCCATTTCTATCCCATTAAAGACCATACATGAAAATATATTTTTGTATGTGGGATAAGAAGAAACCATTCTGCCCTGGCCAGTGTTGCTCAGTTGGTTGGGCACTGTCCTATGCACTGAAAGGCTGCAAGTTTTATTCCCTGCCAGGTCACATGCCCAGGTTGTGGGCTTGATCATTTATGTGTGTGGGGGTGGGGGGTACACACACAGGAGGCAGCCAATCGAGGTTTTCCTCTCACATTGATGTTTCTTTCTCTCTCTCCTTCTCCCACTCTATCTAAAAAAATCAATAAAACAATATTAAAAGAAATAAAACATCCTAGAGCTGGGATGACATGAAAAATTTACAAGCAATAAACTTGGTCATCTTACTTGACTGCTCCTAATCATCTTAGTAAATGGGTCCTTTGTTTTTAAAAATCTCTGAGCATCATTATCTTTTTCTTCCTTCCATAAATATTTAGAAGTGTTTGAATATCAAAAAACAGTAGTATGCCTATTTTGTGAAATGTCAATTAAGTACTTGAATCTTCCTATTGTGACAAGTAATATACTTTAAAAGATGATACTAAAATTTGAATAACATACTTGATTTTCTCCTCTTCCAACATCTGCATATAATTTGTGTTCATGAAAAACTATAATAAAGTCCTATTCTTCACTTTTTAAAGTCTAGGTCCCCACAGGCAAATGGGTGTTAAATTTAGAAATTAAAATCTCCTATTGGCAGAACTTACACCACATGGGGATCACCAGCTGCAAGGGTGTCTGGGAAATGAAGTGTTTAGCCTTCTAGTCCCATCAGTACAGAAAAGCACTCTACAGAAGATTAAAACATATGTTTAGCAAATTTATAGAAAAATAAAAATCATACCAGGATGTGCTGAGATAATACTATTCTCAAATTCAGACTTATTTTTACATATGTAATTTTCAAATAAATTAGAAAAAATAAGACTATGACTAAGGTTTTTTGTTTTAAATAAAGTATGAAGAGCAGAATACAAATGAGAATTACAGAGAAATACTATAATATTCATACATATATTGAACAATAACAACAGTAAATATGAGTGGGGAAACAGTACTTCTGAGCAGGAAAAGGTCACCACATCTACTTCTTTAGCTTGTAACTGAGAAAAAGTATATAAAAGTGGTTGCCAAGCTTGGGCATCAGAACATCAGAAACTTAGTTTATTATGTACTAGAGGCCCCGTGTATGAATTTGTGCATGAGTGAGGTCTCCTGGCTGCCAGGGGAGGGATGGTGGGAGGTCGGCCAGCTGCAGGAGGTTGGATGTGGGAGTGCAATGACCTTCAGGAGGCAGCTCCTGTGTTGAGCACCTGCCCATGGTGGTCAGTGCATATCATAGTAACCGGTTGTTTGATTGTTCAGTCACTTAAGTTTTTATATAAAGAGATTAGTGGCCCGATGCAAAAAATTTGTACACAAGGGGGTTCCCTCAGCATAGCTTGTACTCTCTCCAATCAGGGATCTCTTGGAAATAAGGCCTAAACCGGTGGTCAGACATCCCTCTTGCAATATGGGACTACTGGCTCCTAACGTTCACCTGCCTGCCTGCCTGATTGTCCCTAACTGCCTCTGCCCGCCTGATTTCCCCTAACCCCTCTGCCTGCCTGCCTGATCACCCCTAACTGCCCTCCCTTGCCAGCCTGATCTCATCCCCAACTACCTCTGCCAGCCTGATCACCCCTAACTGCCCTCCCTTGCTGGCCTGATCTCACCCCCAACTGCCTCCCCTGCCAGCCTGATTGCCCCTAACTGCCTCTGCCTGCCTGATCACCCCTAACAGCCTCTGGCTCAGCCCCCACCACCATGGCTTTGTCCAGAAAGAAGTTAGACATCCGGAAGATGGCCGGTCAACCTGGTCTAATTAGCATATTACCCTTTTATTGGTATAGACTATATAGGATAGGATTGCTTAAATGTGGGGGGAGCCTTTTTCATAAGGAGGAGATGCTCTTGGCAGAAAAAAAATACATAATTCCTATATATGGACTGATAGCCAACCATATGCACTATACTGGCAAACTGGTCATTAAAAAATTGAAGCACTTTCTTACACCTTACACCAAACAATTGCCCTTAAAAGCCCTCAGCCCCCACCTTAGGTTCTGCCTTTGCAGCTCACTCAGATTAGATTCTGATTGGTCAGTTTCTATGTCAGTCAGCATCAAAAGCTCCACCTCCTAGGCAGCCATTGGCTCATCACACTTCACCCCAGATTTGGTTCTGATTGGTTGGTTTCTATGTCAGTCAGCATCTCCAGGCCTATCAAGGGGCCTGATCAGAGAGGAAGGACTGATCAGCAGCCCCAGTGGAGGCCAGAGAGAGAGGGGCCGCAGCAAAAGAGAGAGGCAAATGCTAATCAACAGCTGCCTCTGAGGCTATGGATCAGACCCTGCTTCTCTTTCACCAGGCCTCTCTCTAGGCTTGATCTGTAGCCCCCTTGGCAGTCAGTGATGGTCCAGACTCCCATAGCCAAGGTAATCAGTGCTGGGTCGCCACAGCAACCCAGCAGTGACTTCCAGTTGGATGTTATGGACCCTGGATTTTGATATATTAGGATGAGCTTCAGGATCTTGATAGAGTTATTTCACATTTTTTAGCCTTACATGAACTTTCTAATATTTTAAGATATTAGGATATAGATATAGATATTAGAATATATCCTCAGTCTGGGCCCTCAGAATACATATCTACATATATTTTAAGGTCTCATATATATTTGAAAAATTTGATAAATGACTTTTTCTATTGTCTTACCATCAAGTTAATAATTAAAAGAAATAAGACCCAAGGAAGCAGAACAACTTGACTCTTCTCACACAGACAAACACAGGGGAGGTAGAGCTGGCTTGTGCTGTCATTGCCCAGAGAGGGGTGGTTTTCCCAGCTAACCCTACAACTAGTTTCCATCAAATAAATATCCCTAATACTTCTCCAACTTATATTTTAATTAAGTATTTCCCTTATTAAATCAGTACCAACACCATGTGTCCATTTATGTTTAATTCAATACAATTAATTTTCTAAAACATACCTTGAGGATTCCTTGTGGATTAGAAACTGTGCTAGGAGGTGATAGAGTGACAAGTAGAACAGTTAAGTCTCTTCCCACAAGGTAGATTCCATCACATTACAAATTTTTTTAATTTAAATTTTTTATTATTTAAAGTATTACATGAGTCTCTTTTCCCACTCCTCCCCGCATTGACCTCTTTTTTTTTCTAGACTTCAAAATCCTCTGTGTTCAATTTATTTGTTATTAGCAGAGACTGATTTTTTTATAAGGAAACAGAAATTATGTGTGTATCTCATCTATAATAATTTTTCCACCCATTCCTCTGTATTTACTTAGTAGTTGCTTAAGGGTCAAAAAGAATCATTTATCTTGGCTTACATTAAAAATAACAATTTCTTCTTTAATATATTTTTATTGATTTCAGAGAGGAAGAGCGAGAAAGACAGAAACATCAATGATGAGAATCATTGATCGGCTGCCTCCTGCTCACCACCTGTTGGGGATGGAACCCACAACCAGGGCATGTGCCCTTGACTGGAATCCAGGACCCTTCAGTCTGTAGGCTGACACTCTATCCACTGAGCCAAACCAGCTAGGGCTATAAAGGACAATTTTGAGAACAAGCACTTATCAAACTCTTCAAAAAATGCAAATAAACTTGATTTGCTACCCAAAAGATGTGAAATAATTCCTGTTTTCAAAATAGTTACATCCTAAAAAGTCACTATGAACATAGAATGCTCCAAGGAGAAATAGTTAGAATCCTACAAGTCTCTGATCATAGCACGTCATCAACCAATTAATACATAACTTTGTTTTATGTGTGTTTCAGTTAGGAGACACCTTTTTCAAAATACATATTGTTGATTTGTTAACATAAAAATTAAAACTAACATGCCTGAATGAAGTTTACCATACATTTTCTCCATGAGGCACAGGATAGCCAACTTATGCATAGGAACACTTGACAACACTTCAGCATTATACCATTTTAAATCACTAATAAGAAGCACAAAAATGCAAGAAAACATGGCACTAAGTAGACCAAGTAAAGGATGTGTGTTACAGTAGGAAAGCTCAATCAAGAAGGCAGAAAACTGACCTTGTTTGACCTCAGCTGGGATCGTGTATATAGACCAACTCAATATTTTTACCCACATATCTATGAATGACTTCAGAAGTGCCTCAAAGATTGCTTTCAGAGTTGCAAATAAATCCTAGTGAATAGAATTCACAAAAATGGAATCCCTGAGTAATGTGAATCAACTGTACCTATAATGTATGAAAGGAAAGTGGAACTTCACCCTGATTTTCCAATAGGTTCTCAGAAAACCAATACATAAATGATAAAGAATTAATCAAGAATACTTAGTGATGGTGCATTAATGGGACAAAAATCCTATCTAATAAAAGAATAATATGCAAATTGACCATACCTCCAATCAAGCCATGGCCACAGCCACGCCCATCAGCCAATCAGGAACAAATTATGCAAATAAACCCCAACCAAGATGGCTGCCACCACTGAGAGCAGGAGAGAGTCTTGGGTTTCCATGACAACAGAGGAAGCCAAGCTTTCAGCCTGCCCTTGCCAGCTCAGACCTCCACTCAATGCTACAAAGTTTCAATTATAGAAAATACATAATCCCAACAGAAATGGTGGTAGCCACAGAGCTGCAGAGAGAAGAGGCTAGGGTTGCCGGGGCGATGGAGGAAGCCAAACTTCTGCAGCCCTAGCCTAGGCCTCCACTCTAGGCTACAAAGTTTCAAACAGAAGTGGCTGTCGCCACAGAGCAAGCAAAAGGCTTGGCTCTGCTCCAGGCTACAAAGTTTCAATTATAGAACCTAAATTAATTCCAGATCCCAGGGCCTCTGCTTGGAATGCTGGGGGGTGTGGCCGGCCTGCAAACCACCAGAGGACCCTCGCCCAGGCTGTCCCACACCCCAAGGGAACCCCCACCCTGATCCAGGACACCCTTCAGGGCAAACTAGCCAGTCTCCACCGATGCACCAGGCTTCTATCCTATCTAATAAAAGAGTAATATGCAGATTGACCATCACTCCAACACACAAAAGGGCTTCGCCCATGTGGTCAAAGATCCTGTCCCCATGTGGACACAAGATGGCCACCACAAGATGGCCAGCAGGGGAGGATAGTGTGATGTTCCAGACCTGCAAGGAAGGGCAGTTGTGGACAATCAGGCCAGTAGGGGAGGGCAGTTGAGAGGGACCAGGCCTGCAAGGGAGGGCAGTTGGGGTTGATCAAGCCTGCAGGAGAGTACAGTTAGGGGTGACTAGGCCGGCAGAGGAGGGAAGTTGGGGGCAAACAAGCTGGCAGGGAAGCAGTTAGATATCAATTAGGCTGGCAGGGTAGTTGTTAGGGGGTGATCAGGCTGGCAGGCAGAAGCGGTTAGGAGCAAGCAGGCGAGCAATTTGGAGCTAGCAGTCCTGGATTGTGAGAAGGATTTCCGACTGCCCATTTAGGCCCGATCCTACAGGGATCGGGCCTAAACGGGCAGTCAGACATCCCTCGAGGTGCCCAGATTGGAGAAAGTGCAGGCTGGGCTGAGGGACACCCTCTGTATTCTCACCCCCACCCCCTGTCCCACATGAATTTCACTCACCAGGCCTCTAGTATAGGTATAATTGCTAATAAATTGTAAGCCCAATTCTCTTTTCTAATGGGCTAGCAGAGCAATTTTCAACTAGTTGTTGCAACAGGCACACTGGTGTGCTGCAATTTTAAAAACATGCAGTACCTGACTATTTAGTCAAGGGCACTGACCTCTTTTCCCTTAGGCTGTCAAATAAAAAAATAACAGCAGACAACACAACAATAGTCATCTGATATGAATGAATCAAAGTTATACCTATTTTTTGTCAGATCAGCAAAATTTAATATATTTTTTTGGTGTGAGGCAGAATTTTAGTAATTAGTTTACATGTGCCATGAAATGAAAACGGTTGAAAATTGCTGGTCTAGCAGACAGTACCAATCACAAATATTTGCTGAATGAATGGAATTGAGAACATTGTTTCCTTTGCCTGTTGAATATGAAGCTAATTACAAGGCTGGTGTACTTGAAATGTACGATGCAACCATATTATTTGGATCTCCCCAAAATCTGCAATTCATATAGTCAGAAAAAATTATGTGGGTAAATTTCACATTTAAACTCTTCATTAGAAAGTAGTTTATAAAATATGTTTAGTTGTGCAGAAAACACCTTTAAAAATTTATAGTAAATAGAACAGGCTTTCAAAAATATCTCAGATTTATTTATTTATTTATTTATTATTTATTTTAAATGTTTACTCACCTAATTCTGATTTAGTTTCCAAAGAGATAAGCTTTCTAATTATTTATCAGTATAGGTCCTTTTTCTGAATCAACTTTGAAAAGTAATAAGATGCTAATTTTTTAAAATGATGGAAAACATTCTATCACTTCAGATTCATTCATTAACCCTTGACCTAGAAAAATGAAACATTTCCTATATGATCTCAATGGTCTGACATTTGATGACTATGATTTTTCCACATTAGTGAGGTCATTTTGACATTGACTGTACATACCTAATAAATCTCCATCCTCTGTATAGAGACTGCTTTGTCCTTAGCCCCTATATGAGGTTGCAGTCAGAGGTATTTTCTCCTGCTCCCTCTTCTTCTTTATTCTGCCACTCTTTCTCCTTTCCAGACCTGAGTTTGGTTCTATAAAAGAACATATCCATTTCCAAAATCCTAGCTACATGTCTAGCTTAAAAGAAAAACCTACAAGTCTCAGCTTTGGTAACATCTGTAGTCTATGGGATTAATTCATATTAATAAAAATCCCTTTTCCTTACTGGATATATAAATTGGCTTTGAAAGGATAAGAAATGTGCTCTAGGCCTCACAGCTAGGAAGTAGACTGCCACAGGTTGCCAGAGCCATTAACTGAACCATCATGCTAGTCTGCCTCCCAACAGACACAGCACGTGAGAATTAAAAGGATGCCAGATCCCAGCGCTTCATTAACATTCCTTCTATGAAAAGGAAGATCATGATTTTTATCTCCTCTTAATGTATGACTTACAAGGTTGTTTAAGTCCTTTAAAATATTAAATATTTAATTAGGCCTATTACAGCATTTCCCTGAGGCAAATAGCCTGTATAATTGTTAAGCTGGTTAAAAAGAAGAGCAAAAGGAAGCTTGAGCATAAATTAAGAATAATAAAGCATCATTACATTTCATGCTCAGAGATTAACATGGAAACTTGCTTCAAGTCATCTTGTAAGGTGATTATTAAGATCAGTCTTTACAGATGACCTTAGTCATTACACTTTAACTGGGTCTTCACACAGCCAAAATGACCAGTTAATCCATTAAATATAATGTTACCATTCTCATCCATTATTTCTCAGCGTTCACCAAAGATTCATGCATCTGAATCACTTGAAGGTTTTATTTAAAATAGTTTGGGTATTCTCATGAATTGTTTTTCAGTATTTTTAGCAAATATTTCCAAGTGACTCTGGAGTAAAATATCAATCAGTTTTTTTAGGGCTGTGATCTTATTCATAATATAAATGTATAAAACATTGTTTCTATTTAAATAATAATAAAGTTTTAGTCCCATACCAGCCTGAAACTCCTCTTAGATTTGAGACCATGCTTTTTATACAAGTTATTCCACTGTTTACAAAAAAACTGGAGCAAAACCAGGCCTCAAAACTGTTTAATGTTGAACGACCTTCAATATGGTTGACCATATTTTTGTATATATTACCATGTAGCTGGAGTCTTTACTAAATCACCCACAATAATTCTGGGAAAGATATTTAAGAGTTGCTTATTTTGTCACAGTGTTTCAGACTAACCTATATGCAATTAAAAAAAAATGGTCTCTTTCATTATGTAATCAGAAAAGGTTTGTAACAATGAGAAAAGACAAAAACGCTTCTCACAATCGGTATCAATATTCCTGCCACCATGCTGGTATTCTAAGCCTCCTTGAACCAACAGCAGAACATTTTATTACTTTATACACTCACCTGAAAATTCAAACTTACTGAGATTGCGCACCTGCCGAAAGGCCACTTCAAATGTGCCTAAAGCAAGGGGGACACTCAATCCAAGGAACATATTAAATTACATATTTACAAAAGGCTCTCAAGCTCTTGTCACTGTATTCGGTTGTTTGATCCTTAAGGAACAATACACTACCATCATTTATATCCATTCCCCCAAAAAATTACTACATAAAATCTATAATTCATGACCTTAATATTTAGTAAAGACTAATATAAGAAAGGTATAGGTTTAATGCTTTTCATGTTCTTTTGCAAAAATATGACAGCATATGTTATGTGGCCTTATGAACTTTTATACAAAGAGACACCTAATATATTCCTCTAAGTATCTAATAGCAGAAAAATCTGTTTTGCTCCAGATGAACATGAATGATTCTATTTATCCTACTTTGAGAACTGGGCAGCCTCTTACATTCCCCTGTTTGACTTCACTGCCTAAAAGATGAGAATTAATTCCTGTTTTCAACTGCAGCATCGAATTCATTTCATATGCATGATATAAGTATGTTTCACCTTCTTGAACTCGTTTCTATAATTTTTCTTTTTATCTTGCCTGCCTTAAGTGGCTTTTTTCACTGCAAGTTACCTTTAATGTTTTGAAAAAACAGACAAAGAAAAAATCCATTTTTTTAAAAGAATTAAATAAGCAAAGATAAATCTGGAGGGGAATTTGACAAAGATTACTTGGCTACATGAAAGAATGAAGCAATTAGAACTGCATCAATTTTTCTTGTTATGTAACCACAAGACCATTGTTATAACTAACAATGATACCACCAAAACAGATCACACAAAAATGTCACATAAGCCAGTGACACATGACCCTTCCTTGTAAGACTAGCTCAATGCTGGATGTGAAAGCGTAATAGCTGAAGGATAATGAAATATAACCTAATGTGTAAGTAGGTAAAAATCATAAAGGCCCATAGATTTTTAAAAAAAAAAAAGCATCTCAAATGGATTTTTTTCAGTGTCTTGCATTTAACTGCCTCAAACTATTTTTAATTGTTTAAAATATTACAAATACTAGTAAATGTCTCCTTTATTTTCCCCATTGGCCTTCCCTCAGCCTCCTTTACCTCTCATCCCCCCACCCCCCACCTCTGCACATGCCCTCACCACCCCCCTCAGTGTCTTGCGTCCATTGGTTATGCTTATATGCATGCATACAAGTCCTTCAGTTGATCTCTTACCTCCCACCCCCAAACCCTCCCCAGCCTTTCTGCTGTAATTTGACAGTCTGTTCAATGCTTCTCTCTGGAACTATTTTTTAAGGACAATACCTCCCTTCTCAAATTTTAATGTGGATGCAAGTCACCTAATTATCTTAAATTGCAGTTTGGGATCTCATAGTCCTGGAGCCCAGGACTGTACATTTTAACACACTCCCAGGAGACACTAAGACAGCTAGTCCAAGGACCACACTGAGTGTTGCTACATTTAGAGCTAGCCAGGACAATCAGTCCCAGCTTTGTCACTTAAAAGCTGAGACACTGACCAAGTCCCAGACCTTCAGTGACCTCATGGGTTGTATCAGGATAGCAATATCTGCCTCACACATCCCTTGGGAAGATTTTAAGAGATAAGTGCATGGTCAAATAAGACCTTACATAAATATACTTTTAGTGAGGAGGCTGTCTTTGTTATTACAGAGCATCACCTTACCATTTAGAATGTTATGTTTTAGACGTAAGTAGAAAAATGTGCAAGATGAAAACCTGGATTCTAACAAATAAATTTCACATGTTAAAGGCAGATGTGTGTGTAGGTGACATTACACTTACAAGAGTTGAAGTAAGTATAACTCCTGGCACTGATTATTATATAACCAAAACCTGGGATATTGTCCAAATTTTTATCTAATGACCAAGAATCTCGATATAAGGTACAATGGGCATGGCCTGAAGAGTAAATGTAAAAGAAGGGCTTTATATGTGAGAAAAGACAGGCAGCAAAGGCTGGAAATTAAGCAGCATTCTCAAAGCCGTGGTTACTTTACATGACTCTGGAATTCAAGTTCTCATCTTTGCATTACTTTTTAAATGAAAGTCATAATAGTAGAAAACCAGCACAAAATGGGTCTTGTGAACTTAAATTTTGGGGGGAACCAAGCAAGGTGTAAATCATTCATTGAATAAGTGAATAGAATTTCTAAATAAACAGAATTTTTTATTACTAAACAGTTTAACTAAGAAATTTGTTGATAATAAATATTGAATAAAACTGTTCCAAAAAAAGCTTTTTAATGACCAATATTTGCTGGCTTTTTCAATGATTTTTGATATCGGTTGATAGTCAAAATCCAAGACATTTTTTTCTTCTTTAAAAAGTCAAACCCTGGCCTGAAATGGACAGAAACCTTGGAGAGTTTCATTCTAACAAGCAGAAATGGTGGTATTTTGATACATCTAAACTATGATGAAATATCTAAAACTGCATAGCCAGAAGCAAAAGCCTCAAGAGACTAATAACACTTTGACATTTCCAGTTCATATGCGAATGCTAATTCCACTCTCGGAAGAGTATTCATTAAGATTAAAGCCATATTACTATAGAAATGGGAAATTTACATGTATGCTTCCTATAAAATGCAAATATTGCCAAAGAATGGATCTCCACCTAGTTCTCTCTCCAGCTATTCCTTTGCAAAGTTAAATCCCTTTTACAAAGCGCTTTTACAAAGAGTAAAAATTCTTAAGTAGCAGTCCTTGCCCCTCTGGGCCAAGGTGCCCAGCAGGTTGTTGACAATCGTGTGCTCCTGATGAACGCCCATTCATCGCACAAGCATAAGGGCTCTCATAATGGAGGCGGACAGGAGACATTTCAGAATTTCAGAGTCTGGAAAAGTGGAAGAGGCTTCTGCAAAACACAACTTCTGATTGAGGTTGTCTTGCCCTTGGATCAAACATCTTACCTGGTTAAGTCCCTTGAAGAATGATTTGCAATGGCTTTTTTTCCATGAATAATAGTAAAAAAAAGGATAACAAAAGAAAGGATTGCATAGATACCAAAAAATGATACTGCTATATTTTTTGCGCCATGTTTTTTTCAGGCAATATTTTTAGAGCTTACTGATTAACTATAATATTCAAATTAATAATTACTGGAACTGCTTGGTTCTAAACTAAGGAATGAAAAGGAGTGATAGCAAAGAACAGAGATTTGAGGAGGGTAGAAAGCATTAGAAACAAGTGAAGAGTAATAGTAGAGCTTAAAGTTACACAGTGTTTATATATCCTAATTCATATAATCCTCCTAAGAATTTCATAGCATGAGTAAATTTTGCATCATCACAATTTAACATATGGGAGACTGGGACACAGGTGATTAAAGAGCTCCCATGAAGCCCCACAATGCAATCTGCCCCCATCCTATCTGGATATTGAGACTGTTCTTAAAACTCTATACTGCTTCTTGTTCACTGTAGTATTGCTGGTGCCTGTCTCATAGCAGTGCTCAATAAATGTATGTGAAATGAATGAGAGATTTTACTGTCCCCCTGTGACCATCATCTACTAGACATAATGTCTTTGAAGGGAAGAACTGTTTTATTCATCTTGTCCTAATCCCTAGCACCTACCACCATGCAGGTCATACATAGATCCTTAGAAGATGTTTGATGAATGAATGAATAAATGAATGAATGAATACAGATCCAAATAGCTACAGGTGATATGAACCATAAATATGAACCACATGTTAAACTGAGGAAGAGTGGGAGTAGTTCGCTATCCTCTCATAGTTCCCCCTGGTAGTCTAGAATACTGAACACAATAATCACTTGTATTGTCCAGTTTCTTTTACCAAATGCTAATAGGGATAGTATACAAATTCCAAAATTTCTGTGTAAAAGAAACTGCCCTATTGGGAATATAATAGTAATAATAATAATAATAATAATAATAATAATAATAATAAATCCCTAAAGAAGCTTCTGTTCTAGAAACATAATATGGTCATTACCACATAAATGAAAACAACTAATAAAATTTCCAAATCAAAGATGGAAACCTAGATGAATGGATAAAAAAATTCATTATACAAGCAGTGCTTCTCAACCCTGCTCAGGAAATAATCTTGGCAGCAGAAAAAAAGTAAATGCTTCTCTCTGCAGCATAGCTAACAGAAGCCTGCTTCAGCCCAAAATTACAAGGGCTCATATTTTATCTTAAGAATTCATCATTGTTTTGTATTCTGAAGTATGTTCATTTTTCTTTTAACACATATATGATATTTTGATTATTTATCATTATGTAAAAGGCAAAGTCCACCAGCTTTATCCTTTAGCATTCAGTACCACATGGAATATGTTAGCCCATTTAAGAAACCAGAGACTGTAGCATCTAGTAAAGACTTTCATTTAAAAGCCCAAACATTTAGAAAAAAATTACAAGCATATTAGATAGATATAAGTTCAGACCACAAATAAACACTTTAAAAATACTTAAAGGACAGTAATTTGGTACAAGATATAGCATCTGTACACTTTGTCAGTTTCATCTTAATAAGAATCCTAAGCAACCACATGTAAAAGGTAAACAAATGCTAAAGCTAGTTACGATAATATTGCCCAAAAATATTTCTACTTCTCTTATGCAACATAAGAGGATTAAGCTTCTGCTTGTCCCTAAATCTGGCATGGCCATGTAGTTTGCTGAGCCAATGGAATGTTACTGGAAGTCACCTATGTCAATTCCATGTGAAATCACAGAATTAACATGCAGTTTTCCATGTTCTATGCTCCAATGACTAACGAGGCCTATGTCCACCCCATGCCATTCCCAGATAGTACCACCTTCCCCTGAGTTGTCACAGAGACAAATGTCTGGGAGAGTCACTCAGACACACAGTAGGCTCCAAAGAAGAAAAATACCTTTGCTGGGCTTAAGGCACTGAGATGTTGTTACTGCAGAACAAACATGCCTGTCTGGCTGATAATCTCCCAAATGTTACTGGTACATTAAAATTCAAATAAAAGAGCCCTACCTTCTTCTGTTTTATTAGTCAAGAGCTATAAAGCAACAATCTATAATCAGTATGGTTATTTGTATTCTCTGCCCAACAGTTTTGGCCAATTGACTCAAAAACTGCTCCCTTAAAAAAAAAAAGATCCGTCACATTTTTGGTTATTTAGAAGTGTGTGAACAAGCAGTTGGCTGGCAGTGTTAAAACCACTTCCATTGGTTGTAAATGGGAAAACCTATATAGCACACTACAAAGTTCTCTTCTGACACAGAATTACTGTTCCTGTTTGAAGGACAGAACATGGGCCCAGAGAGATTAAGTGCCTGGCCCCAGGTGAATGGCAGGATGTAGAATAAGGAGAATCTAGCCTAGCCCGTGTCCCTAATGACTAGGACAAGGACCAGCAGCTCCTCACCACCTCAAGCGAGTGAGGCAGAGCAGGAGGAAGAGGGGTCCTGGCCCACCAGGCTGTGTTGCACTGCTTTCCTAGACAAAGAGGAGTGACCTTCCAGTCACCAAGGAGAGAACACTGAAATCCACCTCATTATATATTTAGGATAGTTTCCTAGCTCAACATACCCTCCTTAAAGCCTGTCTTGGGAGAAAATAGGGTATAAATTATTTATAAATTAATTAATTATGATGAGGATTAAGCAACGGAACTGCCTAAAAACTGTAACTGAAAAGAGAGGTACCAAGTTCCAGAAGACTGGATTCACAACAGCCCCTTGCTCAAATTCATATTTTTGATTAATCAGGAGGTTTGACAGAATTTCTAGGCTAAATAAATTAATGTTCTGAACTGAAATAAATGATCTCATTTAGCTACAAAAAGTTGTGTGTTTGCAATAAGCTGAAGTGACCTCTCCTAAGTAAAAGTCACACGCTAAGATGATGACACAGTTAATCTTATAAATCTAACAACATTTCACTAAGATAAAAAGGATTCTAGTACTCTACTGAATGTCTTGTCATTGCTGTTATTGTTTGAGGTACTGTTGGTTTGATTTCTGCATGAAGATACATATAAATTTTTATAATGTTAAAGAGAATAATGAAATTAATTATTTTGCTTTTTAATTCACTCCTTATAAGAATGATAGTTTTTTCATAATTTACAATACATGTAATTATGTGTTGGTGAGAATACTCTGCTAACAGAGCTCTGTTTATGGATTTGGTTGGCATTTCATTTTGCTCTGTTGGATATAGCTGCTTTGGGCACCTCAACATGATTCATTATCAGATTTGGAAAATAACTCAAAGGCATTGAGGACCACTAATTTTATTTTCATATATGAAACACCTTATACATACCAAGATCTCAGAGAATGAGGTGCTCTGACTAATTGTATTTTCTAGATAATTGAGACTTATTTAGAGGCTTAGCACCTCAAACTATAGTTGAAAACTTTTACAAAATATACTGGTAGATGTTCTAGCCTTAGTAAATAACATTTTAATCTTCGTTAAGGGAGATCATATGGAAATTAAAAATAGTTTTATAGCACTAGCCAGTTTTGCTCAGTGGATAGAGCATTGGCCCTCAGACTGAAAGGTCCCGAGTTCGATTCTGGTTAAGAGCACATACCTCGGTTACAGGCTTAATGCCCAGCCTTGGTCAGAGCACCTGGGGGAGACAACTAATCGATATATTGATGTGTCTTTCTCACATAGATGCTTCTCTCTGTCTCTCCCCCTTCCTTGCACTATCTCTAAAATCAATGCAAAAATATCCTCGGATGAGGATTAACAAAACAAAACAAAACAAAATAAAATAAAATAAAATAATTAATTGCACAGTATTGCAAGTGGAAGTAACAAAAGAACACAAGATTGAGCTGAATGTGTACACATCTCAGGATATAACCTAACAATTGTTTTTGAAAAATATATACTAATATTCATTAATTCTATCATCACTTGTCCCATTATGAAACAGTGAATTGCAAAAAAAATAAACTTGATTCTTATGTTATTGCATGATGAATAACTGAGATAGAACAAAATAATATTTTTGGGATTTTAATTTCCATGATATTTTCACTTACCCCAATAAGAAAAAGTAATATTCCTTTTCAATACCTAATATTAAATGAAATTCTAAACTATTTTTAAAATCACATAATAGTCTCTACTATAACTCTGATATTATTTACATGTACTGTTACTTATTTATCAGCCAATTAAGACAAAGCACTAGATTGGGTTCAAAAGTTGTGTATGTGTGTATATATATTTTTAAATTTGTATTTTTAAACTACTTCATGTGTGCTGCTGGAAACAAATCTTGTTAGAATTTTTGACACAATTTCTTGCTTTTATCCTCTTAAGTATATTTTTCTTTTTAAGGCAAAGATATTGAATAATTTTTGTTAGAAAATTTGTTGAAATACAAAATATATTGGTTCTCTTTTTACATTGTATGTTTCAACCATTCCCTACCTACATCTTACTGAAGTGACTGTATAACTAACTCAAAGGGCAGTGGCATGTTTATGATTATACCCTTAATTAACAAAGCCGAATACAGGCACTATTATACTCTTGGTCAATTATTCTCATAGTCTAGTCCCAGATCAGCAACTTCAGTGCCACCTGAGAATTTGTTATAAATGCATGTTCTCAGGCCTCATCTCTAAACTACTAATTGGGAAACTCTGGGGATGGGATTCAGCAGTTTGTACCAAGGCCTCCGGGTGATCCTGATGCCCACACAAGCTGAAGAACCACTGCCTTAAGCTGAAGAACATTTGAAACCTAAGGGGACTTCCCCAAAGTTTCTCCTAGGTTAGGAAATACTTCAAGACAGGTTCTCTCCATTGGCAACATGTACTCCAACTCTCTGGCTTATCTTTTTTGCTAATTCCAGCTCTGACCTACCTTCAATTAATAGTCAGTGATTGCATCTAGTTTTCTCTAAATTCATAAGGAGGAGTACATTATCTTATGATATGACTTTTTCCAAATATCTCAGAGAGAATGTGTCATTCTCCTTACAGCTACATTCCTTCCTCTGCTAGAACCATAAAATGATGAGTGCTGCTCCCATTGCTGCAATGAGTGAAATTTGACCCTAGTTACCTAGTTTGACACAGATTTTTAAAATAGTAAAAATAGTAAATATTACAAATCATACTTGTATTGTTCTCAGAAGGAAGTAGTACTTTACATTGCTTTGTGTAAATATTGTCATTACTAGAAGAATAAAATTTGATTAATCAATCACAATGTATTTAGATAAATAGATTAAGCAGAACTGATTTCCCTAATGAAATTGAGAAAGAGCATCAAGCTCTTCATATAAACTGACCTGGAAATTGAGTAAGAAAAAGTTTTCTGACAGGTTGCCATTTCAACAGCAAATACTAAGTTATAAAGTGAACCACCTTAATGGTTTCCTTTCTTAAGACCTCTCCTCTTGTTAGGAGGAGGGAATGGTAAGTTGGAAAAAGAGGTAAAAAGGCAGAATTCCAGGCACATGAAGAAGCAGAGGCATGAGGTCAGATGGATTCGGGGAGCAGGAGATTTGTTAGTGATGTCGGGTAAATGATGAAGAGAGGAGATCAACCAACCTAATAGGCCAGAAGGAGGAAGATACTTATCACAAAGAATAGTTTGAGATTTTTTAAAATTAAATATCTCTTGAATTGCACTCACATACAAATGTATGCTTGAGAGGAAAGGGGCAATGACTCTTGTCAAACACAACTAAACTTTCATGTCCCATTTAGACTCAACTACAAAAACTCCCTGCACACACACATATGTTCCTGTGCTATGTCACACATATGCCTGAGCTCTACCATTAAAATATGACCTGCAGCAGTAAAAAAAAAGAAAGATATCTTACCCTTTGAAACAGCATGGAGGGATCTGGAGAGTATATGCTAAGCAAAATAAGCCAGTCAGAGAAAGGCAGGTATCACTTGATCTCACTCATATATGGAATCTAATGAACAAAACAAACTGATGAACATAACAGATCCAGAGACATAGAAGCATGGAACAGACTGTTGAGTCTAAGGCAGAAGATAGGTGGGTGGGAAGAGATCAGCTAAAGAATTTGTGTGCATATATGCATAATTCATGGACACAGACAATAGGGTGGTGACAGACAATAGGGTGGTTCAGCCTGGGGCGGGGTAGGAGGAGTCAGCGGGGTGGGAATCAGGGGACTTATTTAATACTTTCAACAATGAAGATTTTTTAAAAAATAATATGGCCTTAAATTGGAGCTTGGAAAGATGTCTCTGTCCAAACCACTTATCCACACAGCAGTCCATGGTCACTCTCTCCTCTTGAGCACCCTACTCCCCCAGGTGCATCCTTTAGGCCATCTACTGGAATTGCTTTCTAATTCCATATCCGCCAAGCCAAGCACAGATTTTCTTATTACTTCCAGTTTAACTTTAAAAATGCCATAATTACTTAAAAAAAAAAAAAACAACTTTCAATGGGCACCATTTTTTAATATCCCTTTTTCTTTCCCTTGTCCCCACTCAAGGTTATTCCCTACACATCCCCATCTTTCCCATGTCATCATCACCCACTAGTTGTTTGGAGGTTTCCCGGGGGTGAGGATGGGGACAGTTTCACTATGTTCTTACTGTTCTACCATCTGATTTTTGAGTACTATTTGGGCAACATGGTTGGTTGCCAAGGTATGGTTACCATGGTAATATCACCAGATAGCATTATTTAAAACCCAGAAAATTAAAAGCTTGCTTGAAATGAAACAGTGAACAAAACTATTGAGTCCAGTCAAGAGTCAAATTACCATGGATTCCCCTTTCCTGGACACACAATATTTTATAAAAGTAGCCATTCTGAGGGGGAACATGAACGATAAATAGTCTATTGGTTTGCTTTTTACTTAGCTTCTATGTATTTTTCATCAGGGAAAGCTTCTGCTTTTTTAGTAATTAGCCTTTGATGTGAAAGGAATTGTGTCTGCTCCCCCATAATAATGTCACTGACCTCTCTGAGTATTTCACTGAGGGCAGGGTGGAATTTTGCAATCCTTGAGCCTCTCAAGAATTCATGTACAGAAATCCCACTATAGCAAAATCTCAATAAGACAGAATAAAAATAATGAATGCATCAGTTCCCTGGCAGCTGATACTAATAGCCGGGCTTATGCAAAACTAATTTCTTAAGTAGAAATTGGTTTATTGTGTGAGTTATGGTATTATATAATGTAATATTTAGCTGTCCTATTTAATAAGAGTTATTTCTTTTCTTGGCAAGTAAAATAGTTTTACAATTAAATTATGCCATTTCCATGCCTTTCAATTTCTGGCATGCCTATGTTGTAGAAAGCCCAGTTTAAAAAATAAATAAGAGAATGTTACTTTTCATATAAGTGGATAATCCGTGGTGATCTGAACTCTTTTCTTTTTTTCCATTTAAAGCATATGTCTTTTAAAAGACACGTGATAGCGCCTGCATTTCCATAACATCTGAATTCTGAAGTCCTGAGCAGCAATCAAAGCTGCAGGAGCTGACCTACTGCAATTTTACTGTCTTGGCAAAATCAGCCCCTTTATTCTAAGCCACACATTTTCAAAGACAGTCTCAGCAGTATGCTTTTTTTATGGCCCCAGTTTATGTAACTTTTCCTTAGGACCTTAATTCATCCATATATCTGAGATTTCTAAGTGCAGCAAGCTATCAAGTAATAGCATTATTTTATGTTTCATCAGTAAAGTCTGAGTACAGTCTGAGTAGGAGGAATAAATTGAGGTCACAGACATGCCGGGAATGTATCCTCTATGATATTCACTCAGAAGTTATGAATATGTAGGAACAGACATGGTACAATTAGGTATGTACATTCAAAAGGGGAAAAAGAGTTCAAAACATTGCTGAAAGAGGTTCTTTGTGAATGAAGAGGGACTTTAATGAATGCTGCAGGCCAGAAGCTCACACAGTGTCACAGCTGAACTTACTAGTAGTGAGCAATTTCTAGGCAAGGCCTCCAAAGGGAATGATTCAAAGGAGGAAGCCAGCCTGTGCGCATTTTTTACTCCCTGCCAAAAAAACAGGGTCTTATAAATTCACTGAGACTCTGCAGAAAAATAAAACAGCCCGTGGCGGGGATGAGCTGGGAGCTTCTTCATTGGGGGAGATAATGGAGACAATAAAATGGAATAAGCATTGCTAAGGAAGTCACTTAACGTAGAGTCAGGAGGCTATTAAGGAAGTGGGACGGACCTGCACATCTCTAGTGCCTCGGTTCTCAGGGCTGCTAAATTGCTAAACCTGTTGCTAAACTCAGCTCAAGGCTAACTCACTAACTTCCTGGAACAACTGCTCTGTGGACACACAAGGATGTGACCTCACCACTCTTACTTGCATATCGGAACTAACCAATCCCTATTAACCTTGATTTGCATGAAAGAATTACTCTTGGTGTTTTTCGCCTTTATAAACCCTCCAAACAGAACACAATGTAAATTGCTACCTGAATCTGTGTCTCCTGGGTGGCAATCTTCTGCTCAAATAAATGCTTTTTGTTCTTTATAACAGCCTGAACTTCTTTGGTTATCAGGGGTTCCAGGACTGGACAGGACTACAGTTAAGTTCTCACTTAACATTGCCGATCAGTTTTGTGAATCTAAGCAAAAGGACATATATTTTTTTAAAAAACACAATTTTACCACTGGCTAATCATAATAAACAAATTAGGTTCCTACAGTGTCTCATCAACATGATAACGAAGCCATGTTATTTGAGGCCCAGCTGGATATGAAAAAGAACAATAACGCCTTTATATTTTTTCAAAAAAATGTCATCCTTTGAGTAATTTTGTATTATCTGTCGTCTTATAGTTCCTGGAACTAAACCAATGCAAACCAACATAATTTCTAGATATTTTGTGGGACTTATGCATTTCTATCTTTGTCCTTAACTAAACATTCAGTTGAAAGTATCCATTTGAATAGAACCCTGGGAGTATGAACATAATCCCACTACATGGGGTCTTGATGACAGAGAAGTTTATGAAGGAACTTCCTTTAGCCCCTGACATCAAATAGCTCCTGACCTCCCACATGTAGAATTCTCCTGTAATTTGTGATTCCTGGGACCCCAAGGAGCTTCAAGGGAAAGGAGTTACTCATCAAACAGATTAGATCCATTGGACTCAACAGTGTGAGAGCTAAACTAATCCACTAGACAAGTAACTCAACTTGTCAAAATTTTCAAGGCAGCTTATAAAATCCAATTTCATCTTTCAGCAACATGTAGTTGATAATGCGTTTCCCCTATATGGCCTACAGATGTGTTTTAAGGATAAAAAAAGACACTGAATTTCATTTACATCTTTCTCTAAAAACAAGAGAGCTCTTCTGAAGAGAAAATATAACATTGAAAAAGAATGCACTTTTGTTAATTAAATTAGCAAACCGAAAGTATTATTTATCTATTTCAGTTAAAATATCTGCCCTGTCCTCAACTGTGTAGCACATAGATAGCTGGTTAGAATTTTTGAGGAAATAATTCAAATAATGACTTCAGTTACCTACTATCTTTTATTGTTCATTTGCCTTAAACACTGGGAAGAACTTTAAAAGTAATATAGCTACCTTTTAATTATTCATGGGGGAAAAAAAGTTAACATTCTTACAAAAAATGTGAGAATCTGTTTTACTTTCAGACTTTTCATTGCCATAATTAGAGAAATTATACAATTTGATAATCACTCTTCTACTGTAATTGCACTTATGTATGTGTTCTTTGATTGTCATTTTAAACCAAAATATTTTACCACCCATCCTTCCTGGTGAAAGTGACAAAGGATGGAATTTACCTTTTGCTGATTTGTATGTCTCTAAGAAATACTACCAAATTTCAGCATGGATTGGAAAGCCAAATACCAGTTGAGTTAGTTTTCAGTTATTGGACTGGATTACTATGTACACAGTTTTGAATTTCTACACATGCCAATAAAACCACTGATAATCAAATAAACTTCTAAGCATACATTAAGATGCTAGGACAAATACTCATGCATTATCTATATGAATGCTACTTCCCATAAAGGAAGGCAATACAAAATTACCTTTAAATAACTATGTATTGATTGAGCACATACTCTGCATGACAATCTAATACACTAAATGCTGATATTTATTTCTATTTGAAAGCATGCTGGAGGAGGCAAATCAATGACCAGTAACTTCTGCACAAATATAACACTGAATAGACTAAATGCTTATATTAATCCCATGATCTTTCTTCAACTAAAAGACTTTTCTGCATTTCATAAAACTATCTCACCTTATTTAAATACCTGATGCTTTTGATAAATCTTGTTGTCATACTGATAAGTTTTCAAAAAAAATAATACTGTTTTTTAATATTACAAAATTAAGATTTTTATTCCATATTTGTAGTAGCAGGTATGTATATCTTTGCATCTGAGACCAAAAACTGAGCAAAATAAATAAATTTTCAAAGTGGACAAATTAAGCATTACATCTGTCCAGACATGGAAACAAATTGTTGAAAACAGTGTTATTTTACAAAATCACACTCATTTTGCAATGTCTGTGCTCAGGGAGGAAAGGGAAGAGTGATGTATTAATTACACGTGATGAATGACGTGACACTTCTGGGTGTTAGGATGAAGATGAAGTTTTGAAAGGTTTTCCAGGGGGGTGCTTCATGATTCAGATGAATATGTTTTTCTTTATATTTTTACATTTTAAAGACTTTTAATAAAGATAGAAAACACACATTATAAATTTTGGCATATTGGAACACACACACACACACACACACACACACACACACACACACATACACCTCATACTCAATGACTCTCAAAGAGTCAACCTCTGGGTTTCTGCAAGAAAGATGTATTTTCCCCATTTATTCATGTGCCTATAGTAACCTAATGATTCTATTTCTTCTAGTTGGTAGCTTGCATCTTGTTATTGTTTAATATTTCATTCAAAATAATATTATACACTACAATAATATTGGAGTGTACAGTAAAATTATGATTACCTAATGTAAAAAGGGATGGCAAAAAATAACCTCACATTTGAAAGTGACATTATTCCAAAAGCCTACTTCCAAACATTTTGCCAATATTGACCTTTATCTTGAGATTGCACCATTAAAAGACAATTAAACCTATTCATATAGCTGCTCTTTCCAATGCTGTAAATTTAAACTATTGCAGATTTTTTTCCATAATCTCATATATCAGTTATTCATATAATAAATCAGAAGAACTAAAATCTTCAAATCCTAAGCAATTCCTCTCTTCTCCCTTTTGGTTGAATTTTTAAAAAGGATAATTTTATCTCCTTCCCTATAGTCTTGTCACAGACTTCAGGAAGCTCATTATAAATATAGTTTGGGTGTTCCCAACAGAGACAGAAATTGACAAAAAGTAGTCATTCTCAGTCATCACCTGGACCGCAGATTGTCCCCTATATCCCTGCAAGCTATTTCCTAATGAAGCAAGTTGTAATAGACAGAGCCCAACTCTTCACTTTTTTTTTTTTTTGCTGGAGAGGTTGTTCTGTGATCTGTAATGCTAAGATCATCTTGACATAATGTTAAGATCACTTTCTTTTTCTTCCCTCACCCCAGCACACCCTGTATAATTAATTCATCAGCAAGCACCACAGCTCTTCAAGAGAATGACTCCAGGACACCAACAGGCTAATCATATACCAGGTGTGTGGGCAGTATAATGACTTCTTTGTCTTCACCCATCTCTCTTCCATTAACATCTAAGAGCAGGGATCATATCCTATTCTTATTTCTTATCAAGAGTATGCAGCACCGTGCCTGGCATGTTACAGGCATAAAATAACTGCAATTTGAATTAATGGAAGTAAGCCACTATTTAGAGCAGTATCTACTGAAGCCTTTGTAATATCCCCAGGGTCTTCAAATCCTAAATATACAGAAATTGTTTCTATTATATGTAACTTGCCCTCATTGGCCTGGGCAAGAATCAAAGCATCTGCTTTGCAAAGAGGGACCTGCTTCAGGGCTACAGGGGCCACTGGACCTTTCACCATGGGAGGTGGAGAGGGGATAGGCCAGTTCAGCGAAGCAATTGGAAGATGAGCAGGACATGCAGCTCAGAATGGCCACCCAGGGATATGGAATCTGTGAGGCCTGCAGGAAAGGCTCCTGTCCAGAAAAGATTAGCAGCTCCAAAACTTGCTGCTAACTCTGCCACTTGGAGGCAGAGCAGAGAAGAAAGCCCAGGATCCCCCATTCTTCACTCCCCTGGACACAGAACAGGATGTAACTTTTATAATGGTATTTAGATGTGCTGCTGTTTCTGAGTAAGAACCAAAAATGTATGATTTTCCCATCCATTCCATTTTCAAGAAAATGTATCTCTGAGAACCTAGAAACTACTTAAAGCCTCCCTCCACTGTCTTCCATTATCACTATCCATGTCTTTCTCAGTTAATGTATGGGGAAACTTCACTAAGAATGAAAAAATTAGGCCAAAATATAAAAAGATAAAGAGAGTGGGACTTTATTTGTTTAATTTTTTTTTTTTTTTTTTTTTTTTTTTTACAGAGAGGAAGGGAGAATTAGAAACATCAATGAGAGAGAAACATTGATCAGCTGCCTCCTGCACACTCCCTACTAGGGATGTGCCTACAACCAAGGTACATGCCCTTGACCAGAATCAAACCTGGGACCCTTCAGTCCACAGGCTGACACTATCCACTAAGCCAGGACAGTGGGACTTTAAAAAAGATTTGCCTCTCACCCATTGCTGCAATTCTACTGGTTTAACCTGTCATATTTTCCCTAAGAGGACTACATTTACATAACTATAATATATTTTCTTTCAATATGTTACAAAAACATTTCAAAATATCATTTTCTGTAGGTTCTCTACGATTCCTGTAGTAGGTACTTCCCTAGGGTACCAACTTCAACTAAAACCGGGTAGCATAAAGCTCTGATGCAGGTATCAGGGAAAACACACCTCCTCTTCCCTCTTCCTTTTGAAAACCTGTGAGGACAAGAATGTTTATGCTGTTTTTTTAAAGCACCAGACTTGTCCTGTTGAAACACTGTCGGAGTGGCAGTGGTGTGCTCCCTCAAACGTGCCTCTGAGCATCCTGTCTTGGAACTTTGTGAACCTAATAGATTTACGGGGAGGAATTAGGCACCTTCTTTCATGTGAACAGCAAGGTCCCTATAAAACGGCCTTAGGATGCCTGGTCACTGCCTCAGATTCTCTCCCATTCCCATGACGCATGTTGTTCAACTTGAAAAAAAAATCCCATTTAACATGTATTACTAACTGATCTGGCTCAAAGTTTTCCCTTTATAGAATAACTAGAGGTGTAGTGCACAAAAATTTGTGCACTGGGGTAGGAGGGAAGGGTGGTGTTCCTTAACCCGGCCTGCAACCTGACACAATTCGGGATCCCTCGGGTAGGGTCCCTAGGCCTGGACTGAGATCAGGGCCTATCAGGGCTTTCCTTCTCCTGGCTACAGGCAGCTGGCCCCATCTCTGCCACTGCCACTGCTTGCCATCCGTGCAGCATGCCTCCCCAACCCCCACCACCAATGGCCTCTCTCTGCAGGCGACAGGCATGGGGTGCAATGGCTTGGCTGGCCTGGGCCTCCCTCTGCAGGGCGATTGCTGGCTGGCCACACACCTGCCACAGAGTTGTTGCCGGTGGCCTGGGCCTCCCTCTTTCTTTCCTGGGGTGCAGGGGCAGCTTTGCAAGGTGCCTATCTGATGGCCCCTAACTGCTCACCTGCCTACTTGTTGGCTGCTAACCACTTACTTGCCTGCCTACTGATCATCCCTCACCGGTGGTCTGCCTACCTGATCACCCCTAATCGCTGGCCACCACTGGCCTGCCTACCTGATGGCCCCCAATCACTTGCCTGCCTACCTGATAACCTCTAACTACTGGTCTGCCTACCTGATCACCCCTAACCACTCTGCCTGCTTGCCTGGGGCTAGGGCCAGCCAGGCAAGAGATCATGGTGGCTCTGATCTCTGCTCATTATGCTTATGGTGACTGGCCTTTTATTATATAGGATGATTATGGATCAAGCTCTGTGCCAAGAGCTTTGCCTCGATTTTTTCGTTTCATCTTCAAAATCACCTCATGAGGGAGGCACCACTATCATGTCCAGGCTGCAAACCAAAGCTCAGAGAGGGTCCATACCTCATCTGAGAACACACAGCAGGTGGGGGAGCCGGGGTTCACATTCCGAGCACTGCGAGTCCTGAATCGGGACTGTCACGGCTCTGCTCTCTGGCCGCTCTCTGAGGCTCTCTGCACTGAGGCTCTCTGCACTGAGGCTCTCCTGCAGGGCCCCACCTGCTGCTGCTTCTACAGCACTGAAAGGCCCATCTTCCAAGGACGCATTTCATTTTTAAAAGCCATGTGCTTGTGCTGTATTACATACACATCGTGCTCGCCTATATGTAAGCGACTCTTTTTTAAAGGGGTAGAGGATGTACACGGGCCTAAAAATACACATTAGCCATGATTTAACCTCGCAGCAACCTGCCTACTCCCTGCACAACTAAATCACCTGCTAAATCACCGAACCTGGCCGGCTCCTTGCAGGCGGGCAAAGCCTGCCCCGCTCGCTCGCAGCGGTGCTCCTCTGCCATCTAGAGGCTCGGCTGGGCAGATGCTATGTCCCGGGAAGGTCAAACTAAATGAGTTCTGAAATGAGTCCTTCCTGAGAGTCCAGCCTTCCAGTTCTCTCTTCTCTAATGTTTATGTCCTGGGAAACTTCTTAAGATGCGCATGTTTACATATAGTGACAAGTACCAGTATATTCCTGTGGAAAATGTGTGTCCGCTACTTTCAGATGGAAAAGGAATAACTGTGAACACTTGGAGGGGTCCCTACAAAAGGGAGGGGCCATAATTATTTTTGTTAGTACATAAATGCAGATTTGGAAGTCTTGTTTTGTTTTTTAAATTGTAAAAGTAGCATATGGGCATGATGGTCTTAGAATGTTAAAACTAGAAGAGATGTAAATATCATCTATTCTCGTCAGCATCACACTTTTCACAGAAGAGAAAGTGAAGGCCTATAGAAATGCAAGAACTTGCCCCAATACTCACAGCAAAGAGAAGTGCAAATCCAAAAATAGAATTTGATATTCCAATTGCCAGTCTTGATCTTTTGATAGATCAATACGTGCTATCTATGCACAGTCCTTCCCACACACACAGTGTAGGTAAGTTGATGAATACCCAAAAGTCTGCCATTGCTGGGCTATAATAGATAACAGTAGGTACCTGGCACACAGCAGACACTCAGTGACCATCAGCTGCATGTTGAATGCCTATCTGAATTCCCAAATGAATGAATTCACTTACTGGTATCTACAGCCATCGGTATAGAAGAGAATGCAATGGAAAATAGGATACCCAGAAGACAATTTTTGACCAGAAACAATCAAACAAACAAAAAAAATCCTTCCTTTTGTTGGCTTTCTTTTAAAGGAAGTGGAGGAAATATTTCAGATTTGCTGCAATGAAAGGTATTATCCTTTAGTCATAAATCAAAAGGGAAAGCTTTTAACATCATAACTAACAACAAATGCTTTAACAAAACTGGTAGTCTTAGAATACATAAATTATCAGAAGAAAATACAAATGAATAGTTATGAAATTCAGCAACTTGATAAATATTATGCTCCCTCCAAGAGAAACAGAGCTAACAGGTTAAGCACATTCTCTGAGCTGTGTCAGCCTTGACGTCTTGTTCACAGTTAGAGGTAAATGGAGGGTGCTACCTTCTGAACAGCCCCCATAGTACTTCCTATTGCCTAAAATTATTAGACTTTAGGGGGCACGATCTAAGAGGAATTAAAAGGACCCAATCAAGATGGATCTCATTCTCATTCACAAAAAAGATTAATGTGAATTAAAACTACATTATTGCCCTAGCTGGTGTGGCTCAGCTGTTTGAAGCATGGTCCCATACACCAAAAGGTCACGGGTTTGATTCTGGGTCTGGGTACATATATAGGTTTCAGGTTTATTCCCAGTTGGGGCAAGTATGAGAGGTAACCAATAGATGTTTCTCTCTCTCTCCCCCTCCCTTCCTCCCTCTAAAATCAATGAACCTGTCTTTGGATAAGGATTAAAAAAGACACGACAATACTACGCCAGTATTATTTGCCACATTGTTAGAATTTAAAAATGTGATAACACCCTATTAGCCAGGCTGTGAAGAAATAACCACTTTCCTATGATGCTATTAAGATTATCCCTATGAAAGATAATATACCAATATCTATCAAAACTAGAACCATATATACCCTTTGATCCTGCAATTTCACTTTGTGAATTTATTCTCCATATATACTTAAGCTTATGCAAGCAATAATGATTAAATATTCCTCACTGCTGATATGGTTGTAAAAGAACAGTGCTAATGCAAGTGTCCATCTATAAGGAAATGGCTCAATAAATTATTGCACATTTATATAATGAACAGTATTGATAGCTATAAGAAATAGTAAGCAAGTTTCTTATATGTGACTACAGAAAGATCACCCAAGAAAAATTGCTAAGTGAAAAAGCATTGTGATGACACACAAGAAACTTACAACAGTGGTTAACTGTGGCTGGGGGAGAGAGGAAATGGGAGGGTGGGAAATCATAGTTGAGTGCGGAATTTTCAAAGTGTATTTTTTAAATGCCTTTAAGCTTTGAAATTTTGAATTATCTTTAAGAAAAGGGGAGGTAGTAAAAGAGATGGGAGCACAAAAACTGCACAACCTAACGTAGTTATGAGGGAATCTGTCAGGGTGCTTAGACTTGAGAGGGGGCAGCTTAGTAGGGAGCCCTGGCAGGCCAGCAGCTGTGAGCGAAGTGGTGCCCAAAGGGCAGGAGCAGCCCAGGGAAAGCCAAACCCCCTCATTCACAAGTGAACCCAAGACTGACTGGGGAGAGGAAGGTGACTGTGCTTCTGTCCATTTTGGGGTATTAACACTTTTAAAATGCACTCTGATGCAGAATCTGGTCTGGCTGAGTTAAAACTTAACAGATCTTTCCTTTCAATGTTCAACAGAGGGGAGCTGCTTGTAAATGGGGGTGGAGGGAAGGAAGGCCAATGGGTGTCCTCCCAAGAAATGATGCACACACACACACACACACACACATACACACACACACACATACACACACACACACACACACACACATACACACACACACACACACATACACATACACACACACATACACACACACATACACACACACACACACACACATACACACACACACACACACACACACACACACACATACACACACGTACATGCATAAAAATCTAATCATAAGGCCAGTTGTCATAAATCCTAAAGCTGATATATTTTGAGTCCATTTTATTTAACTCTAGAGAAATATAAAGATAAATAAACTTACCAAAAACATAAAAAGAAAAACAAAGCCATACACATGAAGATTTGTTAACTGAAACTTATTAGCAATAATGGTACTCTCAGTCCTGTACTTGGATAGTATAAATAAGAAAGTCGTGGGGACGAGAGGATGAAAATATGATTCTCAGTGGCAACATCAGAAAGGAAAGGCATCATTTCATTCCCATGGTCTTTGGCATGGTTAGGCATACCCAGAGATTTCCCCAAACTGTTGACAACTTGTTTCTCTCTAAATCTAAATGCTATTTTCTTTCTTGAAATGAAGTCAATATGAGAATTATACAATTTACACTTCAGTTACTTTAACCATAATTTTTCCAGCATGCCACTAAATTCTGTGGGCTTGAAAACAGAAAAGCTTTGTAATCCCTACCCCTCTAAATGTGTCACTAAATCATAGCACTGGAAAGTTCACAAGAAGCTATTCCTTCTGGCCACCGTCTATCAGATATATGATCTAGTTCCTATTATAAAAAAAAAACCTTCCTAGCAAACATTATCGATCTTTCAAATATTTTCCATAGGTAAGTTGTGCTTTCAACTTGAAATACTGAACTTTACCAGAAAAGTTTTTAGTACTCCTCTAGAGGTAATATTGCCCCTTCATGCATCCCTTGGACACTTGGCAATGTCTGGAGACAGCTGGGGTTGTCACAGCTGGGAAAGGGGAGGGGATTTGTGGTGGTACCAGCACCTGGTGGGTAGAGGCCAGGGATGCTGCCAAGCATCCTGCAAGGCACAAGGCAATCCCCACAACAGAGAATTATCCGGTCTCAAATGTCACTGGCACTGAGGTTGAGGAACCCTGATCCTGTGTTATAATAGGGATAATTGTATTTACATTTCCCAGATTAAACTTGGAATTTTGGCTACAGCACATACACAAAGCATGCCACTGTTTATCATATCCATTGCTGAGGTTAATTGTCGTTTTAAGTATATGTTTACTCCAATACTTTGGAGAGTGAAAATGGGATTGCATTTCTTTAATGTGCTTCAGTTGAAGGGGTTTTGCATTTTACAATAGGAATCACTTTCATTTGTTCAGAATTCTGAGTCAAAGGGTAATGATAACCTTGGGAACAAAAGGTAAGAATAATAGCATGTTCAAGATTTTGCTAATTTTTCTTCTCTGTTACAAATCTCGTCTAGAGTAGTGTTAGCTATAGCATGTCCAGCTATACCGTTTTACTATTTGATGTACATGCCAGATCACACCCAAAACATCAGTCAGGTCCAAACAACGAAAGCATAGTCAGTCCTTTACATTGACAGTGGTTCACAGAGAGTAAGAAACACCGTCCTAATAGACATGTTTTCATATCGCCATTGAAGACAAGTGGTGTAACTGTGATTAAACAAAGGAGCCATTTTTTTAATTAGTCGAGCTCTCTATAGTCACATAGATAGTAATTTGAGATATATTTTACCCATTCCCACAACATGGCAATTACTTTTCAAATAATTTCTCCTGCCAAAAAAAAGCTTGACTTTTTAACCTCGGTCAAGTGGATATAAGTAAACAAACCAGTTGATGCAGAATCCATTGACCCCTATTGAACTTACTATATTGGGGAATCTGAAATTTACTAAGTGAAGCCAGATGGGAAAACAAACATGAGAGGACCCAGTTAGACATAGCCATTTATGGACTAATACCTTTAATCAAGTAATACATATTAGCTGCAACATTTGATTCTTTTCCAAAAAGGAGAATAAAAGATGCAATTTTCTAGCAAAGTGAAAGTGGATTTTCACAGTAGTATGGAAATACTTTATTTCAATTTAAGTTTAAATATTCTGTGGAATTAGCATTAGGTGCATGAATATCAGTTACTCACCAAGCAATTTAAAAAGTATCTGTGACTACGTGAGTGCTCCAAACAACCTTGTTTCCTTTGGGTTTACATGTCATATAAAGCACTTCACATGCCACTAAAAAAAAGAACCTTACTCAGTGGACAGAGCATCGGCCTGCAGACTCCAGCGTTCCAGGTTCGACTTTGGTCAAGGGGACATGCCTGGGTTTTGGGGCTTGATCCCCATTGGGGATGTACAAAAGGCAGCTAATCAATGATTCTTTCTCATAATTGATGTTTCTATCTCTCTCTCCCTTGCCCTGTCTGAAATCAATAAAAATACATATGAAAAAAAAACCCCACAAATGATTCCACTATCTTAAAAAAGAATTTTTGCAAGAAATATATGAAAAAATGCTCAACGTCACTGATCATTAGAAAGATGCAAATTAAAATGACAATGAGGTATCACCTCACACCTGTCAGAATGGCTACATCAACAAATCAACAAGTGACAAGTGCTGGTGAGGATGTAGAGAAAAGGGAACCCTAGTATACTGCTGGTGGGAGTGCAGATTGGTGCAACCATTATAGAAAACAGTATGGAGTTTCCTCAAAAAAATTAAATATGGAACTGCCATTTGACCCAGTGATCCCACTTCTAGGAATATATTCTAAGAAACCTGAAGCACCAATCAGAAAGAATGTATGCACCCCTATGTTCATAACAGTACAATTTACAATAGCTAAGATCTGGAAATACCCCAGGAGATGAGTGGATAAAAAGGCTGTGGTACATTTATACTATAGAATACTAGGCAGCAGTAAAAAAGAAGAATCTCTTACTCTTTGAGACAACATGGAGGGACCTGGAGAGTACCATGCTAAGTGAAATAAGTCAGTCAGAGAAAGACAAGTATCACATGATCACACTCATATGTGGAATCTCAGTAACAAAATTAACTGATAAATGGAGTGGAAACATGGAAGCTTGGAATAGAGAGCAGAATCTCAGAGATAAGGCAGGGGAGGGTGGGTGGGTGGGAGGTAATCAACCAAAGACCTTGTGTGCATATATCCCTAACTCATGAACACAGACAATAAGGTGTTGAAGGCCTGGGGTAGAGGGGTCAACAGGGGGTTAGCTGGAACAGGTCAATGGAGAGAAAAAGGGGATATATGTAATACTTTCAATAGGATAAAGTATTATCCTATGTAATAACAGGCTAATATGCAAATTGTCCCTTTAGGAGTTCAACCGACCAGGAGTTTGACCGCTTGCTATGACATGCACTGACCATCAGGTGGCAGCACAGAACAAAGGAAGGCCCTGATTGGCCCCAGTTGGCAGCCAGGCCTAGGGATCCTACCCATGCACGAATTTCATGCCCAGGCCTCTAGTAAAAATAATCTTATATCATAAAAGGCTAATATGCAAATAGACTGAATGGCAAAACAACCAGAACAACCAAACAACTGGTCACTATGATGTGCATTGACCACCAGGGGGCGTGTGTAGAACATGGCAGGCAGCAGCCGCAGCAGGATGATGGAACAGGTGAGCAGGGGCACCAGACAAAGGTGGGGCACTGGTTGCTGTCATCAGGACAAACCTCTGGTGGTAACTGAAAATTCTTTGCTCCCATGCACCACAGTCCTGACCAGCACTTGCACCTGCTGCCTGCGTTGGCCCCGTTTGCACCCATGACCAGTGCCAGAACCGCTGCTCACACCCATTGCCGGTGCCTGATGCCAGTCCCAATTGCTTGATGCCATCCGCTGGTGGAAGCAGTAGCTGCCAGCCCTGATTACCTCTGAGGGCTTCTTCACCTCCTCTGCTCCTAAAGGGCAATTGGGGCAGCAGCTACCACTCGCACCCACTGCTGGTACTGGCCCCAATCACTCCATGCTGGCAGTGGGTGCGAGCAGGGAGTGGTGGTGGAGGGAGCAGGGCTGCCAACAGACAGGGAAACAGGGGCCATGGCAGGAGGGGCTGGGTGGTAAAGTGAAGGATGGGCCAAGACCTGGCCCAGTGCCCACCGCAGCCTTGTAGCCCACAGTTCCTTTCAAGGTGCACAAATTTGAGCACTGGGCCCCTAGTAATAATAAAAGAAAAAGGTCTATTTCTTTTCAAGTGGTTCAGATACTGCAGGCTGGTTCTTTTCTATGATTTCCTCACCTTTTAAAAATGGGTCAAAGCATATAAAGTTCAAAACATAAGTCAACATCTGTGCTGGGAGTCACCTTGACAACGTAAGACTCTAACACAGGTTGCCAGAACCTGGGAGCGCCTGGAATGCCCCTTTCCCTCCAGCACAGGGATTCCCACCATGGTCACAGACTGGTCTTACTTTTACCCCTAAAGGACATTTCTTTCATTTCCTTACCTTACAGCACAATCCTCATAGTGTAAGTTGTAGCTCAGAATTCATGAGCTGAATTTTTTAAGCTCTCCAGGGGTGAACCAGAAGAGTCCAAGTGTCAATTAAAGAAATTGAGAAGCAACATGATGCACTGTGCCTTTTGGAGGTCGGCTGGGAGGGATTTTCTGGGATCCTGTGTGAACCTTCCCTCTTTCTTTAAGGATTGATTAGACTGTGCCCATCTTTGACGAATAGAAATAGCAATTTTGAAGAATTGTGGGATCGACTCACATTTTTCCTTACAACAACTAAACAAATTAGACTATGATTTGTCATTGTCAGTGTTATATTATTAATGTTCTTTCTGCTGCTGAGAGGGAACTTGGGTAAATTGGTTGAATACGGACTTAAGGTGAGAAGACCTGAGATTGCATTTTCTGTCTTGTCTATATAAATTCAAGCAAACTACTTTCATCTGCCTAAGGATCTGTCTCTTCATCAATAGAATTGTCCTAAAATACTTGTCATAGACTTAAAATGAAAAGTCAACTATATGACCTATGTAAAGGTGTCTAATACAGTGCTCTCAACACTGCTTATTTAATCCCATTTTAAAACTGAAGTTTGTATATTTGGTTTGGTTGGGTCCATAAATGAAAAAAAACGGACATCACAACTTCCAGAAACTTGGAGCTTTGCCTGTGGCCTCAGAGGCTATTGTGGTAGAGTAGAATTGACATTTAAGTTTTTGGAGTAGATGCTATGGTGGACCAACCAGACCCTCACTGTCCTCACCCTCACATCATGAGCAAAGTACTACTTCCCCAGCTGCAGGCAGAATTGCTGGCTAAGAACTCACAGCGGCACCCCTATCAAGGCACTGCCTTAAGCCTAAGGGATCTGCCTCCCCCAAGATGAGCCTTCCCCCCACACTACTCACCACTGAGCGCAGAGGCCTAGCCACTGCCTCACTTCCAGATAAGCCTGAATGTCCATCTCAGCTCCAGATATTCCTGTTGCAATTGCATCCTAGTTCACCTTCTCCTTCTGCCACATCTTGCTTTCCTCACTGGTGCTGATCCACAGTACACTGCCCAATAAATCTCTGCTCAGTAATCTTTATCTCACAGTTTCCCAGGAACCAAACTTAATATTGTCTCCTGGACTCCAAATTCCATATTCTTGGCACAGCAACACATAGAAGAGTGGGCAAAAATTTCTCCACAATAAACCTATGTCTTCCTGCCAAGTTATCAGCAAATCTTTTAAGAATATGAAACAGAACCTGTAACTGTGGAGCATTTCAGGCAGCATCAGTGGCATCAAGAACAGGGTCCAAAGCAAAAGTAAACACCAAAATACATTCTGCCCTTTGTTTTGTGCAATGAGACACAAAGTGTTTGGATAAAACTAGCTCTTGCTGTCAAGACTTTCCAACCGAATTGTGCAGGATATCAACTCTCCATAGAGGAAGAGGGCAGGGATGTGCATACTACCCAGAAACGTCTGCCTCCATCAAAATGCAGAAACAAAGCATGTGGGTAATTGCCCACAGAGTAGTCACAGACCATTCCATAGGAACTTGTCAGGGCAGCCTTGCTGGAAACCATGCATCTCACCCACAGGGATCTTCTCCAAGCAAGTGTGCTTTCATTGCCATTGTCCCTTGACTCGAGTTGATTGATTCAAAAGAAGATCCCAAAGACAAGCCAAACCGATCAAATGCTCTCTCCCAGTGTTTGGACTTTTAAACAAAGGGACCCAGAAACTGTTGGTCTCACTAATGTGAAAGTGCAGACCAAGTACTACCAACAGCTGCTGCTCAGGCCCCTGGAGTAGCCTGCTTCCCAAGGCCTAGGTGGACCTCTTCCTGGGATTCTGAATAACACACCATCAATTTCCAGTGAAGTTTGCTAGAGTTGTCTGAGGTACAGTTTGTTGCTGGAAATCCAAAAAAAACTTCACTACCCCAAGTTCTCTGTAAAACTTTCTATAAAGCCTCACAAATTTTAATTATGCCTTTGGCAGAGAGAGAACACAAAGCTAAAAGAAAATTTGGGGAGGACTTGTATGCATGCACTAGGGGGTGAGGGCATGACTGGGGGAGATGGAGGAGAACGAGGCAATAAGGACACATATGTAATATCTTAATCAAAAAAGACAAAAAAGAAAGAAAGAAAATTGGGGGGGGGGGATCCTCCAGTCTCAGTGACATTAGACTAGACTGTGAAAGCAAAAATTAGAAAAATTTACAGCAGCAACAAAAGGTTAACAGATCACACCATGTCTTTCCCAAAAGTATCAACTAGCTTCTTATCACACTTCAAATCAAATTTATTCTTTACATTGACTGGACCCTATATTACCCTTAAGTATCTCTGACCCTCATCTCCTCGTACTTTCCCCTTTACTTCTTCCATCTATAGGCACTGGCTTCTCTGTTCTTGTCAAGCACCTCCTCCCCCAACCTCCCTCCCCTTTACTGCTTTCTGTTAGGACATCTCCATGTACTACAGATATCTGCACAGATTATGCTCTCTCCCTTCAGTCTCTGCTAAAACACTGTCTTCTCAGAAAGGCCTTCCCTGACCTCCCATCTGGAAAAGTAGTGCCTTTCTCTTTTTCTTTACCCTCATATGCCACTGAATTTTTCCTTCCCAGCACTTGTCACTACCTAACATTTCATTATAAAACTGCTGCACATTTGTTAATCACCTGTCATAGAAGTGCAGGAAAAAATCATTTACAAAGATGTTGGCATTGTGTGTAATTGTAAATGAAAACTTGAAAATAACATAAATGGAGAGATTTGAAGAAGGCGGTGTGGGTAAATGCCTGCACTTACCAGCTCCCACACCCACATCAAGATTACAACTAAAATGCCCAACAACCATAATCCAGAACCACTGGAAAGCTGCCTGAATGGAAGTTCTACAACTAGAAAAGTAAAAAAGAAAGCACACTAAGACTGGTAGAAAGTGTGGAGGCGCAGAACAGGCTGGTCCAACAGCCATGTGTGCAGCTTTTTTAATCAGGAGGGAGATGTTTCTGCAGAGGCCATCCGGAGGGGCAAGAGGTCCCAGTCCCACACCAGACCCCCAGACCAGTATCCAAGAGCTGTGAAAAGAAGTCCCTATGGACAGTAAGGACTATGGGCTGTCAAAACCAATGCAAATTGGGGCTCAGTGACACAGAGGCTGCTGGAGACCCAGCTGTTCCTCTTAAAAGGCCAACAACTGAACTTATCAGGTCCTGCTTCCCTTGAGCTCCAGCACCATGGCAAGGCTCCAGGTGACACAGACACATATGAGGAGGAACGGGATTATCTGGCATTGTAGCAGGAACTCAAGGGTGGCTTTCTCTCAGATGGAAGTGCTTGCATGGACCATTGTTCCTATGCTGGGACCTTACTGGTCACAGGGCTGACTGGCAGCCAGTTCTGTTTGCTCTGCCCTGGTAATTCCCTAAGACCTCACCTCATCCAATTTACAACCCAAGCTGTGTGCAGCAGTTCTGCATATAAATAGCCTGTCCTTGCTCAGCATAAAATCTCTCAAACAAGCTGCAGCTGGGTCAGGGAATCCCAAACCTATCAATAAAAGGCCCAAGATCGGACACCAGCACCAACCTGCCTTGCTTCACAGCCATGCCTCATCTGGGAACTTCCAAACACAATACAAAGAGGAGGAACCTGCTGAGTGACTCCAGGCAGTGACTGATTTTGCACCTCCTGGAGACCCAAGAGCCATTGTACACAGTGGTCAGTGTCAGGCCATACCAGATTACAACTCTATACATATATAAGTGACACATTCAAGGGGAAGACTTAGTGAGCCCTACTGAAGCAAGTCCTCCTCCACAGGGGTGTTCCCTGCATAGTAGTTCTTCCACTGTAGCCTGCAACTGGTTCCCACAGCCAATTGGCCTGGAGGTCAATTCCTCCCGGTGACGTTAATAGTAATCAAGTCTCAACTACAATAAGACTGTGCTCACAGTGAGTGACTGGGGAGGTGACTGGGGAGGCTGAGCTACTAGGCCCTATAAAACACCTACTTAACAAGGCCAATCTACCAACACAAGGAGATATAGCAGCTCTACCCAAATCATAAAAACAACACAGGGAAACAGCCAAAATGCAAGACAAAGAAACATGTCACAAATGAAAGAGATGTAAGGAAGCAAACTACTGGCCAAAGAGTTCAAAACCACAGTTATAAAGTTACCTAAGAATCTTTTAGAAACCTCCAAATAATGGGAAAGGACGAGTCAGAAATTAAGCATAAACTGATTGAAATGAAGAATAATATTCAGGGATTCAACAGTAGAGTAGAAGATTCTGGGAATCAAATCAATGATTTGAAATATGAGGAAGCAAAAAACACCTGACCAGAAGAGCAAAAAGAAAAAAGAATCCAAAAATATGAAGAGAGTGTAAGGAGCCTCTGGGACAACTTCAAGCATACCAACATCAGAATTATGCAGGTGCCAAAAGAAGAGATAGAAGAGAGATATTGAAAAGCTATTTGAAGAAATATGACAGAAAATGTCCCCTACCTGGTGAAAGAAATAGACTTACAAGTCCAGGAAGCACAGAGAGTCCCAAACAAGAGGAAACTAAAGAGGACCACACCAAGATACATTAAAATTAAAATACCAAGGGCTAAAGACAAAGAGAAAATTTTAAAAGCAACAAGAGAAAAGCAGTTAGTTATCTACAAGGGAATGCTCCTGTGTCAGCCAGCTAATTTCTCAACGGAAGCTATGCAGGCCAGGAGTGGCAGGAAATATTCAGTGATGAATAGCAAGGACCTATAACCAAGAAAACTCTGCCCAGCAAAGCTACCATTTAGAATGGAAGGTCAGATAAAGAGCTTACAGACAAGGAAAAACTAAAGGAGTTCATCACCACCAAGCCAGTATTATATGAAATGTTGAAGAGTATTCTTTAAGAAGAGGAAGAAGAAGAAAAAGAAAAAGATAAAAAATATAAACAATAAAATGGCAACAAATACATATCTGTCAACAATTGAATCTAAAAAAAAAAAAACAGAATAAACTGGTGAATAAAATAGAAACAGAATAGACTGACTATTCTCAGAAGGAAGTGGGGGTGGTGAGGTGGGAAGAGATTAAACAAAGATCTTAAATGCATGTGTGTATTACCTGTGGACACAAGATAATAGGGTGGCAAAGGCCTGGGGCAGAGCAGAGACCAGGTGGAGGGGGGCACTGGGGGAATAAGAGAGGGACATCTGTAATAATTTCAAGAGTAAAGATTAAAAAAAGAAAATAACATAAACGTCAACAATAGGGGCTTAGTAAAACAAGCTATAAACATCCATGCATTGAGATATGATGAAGCCATTAGCATGATGTTAAATTATTTGGAGGTTTTAAAGGTAACTACAATACAGTTTTAAGTTTAAAAATGTATTCTTTTTTAAATATAGTACAATGCAAATTTAGCTGAAAATAAATGTACATTTTCATTCAAACAAAAAAAATCTGGAAAAAAATACACCAAATGTTATTAGTGGCTGCTCTTAGTATTTAAATCATATATAATTTTTATATAATATCTTCACACTTTTACTCTAAAAATCAGCTACAGTGAATGTATATTGCATTTCCATGAAAAATGTAGTTATATTTTAACTACATGCTAAAGAAAATACACTTTATAGGCAGTAGAAGATGGGGGGAGGAGGTAGCTGTTCATTGAATGACAGAGAGTAATTTGGATAATATGTCTTAGAAATATAGTCCAATCTTGCCACCTCAAAATGATGATAAATAACAACCACTCTTACACTGAAGCAGTGTCAGATGCTACAGTGGGAATACAAAGTAATATTAATAGTCCCAAAGTCTTATGTCAAGCAAATGCAAAAGTTCCCAAGAGAAAGATACTGGTAGAATAAATAATAAATTCTATAAGACTGCCCATCTGGTAAATAGTTCTCTTTGTAGGTTTACATAAACAGGATAAGTTTTAACTACATTTAATATATTAATCATTATACCCAATTTTGATATATGCTGACAAGTATTACCACAATTATGTTCCTAGATTATATAGCTACCACATGAAGATTGGTTAAAGCAAACACATTTGGAAAATTTTGACCCACATAAATAATCATATTGAAAAATGTTTTATATTAAAGTATTTATAAAATAATTATATCTGCAAGTTTATGAACACATTGACCCTTCAAATGTAACTTCCTTTCTTTAATTTCTCCATATCCCCAAACTGGCATGCTCTCCAACACACACACACACCCTATTGCCATGATATCAAAAACAATTAGTTGGTCTTTTGGGGTTATTTTGTTGTTGTTTTTGTTTTGCAGTTTCATCTGATATGTTGTCTGTTTCTGGTTATCCATTTACAATAGAACTTACACTTTCCTATTTATTTTTTGCTATCCAGGGAAAAACCAAAGGAAATCTAGTTTCTTTAATTTATAAAGCCAGTAAGTTTTTTAACTTCTCGTTTTCATTCAAATCACATTGACAGTAAATTGATGAAAGAAGAAAGGAGTCAGGGTAAAGTTCCATAGGAATAGTCACCTCTCCTCATTTATTGCCAAGAGGAGCAGGACCAAACCTGCACTTGCATCTCATCCCAGGGAGACAAGTTTCCCTCTGCCTCACGGTTTATGAAAGGCTTCTCACTGTCATGCTGGGGAAGAACTGAGGTCATGCATTCCACTCTGGTTTGGGGAAATCAGGAAGTGTGTCCTCCAAGCAGAGAATGTGAGCTTGTCCAGACTGAGAACTCTGTGGGATCGTTCAAACAGGCGCAGTCTGTTTGTGCTCTAGTTCTTATTCAGTGCCACTTAATTCACAATCCCTAATTCCTAAGAAAAAAAGACTTCATTGTATGTAAAAATTAAATGAACAATGTTTTAGTTCCATTTCCCCAAGAAGTAGATAGATCCTAATGTCAGGATTCAAGTGAATATTTATTTGAAATGTTTAGGAAACTCCAATAGCAAAGAAAGTTATGGATAAGGAAAAGCAGCCATAGAGAGTAAGTTGTTAAGCAAGTGTGTTGGCTCATTTGTGCCATACAAACCAGTCCAACACCTACTGACTTTAGAAATGAACATATACGCTGAGTGGCTAGATTATTATGATCTCCAAACACAGTGTATATCCTATATAATAAAAGGCTAACATGCAAATTGTCCCCTCGACCAGGAGTTTGACCAGCAGGCAGGCCGGCCAAACACCCATGTCCCCTCCCCCTGGCCAGGCTGGCCAGACCCAACCATGCACAAATTCATGCACTGGGCATCTAAAATAGATACATACACACACTGAGTGGCCAGATTATTATGCACTCAGAGATCATAATAATCTGGCCACTCAATGTATAGTTTTTCACACTTCTGTTAGTCATCCAGATGATTCTTTTTTCTGGGCCAGCTCAACTGATCTCTACATTCAGCTGGCAGCTCTTCTGGGACTCAAGGGTCTTCAGTGGTCAGACACAAATGTCTAATGGTTGTTCTAGGGGACGTTAGCCAGAACAGCTCATCTCAAAGTCACCTCTCATCCTTCAACAGGCTACATGAGGTTATAAGATGCCTCAATAAAACAAGCTCCAACAAGCAAGCACTTTTCAATCTGATTGGTTCATGGCCAAAACAAGGTTGGAATCTGCAATGTCATGTTATTTAATGACCACCACCAGCATACTAGGCAACTAGAATTTAATCCAACAGGGAATCTGAATTAATCTGAATTGGTATTTATACACCAATCTCCAGGAGTCACTAGAAGGCCACCCCATGGTTGCTAACACCCCCGCAACTCCAGAGAAGGTAGAATGGTTCAGAACAGACCTCAAGCACACAGATCCACCTGCTGGCAGCTGGGACTCTTCTGCTACCCACAAATAGTAAGTCCTCAGGATAATAATCTGTGGATAACACCAACAATACATATTTGCTGCTGTTCAAAGTGATTCAAACCACCCACACCAGAGACTGTGAAGAAAAAAGAAAAAAGGGGGAGGAGGGCACATGCTAATCTTACAAACTCAGGAAAGGCCTGCATGGCAGTCTTGCAAACTTAAAGACCTAAAGTAACCACAAAGGATGGTCTGAAATTAAAATTTTAAGAAAAAGCAGTTATGGTGGGTAGTCATGTGCTAGGCCAGTATTTTCCCTGACAAGGTCAATTTTTACCTTAACTGGGCCTCTTGCCTTTTTGCACCTAGGATAACATATCCTTGAAATATCTGGGTAACTTGTAACTTCTCTTTTCCTGAACCTCTTGGCACACAATTAATGTGCCAGGATGCCAGGACAGATACCAAAAATTCCTTCATTGTTTTCATGTTTATTGTTGAATGTTGGCTGTCCTGCACCCCTAAGTACGTGTCTATCATTTTAATTTTTATCCAATCCCAGAGGTTTCCACTCCCCTTTCTCCAGCCTCTTTAATCTATCATCAATGGATTTCATGCAACCCACCTACATCCCCTTCCTTTAATTGTAATGTATAAAAGTAGATGAAAAAAAATGCCATTCTCTGGAGCATTATCCCAATCTGTCGAGACACTGCTTCCTGGTAATTGTCCACAGTTTGCCTCAAAGACACTCAAAAAAATTCTTTACAGGTTTGAATATTTTTATGTTAATGATAGCTTCACTTTGGTTTCTAATTCCAACTCTCTTCTTTTTATAAATTAACTAGAGGCCCAGTGCATAAAATTTGTGCATGGAGGAGGGGGGGTGTCCCTTAGCCAGCCTGCACCCTCTCCAATCTGGGACCCCTTGAGGGATGTCCAACTGCCCGTTTAGGCCCCATCCTGGTAGGATTGGGCCTATACAGGCAGTTGGACATCCTTCTCACAATCCAGGACTGCTGGCTCCAAACTGCTCACCTGCTTGTCTCCCTGATTGCCCCTAACCGCTTCTGCCTGCCAGCCTGATCACCCCTAACCACTCCTCTGCCAACCTAATTGATGTCTAACTGCCCTCCCCTGCAGTCTTGATCACCCCCAACTGCCCTCCCTTGCAGGCCTGGTCCCTCCTAACTGCCCTCCACTGCTGGCCCGATCACCCACAACTGCCCTTCCTTGCAGGGCCTGGAACCTCCCAACAGCCCTCCACTGCTGGCCATCTTGTGGTGGCCATCTTGTATCCACATGGGGCAGGATCTTTGACCACATGGGGGCAGCCCTCTTGTGTGTTGGAGTGATGGTCAATCTGCAAATTACTCTTTTATTATATAGGATAGGATAGAGGCCTGGTGCACAGGCAGGGGCCAGCTGGTTTGCCCTGAAGAGTCTCCCAGACCAGGGTGGGGATTCCCTTGGGGTGAGGGGAGGCCTGGGAGAGGGGCCTGTGGTGGTTTGCAAGCTGGCCACGCTCCCTAGCAACCCAAGCGGAGGCCCTGGAATCTGGGATTAATCTATATCTACAATTGAAACTTTGTAGCCTGGAGTGGAGCCAAGCTCTGGGGCGGCAGCCATTTCTGTTTGAAACTTTGTAGCCTAGAGTGGAGGTCTAGGCAGGCAACGGCAGGCAGAAAGCTTGGTTTCCTCTGTTGCCGGGGGAACCCAAGGCTTCCTTCTGCTCTCAGTGGTGGCAGCCATCTTGGTTGGCATTTATTTTCAGAATCTGCTCCTGATTGGCTGGTGGGTGTGGCTGCGGGTGTGGCTTGTGGGTGTGGTGAAGGTATGGTCAGATTTGCATATTACTCTTTTATTAGATAGGATGAGATAGTAAAATGTCTTAAAAATGGAATTTAATAGTCCTGACCTGTTTTCAAGGTAAAGCAATGACATAGTCACTCTTTGGACCCCATTAAGCAGCCACCTAGTGATCAAAAATGTCTAACTGAGAATTTGAACTAAATCTCAACTTGTTCAATAAATACTGCTTAGTGTTCACAGACATCATTCCTCTTCACACAAGAATATAAGTTCACCTAGTTATAGACAGCATAACACTGTGTCTTTGCACCACACCAGTGAGTAAGGGTCAAGTCACTGGCAAATATTTCCTGAAATATCAGAGTTATCAGAGAGTAGTGGTGATTACAATATTTCAGTCACTTTGAACAGGTATTCCCAAAGACTAAAATCCACATTAGAAACATAACATGTTTGTTTATAAAGTATTTCTGCTGAATACAGTGAAAGGTGGTATAATATAGTGGTCAGGACCATGCACTTGGAAGTCAATGCTTGAGTTGGAATCCTGGTTTGGCCACATATCAGCTATGTAGCTCAGAAAATTCACTAAAGCTGTCAGTGCCCTCATTATTTACCCTGTAAAATGTGGATGGTAAAGTTTCCTGTCACAAAGAATTATAGTAAGGAGCCATATATAGAATACTCTTAGAACAATACTGGGCAATAGTATGAATGTTAGCTATTTTAGTCGTGAATTACCATTTCCACGTAGTGCTTCATTATCATGAATTTAAAAAAATTATTTGCAAGTTTACAGATATGATTTAATTGCATCCAGATATTAGTGAATACCTTGAAGAAGTTAGACTCTGTAAAATTAGAAGCGAGCAGTTCTGACTTCAGTATATTCAAGCTTTTTTCTTAGTGACTTACTGGGAGATAAATTTTCCATTGTACACAGACACCCATTTATAATATTCACCTGTACATACACACATAAACAAAAATATCCAAACATACACATTGAAAAGAATATTTCATGGAGCAGCACTCATTATGATATTCTCTACTCTTTTATCTATTTATTTGTTTATTAAATTGTTGGTGGTAATCTATTGGCTTCACCATCATTAATGGTTCATGACCTAATGTTTGAAAATATACTACATTACCAATCCTTTCAATGAGATAATTACAGTAAGTCCTCACTTAACCTTGTCCATAGGTGCTGCAACTTGAAATGAAGTGATATATAATGAAACCAATGTTACTACAGGTTAATCAATATAAACAAGAGTTAAGTTCCTATGGCATCTCATTAATGTTATAACAAAATAACTTTGAACAAAACGACATTATTAGAGGATGTGCTGTATATGAGGAAACGATGTGCTTTTCCCATTTCTGGCCACCCTTCAGCGCATTTCTATCCTGTAGTGTCAATGTTAAGCTCTGCCTTAGTACAAAAGGAAACAGATACTTTCTTAACAAGATCAGGCTACCCTGATCTCTGGTCCTGGCATCAGCTATGCTTCCTTCTCAGCAATTTCCTGGACATGGAGGATGTGTGGAGTGAAAGCCCCTGCTTGGGAAAAGAAAGACCTCTCTATGACCTAAAATTCTTCGGCCTATTGTGGACGTGGGAGGCATGCATGAGGTTTAGCAAGAAGGGGTCATCAAACCTCCGGAGAGATGTGAAGAGCCTCTTTCCGTCCCCAGAATAGAAACTATGACCCCTGCCCTTTCGTCCAATTTGTAGCTAAAGCAGCATGAAGCACAGCATCTAATTTAATTTTTGCTAATTAAACAGAGAACGAGGTTATAGGGATGGAAATTTTGTAGGGACAAGGCCAGATGGTGTATACTTTTAGATAAATGGTGCTTACCTCCTACCACAAATTCACTTGAAATTACGGTCCACTTGCTTTTTCACCTTTTTCTACTCATGCAACTAACATCACTAAATTATTTTAGCATGATTCACTTTTATTATAAAGCAGGTATCCTTGATCTCCACACTTGCAGGTTGAATTAGAGACATGAGGATTCACCATACACAAAAGAGAGAGAGAGAGAGTATTAAATGAGAGTTTTGGAGATAAAGCAAGGTGACTGTGACTGCACAGCAATGTGAGCAGACTTAATGCCACAATGTTTACACTAAAAATGATTAAGATCGGCCCTGACAGGTGTGGTCCCATTGCTTGGACATCGTCCTATGCACCAAAAGGTCACCAGTTTGATTTCAGGTCAGGGCACATGTCCGGGTTGCAGGTTCGATCCCTGGTAGAGGGCAAGGCAGTCAATCAATGCTGTACTCTTACATCGATGTTTCTCTCTCTCCCTTCCACACTCTAAAAATCAATAAAAAATATTCTTTAAAACTTTTAAATAAAAAAGTGGTAAATGTTTGTGTGTATTTTACCATAAGCAAAAAAATATTTTTTAAATTATTAAATAGAAATTCTTTCAAATTCACGTTATACATTTAGGCCACCCTCCTACCTTACCCCCTCATCACCAAAAAATAAAATAAAATAAACAAGTAAATATTGCATGTTATGATTTGTTAGTCAGGTAAAATTTACTAATTCTTTGAATCTAAATTTATTCATCACCGTTTACTAATTTATGGCTGTGGGGAACAATCAGAGGAAACAGAAATACCCTCTTAATCTCATATTTACTCAAAAGTTTCCATACATCCAACCACCTCATTACTGAAAAAGTTCTCCATAATAAATATGTGTCCATAGATTGGCTAATGTTGTTACTGAAGGCAGAACTGACCTATTAAACTTTGTGTCAGAAACCTATCAGCACTCAAGCTGAGCTTCAGAGGTAATGAAAAAATATTCAAAAAGTCATTTAAATATGCTAGCCCAGAAAATATGAAAATAGATGACTTATTCAAAGTTTCTGCTTGGCTACACTTTGAAAACTGAAAGAAAAGAAAAAGAACATTTTATTTGTGTGCCTTCATTAAATGAAGCCTCGAAGAAAACCAAGGGAGCAGTTCATTGAACATGTATTTCTCACTGACCTTGTGAGGCATCTGAACAAAATCTTTAAAATAAAAGGAGCTGTGAATAAGCATTCTCTCTTACTGTTGAATTTTGATGGTCTTATAAGCCACTCAAACTTCACCTTTGTGGTTAATGTATCATCAGAATCTGCTTCTAGTCATCTGTGAATAGCTTTGTTATCGCTTCTCAGCTTTTCGGCTAAGATCAAGTGTTGTGAATAGCTTTGATGTAGTTTCCAATTACCGTAGTGTGTATGCTTCTTGTTCATGCTCATTACCCAAACCAAACATCTACTAAGAACAAAGTTACTTCATGTAAGGTTCATTTTTAAAAATCTTTTAACTTTAGGCTTTCCTCACAGTACTGGAATACTGCATTGAACATTTCAGTCTTAATTCTAGACTTGAAATCTACCTCAGTCAAACGGTAGTTTCACACCGTTCTTGTGCCCCATACCATGCCTACCGATTCCCATAACAATTGATCACATAGGGAAAAGAGTACAACTGAAGGGACAAGGAAACATGAAATTTAAGGCTGGTCATGCAAATACCTGTTTTATTTGAGTAACGCATATTTTGTGTCACTGTCCTCATCTAGAACTAAAAGAAAGTTCTAGACAGAAGGAACTCAAAGTTGCCAATCAAAAATCTGGTATTTCTGTTCTTTTCTATAGTATACAACCACTGTACTTACTATATGGAGTTGAAGGGAGATAGTCAAATATAGCTAGAATTTCAAGGACAGACAGTATGAATAGCCCTGACCAGATCATATTTCATACAATTACCAATGACCAAATTATATCAATCGCAAGATGTAAAAAAATAAACTTGTCAACAAAGATTTCAAAATTAACATAAGGATCAGAAGATGAATATTTATATGTATACACCTTGAATTATAAACCTTATGATTTAGAGCTTAGACGTTCTAGATCTATAAATGAGGAACTGTAGCTTATCCAAAATGGTGGTAGCATTTTTTTTTTGCATTAAACAAAGAGCTATTAAATAGCTATGAAAGGTGAAAGATACCAAATGCATTTCAGATATTGCCAATTTACATTACTTTCATCTTTGAAGATTCCTCCTGGAAACTTTTAGGCTCACATCCAGGAAACTTTTCCAAATGACTCATATATCAAACGCTTTATCATCACAGTCTTCTGCTCCTTCTACTGCCTCCCAAGAACTACTGCTTTTTCTACTCCCAATCCTGATGCTTATTACTAACACCTACCATTCAACTCAAAGAAAAAAAAGAGGGGAAGGAATGGAATTAGAAGAGTAAAAAGAGGAAGCAAAAAGGTGGGAAAACATGTGAGGAATGAATGGGATATAAAACAAGTAAAATTATTATTACAATAGGGCAAAACATCTCATTCCATTCTTCCCTTTTTCCCTAACCATGAATTGAAAACTTTTCTAGTCATAATAGTTAATATTCACTAAGAATCTATTTTGAGTCAGGCATTGCTCTAAGCTCCTTACAAATATTATCTCATTTAATACTAACAACATTTCAATGAGGTAGGTACTATTAATATTTCATTTTACACATAAAGAAGCTGAGGCACAGAGCATCTGAGTAACCTGACATAGGTCACGTCACATAGCTAGTAGGTAACAGACCTGGGATTCAACCCAAGCAATCTAGTTCAGAAGGCCAGTGTGTTATGTTGCTTTTCTGCATGAGAGGACCTGCTAACTGCATGCACCCATGGGTTCCATTATAGTACTGTGCACTCGGGGATGTTAGGGCTTAGGATCCATTCCTTCAATAAACATTTACTATGAACATATTGTAACTTTAGCTATTTTAAAGGAACACAAGAAATGAATCAATCATAGCTCAAACCTTAGATAAACTCAGACTAGTGGAGGATATATTATTATAACACAGTAAAAACAGTGCTTATAGAACTATGTCCAAGTTGCTATTGGGCACATGAGGGAGAAGTGACTAGCTTCTTGGAGAATGTCAGGAAAATGTCACCAAAAAAGTGATAAATAGTTTAAGCTTTTTGAAAGGCAAGTAAAAGTTTCCAGAAAAGAGGGAAGATGAAAGAAGTAGATATTCATGTTTTAGACAACAATGAGGATTCATTTTTTAATAAACAAAATTGGTGCACATATACACAAGGGTTTGTGCTAGGCCCATGAAAGACACACAAATAAATATAATACAATTAGAGGCCTTGTGCATGAAATTCATTCATGGGTAGGGTCGCTAGGCCTGGCTAGTGATCAGGGCTGGCCAGGGATTACCCCCCTCCACCTCCCTACCTCCCCAGTCCTACTGCCAGCTGATGGCTGAGGCCTTCCTTCATTCCATGCCACCCTCTGGTGGTCAGTGCACATCATAGTGAGCAGTCAAACTCCCAAGGGGACATTTTGCATATTAGCCTTTTTTTGTATAGGATTCCTTTGTTCAACAAATGTATAATCTAGGGGGAAGATAGTACATAAATGAATATTACAAGGCTATATGCCTTTTAAATACTCTAAGTCTTCTAGAATATGCCCTTCAGTGATCTCAGAGCTTCTTAGAAAGAATCCAAAGAACTCTGGGGAAATGATATGTAGTCTACTTTTATAACTCTGAGTCCAGGAACACAGCTGGACCAGGAGTCTGAGGGTAATGGATGAAGACTGCATGTACCACCGCAATCATATTTGCATTATATATAATGCTGAACTTGATGAGGTCTACCTGGATCATGTGAGGGGTATCAGGACATATCCAGACTGAATAGCATTATGCAGGACACACGGCATGGAAAGGGGCTTGTTACACTTATAAGAAGACTTGCAATCTGTACTCACAACTGTGGAATCCCTGGTTCGATGAGGCAGTAAGAAGCTTGCATCTTTGTACTGGAAGATGTTGCTGATATTACTTTCATTTTTCTAACTACACTTTGTACTATACTCTTAACATAAGTAAAATGTGATTGGTTTAGTCAAAGGGTATCTATGTCTTATCTGTCAATCCAAGCCTCCTAAGAAAACTTTCCGGTATGGCAGTAGGCAAGGAGTTGAACAAATTATATAGGAGTTCAGAAAAGGAGGTTACTGTTGATTAAATAATCAAAGAGGTCTTGGAAGAAGGGGCATTGACATACTAATTAAATTTATCATCAATCAAGATTTCACACTGATTCAGCCCTTTACTTATTGATACATTCACTCATTAGAAAAGTTAATATGTTCAAAAGATCTCCCCGCTTTCTCTCTCTCTAAAATCAATAAAAATGCATATCCTTGGGTGAAGATTAAAAATAAAATTTTTGCCTTGGAAAATATGTTTTCATCAAAAAAAAAATATATGTTCAAAAGATTTAAGTCTAGTCTTATAGGTGTTGGAGACTTCCTGCCCTTTACAAGGACTAATTTTACAATTTATTTATAAAGAAAAAAGTCTTAGTTCCCTCATTCCCAAGTTCTTACAGGTATCTTATGATACTGACCAGGTATTCAAGAGTAACAATAAACATCTATTACATAGTTCTTTACAATTTATAGAGCATTTTTTAAAGATTATTGTTTCATTTAATTCCCTCAGTATCCCTGTAAAATATTGGTCAAGTTTAGTGACTTGCCCAGGCCACATGGCTAGTAGGTGGACAAACCAGCCTTTCTCTGTTATCTCATCATTGAGTCTCAGTTCTTACTGAACCCACTTTGGGAACTCTATCTATGAATTATAATCTCATTTCTGAAAGGGCAGAGCAGAACTGACTCCACTTTGTACTATGTCCTCCATCTTGTGTAACTGTGTAAAAACCACAGGATGTGTCAGTTACTCAGCCCGCCCTTAATTCAGCCAATGGGAATACAAGGGGAACTAACCTGAAGCCAAAAGTATGCTGATCACATCCTGTCTTTGTATAACCAGACCCTAGTGGCACCCTGCCTTTGTGTCACTAGCCCCAGCCCTCACCCAACCAATCAGAATCAGCCAACTCAGTGGTTCGAGTCTGGCCCCACCTCCCTATAAAATCATTATGCTTTTGAAATTCCCTCTCTTTTGCATCCTGCCACTGCGACGGTGGAGACAGAGAGCCAAGTTAGCTTGTAATAAAGGCTCTTTGCTTTTGCATTGGACTCAGCTCCCTGGTGGTCTTTGGGGATCTTGAAATCAGGGTATAACAATTTCCTTTCTCTGAAATGGCTTCACCTTATCCTTGTAGGTATACCCCACCGAGACAGCTACATTGTACCACAGAAATCTCCACTCAGGCCCTAGTTAACATTGAATCAAGTCAGAAAATCAGATTACCTAAAGAAAGACTTAAGATAATTTATCTCTCCCAGTTCCAGGAATTAAAGTATGGCAATTTAAGATCTGTGAGGGGCCACATTCAACTCTGAGTACAAATGTTACAGGAGCATCTGCAGAGAGAGGGAGGGATGAAGTAGAAGCACAAAGGGAATCGGAGAACAGACAAGGAGTGCCCAGTGGCTTTGCCAACCCCATTCTCATCCTTTGAGACCTAGCTATATTCTTAGCCATATACCCTATTTTTTTTTCTAGTATTCCACTTCTTAAGGCCTTGGTCTTAAGTAGTAATATTGCATAATATGTGTAAGAACAGTTAATATTATCTCATTCACTAAGCTACAGTAACCAAATGCAAAGAAAGGGAAGGGAGAGAAAGGAGAATGGAAGGGGAGAAGGGAGCAAGGGAGGCAAGGAGGGAGAACAGGAAGGAGAGAGGGGAGGTTATTTTCTACATATGTTATTTGTAGCCACAATCTTTCAAACCTTTCACTCTATCCCACTGTTGGAAAAGTAGACTCATGGCCTAGGTTTTAAAAATGAGGCCCATATTAATTTTAACAGTGTTTTGGAAAGGAGTTTTGAGGGTAAATTAGAATTTTTAGGGGAAAATAAGCAGATTTAGAAAAAAAATTAGAAATTAAGGGCCCCAAGGGAAACACACAGAGCTATAGAGCTGGGAGAGGGTACGTTTTCATAACACAAGGGAGAGGCAACTGTTACATTTCCATAAGATAAGGAAAGTGGGAATAGCCTAAAGGTTTATATTTACAAAATAAAGAAGGAGGAAGAAAGCCCAGAGGGAATAGAACAATGAGTGAGGAGAGCCTCACAGGTTGTTACAGTAATAGTAATAAGGATAAAATACAATATAGAATAATATTAAAGTGTGAAATCTGAAAGTATGGAATGTAATGTAACCAAATTGATAAGCACCCTTGAGTGGCCTGTATGTAGAAAATAGATAAAGTGATCTCTACCCCATATGTAAGACCAGATAGCAAGGCTCCTGGGACCCGCTGATAAGACACACTGAAGATGCCCATCTAAGCACATAAAAAGAGCAAGCCCCAGAGGACATCAGAGATGCTCATTCTGCTCCTCCACAGACAGTCCCTCTTCACTCCCCTACCTGCATCTTCCCCAGCTCTTCCGTGGACCATGAGTCCAAACCATGAACCGTGAAACCTAGGCCTCCAACAAGACGTTCCGAGCTGCAGCTGCAATGTCCAATGTCCCATCTGCATGTGTGTCTGTCCGCGTGGACCCCCGGGTGGCCTGCTGAGGTCTGGAAATCACCAGGACTCTGGTAAATAAACCATGTGTGACTCATGCATTACATGTCTCTCTCCTGTGTAATTTATGCTTGGTCAATATTAAGTAAGTACCTTGGGTCGTACATGTCAATGTCTTTTAGAGACTGGCTGAGGCACCCTTGGTCACCTGTGCTTATGTCCCTGAAGGAGAAATTGGGACACAGGTCCCATATGAAGTTTGACCTTTGAGCTCAGGAGTTACTATAGTAACCAATTCAAAGGGGAATAGCAACCAGTCAGAGGGGATATCAAGGCACCATGAACTGCAGCCTTTATAAAAGATGGAAACAGGAACTGGGTGGGATTCTTTCCCTCTCCCCACTGGGAGTCCATACTTGTTCTTCAATAAATTTTCACCTTGGCTATACCATCTTCCTTCTGTGGATTCATTCTTCAACTCAGATGGACAAAGAATCCGTGGAATCGTCCTGCCCAGGGGAATACTGTGTGGTGTTCCGATCCAAAAATCCCATATTACTTTGAACAAATGAACCAGGTAAATGGGTTTGAGAATGGGGGATGGAGATGCAGGGGCGGGGGTTGGGGAGACATAGATAGATCCATTGGAAATTCAGAACGAGTCTTAAGAAAAAACTGGTACAAATAGAAAAGAAAAAATTGTATGAAAAATGCTGAGAAAGAAGAATGGATGATACTTAGCAACCAATTGGCTGTGTGGGACATTTGGGGCAAGATAACTGTCCCAAGTCTGGGGCTTGGGTGACTGTAAGAGTGATAAGACCAGTGATCAAATCTGAAACTGGGTAAAGCCATGATTTAAGGGGTTAGAGCTCATCTGTATACGAAGTATCTGGTTGACAAGAATAGAAATAGCTGCCAGTTATGGAGGAAAGATGTGGGATTGTTCAACAGGGCTGACAGTTGACACAACTCATTTGGGCAGACCTTCACAGAGTGAGAGACAGTAGGGGAAAGATCAGTGAATCCAGAGATTGAGAAATGCCTAAGAGCATAAAATTGGTAGAAATGAGATGGACTGGGAAGCACAGACAAGCACAATAGGGAAACTGAGAGTTAAACAGCAACTTGCAGCCACCTAGTAAATCCAGTCTTCCCTACACCAAGGTCACTTAAGAGTAAATGGTGTACACTTCTCCTCCCAACCAGGAGGTAAATAGCTTAAACCATCCTACTTAGGGATACAGATAATAGAAATGCAATTAGTGCCATTTGCCAACCACACCCAAAGACAGATGAAATTAAGAGAATAAATCTCATTTCTGTGCATTAGCATAAAGCTGATGAATATCCTATTGAAAACCTCCCCTAAAGGCCAAGCCTTTAAAAGAAAGGTCTAGTGTATGTTCTCCCTCCCAGGAGCAGGCCTCTGCCTCATCACCCCTGCTCCACACTTGCCTTCTTCCCCCACAGGCATACACCGCCTAAACTCTAAGGAGCCCCAGGAGCTTGCAACCAGGGCAGCAGTGGGCTATGACAGTTTATCTCAGGCAAACGCCCTGAGCCTCTTCCCAAAGTCTCCTTTTCTCTGACTTCTTAGTGAGCCAAAGCATATGTCAATATGCAAGTTATTTATTAATCCTATCTAATAAAAGAGTAATATGCAAATTGACTGTACCTTTGCTATACCCACAAGCCATGCCCACAAGTCATACCTACAAGCCAATCAGAGTGAGTATGCAAATTAACCCAACCAAGATGGCAGTTAATTGGCATATCTGCGCACAGAAGATGGCGTAGAAGGAATCCAAGCACTGCAGAAGGGAGCAAAGTTTGGAGAAGTAAGTAAGCAGGGTGGGGTAGAAGGGAGGGAGCGAGGCAGCAGAGACATGAGCAAGGAAGCAGAGAAGGGAGCGAGGCAGTAGAAAGAGAGGGAGCTTTGCTCAGGCTGCAGGAAGCTCTATTCTTGCAGGAATCTTCCTGCAACGGGGTCTCTAGTATACTATAACAACCTTGATAATGGAGCTAGTTACTATCATTCCAATATAGTAATTAACAAGAATATCATTTTTTAAAACTGCAACGTGTAAGGAAATACACACACACATCAATGATTTCTACTGTAATAGAATCACAGTATATACTAATGCAATGTAGCACTCCTGGGCTCCAGGGTTTGTAGCCAACATTCATAATTGGAAAAAAAATCCTAAGTTTAAGTTGAATAAAAATAAGAAATTTTTGTTATGAACTTGCAATCACAGACTCCAGGTTAAGCACCTTAATTTGTCCCTTTTGTAAATAGCACAAATATAATTGGTGTTCATCCATTGTGATTTTTAACTACATAAGCACGAGCTTTTATCTTGTGGAACTATTAAGACCATTGAGTGATCAGAGAGCACAACATATAGCTATGACTACAGCTGGCAAGGGAAAGATGGGAGTCCTGGGATGTGGAGAATCTCTGATACACTCTGAGAAACAATGTCCAGGAAATCTATTTCCTCACCAGACTGGCTCCCAGACAGGCCCTGCAGAAGGGCACCTTCCGTCACCCTGGCCCAACATGATTTGCTCTCTGTGTCCTGAAAACCCATATGTGCAAGTGACAATCTCAAGTGTCTGTGTCATGTTGCTAAGTATTTATTTCTCTGTAGTATATTCTTTTTTGTTTAAAGTAATACATATAGTAATATATATATCCTTTTTCCCCCCGTTGACCTTCGCCCAGCCTCCCCTACCCCCTGTCACATGCCCTCATCCCCCCCACCACCACCGCCCCAGTGTCTTGTGTCCATTGATGGTGCTTATATGCATGCATACAAGTCCTTTGGTTGATCTCTCCCACAACCACCTCCTCTGAAAGAAAAAGTTGGTTCACCAAAATTTTAAATTAATGAAGTTATGATCATTGGAATTTTATAATAATACACATGAAATACTTAAAAAGCCAAACCACAGACATACAGGTTTCTTTTTGTTTAGTTGGTTGGGTGACTGTTGTTGGTTTGGAGTTGCCTTTGTTGTAAAGGTTGGGGGAAACAGTCCTTAACCCCGGGCAGTTACAGACAAAGTGGTTATTTAATGATATGAGACAGGCAATAATGAGTATTAGGTGAGCACTTCCGAGCATTATTCAAGCCTGAATATATTATTTGCCTGCCTAAAACCAAGTGCATTAATTCCCTAAAGCTACTATAACAGATTACCACAAAACAGATGGCTTAAAACAACAGACATTTGTTCTCCAGGCCAAAGTCCCAAGTGAAGAAGTTGGCAGGGTTGGGTCTCTGCAGGCACTGAGGGAGAAGCTGGTCCTTGCCTCTCTCCTAACTCATGGTGGCTGCCAGCAACCTTGGCATTACTTGGCTTGGGACTGTATAACCCAGTGTCTGTGTCTGTCTTCTCTTGGCCTTCTCTCTGTGCCTGTGTCTCAAGTCTCCTTTTTCTTTCTCTTATAAGAACATGAGTTACTGGACAGGATGATCTCAAGATTCATAACTAATTACATGTTTCAAAGACTCTGTTTACAAATAAGGTCACATTCACAGGTACTGGGGACAAATATTGAGATATATCTTTTGTGGGAAGGATACAATTCAACCCACTACGCCAGAGAATCCTAAAATTCCACACACTCTAGCTATGGAGGCTTTTGGTAAAAGATGGTCAGAGGTGATGCAAAGCCTAAAGTATTTTTATAGACAGTATTAGTAAATACTTCCGTGTTTTTAAAAATTGCACATCACAAATCCTAGCATTTGCAGATCTATGCAATAAACACCAAGAATATATGTAGCTGTAGAATGGAAATAGAGTTGGTACAGCCTGTGTAGTTGACATAGAAAGTTATTTTAGACTTAACTTTGAGAAATTATAGACACAAACCAGGAATTCCCAGCAATCATCTCCGAAATAAGATGTGCCCAGGCCAGCTCCAGAGGGTGTGGGCCATTCTGTGATGTAAAAACAGAATGAAGACATATGTTCGCTTAGTCACTACTGCCTCAGGGTGTGCCTGTTTCTTTAGTGAAATAGGCTGAGTATCCTCCTACCCATGCTGGAGCTATTACTGAATTAAGATACACTGTCTATATTTGTTCTTAATTCATTTCTTTTCAAAAATATACATACATTTTTTATTGATTTTTACAGAGAAGAAGGGAGAGGAATAGAAAGTTAGAAACATCAAAAAGAAACATCAATCAGCTGCCTCCTGCACACCCCCCACTGGGGATGTGCCTGAAACCAAGGTACATGCCCCTGACTGAAATTTAACCTGGGACCCTTCAGTCTGCATGCCGACTCTCTATCCACTGAACCAAACCAGTTTCAGTTAATTTGTTTCTTTATGAATTTTAAGTCATTTTATTTCAACTAGTAGTATGTAACCAAATCTTCTAAACTAATGTTTTTATGTTCACTGGAACATGAAGTTTTGAAAGAGTGGATTAAAAAGGCTCTTCATGCAGTTAAAAGACAAATGGCGTCTGACCTGGGCAGGCCAACTGATGCTTGCGGTTCAGGAAAGGGAGACTGCCTGATGCCCGCATATGGGCATTCTTGTTTGGGCGCAACACCCTTTACCTATCCTAAGATTTTGAGAGCTAGGTGCCAAGGTATGGTGATGTGGCCTTTATCCACATATCTAATTCATAATTATTCCCCATGACTTCAAAACGGAAAGCATATTATCATGTAAATATTATAAGTATGCATCCAAAGGTATAAATACTTTTATCAATCTATTTATTCATTTTATTTAATGATACCATGCAGTTCTTTGTACATGTATAGTCCTTCTTAGACTTACTACAAAGATTAGCCATGTTTTGCTAGAAAGGACCCTGTCTTATTCTTCTGTAGTATCTCTCACAGTGCCCAGCACAGCTCCTAGTATACAGTGAATCCATGATCAGTTGTAGCTAAAAGATTTCCTAATGCATTCTAGTAAATGCATTACTAAATGGTTGTCCCTTTTTTTGGGGAAGTACCACCTACACATGTGCTGATGTGAAAGATTTACATTGAATTGACAATACTCAATCTTTTTTTCACTGAAGCAACAAGGAAATCTGAGTTTCGGGAGCACCTAATTGTACTGGTATACTCTGTGCAATTTGTACAATGGGGTTACAATTGTACCAGTGTCAGGGAATTGTTGTGCAGTTGAAATAAGTCAATATTTGGAAAGTGTTCAGAAGAATGTCTGGCGCATAAAAGTTCTATGTAAGAATTTTTATTAGTAGCATGTTGGTATTATTGTTATTCACTGGCCTTCCAGAAGTAGATTTATTTGAAAGAGTGAATACAATAATGCATCTTTTATTCTGCATTGCTGGTGAATAATGCCATCCAAATTATTGAAGTTTCTCCCTTTAAATGATCAGTATTGAGCTCCTATTGGGTGCCATGCACTGTTCTCTTGTATTACAGTAATACAGAATTAAGATAGTTCCTGCCCTCATGAAGCTTACACTCCAATGGGAAAAGGAATATATAAACATAACAATTTATAAAAAGATACTTTCCTGTAATGTGTACCATGTAGAAAACAAAATCATGTAATATGGCATACAGTGACTGCCTGAAAGCTGGGAGAGCTCATCTGAGCTAGGAAGGTCATTAAAGACTAGAGAGAAAGTTAAGTTGAAATCAGAATAATGAAGCAGCTTGGTAGATTTGAGCAAAAGCTGAAGCAGCGCCACAGCAGGGTGCAAATGTCCTACTATAGGAACAAATTACCTAAACGCTGACAGATAAGACCTGGTGGGAAGGAATACACTAGTAATTGGGAAAAGAAAGAGGATAGTGCAGGAGGGAAGCCTTTATGAAAACAGCATAGGGCGGGATCCAGAATATACCTGGAGGGAATGGCCATCCATAGGGGCAGAGACTTGGCAAATATGACTGTGAATAATGGTGGCAACTTCGAACTAGTGGTAGGAAAATGAAATAGTGGTGAGATTGTAACATGTGACTGAGTAGAAAGGAAGAAGAGAAAAGTTAAAGGAGTAATTTCAGAGTTAGAATTTAATATGCTTGGCAGGTACAGAAGGATGGCACCTGGTATGGTGTGCCTTTGCCATGTGTGGTCATGGTTTTGGAATGATTCTAGCCAGAACAATTGTTTGATTTTTCTCCAGCAACATTTAGCTGCTTGGATGGAGGTGCAAAGTGGACAGTTTAGTTGAGGGAAACCAGGGTTGAGATTTGCCGAGCAAGGAAAATGGACAAAGATGGTCAGCAAATCAAGAAGCATCTGCAAGAAAATGGTCATAGTATATAGGAAATCCCATCTGGGTAAGAAGGGAAGTAAAAGATTGAAGAAGGAAGAGCATGAATATAAAAGATTGACAACAAGGGCAGGGGACCAGAGGGCTTGATGAAATTAGGAACTAGCGAGAGAGGAATAAACGAAGTGAGTTGTATGGACAAGGGGTAATGACCTGAAATGAGATGTTTGAAATGAGAACATGTCACTGTCAGTTCTGAATAGGAGGATAGAGTAACCTTGTGAGTGGTGCCTAAGGAAGAAGAAACTCAGGTCAATATCAAAAACTGACTTCAAATTTTTGGATACAATCATTTTGGATAGAAATGGCATAAAATGTTTTTATGCAATTTCTTGTATTATTGGAGTAGGCAAAACATAATTTTTCCTGTCATAATAGGGTTAGCAACATAAAGATAAGTTATATAATGACATACATGAGAATTCCCTCAGCATTTCCTGGTTGTTTTGCCCTGGCAATAAATTATCCCAGACACTTGTAGTTTGGGGTCCCTGGGACTGCCATTTAGAGTTTTCCTGTCTATTTGTTCCTTCCAGGTCTAGTAGCCTGGAAAGTGGACTTCTTAGAATTAACTAAAACATTCGTGAGTGAAGGTCTTAAAGGCACCCTTGTAATTGAAATCAATGAACTTGACTGACTCAGTCTGGGTTTCTTAGGGGTCCTTTACTAAGTCCCTTCCCTCTGATCAAGTGAGGCTTTATTCTCTGAAAGGGAGGCAGGGGCACCAGGGTTCATAGATGGCAACCCCACCTAAATAAATAATTTAATTAATTAGTTAATAAGCTTTTATTTCTAGTAAGTAAATTTTGGTGAGACCTGATTAACTTCACTTCTCTATTTACATGCCTAGTGCTAGATTAAAACATTTACCTTGTTTATTAATCATTTTCTTGGGGAATAACCATTAAGTTATGAATGGCCCTGGATTTCAGTTCAGAATTAAAGTAGTTCGGACCCAGGGTTTTTAGTAGTTCACATTCAAATGACATCAAAAACTTATTACCTACTTCTCCACTGCCTCCAAATATTCTTTCCTTGGTGGTCTTTCTCATGTATAAAATCTACCACACATTCACTGCTTTACAAAATACAACAAAAGCACAAATTAAGAAAAGAGCCACTAGCCCAACCAAATCAAATATCTAAAAGGGCCCAGTAGAGTTAGCCATTTATTTTGTTTTCCTCCTCTCCCTTTTTGTAATGATAAAAATATTTTCTATGTACACCAATTGAAAGCACATGTCCACAACCCTTTTTCCTGCAATTATTATATAAGAATGCAGAAGACTGTTCTGAGGAATCAGAACTGCCACAGTGGCTTTCATAATGTGAAGAGGGAACTCTCCACTCCCTTGTACACAATGAAGGCCCATCTCCTTCCACAGCCTGTTTCCAATTGCTAACTCCTGGGACTTGCTATGCAAATATCGCACTGCAGAGACAGTTCCAGAAAGAAAGAAAGAAAAAAAAAAGGACAGAATCTCTATTATATTTTCACAAACGCTATTGCAGGCATGGGAGATATGGAGTTGAAAAAGAAGTAATTAAGTGAAAAGGTTATATAGTAAAAAGGGCAGTTGAAAAAAAAAAAAGCAGCACCCTGGGAATAGCAAGAGATAAAGTAGCTGGAGGCATTTGGCCTTTACTGAATAATTCTATCACAAAAATGTCCAGCAATCAGTAGAAGTGATAACTTGAACATTCCACTTTAGCTAGAGAAGCACAGGTATAATTTCATCAATATATTTTTTACATGGATACTTTCAAAAACCTAAGTTTCCATAGAACCTCTTTTATGGGCTTCCATCAGTCCATCACGTTCTCCTCAAGCCACTCATTCATACATCAATATTTGTTGGACTATTTCAAAATACTTGAAGAAACACACACAATGTTTTATAACTGCCCATAATAATATTTTGAGGTTTTCTTACCAGAATGAAATGTGTTTTAGAAGAGTTACTGACTAAATTGGGGAGTGGGGCGGGGAGGCAGGGAGAAATAAGCAATAGTGACAGTATTTTCAAAAAAACTATAAAAATTCATTGAAGGTTATACATCACTTGACGTTGCTCTAAGTTTTTTTTTTGTCAGTTTAAAAATATTTTTTAATTATATGGGAGAAGGTTTAAACATGGGAAATAAATATAGGCCATTTCATTATGCCTTTTTTGAGACACTGTTATATGCCAGACACCATTCCAGATGTTATATATACAACAGATCACAAGTTACACAAAAATTATTTATCCTCATGACTCTTGCAATCCAGGAGGAAAGACAAGTCATAAACATAAGAAATAATTACATTACAGTGTGTTAGAAAGTCATGAGAACTGAGGAGATAAAGTAGAGAAAAAAGAAGCAAGTGAAGGGGGCTAGGCGTGCATAGGTGTAATTAAACCGGACTTCCTTCACTGCTCTATTCTGAACGCCCTCAAGGTTTCATTGCTACATGAAAAAGCAAGATATACAAGAATGTGACTAGTAGACTGCCATTTGTATGTGGAGTGGGGGGAGATGGCTTAAATGTTTTCATATTAAATTTATTGGGGTGACGTTGGTTAATAAAATTATAGGTTTCAAGTATACAATTTGGCAATACATCATCTGTATATTGCATTATGTGTTCACCAAAGTCAAATCTATTTTCATCATTATACATCATCACTCTTTACTACCTCCCACCTGTATTTTTAAAAAATATTTTTATTGCCCTAGGGCAGTGGTCGGCAAACTGCAGCTCGCCAGCCACATGCAGCTCTTTGGCCCCTTGAGTGTAGCTCTTCCACAAAATACCACAGCCTGGACGAGTCTATTTTGAAGAAGTGGCATTAGAAGAAGTTTAAGTTTAAAAAATGTGGCTCTCAAAAGAAATTTCAATCATTGTACCATTGCTATTTGGCTCTGTTGACTAATGAGTTTGCCGACCACTGCCCTAAGGGCTTACTTACAAAGAACATCCTGAATTATTGGAATCAAGAGTCTAGGTCAGTGGTCAACAGAGTGGAAAACTGTGGCTTGGGAGCCGCAGTTTGCCGACCACTGCTATCTTGTTTGGCTCGATGGATGGAGGATTGGCCGGAGGACTGAAGGGTCTCAGGTTCGATTCCAGTCAAGGGCACATGCCTGGGTTGTGGGCCTGATCTCCAGTGACAGTCATGCAGGAGGCAGCCAATCAGTGCTTCTCTCTCATCATTGATGTTTCTATCTCTCTTCCTCTCCCTCCCTCTCTGATATCAATAAAAAAAAAATATTTTTTTTATATCAGAGAGGGAGGGAGAGAAGGGAAGATAGAAACATCAATGATGAAAATCACTAATGAATCATTGTTAGGCTGCCTCCTGCACATCCCCCACTGGGGACCAAGCTTGAAACCCAGACATGTGCCAAAACTGGGATCAAACTGTGACCTCCTGGTCCATAGGATGACACTCAACCACTGAGCCACACCAGAAGGGCCTCCCACTTGTATTTTTAAAAATAAATATACTTGCTTTTATATGCATAGTCTGTCTATGTAAGGAGTTTAGCAAATCATTAACATGGTTGCCTCCAGGCAAGAGAACTGTGTCGGGAGGAAAATGCTTTTTAATGTACCCCCTTCATATCTTGAATTTTATACTTGCGCATCAGTTTTTAAAAGGTTTTAATTAATTCTTTAAAATAAAGTTTTATATAACTTAAAACAATCTGTAGAAGTTAAATAAATTACTTGACAACTAATCTGTGAATATAAAATAAATATTCTGTATTTGGTATTTTCCTACTAGTATAATAGAAAAAAGCTTAATAATTGTCTCTAAGGCAAAAAAATAACTTAGCAAGTAATTGATCTTTACAGTCATAAATATGCAGAAAAATAATAGCTTATTCTTATTTTTCTGTTTTCCTCCTATGACCTGCTTTATACTCATCTCAATTCTAATTCTGATGGAAGGTGAACAGGCCAATGGATGAAGCTACATTCAATCTTTTTATTTTTTTTGTCTTCCCCTTTGTATGTGAAAATACAACTAACTGTTCTTTACTGGCACTAGGCACAGATTGGCAGGATGCTGGAACTGCCTTTACCAATAATACTTCCAGTATGAACAGTAACTATCACCCACAGGTGAAAGTTGAATCAACTTACTAACATGTTTCTCCATCTCTTCAAACTGTTTTGAACTTCATGTTCTTTGATAACATCACAGCTAAATAACCTCTTTTGAGGCCAGCAGGTGTGTCTTGGGCCACTTCCAGGTTTCTAGTGATTTGTCAGTTCATAGCCCCAGCCAGTACCCCAGGAGAAAAAAAAAAAAAGTTTCCAAAATTAACAAAAACTTTGTGACTCAGAGAGTCAGAGACAAGGTAAGAGGGCAGGGTTTACTTGCTCAGGTCCAATTCCGAGAAGTGCTGCCTTTCACCTCTAGTCCGTGACTTTTAAAAAATTATTATTGACTTATCTCTCACACACACACACAACTCTTCCATTTGAAACTTCTCTTGAATTTCTAGTGGCAGAGTTAGGTTCTTTAAGGCAAGCCTTGTTTTTAAATTCTTTATTGTCATTCCTGACATCATCACCTAACCCAGCCTCCAATACTGCCAGTGTCTGGTCTATTTTCCCATCAGGACTGTTTTTGGATACAGGTGGGTTGCTTGGTCTTGCTTCCTGCTCTGTGTTGGCAGGAATCCTAGAAATTGGGTAAAACCAGGTTAATGACTATGCCTTTCTCAGTTTCACAGTTCGGCAGGGTTGCGGGGATTCTCTTGGTTCATTTTCCATAAAGTAAAAAGAAGCAGAGAAGTAAGTTATCTGGAATAAGAAATTAATTTCCAAGTCTACCAGCAAGGCATTCCAACAACTTCAATAACCATTCTCCTCCCATCTCTTTGCTCTCCTTTCTCTTGAGGTGGTTTCTTTCTCAGCTGCAGGTTTGTGTTCTAACAGCTCACCAACCCTCCCTAAGAGAGTGTTTCTTTCTGGATTATTCCAGGAAAGATCCCTATTGGCTTAGTGTAGGCCACATGTCATCACCGAACCAATCACTGTGAATGAGGCTCTGTGCTTTGATTGGTTAGGCCTAAGTCATGGGTGTATTCCTGAAATCCCAGCAGTGCTGACACTTCTACCTGGACCACAGGGACTAAGATGGTGCAAGGGTGTTTCTCAAAGAAAAAGGAAGGTATGATTAACAGAAAGGGAAATGGATTCTGCAAGACTAGGACAGAGGTCAGGGAAGCCCCAAAGGGGCAATATTTAAAGAGACATTCATTTTCTGGCTCATGTAGGGTCAACTTTGAGACTGAACATCTCCTCAAAATTTGTGCCCTAGGCTCCTCACTCACCCCTAGTCCTGGCCCTGGATGTTGGGCAAGCAAAAGACAAAATAATCATTAAACCCATATTCAAAAATATCTTCTAGAGTGCCTGAAATCCCATCATTAAAGATTCATTTCTTTGGGCTAGGCAGGCACATCTCCACAAGTCCTTCAATATTTTTAATTTTTCCGTGAACAGCTAGAGGGAAAATCTGTGAATAGATAAGAGCTTCCATACACATGTTAATTAGAGACTATCAAGTCAGTCACTTCCATCCAGGCCTACCATCTGTTGAAAGCCCCACCCACAATAATGTGTGATTCACTGTAAGAAGAGGCCTTGGAGAGAGTTGCCAAGATCTGAGACTATAGAGAAAAGGGTCCCTTTAGGAGAAAAATGGCATAGAAAGGAGATATACGATGTTAAAGGCACACCCTTTTTTTAATCTTCACCTGAGAATATTTTTCCATTGATTTTTAGAGAGTGGATGGAAGGGAGGGAGGTGGAAGCAGCAAAGAGAGATTTAAAAAAATCATTGTGAGAGAGACATATCCACTGGTTGCCTCCAACATGGGCTCAGTCTGAGATTGAACCTGCAACCCAGGTATATGCCCTTGACCAGGAATCGAACCCATGACCTTTCAAAGCACCAGCCAAAGCTCTAACTAATCACTGGGCAACAATGGCCAGGGCAAAAGCACACTTTTAGTAAATCATTTAATAACACTTGATGAACATTGGTTCTAAGCCTACTTTATCAATTTTCCTAAGTTCTGCTATGTGGAGAAATTGAGGTGGCAGGCTGAAAAGTGAGGCTATAGCAGGAAAGAGCCAGGGCACAGAAATATGGAAATCTCTAAACAGGAATTCTTTGTTGTGTGCAACATCTGGAAAGGCTTATCCAGAGTTCTGATAAGGCTGTAGGGAGAAGTACACATTCTGCCAAGGAAAGTCCTTGGATATTTTGGTTGAAAGAAAAATTTTCTAGCCTTCATATTTCAGTAACTTACTTAATCTTCCCTCTTTGGGACTCTAGCTGTCTTTGGCAAAGAAAAGAGCTTACATAACTGAAATATACCTGCCTCTCATAATAATCAGGTTTTGAAATATTTTGTCCATCTAATAATACAAATAAGTATGTGAAGCAATGATTCTGTTATTAGGTAGAGGTTACATTTGGAAATATGATTGTCCATTAAGTCAACTTATAATTGAAACAGAATCAACCCAGAAATCAGAGTGACTTGGTCCACAGACTCCAGTTGTCTGCTTCTAGTGGCACATAGATCACCATGAAGTGATGCCAGCACCTGGGCAATCTTATAACTCACTCCCCTGTTTAGGAAGCAGCCTTCTGCACAGAATGGCTTCCACGGGATGTGCCTACAAGGAGAGAATATGATAGCTAGACTGTCTGGTGCTATATTTTCATAGTAACTATTTGTTTATATTCCACTGACAACTAACAACTCAGCATCTTGACTTTAAGTATCAGGTTCAAAGTGCTGAGAATCTAGTTTCTGTGCCCACAAGGCTTAGAGCCAAATTGCAGGGTGGGGGTAATCACAAAACTGTGCTGACCGACGTGAGGCCTCTTAGGGACACACCAAAGGCCTTATTTCCTAGTTACACACCCTTGTCTCACTTTGTCAGTCTTCAAACTGGGAAAATCGATGCTATAAAAGTCAATGAATATATTTTAAAGTTCTTCCTTGCCCAACAAATACAATCAGGTGACCTTTTTGCAGGCTATAATGTAATAACTGACATTAGATTTGTCAAAGAGTACAATAAATATTGAGTATCGTGCTAGGTGTGGTGAATCCCAGGCTGAAAAGAATAGGGTGTCCACCTTCAAAGCTTACAGTCCAAGAGAGGAAATACATATTCATTTTTTAAAAAATATATTTTTATTGATTTCATAGAGGAAGGGACAGAAAGAGAGGTAAACATCAATGATGAGAGAGAATCATTGATTGGCTGCCTCCTGCACACCCCACACTGGAGATCGAGCCTGCAAGCCGGGTATATGCCCTGACCGGAAATTGAACCATGGCTTCCTGGTTCATAGGTCAATCACTGAACCATGCCAGCTGAGCCACAATAACTCTTTTAAGAGGCTAAATCACTGAGCCACACCAGCTGAGCCACAATACTCTTTTAAGAGGCATTTGTCCTATTGCTGTGTCAGAAGCATAACTACATTCTATGGAAAAAGAAAAGATAATATGCAACTAGTGGCTCAGAGAAGACTTGGAAGACATGGAATCTGAAGAGCTGACTCCACAGGATATTCACTCGGGAGACTTGCAATCCAGGCAAAGGAGGAGTTGACTCAGAAGTGCTGGGAACAGGCCCCCATGAGGCTCAACATCATCTGGACCTTGGCAAATTTCATGTCTGGGTGAGAGACAGATTGGGAGGACTCTGAGTTCTAGACTACAGAGTTTGGGAGCAGAGGGAGGCTTTGCTTCATAGGTTATCATCCTCAGTTAAATCTTAAACCAACATAGCTGTGGCTTTTGAGCTCCTCCTATAGAAGGGCATATCAATCCAACTATGAAGTATATATTACTGCATATTATGATGCAAGATTTTATAACTGCAGATATATATAACAATAAGGTAACATCATCATCCCTCTCGTTTATTTGGTTTGTTTCTTTTGAACAACATAATATACATAATTTAAAACTTCAAGGTCATCCAACCTGAGCCCTGTAAGAACCCAGAGTTTCCAGGCAGAGAGAAACTGTCACCTTTTAGCAGTGAATTGAGCAAGATGGCAAGAAGAGAAATAGCTAGAAGCCTAGACTGAGTGGTGAAAGATGAAACAGATGGCGCAGAGAGACCAGGGTACCAGGATTCAGGCTTTATTGAAGAGAAGACCCTGCCGGCTCACTTCCCAAGGGTGAGAGAAGAGCACATGCGGGGTGAGGGTGTCTTTTAAGGGGTAGGGGAGGGGGCTTAGGGTACCCGGCACAAGCTGATTGGCAGCTTCATATAAGGCGCATGATTGGGTACCCCTGGACCCAGGAGTCAGGGGGCTTAAGGTATTCGGCAGGTGCTGGTTACATCGTATCTCCGCCCACCAGTTGGGGAGGGGTACCTATCAAGTGGACTTTTCTCAGCTACTCCAGAGACCCTTCCTAAAGGGGTGCTCCGCAGACTCTCCAGCCTTAATCTGCCTGGGATGCACACATCCCCAGGACGCTGGGGAAAACCCTTAGAAACTCCACTGGCCAGAGATCAGCGGCAACATCTGCAGCAAATGCTGCAGTGGCAGAACGGGAAGTTCTGGTCCTTCCAGCCACCCGGGATTCCCAATTTGACTCTTCCAGGAAGCGCTTTCTTCACCCTTTCTCTTGCGAAATCTAGGGTCCCCCCCCCCCTCCCTTCACAGCCTTCTTATACTGCTGGGCAGGGAGAACCCTGAGCTGCAGCCCTGAGCTGGAGCACTGCACAGCAGCTCCCTCCTTGCCTGGCCAGCTGTGCGCCCAGCTGCCGCCGCCCTTGACCATAGCAGCTTGGAAGCACTCCTCCCGCAGGTGGGTCACGTTTCTGGCTCTTTGCCTAGTACCTTTTGCAAAAGGGCCTGCCTCTTTTATCTGTTTCAGCTAATCTTGAACCCCTCCTTTCAGGATCCCACTCCCCAAGCTCGCCGGTAAGGAAATGGGAGCTGGCAAACTGCCCAGCACACCCCTCCATACCTCCCAGGGAAAGGCAGCTCAGGAGTGTCACACAGTCTGTTAAGCAATTCAGCAAGCTTCCAGATTCCTGGCTTTTCGTTGCTTATCTCTACTCTACACTAGAGAGCAGAGAAGTCCAATTTCAATTCCTCTCCTAGCTCACTTCTAGATAAGAGCAATCTCGTGGTGCTAATCAGAAGGGAGCCTGCAAGAATGTGGTTTTGGCAATCTCTGCCACCTCGGATCTGAGGTCACTTCTTGACCAAGAGCTGAAGTTGGTCCAGGGACCTGCACCCACTTCCACCTTTGATCGTGATTTAAATTTCCTTCTATAGTTTAGCGATTGCTTTGCCAGATAAATATTATTTGAAATGTAACTTATTGTGAAGAGGAAAGAAAACCTTGGTTCTGTTTGTCTAGAGGCAGCAAGGAAGGAGTCTTTCCTCTTGATGGTAATTCGGGGATTTTAAAAGATGACTGGTCTAGTGGGAAGGGAATTGGATGGAGAATTGGGAAGCAGGATGGAGAATTCTGTTTCTTGCTCTAAGTAGAAACTCACACCTCACAGTGTTCACATATGTAAAGTAGAAGCCTATGGGACTAGATGACCCACCAAACCCAGCTCTCACAAGGTGAAAAGGCACAACTAAAGATGCTTGTGGGTTGGGAATTTTTTGACCACCTTGTTAATGTTATAGGTATGACCAAGTGATTACTCTCTTCATCGTAAAGCAGGTTTCGTTTTTATTTTTATTTTATTTTTTAATATATTTTTACTGATTTTTTTTTTTTCAGAGAGGAAGGGAGAGGGAAAGAGTTAGAAACATTGATGAGAGAGAAACATCAATCAGCTGCCTCTTGCACAACCCCTACCGGGTAATGTGCCCGTAACCAAGGTACTTGCCCTTGACCGGAATTGAACCTGGGATCCTTGAGTCCCTAGGCCTACGCTCTATACACTGAGCCAAACCAGTTAAGGCAGATTTCATTTTTAATAGGGGAAATGAAATGACTCGATTCCAGAGACAGTGTCTTCCCCTACAAGTAGCTTAGACTTCTACCACATTTATCATTCAGCACGTACCCTCAGCTTTCAGAACCATTCTTCACCCCACTATGTGAGAATGTCCTAGTCCTGGGAAATGGCAGTCTCATAAATGTCACTCACATGAAAGAACATTTTTTCTGATACAGTAGGGGTAATTTTATAAAATGGCACATTTATTTGAAGTAGTAACTTCTTTGAGATATGGCCTTTTGCAAAGCCCAAGTTCTTCAGAATGCTGTGATTTAGCACAGTATTATTCTGCCTGCATGGCAAACACTGCCAACCTATAAAACAGGATGAGGCACTCCCTATGTGTCAAGCTGCAAGGTTTTAAAGTAAATGGTACATGTGTAGAGAGAAATTGGGGAACAGCACTTGCTTCATTTGGCATCGGTTATGGTTCTGCTGAATGACATTCACTTGGCAACTCGAGGTTCAGAAACCAGCAGAGACAAGGCCTGGGCCCTAGCTTGAGGACAATCTCAAGGCTTCTGTCTTGCATAAGCTTGCTCATTGTTGTGAGAAGCAACCAAATAACAGTTTTATGAGCCTGTTTGTTAATAAGTGGAAAACCCTGGGCCTTGAGCCTTGTGAAAGGTTTTAAGAAAGAGGGGTTCATTTGTCATAGATTTCAAACTGGAAGAAACTCTGAGCAGTCACTACATTTCCCTGCCTCCTGAAGAACCACCCTTGTAACTCTCTACCATGATTAATGCCAATATTAAAAGGATATAGATTCTCCTTTTAAAATATCCCCAGTAGCTAGCACTGCAGCCATCTTCAGATACACAGTTCAATATTTCATGACCCTCATCACCTAGTTCTCTTTAGATGTCATTTGAGTCTTTTTGTCAACTGCTATTTAAAAATCATTTCCTTTTAGAACCTTAAGACTAATAAGCTAGTGGCACGCGCACGCGGACACACACACACACACACACACACACACACACACAGATACAATCACCCTTTGATCTTGAAGGCTTGCTAGAGCACCTTATAACTCATTTCTTCTAGATTGTCCGCTGAGGTGGAGGTGGTTTGTTAAGTGTCTGTATCCTCACTTACCTTTAATTCTGACTGTAAAACTCTAGAATAATAAGGCTTTCTGGGTGGGATTTTATTTCTCGAAGTTATAGGCCAGAGGTAGTAAAAATAAATTTATAAACTCAACACCTCCAAAGCTACCTGTTTGACTGTTCTTTGTACATCCAAAGAGAATGGGTCACCGGTTAATTAAGAAGGCTTCCTGAGCAGTTCCATGTGACGTGTTAAACATATTCAAAATATTTTGAGTGACATATAGGTCATTTCCAAAATTATTTGAATTTAGAGTTGTTATTTATTTTATTTTGAGAAGAAGTCAGTCCTGGAAGGAATGAAGCTAAGTAAATAACTAATAAAGGATAATTAATGCTTAAAATAATGCATGATAAGAAAACATAGTTGGCCTATATATATAAACAATTTGTTCTTCCAAATCATTAGGGAAAAAAAGAACAAAGAATGTTTGCACCATTTGAAAATCACATTTATAAATATATAACTGCAGAAAGAATGCAATCATTTACTAAAAGTATTTCAACTCTGACAAGGCAGGGCATTGACATCCTAATCTAAATGCTTCCCCACAAAGTTCCAGAAGAGTTTATTCAACCCTGTGTGGAGTGGTCTTGCTTCTGGTACTTTGGAATTCAAGAATTTCTGAAAAGTTTGAAGAGAAATACGTGTATTCCAAATGTAGAAGGCATGCTTAATCCTAATGTCAGGATGAAATAAAGTTCACAGGTTTGAAAAGTTAGGAACTACCATTCTGATTTAATAGAACTGTAAAACACACCTCCTAGAAGTTATTGGAACACAGACTGGATAGTCTCTTCTGCCTCAGCTCCAAAGATTATAGGGGCTCCAATCCTGAGGAGCATGGGATAGGAGAGGGCAATTAGCCATGGACAATGATTAGGCATGTTTTATCTATACCTGTTCATTTCACAGGGTGTGGAAACAACTTTGAGCCAAGTTAAACAAAGGCTGAAGTCACTTTGCACAAATGTTGATAAACTCTCTTGTCCCAGGCATATTAGTGCCCCTTCTCTGGGATCCCTGCTGCTCATTCCCCTGCTCAGCACCTCACACACTGTAATGTCATGATTTGACTATGTTTCCACATCCTCCCCAAGACTGGAGCCCCTTAAGGACCAAGGGAATCTCATTGATTACTTCATCCCTGACACAGCACAGTGCCTGGCACAGAGAGGCTGTTCAATAAATCTCTCAAAAACATGAAATTCTGCTAAGATAGTATTGGTAACACTGATTTTTGGGTTGGGGAAGATGCTGATCATTATGGGCGTAGTAGCTTATGACCATGGCTGTCCCCTGTACTGGACCAGTTAATACAGTCAAGTGTCCAGATTTCTACTACCTGCCTTTTGAGAGAAGTATGGGATTGCTTTGCACTGTGCAGTACATATAAAGTAAATAATGGAAATTATTTTAGCTTTAAAAAAAAAAAAAGAGGAGAAAGACATTACAGGAACCTTAGTTTCTTCTACTTAACCTTAACTTTATTAGCCCTATTATGCTGCTACACTGGGTAAGTTTCATAATAAATTTGTAACTATGATACTTTGGAGTCTAATCATTTTAAAGAGAAATTTATTTTCAAGAGTGACATAACACATAAGGCATTTAACTGAGGTCATAAAAATTAGAATATTGAATTTCTAAAGATTTTAATTAGTTTAGCTTAAGTAAAAATTTTAGCTCTTCTGTAATACCTCAAGGCATGTCATAAGCTATAAAGCCTATTGAACAGTTCAAAAGAACTAAGTAATGTCAAATCACTCTTATAAAAAACTAGTGACCCGATGCACAAAATTGTGCACATTAAAAGGGGATTAATTAGAGGAAATACTTTAATATTACTATTTGCCCTTTCTCTATAATAGAAGTGTCAGAGATGAAAGAAAATTAGTAAAATGTATATGAAAACCTTTTTCCTGTCAGAGTCTGGGCACACCATGGGACCCAGAGTCAAGTCCCTGCCATGAGATGCATGGCCTGAGATGTACCTCAAAATCGTGTGAGACTCAGACACACCCCCCCCATTTAGACTCGACTATACCACCCTTGTCAAGCCCTGCAAGGCAGGGGGCATACATCCAGGTCCACTGACCTGGCACCAGGAAGGGGTCATGTCCTGAAGTCCCCCAGACCGGGGCAGGGGCATGCCTTGAGGTCCTCCATCAAGCCGTGCCAGGTGGGAGACTCGGCCTGAGATCCCCCGTCAAGCCCCGCTGGGTGGGGGGCATTGCCTGAGATCCCCCGTCAAGCCCCACCAGGTGGGGGGTGCAGCCTCAGGTCCCCTGGCCCAGAACCAGGAAGAGGGTGCAGACTCAGGTACCCTATCAAACCCTGCTGGGCAGGGGCATGGCCTGAATTCCCCTGACCCAGCATATGGAGATGCACCTTGAGGTCCCCCATCAAGCCCTGCTGGGCAGGAGGCGTGGCCTTGTGTCCCCTGGCTGGCACTGGGGCAGGGGGGTGCAACCTGAGGTCCCCCAGCCTGATGCCAGGGTGGGGGGCATAGCCTGAAGTCCCCTGTCACACCCTAAGGGGGCTAGGGAGGATGTAGCCTTAGGTTCCTGCAGATTGCTTGTCAAGGCTCCTTATGGGAACTTTGCCTCAGCTATGGGTACAGCCATCTTTGTGACAGTGATAGTCAATTAGCATGTTCCCTCTTTATTAGATAGAACTACTATGCTTCTAGTTATTTTTTTTCCAGTGCTAAAGTATTTTAGTCCCCAAGTACCAAAATGATTTTTTTTTTCATCCAATTCAATTGCCCTGATATAGGTGGTATGGGAAATTGAAGGAGGTCAAGGAGAAAGCAATTAGGAGGTCGGTAAATGGTTCGTAGTGGTTAATAATGAAAGTGTGCCACTAGTTGGTTATCCTAGACCAGTGGTGGGCAAACTCATTAGTCAACAGAGTGGCAAACCATGTGGCTCACAAGCCGAGGTTTGCTGCTCTGTTGATTAATGAGCTTGCTCACCACCGTCCTAGACTGAAATTCCAAATTGTGAAGTTTCTTTTCTTCTTCTTTATTTTATTTTATTTAACTTTTTGAGGCATGTGTGGCAAATTGGAAGATACGTGTTTGGGGACGTGAGTATACACAAAAAGATCCCTGTAAGTATCTCCCTGAGGAAACCAAAAGTCCAGCAGTGGTATCAGAGTTACAGTCTCAATTGCGTTAGCTCCATGTATGGGGTGGAGAGGACCTAGGAACCTTTGTTGGGGTAGGAGAGCCACATGGATTCTGTTTTGGTTAAGAATCTAGGATCTTCTGAGAATGGAGGCCCCTATGGAAAGAGATCTAGGCCTAATGTGCAGAGTCAGGATTGGAAAACCAATCATCCTGCCATCCCAGTTATTTTCCCATTTCCTTGGGCACATGCCAGAGTCTTAGGAAGAAAAGGATGAGAACTAGAGAGGGAGAGACTCTGTGGTCTGCTGGATAACAGCTCTCTAAGGAGGAGGGGGGTTGGGGGTGTGGGTGGGTGGGTCTTGATTTGTAGCCTTTGCTGATTTCCCTGGTGTGAAAATTTACCTCAAGGTTGATTACAAGCTTTCAACCACACCACTGAAAGAGCAGAGATTTACAACCCAGGAATTAGAAGTGTTTTCTTAAAAAACATTTCTCACCCAGCAGAGCACTCAGACTTGTTTATCAGAATACAGCACAGGATGGGGAGAAGTTTCAAGAGCTCCTCTCCTGAGATAAGTGGAGCAGCTTTGGGGCCAGGCCTCGCCCCTCTGGTCAAGCTGACTTTGCAAATGTGAAGGGCACTATGGCCATTGACAGTCTTGGCAACTGAGAGCCAAATTAAAAGTGGAAGGAAAGGGTATTCAAAAGAAGATAAAAAAAACTATATTCATAAAAATGTATGCACCATCCCCAGAGATTTCTAAAAAGGGTAAAGAGATACTCTGAAGCAGAATGGAGTTCTCCCATCCACAAGGTTCAAGGTGGCGGGGCGGGGGGGGGGGGGGGGGGGGGGCGGCGGTGTCAGATCCACAGCAAAACTGCTCTACCCCAAACTGATTGGGCAATTATCAAATATTTAGGTAATTTCTAGTGGCCTCAATATAAAGATAAATGACTGTTTCTAGGAAATTAATTTAAACAAAATTAATCTACAGTTGAAATGATTCAGTCACATCCTAAATATCTCTGACTACAATAATTCTAGAATTTATACTAAATATTAAGTGGGTCGTTGTAATCACCAGATTATCCAATAAGCCATGCTCATGTAAAGTGTACAAGCCAAATGTTATTCAATCAATGCGAGTTGTTTTTCTGATGGTGACAATCCAGGGCCAGAGCTTGGCCTGGGGCTGAATCTTTGGGGAACCAAAGATTGATAAGAAGTGTTCAGAAATTAGAATGTAAATGGCGTTCTAGGTAAATAAACTCAGACATGACTGAATCCCTGACCTTGTTGTCATGAGCTGGAGCTTTTATCAAATGAAATAAGCAGCCTAGACAGTGGATAATGAACTTACCTGCTGAAATTCTTGGCCAGGGAATCAGAAAACAATCTTCCTTTAGCTTGCGAGATGCAGCGGAGATCTAAATGTGAAAACATATGTTAATAAGATTTATAATTGAACTAGAATTTCACCAAATAAATTAAAAATGTTTTTTGCCCGGCCAGTGTGGCCCAGTGGTTGAGTGTAGACCCATGAACCAGGAGGTCACAGTTGGATTCCTGGTGAGGGCACATGGTAAGGCTGCGGGCTCCGTCCCCAGTAGGGGTCCTGCAGTACGCAGCCAACCAATAATTCTTTCTCATCATTGATGTTTCTACCTCTCACTCTCAAATCAGTTTAAAACACACACACACACACACACACACACACACACACACACACACACATATTAAAAATATTCTTCCCTAAAGTACAATTAAAATAGATAATATAGGTCTGTGTTACCTTGCTTCCCTGGTGATAGTGAAATGTCACCGACAGAATCATTTTAGTTGCAGCACAGTCCTAGCTAGTTCTCATGATTAGCAATTCCTGTAGAAGCATATACCCCCACAGAACGTTAATGACTTGATCAAATTATACAAGATATTTCCTTTTGTATCATTCTAGCAAGTAGCATAAAAACTAATCATCAGTCAATTAAGTTGATAGGAGGCACATAACATTTTCTCATAAAACATCTAAAATAATCAGTTTTTCAGCAAGGAAACTGCAGTGGTTCCTTAGTTATATTAAGAACTTTAAATAATATATTTCTGTTATCTAGGGCTATTATTAACAGAGCTATTTCTAACTACATATAAACTGAAGATTAAACCAACCAAAATAGAAAAATAATTCGTAGAAAAATCCATTGATTGTTGGTGGAGAGGGGCATAGTAAATTTTTTAATAAACTGTAATCAATGGTCTTTTTAAACCAAAGTCCTTTGATTTTGCTACAGTAATGTACACTGTCAGTAAAACAGTATATGCTTAAATGTGAACATGTTTGCTTCCCTTATGTACTTAGTGAGTCTCGATCTCACTAAATACCTAAACTGCTCAGTGAGTAAATTGGATGGGTTCATGTGTTAGGTAAATTTTTGTTTTGTTTTTGTATTTCTTTTTTCCTTTCCGATTGTTCCTGAGATATATCAAAACAAAAGCTCTGAATCACAAGAAGGCTGGCATAGTGGCAGAACTCTCTCCTGCCCTGTGCCTCCTGATGAAACAGTATTTGATTGATGGGCTCTTCAGCTCATCATAAATATATTGTCAAGTTATGTTAGGTTTTCAGGTTGGAATTCAAAAGGAATCATAAAACAGAAGGAAGGACTAAAAATAAACAAACAGAAAAACATGTTTATAGGCATCAAATTAAAATGAAAAATCCTGTCACACCTTAGAGAGTTTAGAGGTGCTATTATTTCTTTTCTAACCTCCCGGAAGCTGTCCAGAGGAGATACTGTTGGAGGAATTCAAAATATTGTATGAACAACCATTTCAGAATTCAAACCTGATTTTTTTTAAATGGGAGAAAGGGTCAGACTGTCTTTAATAAAGGTTTCATCCAAACGATAAACAAGATACTGTATGGCACTATGTGAGAGTGGCTATTAAGAAGAACTGATGTCATTTTGTGGGTGGATTTAATCAAACTATAACTTTGTGGCTTGTGGAAGAAAAGTGGGGTTTTTTTTGTATTTATTTTTTTCTAAAAAATTTTTTTAAATATTTTTATTGATTTCAGAGAAGAAGGGAAAGGAATAGAGAGATAGAAACATCAACAATGAGAGAGAATCATGGAGCCGCTGCCTTCTGCAGGCCCCACACTGGATGGAGCCCGCAACCCAGGCATGTGCCATGACCAGGCATTGAACTGTGACCTCCTGGTTCACAGGTCCATGTTCAACCACTGAGCCAGGCTGGCCAGGGTGGAAGACAACTCTTTAAGGTTTCCTTGAAAAAGTTACAGAGCAAAGCGTACCTGCAGTCTGACACCTTACGTTGACTCTCTTGACTCTCTTCTTATGAGGTCTGCACACCATTCTTGCCTCTGGCTTTCATAAAAACAAGACTCTCAGACCCGGTCAACAATCACTTAGGGGGAAAACTGTAAAGCAGGTAAAATGTTTCTGCATCTCCTGATAAGCTCAACACCCTGACTTTTTTCTCCCACCGTTAAATTTCAAAACAGCTATCATTCTCTGTTTTCATTCCCAGTGGTTCTCAGCCCTGGGTGCTCTTTAGAATGGATTGTTTGTTTTAATGCTTGAGTTCTCCTTCAGATCAGCTAACTCAGAATGCCAGCAGGTGATCCCCTAGCATTTAATAGTTGCTCAGCTGATTTTAATGTGTGACCAGGGAAAAGAACCACTGAAAGCTAACAGGCACTGTTCGCAGTCTTGGCTGTACAGTAAAATCAGCTGGGGAAAAGCTTCAAAAAAATTGTTTTAACTTTATTTATTTATTTATTTATTTATTTTTCTGTCACCTTTTATGCTCTCTTCCACTTCCACCCTCCCCCAACACCCCTTCACAATCAAACAACAACAACAATGCCCAGGCTCTACCCTAGACCTAGACCAATTAATTCAGACTCCAAGAGTCTGCTCATCGTATTTTGCAAAAGCTCACCCGTGATTCCAATGTGCACCAGGATTGAGAACCACTGGTTTCTGTTGAAATCTTTTGCAGAAGTATTTGCACTTTTTAAGGCTTAGTGATTACCAGAAGTTACTTTGATGAATGAAGGAAGGTTTGGAAGGAGTGCCAGAAAGTGCCTGTCCGTACCACCATTTCCCTTCTCCTTACATTCCTCTCCAAAACAATCTCTGTAGGGGATCTGTCTTTGTTTACTTATGATTATATTATGGCCCTCATCACACTATTTCTATTACTCGATAGTGTGTGTCTTGTGATGTGGATAGTTTTGTCTTTATAGTTGTTTTTATGATTACCTCCAAACCTTTTTTTATGTGAAACATTTTTTGCATTTTCTGTTTGTATATATATATTATCTATGTAAAATTGGGTGAACTTAAAAACAAGTACGACTTCTAATAATATATGTAACTAAGATTGAATTCTATATAATAAAAGGCTAATATGCAAATTGTCCCCTCAACCAGGAGTTAGACCTGCAGGCAGGCCAGACAACCGCCCATGTCTCCTCTCCACTGGACAGGCTGGCCGGATCCTACCCATGCACGAATTCATGCACCAGGCCTCATATCCTATATAATAAAAGAGTAATATGCAACTTGACCATACCTCTGCTACACCTGCATGCTATGCCCACAAGCCATACCCACAACCCAATCAGGAGCAATATGAAAATAAACCTAACCAAAACAGCTGTAGCCACTGAGAGCAGGAGGGAGGCTTAGGTTTCCCCGGCAATGGAGGAAGCCAAGCTTTCTTCCTGACCTTGCCAGCCTTGGCCAGGCAGAGCCAGGTGATCAGAGCAAGCTGGGGGTCCCCCGCCCCGAACCTGAGCCTAGGAGCCTTGGCCAGAGGCTTGCAGCCTTGGCTAGGGGCAGAGCAGGGTGATCTCAGTGCAATTGCAGCAAGCTGGGGGTCCACTGCCCAGGGCCTGAGACTGGGAGCGTTGGCCAGAGCTTGCGGCCTTGGCCGGGAGTAGAGCAGGGTGATTGCAGAGAGGTGGGGGTCCACCGCCCAGGGCCAGAGGCTTTAGGCCTTGGCAGGGGTGGAGCTAGAGATCAGAGGAGATAGATATGAAGTATAGAGAGAACACCTTTTCTGACCACTCATTGGCTAAGCTCCCTGTATATCACTGGTAATGTCCTTAATAACTTGGGTATAAGAATCCAAAAAAGTAATTTAGGGTTTTTCCACCACACTGCTGGAGAAAAAAAATGAAGGTTTACTGCTGGAGGGCTAAGAAATGTCATATCCTGCCCTACGTGGTTTGGCTCAGTGGATAATGCCTAGGTTTTCCAACTGCAGGGTCCGGGTTAGATTCTGATCAAGGGCATGTACCTGGGTTGCAGGCTCCTCCCTGGCTAGGGCCCAGGTCAGGGCTCATGCAGGAGGCAACCAATCAAAGTGCTCCTCTCACTTTGATGTTACTCTCTGTCTTTCCCTTTCTCTTCCATACTTTCTAAAAATCAACGGAAACATATCCTCAGGTGAGGATAAAAAGAAAGAAAGAAAGAAAGAAATGTCATATCCTATGAAAGACACATCTTGAAAATGCCTAAAGAAAGTTGTCATGTTTTCATGGTGAAGGGACCAGAGTCCGTGTTGATGAAAACACTTTGGTGGCTGTGGTGACTGGCAGTGGCTGCAGCAGCTGGGTGATGGGGCTGGTGCCTTTCCCTGATCAGCCCGGTCGCCTCCCACAAAGGGAGGCCAGACTGTGGCTTATGCCCACTCCCTGTGGGGAACAGGCATAAACCATCAGTAGGACACCCCTGAGAGGTCCCAGTATGTGAGAGGGGGCAGGCTAGACTGAGGGGAACCCCCCCCCCCTAATCTTTACATAAAAGAATTTACCTCAATTTGTATTTTCTGTGGATTTCTCAGAATAAAAAATATAGGAGGAAGTCATGAAAACTAATTATTGCTCTCAGGCCTATCTGCACTAGAGAGAGGAAGGTTCTTCTTTTCTCTTCTAAATAGAGTATTTATATATTTTCTTTTTCATTCTATAAAAACCCTAGGGAATGGTCCATCTCCCCAAAGCAAGGCAAGGAAGGGTCACCTTTTAGAAGGGGCACAGTTGGGTTGTTGAACCCTGTTCTTCTTTCTAAAAGGAATGGGAAGTAGTTCTAGTCTAGGGCTGGGGAGGGAGAAAGGTGTATTTTTGTCCCTGGCAGCTGATACACAGGACTTTAAAATTTTATTTTGATATATTCTCCAAATGTGTCTATGCATATACATAAATACACAGCTAGGATGAAAATCTTGCTTTAATTTTGTATCCATTTATCACATGTTTGTACATGGCCATTATGCTTTAGTATTAATTAATTTTTTTAAATAGCCTAGGATTATCTCTTAAACAAAATAAAATATTGCATTTTTAATACATTAAAAAGCATTATTTGTTTACTATAAGTATTATATATGTATATATGTGTGTATATATGTATATATATATATATATGATTATACTAAAACTTACTAAAATATTTAAAAGAGTTCTGAAAATAAATAAAAAATAAAGTGGAAATAATTAGTCTACCCAAATTTAAGACTCACTATATAAGTACATTCAGAGGCAAGGGGAGACTTATAGATCTATGGAACAGACTAGAGAACCCAGAAACAGACCTACACATGTGCAAACTACTGATTCTTACAAGGTGAAAAGCAATTCAATGAAATAAAGATGATCTTTTTAACAAATGATAGGGAAGTAATCAGATATTTATGTGCAAAAAAACAAAACAAACAAGCCTTGGCTTAAATCTCAAACTTTATACAAATATTAAATCAAAATGGATAATGGAATTAAATGTAAAATATAAAGCCTTTAGGAGAAAATATTGAGGACCTAAAGCTTAGTGAAGAAATCTTAGACATGTTATCAAAAGCACAATCCACACACACACACAAAGCACCATTAAATTTCATAAAAAAAACTTTTGCTCTGTGAATGACCCTGTTAAGATGATGAAAAAGCAAGCTACCGATTGAAGAAAAAAATATTTGAAATCCCTATATCTGACAAATGACTCATATCCAGTATACATTAAAAAAAATAATAAACACTCAACAGTTGAAAAACAAACAATCCAATTAGAAAATGGCAGAAGACACAGACTTTTTATCAAACAGGATGTGCAGGAGGCAAATAAGCAAATGAAGAGGTCCATACCATGGATTGCTACTCAACAATGAACAAAGTCAGACTATTGATACAGGCACCAACATGGATGAACCTCCCGGGCATTATGCTATGTAACAAAGAATTATTGAAAGTCCTAACTAATAAAGGTCTGAGGACGTAAAACAATTTAAAAGTTTGTTTGGAATCTTTAAAGATTTGAATCCCTGAGACACAGATTCAGGTGGCAAACCAAGTTGCCCTCAGAGAGAACAAAGGCAGGATTTGGAAAGACAAAAAATGCCAAGGGTAGTTCATTCATGCAAATGAAGGATTGCTGGCTAGGTAACCGAGATTGATTAGTTTCAATACATAAACAAGAGGATAAAAACCACAAGGAGGAGGTCAAGTGCATGTATGTCCACAGAGTGGTTGCTCCAGGTTTGTGAGTCAGCCTTGAGGTGAGTTTAGCAACAGGTTTAGCAATTTGGCAGCTCTGAGAACTGAGGCACCAGATATGCACAGGCCCCACTTCCTTAATAACCTCCTGACTCTTGTTTTATATAAGGTGACTCTCTTAGCAATGCTTATTCCATTTTATTTTTGTCCATTCCTGAAGGATGCATAGGAATCTCTTGTATTATCTTTACAACTTTCTGTGAGTCTAATTATTTCAGATGGAAAGATTTTTTTGGTTAATATCATTAATTTGTTAACTCTAAGCATTTAATATATGCAATTTTAATAATCCTATTTGGACATTCACATGCTTTTACATGTGAATGTAAAAGCAGCTGGAAGTGGTTTGTGATGTGGGACCCGGGAGGTAAGAGAAGTAATAAACACACCACAGTGGCTCTAGCATCCTCGGGGGATGCCAAGTTAAGAACATCTGAGAAGAATGCTGCCTCAGGTTTCCAAAACCTGGAGTGGGATCTGCAAACAGAAAGATGATAGGCAAGACTCTTCATTACCCACACCTGACCGCTCTTACACACACACACACACACACACACACACACACACACACACACACACACACAAACATACACACACCCAAGCTCGCATGCACAGGGGCACATATTTCAGTGGCAGCCCCTACCATGGCTTTCACAGTCCTCTTGACCATTTTTGCGTCTGCGTCATTGGTTGTCAATCTCTAACTCTACAAACATCCTTGTTGGATCAGATTACCTGTCTGGTCCACCTCCTCAAGGAGCCTATCTCCACAGGAGGTAAAACCAGTCCTGGTGATTTCCCAAACCAGGAGATATTCTTGTCGCATTTCCTGTTACCTAGCAGGTTTATAAAGAGCTAAAGGAAAGATAGGAGACGACGGTTATGTTTTAACTGTTTTTAACCCATATTTCCTTCAAGAACTCTGCTTCCTCTTTGCCATCTTTCTTATTTTCTTTATTACAGATTTCCATCCTACATCCAAGAGGAAAATAGGACTAGGAATCTTTAGTTTTTAAGCAAGAATCCTTACTACCTCCATAAATTCATGTTTATACCTGGGAGTTATTTTGAGTTACAAATAGTCTGAAATGGGTGTAACTTCCTTCTTTATGTAGTATTTACTGTAAAATGATCTCTGTTGTGGTTTAGAGCAGTGGTCAGCAAACGGTGGCTCGTGAGCTACCTGTGGCTCTTTCGCCCCTTGAGTCTGGCTCTTCCACAAAATACCACAGCCTGGGCTAGTCTATTTTAAAGAAGTGGCATTAGAAGTTTAAGTTTAAAAAATGTGGCTCTCAAAAGAAATTTCAATCGTTGTACTGTTGATATTTGGCTCTGTTGACTAATGAGTTTGCTGGCCACTGGTTTAGAGTATGCATTCATCTCGTTTTTTATGTACTTCTATTATTAGGATATTGCCCCAAATAATTACTAACTTTGTTTATACGCAATTATTTCATCATCACAGTTATGGTAACCTTAGGTCAGGTCTTTTTTTTTTTTCATCAAAAAGTAATCATAATATTGCATTTTCTTAGGTTGATTAGCAAGCAGAGCTGTGACAAAGGCTTTTTATTAGGGAAGTGACTTCAGGGAACAGGTGGGAGGAGCAAGGGTCACAAAGCAGGGAAAGACAGGAAGAAGACCTTACCTTGGCCATTGCTACAGATGAGCGATGCTCTGATCCAGTGGGACTTTCCGGAGAGCCTTATGAGATTTGTCAGAACTGTGTGCCAGAGAATGAAAGGGAAGTACTCATCTATGGGGCCCCATTGGTTGTACATGTCTGAATTCTACCCAGGTAGAGGTATCACAAGGACCCCAGGACAAGAATCAAGCGATAAAAGATGTGGGGCCCCAAAGTGAGCCTCCGTTAGTCACTAGAAGCTGAGCAGCACTCAGTTACTGCCCAAGGACTGGAGATAGAGCCGGGAAGATATGATGTGGAGCTCAAGATGTAGTCAACATGATTATCAACCTAAGAGCTTCTATAATTTGATAGGAGTTATGACCAATGGAATAGCTATAGTTCCTTCTATTAAGTCAGACAGTGATATTTAGTATCTCCTTACTGATCTTGCACCTTCCATTTGCCCAGTGATGTCTCTGAAGGTTGAAGAGTGAAAATTAAACATAATGGTTGGAGTAACAGCCCAAGTATGTTACATTGGGTTGCCAGGTTGCATTTTAAGATAGAAGTATTAAAATTAAATGTGAAAGAATTATAAATGAGAGAAATTCACACTTGAGCTGTTTTTACATTAATGTTTTCATAAATCCATATGTTTTAAAGCCATTTCATGTGAGGTTTTATTTATAAAAAATAAGAGAGAACAGCAGAAGCTTCTTAAGAATTATGGAATGCTGTTTCAGATAAATTGTATGCATTTCCAATAAACACACTTATAGAAGCATAAAATTAAACCTTAATTTACAGAATTTATATAAAGGTTATATTAATTGGACAATTAATATATTGATTCATTAAATAATCATTTATTAAGTAATCTATTAATAATAAATTTACTATTGTTGTAGTGTATCCCCAAATCTCACAAAGAACACCTCAATCAAAAAGTCAAATTATGGAGTCATTTATTCAAAAGCCGGCAGTTATCAGGGGGCATAAGCACTCCAAATCTCTCAACCCCGAAATGCTGGCCACATCTGGCTTATATAGGCACAATATCACAAAGGTATTGATTACATATTTGGGTTTGGAATGAGGAACCTGTTTTGCACAAAGCAGTTATAGAAGTGAAATTGAGCAAGTTAGTTATCTATAAAGATTAATTATAGTTTGGGGTCTTCAGATCACTGAATCAACAGAAACTCATTATCTGGAGCCACTGAGGCAATTTAGAATAATTGTGCTGTCCTGATCTTGGGACCACCGAGTCAACTGGAATGCATTATTTGGAGCCATTGAGGCAATTTAGGGTAATTGTGCTGTCCTGCTTTCTAGGTACAGAAGAACATGCTTCGATAACCAGTAAGATCACAATCAATGGGATATTCAAACCACCAACAATGGAGTATTCAGTCGATAGGGATAGCATACATAAGTTCAGAAAATCAAAGTAACTTTTCTATTGTTTTAGCAAGCAAATAAGTACAGGAGCCAAAACAGCAGGGTTAAAGTTAGACTGCAGTTTCAACCTGAGAAGATTGTTACGATACTTCACTATGTCTTAAAAATGGTTTTAAGATATGCATCTTAAAAATAATGCATCTGATCTTTCCAATGTCTCCAAGGTAGATATATACTACCAATTTCTCATTTTAAAAATGACACTGGGATAAAAAGAGTTTGAGGAGCTTACCGAACCAAGGTCTAGTAAAAGGTGGAATAAAAAATACAGGACTCTGTAGTCCACATCTTCATTTTTTAAAAAGTTTATGGCAGGTTATAATAAATGATGTGGTTACCAAATTATTCACAATAAATTCCAGAATCACTCTCTCTTTGCAATGATTAAGATGATCCAAGTGAGAATATGTCAAAGATATCATCCATTTCATTACAGGACAACAGCAACTTGATCAAATCTGTATTTTGTTTGCAAGTTTTAATCCCAATATAAGAGATAGAAAAATAAAATATTAGGATAAACAAATAGAGTAGTGAGGGGATAGCCAGGCACACTACACTAGAACTTTGGGAACTCTTAACTGTTCAATAATTATGATATCATTGCATAACATATGCACAGTTTAAAACATCCACCAGTTTCTTGTGTTTTTTTTTATTGCATCTCTTTATTCAACAGAAGTTTTTCATCAATGATTTTGTTAAATAAGACATGAGAACATATATATAATTTTTAAAAATATATACATATATTTTTATTGATTTCAGAGAGGAAAGGAGAGGGAGAGAGATAGAAACATCAATGACGAGAGAGAATAATTGATTGGCTGCCTTCTGCATGCCCCACCCTAGGGATCAAACCCACAACCCTGGCACATGCTCCGACCAAGAATCAAACCAAGACCTTCTGGTTCCTAGGTAGACATTCAACTACTGAGCCAAGCCAGCTGGGCTACATTTGACAATTTTTTACTCCTTTAAAATTTTGTGAGGAATTCATTAGAAGCTTAGAACAACATCAGTCAATCACTGCTTCCTGAAGATAATTCTTATTAATTTTTCCATGCCCAAAGCATTCATATTTTGTTCTCTTATCTTTCAGTCATGGAGAAAACTTCTACAGATACACTTCCTCTTACAATGATTCCTCCAGAAGAGCAAGAGACTGTGTGCATTTTTGGAACTGGAGACTTTGGAAGATCACTGGGACTTAAAATGATCCAGTGTGGTTATTCGATTGTTTTTGGAAGTCGAAACTCCAGGGCATCCAGCCTGCTGCCCACTGATGCAGAGGTCTTGAGCTATTCAGAAGCAGCCCAGAAATCTGACATCATAATCATAGCAATCCACAGGGAACATTACGATCTTCTCACAGCACTAACTGAGGTTCTCCGTGGGAAAATATTGGTTGACGTCAGCAACAACCTCAAAATCCATCAGTACCCGGAATCTAATGCAGAGTACCTTGCTCAGCTGGTGCCAGGAGCCCACATAGTGAAAGCATTTAACACCATCTCAGCGTGGGCTCTCCAGTCGGGAGCACTGGACGCAAGTAGGCAGGTAAGATCAAATGATGCGTTTACTTCACACCCAATTTCTTATGTGCACTTACCTCAAAATAAAATACCTACTGAATACTTCATTCTACTAATAGGTACCATGAATTGCTTTCTTGGGATGGAGCAAGTAGGGGAGTTAATTGTGATTTATTTTCCACTGTCTGCAAAGCTTTTGACTTCACAGAACCCAGTGATGTCAGTCTCTGGAAGTCTCATGTTAGAACTAGAAAATAACACATCTAAAATTATTGATTGATATTTTTTGCACGCCATTACCTTGTATGAAACTGCTTCCATTTATTCACTGAGATTAGCAGGAATCCATAAATGATGCAGCACCCACGAATACAGAAGAAACATCAAACTGTTCACACTGTGAAAAACAAAGTCTTGTCCTATCAGTGTGATGTGCCTAAAAAATCATTCTCAACTTGAGACCCTGGTACTTAACTATCCGAACCACAAGTGCAAGTTTAAAGCTTTATCTTATTAAATATGTTGATTCAGCATCCTTGTTTGAAAAGCAGTTCACTACTATACGTCCTGTTCTAAGCAGTACTTATACAGACTTTCAAAAATAATTATTAAAAAATAAATACCAAAATAATTATTTTTTACCCAGGTGCTCATCTGCGGAAATGACAGCAAAGCCAAGCAAAGAGTGATGGATATAGTTCGTGCTCTTGGGCTGACTCCGTTGGACCAAGGATCTCTCTTGGCAGCCAGTGAAATTGAAGACTACCCCCTGCAACTGTTTCCAATGTGGAAGTTCCCCTTCTACTTCTCTGTTATTCTGTGTGTCTTCTTGTTTGTCTACTGTGTTATCAGAGACATAATCTACCCTTACGTTAATGAAAAGAAGGATCAAACATTTCGTATTGCTGTTTCCATCCCAAATCGTGTCTTTCCAATAGCGGCCCTGACACTGCTCGCTGTGGTTTACCTCCCCGGCGTCATTGCTGCCATTCTGCAGCTGTACCGAGGAACGAAATACCGGCGGTTCCCAGACTGGCTTGACCACTGGATGCTTTGCAGAAAGCAGCTTGGCTTGATAGCACTGGGATTTGCCTTCCTTCACGTCATCTACACACTGTTGATTCCTATTCGTTACTATGTACGATGGAGGCTGGGAAACTTAACCGCTACCCAGGTAAATCTCTACTCATTTGTGCTCTCCTATTTCTTCAATCAAAGAGGAATCTTGCTACATGATATTCCATTAACAGTTATAGAAAATCAGTCTTCTAAGCATACTTATTTTTTAAAGTAACTAGGAATAGACACCTCATGTCTGTTTTTCATTTTTGTTTTTGAGTGGATCCAGTTGAGATCTCATATAACCATTGAGAAGGCAAGTTGGATTCCCAGGTTCCTGGGGTCCAGATCTGTATTCCCAGGATTGACTGGGATCCTGATAAACTGACAGATTTGAGGTCTCAGGAAACCTAATGACACCTCATTAAATTTCTTGGGGGCACATTCAGTAAATGTAAAGCATTACTTTTTCAAGCATCTGTTTTTATGCATGCTACCTCTTTTAGGAAGTCAAAAACAACCATCTAATTAGGAAGGGGCCATTTGAACTTGTCGCACAAGAATGTAAATAAATTTACAAAAGAATGTTTCTAACTGTATTAATGCTGTGACTTCCTCTGTTTAGTTTTCTAAGCAAATGGCAAATACTATTCTCTACATAGCCAAAAAAATTCAAAGAGAATCAGCTTAGGAAGTTTATTTATTTATTTATTTATTTTTTGAAATGCAATTTTCTTTATTATCACATCTGAATTATATATATATATATATATATATATATATATATATATATATATATAATTGTTTAAAGTATTTCAAATAGTAGTACATATGTTTCCTTTTTTTCCCCCATTGACCTCCCCCTGGCCTTCCCTAACCCCCAGCACATGCCCTCATGTGTCCCCCTCCCCCCCATACCTTGTATCCATTGGTTATGCTTATATACATGCACACAAGTCCTTAAGCGCCCGCTCCCCACTCTCCCCTGCCCTCTCACTGTAGTCTGACAGTCTGTTCAATGCTTCTTTGCCTCTGTATCCATTCTTTCCCCCCATTTCTTTCTTTCTTTATTTTTTTATTCTTTAAAGTATTATCAATAGTACTACATATGTTTTCCTTTCCCCCCCCCATTGTCCCCCCCCAAGCCTCCCCTACCCCCCAGCACATGTCCTCACCTGCCCCCCCTCCCGCCCCTGTGTCTTGTATCCATTGGTTATGCCTACATACATGCATATAAGTCCTTCGGTTGATCTCTTACAGCCCCCGCCCCCCACCCTCCCCAGCCTTCCCCCGTAGTTTGATAGTCTGTTCCATGCTTCTCTGCCTCTATATTAATCTTTTCCCCCTGTTTCTTTTCTTTAAAAAGATCTTGCTTAGGGAGTTTAAAAGCAGTCCCAAATGAAGTGCTACACATCAGCTCCAGTTAGGAAGTCACTGGTTTGGACCAATCATAGTCTCATAGTTTGTTAGTGAATAACTCACTGATGTTGCTTCTGTGGGTTTCTCAACATTACTTCCCTAACAAAAACATTTGAGGTTCTTGGGGAAGAATCACATTGAAGTGGCCTGATTTCTCTCAATTTGCGGTGGGACAGACTTGATGCTGGATTATAATATAATAGACATGAAAGAACCCAAACTTTCCGTGAGTGAATGATCAGTATATAGGACAGAAAAACAGAACCTTGCTGTAATTATGTGAGAGCATCCAGTTATGCTTGGAAAATAAGAAACTATATGGTAAAGAGGGTTTAAGTAAACATTTACTTTGTTTTAGTATGTATAGGGTCAATTAAAACTTCCTGTACTACTCCTGGAATCAACTATTATAATGAAGTCTCAGCAGAACCAATTACTTTTTCTATCACAAAAATAATTTCTAAGTGTATTTTTCTCTACAATTATTTTCAAATGACTACTAAGAAATGTCATCTAATTTGCCTTGAGTAAATAAGCCATGCAGAGTTGTTTTCAGTCCCCTTGAAAGTATGGGCAGTTTATTAAAACTTGTAATTTTCCTTAGGCAATAACCAAGAAAGAAAAACCATTTAGTACCACTTATGCCTGGCTTAATGATTCATATCTGTCTTTGGGAGTCCTTGGATTTTTCTTTTTCGTCCTCTTGGGGATCACTTCCTTGCCATCAGTTAGCAACATGGTCAACTGGAGAGAGTTCCGATTTGTCCAGGTAAGGACCTCCAGATTTAATCTACTTTTCATTGCAAAATGTGTCTGGCTTTACAAATATCCTCATTTTTCTCCCACACCATGCACACGTTTTCCTTTTGCTCCATCATTTCCCTAGCAATCTCCTAAAAATAGTAACTAAAACAAGTTCAACTTAGAAAATGCTAAACTCTGGTACCACAAGGCAGATTCACGATGGTTCGATTCCCAGCAGGGCATCCCCTGCCAAGATTCCTGATTCCTCCCAGAGCCACACCTTCAAGTATAGATTGAAAAAATACCAACAACTATTATACTTTGTGGCAATGGATTTGGTACAAGGTAAAGAGAAACCCAAAGACAACATTTCTCCTTCTGAAAATAAATCTTAGTTAGGGTCCCACTCATATATAAAGCAACATATTGAAATAAAGTTTAAAACCTTAGAAACACATCATGCTAGACTATCATCATACCAGACTTGGTGCTGGGCTGTAACAGAAAAAAATCTGTTTTTTCCACATATCAACCACTAGACCCCTCATTAAAGGGGATTTTTAACTATTCCTATAAACCAATGGTCCCCAAAGTATGGTACCTGCACCCAGCAGCAACAGCAGGATCACCCGGGATCTTGTTAGACACACAAATCCCCAGGCCCTCCCAGACCTAATGGATCAGAAACTCAGCAGTTTGTTTTAACAAGCTCTCCAGATATTCTGGTGCATCCTCATTGTGAACCAGTGTAATGGAATAGACCGTTCATAATTGATTTTAGGTTTGAATTTTATAGAATTATTCAAATTTCCAAAGTCTATTTTACTAGTATCCAAGGACCAAATGCAGTCAACATTTTCTCATGTTAAGCACCTACATTCAAGACATTAAGATGAACATCGAGCTTTAGTATGTAGGCTAATTGCTCTTTATTGCCACAGAATGGAGCTAGTATGTACGTTTAGTCAGTAACATATACTGATGCAGTACTTATTGAGGACGTACTGTGTCTTGTTCATCTCTGAGCTCCAGAAACAGTGACCAAGGAAAAAGGTTACCCCAAGAAGGCAAGGCGCCTTGTTCATTCTGACTCAGAAGAGTTTGCTCCTGGGAGACTTTCCTGTCCAACCAGGTTAAGATGAACCACCCTGTCATTTTTTTTTAAATGAAACATTTTTCATCCTGAAGGAGGGTTATTGCTTTCCTCAGAGTTTTGCAGAGTATTCTAAATATGGAAGGTTTCAAGCGTTTGTGATTGTTGACAATATTCTTCATTGGCTTCCAGTGTTTTGCTTTAAAATGCAAATAGTGTTAATGCACATGTTTTTGTGTCTTTCTTTTATAGTCCAAACTGGGTTATTTGACCCTGATCTTGTGCACAGCTCACACCCTGATATATGGCGGAGGCAGATTCCTCAGTCCTTCCAGTCTCAGGTGGTATCTTCCTTCAGCTTACATACTAGCACTCATCATTCCTTGCACCGTGCTGGTGATCAAGTTTATCCTCATCCTGCCGTGTATAGACAAGACCCTCACACGGATCCGCCAGGGTTGGGAAAGGAACTCAAAATTCTCTAAATCAGCACTGAATGGACAAACAGATATTTAAAGCGACGTTCCATTCACCCAGAGTTCCGAACTGTATGGTTAGAGACCAATAATGGACTCAGTCAAGAAAGCATTTTTCTCCCACCATGGCCTGAAGTTTGTGAACAGCAAAGGAAATGTTGCCTGACTTCAAGAAATGGAGAGATTGGGAGAAAACTACCTTTTACTTCTGGCTAGTGATGAATTCGTGTAGGTTCTGCCTCCTTTCCCAGAGGCAGCCGGGCTGAGATCCAGATTAGCCTTGTGGCTTCACACTCAGAAGCTTCTGGTTGTAGACACCATGAAGAACCTAATTAATATTTGCAAACTCCAGAGGAAGTACATGCTCTTTCCTTCTCTGGTATGAGGCCTGAGTGGAGTGAAAGAGAAGACAGGAAAACCATGGTCACTGATAAAGAGGGTCAATGAAGTAAAAGAAATTCATTTCTTATTTTTTGGATATGAAGGTGATTGTAAATATTGCCATAGTGAATTCTGTAGTCAAATGTACTCTTTGATTTTGCTTTTACCAATATGATTGTGAACAGTGGGCAACTATTTCATAACACAACATAAATACCACAATTGATTGGAAGTATGGGTCAGATATATGCAAATATATACAATTGTCCAAAGATCCCTCCTCTACAAGGAAATGGTGTAAAAAAGATTGAGTTAAAATCCAAGAATTCTGGTTAAATACCCAGAATTTTAGATAGCAAGCTAAACAGATATTGTAAAGTTGCACTAGATTAGGTTTGGTTTTAAGTATTATATGCTTTGTAAATAATATTTTCTAAGTATTATTCAGTACTAATCATCTATGAAGTGAATTTGTAATATAAAAAGGAGCTTCTATCATTTGGCATATTTTAAGCAGTGAAATTAAGTGAATAATGAAAGTGAAAATGTGACAAATGCACAGATGAGGGAATTATGGAAAGTCTTAGGGCAGAAAGGCATGAGCAGTAGTTGTTAACATGAGACTTTCTCATATCCTCACTGGAATGCAGGATGATTCGTCGAGGGCAGTGAGAACGATATCAGATGTTAGGTGGGGTCAGACAGGACCTGGGTTCAGCAACCTCAGTACCTGAGTCTGGCTAGGAAAGAATTCAGAGCCAAGCCCCAAACTATACGAGAAAATTTATTTAGAAAGTCACAGAGATAGCAGAAGTAATTAGAATAAATAGGCTTACAGAGATAAGGGAAGGACCCCTGAAGCTTAGAAGTGAGGAAGGTGAAGTTGATGGCATCTGAGGGGAAGAACAAAAGGGGGAGACATGTGGGTGCTCTGGGGAGGGGGAGGGAGAGCCCCCTGGGTCCTTGCCCAAAGGGTTGTCAGGATGGAGATTTTAGGGGAGGCCCCAGGAGAAGATCTCAAACAAATATTCAGCAGTTTTCCAGGTGTGTCCTTTTGGAGTCTAGGTCTCCACTGATTGGTCACTGCCAGGGCAGGGGGTCATTATCCAATGCAGCTGGTCCTGAGGTCAGCCATGAGGTTGCTTGTCTGATTTGCTGCATTTTTGTGCCTATTGCTGAAATACAGCTGAGGCCTAGTGTTATCTCCAGGGAGGAAAGGTCAGGGGGTCCAAATTGCATGATCAGTGATATGCCATTCCAGGGGAGAAAAGGTCACCATCGGGGCTTTCCCCCCAGATGACCTCCAGGACCATCGTCCTTGCTCCACTCATGTCTGTCTAATTGCCTACAATTCTCTGTTTTCTGTGCTGACAGTTCCACTTCCAGGATGACCTTCACCAGGATGAGTCTTCCTTGCTCATACATGAAGCTAAAAAAAGCCTTAGGCACGATCTTCCCACATACTGAAATAAAGGCTTTGGGTTTGACATTTTTTCACCTGTTCCATCACGACCATTTATTTTTCTCTCTTTCACTTGTTTTTTTAATCCTCACTCAATGACATGCTTAGAGAGAGGAGAGAGAAAAGTGGGGAGGGAAGAGAAACATTGATCAGTTGCCTTCTGCACCTGCCCCCAAGGGGGATTGAACCAAAATTCAGGCTTGTGCCCTGACAGGGAATTGAACTGGCAACTTTTGATGCCCAGGATGGTGCTCACCCAACTGAGCCACTCTGGCCAGACTCTTTTTTAACTTTTATTACCATATATTCTTCATGACAAATTACAAAATATTAAAATGTATTAAGACATCACCCATAATCCAGGATGTTTTTTCTATAAAAATTTTTAAATAGTTCTATTTATAATGTATACTCAGTTTTACACCCCTTTTCACTTAATGTATTCACAGCTTTGTTCTCTTAGTTACATGGTATATGTATTTAATTTATAATATTATATCAAGTTGGCATTTATTAACCACTGCTCTAATTAAGAATGTAAGGTTATATTCATTCTTTACTAACACAAATGACATTTCAGAGACTATCTTAGCACTTACAATTTTTCTCCATATTTCAAATTATTTCTTCAGAATACTTGCCAAGAATTGGGATTACAAAACTTTAAGAACTTTTAATAGCATTTGATATATATTGCCAAATTATTTCTAAAGTGTCCTTGTCAATATCACTGGTATCGGAGTGGGGTGTGGGTTTCATCATTCCTTTATAGGTTTTGCATTTTATCTCAGTTCGTGTTCACTGAGAAGATACACAGAGCATGTGATCATTAACTTATCTGGAAAAAGCCAGAAGACTTTGAGCAGAGCTGTGTGTGAGGTGCCCAACCGAGAGCATCAGTAGGAAAATGTCCCTACTCATCCCCTCTATTTTATGCCAAACAGCCAAGTGTTGGAGGGTTGTAGCCTGCCCTTTGGCTAGAGAATTGGTGGAGGACTATCTAGGCTGATACTATTCTCCTTTTTAGTAACAGAGTAATAATATGTTTTTACGGGTCACAGTTCATCATTAAAAAAAGGAAATACCATACCTAAGTAACAAAGCTCTCCTGGAGTAAAATAGACTCTACTTTTATAACCTAGTAGAAATGCTCTATCTAGGTACAAATAAAAGTTTTCCATGAAACGGGGGTGAGAGGGAGGAAACATATGTAACACTTTCAACAATAAAGAATTTAAAATATGTTTTAAAAAGCTTTCCATGAAGCTAGAAGTTAAAGAGCGCCCCCTGGTGGTTTTGACAATTAGGTTGACAGGTCTCAACTGCTCTGATTCCAAACCACACCAGCTGTCCAGAAAAGCCAATTTCCTTTTCTTCCCTCCCAAACCCCTCCCTCCCCAAAACATCAAACCAATTCGACCATACTAACACAGCCAACTAAATGAGTTTGCACTAGATGGAAATAGTGAACTGTACTCCTTCTAACAGATCCAAACTGTTCTATAGATAAAAGACTACATTACTTCACTACTAGTGTGTTTCCTATATTCTAGTAACATTTTTCTTAAGCGTATAGACCTTTTATTTTTGTATGTTTCCCTGACTGCCTTTGTAAATGTGTACTCATTAAACATTTTAAAAATATTTTTTCAGCTTTGTTTAATTTTGGTTTTAACTCATTAGCATTACAGAGAAAGTGATGAAAAGATTTTGAATCACAGAAGTTTCAGCATCAGGAACTAAAAATACCTCCCTTCAAAAATAAAGAAAAAGAGAAGCTGTTACATGGTTTTTCAAGCATATTAGTGGGTTGGCAGCCTCATGAAATGTATGCTTGAGCTCAGTGAGGAGATACATTCTGATATTCCACATGTTTCAGTTTCATCTTCAGAGAGGGGAGAGCATCTGCTGGCCTAACTGATGGGTATGAATACACCATCCACACTGGACTTTCCTTCTCCCAGATGGATGCCACCAGATTGGGCTGATAACTTGATGGGGTGGGGGGGGGGAGGGGGGGACGGTGAGGGGAGGGTTTGATTTCAGCTTGGATTATAGTCTGTGGGACTAGATATTAAACTCCCTGCACAACTGGACAGCTGCAGCCCTGATGGGTCGTTATGCTTTCAAAGGCAAAATAAAAATTGATACAGAAAGAGCTGTTAACCAGCTAGCTTAAGACAGGAAGGGAGCAGTCTAGAGAAGGTAGTAGCAACTTGGCCTGAACAGTTAAAACAGCCATAAACCAAGGACAGAGGTATCTCTGGCCTGAGCAGCTGAGAGAGACAGGGGTAATAAGTCTCTGGCCAAGAGGGGGGAAAAAGAGCCACTTTACGTTTTTGAGCAGAGAAGCCACTGGTTTCAATCTCAAGACCTGGCAGGATAAGGTTCCTAGATACCATAAGATTGACCAAAAGTAACTCCAACTTGGACAGATAAGATGGATACATGAAGGACCAAGAAAAGACAGAATTTCTGTAAAAGAAATATTTTTCACGGAGTTTAGAGGAATGTTTCAAAATAAGGGGAAAGGAAGAGGAGGGTACCACCTGAGTTTTGGCCCTTGCAGAGTGACCTATGAGGACAACACAGGGGTCTGAAGTTGGGAAAGGGTCCAATTAGAAAGGGTCATGAGGAGTCAGAGAGCTATGGCCACCCTCTTTAGGAGAGACAGAATCTTATAATTGGGAGTTTTAGAGTAGTATCTGTTTGCAATAAAGTTTCTGTACTTCTCACCTACCACCTTTGTCCATGACTTCATTCTTCGAGTTCATCTGGACAAGAACCTAGGAAATAAATCACCCTTGTACCCTGCTCAATAAAAACAAAAACAAACAAACAAACAAAAAACCCAAATCACTGTCAACCTAGATTAAGCTAGAAGCAAATAGAGAAGCCTCTACTCAAAAGCTACTGCAATTAGAAATTGCAAGTGTTTATTGTTCAGGGATCACAGAAGAGCCATCATCATCCTGATGAATTTTGTCTCCAGGAGCTCAGAAGATTCTGGACTCCTTCCCAAATCGAGGTGGAATGGCGGTCAAGGTGCTGCACACAGAGCTCACAATTTTTGTTCTGTATCTCCACAACCATCATCCATACCCCAGCTAATACACACACCAAACATATCCTACTGTGATCTGCCCCGATTTTGTGCAATGAGTCAGGGTTACAATACGGAAAAACCCTCTGCTCCTCTGAAGAAGTGTGCAGTAGTATTTAAAAAGAGAATAAGTTGCTCTCTTAGGCATTACCTTTCCTGAAGCTCAAGGCAAAGACCTGAACAGTCAGATAAGAGGAAATAAGAAAAAAACCCAAATGAGGGAGCAGAAGGTTCAAGAGTGAAGGGGAGAGAAAAGGGGGTTTAAGCAAAAGGGAAGCTTGGATGAGCAGGACAGTGCACCCCACCCTAGCTCCATCAGGACAAAGGTATCCAGTTCTACATGCTTCCTGCTACAATGGAAAAGTTTCAGTGATGGGTATTGTATAATACTATAAGCAAATTCTGAGCTAAAAACTTGATATACATTATCTTATTTGATCTCCATTAATAATTCCCTAAAGTGTTGTTAAATAAGAACCTTTAGGGCTGAGAGCTTTTCTAAGGGAAAGGATTTATTGAGCCACGTGCTAGCCAGAAACAGGACCAGATCCCGGGCTGTGTAGTTTAAACTACCAGCAGCGGGGCTAGTTGGGAAACACAAACACGTCCTCAGTGCTGGAGTTGATGGACCTTTTCTACATCGAGTCTGGAGAAGAAAGATGTGAGTTGTTTTGAAAGAATTTCTGTCAGCTACAGATAAAGCCAGGGTGAGAAGGTAGCTGGGGCTAGCTCTGGGATTGGTTCATAGTCCATAAGGAAGAAGTGTTGCCCCTTTAAACTGGTTGTGGGCAGCAGTCCAGAAAGTTCATGCATAGACAAGAGGCAGAGGCACCTGTTGGTTGGCTACATGCCTATTTTCTTTAGATAATCCGTGAAATAGCCTTCAATTAACGCAAAGTTTCAACATACACTAGGGAGCATCAGAAGTCTTCTGTCGCTTCTGCCCTGCAGCTGTTAATGGTTTAACCTTTCTAGTCTCTTCCGCCTGTCTTCCAGCCTTTAACTCAGGACATCTCAGGGTTTCTTTTTCTTGTCAGTTTGTGTCTGATTATCCCCATTTCTCAAAAGAAACTGAGCCTTGGAAAACAGTGAGTGCCTTTGCTTATAAGAGGCAGAGCTGGGATTTGAATCCAGGCTCTCTGACCTTCGGGCATTTTCTTATAATCCCACAAAAGAATGGACATGCATGCTGCCCTCCCAAGCATCCCTCTGAATCCATGTTAGTCTAGATGGACTGAACCACTAGAAATTTTTTGAAAAAATGTTTAAAGAAAGCTCATTAGCACTCTAAATATTCCTTTTTAAATATTTTAATCTTTATTGTTCAGTTTATTAATTACATTGTTCCTCATTTTTTCCCCCTTATACTTCCCCACCACCCGGTACCCATCCCACCCTCTGCCCTCACCTCTCCCCTCGCTACAGTCCTCTCCCATAGGTGCATGATTTTTGTCCAGTCTCTTGCTGCACCTCCAACACCCCTTTTCTCCCCAAGAATTCTCAGTCCATTCCCTCTCTATGCCCATTATTCTATTATATTCACCAGTTTATCCTGTTCCTCAGATTTTTAATTCACTTGATTTTTATATTCATTTGTTGATAGATGTGTATTTGTTGTTCATAATTTTTATTTTTACCTTTTTCTTCTTCCTCTTCTTAAAGAATATCTTTCAGCATTTCATATAATATTGGTTTGGTGGTGATGAACTCCTTTAGCTTTTTCTTATCTGTGAAGCACTTTATCTGACCTTCAATTCTGAATGATAGCTTTGCTGGGTAAAGTAGTCTTGGTTGTAGATTTTTGCTATTCATCACTTTGAATATTTCTTGCCACTCCCAGCTGTCCTGCATCGTTTCTGTTGAGAAATCCACTGACAATCATATGGGTGCTCCCTTATAGGTAACTAACTGTTTTTCTCTTGCTGCTTTTAATATTGTCTTTTGCTCTTGGCATTTTAATTATGATGTGCCTTGGTGTGGTACTCTTAGGGTTCCTATATTTTGGGGTTTGGTGCGCTTCTTGGACTCCTAAGTCAATTTCTTTCACGAGGTGTGGGAAGTTTTCGGTCACTATTTCTTCAAATAGGTTTTCATTGTCTTGGTCTCTCTCTTTTTCTGGCACCCCTATAATTCGGATGTTGGTATGCTTGAGGTTGTCCCAGAGGCCCCTTACACTATCTTCACTTTTTTGGATACTTTTGGTTTCTTGCTTTTCCAGCTGAGTGGATTTCACCTCTTTGTATTTCAAATCTTTAACTTGGTTCTTGCGGTCCTCTAGAGTACTTTTAGGTCTTTGTATGATATTTTTTATTTCAGTCAGTGTATGCTTAATTTCTTTTTTTAATCTTTATTGTTCAGTTTATTAATTACATTGTTTCCCCTTTTTATCCCCCTATAGCTCCCCTCCACCCTGTATCTATCCCACCCTCCACCCTCACCTCCCCTCCCCACTGTCCTCTCCTATTGTTGCAAGGTTTTTGTCCAGTCTCTTGCTGCACTTCCCACAACCCTTTTCTCCCCAAGAATTGTCAGTCCATTCCCTCTCTATGTCCATGTCTCTGTTATATTCACCAGTCTATCCTGTTCAACAGCCTATCAATTCACTTGATTTTTATGTTCATTTGTTGATAGATGTGTATTTGTTGTTCATAATTTTCATCTTTACCTTTTTCTTCTTCCTCTTCTTAAAGAATATCTTTCAGCATTTCATATAATACTGGTTTGGTGGTGATGAACTCCTTTAGCTTTTTCTTATCTGTGAAGAACTTTATCTGACCCTCAATTCTGCATGATAGCTTTGCTGGATAGAGTAATCTTGGTTGTAGATTCTTGCTGTTCATCACTTTGAATATTTCTTGCCACTCCCGTCTGGCCTGCATCGTTTCTGTTGAGAAATCCGCTGACAGTTGTATGGGTGCTCCCTTATAGGTAACCAACTGTTTCTCTCTTGCTGCTTTTATTATTCTCTCTTTGTCTTTTGCTCTTGGCATTTTAATTATGATGTGCCTTGGTGTGGTCCTCTTAGGGTTCCTATATATTGGGGTTCGGTGCACTTCTTGGACTCCTAAGTCAATTTCTTTCACCAGGTGTGGGAAGTTTTCAGTCACTATTTCTTCAAATAGGTTTTCATTGTCTTGGCCTCTCGCTTTTTCTGGCACCCCTATAATTCGGATGTTGGTATGCTTGAGGTTGTCCCAGAGGCCCCTTACACTATCTTCAATTTTTTGGATTCTTTTGGTTTCTTGCTTTTTCAGCTGAGTGGATTTTACCTCTTTGTATTTCAAATCTTTAACTTGGTTCTTGGGGTGCTCCAGAGCACTTTTAGGTCTTTGTATAATATTTTTTGTTTCAGTCAGTCAGTGTATGCTTAATTTCTGGTTGGTCCTTTTTCATATCCTTGAGAGTCTCCTTTATATCCTTGAGGGTCTCTTTCATTTCCTTGTAGGACTCATTCATTTCCACGTTGGTCTTGATCATTTCTTTGCAGCTCTCATTTATATCCTTGAGGGTCTTGTTCATTTTCTTGTAGGACTCATTCATTTCCTTTGTGGTCTTGCTTATTTCCTTATAGGCCTCGACCTTTTGTTGGAGCCTCTTGAAAAACCCTATAACCGTGGTTTTGAATTCCATGTCCAGTCGTTTTTTTTCCTCCATTTCTTTCACATCTGATTTCTTTCCGTGTCTCTGCATGGTGGCTGCTTCCCTGAGTTGGTCAATTAGCTTTGTGTGGTAGACTATCTACTAGAGACAGTGGCTCAGCCTCCCCGGTTACCTGAGGTGGATATGGGCTGCACAGTCTTGCTGAAGTTAAGCTCAGTTAATCGTTGTTAGCACTTGGAGGGTTGACCTCCAGGCCAATTGTCTGTGAAGCTCAGCTGTGCTCAGGTTGGATGGGCAGAGTCTCTGGGCCAAGCAGACCGCGTTAGCTCCGCCCTATGCGGCCCCGGGGACTCTGTGCCGGGGGCAATGGCTGCCAGCACCTCTGAGAGAGAGCCGCTGCCGAGCTCTACCGGCTGCCGGGGAATTCAGACTTTCCCAAAATGAGTCTGCATGCGCAATGTCTCACCCAGGGTCATACAACAAAGCAGACTGACGGTTTTCCGAATGAGAGACAAGTCGCAGAGCGCTCTCTGCACCGTCAGGCAGCTGAGCTGATCGCGCGCAAGCTGCCTTCTCCACAAGCCAGCAGACCCGGCAGCACCCGAGCTTCGGCGTGCCCTCCCACTGTCCAGTTTTCACCCCGTGTGATAGTGGGTTCTCTGGACTTCGCCCAGAGCTGGAGAATCAGTCCAGTGGGACGTCTTTGTCTCCCCGTTTGAGAAAACTGGCTGGTTTTCAGCCTCCCGCCCACTCCGCGGCGCGCACTCCAAACCTCTCTCCGTGTGAATCTTTCAATGCTGTTCGCCGCTGCTCCTCCGAGTCACAGTGTCTTATTTTCACTTTTATTTGTGGAATTTTCACTCAGCGAGCTTTCTGGTGATTCTGGAAGGTGCTTGTTCTTTCGTTAAGTTGTAGTATTAAAATTGCTGATTATGACTACAAGATAGGTGTTTTACCTTTGCCGCCATCTTAGTTCTCCAGTGTATGCTTAATTTCTAGTTGGTCATTTTTTATATCCTCGTAGGTCTTGTTTATTTCCTTCTAGGTCTCGGCCTTTTCTAGGAGCCTCTTGAAAAGCCTTATAACCGTGGTTTTGAACTCCATGTCCAGTCTTTTTTTCCCCTCCATTTCTTTCACATCTGATTTCTTTCCATGTTTCTGCATGGTGGCTGCTTTCCTGAGTTGGTCGATTAGCTTTGTGTGTGATGTCCTCTAAGGGACAGTGGATCAGCCTCCCCAGTTACCTGAGGTGGATATGGGTGGCACAGTCTTGTTGAAGTTAAGCCTAGCTTATTGTTGCCAGCACTAGGAGGGTTTGACCTCCAGGCCAATTGGCTGTGAGGTTCAGCCATGCTCAGGTTGGATGGGGGGAGTCTCTGGGCCGAGCAGGCAGCGTCAGCTCCGCCTTATGCGGCCCCAGGGACTCTGTGCTGGGTGGTAATGGCTGCCAGCACCTCTGAGAGAGAGCTGCTGCCAAGCTCCACCACTGCTGGACAATTCAGCCTCTCCCCAAATGAGTCTGCACACCCAACGTCTCACCCAGGGTCGTAAAACAATGCAGTCTGGTGGTTTCTCGAATGAGAGAGTAAGTCACGGGTCCTCTCTGCACGGCCACGCAGCTCTGCTGTTCCCAAGTTTACATGCACCCTGCACAAGCTCGCTCTCTCCACAAGCTTGCAGACCCTTGCAGCGCCTGAGTTTCAGCGTGCCTCCCCACTGTCCAGTTTTACCCCGTATGATTGTGGGTTCCTCGGACTTCGCTCGCAGCTGGGGGATCAGTGTAGTGGGACGTCTTTGTCTCCCCTGTTTAAGAAAACCGGCTGGGTTTGCAGCCGCCTGCCCTATTCGCTCGCGTGCGCACTGTTCCAAACCTCTCTCCGTGCGTGTCTTCAACACTGTTCTCTGCCACTCCTGAGTCACAGCGTCCTATCTTCACTTTTATTTGTGGAATTTTCACTCAGCCTGCTTTCCAGAGATTCTGGATGATGTTTGTTCGTTCGTTAAGTTGTAGTTTTGAAATTGCTGTGTATGGCAGCAAGATAGGTGTTTACCTATGGCGCCATCTTGGTTCCTCCCTAAATATTCCTGATTGTGCTGTCTTAACTCTCCACATTTGCCTGTTGTTAATTTGAATACACCCTGTAATGTGGTAGTGACATGAGGTCATAATTTCAGCATGGAGGTCAATTCTGCTGTGACTGCCATTTTAATCTCTCCACTCTAGTCTGCCACAAGCTTTCCTAACTATCAGCCAGAGCTTTGTTGGTTCATGGGGGAACCCCTAAGTGGGGGCTCAAAGTGATAGCCAAGGAGAGTACAGGTCTCCAAGAGCTGAAAGCAATGTTTTCTTTCTCTGATTTCTCCTGGGGGCTGAGTAAACAGATTTGTTCTTGAGATTCAGTGACTCACCACCCAGAAAATGTCATAACACCTTTGATTTAGCAGTGTAATACTAGTTGAGAAAATGTATTGTTGAAAAAAAAGATTTAGTCCCTTTACCTCTGGTTGCCAGTTTCCCAGTTTTGTAAATATGAAGGGCTTTGGAATGGAACTCACAGTACATCCAACACTATCATAGCAGGATCAGCTAGAATTAAACCTTCCCCAATGATGGCAGACAGTCTGCTGGTTTTTTTTTTAAGGAATATACTCTGTAAATTACACTTGACCCTTCAACAAACATGGGTTTTAACTGTGTCGGTCCACTGATATGATACATACAACGCACAGAATTTGTGTTCTTCAATTGCAGATGTTATTGGTAAGGCTCCTGCTCAATAGCATGCCATGAGTGAAGTTCTACAGGGAGTCAAAAGTTAAATATGATTTTCAAGTGCATGGGGGTGGCACCCCTCACCACACGATGTTCAAGGGTCAACTGTAGGTTCATTGTTACTAATCCTTTCTACCAAAGAACAAGAAGCAAAAGAAGCACCTAGAGAAAGCAAATAAAATGGAACACTTGGGGAAAGAGGAAGGGCTACTTGAAAAGTTGTCTTTTTTTAAGGAAGAGAAGAACGACAGAGTTAGTCACCATGACTGCAAGCTCCTACTGGTGAAACCTGGGTACCTGTTTTTCCCTTCCGGTGACAGGCAAAACACAAGCAAAGGGAGAAGGTTAGAATAACAAAAACCGATCAGAGCCGGCCTGATTATAACACATTAGCCTGCTAACTGGCGCACCCACTGGCGCCACCACAGATCCCACTGGGACCCTATAAGGGAAGAAAAGAGGTGGGGCCCCGATTCTGGGAAGAGACCCTCCCATTCCCTAAAAACTAAAGCACATGCCTCCCCTCATGTTGCCCCCATAATAACCTCTGGCGACTTCTCTAGGTTGAGAAGTTGATTTGTGGGTTTAACTCCCAGTTCTCCATTCTCTGGCCAGTGAATAAAGCTGTGCTGCTTGCTGAATGCTCAGCTTTCTTTGTGGGTTTTTTTTTTTTTTTGGCACCACTGCAAAGGACAGAGAAAAAAACCTTTGGAAGGACAGAGGGTCAGTCTGTGGGACCAGATCTGAACAACCTAAATTGGTTACTCATCATTGTTCCAATTTATTACTGCAGGGCAGTAAAATCTGTGAAAACTAACTGGGCTGGTTTTGTTTTTTTCCAATTCATCACAGACCACTGTGTGTGTGTGTGTGTGTGTGTGTGTGTGTGTGTGTGTGTGTGTGTGTAAAACACAAAACCACACACTTAAATGTTATGGCAACATAAAATTACTACAAAAGTTTCTAAACTTCTCTGCTCAATTTCTGAATTTATCAGACTGGTGAAAAGCAGGTCTCACTAGCATCATCTGCACACCACACTGTGAGCAGCACTCAAAGGCAGGCCCTAACGACCTGGCTTGGCTTGGGTTCCTCCAGCAGCCCACCCCGAGGCAAGAATTTCCAGGCAAAGTTTAGGATGGAAATGGAACCATTCAGTATGGGGAATGGACAAGGAAAGGAAACAGAGCAGGGGAGGGATAAAATGTGTGTTTTCAAGGCCGTGACCCCTGTGGGCCTGGCTCCACGGGGAACCTCTGAAAGGCAGGGTCAGATCCACCTCAGAGCTACCCCAACCCAGGGGAAGAGACATGGATGTTTTAACCATCCTTTGTCAATGGATGAGAGAAGCTTCCAGGGCATAACATTCAGGATCTTCTGACTTTGCCTATATGCCTGTGCCCTAAGCTGCTGTAGCCAGGAAAGGGGCCTACAGGCGGAGTGTTCCAGGTGTTTCCCCAAGCAGCTACCCCTGCAGAGGTGAATGTCAACAGGATGCGGGTGTGGCACTGACAACTGAGCACGATCCAATAGAAAATTGCATAGCCTGGCCACTGTGGCTCAGTGATGGATCATCGACCTATGAACCAGGAGGTCAAAGTTCAATTCCCTGTCAGAGCACATGCCTGGGTTGCAGGATCCATCCCCACTGGAGGGTGTGCAGGAGACAGCAGCTCAATGATTCTCTCTCATTGATGTTTCTATCCTCTCCCTTTTCCTTCTTTCTGAAATCAATAAAAATATATATTTTTTAAAAATAAAATTGTGCAGAGAGTATGCACAGAGAGTTTATGGGCGAATGGGGAGATATTCTGCTTCATTCCTGAAGAGAGGCATGAACATTGAAACTGCACTGAGATGCCATTTCTCACCTAACAGATGGGCAAAACCCCAAGAGTCTGAGCACACAAGGTGGGTGAGGCCATGTGAACATGTGTTCTCATATCTTGCTCCTGGCCAGGCCAACAGGAACCACCACCCTGGAGAACAATTAAACAACGTCTTCCAAAATTAAAAATTAGTAGTTAAGTTTTGACCCTGGGGCCCTGCTCTTAAGGATTTATCCTATAGATATGCCTGCAGGCATTCAAGATGAAATGCATTGTTATTCATTTTTCTTGTGTTTTGTGAGAAACATCGTAAAAAAAGGATATGGGCAAGAACTCAAGTATTCATCTTTGGGACTGCTTAAGTAACCTATGATGCTTTCACAGGATGGAATTCTTTCTGCTATTTCAAAGAAATGAAGTTCCTTTTCTATTCATGTATGGAAATATCTCCAAAATATATCATAAAGTAAAAAAATTAAGGTGCAAATTAACACATAGTTTGATTCCTTTTGTGTGTGGTTATCCTATCTAATAAAAGAGTAATATGCAAATTAACCATCACTTCACTACACCCACAAGCTACTCCCACCAGCCAATCAGGAACAAGTATGCAAATTAACTTCAACTAAGATGGCTGCATCCACTGAGAGCAGAAGAGAGGCTTGAGTTTCCCTGGCAATGGAGGAAGCCAAGCTTCCTGCACACCCTGGCTGGCCCAGGCCTCCACTCAAGGCTAAAAAGTTTCAATTATAGAAGGTAAATAAATGCCAGATACCAGGACCTCTGCTTGGGTCACCAGGGGGCATGGCAGGCCTGCAAACCACCACAGGTCCTTTTCCCAGGCTGCCTCATGCCCCAAGGGAACCCCCTCCCTGATCCAGAACACCCTTCAGGGCAAACCAGCTGGCCCCACCTGTGCACCAGGCCTCTATCCTAGCTAATAAAAGAGTAATACACAAATTAATCATCACTCCAACATACAAGATGGCTGCCCTCATGTGGTCAAAGATTCTGCCTTCATGAGGACACAAGATGGCCACCACAATATGGCCAGTAGGAGAGGGCAGTTAGGGACCAGGCCTGCAAGGGAGGGCAGTTGTGGGCAATAAGACCAGCAGGGGAGGGCAATTAGGAGGGATCAGGCCTGCAGGGGAGGGCAGTTAGGGGTGACCAGGCCAGCAGAGGAGGGAAGTTAGGGGCAAATGGGCTGGCAGGGGAGCAGTTAGGCATCAATCAGCTGTCAGGGGAGTAGTCAGGGGGTGATCAGGCTGGCAGATAGAAGTGATTAAAGGCAATCAGGAAGGCAGGCAGGAGAGCAGTTGGGAGCCAGCAGTTCTGGATTGTGAGAGGGATGCCCAACTGCCTATTTAGGCCCATTCCTACCAGGATTAGGGATTCTCAAGGGGTCCCAGATTGGAGAGGGTGCAGGCTGGGCTGAGAGACATCTCCCCTGTCCCCCGTGCACAAATTTTGTGTGCCGGGCCTCCAGTTTGCTTATAATTGCTTAAAGAAACACTAAAAGAGTTCAAAAGAAACCTATAAAAATCATATATGAACAGGAGGAGGGGAACAGAATGGTAGAAACAGGAGTAGAAGCACTGTGGCTCTATTATATCCTTTTGATTTTTAAATTATATAAATACTGTACCTAATTTTTAAAATAAGTAATTGGTTGCATATCTCTGTTAGTCTTCTCTTGTTCAGGCTAACCCTCTCCGCTCATTGAATGTTTTCTTTTATATAATAACTAGAGGCCCGGTACATGAAATTTATGCAAGAGGCTCAACCCTTGCAGCCAAGGCAGCTGTCTTGGCCCTCGCAGCCCCAGATTCACCAGGAAGGTCATCCAAAGGACATTCGGAAGAACATCTGGAAGGTTGTTTGGCTGTCCAGTCTAATGAACATATTATGCTTTTATTATTATAGATTATTATGCTTTCCAAATCTTCCATCACTCTGCTCTCTCCTCCTTAGATCTCCTACAAACGTTTCAAGGTTCCATTTAAAACATAGTGCCCTGAACTAAAAACAGAACTCCAGGTAACTCAATTGGTTGGAGCATCACCCTAATGTGCCAGGGTTTCGGGTTTGATCCCAGCCAGGTCAGGGCATGTACAAGAAGCAACCATTGGGTGCATACATAAGTGGAATAAGGAATCTCTCTCTCTCTCTCTTTCTCTCTCTTTCTCTCTATCTCTATCTCAAATCAATAGTAGAGAAAAATAATTTATTTAAAAATAAATAAATAAAAGAACTCCAGATGAGATGTAGCCAGGTTAGAGTACAATACGATTGTTGCTTCCCGTATTCTTTCTGGATCAATCATGCATCTATATTAATGTAGTTAAGCTTTTATCATGTTTTTTGTCACATAATATCAGGATCTCATCCCATAATATTCCAGAGTTGTTTTCACAGAAAATGTTAAGTCCAATCTCTCCACCATCTATGCCACTCGCCCCATCCCTGCCGCCTTACACCACTGATACCACCCACCCAACACTGACTGCCAAACATTTTTAAAGTTAAGCATGAAGCAAAAACAAGTAATCACTGTGCTATCTTCACAACAACTTTGTAAATCTAAAACTATTCTAAAATAAGCATTATTAAAATTTTTTAAAAAAGAAAAAACAACCCACTGGATCCTTTGTTAAAGTTTATCTTATAGGAAGTAACCTCTCCTTCCAGCATGGAAAATTGTTTTAAATATTAATTGCATTTGCTAATAATGTTCTGTCCACTCATTTCCTAAATATAATTTCCATGTCTTTATTTTAGTTTTTTATAACCAATATGGAAACATTTTATCCATAACCTTTAACTATAATATTTCAGAGACAAGATAAAGCCTGAAGATTATCTAATCTAATAAATTTATTTCACAGATAGGGAAACTAAAGCCCAAGGGGGTAAATAAATTTCCACAAGCTCACACAGCCACGTTGCAACAAGACAGAATTAGAACACAGTTGACCTGATTCCCAGATGAGGACTTTTCCGGCCCTTTTGGAAGCAAGTGATTGGGTTAGTGGGAAGGAGGCAGTGAAAGAAAGAGGCTTGGGCACCAAAAGTTGAAAATGGCTGAATCTTTGAGAAAGGTATGGATTTAAGCCCTCCTCCACATGGAGACTGATGCAGACAAAGGAAGGAGGCTTGTGGAATGAAGCATCCCAACTGTTGAAAGATGCCTTACTGAGTTTTACTTGGACACACGGTTGTAGTAAGAATATACTCAGTCAATATAGTGAAGTGCTGTAAGTAACATCTCTCAGGCTACCTGAAGCAAGTGGAGCTAACACTAAACAGCAGTATTATGCAGCCATAGGAGCCAGAATATACGTGTCAACCACTATGGCCACAGAACCGACCCCTCTCCCACCTTCTGGCCCCAAACAATTCCAGGATTCTGCTTTGATAATAGGGTGAGGATAGAAAGCCACATAATTATTGAAACTGAACCTGCTATTGGCTGGTTGAGTGACTCCTCCACAGTTAATCTGACTTAGAGAATTAAAGAATTATAGCATTTCTTATACCTGGAGTTGTGCAGCAAAAATTATGAAAGTATAGAAAATGAGAATTTTCAGATGTTAAGAATGAATTGGGGGGGAAGGGAGGAGAGCAAAAGCGAGAAATGAGGACTAAATTAAAAGGAACACACAAGCTGAAACCGGTTTGGCTCAGTGTTAGAGCGTCGGCCTTTGGACTGAAAGGTCCTGGGTTTGATTCTGATCAAGGGCATGTACCTTGGTTGCAGGCACATCCCCAGTAGGGGGTGTGCAAGAGGCAGCTGATTGATGTTTCTCTCTCATCGATGTTTCTGACACTCTATCCCTCTCTCTTCCTCTCTGTAAAAAAATCAATAAAATATATTTTTAAAAAAAAGGAACACACAAATAGACCCCATGAATACATTGTGGTTGCTATTGTTGCATCTCATCTATTGTCCACGGAATAATTTTTACTTTTTAATTTTGAAGCCAATATATAAATATCAGGTTATACATGTATATAGATCTGTACATGCATCCCATGTAGTATGTTGATCTTATATCTAAGAACCATGCTGGGTCCTATTATTAACTTTATTTTTAAATCTATTGTTTAAAGTATTACATATGTCTCATTTTCCCCCCATTAACTCTCTTCAGCCCCCTGCCCCAAGCTTTCACCATTGAATTGTCCGAGTCCATAAGTTATGCATATATATATACATGCAAAGTCTTTGGTTGATTACCTCCCACCCACTATTATTAACTTTAGATTCATTTGAATTTCTACATAAACAATCATATAATCTGTGAATCTAATCCTTATGCATAGATTTCTCTTTCTGGTCTTACTGCACTAGCTAATACATTTAATGCAATGGCAGTAGCAGGAATTGTTTCATGGTTCTTAGTTTTAGAATGAAACAACTTCTAAAGTATCCTATCTATTAAAGAAGGAATATGCTAATTGACCCTCACACCATCAAAAAGATGGCAGCTCCCACAACCAATAAGGAGGGAATATGGTAATTGACTGCCCCGCCCTCAAAGATGGTAGTACCCACAGTCACAAGATGGTGGCACCCAGTCCCCTCAGCCCTGCCAGGGCGGCAGGCGCATGGCCGCTCCACATGCCTGCCTTCAGAGTCCCCCAGTCCCCTCAGATGCCCAGGGCCGGCCCAAGGTGCAGACAAGCCTCAGATGGCAGCTGCCTAGATGCCCAGGGCCAGCCCGAGGCTCAGGTAACAAGGACCAGCTGAGGTTTGTGCTGCCATCAGTGGCAGCAGCAGAGGTGAGATGAGGGCATCGCCTTCCCCTGATCACCAGAGCACCTCCCACCTCAGAGGGATCCCGGACTGTGAAAGGGGGCAGGCTACCTGAATTTTCATGCAGCGGGCCTCTAGTGTAAAATAAAGACGTATTTTAGTTTATTATTTTGCATTTCACTTTTTTCAGATGTCTTTCATAAGTAAGGAAGTTACTTCCTATATGTAGTTTTAGAGCTTATAAATTAATTACATTAGATCCATCATATCATTTTCTCCTTTAATCTACTACTGAATGAGTTATATTAATAACATTGCATTCCTGGAATACTCCAGCGTGGACAAATTATTTTATTTCTGCTTTGTTTTGCGGAACTTGATTTGCTAATATTTTATGTAGGATTATTGTACTGATGCCATGCATGAAATTAGTCTCATGTTCCTTTCCCAAATTATCTTTATCCAGTTTTGTTTTCAAAGTTATACCAGCCTCATCAAATAAGGTGAGGAAAGTTTTCTTTTCATATTCTGTAGTGGTTGTAGGATGAGAATTTTGTCCCTGATATGTTTGCAGAATTTGCCAATGAAACTCAGTGGGTATTTATGTGTGAAATCAGTTTTGATTATTGATTTGACTTTTTTAATGCGTTAGCTACATCCTACAAGTTTTCAGATGTAATGTTTTCATTTTCCAGAATTAAGTATTTTCTCCTTTGACCAAAAGTTGGTTTTAAATGCTTTTAAACTTCTAAAAATACATTAGTTGCCTTTAAAAAAAATTGACTTCTAATTCAATTACATTGGCCAACAAACATGGTCTCCATGATACTAGCTCTTTGAAATATGTAGACACTTGTTATTTAGACTGACAGATTTTCCACTTTTATAAAAGTTCAATGTGTGAATAAAGAAAATGCACCTTTTCCTGTAGTTGACAGCAGTGTTCCATATAGCTCCATTAAATTAAACTTGTTAATTTTGTTCTTTTAAATCTTGTTTCCTTAATCATATTTTTGTCCACTTGACCCATCAAATACTGAGAGAAGTGTGTTAAATTTTTCAACTATGATTGTGGATCTATCTTTTCTTTTGTAGTTCTACTGATTCCTAGCCTATATAATAAAAGAGAAACATGCAAATGTGACTGTACCTTCACTATGCTACCAGCCAATCAGGAGCAGGGGGCAGGGCCGAGCAGTGAGAGGCAAAGGGGCAAGGTCAAGGCCCTTGGGAGGCCGGCAGGGGAGCACGGCATGTGGGACAGGAGGCCAGCCGGTGCTTCGCTTGGGATGGGAGGGGCCAGCGGGCACGCTGGGTGGGATGGGAGCCGCGAGGAATGGGAGGAGCCGGCCAGCACGCCGTGTGGGACGGGAGCTGCATGAATGGGAGGCAGGCGAGGCTGGCGCGTGCGGCTGCTGAGTGCGGGGTGCCCCCAGGGCCAGGCAGTCGCCACCAGGGCTAATGCCAGGGCTGGGTGGGCAGGGCTGGGTGGGCAGGGCTGGGGGGCTGGGGCAGAGCCAACCATCAGCCCCATTGCAGGGTGATGGCTGAGTGCCCAAGGCCTAAAGCTTCGGCCAGGGGTAAGGGGTCAGTAGGACATCCCCTAAGGGCTCCCAGTATGTGTGAGGAGGCAGGTTGGGCTGAGGGATCACCCACCCCCAGTGCAAGAATTTCATGCACCAGGCCCCTAGTTTTACATAACTTGAAATTATGGTGATGGGGCATACACACCTGCAATTATATGTTCTTGGTAAATTAATCTCTTTATCAAAACCATCCCTACCTGCAGTTTCTTGCGTAAAGTCTATTTTGTCTGATTGTAAATAGCTATATTGGCTTTCTTTTGTTAGTTAGTATTTGCCTTTTATTTCCTCCCCCACCTCATTGTTTAAAATTTTAACCTTTGTGGATCTGAATATTTGAAGTATATATAAGAGCATAATATATGTACTTTAAAAATCTAATCTATTTTAACTATGGCTTCAGTCTATTTAAATTGGATATAGTTGGATGCATTTCAAATGTTCTATTTTGTTCTTTGTACTTATTTTTGCTTTATGGTATAGTAATTTTCCTCCTTCTTGCCTTTTCCTGGATTGATAGACTATTCCTCCTTATTTATTTTATTCCTTTTTCCTGTTTTGAAAATTATAGTGTATCTGTGTCTTTATAGTAAGTACCCTAAATATTGCAACATGAGTATTTAACCTTTCTAAAGTGTAAAGACAGAGTCTTTACTCTCCTTCTGAATAATACAGGACCAAAAATGTTTAAATTCCAGCCACCATCTCCTTACTTTATGATCACCTGCTTGACTTATTCATGTTGCTTATTTATTTATTATCTCTCAGCTCAAAGCCCTCTCTTTCCTATTCTGCTCTGTGCTGAGATTCTACAGATTATACTTCCAAGACCTTCTCATCCACTGATTTCCTATTGTGTTGTTACTAAAGAAACAACAAGTAGGTGAAAGGTAAGAAGAGAGAGCATTCCTTCAGTTTTCCAGTTCTGGTCAGCACTGCCCATCAGGAATTCTGTTGGTCTAGCCCTCAGCTTTTTTCAGAACTCCCCACTCCAGCCTTAGCAATCTCCCTCAGGCAACTCTCAGGGGCATTCCCTCTGAGAAGTCCAATTGCAGCTTACTACAAAATGTAAGAATGAAAATGCAAGGCATATTCCAAAATAAATATAGTGTTAGAGTGCCACCTTGTGGATTCAGGAGGATAGCATGGACTCAAACTTCAGTGAAATCCTATATAATAAAAGGCTAATTATGCAAATAAACCAAACAGCAGAACAGCCGAAACAACCAAACAACCCAACAACTGGTCTCTATGATGTGCACTGACCACCGGGGGGCATGTGCAGAACATGGCGGGCATCAGGCCATGGTGGGGATGCTAGAGCAGGTGAATGGTGATGCCAGACAAAGGCAGGGCACCATTGCTGTCATCGGAGTGAGCCTCTGGTGGTTACTGAAAATTCTTTGCTCCCACGTGCTGCGGTTCCGCCCAGCACTCGCACCCCCTGCTGGCACTGGAGCCGATGCTCATACATACGGCCAATGCCAGCCCCACTTGCACCCACTGTTGTTACCCAGCACTGGTCCTGACTGCTCAGCGCCATCAGTGGGTGGAGTGGCGTGTGCTGGCCCTGATCACCCCTGAGGGCTTCTCTACTTCCTCCTAATCCTGAGGAACAATCGGGACAGGAGCCACTGCTTTCACCCACAGCTGGCACCGGCCCCAATCACTCTGCACCATCAGTAGGTATGAATAGGGCTGGTGCTGTCAGCATGTAGGAGGGTGGCAGCAGTGCAGGGCTGCTGGCAGACATGGGACTGGGGCTATGGTGGGAGGGGCCAGGAAGGGGCCCTGAGGATGGGCCAAGACAGGCCCCTGTGCCTACTGCAGCCTCACAGCCCACAGTTCCTTTCATGTAGACAAATTCATGCACTGGGTCCCTAGTGTTAGACATAAAAACACCAAGGTAGGATAATAGGTGTACTGGAATGGAAGAAAGAAAGAAGAAAGGAAGGAAGGAAGGAAGGAAGGAAGGAAGGAAGGAAGGAAGGAAGGAAGGAAGGGAGGGAGGGAGGGAGGGAGGGAGGGAGGGAGGGAGGGAGGGAGGGAGGGAGGGAGGGAGAGAGAGAGAGAGAAAGAGAGAAAGGAAGGAAGGAAGGAAGGAAGGAAGGAAGGAAGGAAGGAAGGAAGGAAGGAAGGGAAGTCAATTAAGCTAGGGAAAAAATAAACACAGGATAATGACAATAGAAGCATTAATCAGTAAAATTACTTTTTTACTGATTGTGCTACACAGCACTAGATTTCTCTTTTAAAAAGACTAGCTTTTTCTAGTTCAGTTTACTGTCATTTTAAATTTCCCAAGTTCAAAGACCTCATTTATTTCTTCAAATAAGTCAATGATCCTCACTCTTTTCTCAGAATTAAAGTTTTTCTTATTCATTAAATATTTCTTAAGTTGTGTAGTGTACTTTTCTAGCTTGTTCATTAAAATTCTCAACTTGTCAAAAAAAAAACGGAAACTTTATCCATGTATAATTAGTAAACTGTGTTTTTGTATAAGAGGATAAAAAACATAATTCATCCATAGATTTTTTTCTATTTTTCTAAATTTTCCCTTTCTTAAGTAACTGCCTGGCTTTTCATAATCTTCTGTGGCTATTTCTGATATGTTTGCCGGGTATCAGTTCAACAGAATTTAATCACTTTCATGTTTTAAAATTAAATTGATATGGGAGAAAATTAGTAGACCATATAACTCTTAGGAGCAGTTCCTAAGAGCTTTCGGTTCTGTATAAACATAGCAGAATCAACTTCTTTTTGCTTTACAAGAGCAACAAAGAGGAAGGTCGTGGGTTTCAAATGTGGCGCTGCAAGGGCACTTGTCTCTCACTTATGTCTAGGGCAGTGGTTCTTCCCTGGAAGCATTTCTCCCCACGGACACTGAGAAACGTCTGGACACACATTTGGTTGTGACCACTGGGGTGGAAGGTTTTATGAGCATCTAGTGGGAAGATGCCATGGTTGTAACAAACACTTACAATGCACAGGACTGTTGTCTACCACAAAGAATTATCCAGCCCCAAATCTACTAGTTTGTACTTCTGAGATAGAGAAAACTTGTGAGGAAACTATCCATCCTGGTTGGGCCAGGACTGAGGGGTATCTCAGAACTGAGGGCTTTCAGCTCAAAACCCAGGAATGTCCTCATTTAGCCTATCTAATAAAAGAGTAATATGCAAATTGACCATACCTCCAATCAAGCCACACCACAAGCCATGCCCACCAGCCAATCAGGAGCTGGGGCGGAGCCAGCCAGTGAGTGCATGGCCTGAGCCAGGGGGCAGGGCCGAGGTGGCCAGGACTGTGGGGGGCGGGGCCAAGGCAGCCAGGGCCATGGGGGGCAGGGCCAGGGCAACCACAGCCATGGAGGGTGAGGCTAGGGTGGCCACAGTCATGGGGGGTTGGGCCAAGGTGGCCAGAGCCAGGGGTGGGGGTGGGGCTGAGGCAGCCAGGGCCTGGGGTGGGGGGTTGGGGCCGAGGCGGCCAGGGCTGGGAGTGGCAGGGCTGAGGCAGCCAGCATGTGCTGGCCAGGGAGAAGACCTGGGCCAGGGGGGTGGGGCCAAGGCTGGGGCAAAGGTCCAGGCCAGAGGGGGGCGTGGCTGGGGTGAAGCCAGCCATCAGCCCCATTGCAGGGTGATTGATAGCTGGGTGCCCAAGGCCTAAAGCCTCAGCCAGAGACTTTAGGCCTTGGGCAGTCTGTGGGTGAGTGGTCAGTAGGACATCCCCTGAGGGCTCCCAGTATGTGTGAGGGGGCAGGTTGGGCTGAGGGATCACCCACCCCCAGTGCACAAGTTTTGTGCACCGGGCCCCTAGTTACAAATAAAAATAATTGGCAAAAAATGTGACTGTGGCCCAGCTGGCGTGGTTCAGTGGTTTAACATTGACCTATGAACCAGGAGGTCACCATTCTATTCCAGGACAGGATACCTGTCCAGATTGCAGGCTCAATCCCCAGTAGGGGGGGGGGCGGTGCAGGAGGCAGCTGATCCATGATTTGATAGTTATCTCTCATCATTGATTTTTCTTTCTCTCTCTACCCCTCCCTCACCTTCTGAAATCAATAAAAAAATATATATATATTTTTAATGTGACTGTGCAAAGCAATTTGGGCACTGACACTACTGATCTAATTTGGACTCATCCCTCTCTGCCTGGCAGATTGCTGCACAGCTCCTTTCCCAGTTAGTTTGGATCTACGAATGTAAAAGATAGTTTACATCGTTTGGAAAAAAAATTTTTCTTCTGCAATCAAAGGTGAAATTAGGACAATGTCCTTGCAATTTTTCTGGTTTTTTTACTTGTTAAGTGGGCATAAAGACAAATTCATAAGGAAGTATGTGTTTGTCAAAATCAAAACTATATCTATAAAACGTGGAGTTTTGCTGTATTTATACCTCAACGAGCCTGACTTTATATATATCTACACTAATAAAAGAAAAAGATGCAAATTGACTGCCACTTCACGAAGCCCATCAACCAATCAGGAGTGAGTATACAAATGAACTCGACAAAGATGGTGGGTTAATTTTCATATGCAGGCGCTGTGCAGCAGGGGCCAGGGGGGTGAGGCAGGAACATCCACCACTTGTTCCTGCCCTGAGGCTGCTTGTACGTGTACTGGCACCAAGCAGCCTGCGTCCTGGGGACAAGTGTCCTTGGGAGCCAAGCTGGTCTGAGCCTGTAGGCCCAAGTGTAGGCCTAGGGTAGCCAGGGGCAGGGCGGGAACATCCCTGGGATCCAGGCACGTGCAAGCAGCCAAGGGCAGGGTGGTAATGTCCCCCCACGTGAATGAGCAGATAGCAGGGTCCTGCTTGCTTCTGGTCATGGCAGCAAAGGGCAAGCAGTCCCCCACAGGGCCCCCACAGAGAGCAGACACCAGCGCCTGTTGTGGCGTCAAGCAGACAGGTCCACAGAGAGCAGAGGACCACCAGGAGCAGGCCTAAGCCATCAGTAGGACATCCCCTGAGGGCTCCCAGATTGGAGAGGGTGCAGGTCGGGCTGAGGGATCCCCCTGCCCCTTGCACAATATATATATTGATTGATTACAGAGAGGAGAGAGAGGGAAAGAGGAACATCAATGATGAAACAGAATAATTGATTGGCTGCCTTCTGCATGCCCCCTACTGGGGATCGAGCCCACAACCTGGGCATGTGCCCTTGACCAGAATTAAACCTGGAACCCTTCAATCAGCAGGCCGATGCTCCATCTACTGAGCCAAACCAGCCAGGGCAACAAGCCTGACATTTTAAATAGAAAGTCTTCTATTTTTTAATAAGCAATCTTAACTGGGAAGATTAATTTCTAATGTAGGTTAACTTTTTTAAACAAATAATATAACTTAGATAACTTGTTGAGATAGTTAAAGAACAAAATTATACTTTAAAAAGTCTTCTCTGTTTTAGGGGAGAAATTTCTGTGCTGGAAGTAACATTAAACACTAGCTCAGCCAAATTATGCAATAAGGAAATCTGTTTCTCAAAAGTATTACAGCTTCAGGTGCAGTTAAGTTGGTGGTCTGGCTATGTGCCCTGAAAGTCTGTTGGTGCATCTATCATTGGGTCAGTAATGAAACGGGCAACAATTCCAGACAACCAGTCTTTCTTTAATCAATTTCTTAAGAGCAAGAAAACCTTTCCTACATGCCCCCACACAACCTGCCCTTCAATGGACTTCCCTTTCAATGAACTTCCCTTTCAATGGACTTCCCTTTCGATTTTACCGTTCAGAATTACATCATGTGCTTTTTTTTCTTGGTTGGTTAAGAAATAAACTTACCCTCCTAACATTTTAGGTATACCAGTAGCATATTATTAACTATTTGCATGGTGTCGTACAGCAGATTTCTAGAACTTTTCATCTTGCATGACTGAAACACTATACCCACTGAACAAGACATCTCCCCAAGACCCTGCAATCACCATTCTGCTTTGTTTATGGGTTTGATTACTTCAGGTATACCTCCTGTGAGTGGAATCACAGAGTATTTTGCGTGTGTGTTTGGTTTATCTCACTTAGCATAATGATCTCCAGGTTCATCTGTGTTGCGTATGTCACATTGTTTATTTATTCATCCATAGATGGACAGTTGGGTTGCTTCTACATGGTAGCTATTGTGAATAATGCTGCAATGAATAAGGGGGTGCAAATATCTCTTCCAGATTCTGTTTTCAGACATTTTTTTATATACCCAAAAGTGGCATGGCTGGTCTATGTATATAGTAGTTGTATTTTTAATTTTTTGAGGCACGTCCATAGTCTTTTCCATAGTAGCTATGTCTTCTCACAATCCCACCAACAGTACACAGTTTCTCCACATCATGGCCAGCATTTGTTTTTCTAGGTGTTTTTTAAGTATCACATGATCCCACTCGTTTGTGGAATCTAACGAACAAAATAAACTGATGAACAAAATGGATCCAAAAACATAGAACCATGGACAGACATGAATCTCAAAAGAAAGGTTGCGGGGGAGGTGATTAACTGGGGAACTTATATGCACAGCCCACGGACACAGACAACAATGTGGTGAAGGTCTTGGATGAGCGGCTGTGCGGTGGAAGAGGTCAATGGGAAAAATAATTGGAGGGACATCTATAATACTTTCAACAATAAAAATAAAATTTAAAAAATATGCTATAGCCATAGTGAGCGTGAGGTATTAGCTTATTGTGGTTTCGATTTGCATTTTCCTGATAATTAATGATGTTGAACATCTTTCCATGTGCTTATAAGCCTTTGGTACATTTTGTTTGGAGAAATATCTATTCAAATCCTTAGCACAATTTTTAATTGGGTCATTTGGGCTTTTTATTGTTAAGCTGTAGGAGTACTTTACATATTCTGAACATTAAATCTTTATTCAATATAGGGTTTGCAAATATCCTCTCTGATTCCATGGGTTGCCTGTTCACTCTGTTGATTGTCATGCTCATTCTTAAACCACTAGCACAGGGGGTGGGATTACTACACTTTGGAAAACCAGTAATCACCTGCATATAAAGGTTGTTGGGAAATCTATCATGTAGGCAGCAGGATCCAGCTACTTCAATTTTGTATCTCCTCTGAATTTCAAATAGAGAGAACAGTATTTTAAAGGCAATTATTGAAGGTTTTACTCAAGAAGATGTATGTGCACAGCCCTGGGATAAGTGAGGGCATTGAACAGAGCCTTTCAAAGGTGTGGCATAAATTACTGGGTGGATAGGTGTGGTCAGTGAATATGTGTGGACATAGGTTTGTAAATTGTAAGTAAAGGTGACTATGTATGAGCAAGGTGTGTATGTGTGTAAAGTGATAAATAAGGGAGTGACAGAGCAAAGTGCAGAGGAGGCAAAGGACAGGATGAATCTCCATCAAAAACACTTCTCCATGTTACTTTATTTTATATGTACAGGACATAAACCCATTATCAAAGATGTTGCAAATATTTTTTCTAGTTTGTACTTTGCCTTTTAATTTTGTTAATGGTAGAGTTTTATTAAGTAACAAAACTTATTTGTGTGTTTTTTAAATTAACAGGAGCCTTCTTTCCCTTTAATGTTCACTAAAAAATGCTACAATTTACACATAAGGAATATTAAAGCAAATAAAAAAATGCCCACAAACTCAACACTCAGAATAACCTCCTTTACAACTCAGTCTACAATTCAGATCCAAAAAACAGATTGGCACAGATATTGTACATCACTGCACACCTCTCTCTGGATACGTGGTCTCAGAGCCAACTGATGATCGTACAAATTGGGTAGATACTTCCTGCAAGGCAATTTGTAATGATTATCAGTAATTTCAAAACTTCATTCCACCAAATCTATTTAAGAATATGTCTATGATCCAGTCTATAATGTAAAATATATTATTATTTAAGTATTGTTTGCACTAACAAAAATGAGGAAACAAATAGTATGGCAATAGGTAACGAAAATGCAAACTAATCATACAACTGAATGCTCTGTGGCCATCAGAAATGGTGATGGTGTTGGTGCCTGGCCAGTTGTGGCTCAGAGATTGAGCATTGACCTATGAAATAGGAAGTCACAGTTCAATTTCCAGTCAGAACACATGCCCGAATTGTGAGCTCAATATCTCATCATTGATGTTTCTATCTCTCTCTGCTTCTCCCTTTATCTCTGAAATTAATATATATATATATATATTAAATGTTTTTGACTTAGAATAGTTAATAAAAAGATGTTCACTCTAGCCGAGACTGGTTTGGCTCAGTGGATAGAGCGTTGGACTGCGGACTGAAGGGTCCCGGGTTCGATTCCGGGAAGGGCATGTACCTTGGCTGCGGGCACATCCCCAGTAGGGGGCATGCAAGAGGCAGCTGATCGATGTCTCTCTCTCATCGATGTTTCTGACTTTCTATCCCTCTCCCTTCCGCTCTGTAAAAAATAAATAAAATATATATAAAAAAAGATAAAAGTGGCAAAAAAAAGATGTTCACTCTATGTATTTATTAATTTAAAAAGCAAGCTATAAAATAGTATATGTAAAATAATCCTATTTTTAAGCATAGAAAACAGCCTAGAAAGGTAAACACCAACACATTCACAATGATTTTCTCTGAGTGGGAGGTGATTTTTCTTCTTTTTACTTGTAGCTTACAAATATTAATATACATGCATTATTTTATTTTTTAAAACCTCCCATATATTCTATTATTAAAGATTAATTTCAAGTAAAAAAAATGTCCCATTGCAAAATGCTAGTGTTTTGCAGTGTTTATGTTTTAATCAAATTGCTTCTAACAAGTATAATAGGTCTTCCCCATCTGACAGACAGGAGTTTCAATGGGGCTTTGTGGTGATTTTAAGGCTCAGAGTCTCTGCAAAGAGGGCTAGACTCTGAAGCAGGGACTTTCAACAGTCACAGAAGCACAAGAAACGTAAGGGCCTATGGCAGCTGCTTCCAGAACCTGGAAGAACAGAAACAAAAAGAAGCCTTCAGAGGCCCTTAAGATAAATTTCTGAATTTTTATCTCAATGTGGTTAAAAATCCCATCTCACGCAACCTTTGGTTTGCCAGTCCATATCCAGTACATTGCCTGAGCTCAGGCAGAGAGCTCTGAGTCCGTGAGTTCCAATGACACTTCTGCTATAAAGAATTTGTTGCACAGCATTGATAAAGAATAATAAAATATACAGTACTTTTATTGCCAATTTTATATAGACAACTAAGTCTCAATGAAAACTTTTGCTGTTTTTTGAGAAAAATTTTTATCCAAAGCTAACCCAATAAATGTATTATTAAATCTGATATGTGGTTTAAACTATTACTCATTCTCAAAAGGGAGTTTCAATAAACTAAAACTTATTTCCACTTCAGAACTACTGATTGCAATGATTTCCCCCCCTCAGCTTTTTGCATAATTGCAAGGATTAAAGCATTGTTTAATTCTATATTATCTGCAAAAATCCTGAAAGTCATTCAAATCAACTTCATGTTTTAAAATTAAACTTAAATGATAAGTGATTATGGTGAAAATAGTTCTACCTTTTGCAACAGCAGGCTGGACCTGGAGAGTATTATGCTAAGTGAAATAAGCCAGTCAAAGATATTCCATTCAAATGGTCCTAATGAATCAGAATAATTTTTAATTCCAGAGGAATGTTTCCTTAAATTTATGTAATTCACTATGCAATAGCTACAGACATAGCACACTTTTCATTTTAATCTACATTATTAACATATTCTCTAACATGTCAACTCCAAGTCCAAAATAGAAAAGCAACAAAACAATAAGTCAGTTTCTTCTTTGCAAGTACAAGTTGATTTCCTTGATATAAATATTCCCACCATGGCCAATTTTAAGCTACTAACATTATATGGCTAGGCCTGGGGGTTGGGAATTAATGACCAGCAGTACCCCATTACACAGTTATGTAAGTGCCGAAGTGAGGCATTTTGAGTATTTATTACCTTCACTTTCAGAAAGTTAAAAAAATTAATTTGTAATATTGACAGTGTTTAACAAGGGGGTAGTGAAATTCCTGAAACTTGGCTCTTACTAGCCAGCTGCCACACAGCACTGGTGCAGGGCACAGCTCTGTAAGTCCTCAGAAGTGTCTGGTAGGGCAATACTTCCAATGCAATGTCAAATATTAATCTGCGTGTGCATTTAATACTGTTGCTATTGGCTCCTGACTGCTTTAGCTAAGGTAATTCTTTCTAACACTGAAAAGCGCATATTTCAGAGAAGGCCTTTCTGGAGCCAATGGGAAAGCTGCCTACACTGCTGGACGTGTTTGTAGTTGGTTACTATTGCCAGGGACCAAGAGGGCAATGGGATTAATCTGCTATTACAGTCTGTACTTCCAGATCTTTCCTCTGGCCACCCCACAAGGACACCCTCCTCAGAAGCACCAGCTTCTACCTCTAAGACCTCACCTTAAGATGCAGGCAATGTAACGTTACACAGTCTTAATTCTGCTGTTAAAAAATAGAAAAGTTCTTAATCTGCATCATTCTATTAGCTCTCACCCCGCCCTGCCCCCAGGCTGAGAATAACTGTCAAGTTTATTTTTATAAAATACCTTTTGGTGGCAAAAAATTTTAAAATGATGTTTAGAAATTAACAAATATGGTAGAGAAAATTATTTAATAATAGAAAAGTATGTTCTTAATATTAAGATTTTTAAAAGTATACAGAAATGATTATTGGATTTCCCCCATTGAAACTATTGGTATATCTTTGACTGGCTTATTTCACTTAGCATAATACTTTCCAGGTCCAACCTGCTGTCGCAAAAGGTAAGATTTCCTTCTTTTTTATGGCTGGATAAAATGTACCACAGCTACTTTATCCACTCACCTACTAATGGGCACTTGGGCTGCTTCCAAATCTCAGCTACTGTAAACAACACTGTGTATATTCCCAGAAGAAGACTTGCTGGGTCATAAGCAGTTTCTTTTTTGAGGAAACTTCATGCTGCTTTACAGTGGCTGGTTCAATCTGCATTTTTACCAACAGTGCACGAGGGTTCCTTTTTTTCCACATCCTCACCAACAGTTTGTTGATTTGTTGATGATAGCCATTCTGCTAGTATCATATGATTTCACTTATATGTGGAATCTAATGAACAAAATAAACTCACAAAGTGCAGAAAGACTCCTGGGTACAGAGAACAGACTGCTGTCAAAGGGGAAGGGATTGAGGGCTTAGTGAGGAGGGATTAAGCAAAGGAAAAAAAATAGACTCATGGACATAGACAACAGTATGATGATTGCCAGAGGTAACAGGAGAAGGGGGGTAAACCACGGTAAAGGGGGGATAAATGGTGATAGAAGGAGACTTGACTTGGGGTCGTAAACACACAATATAATGTATAGATGAGGTATTACAGAATTGTATTCCTGAAGCCTATGTAATTTTAATAGCCAATGTCACCCAGTAAATTCAATATAAAAATAAAGAAAGAAACGATTAGTATAGACCAGTAGTAGTAGGCAAACCGCGGCTCGCGAGCCACATGCAGCTCTTTGGCCCCTTGAGTGTGGCTCTTACACAAAATACCGCAGCCTGGGTGAGTCTATTTTGAAGAAGTGGCATTAGAAGAAGTTTAAGTTTAAAAAATTTGGCTCTCAAAAGAAATATCAATCGTTGATATTTGGCTCTGTTGACTAATGAGTTTGCCAACCACTGGTATAGACTCATAGAATATTAAGCTCTCTAATATACCTGGTATCTTCAGCTTCCCAAAGAATTAGGTGCCCCTAAACTTCTGTCATTTGCCAAGAGAAAAGCTTCCTCTGTTTTTCCTTTTTCTCTGAGAAAGTTTGATCTAATTTAAAGTTATCCATCCACTTTAGTAAAATGAACACAAGTTGTTTCATAGAACAGTAATGCTAAAACATGCAGTGTAATTGAAGATAAAATATCCATAGCTCTTCTGTTAATATGTTTTAAATGAAGATAGTTAAATTGATTTTCCCATATAAAGTCTTAGATACTTGACAAACCATTGCTCTAATATATTAACTACAAATGTAAAATACTCACATGTAGATACACATACACACACATATATTCTCCAAAATCTGCTTCCGGGTTACTGTTGATCATCCATCTAGCTAAAAGCCTCATAAAGGAAGGAATGGGTCAAAAGGAATCTGTTTAGTAGTCATGTGGCTATTTAAATTGCAATTAAAAATTTAGCTCCGCAGTTCAGGTGCCCTATAAACATATAATTAGTGACTACTGTTTTAGATGACACAGATATAGAATATTTCCAGTATGGTAGAAAGTTCTATGGGACAGCTGTGGTTCATTATTTATTATTATCAACAGGAAACAGTTAAACACTTTACATGCAATTAGATTAGTGTAACATACACATTAGAGTTAAAAAAAAAGTTGAGACTTTAATCTGGTAAATGTTGTTACACATTTCTACTAGCGGTGTGAGACCTGTGATTAATTCACCTGCAGGAAATGGTGAAACAACTGTAGTTACTTATAGTAGCTAGACTACTTCCTTCCACCACTTCTCTGAGCACGGAAGTTCAGCATGGATACTACACCATAGCTATAAACCCATAGCTCTCGCCCTCACGCATGCTGCTAGCACGACCCTCAGTCATGTGGGCATTGCTGCGTAACCCCTGTGGTCTTTTGCTATGATTTAATAAATTATTAGGACACATCACACAGGATTCTAGCTCCCCAGAATGTCCATGCCAGTTAGGAATCCCTATTTTTAACTAGCATTGCCGCTTGAGTGTTCTGTTGCCCAGTTTCTTTAAACAACTTCGGGAATGCAGTGTCCATACCTCAGATTCTGCGATTTGAAGGTATAAGGATACAAATGAGTTCTTATTCCATGGGGGGTTTTATTTGGTTCAAAATTAAAATAGACACAAAAAGTGGACTCTTCTTCATTCTCATATATATTTGAGAATGAAGGGCATGAGCATCACTCTGACAATGGCTGATACCTATGAGCTTTGGAGAGTTTTTCTACCTCTAACATTCTTTTTCTGCAGCCTCCCTTTTGCCTAATTCCTCAAAAAGCAGCACAATGAAGAAGAAAAAAAGAACTCGGCTTAGTATCTTTATAGTTAGTTTATGTTTTAAAACACCTCTGCTTCAGAGTTAGGTAGATCAAGGGTCAAAGACCTGGTGTGTAACTTGCCAAAAATTACTTAAGCCTCAATTTCCTCATCTATAAAATGTGGGTAACTGCATTTCCTTTGGAAAGCCATGTTCTTTTCGTGCAACATCAAAAGGAAGTATCTAGTACAATACTTGGTACGTGCCCAGAACTTAGTGGCTTATTTCTCTCATTCTCTACCTTGTCCATTCATGTCTATTGGAATATCCAAACCGTAAAAGTAAATTCATCTCTTGTCAAGGTGTTAGTATTCTTTTCCTGAAACAAATTCTTAGCCCATGAATAGAGATATCCACGTCATGTGGATAAACATTTGAAAGCTAGCTTTGCGTCAGCTTTGTCATTGTGCATGCCCTCTGGCTATTGTTACTGGAGAGAGTGAGGCACCAGGCCCAGGTTTCACAGAGTTCCTTTTGGTCATCTTACTGGGCAATGGGGAAGAGACTCTGAAGAAGCCATTCTGCACACAGGAGCCCATCCCAGGGGAGTCATCCTTCCTCAGGATGACTCAGCCACTGCTACCCAAAAGCTTTATCTTAAAATCAGAATTCTAGGGGGCTTTTTAGCAGGGGTTAGCTATCTACTACTGCCCAAGGGCCAAATCTGTCCCACTTCCTGTTTTTGTACCAGGTAGCTAAAGAAAATACTACATATTTGAATAGTAGAAATAAAAAGAAAAGAATAATGTTTCATGACACATGAAAATTGTATGAAATTCAAATTTTGGTGTCATACACAAAGCTGTGGTTGGAATACAGCCACACCCATTCATTTGTATATTATCTATGGATGCCACAGTGGCTGAATTCAGTAGTTGCTGCAGAGGCCATAAGGCCACAATGTACTTGCTGCTCAGGCTTGTACCATGTTTACTGCCCCCTAGGGTAAAGCACAGTCTCCAGCGCCAGTCTGTCAGCACAGTTCAGCTCCGTGTGGCTTCCACATAGTTCAGCTCTGTGTGGCTTCCACTTGGGCAAGCTCTCTCAGCTCTTCAACCGAGAATGACGATAGCATTTATCTCATGTGGCTTTATGAGAATTAAGCAAATATGTAAAGTGCTTAGAAGAGGATCTAGGACATATTAAATCTGTTGTTGGTATTATTATCTGTTGTTGGTATTATTATCTGGTACAAAACTACAGTTTTGTGTTTTTTTTTTCATGAACAAAAGTAGCAGCAACAGCTTACCAATTTGTTATCAATAATGATAAAATTTTCATTTGTAGCACCCCAGTAAATAAATTCTTTAGCAAAGGGGGAGTAGAAAGAAGTCTAAAGTCAACTGAAATGACAATTAGCATAGTTGCTATCCACAGAGCTAATTCTGCATTCTTACAGATATTTTATATTCTATATTTGTCTTTCAAACTTGAGCCTTAAAAAAGCTTATACTCAACATTGAGTTTAGCCCTCACCATCCATCTATTCTTTTTAGTAACTACTTTTAGTTACGTCTTTCTGAAGAAACACACATTGAAACAGAGGCCAAGGAACAGAATAAAGAGCAGAGGAATACATTCATACATACACTGTCAACTGATCTTTGACAGAAGTGGCAAAAATACACAATGGAAAAAAGGATTGTCTCTTCAACAAATAGTGCTGGGAAAACTGAATATTCATATGCAAAAGAATGAAATTATACCCTTATTTTACACCATCCACATAAATCAGCTCAAAATGAACTAAACACATAAATGTAAGACCTACAACTGTAAAACTCCAAGAAGAAAACATAGGGGATGCTTCATGACATTGGCTTTGCCAGTGGTTTATGGCTATGACACCTAAAGCACAGGCAACAAAATAAAAACAAACAAGTGGGACTTCATAAAATTTAAAAGTTTCTGCACAACAAAGGAAACAACAGTCTGAAAAGGCAACCCATGGAATGGGAAAAAATAGAGTTAGTCTCCCAGATATATGAGGGACACCTGCAACACAATAGAAATAAAACTAATAATCTGATTTTTAAAATGGGCTAAGAACTTAGACATTTCTCCAATGAAGACCTCCAAATGGCCAACATATACAATATATATGAAAAAGGGCTCAAAGTAACCATCAAGGAAATGCAGATGAAAGCCACAATGAAATATAACCTAACGCCTGTCAGAATAGTTATTAAAAAAAAAAAAAAGTCAACAAGTGTTGGCAAGTATGTGGAGAAACTGAAACTCTTGCACCTGTTGGTGGGAATGTGGAATGGTGCAGCCACTGTACCACACAATATGGAAGTTCCTCAAAACTTGAAAGTAAAGCATTATGTTCCAGCAATCCCATAATGGATCCAGCCTTAAAAAAAGAAAATCCCGTCATATGCTACAACATAGATGAACTCCAAGGACACTATGCTAAGAAAAATAAGTCGATCATAAAAGGACAAATACTGCATGGTTCCAATTATACGAAAAAGGAAATTCCAATTATATAATTAAAGTGGAAAGTAAAAAGGGGCTGGAGTTAGAAAGAAATGTGCAGTGGGTATGGAACAATGAGGAGTTGCTCAATGGGTACAGAGTTTCAGTCATGCGAGACAAAAAGGTTCTCGCTTTGGCAGTGGCAGTATCACAGCCAATGGGGGTTATCTGAGGTGTGATTATCACTAATTGAAAATGTTTCCCAATACACCTCAGTGACGACTTGAAATATAGCCAGCATTGGCAATTTTTGACAGTCTCTATGGATACTGGACTAACTAAATAAATGAAAGGGTCCTAAAGACTTGGTAAACACTGTGCATGTAGTTAACAATATTCTGCCGTACAAATAAAATTTTGTTAAGAGGGTAGATATCATATTAAGTATTCTTACACACACACACACACACACACACACACACACACACATACACACAAAAAGTAGGGAAAAAAAAACACCTGACAGAGGCCAGGGGACTCATAAAATGCCTAATCTATCTCGATATTTGCTATGGCATTTGAAAACAGTAATCTACTTTCTGAATCAAAAACACAGAACAGGTAATAATATAGTTTATTTGAGAGAACAGGGACTATTCGATTTTTTTCCTCATAATTCAGGACTTTCATTGTTGGAGTTTGGGTATCCAAAAAGAGGGTTGAAGGAAATTTATGCAGAAGAGAGAAACAATGACCCCAGTGCAAGACCGCCCAGGAACTTGGCATGGAGGAACCCTGTCCACAGGGGTGAATAAGCACAGAACCCCGCTCAGCAGAGGGCCCCATGTGTGCAATGTTGTGGACTCTCAATTTTTCTGTGCAACCTCCTCAGCAAATACTGTGAATCTTGCTCGTGAATGCATTTCCAGAACATAAACAAACCAGAAAGCCATTCTGCCAAAAAACAAGTCAAACAAACAACTTCAGACTGAGCAACTGGCGGAAAGAAAACCATCTCCTGCTTTTCTTAAGGTGCAAGAGAAGTTCCCATCTCTCACCTTCCTGAATATTTTTACCAGCACACTCTTCGCTTGCCCTAAAACTTTTCTTGCATGAATAGCAGCTGAGCCATTTTGAAGAGAGGATTTCTTTGGCCTGATTCATCCAGACATTAATTCAAACTCACTTTCTATGGAAGATCTGGGTCTGGCTGCCCCGCCCAGGACCAGCCCTCTGCCCTCCCCAGGGCGTATCTTGCTACGCCCAGCTTAACCCCAGATGCCAATGTCCCCTGGCAGGAAACGCGCCGTGGTTTTTCACCAGTGAAACCTGCAACCGCACATCGAACGCTCCCTGGCACCCAGTTCCTGAAGTTTATCCCTGTTTCCGCAAAAGCGCCTTCACATTTTGATCTTCCCACGACGCCTCCTTCCCCACAAGCACCTAAGAGCTGCCCTCATGTCCTCAGCGCCTCCCCGCGATGCTGCACTCTGCTTAGAGCCGGCCCGCCCTTCCAATAAAGTTATTTAAAAAAAAAATTTTTTTTTTAATCAGAAATCAGCCAAATAGGAAGGAAAAAAGAATTCCCGGGGCCCTGTGTTGATGCTGGACTGTACCATTAGTTCCGCGGGGGTGGGTGGGGGAGAGCGCCGGGTGTGAATTACTTCGCGGGTCTTAAGTCACTCCGCGGACGGGTCTCTGAGGACGCACGGCCTGAGCATCGGACGCATAAAGTCGGGGGCGGGCGCGGCCGGGAGGCCGAGGCCGCTGCGGGTCCCGTGCGCTGGGCCACTCCCGGGCGCGTCCCCCGGCCGCATGGTGCGATCCGGGGCGGGCGGGCGGTGACGGGCAGGTCGCGGGGCGGCGGCGGCGCAGTCTGCACCATGGCTTACCCTGGGCACCCCGGGCACCCCGGGCACCCCGGGCACCCCGGCGCCGGCGGCGGGTACTACTCAGGTGGGGTAAGTGCAGCCCGCGCGACCTTTGGGCACCGGGGACGCCAGAGACCACCCTTGGCGACTGTGCCGGGGCGGCTCCCGGCGCCTCCCGCCCCGGCTTCTGCCTGCCCGCTGCCTCGCCCAGCCCTTTCGGCCTGTTTCTCTGGCTCCCTCCTTCTCTCCCCCCCCCCCCCCGCCTCCCCACGGGCGGCTGGCTGCGCGGGGCCACGGCGCGGGAGGATCGAGACCCCAGAAGCCCACCCGGGACTCTCGGATGCGGGGCGTGAAGTTGTGCAAATGGGGTGTTGGCTTCCTCCCCCTCCCTCTGTGTTTTCCCTACGAGCTACAGCCATTTTAACCTAGAATGGACCAGAGATCTACTTCTTTCTGTAAAAGAAAGGGGGTGGGGGGGTGGGGGAACAGGTCAGGAAAGATCGCCCGAGTCCAAGGGCCCCCTCCCCCGCGTCCGGGATGCGCGCTGTCCTGGGAACTGTTTCCGAGACAGAGTGTTCCCTCCCCGGCCAGTAGCCCAATCCTGACACACCTTACCTACCCTTCCTGGCTGCACCTGTCCCCAAAAATAAACTGAAGTTTGCTTTAAGTTGCTTGCCTAGGTTGCATGTACTTCAGTGACCTGAAGGTTAAAGGGGGAGTTTAAGTTGCTTCGCTTACACCGATGCCACGTCAGGACCATTCGTTTTGGTCCAAGCCTCCCGTTTGCAAGTTCTGCTGGAGTGAACCTGGAAGGAAGGGGTAGAGGGGGTGCAGCGGGAGTGTGCGGCCCTGGGGAGGTCAAGGATGGGAAGGGCGGGCCATCGCTTGGCTTTGCACAGAGCCACTCAGTGGGGAGGGAATGAAACTTGGTTCAGTGGAATAAATGATGCTGAATTTGTGTTTTCTGTTTTGCAGTATGGAGGGGCCCCGGGAGGGCCTACGTTTCCCGGACAGACGCAGGACCCGCTGTATGGTTACTTTGCCGCAGTAGCCGGACAGGTTAGCTTTCCCCTTTCATATTAAGAATCATGAGACTCTACATTTGTATTAGTCTTTGTGACAGTGGCCAGAAAAAGGGCCTTTCCTCTGGAAAAGAATCCCTTTGCTTCTGCTAAAGAAACAAGAGGGGGAACTTCTTAGTTACTTATTTCTGAATATTCGGAACACATTAAGACAAAGTGTTCCTGGTGTTGACCTTAGTTCCCCTCAAAGCTAAACTTGCGATTGAATTGGGGTCCGATCGAACACAAGAGGGGATTATTAATACCCTTGGGAGGTCTGTGAGGTAGAAAGATGTCTTTAGACCTGAGTTGTCAGGGTCCACGGTGGTTTCCAGAGAAGAAATTGCCAATCTGGTGACTATAAACCCCTGTTTGTACAACTTAAAGGCATGATGTAGTAGAATTCTACAGCCAGATTCTAATGGGTACTTTCTTTGGGTTTGAGCTCAATTGTTAACCAGTTACACCCTTAGGAAATAGGTATTTACAGTAAAAACCCGCCAGCTTCAAAGTAAGAAAGGTACTACTGTCTTCTTACTATCAGGAAGTTGATCTTGTGAACAGTTTAGTTTCACTTTGATGGAGGTGCTGTTGCTAAGTCAGCCTTCCCTGTCCTTATTAGGTGCTATGGCCTGTTTGCCCACATCTTTCACTTCTTTCAATTCTGAGTGGCTTGTCAGGTGTTGGTGGACAGTGAGGGAGGTCACTTCCCCGGTCAGCATGCTGTAGGGGTAACCCATGGCTGTAGGTGTAACTCAGAGGCATTTGCTCATATAAATTCAACTTAGCTTTGTTTTGATCAGAAGCTAGAAATAACGCCGCCTTCATGTGGGAAGGCCGTGGAAAGTATGGGATAAAAGCCCAAGACCAGGTTTTAGAACAGCACTCTAAGAAATTCAGTTTGAGAAATTGAGTGGAAAATTGAGTCTAAAATGGAAAGAGCTTCCCTTGATGTATCTCCTTAATCTGTTAATGATCTGTATCTTTGAAACCACAAGACACAGCAGCGCTCAAGACTCACATTCTTAGATTGCCCGAGCCTCCAGCCCTGTAAGTGACCCCACCTGCTCAGCTTTCAAAGCCTGGCCCGTATCAGCAGACCCCTGGCCTTTCCGATTGTTGACCCTCCTCCCCATTTAGAACTTATAATACCTATGGACTTGAGGAGTTAGGTGTTTTATTTTTAAATCCCTAAAAATAACATTTACTTGGCTTGGGTCAAGGCCAGCCAATGACTAGGCACAGGGAGCCTGTATCTTCCAGATAGATATAGTTAGGATCTGAAGACACCATTCGCCACACTATAAGCAAAGTGAACAGGAAGGCCTCTGTCTGAACCATGCCCTTCACTTAGTGATGTCAGCTGTGTGCCCTGCTTTCCCCTACCAAAGCAACTACATAAATTATTTTATTTTCTAATGCTTAATTCTGGCCCTTTCCTAGCTCAGAGTGACACAAGAGAAGTTCAAGTCAGAAACTCATTCATTCATTTGAAAATATCAAGTATCAATGAAAGAAATAGAATTCACCTCAGTGTTTTAATAAGAGGAGAACCTTACCCTTGAGAGTGTTTGTGCCAAATCTAATTCAGGAATTTAGAGGAAATCATGAGAAGTTACTGGTAATAATAAAGTATAGGTATAAGCAGCTTTCCGACTTTGACAATTCTTCTGTAATAATTATTTAAAATGGTCTGAAATTGATATTAAAAATCCATTTTTTTTTGTTATGGCCCTAATTATCCATTTGAGGAAGATTTGCCTTTATTTCATCATAAAATTATTTTTGGAAGTAGGATGAAGAGAAGAATGCCTACTTTTGAGATGTATTTTAATAAAACTTTCGTGTACTCATTTTCTTGGTTATTATTGCTACACTGAATACTGAAAGTACACAGAGAACTGGATGGCACATACGACTATTGTGATTTCTCTTCCTGTTTTTGTTTTCAAAAGGACGGCCAAATAGACGCTGATGAATTGCAGAAATGCCTGACAGAGTCAGGCATCGCTGGAGGATACAAACGTAAGTCTCTCTAGCAGTGCTCTCGTGTTCCAAATTTTAGCTGTCGCTTACGATGACAGCCTTCAGGGAAACCGAGCTTTCCCAATCCCCCAACATTTAGAATTTCAAAAGCTTAATTCAGTTTATTATTTCAAAGCGTGAATTTGAATGCAGTTCTTAATAAATCACTCCACACCACCTGCCAATTTAGTGGGTTGCATAGATTTGGGTTCCATATACTTGGGTTCACAGGAACCATGCGCAGCAGAAACAGTTCCCGTGGCCTCCTTCACAGGGGTGCGTTCAGTGCTGAAATGAAACCTTCCAGCTTAGGTGTCTTTCGTGAGAGGAGAATGTCTGCCTATAGAAAAGTTTCATGAGTTTATTTAAGCCAAAATGTTGAGGACATGCCGGAAGCAAAATCTCAACAAATGGAGAAAATGCTCCAGAAGTTGGCAGTTTTGTATTTGGAATCAAGGGGGCCAACGTAAGAAAGGTACATGAAGTCCACTGGTGGTCGATTAAGGAGGCGGGAGAAAGCAAAGCGGGGAAAGCTCTAGGGTTGGGTAAAAAGCAGAATGGAGAAGCACATGGTTTTCCCTTGGTGGGTACGTGATAGTTAATAATTAGCTATTAACTAATAATTTCTAATTAATAATTAGCTAATAATTAGCACCTAGAGCTGGTATGTGGGAAATTAGGTAACGTTGAGGGGTGCCGAGTCTCGTGCTCTGGGTGCTGTGGTCCCTGGGGCTGTGCCTCTCAGGCTCGGGAAAGAAAATTACTCTGACATTTCAAAGCTATGTTATCCTAGATGCTTCACAGTGGACTGGGCACTTGGTGTAAAGATTGACCTTTGCTAAGGAAGATACAGGCCTGGGAGGTGATTACCCCCAGGGCTTGCCCAGGTAGGAATTTATGACCACACCATCCTGTGTGGTCACTTTCGGTCACTGAGTGTGCCAGGCCTGGCCACGTGGCTCCCTGATAGCCTGTGATGGTCCCTTTCCTTTTACTATCGCTAACGTACTATTTGCCATGAGCTGACTTTGTCCCGAGCCTGGTGGCTCTCAGGGCTTTGAGTGGCTTGGTCCCCTGGTGGCCTGCCTGCCCTCCTGGTTCTGAGTGGCGGGTCCTGTTGTCCACCCCTAGTCTTCAAGGAGCCAGGTCTGCATTCCTGTCCCAGCATGCTGCTGGCAACACGAATATTTGCCATGACATTCCCAGGTGTTTCCTCTTTCCACTTCAGAGTATGTGTTTGGGCTAAGACATTCCCTTCCTAACCTGTAAGTCTGTCCACAAGTCCTCCTTCCCCTCCTCCACAGTTCCTCATAGTGCTTGTAACTTGCACTCACACCGCTGTCCTACCCTTTGAGCTCTGTCTCTAACTGCAGATAGGGAACCATTGCATAGAGGCTGCCTCCTGACCGAGTTCTTTTATTTTTTTAAATATATATGTATATTTTTTACAGAGAGAGGGATAGAGAGTTAGAGGCATCGATGAGAGAGAAACACTGATTAGCTGCCTCCTTCACACCTCCTACTGGGGATGTGCCTACCGCCAAGGTACATGCCCTTGACCAGAACTGAACCTGGCACCTTTCAGTCCACAGGCCGATGCTCTGTCCAACTGAGCCAAACCGGTTAGGACCTGACCAGGGGTTCTCGTGCCCCTACATGCCTCTCTTCAGATCAGCTCTGGACCATGACAGATACCTGGGGTACACAATAGTGTCCTGACTGAGGTGCCTTAGTTGCCAGCTTCTTTGCCAGTTGTTAATTGAGCAGAACATCAGATCGAAGCCCCCAAAGCCTGGGAAACTGCATTACAATTCCCAAACGAAAGTTCATGCCTGAGGATTTGTAGTGGCATGTTTTTGCTGTTTGACATGGCATATTTACTAGTTGGCGCTCTTTTCAGACTATTTGCACTTCTGGTTTTATCCTTTGTTTCATGTGATTTTCGTCTCCTATTAATATTTCCTAGTTGGGGGAATTAACACAAAGGAGGAAACTTTTACATTTCTGCCATTCAATCTGGTCCTACACAAAAGAAGCACCTGTTGATGAGGGGATTTTTTTTATTTTTTTTTAATCGGAGGCAGTACCTGTACATTGTTAACTGTTAACTTCAAGCCGCTGAGGCTCGTGAACAGTCTAATGACAGGGTTTACCCAGGGGAGCCCCAATACAGGGCACACTGTTGTTCTACACTTGCTTAGTAGAAGAGGTGTGGCAGGCTTTAAATCTATCAGAGTGGCTTGTACGTCCTTGGAGAACGGTCCTTGTAAAAATGGCATCAGAGGAAGTCATACTTCAGGGTGTGTCTTTAGAGAGGACATTTCCTGAGTCATCAGGACCCTGTGAGCTCTGGAGAAGGCATTTCCTGAGTCACCAGGACCATGTGATGGGCTTCGTGTGCTCACTCACTTCATCTGGTGCTGGGGGCTGTACCGAACCAGAGCCATCCTACGTGACAGCTGTCAGACCGAGTTTTGTAATAATGAGATGACACATTCACGGGTCTCTCAAACCCAGATTCCAAACCGAAACAGCACAGGTGGGGCGAGGGGGTCTACTCCGGCCCAGTTCCTACAGGCGCCTTTGTAACCTGTTTAATAGGAAGCAGCCATACCTAGAGGTGGAGTTGATGAGGGCAGTGGCTCATCTGTAAGATAGTCATTCAGCTTCTGTTTTTGCCTCATGTGTAGCTGTTCCTCTGTGCAGCAGGGAAACGGCTGGAGGCAGGGCTCTCCTGGGAGGTGTGTTACACTGTGGATGCCTCCCAGAAGAAAGGGTGTGTAAGCCATGCTAGTAGAATGAACTGGAGAAGGAGAGCAAAGATATATAATTACAGTAAAGATTATTTTGCAATTATGTAAAATGGAATTTGCAATAAAGGCTTTTTCCTGAAGGGGAAATACAAGTAATATTGAATGAGAGTTTCCTCACCCAAACTGATTAGACATCAGCATTGTAGTCCCTAGAATGGTCTGGAATGGGGGATTTTCTGTTCACTTTTGTTCACTGCCCATCACATTCCCTTCCTTTGTAACCCTCACAAAAAAATGACCAGATTTCTGTTCTTGCTCCTCTAAAAATCTGGAGTAGCTCCATGGTGCCTAAAAATAAAAGCTAAACAGTTTAGCAGGAATTCAAGGTAGTGTAGCCTCATTGACAGCTACCTACTTCCTCCCACTTCGCCTGCCTTGGACTTTCCTGCGTCTTTGCTTATGCTGGCCCTAGCTCTATTTGGCTGTCACCAAATGTCCCCCATCTTACTGTCATTCAAGTTTTGGTCTAAATGCTGCTGCTTCTAACGAAGTCTCTCTTACTAGGAAGGAACATCTAAGGCCTCATTGCGTCTACTCCAGAGCAGTCTTATTTAACACAATTCTCACAAGCATGTTTACCTGGTTCCATATATAATCTTATTGTGTATGAACAGAATCAGGCTATTTGAGGTAGGAAGCTGCCATTCAGAGCCTGACATTAAATTTAGGGAAAAGAAAGGAAAATATGATTGGACAAAAAACTAGCAAACTAGCTATTTATTTATAGTCAAGTATGAAAGCACTCCTACCTTCCTACTCACAGTGGTGGATGGAATACATTGTGGTTTGTTCTGGTGAACTGAACTCACTGTGTCATATTTCAAAGGTAAGAAAGTACATAGTATTTTTTAAAGACTGTATTATCGAAAACGTTAAGCCTATCCAAAATAGAGATAATTATAGAGTGAACTTCTCTGTATCCATCACTCAGTTTCAACAGTTATCACTGTACAGCCATTCTTGTTTCAACTCTAACCCTGCCCCGTTTTGCCCTGCAAAAGTGTGTCAATCCTATTCCCAATTAATTTGTATCTAATGTGAATTTTTGAAATTGTATTAATTGGTATGTACTTTCCTTGATTTAACAGCTTTTAATCTGGAGACTTGTCGGCTTATGGTTTCAATGCTGGATGTATCCTTTACCTGGATTGCTGTTTGGAGTATTTTTTCTCGTCAAAAAAATTCCTCCCTGAAAGGAATCCTCTAAGAATCAATACCTGGGAAACACAGTGATAAATGACAAAAAAAAAAAAATTATTTTAAACCCTTAGCTTTTAAGATGGAAATTGGAGAAAGGAAGGGAGCTTAGTAAGATGTTGGTTGCTCAAGAATTCAAGGAAGCAGCCAAGGAGAGCAGGCAGGGAAGGTCTTTCGCTTCAGCAGTGATTGTTCTGTGTGACTCGCACCTGACCTTCAAGCTGTGGAATTTCCACAGCACAGTTGTTGGACTCAGTTTAGCAAGTGCTGACCCTAGGGTATCTTCCATCCCACCTCACTTGCTGAAATGAAAACCGTAGGTCTGGGAGGGCTTACCAAGGGAGTGTGAGGCCCAACAGGACCCCAGGACAGAAGGGTGAGCCACGTAGCCTGGGGCGTCCAGAAAGTACAACCAGTTCCAGTAACAAGAGTGCTTTTTACTTATAGCTCACAATGACCATTCCATTTCCTTGTGATCATATCACATAGATTATCTTCCCTCCCACCATGAAAAGGTAGTCTCAGCTCTTTTCCCAGAGGCCCTGGGACATTTTTAACCTTTGTAGCAGAAAGAACATTGAATTTCCTTATCCTGGATCTTTGATTTAATCATTAGGAAATATTGCCCTAGCCGAAACCAGTTTGGCTCAGTGGATAGAGCGTCGGCCTGCAGACTGAAGGGTCCCAGGTTTGATTCCGGTCAAGGGCATGTATCGTGGCTGTGGGCACATCCCCAGCAGGGGGTGGCAAGAGGCAGCTGATCCATGTTTCTCTCTCATCGATGTTTCTGACTTTCTATCCCTCTCCCTTCCCCTCTGTGAAAAATTCAATAAAATATATTATAAAAAAAGAAAAGAAAATATTGCCCTAAAAAAAAAGATGCTCTAAATCCTTAATTACCGTGCAGAGAGATCTGTCAGGCACAATGGGTTTCAGTGAATTTAAGGAACTCTGGTCTGTACTGAATGGCTGGAGACAGCACTTCACCAGTTTCGACAGCGACAGGAGTGGCACCGTGGATCCTCAAGAACTGCAGAAGGCCCTGACAACAATGGGTGGGTATGGGGAAGAGTCTTCTTTAATTTCTAAATCTGTATTCTAGAAGTGTTGTGCATTAATAGTACCCTCAGTCCTAAAATATTGTGCTTATTTTTAATGATCTTTCTGTCATCCTTTAACTGTTTGGCTGGATGAATTTTCTTCCTTTCAGGATTTCGGTTGAGTCCTCAGGCCGTGAATTCAATTGCAAAACGGTACAGCACCAACGGGAAGATCACCTTTGATGACTACATCGCCTGCTGTGTCAAGCTGCGAGCGCTGACAGGTGTGTTCTTTGAGGCGGTGGTGTCACCATAGACCAAGAAGACACACATTTTTATGACATTTTATTTCTCATAATCTTTTTTTTTCTAACTTAAGTGGCTTTTTAACATTTCCGTTAAACTCATCTAGCAGAATTATTTTTTCAGATAGTTTTTTTCAGATTTGTACATGAGCTGCCATTAGAAAAGCCCTAACAAAATTTTACTGAAATGTTCCAAAACATGACAAACTAATTTTTTGAGCAGAGTATGAGCAGTATCCTGATTTCTCCCTAGTATGTGAAATATCTGAAAAGAGTGAATTACTCATTTGTAGTTCTCATTCCTATTTCCTCCTGATGGAAAGTAATTTAAAATAGTGGTCATCTGTTTCAGGTGTATTTCTTAAATGATGAGACATCAATAATCTCTCTACATTTCTAGTCCTTCTATTTTTTCTCTTCCTTTTGTATATCTTTTCTTGTTGCATTCCTTTTTACTCTTTTTAATATCAGGTTTTATGATTTTTTTTCATCCTAACAAAAATTTGAGGGCAGATTTTTTTTTTAATGAAAGCAAATCCTTTTCAACAGGGTAGAGCTCAGGATATTTTATCACAGCTATAGTGCTGTACACCACCTATTTCCTAGTTAAACAATATCTATGACATTAAGAACTTTGAAATCTGTGCTTTTATCAAAATTAAGAAATGGCCTCAGAAGCCACACAGCTTTTACTGACTTTGGGATAAAGTGTTTTCTTCCAGCTCCACACTGAAAGAGACAGACAGATGGCCAACTTGTGCACATTGTATTACTTTGTTGTTTATTATTTTTACTCATGCAGGTGGCTTTGCTTTGGTGTTTCGGTTATTTTGGCAGGTTGTACAATTTAAATGTTTTTGCAGTGTAAACCCAAAGCCCAAACAATTAACTATTGTGAGTTCATATAATACATATATATAAAATTAAAAAATACATATATTTTTTAATTTACTGTCTTGTTTTACAGACAACTTTCGAAGACGGGATACTGCTCAGCAAGGTGTTGTGAATTTTCCCTATGATGATGTAAGTCTCAGTGAATTCAGAACTGAGTAGCTGCATAAATTGCACACCAAATGGGATGCCCTTTAAAGTTAACTGTTAGGAGCATCTTAAGGATGCCAGAGTGATCCAGGCTTCAGTGATCAGGAGTTACCACTCAAAATTGATTCATTTCACTTATTATTCATCTTACCCATAGAACACTGCTGTGTATTAAAGAGGCCTGGTTCAAAGCCCAGCTTGCCCCACTCTGGCCGGGTCACTCGGACAGGTTTCTGCATTGCTCTGAGCCTGTGTGGGAGAAGAGGAGGAAGTAATACCTTCTTCACCCTGCTGTTGTGAGATTTCAATCAGAAATGTCCTTGAAACGCATCATGCAAGTGTCATATCTGCCTTTGCCTTCATCTCAGTCACTGAGAAAGAACTTTAAGAGCTCAGGACACTATGTGACACACCCATGTCCTTCACGGAGGACATCAGGCACAAACTCCAGGGTTTCTGAAACACCCACACTAAATGAGGTCGGATAAGGCCATGTCACCAACGTGAAGGTAACCAAGGGCCGTCTTTGAACGCATTCATTGGACATACTTAACAAAGCTAGGCAGATGTTTAGTTGTTTCTCCATTTATCTGTCTATCTATCTATCTATCTATCTATCTATCTATTTAGCTTTAAAGCCATTGATTTTTTAAAAACTTACGTTTAGGATAAAGTCATATGATAACTGAATAAACTAAATGTTGCTCCATCACAAAATACAAAGATACACACAAATTCGGCTCAGCAGCTGCCTAATTATGAGTACACTTTGCAAAGGCTCGTGTGTAAATATGTTTATTGCTTCCACTCAAAAATGTGTTCTCTTTCACGTGCAACTTCTCAGGTGACAGTCCCGTCACTGTTTCCAAAGGAGGCAGCCTGTGGAGTGGAAAGTGCACCACCACTGGCCTCAGAGGGCGCCACTTAAGAGATAACCTAAACCTCTCGCTCCTTAGCTTCCTTTTCCTGAAATGGGGGTGGTCAGCGGGGCCTTGCGGGAATGCTGCTCAGATTAGCAGTGCACGGTCCTCACTGGTGTGAGAAGAATGAAAAAGAGAATAGATAAAGAGCCCCGTCTAATGTGTGTGTTTAGTGGTGGAGCAAGTGAACACTTCACAGCACATGCTGATGCTTCTGAGCTGGGTCTCTGAACTGCAGAAGAGTCCGAGCTTGTGTTTCTGTGCACTCGCATGCTACCATTCCAATGATTGATTAAGCAGATTTGAAGGGAGAAGAGTGTTTAAAGGAGCTCCGTGAGAGTAATGGGGCAATCCTGTGCAGTTTGGAGGTCTCCACGTGATAGGAATGTTGTGGCGCGACTTCTACGACCAGTTGCAAATGACCACGGAGGTGGTTAAGTTGGTAATAAGCAAGTAAGGATTTATTGAAAACTGGCCAGGATGGTCGTGAGGGTGCCACTTGGAGACCAAACACCCCTGGCCGTGCCATCCTGGATGCAGGCAGTCCTTTTAAAGGAGTCTGAACCATACATTTTCACTGTTTTGAATTTGAGAACGGCTGTCAAGGTGGTATCCAAGGGAGTTGCCAGTGGACTATGATTGACCCTGTTGCCTGCACCTTATCTCTAACCATACCTTTTGATAGACTGGGAAAGTGGTCCTGTCTTGCAAAAGCAGGTGTTAGAACTCAACAACTGGCACCGACCGGTCACTCTGAGTTCTGGTCTGGTTTTCAAAGGGACTTTTTTTTAAATTTTAATTTAATTAAATTAATTAATTAATTTATTTATTTAATACAGCCTTTAAGGTCTCAATCTGGAAGCTGAAGTAACTACCCTATTGTTTTAAGCAAGCAAGCAGGATCAAAATTCAAACAGCAGTTTTATCCAAGATGAATGCTACTATATTTCAATGAATGTGTGCAGTGAATTGTTATTTCTATTTGTGAGTAGGAACCTGTGGCCATGCCCATTTCTTGAGTGTTAGGCTGTATTTGGAATTTAAATAATTCTGTGTACAATGGAGTTAGCTTTGATGTGAGAAAGCTATTGAATTTTCTTTTTTAATCCTCCCCTAAGGATGTTTATTGATTTTAGAGAGAGAGGGAGGGAGGAAGAGAGAGAAACATCAGTGTGAGAGAAACATGGACTTTACCTCCCATACAACCAGGATCGAGCCTGTAAACTTTTGGTGTTTGGGGACGACACTCGAACCCACTGAGCAACCTGGCCAGGGCACCCATTGGATTTTATATTACACTGCTTTCCTCAGAGAAAGGAGCCTTTCCATATATCATTTACTTTTATAAAGGATTTTTAAAATCCATAACTTAAACAAAAACATGAAAATGTAAGTTGCTTAGACCTAAGTTAGAGTGTATGAGTTTAACAGGTCTGCATTGTAATGCTGACTTTTCTCTTTCAGTTCATCCAGTGTGTGATGAGTATTTAAACCCGGAGGCGCTGTGTGAAAGGGATCGACATTCCAACGGGAGCGCTCGCTCTCGCTCTCGCTCGCCTTCAGTAACGCCTGTAAACTTGCTTCACCGCCTTTCCTTAACACTGTTGTAAAGGTTTATTACTTTATGTTCATCTGAAGTTGCTGTTTTCAGTTTAGATAATAAATTCTTTGGAATTTTATTAATCTAAGGTCAGTTCTGTTAACCATTTAGAACTTCCTTGAGCCATTGTCATGTCTTATTTTCTTGTTAACCCTGTTTTATGTGAATTCAGGCGTGCAGAATGTTTAAGGCACATTGTATACTTTTCACAGTAGGATACTAAGACCTTTTCATCAGGCTGCAGCTGCTGTCGTTCCTCCCCTAGAAGGGCTTTTGCATGGTATTGAAAGCTTTATGCATGGTGTATTCTTTTTCAGTTTTGTTTTGTTAATCCTCACCCAAGAATTTTTTTTCCCCATTGATTTTAGAGAGTGAGAGGGAGGGGGAAAGACAGAGAGAAACATCGATGTGAGAAAGACACATTGATTGGTTGCCTCCCACACATGCCCCGACAGGGCTAGGGAGCAAGCCTGCAACCGAGGTAGGTGCCCTTGACTAGAATCGGAACCCAGAACCCTTTAGTCCTTGGGCCAACACTCTAACCTCTGAGCCAAACCAGCGAGGACTGTGTGGAGTATTCTTATCATGCAAAATGTTTTATACCTACAGTGATGCAAAAAAAGAAAAGAAAAAAACCTATGGGTAACCCATGTCAGAGTTCATCTTGGTAGAAACTTTAAGGCTTTAAGGCTTAAGATGTTTTGATTGGTAGTCATATGAATGGATGGGAAAAGGTGTGACTATTTTCTGCCTCTTGAAAACCTACTGAATAATCTGAATGGCAAATACTGTCTGTCACCGAGACCTTCGTCATCACCCACATAGGCCTTTGTTAACCAAACTTAAAAACCTTGTACATTCTGAGCTTGACTATGTATAAAAGATTAACAGGAAAAAATTAAGGGAATATACAAAAATATGAGCTATGATTATTTGGGCTAACAGCATTCTAGGTGATTTAACTTCCTTTATATGTTTCAGTATTTTCCAAGCTTTCTATAATATGTGTGCTTTCCCTTTAAAGTCAGATGTTACTTTTTAAAATATTGGTACTTTCATTTTGATATGCCATGTGTTCACACTGACATTAAAAAATGTACACAACAAAAGGTCTGGAAGTGGTGTTCCGAAATGGTACTGTGACTGCCCTGGGAGTCAGGATCGCGAGCTCATTTTCTTCCTCCCTGCTACCTTTCCAGAAGTTCTCTGATCAGCAGGTGTCACATTGTAGTGGAGGGCTTTTTAGAGAAAGCTTTAAAACATGTCCTTCCAAGTAAGATCTGGATTCCAGTGCTGCCCATGCCTCTTCCTGTGGGTGTGGTTTGGCCACGTTAGGTCATCTCAGAGCTCGGTTTCTACGTCTTTGAACAGGGATTAGCTGTTACCTCTTGGGGTTAATCTGACTATGAAAAAGTGTGTTGGTATAATAATATTTCTGTTTTTTAAATTTAAAGCTAGACTAGTTTGCTTTTTTTCAAGAGAGCTTAATCTATAATCCTAATAAAAGAGTAATACACAGATTGACCATCCGTCCAACACACAAGAGGGCTGCCCTCATGTTGTCCAAGATCCTGTCCCCATGTGGACACAATATGGCCACCACAAGATGGACAGCAGGGGAGGGCCATTGGGAGGTTTCAAGCCTGCAAGGGAGGGCAGTTGGAGGTGATCAAGCCTGCAGGGGAGGGCAGTCAGGGGTGACCAGGTCAGCAGAGGAGGGAAGTGAGGGGCAAACAGGCTGGCAGGGGAACAGTTAGACATGAATTAGGCTGGCAAGGGAGTGGTAAGGGGGTGATCAGGCTGGCAGGCAGAAGCAGTTAGGGGCAATCAGGGAGAAAGGCAGGCAAGCAGTTTGGAGCCAGCAGTCCTGGATTATGAGAAGGATGTCTGACAGCCCATTAAGGCTCTATCCCAGTAGGGGTCCCAGATTGGAGAGGGTGCAGGCTAGGCTGAGGGACACCCCCCCCCCCGCCCCCGTGCATGAATTTCATGCACCGGGCCTCTAGTCTATAATAATAAACATGTAATATGCTAATTAGGACAGCAGGATGACCTTCCAGATGAAGCCAGGGCTGTGAGGGCCTGGACAGCCGCTGTAGCTGCAAGGGCCAAGTCCCTTGCTTGAATTTCCTGCATGGGGCGTCTAGTAGATAAAATAATAAACTTAGTCTATTTTATCCCTGCCAGCAGAACACCTGTCTCATTCTGGGGCACAACATGACAGCTACCATCCAGATGACAACCAATGAATATAAAACATTTCTAAGCATCATTAGCCACATTTCACTGGTTATTTTTTCAATGAGTGCTCTCGTGCTCTCTCTCTCTCTCTCTCCCTCCATACATATATATATATATATATATATATATATATATATATATATATGTATATTCACACACACACATTTATGCACATTTATTCAGCCCTAATTTACATATTTATGTCAAGTAGTCATACCTGGTCTACATATTAGACTGTGAGGCAGCTGCTCTATACAGAGTGGGGCAAAAGTAGCTTCGTAGTTGTTCATATGGAAAATAATATAAGAATACACTTTTGCATACTCACAAAATAAACCTACTTTTGCCCAACCCTGTACTATGTGGTGTAGGTTTCACTGCAGATATATTGTCTGAGGCACAAAGCTTCGCTTGATCCTGAGCTGTGCAGAGGGGGGCCAGAGAGCTCAGAGGGCCAGGAGGCAGGGAGCACCCTCAGTCCCAGGGCCTGCTGTTTGCTTCAAACTCGCCAGGATGCTCTAGAGAAGTTGCAGTTTAAGGAAGGGTTGTTTTCTGGATGACTAAGGTGGTGAGGAAGAAGGCCCTTGCCGACTCAAGGTGAAGGGCCATATTTGAAGCATCCATCTACTTGGATGAGCCCCAAGGTGAGCTGCAGCGACCAGGGTTCTGAACTTGCCTTTGGTTAAGTGCGAAAGGACACAAAACCACATCTTTGAAATACTCAATTCGGTTTTAATTATTGATTCCTTGTAGCAAGTCTCTGTATCGCTCCCACTTCTACTTTCACTCTTTCTTTCCGAAAGCATGGAGCCTGGCCTTCGGCATGTCCCTGCCTTTGAAAGTTTCCTTCCCCTGGAGGAATTTGACGTATACATCTCCTTTCTTTAATTACAGCCAAAGTCTTTATTACAAGTGAATCTCATGTTGCCTTATTTCTATTTTATGTTGGGTTCTGTGTCTCATTCATTATATACTTCCAGCGCAACCTCTCCCACTTCTTTACAGCTGGCTCTTGGTCTGTTTTTCTGGTAAAGCTGTGAGGTCAAACCTGAACACTTCATTTATTTGGAGAATTAAGTTCCTCCAGTCACCCCGACTTAATTTAATGTTGCAGATTTGCGCTTCAAGAGATGCCGTGAGTTATGAAGTATACCCTTTCTAGTCCTTCCATACATAGGTGGTGGCAGGAGGCCTGGTGCCTCTCTGCGGTCGACCGGCCTGGACAGCACGCAGCAGTCTTACCTAACCGCCCACAGCTCTCACTCCCCTTGCTCCACTTGTGCATGAAGTCCCAGGTGGTACCGCCAGTCACAGATGGCACATGGGCTCCAGCCACTGCTCTTTCTGAATTAGACTTTGCTTTCACTCAGCTGAGTGTGTCACTGTTTTAGTGCTCATCTGAATGAACTATTATATATGCCTAAATATAAATACAAGAAATGGAGCTCAAAAAAGGGGGAGGGGGAGGAAGAAATGGAGCTCTATGTAATCACCATAAGTTTTTTGTTTGTTTTCTTACTTATAATACATGTACAAGCCCTTAATCCATTTTCTCACATATTACTTTTTTCCTCAGCAGACTCAGAGCTAAAGGCAAGGGAAGTGCAAGTTCCAGGGTAAAAACTAGTGGGTGAGCCCAGCCAGGGATTGATCATCTACCTATATGAACTAGGAGGTCATGGTTTGATTCCCAGTCAGGGCACATGTTCGGGGTTGCAGACCCGATCCCAGTGCCGGGGGCGGGAGCGCATTCAGGAGGCAGCCAATCAATGATTCTCTCTCATAATTGATGTTTCTTTCCCTCTGAAATAAATAATATATATACGTATGTATGTATATATAAAATATATAATGTATATGTATCAGACAGGTAGTGGGTGAAATGGCTGCTTAGGAGATGAAGCGGCAGGTGGAGCAATTTTTCAGTCTGAACTCATGAACTTGAACAGCCTCCCGAGGGAGGCCCATCACTTTAGAGTGTAACACAGGTGAGCTTGTTAAATAAGCCCCCTGCCTGGGCTCTAGGTCAGGATACAGGCACCGGATCCTTGTTAGGGTCCGGGAGAAAGTGCAAAACAATGAGGCAAAGCAGGTGCGTAGATGGAGGAGGCTCTGCATGCTGCCCGGCTGAGGAAATCGTCCAGCAGACAGCATCCAGGCTCTCCCGATGGACCACTGCATCTCTAAGCACGCTGACGGCCCTGTTAGGACAATGCGGAACGGAAAAGAACACCCCTTGCCCATACCCCCACTAGGCTTCTGAAAGGCAGACAGTGGCCGGGAGAAAAACAGGACTGAAGGGAGTTATGCATCAAAAGAACATTGATCTTTCATTGAAAGTCACTTTATTGATGTTACAATGAGACGAACATAGAAAACCGTGGTCTCTTATTAGCTTCGGAAGTGAAGACAAATCAAATTGTGCCGGTGATTTGAACCTCAAGTTACAGCAACCTTTAAAAACAGCAAGATTTTGTTAACTTACAATATGAGAACAACCTTAGCACTGGAACAGCCATAAATCAAATCACACTTGCTCAGGAAAGCAGTTGCCATACACATTTCAGTCGGTGTTGGCCAAAACTCAATAGTTTTTAAATAGCCTAAGAACCCGAAGTGCAGAGAGGCAGAGAGGGTAGAACATTAAAACGAAGCCAATGTAAGTATATACACGATCACCTGGTTACAAAAAGTGAAACTGGCTGTTAACACTTTGCACAAAGCGGCATCCACTGTGGATGGGACATCACCCCTCGAAGACGACAGATGTGGAAAACACTAGCACAGACCTACCCCGGCTAACAGGTAAACCGCTATGTTTAGGTAGAACACAGTTTCTAAGAGAAAGTGTGCTGGGTGGAAGTCTCTTCCCGCAGGTTGAAAAAGCAGAGCATGCTCACTTAGCATCAATAAAACCTATCATTAAGCACTTTTGAAACTGGTGTAAAAAAAAAGTGTTCCATATAAAACAAAGCTCTTGGGTCCTTTTTACCCCATAAAAAGACTCTTGAATCACAGTTTGACTTTTTGTACTGGATTGTGGGGTTTTTCATCAGGCAGTGATACACACGTATAATTTAGCAAAATCTCTTGGGTTATTACTGAGTACATGTATTCCTATCGGCACTGTCTGTGTGGTGTTTACCTGGTATAACTTAGCACCGCTGTGTTTAAAGATTTGGAGCTATTTTCATTATTTTAGAGCTTGATCATCAAAACACAAACCCACATCTGAAACTATAGGCTAAGCCCTAAAGTATAAGTATGTGTGTGTCTTTTTGGCTTGAGAAGAACATGTCCTTTTCTTGACAAACTCTGGAAATTTCGATGATTTTTAAGTGCATCATCTTAATAAGATTGCTAGTCTTATTGTATGCCTTTTTTTGTAAAAACAAACAAACAAAAAACCAAAACAAACAAACAAAAACCACGCATTTTCCCTGGTTTTGACTTTAAGGAGACCTACAAACGCGACATGATGATGCCCTTGAGCAAAGCCTTGCCAGCCTTGACCTGACTCGGTATGAAACAGGTTCTGTGAACAAGGCACAGGCAGCAGTGCCCGGCCCATCACAGGCTGGACCATGAAGTATTCAAAGCCAACACTCAGTGACACTGCAGAGCACACAGGCCTGTCTGCTGTGGGCACACAGCACCTCTCCTTACCTCACCCCAAGTGGCCATCCTGTGCCCACCTGCACGGTTAGCTCCTGAGCGGATCTCCATTCTGCTCCTTCATCAGCACCCCAAGGCTGGCTGCTTCTTATCTCCCCTCCGCCCCGGAACATTGCACCCCATGCCCAGGTGCCCTGGGAGAAGATGAAAGATGCCTCTGTCCCCTATTCTACATCCCTCTGCTTCTCCCAAGTGCCAAGTTAGGCCACAAAAAGGGACTTACCTCTGTAACAGTGCAATTTCCTAGTCAGGAGAAAAGGGCTGATAGCTACTGGGCAGGGAGCGACTTCGGAAGTAGGAGGGTCTGAGCGCATCTCTCCAACCCAACAGCGAGGATGCCTACTGTCTGTTGGGCTCTGGATATAAAGGGCACAAATACTAGGCAGGTTTTTGTTTTGTTTTCATGAGCTTTCTACTTATAAGCCGAATCAGAAGATGATCCATTTTGGGGACTCTGACAAAGCAATGAACAGAAAGAGCACGCCCTGCTGGCTAAGGTCCCGCTTAGTCTCTGGCCGCTCTGCCTCCGAAGGTGTGCTGGGAAAGCGCCTCTGGCGATTAAAGGCACCTGCCCACAGAGTGTGTGCTATAAGCATGCGCCTACGCCTCCCAGCAGGTGTGGCTGCTCCCCCAACACACACACACACACACACACACACACACACACACACACACACACAGAGCAGGATGGGCAGCTGCCTCTCAGCCCATTTTCACAAGAGCAGGCTGGCCCCCTGGCACTCCAATACACAGGGAAGCTATTTTTCATAAGTCCTTCACTCTCCCATGTGGGGGGAAGGTTGCATCCAAATTCAGAGTAGTCTTATCAAGTCAGAAAATATCTTGGGGGCTGGGGGACCTGGGCTCTAAATTAAGCCAGATTCTCTAGGAATGTTTGCTGCTCATCTATTTTAAGTTAGTAGAAGGAGAATGTGAGATTCATCTTGACTCCATTTCAGGAAAAAAAAGAAGCGTGTGGGTGACAGATTTAGAGGAAAACATAGAAGTGAAGGGGAAAGATCATGAGGAGCATAAAAGCAGACATTATGTTGCCAGTGTGGCCGTCAGGGGGTTTCATGGAAAATCCATGCCAACTTACCAACCTGTAGGCTGGCATGGAAATGTGCTGCCCACAGGGGGTCCAGGTGGTAGGCGGCAGTGGGGTCCTAATCCAGCTGTGGCAGCAGCTTTCCTCCCTCCCTGCACTCCTGCACCTCCTCACTCACTGCCATGCTGCTCTCCATGTCCTCTGCACCCTACTCCATATGCTTCCAAAAGCTCCCCTTTCCTTCAAGTACAATGAAGTGAAATAAAAGCATCTTCCCTTTCAGTTAGAATTTATTATTATGGTTAATAACAAGGAAATATTTAAAGTGCTAAATGTATGTTAAAACAGAACATGACAGCAAAAAAAAAAAATGAAGAATGGATGAAATAAATAAATGAACAGACTTGATTTTGGAACACTGAAATACTGTTATTTCCTTTGGCCCATAGATAACTATAGGTAACAAAGCAAAGAGCAGCATCTAACAAGATAAGAAGAAAATTAGCCTCAAAATATCTGGGGCCATGAACATAATTAAGCTATGCAAATCTACAAGGGACACAATGAGAGGGGGGGGGGGGGGATAAAGAAAGAGAATGATTTCCTTCTCTGGAAGTGAGCAAATTATCTAATTCTATCTTTTAGAAACGTCTTTTAGAAAGTTTATCAATCTTATGTTCAGAAATCTAACACAATGTTAAACATCTTATTTTTTTTTAAAGCAAGGGGAAAGTGAGAGGGGAACTGTATTATCACTTCATAGCACTTGTATCAAAATGTAGTTTGCATTTTAACCTTGCATTTACTTTATTAATCAACTTTTAATTTTTTTAAGGAATAGCACTGGGTTTTTTTTTTTTTTGTAAAAAAAAAAAAATACAGCAGTTACAGCAGATGGAAAGGCTTCACTAGGCTGCACTGTTTGAGCATATTCCTTTCACAGACTAGGAACCTGGGGGCCCCATTCTAGCTAGAAGAGACCAGGGAGGATGCACTTCCTGTCTAAGGAAAGAGTGGCTGGACACAGAGACCAGTTAGTCTGAGCCGCGGCTCCTTTCCCCGTGACCCCACACCTTCCTTGCTGACACTCTTAGTGGAGAGATTTAAACGTTTCTTTAAATCATACTGCAATGACTAGGGATTAGTGGGACATCTCAGGCAGCAAAGTAGTCAATCTGAAGTCTTACCTATACACAGAACTTTGGAAAAAAAAAAAAGGCATACAATGGAACACGCAAGCCAGATAACTGCTCTTCTCTGCTTCGCATAACAAGCAGGCCCTACAGTTGACTGGGGGAGGGAGATACAGATATTTGTTACATGGTACAAAGTGCTATGTGGCCTCCAAATTCTCTAAAATAGATATTTAAAAAAAAATAATGCTGTGCTTGTGTTTACTGCATCTGTGGGTGAAAAGTCATAGGTATTTAGACTGAATACCTCTAGAACAACAACTATGAGTGCACATATAGGTACTTCTCTAAATTACCCACTGAGATTACAAACTTGCCAAAGAATCTTGCAAATGGCTGTAAGGATGTTTAAACAGTCTTAGATACAGTAGATACTGAGAAGACAACATTAAAACCACTATAAAATCATACTCTCTCTGCAAATAAAACAAAACGCTGTCATTCAGTTCCATATGAAGGTTATGACCACGGATGAAGATAAACTACATATATGCCTCTAGAGTAGGGGTGGGGAATGTCCGGCCTGGGTCATATAAGGCCCGAGGAATCATTTGGCCTGGCCCTGCCCAGGCATTCTGGGTGAGTTAATTAGATGTTTGACCAAATATAGCAGGCTAATTTTTTACTTGATAATTTTGTTTGACCCGTGAATAATGTTATAAATATCCAAATGGCCCTCGGCAGAAAAAAAGGTTCCCCACCCCTGCTCTAGAGAACCATGTTGCCCAAAAGGCACATCACAACAATTTTCACTTGAAATAGTAATTTTCATGTAAAAATAATTGAGAAGGTCAGGGAAGAGAGGGGGGAGGGGAAATCTGTTGATTACACAGCTATCCATTTTTTATTCTTCCAAATTAGGGCCTATATTACTGCAACTAGGGAACATATATATATACACAAGGTACCTTACATTTCAAATCTAGAAACTCTTTTATAGTCAAAATAAACCTTATACATTAGCATTTTATACACTCAATACCAGAAAACATTCAGTGCACATTAAACTGATCTGGGTCAAAAGCCAGTTTATTTGCTGTATCTTTAAATCTATCTGCCCTCCCGCCCTTGGCTGGCTTGCGCTAGGTGGCAAGGTCGCCCAACACTCACCCAACCCTCAGTCTGATGGAGTGTTGTTGTTGTTGTTGTTGTTGTTTGTAGTCTTGACAGTTACATCCCTTCCTGTCATGAAAAACGCTGTTTATACTTTATCATTTTGGATTATTAAATCGATTCTTCAAATATTTTCAAAGATTTCCCAAAAAGAGGTTCATTAGGAGACATAAACACACAGTAAAACACACTGCCTTCTAACTCAGCCCTTACGTTTGCGGGTCCCAGATGACCACCCATGGAAATGACAAGGGTTTTGTTGGTGAATCCTCCAGGGAGAGGTCAACTTCAGAAGATATTTCTGCAATCTCATCTGCAGACTCCATTCTTCTCAAGAGAAAGGAGAGAACAGGAAGGATTCAGAAGTACTCCTCACCACAGAGTATGTGGTTGATCCCATCAGTGTCTGAGCTTGAGAGGGGAGTGTCCTTGGGGACATTTTCTTTAGAATGACGAGCTGCATGGTGACTGCATCAAGTTCTGCTTGTAAAGAAGGGGCTTCAATAGGTTTCTCACTTTTCCATGGATTAAAAAAAAACACAGAGTTCAAAACATCAGATTCTTTCCCTGCTAGCTGCCTGGGTAACTTCACAGTTACTGCACACTTATGGCTTCAGGTTTCTTTTAACCCCTCGTGGCCTGGTGAGGCTTCTCAGCCCAACTGGGAGAGCCTTTTATCCTCTCTCTTCCAAGGCAGTGCAGAATGGCCTGTTGGGACTCCCACATCCTACTGATGATAAATGTCCTTAATACACAGTGAAAAAGTTTTGTTGTTGTTGTTGTTTTGTAAAACAAATCATTCATCTCACAGATAAAGGTGGCTGCAAAATTTTGATAAAGAACAAAACTTTAGGCCATAAGGGGTTAGAATAGCAATTTTCAACTGGTATGCCTCAAGAATTTTTAAAATATGCAATACCTGACTATTTAGTCAGGGGCACTGACCTCTTTTCTCTTAGATTGTCAAATAAATAAAAAAATAGACAACAGCCAACACAACAATAGCCATCCGGTGTGAAGCAATAAAAATTATATCTATTTTTTTTTGTCGGATCGGTAAGAAATACAGTTTTTGGTGTGCAGCAGAATTTTAGTGATTAGTTTATGGGTGCCATGAGATTAAAAAGGTTGAAAACCACTGGGTTGCAGTATTCCCAAGCTGAGAACCACCAATGCAGCAGCAGCCTGTGGGCTGAGGCATCTTGGATGCACTGGCTAAGTCTCAGCAGGATATACTTCTGTGGAGCTCAGAGGCCTCTAGAGGGAGACTAGCAAAATGTGCTTCTGCACTAAAATATAGCAGCCATTGAGGCAGCCACTGTAGCGCCCCGGAGAACAGTGAGCAGGCTGGAGGATCCCCGGCGAGCAGCCACTGCACAGGGGGCCTGCAGACAGGACAGCAGCACTACTGGACGGTGCCCCTGCAAGCTGTGGAGGCCGTGAGTTTTGCTGGGCGTGTGTCCTCCTGGTCAACCAAAGACCCAATAAAACTGCCTCCGGGCTATGCACAGTTTAAAGGGATGTCAGATGTTTTGGACAAATACCAATTATGGAGACACATTTACAGCACTGATGACTACTATATTTACAACATCACCCGCTTCTACTCTTTCAAGATCATCTGATAGATTACAATGATGTGACTGTGACTGATTGTTTTGAGGCATTTGGCAAAATACACTGTGTGGAACAGCTGCTTTTTTAATTTTAAAAATGTTGACATATGTACAATTGTCCTCGTATGCTGATATAAATATGAAAAGTAAAAAAAAAAACAAAAAAAACCTAAAAATACATGTTTAAAGTTAGCATATGGGATATTGGCCTCTCAAAGCTTTAAAGTCCTGCAGAAAAATCCCATATGCCTTAGCCCTGCATGCTAGTGTCTATTATGGGATGTTGTTCCTGTAAATGCAGAAAACAATAAACCGAAGCATCATGCACTCAGCATCACTGTCTACACAACAAGGATGGGCCTCAGAACGCCAAGTTCTGAATCCACTATTGTCCCTTAGAAAACTTGCTACATTTGGGTCGTGTGAGTTAGTTTTAGCGATACTTCTACATATATCTGTCATGCAGATTGTCCATTAATATGCCAGGACCTTTACTGTTCCATGTGGTAGTATAACATTTCAATAGTTCTCTTCACGGTTCAGTTAAATCCTGAGCCAATGACAAAAATAAAACAGTCTCTGGATGTGACTCGGCTTCTCCGACGTGGCATCTCCAGGGCGTTCGTATCATCTGGAGAGCAGACAGATTTGCAGTGGTTCTGTGAGGCGGGTGTCTATAAAAGTTGAAGTAAACAGTTTCGATGTGTCACATGTAAACAGTTGATCTTAAATGGATGTCTCCCAGAGCTGCACAACAGAGAAAAGCAAATTGCACACGATGAAGGCAGGAAGCAGACGTATTCTGAGCTAAGAAGATGAGAAGGATTTGGTGACTCCCATACTTAGGTGATTGTGGACGCACTCACTACTATGTAATTTAAGAAGTCTAATAAATGGATAAAATAAACACTGATTTTTAGCTCTCTCTTACCTCTAAACCTATATCTCAACCTTTTTAACAGCCGTCATCTTTTAATACAAAATGACACCTCTCATCCTCATTTATGTAACTCAAAGTTTTGAATGAACTTAAGACTGTCTCAAACAAAATACTTTAAAGTATTGTTTCTTTAAACTATACCCTTCTTTCCAAGATTCTGAAATGGCTAGCTAGAGCAGTTCTCAGTCCACCTGCAGAGCTCAGTGGTATGGGGACATTTTTGAAATCTCACTGCCTGGGCAATGCACCAAACCAGTCTCTCTGGGTGGGACTCAGGCCTCAGTGAATTTCCAAAGCCCTCAGACAATCCCACGTACAGCCAACACTGAGTACTGACCTCAGAGAAGTATGATTTCACCACCACCCATTTCAAAATCACCTCCCTGGGCCTATGACCAGGTTATAACCCTCCAATCCCATCTCTACCTCCTAGAATAGCATCTTCTCCTGGGAGCTGACATATCAGAGTACAATGATGCATCCAGGGCAAGACATCAAAGCCATATTCCCTCACCTCTTCCCTCTCCTTGCCTCTGTCACCAGCCCTGTTTATATCTAATTTCTGTGATGTTCAGTAATTGCCTTAATGGACTGGAAACATCTTTGGCATGATTAAATATGAATGCAACTCAGTTCACTAAAGAAGAAAGGCCAATTAAAAAAAATATCTAGCTGATAAATTATGTTTCCAGACAACATGATTTGGATATAATTATTACAAACATGAACAATGAAAGCCTAAGGGTGACTTAGGTTGCATCAAATTTCCATGTTTACTGGAAATCGGGGACATATAACTAATGAGTTTCTGGGAATGAAAACAAAGAAATAACTAAAGAACTAAATGGATATTTCTATATAGGTTCCCTTGATATGTTCTCTTGAACCTTCATGGATTCTTATGCTGATGTCCAGGCTGGCTATCCCACAGAATTGGGGTACAACCACCAGTGTTATGGACCTCATGTCATCCTAGATGTCTTTCTCACTTAAAAAGACAGCCATCTCCTCACACTTTGTAAACCAAATCTCTCAGCTGTGAGGATCATTGTCAGAGGGTAATACATGCTGGAGGAAGACAAGTGACAATGAATGGCTTGCAGGAGTTTGAGGAAAGGGAGATCTGGATTGATGCTCACAGGATGGTCTGGAGTAGTAAAGCGTTCAGGCTCAGTGAGTCCAGTTTCCTCACAAATGGTTAGGAAGACTAAAAAGTAAGTGACAGCCTAGCTCACTTGGCTCAGTGGTTGAGTGCAGACCTGTGTACCAGGAGGTCATGGTTAGATCCCCAGTTAGGGCACATGCCCAGGTTACGGGCTGGATACCCAGTGTGGGACAGGTATAAGGCAGCCAATTGGCGATTCCCTCTCACCATTAATGTTCTATCTCTCTCTCCTCTCCCTTCCTCTCTGAAATCAATTAAAAATATATTTAAAAAAAATAAGTGAAAGCTTGCTGAAAGAAGAGAAGAACAAAGAAATGACACTAAGAAAACCTGAAGGCCACAATGACCCCTGTCAGGACAAAGAAGCTAAAAATTGTCAAGCCATCACTTTTAGGACAATGCATGACCTTGGCCATGTCTGTGTCACTGTAACAGAGGGGTTGCTGATAGAAAGATCTGCTGGTTTGATTCGCCACAGCCCACAGAAACAGCCTGAAGACAGGGGCTGCCTATTTTGCAGAACTCTGTTATATGCTCATGTGGATGGTCCACAGTGGACAGAACCAGCCAGGCCTTTCACACAACTGTCTCAGAGGCTATAGTCTTCACTGCTTCCCCATGCTGCCAAGGAAGGGGCCATGGTCAGCCATGTCTTCTGGAGATCGTCCTGTGGGAAAGTTTCCAAAACCCTGCACCCTAGCATGACAACACCCCAGCTAGAAAGAGCAAAAGCAGCAGTGAAGACAATTTATCAGAGGAGAGAGACTTTGGCAATTCCCCGGGAAGGAGTGAGATCGCCTTAGATTTCATAACCACATACACATATCATGAAAAGCTGGATGCTTATCAAGTCCTTTTTTAAGGTCTGAAAGTTGAATACTGGAAATCTGAGTTATATATATATTATTTACATATTATATATATATTGATTTCAGAGAGGAAGGGAGAGGGAGAAGAGAGAGAGAGAAATAGAGAAATCAACGACGAGAAAGATTTACTGATTCCCAGGCATGTGCCCTCACCAGGAATGGAACTGTGACACTCAACCACTGAGCCATGCCAGCCAGGCATATCTGAGTTCTCTTCTTCCTTTTCATCTTTTATCATTTTCTATATTAACATATAAAGATATTTTTATATAATTAACAAAGCACTATTCGTTGTTTAAAAAAATTTTTTTATTATAGTAATCAGCTTATAATGTGTTTTCTTACTGACTTTGAGTTGAAGGAGTTAAAATTTGAATGATCCACATTTACCTTAAACTCCATAATTTCAATTCAGGATCAAAGAAGTTCTGAAATATCTTTCAAAACCACAGAGCCTAGGAACCCAGGATACACTAGCAGATAAATCTGCCAGGCTTTTAAAGATTCATCTTATTTTACTTTTTTCCCAAAATTATCTCTGAGGAGATCAACATTAGAATGTAACTGACCACAACAGAGCCCAGACATCAATTAAGGTAACTATTAAGGTAATTATTCTTCAATTACATTTGTCACTTAAGCATTGAAGGGCTGGTCTGCTTCTCTAAACTCCACTGTATCTCACTTTTCACATAAAGGATCTGTTTGGGAAACAGTGGATCTAATCTGTAAGACTGATTAGAATCATGATTTCATCTTAAAAGGATTTAGGACTTAAGTGAAATATCTGGTGAACCATATATTTATAAAAATAATCAACTCAACGTATATTTTTAAATCTGGCCTTTTGTTGTTAATCTTCATACAAGGATATTTCTCCACTGATTTTTAGAGAAAGTGAAAGGGAGAGGGAGAGACAAAAAGAGAGAAACGTTAATGTGAGAGAGACACATTGATTGGTTGCCTCCCCCACACACACCCTGACCAGGACCACCAGGGATTGGGCCTGGAACCCAGGCACATGCCCTTCATCGGAATTGAACCTATGACACTTCAGTCTGTGGGCTGATGCTCTCTCCACTGAGCCAAAACAGGTATGGCTAAATCTGGCTTTTTAAAATATAAAAGGTTGCTAAATTTCACCACACCTATTGTCTACTCGAAATATTACAAATTTTGGAAGTCCCCTTTCTTTGTTGCCAAATTCCACCTCCATCTCTAAGACATTGACCTGATTTACTGCTTCCAAAGCCCTATTGGGTGTTATTAGCCAGAAAAAGGCCTGAGTAAGCAAACTGGGCTCTCTGGCAGGTTTAATATATTAGCTACACTGAATGATAAGATGAAAATATATAGCAATAGACCATTAACATATACCAAACATTTCTAGAATTTATCAATGCAGCGATTTACATAATTTGCAATTATAAATCTGAGCCTCGATGCCCCAAGAATCCTATGTGTTTCTAACTTTTTGCTTTTGCTTATGAACAAAGAAGAAAAAAGAGCTCTCTCTTTTAAAAGATGAACTCATAGATAAATGGTAATGACGGATGACATTAGCATATGGAAGAAATTCTCACATACCCTGGCACTTTGTCGGTTCACTTTCTTCTCCTCGTCGGGAAGTGGAGGCATTGGGTAGGGGTATTTTCTGCTGGAGGCAATAGACCCAGTTGATGAAGAAGGAGACTTGGCAGGAGATAAAGTCCTGAGACATTTGAGAACACATGAAATAAATATTATGTGATGGCCTAATATCTTTTTAAAATATCTGAAAAGTGGGTCCAGAGCAAACCCTCTGATTTCTACTTTCATAGGCCACTACTGCAGAAGGTTAGCTATTGGGAGATAATGCCAATCACAGCACTGGAATGCTGGCATTTTATCTTCCTAATCTCATAACTGCAATGGACTGTTTAAAAGTTAGTACACAGAATCATACTTTCAACTAGAAAGCCAAGAATGACGTGTCCTATAGAATAAAAAGCTAAAATGGAAAAGGGATAAAATTATTCTAAGAGCTCATAATGGCAAATTAAGTATATAACATCTCAACAGTCTGCCTTATTTTTACCACATAATGTAAATATATATATATATATATATATATATATATATATATATATATTTTAGCACAGTCATTCCAATTCTATGTTTAAGGCCCCCAAATACAATTGCTACATTAGTTGCTAAGTCACACACCAGTTTACACAAAATTCATGCATTTAGAGGCCAATGAGTTAGTTGTGAAAGAACAAAGGCAAATACAGTGATTTTAATAGTAAATTAGTAAACATGCAAGCAGGAAGGAGTGCAGAGTTCCAGCCAAACAAAGAGTCTGATGAGAACATACAAAAATGATCTGATTAGTCCCTCCAATCAGCCTGTCTGCAGGGGAAAACGCTAGGCCATAGACCTGGGTCTTGATAACTCATGTAGGGTACACTGGGTGTGTCAATAAGGTGGCTCTGCTGTGACTGGGATTTTACTAAAACTAAAAAAACACCACAATGAAAAGACCTTTTCTTATTTGGATAGCATGTTTTCTCTCCATCATGGAGATGCTCCGAATGAAAGATATGTATAAGCTCTTGGCATATTATGCTGTTCTTGTTAATTGTGCACATGTGGTGGTAATATTTATGACTCAACTGAGCACACTGGAAGAGCCCATAGTTGCCATCTTGTCTTTAATAAAACAAAACAAAACAAAACAAAACAGCTAAGAGTGAAAAGTGTCAACTCATAACAGTAGAAGATAGATGTAATGATTTAGCAGTAGCTATCCATTCATAAATGTCACCACTACACATCCATGCCTCCTCAGTTCCTGGTGCAAAGTGGTAATGACCTACACAACTGAATTGCTTACGATGCTGCATTAGAGCTCAAGTACTGATTCCTGAAGAATGCACCTCGTCTGCATCCTGTGAATGCCTGACTCCGCCAGGGAGCATTGGGTTGGGTAATACTGGCTGGGGGAAGATCTGCAGCCTATACTGTATCTAATGGCATAACTATGTCTTTTTTCCTCCCTCAAATTTTAGCGCCCATCCATACATTATCCTTTGCTCTGGTTCTGTCATGGTTTTCAAATCAGTTTCTATTTCATGGTCACTGAATGCAAGCTACTGTTTTAAAATATTTTTTTCTTACAGACCCTGAACGTTCTCACTCAATTTTAAGAATCAAGAGTGATTCAGATTCCTTTTAATATGGAATTCCTAACGTTCCCTCTGTTTTTGAGAAATGTCCAGGACCACTCCTTAGTGTGACTTAGACTATTTCAACTGACTTCTTTTGGGTCAATGCTCTCCACCATGGAGCCGATGGGCAGAAGGAAGAATGTTAGTACTTCAAATCCTCTAAACTACTATTAAAGCAATGCACTACAACATATTTTTCTAATTCGGAAATTAATGATTTTTAAAACAGGACTATGATCTTTAGTAAACAAATTCAATATATGTGTACTGAGAACAAACTTTTGTATTTAAATACAACTTTCTAAAACAAGGAACATTAACCTCTGTTCAGATTTTTAGCCTTATCACTACACCAAGAGGATATTCCAGTTCAAAAAAACTAGTGAGGTACACAAACAACAAAATCTCTGTGACTGTAGGGGATCATGCAAGACAAGTTTAACTTGCTGCAGTATTTGCGTCCATCACATGAGCCATGAGCTTATAGCTTCAAAGCCATGCCAGCCATTCACAGGGCCACGGGTAGAAATGACCAGCTTTGTACACATACGTGGCCATTCCAATGACGACTGCTGACAGTCAGTCTTCCCCTCAAATACCTTTCCATGACCAAAGCCAATAATGACTTAAAACAAAAGAGGCAGCATTCTCCAGAACCCCAAAGAAACTGCGCATAAACACCCAGGCTAACGAATACTTGGAACCTGATGGGAGAGAAGCAGGAAGGTTTGGGTTGGGGTGGGGCATGGGGTCCTGAAGGTTGGGTGGAATGTGAAAGGGGACTATCTCAGGGGGATGGAGAGCCCCAGAGCAGAAGTCAGAATAAGAGTAGAGAATAAGGCAGGGTGAATCAGTTTAGGGAAAACAAAAACAAACTTGACATTTCTTCCAAACCACCTCTAGGCTCTTTTCTGACCCTGGCTACTTGCCTGGTAGTTTCAATCGCTTTCACTGGAACCCAGGCATGGGCCCAGCTTATTCACTGACAAAGTAATCTTTGGACAAATGCTATCCATTAACATCACTGAAGGTTTCTAAAAACCATCATAACCATTGTGGGTGCCATTTAGAATTACACAATGGAAGTGTGTCTGTGTGCCAATGCATTGTGATATGTCTTAGGGCTGCATCAGATTTCCTGGGCCTGCCTTTAGGAGATAAGCCTGTAAGGCCAACCTCAGTTCAGATCTGTCTCCCCACCCCACCCCCCGCCCCCAGCACAGGTACACCCAAGGGACACAGGTCTATCTCTTGGCTGCATTCCACACGCAAATTTAATAGGAGCCTAATCCTGAAGGATTTATCAAGTATCCTAGGATAGGATGTACATAGTCAATGCCCACCCTGTTACTTTTAAGTAATTACAGTGAAATGGAAAGGGAATAGATTTAGGAGTTAGAGCCAGGCTCATAATTCTGGTTCTAAAACTGGCTGCGTTACCTTGAGTTAGTCTTTGTGCCTCAATTTCCTCCATCCATAGAAAAGGAATAAGAATGCCTACATATCATGATGTTGTGAGAAATAAAGGCATGCAATACATGACAGCTATTAAGTTCATTTTCAGAGTTACAGTATTTTCCATGAGGTCCTGGAAGTGGACTCAAAATCCGGTGATGAAGTGAGTCATCCATCTGCTAATACCCAAGATTAAGGATACCTCCTAGGGGCTTATAAAGGCCTGTCACCCACGGAACCACCTCCTAGATCTAGGCGTGGGGAGATCATCCTCTTTCCATGACCCACTCGCTCCTTCCTAAAGTCCTGAATGTATGCCACGACAACCTGAGCAGCCAGTCCCATGAGCACTGGGGGAGGGAGCACAGCTGAGGCACTCTGATCACTCAGTGTCTCCTGGCACTTGCTTTGCTCTTTGTGGTCATGTGGATACTATATGTTAAAGAGATGGCTGTATTCAGACCAGGCTCCTGCATTCACTAAGTCCTCCTTGCATTTTGGTAACGATGCCAGAAACTTCACACCACATAGGGGTAATTAATAAAGTGACCTTTGCCCTAATTGGTGGTTTTGACAGGAAAAGTGATCCTGAGTGACCGGGCGGCCAATGAGCAGACCCGAGCTTAAGCATAGGGTTGGCAAAGAGCGTCAGCCAAGGCATGGATGCACCCGGGGCCTGTGATGTGAGGCATGGCTTGGATGGAGAGTGGATGAAATTCTTTCTGTTGTGTTAAAATCCATGTGTGAAAAGCCCTGGGGTATCTCAATAATTCACCACTTCCACTGAAATTCTGTACTGATTTTCAAGTCTGACCATTATTACCCTTAACAAACCAAAAAAAAAAAAAAATTAATTCTTAATATGACTATCAGCTGTGGAACCCACATCTCATATGACCAAAAGCGGTAAAGGGACCCTCTAAAATTGCCCTTGCAGCTTTGCACGTGCAACTGGGGGTGCGAAAGCCTCTCCCCATCCAACTTGCATTTAGTCATGCAGCTTCTGGGCAGACCTGGGTGCCGACTGGAAGAAATGTGGACTCTTCTCTGGGAGCCACATACACTACTCAGCTCACCCAGGGGAGGTGAATCAACTCTTCCGGGGTACCATTTCATAAATTGCTAAGTCCACTTAGGCATATCAGCCCTAGCCCACACAGGACCAAAGGTGTTCTCTTTTGGTTCCGTGACTGATAACAAATTATAATCTGCCCACAAGCCTGAGGAAGACAGAAAGGAGAAACGGGACTGCAGGGGAGCCAAGATTCCAAACAGCATTCCAAATCATCTTACCTGTCTTCCTGACGCTGGCCATCTTGGGAGCTACAGGTGAGGGTGGGATGTTGGCATGTGAGTGTATGTGTATGAGGTTCAGTGGGAAAGTGGTATAAGCAGAGGGACAGGGCAAGAAGGAAAGGTGGGATATAAAAGCAGGACATATTTCTGTGAGCAGGCAGGGATTATGCTTTCCTTGGGGCATAGGCAAATGTATGGATCAAATTCAAATGCAGGTAGGTCTAATCATTTTCTCAAACCATACATGTCTAAACTGAATGGTACACAGGAAGAGAAAGTCCACCTTATATGGGTGCTGAGAGTTAGATACACATATATATTTTGATATCTGTTAAATGCTGACCCAAGTCATGGCAATAAATAATCAAAAGCTTATAGTTAAGTTGTATTCAGCAGAGGTAGCAGTTCAGCCTATATTTTCTTTGTTATATTAATTGTCACAAAATAATCAGATATAAAGTGGGCATTTGTCTTTAGGAAGTCACTCTGATATTATAAAGAGTAAAAAATGCCATAGAGAGCTCTTGGAAATTCTTTGAGTTGCAGTGAATTGAGTAAATATGCTAGTTTCTAAAATGTACAGATGCTCTACCTGCTTGTTTGTGATTCAAGAACATGTTACAGATCTGCTTCCTGTACTGTCTGAAGTGTTAGACACAACATTTTTATTGGAATAAAAAATCCCTTAGCTTTGCTGAGAATCTGTAAAGCACTTGTCAGCACAGCCCTTTTCTGGTAGCAAATGGCTGTACTGAACAAATACAAACTAAACTCATTCCATACATTCTCTTGTGGCCAATAGTCTCTCAATAATTTTCAAGTTACAGCTGATCATTGCTTTTACTCAAAATAAAATGTCACCAATCGCATTTAGTTCCTTTTTGTATTTTTCCTTGAATTTTCATATGCACTATGCACTCTTAAGGTAAGTAGGAAAAATGCACTAGGGAATAAGTGAATTCTAGAAATTAAATTGCTCGGGTTAATAGTGCTTCTTTATTAGTGGAAAGGATGTTTCATGCCCATAGAACACTACATAGCATAAAAAGAAGAGAAAGCTACTAAAAAGCTCAAGATGATAATAGGGACATGCACTAAGTGGCAACCCTTTCAAATGGCTTCATTTGAAACATTCAGAAAAGAGCTAGACTTGCTCATGAAGCCCAAAACAGAGGTCAAAAGGCAGCAAAGAAACAAGGACCCTCTCCACCTCTAGGAACTTGTATTGGGAGATACAAGATGGAGAGCCAGTGTTTGTGTGTGCTGGGAGAGTTTGAAAGGATAGAAAATTAATTTATAAAATACCTAAAGTACGGTCCTTCAGTGTTTTTATTCACATCTTCTACCCACTTAGCTACATTATAGTCTCTTTTGAACCATGGGCTTAAATACCTGCAGAAAGCAATGGAAGGAACAAAGAAAGCAGAACAAGATAGAAATATCTGAAAACACACAGCACAAGCTTAGCAAGGATGTTCTTCACCCTCCAAATGCAGGTGACTATGGCAAATAAACCAGGATGGATGTTGGGTGGTTATGAGGTAGTCTGTACAATCACATGAGCATAAACTCAGCTACCACAGGGCTCACGGTGTTCTAGAAGGGACTCAGATTTCAGGAGAGCCTTCCCAGTGGTTTCCCAAAGTGACTCAGAAGCTCTTTCAATCACAGCGCTGTGAGCAATCCCCTTCACCCACCTCCAAAGTGGCATTTCTAGGCCACCTCTCATTGAGCTCCTTGGTTTTCAAATGGTAATGGCACTTTCTGAGAACCCTGAGGGCTGCCGTTCCAATCTGGTGTTGGGCATATCACCCCAAGAACAAAGAAAAAGGAGCCAAGTTCTCTTTCCAATATGAAAGGAAAAACTAAATGGTCTCTGTCTTTCTCCTGATAGCAGATCCCACGCTGGAATTAACAAGGTGTTCCAATCAGCTCTTAGAAGGAGCAAGAAAGGTTTCACTCTTCTGATTCTAGAGCCTCAATGCACATTCACTGTGGTCCCAACAGGCCTCCATGACCTTGAGGCTGGGGTTAGTAACTGAGGCGCAGATGTCCTGGTCCTTCCTCATCCACTTGCACTCCAGACTAACGTGTTCATTTGCCATTATGAAACGGCTCTCATAAGTTACCTTCTGAGTGTGTGAGCACCGTGTGAGTGATTGACAGCAGATAATAATGGTCCAAGTTAGCATTTCCCAGGTGGATCTGGCAAAGTCTCCGTCAGAATTGATCACAAAGGAAAATCTTAAAGGTATTAAAACTGGGAGTGCAAGTTTTGTTTTCTTTTCAGAGTTTCCTTTTATTTTTACCCTAGGGAAGAGGCTGGGAAGGGGGAGGGGCAAGCAAAAACATGTTCCCTTAGAATTTGCCCTCTTAAAATAAATCTAGATTCAACAAATTCAGCCTTGGACAAATTTGGAGATTTTACCTGGTTTTTCTCATTTTAAAAAGTACCTTCTAGAAACACTATACGCAACGAAGATCAAGCTCTGTAAAACTTTTAAGGTTATTTGAAAACAAAGTAGGGGAAATGATAAAATATACTATTTGTGGTCCCAGTTTGCTTCTTTTCTCCATCTTTAGTTTTAGTTTGTAAATACATTTAAGTATTTAAACGAAAATACATTTAAGTCAAGACTATATTTTCATAGTTACATAAACAAATTAGATTATTTTTCCCACAGTCATTTCCTTTATTTTTAGCTATACCCAATGTATGCTATAAAACAGTTCATGAAATTTCCTCCTTAGAGAAGGGTCGGGTGGTTTATATGCTTATAAGATCATTTTTGCTAAGATAGCATCCCTTGATTCTGGAACAACTCACACTTGTTTTGCCTTTAGCCACAATCATTGCCAACTTGTGCTTTTCACAGAGATAGCCATCAAAACTTGCATAAAGATTTCCACGGAGACTCGGAACAAAAAGAAAAATAATCAAAAAGCAAGTGCAGCCACAGATGAAGACTCGTGAACGCTTGGGCCTGGGGAAAAAATGTGGGAAATGGCCATGCAGCGGTGGTTGTCAGGTGACACATAGCCACACAGCAAACTGGATCACCCACAGGCAGGAGGCCACATCCAAGAGACACGTGTTCCTTTCACTGACAATCTTAGAAGCTCAGAGGACTGGTACCATGGCTATTCCATGAGAGCTGCAGCCACATGGCTCCACTTGCCCCTGGTGGGCCTTTTTCTTCTTCTTAGGGAGCATCTCCAATGGGTCACTAGAGGTCTCTGAAGAGAGCTCTCAATTGTTGCTCCTTCCGGACTCTGCTGTGAGTGTCATCCATCACAGCAGCCTTCATAACACTCTAGGTCGTGGTGGCAAGAGTGTTGGGGTTTGATCAAACTGCTAGAAACCTGCCTATGTGATTTAACTTGGCTCGTAGCGCAACATGCAAAATAAATAAATAAATAAAAATAAAAATGCATTAGACAGGATAGGAGAGCCATGTGTGCTCTCCAGGAGAGAAAGGCAGAGGAAAACTAGCTGGCGCTGGCTGGACCAGGACCACTTCTGAGCAGATGTCAGGGGTCAGTCAGAGATTAAATGACCCTGTTCTCAGCCAAGGAAGGGACTTGAAGGGAGATTAAGTGGCAGCCCAGAATGAAGGGGCAGGTGCAGACTGACCTGTGATCCAGACTCCCTGTCTGGGGGCTGTCAGAGCCCCCTGGGCTTATGCCTTGGGATGGGACTGTCTGGGCGAGGGAGTGCCCAGGCTCAGGTGCTTGGGGCTCCCTCCTGTAAAAACACAATATATAATACAAAGTCTAAGCCAAAAACTTGTTTAACATCACGTACAACAGTGAGGAAGTTGCAAAAGCTTTCAGGGGGGAAACAATACATTAAACAAGGATATCTTGCGTTGTTAATTAGCAGAGTATACATTTGTGGTGCATGTTTTAATTCATGTCCCAGTGTTTCATCATCCTTTGGGATGATGGGATACTAAAAGGAATGTTGAAATAACAGATCTGATAATACCTCTTAGTCTAAAAAAATTAAAAAGATGTGTTTTCCCATGGTCATTTTGCTCTTCATACAGTCACACAAATGACGTTATATCAGAGGCAAATGGTATTAAAAATATGGAAAGTATTAAAAAAACTTGTTAATATAATTCTTGATATGCCACATATTAGTATTCCTTCTAAGGAAAAATATGTATACGGTACAGTGCCTGTACAACAAGGTGTGTGGTCAGCTTCACAGACTTGGCTCCATTTAGGTAACATGAGACACATAACCCAAATCTGGAAAGTCTGAAAAATCTGAGGGAATCCTTTATATTTCTCTTCATAAAAGATAATTCCATATGATCTCTTATTAAATATTTTATAACTGAATTACCTCACAGGCAAGGTTTCTCAAGGGCAAGCTAGCAGTACAGTATTGATTATATGATGCCAGTGGGAATTTTACAGAAAAAATTGTAAAAATAAGTGATCACTCTAAAAAACACTGTTATGAATCTTGCTCAACACCAAGTATACTTTGGGTCTTAAATTCTTAGTTTTAATATAATGTTGGATCTTTTTTTCTTAGTCACTTGAGTTTTCAAAGCATCGTAATATGAAATACTGTTAGGAAACGAAACAGTAGGAAGTTCTGAAGAACATTTTGCAATTTTATCTATACTTCTGTGAGCCACTGAGATAAGTTAAGGAGTTCTTTACCAGGTGACCTCATGCAAAAGAAATCAAACGACATTCCAAGAAGAGTTTATCCACAATGAGTCCTAAAGCATCCAAGCACTTCGGGGATGTATAAGATAAACTCTTAACAGATTAGTTATTTATGATGGAGCTCTATGATGCCATTCTGGACCATGCAATGGTATCACTGGAACCTATCTACTGTTTCTATGGTAAACTATCCTCTAGTAAACTTTGGCAAGCCACTTACAAGACAATACTATCAGCAGGAAGGTCCGAATTTCAGGGCAATGTTATTGTCCTGGACTGAAAAAGGCAGGGTATACGATGGAAAAGCTAACATAAGTTTCTGAGAAGCAGTTAACCAATACTTGCTATTCATTTTTTTTTAAAAAACATTGAAGTTATAAAGAAGCAACAAAGATCCTGGGAGGAATAACTAGCACTGAACTGAGATATCAGTCAAAAAGTTTTAAATGGATCAAAAAAACATGGTTAATTAAAACCAGGTGGCAAGATCCAAAAGCAGAGCCAGCATGTTTCAAGGTGTTTAGGGGAGCTTAGTTTTGCTTGCACTTTATTCAGTGGAGAACACAAAAATATGTTTAACTCATTATGAATGACTTAAATGTAACTTCAGATCCCATCCCCAGTTTTGAAGAAAAAAAAAATGTGGCTATCCTTCAAAATGGAGAGTGTTGCATTTAGTGACAATGATTCAGTTAAAGAGCAAGTTTAGGGAAATGCCCTTATAGATGCCCCGGGAAGAAAAATTTAAAAGTGAAAGGAATCCCCTTAGTCTGAGAGAATGCTTAGAGAGCAGCCAGGAAGCCTGGGAGAGGCGGCGCACCCAGTGAGCAGTATCCTGCTCTTAGGATGGTGGGGATTGCCCCGGTGCTTCTAGGCTGTGTGAATATTGGGGAGAGGAAGGGTGACCCCTCTGAAATGGTTGGACCCCAGGGGATGAGAAGAAAGGAATGCTATCAAAATTCCCTTCAAACGCAACTGAGACACCACAATGGCAGGGAACTGGAGAAAAAGCCTGCAGCGAGGGCCAGACCCCGCACTGTCAGTGAATATTGCTTTGGGCACCGTTGCGGAGATGCCTACGTGGAAGAGAAAAGCCATGGTTAATTTTAAAACGGCAAAAAGGAAACTGAAGAGACAAAACCAAGACCAGAGGCCTGGTGTACAGTTCTCTGCCGAGCTGGTGAATTAACTTCCCATGCTAACTGCACAGGACTGTGGGTGACAGCCTTTTCCCAGGAGACGTGCAGACTTACTCAGTGGAATTAGACCGAGGTCTAAATCTTTTGCCTCTGATTTTCTTTCTGTTGCCTCCCACATTACCTGAAAAAAAGATAGTTTATACCTAGATTTGAATACAAATAATAAAAAACTACCATATGTTTAATTTATATCATATTTCAAGTGAGTGTCATTGATCGTCAGCATCACCCAGAGCACAGGGCGTTACAGCTCTGTACAACCATCCCAACCTGTCTAGTGGACTGGTCCTTTCAAATCCTCTCATTTCCCATGCAAGAAAAAAAGGAACTAAACTCATAATAAATGTCCTTTCTTTACTGGGAGAAGAACTTACAGCTTACAGAAAAGAACAAGTCTTTACAACCAGGAGCCACAGAAGATAGAATGTGGGTCAGGTGGAAAGACGGGTTCAGAATGCCACCCTGTACCTTGCCAAGAGTTACTTCGAGGTCGCCCATTTTCACAGATGTCTGAAATATGCTTTGTGTCTGGAATCCTTTCACTCCAAGAATGAGAGAGTCCGTTTGACCTGAAATTGAAAATGGGTACATGTTGTGCAAAAAATACAATCAAATGAATGTTTAGAAATCATTAAGCAAAACTTCTAAGCTTTGCTGTGTGTTAAAAGAAACCAAGAAAAAAAAATCTAAAATGAAAGAATGAACAGAACATGAACATTTTCATGAAAAAGGCAAAATTACACGACATTCAATTTAAGAAAAGTCAAATACAATGGAACCCCATTACAACAGTTTATCACTGAAAAGCATCAGGACACAATGCATGTCAATTACACTCCCCAGAGCACAAACACGATGTAGAGCAGATTCACTGCATATTTCGGTTATACAACCCAAGAAGCAGAGTTGTAATGGGGTCCCACCATAGATGTTTCTTAATTGTAAAGCAATGGTTTCCATTCAAATATTATGAGAACATGGACTTTCAAGAGATTTCATTAAGATTTGCTCTATTTAACCTGGCTAAACTTTATCATAGTAATACTGAGTTTAAAAAAAAACCAAACAATAAAATTATTTTCTGAGAAATGGCATTTTTCTCCACAGATATGGCACCCCCAAAATGCAATTAACTGTCCAATGAGTGTTAACTGTTAGTTAACTGCCCAATAAGTGAGCTGAGTTATATGTTTGTTGTGGGAGTTTCTCTCACAAAGCCAATGCACCACAAAGCCCTTCTGCTATTTAAATGAATTGTCCTGGCATCTTTAAATGAATTGTCTATAAGAAGCAAAATGTCCACACCTACCTTGAACCACACAAGAAAAGTATTTTAACAAACTACATATACTTAGGAGAAGTCACATAATTTATACTAATTTTAACTGCTTAAGTCATAACCCCTAGAGATTTTGCTAAAATCTGTGGAATGATTCAAGTCAATACTTCAAACCCTTCTTGAGCTACCGTAGAAAATAACATTATACTTAAAATCTTTTCCACATAGTATTCCAGTTAATGCTAACAATGCCTATTTTATAAGGAACTTTCTTCCATTGAATAAAAATAAATCAACACAATTATTATATATGAATTCCCTAGATTGGAACTTTTTCAACATCATTTGCTGATTAAGAATGATGCCCCTTTTGTACAGGAGTATAGAAATTCTACTGGGACCCACTGATTTCTCCACTTATTTACCGTATTATTTACTTTAAAATTAAATGTTTGACTGAAAAAAAAGTTTACATTCTGAGAGAATTTAAGTAAATCTTATTCTCTTACTCAGAAATCTCCCAATAAATTAAAAAAATAAAATTTTAATATCCTTCCATACAATTGTACTTGTGAAAAAAAAACAACAGTATTTTTACTTTTGTTTTAAGCTGTGCTATCTTAGTAAAAATACCCTTGGACACTTAAGATAGTTCCACACAAGGTGGAGTTCCCCGATCTCCCCAATGTCTTCAACTGTCCTTCCCGATTATTTATAAAGCGTGAAATCCACTGCAGAGTTTTTAGAGATGATTCACTCTCTTGAGAACTCGAGGAGAGTTTATGCTTCTTTTCAATAAACTAGAAATTTACCTTTCAATCTACAAAGTTACTACTATGCCCAAAGTAAAAATTGGGGCTATCAATCTTTTATAAATATATATATATATAATACCTCTATCAACAATTTTAAAAAATTTTCCATAGGAAGATTTGAATGAACATCTTCTTTCCTAAAACATCCCACCTATTTATTTATGCTATCAGTTTATTTTGTTAAGCAATTATAAAGCATGCAGAATTCTAAATGGTATCATACACCTTAAGTTCCTGGAGCAAAAATATAGCATCAAAGTTTAAGACATATAAATATCTTAACCCCATCCACAATATTATAGGACTTAAAGCATCAAATATACTACTTAAATTTAACTGGCAACCAAGCTCTAAGTCATAAAGTCTAGAAATAATCATTCCAGGCATAAAAGGTAAAATCATAATATTCAAATATATGATTCACAGAGAAGCGGTCTTTTTTTTTCATAGCAAGCTTAGCTTTAATATATTTACAATTACAAAATAGTCAACACAGCATTCATATTACCAACTTATTTTAACAGCTGCTTTATTGAAGCATGACAGTAACCTTTTTCTTTGACTACCAAACATGACATAAAGCTCACCATTTAAAATATGGTAGAATACTAAGTATAGTTTCTTAAGCCCATATAAAGAGCAAGATTAAAAAGCTGTAGGGTTTTTTATAAAGATTTAACATTATTTGCTTTGTTTGAATTTCTGGTTTGTTAAACAAGTGGTACTGAGCATATGGCATTTTGAATCAGAGTAATCAAAGAATAAAGGATACTATTTTTTTAAAACATTCAAGAAAGAAGGAAGAAGTAATCAAACCTGCTGCAAAATAATGAAATGTTCTGACTAATGGAATAATGTGTGATGGAACAGGTAGAAATCTGAAAATGCGACAGAAAAGCAGACCTCTTCTTAGAGCTAGATGCTGAGTTTGTGCTGACTCCGGGAGGAATGTCGCTATAAAAAGAGTCGCCATCTCCAGGCTTTTTTACATAATCTCCCTGGGGTAACTGTCTAAGGCATAATAAACATTTCAGAGTCAGAAAACAAGACACACACACATGAACACAGACATATACAAATATTATTTCAGGGGGAAAAAGAGGAAGGGATAATGATCTACATGAGTCAAACCCATAACAACACATGAAATTATTCATACATGTAACAAATTCAAATCCTCCTAGAGATTAGAAATGCAGTCGCTGAAGCCTTTACAGTCTGAATGAATAAAGCTTTGCTTTAGGGGGAAAATATAGAAAGATGAAGTTTTTCATTGTCAATTCACTATACTTAGGGTGTTCACTGCAGCTTTTGTCTTTAAAAAAAAAAAAAGGTGCCAAAGGAGCCATGTTGGACAGACAGTCCTTGCTCGGATAAGACATTGTTTCTTTTCACCGTGGTGAATAAACTATTTACGATTTCTAAACATTATATAAAGTACCCTTGATTGGTCTTTTAAAAAAAGATGGATTTCTAAGCTATATTCTATAACTTAATCCAAATAAACTCTTATTCAAGGTTTCTATTCAATTTGGAACTTCACTGTTGATTGCACAAAGATATGAATAAGTTGAAAAAGATTCAAAGGTGAGTCAAACATATAATTCTGTAACTGCACAACAGAATATATAAAGGAAGATAATTTAGCAAGAGGAAGAAAGGGTTGAAAAATAACTGAATCTTGATGAAATGATGGAAGGATCATTGTAGGTGGTTTGGGGTGACCTCGGTTCTCTATCCCCACTGTAGGAGTGCAACAGGGGGAAATCCGCCCTGTTATTGACTCTACTCACTCTGGTGATTAATTAACGAAGATTGGAACAGATTCCCATTACTTCCTCTGTCGGAAGGGGTAGGGTAAAAAACTTTAGATCGGACTACCTAATGGGTCCCCTTTCTCAGTAGTTAACCTAATCATTTGCCAGTGCCTGGCCCACGAGCAGCCAAGTGAATAAAACACTTGATTCAGTTCCAGTCAGTACTATTGTTGGAGGGCACGGGCTAGTGTTGGATGGAGAATTTCAAACAGAGCTGCTCTGAAAAAGGTCTCCAACAATGGTGCACATTTGCTAACTCCTTTTCTCATTTGGTTATTCCTTAGTTACCATGCTAGTCATGATTACTTGCTGATGCTAAATTCTATTCAAAATATACCACTTTCAGATGTTTGCTTCCTTACGCAAACACTGTTTCAAATGTTTGAAATACTTGGTCATTCACTCTTCTAAAGCACCAAATCCTATCTATGTATTCATACAGCTCTACAACTCTAAAGATTTTCTGAGATAAAGTAGATATACTACTTTGTGAAATTAAATCTACTCCTCCCCTTTAAAAAAAGAATTCCTCATTAAATTTATAAGACTAATTTTATCTATAATTCTTTGGTACATAATCTTTCAAAATATTTTTAATCCTTTAAGTGACCTCAGCTCATAATTGTTATCTTCCTGGTTCCCAGTACATTATGAAACATTAATTTTATTGAAAATAGGATACAATTCTTCCACATTTATAGTGTTAGTAATATAAGACAAATAACATCTCTTCTTATGCAAGAGATCTTTGATCTCTGCAATTATATTTTCTTTCTTGCTGTGAATCAGTAAAATTGTCTATCAATGCTTGAAAAATGCTCTCAATAAAATCAAAGTTCTCTATGTTGCCTTTTGAATCATATTAATATTTATAAAGGAATTCTAGAGAATATCCCCTCAACATCACATTTCCAATAATAATCTTTATGCTTAGCAACTCATGTTTGTCATTATTACCTTTAATGACAATCTTTCTAAGCTGATGAGATGAAGCTCACTAAATTCAAATTAAATACAGACAAGTTCCAACTACACTTGACCTTTCCCATTAATTCCCCCAAATTACCTTCTCCTTGCATGTCTCTGGCATTTAGGCATTTACCAAGGCCTCCTTAGCTGATAGCACAGGATTAAATGGATTATATCTAACAATGGATGGGACCCAGGTTTTATTTTTTTAACTGAACATGTTTTACCACACCTTCAGTAATTTCTGTGCAGTACATACTCTTCTTCTGCATAGTGTACAAACATCTTACATGCTAAACATATCGTAAAGTGTGCTCTTCAGTCAGAGGGCTGGAAGGGGGTTTAAGTTTAATGAATTTCTGGGACAGGTTGTTTTTGTACCCCAGGCAGATCATATTCTTAGCTATTTCAAAATACAGAAACTGCTTTGCATTCTTAAAATTCCATTAGTAATACATGTAACTTTCTTCACATAGTAAATACCTAAAAATGTTAATGATTATTAATTTTGTTAAAGATCTCAAGCATAAAATTGAATAGCTTTCACGGTCTAGAAATGAACCCTTTTTAAATATCCATTATATATTATAACAAATCTATATCTTCTTGTTTAACCTTTAGTGAAGATAGAGAATATCAGGTCCCCATGATCAAGAAAATAACATTTCTTCATTTGTTATAAAAGATAATAAATGACCAACTTAGTGATCTCTTTAAATTGAATTTATTTTTCTAGTCTTTGGTCTTTCTTCCTAAATTTTGGTGGTTTCATAGAATTTTGGAATGAGCAGTGACTTGAATATCACCTTAGGTGGCCTGGCCAGTGCTAAGTTTTATAATAGGAAAAGTACATCATATTTCCCATGTCATATGTAAATATCTTAGACCTGTGCATGAATTTTTAAAATAAATAATGACCAAACGAAAATAAAAGCTTATTTAGGTAAATTATTTTTACTCAAAAAAGAATTGTGAGGGAAGTCTGATCTTTCCTAAAAGAGTCCATCGAACCATAGTATTTAATTTAATAATTCTTGCACATTTTCCAAATGAGAATACAATGAAAAATGTTTTAATTAAATATTAACCTTAATCCTGAAGGAGGCATTTCTCTAGTGCTTTGTAAATGTCTGGACTGTCATTGAAATGATTACTGTTTTTAAAAATATTGTGTAATGTGTATCAAGTCATACTGACAGATGCATGACCATCATTGAAATAATAATATAAAAACAAACCAAGAAATGCTTGAAAAAAAGAAGGAAGGGTCACAAGCAGAAAACAAAGTTGCTAAAGTAGGTGAGAGAGAAAAGTAGGGAAGGGCATTTCTGCTGAAGGCATAGATCAGTAACACATGATCTAATTGTTCACTGTATTTCACCTCAATCATAATGACGTGTGTTCATTTCAGACAAAGAAAGATATTTAAGCTGAATATAGATGTCTTATAAATTCAAGTTCAACTGCTGTGTTCTTATTCTATCGCTATCTGAAAATCTGCCTGAAAACTGAAACTCAAACTTATAATTCTTGTTATAAAGTATAATACCACATACAGCTGCTAAGTCCTAAAGCAATTATGCTAAAGTACATGCAATAGCATCAGCTGAAAAAATCATGGAGGCCTTCTTCCCTGAAGACTTTAAAGAAAAGGACCAACCAAAAGCCATCCTTCTAACTACAGAAGGTATAAGAACTCTCCTTGGCTCCTAAGCTCCATGGTTCTACCCTTCACAATATGACCCTGGCAGGTTTAAAGTGATGTCATTCGTGTATGCGATTCTGACTCCACTCTGTCCCAGAATGGAGCTTTTATATTCCATTAAGCCATTTGTAGACAAAAAGGGAAAAAAATAGGCTTGCTTCTTATCTTTTCCTCAGACCTGCAATTAAAACTATCACAAATTCCTTCCTATAATGAAAACCATGAGGACATGTTCTCAGAGGAAAAATTTATTAGGTCTCTTCACAGAATTACTTGCCTGACTTCTCCAATATTTTGAAAGTTATGCCCAATTTGGCATTTCTGGGCCATTATGTAATTAATATAAATCTGATACTGGCTACCTATTTAATATGGCCTTGCATTTAGTGTCAAAGCAAACTTTTATGTTCATCAATTCTTTCACCGGCTTAACCAGTATGTACACTGCTCCCTTATTTCGATGAATGCCACCTTCCTCTCTGAGAACCACATCCATCTCTTTCATTTGAAGATCAGAGTAACACAAAGTCTTCAGAGACCACATACTAGTAACTTCCCTTACCATAAAGCTTTACGGATGACAAAGAACTCTCTCTGATTTGAAGAGTTGAAGAAAGTTTAAGTGATTTCCTAATACCACATACTAGCAAGAAGGTGTCTGATTCCTTGTCAATTGGTCCTCTCACCATGGAACCTCAAAGAAAAACTCAATTTAAAGGCAAGAACAACTCAAAATCCTTATTTCTACTTCCTGGCATCCTTTGAAACTGGGCACATCTTTATTTGCGTATCTGAAGATATTTTTACAAGACGGTAAATTTCTTAATGCATGCCTTTGTCCATTGGCCTTTCCACTTTCTCTATAATCACTTAACATATATTTTCAAAAAGAAAAATCCTTCAGAAGGTATTTATACATTCTGGGCTTCCTGATCTAAAGTCCATTCTGCTACTCCTCCACTTGAGATTTATTGTACAAACCCAAGAATCATTAGCTATGGACAAAGGCAGAAATAAGTAAAGGTTGTGTTAAAACAAATCAAAATGTATAAAATAAATATCTGCTTAAGATGCTATTTAAATCTAGTTTAAAACATAAACTAGATTCTAAAAGAGGAGCCAGAATGAGAAAATGATGATCAGTACTACCAACAGACATGAAATCATACCAAGTACACAGAGTCTTAGTATAAACACTTCCTTAACTACACCTATGCATATATTGAGTGAGAATAAGACTGGTGCACAGCTTTACATAGTCATCTCTTTTTTTTTTTGGTACTGTGGCCAACTCCTTTATTCTGGACAGTGTCTCTGGTGAGGACACATGTTGGAGTACTTTCCCTTTTATATAGCCAGCAATATTAAATAACATTACAGCTTTAGCTCCTACGAAAATGGAGTTGAATCATCAATTTTTTTGTCTAGTAAGCCTAATTCTGTTTTTCCCTGAAGAAAGCCACTAAACTTAGCATTCTGATATGATGATCAACTTCTATTCAACAGAAAGCTTAAATGGCTCCAGTTCTTCTCCAGTGTTTCAACGCACAAGAGTTTTAAAACATGGCACAGAGAAATCGAATTGTTTTTAAATTTTAATTTGACTTATTAAATTAATACAAATTCATTTTGCCTGTTTTACTTTTTGCATTCCTAAGGAGTTAATTACTCCAGGGCAAGGTCATTTTTTTCTAATACAGATGTTAACGGACCAGAATCTCAGTTGGTACCCTGTGGGCACCATTTGTTTATGGAGACTCTGTAGATACTTATGGCTAGATCTTACATAAATTTTAAATTACAACATGGAAGGAAAGAGAAGGTGAAGTTCACAATTTTCACTTGTGAAAAAATGAAAGCTGTGATTGGGCCTGAAGAAGTCTTGCCATGTTTATTACATCTTATTCCTAATCAGCCACAGGCATTTAATAAAACAGTAGGAAAATCTAAGAAAGTAGTAATTTGCAAAGCTATATTGAGTACAAAACTAGTAACTCTCTGGTGTACAAGACCTGCTCTGGGCTATCAATTTCCAGGATATTTCATTTTGTATCAATAGTTAACAGCATTGGTACTTTTTAAAATGAAAAGAGTGTACTTAATAAGGGCTAATTTAGATCTATTTAAAAAATAAATTCTTACAGAACTACAGAAATGCTTTGTATTCCTTTTTATACTGTAGATTAAACATACATTTAAGGTTATGGATGAATGGGGTGCCTGACTATGGGCTTTTTTTATGTAAAAAAAAACTACACTGGACAATCAGATTCCAACTATGCAAAGCATTTCTTTAACTACCTGCACAATTATCTATTCAGTACAAAAACATTTTCTTATGCAGAGATTAAAAAGGCTCATCACATGGCAGGACATTCTCCTGATCACAACACTATGCCCATAGAAATTGTATCATTTGTGAGTGGAAGTTACTGATATAATAACAATAATGAATAAACAATAAATTCCCTCCAAAAGTACTAGGCAATAACAGTGTTATAAACATGAAGGAAAGCTAATTAATATAAATGGTGACACCTTAACATAGAGGACACTTGTTGTAGAAGGAAAAAATCCATTTCCCCATAGATTACTATAAAAGTAATACAAATAATTATAATATTGCTGGATGAAAAAAAACATTAAAATTAAATAATATTTTAAAAGAAATGCATTTCACAGCACCATTATTAAAATTATCATTTTAAGGTCATGAAAAATCAAGATTAGTGTATGACTACTATAGCATAAAAAAGTAAACCTGAGTTATAATTGCATGTATGAATTCTAAAGATTAGAATAGGATTTAAAAGTTTCAGTTGTATGTTGATTATTCTCATCACATACCTCTGTTCTCGATAGTTTCTTTTCATGGACAAGTAGAGAGGGGGGGAAAAAAAGAATTAATTACCTACAAAAGTACATTAAGAGAGAGTATTAAACATAAAAGCTCTAGCATTTTTTGAAAGGTCTCCACTATAGGGTTTTGACCAGCAGAGTTAAAACAGGGAACCCAAAGTCACAAAAACACACATTTCAGTTATCTTTAGAAGAGACACCAAAAGGTTAATAACAATATTTTCAATAACTATTTTTAAAGCATAAAAACTACAGATATTAAAGAGTAACTTTTCTCAATATTGATAACATCATATTAAATACTGTATTTAGTAATGTTCTAAAGCCAATCCTGTTTCAAATACAGGTTTTCAGATGTGTATATTGCTTTAAGTAATAAAATTAAGTAATCAAGTTACTTACATAAATTGTTTTAAAAAATAAAAATCATAATCCACTCCATTTTAGATACAATATATACCCAAACTAAAACTATACCTAAGGATTTAAAGTAGGAGAACATAAGTGGACACTAGAACATTTTATTTCATCATGTGTGATCAATTATAGTGAGTTAATTCACAGCTATTACGGGCCTCCTAAGTTATTACTGCTTACTCACAAGCTTCACATTAGAAATACTGTGTTCAAAGTTTAATCTCCTGTATTTTACATGGTCATATATTACAATAAAATTACATGTTTTAAAATAAACCTATCTGAAAAAAATGTGTTCTAAGGGATGTGGTATTGAGGCACCAGTAACTTTTAATTCAAAAGAGTTAATTTACAATTTTCTATCATGACCTAATTAGGTATTAACATTTTGAGGACAACTTATAAAAGTCAGCCAATTGAATAGTGGGCTCTTTCCTCCTAGGTCAAGACAATGTTTCCTCACGGATTTTGTTTGGAGCACCGTTACCTGCAAATCTATTCTGTGTGCCCAATAAGTATCTCGCTTAATAATGAGGTGATGAGGATAAAAGTGCCAGTTAGTTACTTATTATTTTTCATTCCTGAAACCACTAGATGAAGGGAAATATAAGCCCTGAATCTTTTAATTCAATATATTTTACTTTTTTTGCCTCTCAATCTGATTACCTGAGTGGTTCCCTAGTTTCCAATGAGTATTCCTTATTTCCTATTCTGCTATTTCCCGACTCACTCTAAGGCTTGAATAAGGGGTGGAAAGTTTAATTGGAAGGATTAGTGAGAAAATAAATTAGCTCTCAGGTACTAAATCCATTTTTTGAATTTGAAATAGAATATGTGGAACATCATATTAATAAAATTAATTTCTGTATTAATATTTTCTACATTCTCATTCTATTTTTAAACATATTATTTATAAGTTTAGTAACATCAAAATTTTCATCACTTAGGTTCAAATTATTAATGAAGATGATACTGCAGTACAAAAAAATGTCTTTTTCCTTAATGAAATTGCAAAGTACATATATTTAGAAATAAAAATAAAAACAATGACACCTCAAAAATTTACATAAAATAGGAAATGATATACAGAAAGAAGTACTTTTAATTCTAATCATTAAAATAAATGAGCACAGGTCATTTCATTAGCAATAAAAGATGTTTAGGATTTCGTATTTTCTGAAAGGCTATTTTTCCCCAATATTCTACAAATGAAATATTGTCCTGGCTGGTGTGGCTCACTTGATTGGAGCATCATCCTGTACACCAAGAAGTGACAGGTTTGATTTCCGGTCAGGGCACATACCCAGGTTGTGGGTTCGATTTCTAGTTGGGGCATGTGTGGGAAGCAACTGATCAATGTTTCTCTCTCACATCAATAAGATGTTTCTCTCAAATCAATACAAAATTTTAAGAATGTATTAAAAAGTAAATAACAACTTGCATCAGTAGGTGGCAGAAAATCACACAATACAGAACTAACAATTTTGCTTCCTTTTTCAAATAAAAAGGAAACCACTGAGCTTCTTCAAAACAGCACTTGTGATGGCAATTACTACATAAGTGCTTGCATCAGGCAGGTCAAGGATATTGTGTAGCTCCAAGATGGAGTTAATTCACCTGAGGTGTGAGGGGAGATCAAACAATGTTCAGAAGAGCCTTCCTTTTGGACTATAATTTTATAACTCCAAATGTTATGCCGAAATCAGCCTGTGCAAGTGTAAGTATACAATACACCTAATGCCCTGCACATCAAAGAGGCCCAGAGATATTGAGCATCTATGAGTTGGTACAGAAAGAGATATTCATTTAATCAGGGCAATCCATTACTATTATGCTGTGCTCTCCTTGCTTGCTATGCTAAATGTTACTATGCTGTATGTGCATTGTTAATAAGGCCTTCATCAAAGGGCTTTCTGCATTTTAATGCTTGCAGGAAACAAACTAACCACTCTCTCGTTTCATTCAAAGAAACTCCTTCATGGTTCAGACCTCACCACAACCAGCAGCCACATACACTTTTAAAGGTATTCCCTTAGATTCAACTGGTTTAAGATCATGACAGGTGATAATAATAACAGTAAACAATTACATAGTGCCTATCTATTAAAAGCTTTGGAGGAATTTTAAAGTCTGAAATATTCTAATTCCCAAGTTTTTATTGAGCTAAGTTTGGTCTATGAGGGGGGAAATGCTATAAAGGTAATCCACAGAGTGACTAGCAAAAGTCACAGGACTCACAAATGGAGAAACTCTAGGGCTGGGAGCTGATATAGCATCAGAATCAGCACAACTCTGAGCTTTAAGTTGAAATATTGAAGAGAACTTAGGGTTCACCTTGTTTAAGTTTTAATTTATTAAAATTAAGTAAATTATTTGAATATTAAAGATAGTTTTCACATCATAAGATTGAAGTAGTTAAGTAAATGTTTGGAATATTTGAAGCCACTTACCTAGCTTAATGCTTAAGGGGATCTGATTTTCAAAAATTATATGGCTTAACTTTTAAAAATTTATAAATTGAACCAAAAAAAAATTGCAAGGTGAACTTTGACGCATAAGGAAGGAATTGGGCTTTTAAAAGCTATAACTGAAAGTTGAATTTCAATTTTAACAAACATCTCTAAGCAGTTTTTTCTTCACACAAAAGCACCCACATATTTAACAAATGGCGCCTCTTTTATGCTGGCTGTGCAGATGAGGAGGTTTTGCTCTCAGCCCCAGGCACGGCCATCCAAGCACTCAGTATCAGATCTGTGGCTGGGGCTCTTGTTGCTATGACAGTTATTATCAACGCACTGTGCTCTCTACTTGACAATCTTGCCTAGATCTCTGGGTATGGTTTAAGTCAAGAGAGAACCTGGGTCACCAAAAGAGTAAACCAACACAGCCTCTGTGTAAGATACAATTTAGACTGATTTTACTTCACATAATGGGTTTTTTAAAAATATGTATTTTTACTGATTTCAGAGAGGGAGATATATAGAAACATCAATGATGAGAGAGAATCACTGGTGGGCTGCCTCCTCCTGCATGCCCCCCATCCCTGAGGATTGAGCCCAAAACTCAGGCATGTGTCCAGACTGGAAATCGAACAGCGACCTCCTGGTTCATAGGTCAATGTACCACTACTGAACCACACTAGCCGGGCTCACAGAATAGTTTTAACACAATATTCAGTACTTTTAGAACAGTTTGGACTTATCTCAAATTTTAAGAACAAACAACAATAAATTATTATCACCTCAAATCATGCCAAGTACAATCACTGATTGAATATTAAACCCGATTGATTTTCACCCACAAAACTTTGTAGGTATTTAATTCTCTTGAACAAAATGTTTTAAAGCATATTCTGATAGTAAAAATGCTGAGATATTTCACTTACTTATAACCCCATGCAGTCATTCCTAATATGAGGGCCAACACTAAAATGGTGCCAGCAATTATGCCTATTATGATATTGGTACCAGCAACACCTGGAGAGAAAAAAGGAACAATGAAAATCAATCTCTGGGATTGAAATTTTGATATAAAATTTTTTCAGAAATTTATTATCCAGATTTGTAATTCTCACACCATCAACATTATTTTAAGATATTTTAAAGTAGGTATTTTTTAAAGGGAAGAAAACCATAACTTCGCAACATGCATCAATATTGTGTATGTTCCAATTTTTGCCCTGATTATTGCTAAGTAATTGTGTGACTTTTGACAAGTAACTTAAGTCTATGGACCTGAATAGCAACATCTCTGCATTAACTGCTGGAACAAGCTCCAGACCACTATTGCTAAGACTACAGATATCAAACTCCTTTTTTTTTTCAATCCTCACTAAAGGATATTTCTCCATTGATTTCTAGAGAGAATGGAAGGGAAGGAGAGAGACCCAAGAGAGAAAAATATCAATGTGAGAGAGACAGATCAATTGGTTGTCTCCAGAACCACCCGACCAGGGCAAGGGATGGAGCCTGCAACCAAAGTACATGACCTTGACCAGAATCAAATCCAAGACCTTTCAGTCCCTGGGCCAGTACTCTATCCACTGAGTCAAACTGGCTAGGGCGTATACCAAACTCGTAATTATTCTAAACTTTATGATCAAAGTCACATTGGCTAAGATTTTTAACTTGTCTGTATGGTCAGAATGAATCTTTTTTTTCTCATCCTTTGGAGATGAACTTGTTTCAGAATTTGAGCATTCTTTAATCCATTTGGGCCACTCTAGCTTTTAGAACTGCACCTGTTATTTCTGACCCATGTCCATAAACACTTTCCGGACACTCTGGCCAAGGTTACTAGTTCTATAATTACACACAGTACAGGCTATAGAACCGAGTTTAAAGACAAAAGAGAATCTATAATAAAAAATATTAAAGTCAACCAAAATTTGGACACTTGTAATACTTTCAACAATAAAGATAATTTTTTAAAATCAACAAAAATTTTAAAAGTCAGTTCTACCTCTTTTCTTATTTATTCAGTCCCAAAATATAAAATTATTCTATTAAATTCAGAAGTTAAGTATGACTACTTTCTTAATTAAAAAAAAATATGCTAAGGTTTGCTGTCATCACCAAACAAGCACTGCACAAAACTTGAAAAAGAAATTTCAGTTTGAACACTAAATTCAATATTACATATCATTACACGTTAATGGAAATGATCAGTTTCACAGTGTGGGCCTAGCTGCATATTATAATTCATTATTGTCTGGATTTAATTGATATTTGAGTGATAACAATAATCCAAATGAAACTATCTGAAGGACAGTGTTCTCCTTCCTTGTGTATAAAGGCTACATAATGGTACCAAATTCAAGGACCTACCGTTGCCAGACAGAGTTATACCAGTCTTTTCACCATCGTTGAGAGGGAAGTAAGTGCTGCAGTCAGCACCGGTCCAGTGCATGTTACACACACACTTCAGCTCATTACTGCAAACCTAGAATCCAAAATCACCCAGAGGGAAAGTCAGCTCTCTGGTGCAAAGGCATGAACAATAAGCATTAATTTCTAATTATTATATGTCTAGAATTTGATGGGACTGAAAAATTATCAGTACTTTCTTCCTAATGCTAATTACTTATTTCCACCCACGTACCTAAAAAAAATATTTTCAAGAGATCAACGGTTGACCCAAAGAAAATAATAAATTTTAACAGAGAAATAAATGTATATGTCTAAAAACATCAGTGCAGTTCTTGTTTTGAATTTCATTAACTTAAATTTCATAAAAGGGAGATAAAAACTAAGCAGAAACAAGCCTAAAAACTAAGCAGAATAAAATCATTGTCCAATTATCCAATACAAAGGTTTCCTTCTTCCAAAGAATCTTTATAATTAAACTGTTCATCTTTTAGGAAGCAGGTAAGATCAAGAGAAACCTGACAAAGAAGAGGGGAAACCTGATGCATTGCGGTGGTCTGAGAAGAAAGCTTTACAAAGCCCTAACCTTGGCACCTTGACACAAGCTACAGAGGTGAGCTAACTCAGTGTCATGGAAAACAAGAGCTCCCTCAAACAAAGCATAGGGGGAAAATTCACATAAAAATGGTACTACAATTTAAAAAATTATCAGATAATATTCTGTCTGCATTTCCATATCCAGGAGACCAAACTTATACCTAGATCTTACAATTCAAAGCAATTCAAATGGAGTGGGAAGTAGGGGAGAATTCAGTTGGGTTTGAGATCAGAGTTCTTCAGGAGGTTTTCACTGGGTAATTGTCTTTTGTCTGATCTAATTTTCCAGAGGATGAAATTCATCAACATCGAAATGGAACTGTAAAATAGTAACAGCCCTGGCCAGTTTTGCTCACTGGTTAGAGAGTGTCAGTCCACAGACCGAAGGCTGTAGGTTCGATCTCCAGCCCTGATCCAAGCTTGTGAGGGAGGCAACCAATCGATGTGTCTCTCATGTTGATGTTTCTCTATTCCTCCCCACTTTCTTTCTCCCTTCCACTCTGTCTGAAAATCAATGAGAAAAATATCCTCGGTGAATATAAAAAGTATGATTAACAAATTACAGATCTCAAATAAATTTCTGCAGATTAACAAATATTCAAGAAGAAAAAGCTTTAGGCTTAAAGTCAGAAAGCCTGAATTTGATTACCCATTTCATCACTGTCTTTTATTTTTTCTGATTTAAAGGAAGTTTTTTATTGCCCAGATTATTTGTCATTGTGTCTTATTCCCCATGCCCCCATTTTCTTTTTTTAAATAACTTTAAATTCAAACTTAGGGAAGCTTGCCTTTGTCTTATAAAACAAAACAAAACTTCTATATAATGTGCTAACCTGATCTCATTTTAAGAGAGAGATGATAGTTATCTTGCAAGATTAAAATTTATATCATGAACAATGCAGGTCTAAGTCTGGTGGTACTAAAAGTCTAGGTGAATAAGGTATGGTAATTTATTAGCATGAATGACCAAGGAAAAGGTCTTTATTCTTTTCCACTGTCCACCCAAAATATATTTCCCCCTAGCATCCTTTCATTAAGGAAAGAAGACTCAGCAGAGCTCTTTAAAGAAACAGAGCTACTCAATATACTAGTAAGCCTTCTCTATTCTTGTGTGCAATAAGAATTCCTATCCAGTGGAAAAGAGCAAGGCCTCCCTATGGAAATTCTTGGCACATCCCTGGGGACATACATGGAATGACGAGGACTGCAGGCTCCCAATTCCAGGACAGAGATTCTGTCCCTCAACTGGCTAACACAGCAGTTTGCCACTCTGATGACTAATGAGTTTGCCAACCACTGGGCTAACACACCAGTTCAAGCAGAGAATCCGGAATGAGGGTAAGAAGGAAATCACAGCATATTCCGAAAGAAAAAACCAGAAAAGGTTTCGTTAGCATAGGAATTCCTGACTGAAAATGACAAAATGTAATCATTAATAGAGCGTGCTGCTTTAACCTACACACATTTCTGTAGATGAACAAATCCATGACCGAAAGAACAGAGGTTAGTCTTTTAACCAAGGCCACTCCTTCTACATGTCTGTGAGAAATGTTTTCCTAAATTCTGTTTTTATGTCCAGGCATTCTCCTCAGCTGATGCACACAGCTGTGGCTACAGTTACTTATGGTCTGTCTTAATCAGCCAGTGCCTGGGCCACACCACTTGTTCAATATTGTGGCCACTGCCCTGCTTTTTACTCCTTTTGAATCCCATGATAGTTTGTTGGAATTTGTCTCTTAGCTCAGGTGCAGAAAGCTGGCACTATAGTAAATGAGATCCTACTAATATAACGAGAAAGCAAAAGGAAAACATTTGGTTAGGAAATTATACTGTTTCTTATTCCCAGAGGACATGACAGAAGTATTCAAACGACTAACAAAATAACTGTTTACATCCCTGCTTAGAAACGTGGACAAGCACTGTTTGCATTATTATAGAAACAAGCAGTTTAGGGTCATATCTATTTCTGATACAAAAGAAATGAGTAGCTCCCCATGCCAAGGCACTGAATACTCACTCCATTTCCTGAACAAACAATGCCTTCTTTATTGCTTAAGCAAGTACTGAAGTTGAAGGAGGCCACAGGTAGACACCTGTGTTCTAAGCACATCATTTGGGGACCACAAGGCGTCCCATCTTCCACATAGCCAAGATCTACGTCTTCTTCAAGCTTAACGTGCCCACCACTGAAAATAAATGAAGAGAAAAAAACGGGATTCCATTCATTCACATTCATTTTGAGAATATGCATAAACACTAAAAAGTAGGCAATATCACTTTCTCTATTTTCTATTTACTGTCTAATAAATGGCAACATAAGACTTTTCTAATAAATGGAGAAAACAATTTAATCTTTTGATCTAACTCTTTCCAGGAATACTAATATATTTTAGGATTTCAATATGATTACTATAACAGTGCTTGGATTTAAATAGCTTTATTATTTGGCCGGGGATATCATGTACAAGTCAAATAAGCCAGTATTACTAGTATTTGATTTGATAAGTATGTAGTTTTAAGATTTCAGAAACATGTTTTGGATAAAATAAGAATTGATTTTAGTTTACATTTCCCAAAATGATTGCTATATTTACAAATTACATTTGAGAATGGCTTACCTATTGTACATTCACTATTCAATATAGCAAGCCTGCATATAATGTAGAAATTTAAAAAATAAATAATAGATATTGAAAATGTATGTTCATAATCAATTTATCCATATGGTACCATGTCAATAGCTCCATTACTTTTATTCATGTTTATGAAAATTACACATGCATAGAGTTTAAAGAGTCAAATAGATAACTTAGTTCTTTACTAGTAGATGTCAAAATCTCCATGCAAGATGTGTTTAAACATCACTTCATCTTCCTGTGGACTGTCTCCTGGAGTTCCCATCTGGACTTCCTCTGAGCCCATCTGATTGGGCTGTCCTGTGCACCTGGTGCATAGCTATGCATCTTGGATTTCCTATCACCATTCACTGGAGGGTATCCCTCAATGTGGGGATCTTGACTCCTAAACTCCCTGCCTTTCTCTTTCTTAGCTAACTCCTTCATTTGGGTGCAGTACAATTTCCAGTAGCTTCCTGGAAAAGATTTAAGGGAGTAAATTTTGGGGGAACTTGCATATCTAAAAGTGTCATTTTCTATCCTCAGCCCTGATTGACATTTTGTCTGGGTACAAAACTCTAGTTTAGGAGACATTTTCTCCATTGTCTTCTGGCTCCCAGGGCTCCTGTTTATAGATCCCAATGCCTGATCTTTTTTCCCCCTCTTCTCTGGAAACATTGAAAAAAAATTCCAATGTTCTGAAATTTCATGATATGTTTAAATGTACCTCTAATTTCACTCATTGTACCTGGCACTTGGTGAGCCCATCAATAAAGAAATTCAAGTTCATCAGCTCTAGACAATACTCTTGAGTGACTCATTGATACTTTTCTCTCTGCTGTTTTCTCTATTATTTATTATTTTGATTCTAATTTGATGAGCTCTTCTATATGTTAATTTCTTTCCCTCTTTTGCCTTATTTTCTGGATAAAAAAATTTCAACTACTGAGTTTAATCTCGGCCATCATATTTTTAATTTTCAATAGTATGTTTTCCTTCTCCAAATGTTCATTTTGAAAAACATCACTCTATTCTTGTTTCATGACATGTTTACCTTATCACTCCTAAAAACTGATAGACAGTTGCTTTTCTAGTTGGTTGTTTTTATTGCTTTTTTTTCATGTAGAGACTTTCTTCACAAAGCTGATAATCTGCTCAAATTTGCAGTGTGGGAATAGCAGATGTTTGAAAATTTCAGGGCTATATGACCACTTCATGCAGCCTTGATATCAATATTGCCTGTTGTTCTTCAATCTGGACACATTCTATTTTACTATCTCAGGATATAAAGCTCAAATATTCCCTGGGGGGGGGGGGGTAAGCAATACCCATGGTAGCTGAGCCAGGGAAGTAATCTGTTAGTGCTTCTTTAATAAATTGTTTTTTAGCCCCTTCCCTGTCCCTTAATTCTATATTCCCTCTTCCATAGTAAATTGCATTGCCCTTTTTTGTTAGTTTTTGAGAACTGACAGTATATATTGGCTTAGATCTCAAATTAGCTTTCTTTATTTTGATACTCATTTGTCTCACATCCATTTGCCTTCCACATTCCAAGATGTTGTTGCTATCGTCACCTTTCCCTTTCTCTGCCTCACTGTGAATATATGAATTTTTGAAAAATAATTGAGTGTCATTTTAGTGGAATCTCAGAAGAGAGCAAAAGAACATTCATATGATTTCACCCTAAAATTCATATTCTTTTTTCTCCATAAGAATAAAATGCAAATTAAACCCTAATTCTTACCTTCTTTCTGTCTCTTTTCTGTCTGGATTTACTCAATCATCTGTATGGGTGAGATTCTTTTTTGGCTTAACATGCATATGAACTGAAAACAGAGTTAATCTTGAACTGCATTCTCAGAAGATGACTAATGTCATGGAATGGTCAGCGATATTTACCTGCAGTTTAATGTTCTTCCCTGCTGCACAACTAAAGTTGATGTGATTTCACCATCAAGTTCTCCAAGACGTGGGATATTGCCAACATTGGTACACAAAAGGTAGCCACAAAGCACATCCCTGTGTTAAAAGAGTACCAAGTATTTACTTTACAACCATGTGCAGAGAACAATAATCTTATCTCATTTTAGCATTTGTTTTTCATCAGTTAAATTATTCGTTCATGTTACAAGAAAAATAAAATAAGCCCAAATTAGTTCATTCCAGATTTAGAACATGAAACTCTTATTGTTGCACCAAAATCTCAACTACTCTCTAGCTTTTTCTTTACTGCCCACTAGTTCAAATATTAATAGAAAGGAAATTACCCATCAAAAAGACTTCTTTTATATATGACTCTGTCTCCCTATAACATGTCACTCGATATGCTAAAACACTTTTCTAATATTTAATAAGTAAATGAATGACCTTTGGATGATTATACTTTTGAAATACAGCTCTTTCTTCAACTTGTTGACTCAAAATTAAAAAAGAAATTACATACTTGCATGCATGCATGCACACACACACACACTGGCACATAACACTTCTAATATCACATACAATTCTAATTTAACTTCTAAAATATTTTCACTAGTGTTAAATACTATCTTACATGATCTCTGAATCTAACACATTTTAATTATTAATGTAGATAACGATAAACCATATTCCAATCAGTATCTTGGGAAGACTGATTAGTAGGCCTTCAAGAGCACATCCTATCTAATAAAACAGTAATATGCAAATTGACCATACCTCCGATATACCCACAAGCCATGCCCACAAGCCAATCAAGAGCAAAGAAACTCCAACCAAGATGGCTGCGGCCACTGAGAGCAGGAAGGAGGCTTGGGTTTCCCCGGCAATGGAGGAAGCCAAGCTTTCCCCCTGCCCTTGCCGGCCTAGGTCTCCACTCAATGCTACAAAGTTTCAATTATAGAAGATACATAAATCCAATAGAAATGCGGCAGCCAAGGAGCTGGAGAGAGGAGAGGACAGGGTTGCCTGGGTGATGGAGGAAGCCAAGCTTCTGCAGCCCTAGCCTAGGCTTCCACTCTAGGCTACAAAGTTTCAATTATAGAATTTAAATAAACCCAAACAGAAATGGCTGTTTCCACCAGGAGCCAGCAGAGGCTTGGCTCTGCTCCAGGCTACAAAGTTTCAATTGTAAAACATAAATTAATCACAGATTCCAGGGCCTCCACTTGGGTCATTGAGGGAAAATGGCCAGCCTGCAAACTATCACAGGCCCCTCACCCAGGCCACCTCACACCACAAGGGAATCCCCACCCTGCTCCAGGACACCCTTCAGGGCAAACCAGCTGGCCCCAACCCATGCACCTGGCCTCTAGCCTATCTAATAAAAGAGTAATGTGCCGATTGACCATCACTCCAACATACAAGATGGCTGCCCCCATGTGGTCAAAGATCCTGTCCCCATGTGGACACAAGATGGCCATCACAAGATGGCCAGCAGGGGAGGGCTGTTGGGAGGTTCCAGGCCTGTAAGGAATGGCAGTTGGGGTGATCAAGCCTTCAGGGTAGGGCAGTTAGAAGTGACCAGGCTGGCAGAGGAGGGAAGTTGGGGTCAAACAGGCTGGCAGGGGAGCAGTTAAAAACCAATTAGGCTGGCAGGGTAGTGGTTAGCGGGTGATCAGCCTGGCAGGCAGAAGCAGTTAGGGGCAATCAGGGAGTCAGGCAGGCGAGCAGTTTAGAGACAGCAGTCCTGGATTGTGAGAAGGATGTCCGACTGCCCGTTTAGGCCCAATCTTATCGGGATCCTATCGGAACCCTATCGAAATCAGGCCTAAACAGGCAGTTGGACATACCTTGAGGGGTCCCAGATTGGAGAGGGTGCAGGCTGGGCTGAGGGAGAACCCCCAACCCCCGTGCACAAATTCCATGCACTGGGCCTCTAGTATGAAAATATTAGGCTTTATCAGGTAGAGAAAAGAGAAAAATTAGGACTTGTATCAATCACCAACACAGGAAAAAATGTATTAATTCATTTCTAAAAAATAATGTTTAAACATTATATCATCATTTTTAAAATGCTTGTCATAAATAAAAGTTGTTCTTAACACAGAAAAAAATATAGTCAACATTTCTAGTGTCCTTTCTGTGTACAAAGTACAAAGTACTTTAGGATATATAAAGAAAATTAGACATGATTTTTATCCTGAAGGAAATTAGATTCTGGATGGAAAAAGAAATCACATAGATAAACAAGTATAGAACATAGAGTTGGGCACAAGGGCCATAAGAACAGTACAAAGAGCTGTGGAAATTCTGAGGAAAAAGGGGAAATTGTTTATTTCTAGATGAAATCCAGAAATAATTTATAGAGAAAGAATTGTCCCAGTAGATCTCTGAAGAATGGATAAATTTCTGATTCGTCATGAAGGGGGTATAAAGAGTGCTTTCAGGGGAATGACTAGCACAGGCACAGAATTCAGACAACACAGTGCACATATTAGGGGTGAAAGGCATGCTAGGCTTTGGAAGAGTGGAGAAGGAAATATAAATAAATGGAGATTTGGGGGCAAATTGTGAAGGAGGTACAATGCCAAGCTAAGGTTCCATTGTGTTTTTTAAACAAAATAGCATGACATTCTATGAAGTACCTAAAATAGAGTTCTGACATCAGACTGCCTGAATTCCAATTCTGCTGTTATTAAATCTTCATTATCAGATCTTGGTCAAATTAGTAAACTGTGCCTCAGTTTCGTCTTCCATAAAATGGGGAGAACTGATATAAAAACCAAATGACATAGCTCATGTAAAGCATAATGCAATATGTAGTACACAGTGCGCACTCAATCCACATTGGATATTATTCTTACTAGTAATCAGCTACAAGGAACCAGTGAAATTTGAACAAAGAGTTGACAGGGTCAAAATGAGTCGGTAGAGTATCCTGAGGGCAGCCTGTTAGAGACTACTGGCATAAAAAACCTGTTCAGAGGCCTTTATAATAGCTGAAGAGCTAGTGTAGGTCTTAGTGGGGTCCTTAATACAACAGGAATAGAAATGAAAGGATGAATTAAAGATAAATATTGGGGAAGTAAAAGGGGGGAATGGACATGACTTGCATTTGGACAATGTGCCAGAGGGAAGGTGGAGTTCAGGAACATTCTGAGGTTTCTAATCAGGACAGTGATATATTTAAACCTTTGGGAAATCAGAGCCAGTTAAGTGAGTATGTATTCTGGCTTTTTTTTTTCTTTTGAGATGTTGACAGATGTCTTCCAGGTGAGAAAGTCCTGAGGCAGCTATAAGCATGACCGAGGTCTTAGGAGAGAGGTGAGCATACATGTTAAGATGTGGGAGCCTTCTGCAGAGATGATGCTGGAACAGTGAGAAGAGATGAAAGGCAGCACACTGCTTCGTGGGATGCAGAAAACAGAAAAGGTCTGCTGGCTTAGAATGTTTGTCACTAGCTAAGGGAGAAACCTGGGGCTGACTTGTGCACCTTACCGTTTGTTGCACTGTATCCATGTGTCCTTGTCTTTTCCACAGTTGCCCTTCTCGGTCCCTTCAATATTCAGTTTCTCATAGCAGTATTTGTCTGATGCCATCACCTCTGAAGCAGAAGAGAATTTTCTATCAGTGATAGACACAACATGTGAGCTGCTCAAAGTGTTTGCAGAGTAATACCATTTAAGGACTCCTTCACTATCATGGTGTCAGTTCCAAAAGTGTGTCCAGGGTTCACAAGAGCTTTCCTTCCCTTAGACATCTACGACTCATGTGCTAGTACATTTTTCATGACTGCTCATTTGACATTTGGAAAACAAATCTATTATCTCTTTGGTAGGTTTCAGCTATAGATTCCAAGAACAACACTCCTCAGAATTTGGCCAATAATTGGGGAAAGATGCTACCAAATGGTTCTTTGAATAAATAATCCATACTTCAATATCAGGGCCAAATATAAAGCACAAATTGCTCACTCAACAGCTTTTTATTAATCATAAAGACAATTTTATTAAAATAGTTATGCACTAAAATTAAAAAGTCAAGAAACAGTGGTATACTTTCTACCTTGTTTACTAATTATCAACAGCTATCACCCAGAAAACACTTCAAAAGACAAAACAAAAAACACACAACTTCTCTGGCCAGTGTGGGTAGGTGGTTGAGCATCAATCCATGAACCAGGAGGTCATGGTTCAATTCCCAGTTAGGGCACATGCCCAGGTTGCAGGCTCAATCCCTGGTAGGGGCCAGCCAATCAATGATTCTATATCATAACTGATGTTTATCTTTCTTCCTTTCCCTTTCTCTCTCGAAAATTAATAATAATTATTATATATATGAATGTGTGTGTGTGTGTATATATACATACATACGTATGTATACATATATATGTGTATATATATTCATTCTGCTTTTAGAAAAACTTGAATTCATGCCAAATCTCTGAGAGTCAAAAAACATTTAAAGTTGTGTCAACATCTTTGTCAAGATATTATTTTTGCTGAAGCTGGAATTGGTTGATGAAGTTTTCCAATAATTAGATCAAAATGACTTTTTCAAACTGATCAAAAGATGACTGTTGGTTTATATTATAAAAAGTAATACTAATTATGTCAATACTCTATTTCTCTGCGTTTTTCTGTCAGCTACTGGTTATTCTCAAGAAGAGGAAACAAAACTTCGTTCAGAGTACAAACCTGTATGATTAAATTTCCCCCATTCCAATGTTTCTCTAATTACTCAGAAAAGGGGCCACAATTCCTCTCCCAAAGGGATTATAGCCATTTTGTGACAAATTAAAGGTTATCATTATTTTTAATGATAATTTTCTCTTGAAAGACTCTAAAACAAAAAACTACTTTCAAAGGGGCAGATAACAGTTCTGGAAAAAATACATTTAAATATATTTTAAATATAAATATATAATTTCAATATGTTTTAGATATAACTGTTATATAATTCCTTAGGAAAATCTGACAAACTTTAATAGTAAAAGGAATAACATTAAAATTTCTCTCTGATATAGCAGACAGAGCTGCGTCAGCAGGTCACCAATAGAAAAGTAGAAAAGCCAGCTAGAGTTCAAGAAAGATAGTTGAGGGAGAAAAAAAACAACTCGACCGGAAATGTTCCAATGCCACAGTTCCCTAGCCAGGGTCCACATCCATCCCATATGGTTGTACAGGTTTTGCTTAAGGACACAGCTGTGAGAGCGTACGTGGAGCTAAAATCCACATTTGTTCCATTCTCCAAGCTGCACACCTGGCACAGACTTCACCTGCCTGGCAGCGAAGGCACCATCTGTCTCATCTGAAGGCACTGCCAACTACCCAAGATTTGTAGGTCTTCTCAGAAGTGCCCTTCTCTAATTTCCACAAAAGTGCCTCTGCTCAGATGTGTGGTGGTTTGAAGACTCCCTTGCTCTTAAAGTGGTTGAAAATGTACTTCTTGCTCACATGACCCTTGACCTGATATCACACTTTGAAATGATCAGACCACACTGTTTACTTACTTTGCCCCCAGATGTATTTGCATTGTCTATCCCTGGTTTTGCATCTTCCTCCAAAGCAAATCCCCTAAAATGGAAAAGCATACCTATGAGCCATGCACTGTCTGCTGATGTCAGGTAACTAAAAAGGTAAACCTGACCAGGAGAACTAGTCAGAGTATTATAAAAGCCTTTTACCTTCAGAATTTATTATGAAACATTTAAATTAAGGTTCCTATTTTGATAAGATTTCAGTATTTATTTCATGCTGGTACACACACACAAAAAAAATAGGTAAAAATGAACTAACCTACCTGAACACCATCACATGAATATCCATCCATTTTATGAATATTTGGGGCACACTGGGAAAAGAAAACAGAACTATGAACCAAATGTGTAACAAAATACCGGGATGAGGTAATCCCTTTATTGCTTTCACTTTAAAAATAAAGTAGGAAAATATGTTTGGTGTCTTACAATATCTGAAAATAAAAACAAAGAAGAGGAAGCAAAAGAAAATACAACAACTGGTTCGCTTTCCCCTAAAAACACTGACCTATCAGCGGCAAACACAATGGGCGGCATGGCAGCAAACAGGAGGAAATGACAGCAAGGCCTCAGCGAATGCTAAAAGGTCAGAGCATCTTGCGCTGTACAGATACACTCTTCCTCAAAGCAAGTAAAACAAGAGCATAAAACAAAAGCAAGGAGGATGCCAGCATGGATGGAGCAATAACTCTATTTCTTCATTTTTGTGGGAAGCAGCACAGCCCTTCCACTCAAAATAACTCTCAGGCGTAACTCCGCATTGCACATGTTAGAAAAACACATGCTTTATAGCACGCCCCCTTATACCTTGTAGTAAGTACAGAAAACGCCAAAGCATTCTTATGGAATTTTTAAATTTATGATAGATACATTTTCTATCATTATAGTAATTATATACTCATTTTAGAAAAGTTTATATAATGTAAAAATGCAAAATGAAAATGAAAAACAAAAGTTTTTCAAATCCCCACCCCTCAAAGGCAGCTATGTTTTACATTTTGTTACAGTTTTTTCTCTACTTTTTTCTACAAGTTTTGATATTTTTTAAACAGAGGTATAATCAAAGTATAGATAATATTTTATATTCTGCTTCTTTCCTTTACTTACAAATTTCCTCATCATCATAAACTTTTTTTGTATTTTTAATAACTGTAATACATTGCATTGAGCTACCATCATGTAACCAATGTACTCATAGGCTCAATAGGCTCTGTGATTTGAAGAGAAATGATGTATAATGAAACCAATTTTACCACAGGCTAACTGAAATAAACAAGAGTTTACATTCCTGTGGCATCTCATCAATGTTTTATAATAAAGTGACTTTGAAAAAAACACCTTTATTCCAGGACCTGCTATGTCTCCAAGTTATGCTGTTACAACCAATGCAACAAGAATATCTTTGCACATCCACCATTTCATTGTACCCTCATCAGCACCGTTAGCTTAGAAACACAATGTTAATTAAATAAGAAAGGAAAATACTTTTACATGAAAAATCTTTAGTCTTTTAGGATAACTACCTTTAAAATAAAGCATTTTTAATGGTTAAGTTAGATGTACAACATAAAAGCAAAGAAGAGGAAGAACCAGGAACAAGGGTCATGTGAGCAGGAAGTAATTTTCAACCACTGAATCCCTCTTTTCTAGAGGAAAAAATACACAGTCCTCGCTTCACAAGGCTCCAATAGGCATGAATTTCGGGTATCACAGTATTGTTGAAGAAGATTAGTACCCCAACAACACAGTTCCAATGTCAGTTCCTATAATATGTTAATGGTGAGTAACTGCATAAAGCACAAGCTTTTACTACTAGCTCTTCAGTTGAGTGATCACTAGGTAAACAACAGGTGAATGACCTAACTTGTCACTCTTTCAAAGCCTGTCAGTGACTGGTCACTTGCCATCTGTATATTTAGTTCATGGACAGACAACAAGGCGTATAGTTGTGTTGCTGCTCTGTCTTTGGGAAATAGCATGTGGTATTTTACAAAATTGGATAATCAGAAGAGGACACTAGCCAAGAAAGACAAAAGTGGAGAGAAAAAAAGTGAAGACATGAAGTGAAATTTTAAGCAAATGTAAATGTTGTAATAGAAAAAAAATCACTGACTATGGGAATGTTGATAGTACTATTTGGCAAAAAACTTCACGTCAACATCTTTACATCTCTTGGAGACAGTTCACAACATTGAAAGTTCAAAGTATAAAATGTTGAAAGCTGATTCAAACTTAAAAAGGACTACGGAAAAGATTTCCCTAAGGTTTACAAGAAGGTGGCATTACTCCTGGTAAGTTTTTTCAAAGAAATAAAATACTGCCTGGCCAGTGTTGCACAGTGGTTGAGCATTGACCTATAAACCTGGAGGTAACAGTTCGATTCCCAGTCAGGGCACATGCCCGATTGCAGGCCCGATCCCCAGTAGGGGGTATGCAGGAGGTAACCGATGGATGTTTCTACTTATCTCCCTCTCTCCCTAACTGTACATACTGACCCTGAGAAATCTCGGACCCTAGCCAAAGTTGATCAACTTCCCCATCTTCTCTATTTACAACTAAATAATATGAAATTCAAGAGTAGCTGTTATGATTGAGGTGATGCAAACTGTCTGGGAAAAGCAAGAGTCAAGACAGAGAAACAGGCTCCTTCAGAACCCAGTGATCTGTGGGTCTCTGGCCTTAGCTGACTTCCGTTTCAAAGAGCTGAAGAGAGTCTGGTTGTTCCCTCCTTCATTAAATAGACAAAAAGCTAATGAATTTTATTCTCCACTGAAAACAAAAAATAGTTATTTCCTCCTTCACTAAATAGATAAAAAGCCAATGAATTCTACTCTCTACTTAAAACAAACAAACAAAAAGGCATGCATGCAATCTTGGTTTTGTTCAATGTGAAGACAAAATTATGCTGAACATCTGCTCAAGCTTTGATGACTGAAATTTAAATTACTGAAAAATAAATAGAAGGAGAGTAAGAATTTATATGAGAGATGCACGAGCATCTTGCCCATTTCCATGTCATCTGGGGGCCAGTGCACTGAAGATATGGCTACTTTTTCCCAGCTGGTGTAGAGTGGTTATTCTGTGAATTACCTGGCTTGAGTTTCCTGAGCATGATTCACGAATGTCACAATCATTTACTGCTTCTCGGCACACAGTCCCCATAGGCTGAAACTGAAATGAACAAAAACCAATGTGTAAAACTGCTGAAGATAAATTTCTCAGAGCATCATCTTTAAAAAAGCAAAATGAAGATTTGGGGAATAGGAATATTTTAAACTGTTGTAACATGGTAGTCTATGAAAAACAGCTACTGAATGAAATGTTAATCCGGGACTTTTCGGAGAGAGTTTCTTGTGTACAGAGTATTTGCATAGTCATCACACATAATGCCTGAATATCTTGGTAAAACAGGATCATGGTTGATGATGTATCCTTTGAGATGGAGGAGCCAGTCAAGTTCTTGGAATTCTTACTTCCAAATGGCTTTTGGAGTTACACTTTGCCCTTCATCCTTACTGGCACATTTACCACATTACTCTTTTTTATCTTTTTTTGCCAAGAATTTGAAGTTACATTTTGGGCTAAATTGCAAAAGTTTGATTTTTTTTTAGCAAAGCTATTTCTTCCCGTGTTCTCCTTCTTCTTCTTGCCTGCCTCATTTTTAAATAGATTTATAGCTTGGTCTTTCATTCTTTTTTAATGTTTCTATGATGTGTACCCATGTATGGGAGGATTTTTGTTTTTGTTTTTTGTTTTTTGGTCTGTTTTCAACCACCTTACCAATAAATGTTTGAGCTCATCAGATTTATAAATTGCGAGACTATTCATTATAACAAAACAGAGAAACATAGCGTTTTCATCTTTCCCCTTTGCTCTTCAATCCCACTTACTTGCCTTCTCCAAAATGTTAATATTTGGAGCTAGATCTTTCTCTGCTTTGATCTCTGCTCACAGAAAGACACACATTATTCTTCAAGCACACACACACACTTTTCATCTTCCTCCTGTGCTCACAGCCCTCCAGACAACTGAGCTCCTGTTGTTTGTAGAACATGAGCAGCTCTCATCAACTCTAATCAACATTTCAACAGATACTTTTGAGAAGCTCCAAACAAAAATTATGTTCATTTATTCATTCATTCATTCAAGTATTTACTAGCCACTTAAAATGTGCCAGGCACAGAGAATCTAATGGAGAACAAAACATAAGAATTCTGCTTGCAATAAACTGTTTAAACAGGCTTACAAACAAAAAAATAAGCAGAATAATTTCATCTCATATACTCTCTTCCTCCTTGGAATTGGGGCACACCACAGTTTTAGAACATCTGGGGTAGAAATATGAGCAGATTTAAAGTGGAGTTTATATGAGAGTGGGAATGTCCAAGGACTGCCAGAGATTTCGGAGAGAAAGCACAGTGAAGGAGGGCCTGGGATAAGTGCTGGGGCACAGAGGTAAATGTATCACCCCGAATCCCTGCCCTCCTAGAAGTTATACTGAGAGAAGAAAAATAATACATGAGCAGTATTTTACAGCAGAGGTCCACGGGTTATGACTTGAGGGCAAAATCTGGTTGGGCACTTGTGGGTGATTTTTCTTTGGTTTGTTTTTATTTATTTTTTATTGCTAACAGTATTACAGATGTCCCCATTTCCCATCCCTTGCCCCCCATCACCAAGTTCCCACTCACCCTAAGCCTATTGTCTGTGTCAAGCTATGCATATACACATATATATTCTTTGGTTAATCTCTTCCCCTCCTCTCCACCCTCCTTCCCTCTAAGATCTGTCAGTTTGTGCCATGTATCTATGTCTCTGGGCCTATTTTGTTCATCAGATTATTTTGTTCATTAGATTCCAGATAAAGTGAGATGGCATGTGTTTTCCTTTGTCTGGCTTATTTCAGTTGGCATAATAATAATTTCTAGATCCATCCATGCTGTCTCAAGGGGTAAGAAATCCTTTTTTTTTTTTACAGCTATATAGTATTCTATGGAGTAAATGTGCCACAACTTTTTCATTCATCATCTACTGATAGGCACTTGGCCATTTGTTGTTCTAAATAAAGTTTTATTGGAACACAGCCCTGCCCATGGGTTTCTGTATTTGTGATGGCTGCTTTCAAAGGCAGAAGTAATTGACATTGGTAGCTATGACCAAGAAAGTCTACAGTCTGGCCCTTTACAGAAAGTGTTTGCCAACTCTGACTTATATGCACATTATTATAAACACATGTAGATAAAAATAGAAATACACTCAATTTCTCATCTTGTTTTCTATTTCCCCTCCTCCGTTCACTATCTTGCTCTGGCTCCTTTAGGAGCTCAGGGTAGGGAATGAGAGTAGGGATGGGTGGGTGAGGGGGTTGAGAAATTAGCAAAAAAGACCTTACTTGACTGGTACTTATCTGTGGGATGATTAACATACTACTTTTATTGTATGCATTCTATTATTTTTTACTTGTTCTTTGAACTGATTACATCACAAAGAGCCGAAGTCCATAAATCAAAGAAAAATAGCCTAAGGTGGGCAGATTTAAAATAAGGGATTGGGGATCCCCTGTTATGGCAGTTGGAAAAGCTGACAGAATTAACAGTTGAAGCAGCCAAAATGAAAAACGTTTGTTTCACACTTGGTTTCACCTTCCTCTTTTAGAGCGTTCTCTCGGAGATTTCTGCTAGCGCCTCAGTTGTCTTACAGAGCTGCCAGAGACAGCGTGGAAATGGGAAAACAGCAGAAATTGCTGCCAGCAGATCTGGGAAGTAACTGTGCTTAGATTTACAGGCTGAGTGAGCCTCCGCAGGTTATTTCACTTCCTTGAGACTGGGATTGTGCAAGTGAAAAAAGACTGGATAGTGACGCCTACCAGAAAAGTGTGGTTGTGAGCATTATCTAAGACAGCATCTCAGCCAGTGGCAGGATTGGCCCCCACGGGGACATCTGGCAAACTCTGGGGACATTGCCCCTGGGAGGGATTGTGCCTGCATCTGATAAGCAGAAGTCAGGGAAGCTGCTAAATATTCTACAATAAACAAGTCTCACCCTCACAACAAAAAATTATCAAGCCAAAAATGTCAACAGTGCCAGCGATGAGAATCCAGATGTAAGATGATACACATTAAAAGTCCTTAGCACTACCTCCAGCACTCAGTAGATAATTGGTTCATATTTCACCCTCTCTTAACTCTAATTAGATTAATCAGCAAATAATCAGTAAGTATCTGCTGAGCATATTTATTCACTCATTCAACAAATATTTACTAAGAACCTGTACCAAATACTGTGTACGTCCCTGGCTCTGCCTCCATAAAATGTATGGCATGAAAGACATATTCAACCTCAGAAATAATGTAGAATATTATCCCAGACTTCCTATTAGAAGAGAAAAAAAACACCAATAGATTTCTTTGGAAAAGGTAAGCCTCAAATAACTGTTAAGTCTTGATAGAAAGGCTTAAATGTTTGGAAACTGGTATGAAGATGCTGGTGAGAGGGTGGAAACAGGCAATGTGTTTCAAGGTGCATTTTAAAATCTCTTGCACAACACATGTAAAGTGTTATCATGTCTAAAGTCTTCCTTTTGCTCTTTCAAGAGCTAATGCAAGAGATATACCAAACAGAACAGCAAGGAAAAAAAAAAAAAAAACGTCTACTGAATATCCACTTGGCTTTACAAGAAAGGAAAAACAGCATTCAAATATTTAACAACTGTTTTCATTTAATGTGCATAGTCCTCAGGGAGGCAGTCGTAGTGAGAGAACAAGCTCTGGGAGCTATAAAGATTCAGGCCCTAGCTCCCTGACTTACTTGATTTAAAACCCTGGGCAAACTATTTAACCACATAAGCCTCAGTGTTCTCGTCTGTTAAATGGGAATGAAAATAGTCACTACACCTCACAAGATTTTGTGAGGATCCTGCAAAACATTTGGAACTTAGTCACTTAATAGTTAGATACTACTGTTGTTATTAGATTATATTAACCTCACCTTAACAGTGTAATCAAATATGTCCTCTCAGTTGGTTATAAAACAACATGTACTTACCTTGCATTTTTTACAACAAAGACCATCACTACATTGAGAGTCTTGAGTCAAGGTACATTTCTTACAACACTCTGCTCCTTCAAGGACACATTCCTAAGGAATATAATTATTTGCATAATGTCAGAAATAGGGTGATTTTCCGGAAAGTTCCAGGATATTCTCTAAAATACATAAACAACCTCATAATAATATTCTTCCTTCCACAAATCTTATAAAACTTCTAGGCATAACCCCTGCTCTTTATGTCTATCTTAGTATATGGGCCTAGAATGACCCTGAATAACCTAAAAAAAAGTCATCAAACACTCAGAGACTTACTCCTGGGGTCCCACAGTCACACTCCTCTCCAGTTTCAATGAAGCCATTACCACACTCAGGAGGATCGAGAAGCTGTGGGATGAAAATTAAAAAAGAGAATTAAAATAGAGACAAATCAATGTCAAAGACTTCATGAGAATCTAAGCTTCTGGCATATCTGTCAGTTATTGCAAAATATATTTTTATTTTCCTAAACAGAAAGCACAACTTCCTATAACTTTAGAACTGGGAAACTTTGAACAGAAGTGTCTAATGTTGAATATTGTTTCCATGTCAGATTTAATCATAATTATATATATTACATACATACCAAGTAGGGTCTGTTATATGCCTTCAAAATATAATGTTATCTAGCCATTGACCAAAACCAAGCCAGAGTGACTCCTAAAATTTCATTTCCTTCAAACAGAAAGCAAGGGACTCAAATCTTGGCTCAGCTACTTATCTTGGGCAAAAAGCTTGCCATCTCTGAACCCAAAAGATTTAATATTTAAATAGGAATAATATCAACTGTCCATCTACATCACAAATTGCTGTGAGGATCAAATTCAAATATCTGTGAAAAGCCCTTTATTAACTATATTTTCTTGTGTAACAGAAAGTTATTTCAGCCGAGACCGGTTTGGCTCAGTGGATAGAGCATCGGACTGCGGACTGCAGGGTCCCGGGTTCGATTCCGGCAAGGGCATGTGCCTTGGCTGCGGGCACATCCCCAGTGGGGGGTGTGCAGGAGGCAGCTGATCGATGTCTCTCTCTCATCGATGTTTCTGACTTTCTATCCCTCTCCCTTCCTCTCTGTAAAAAATCAATAAAATATATTTAAAAAAAAAAAAAAAAAAAAAAAAAAAAAAAGAAAGTTATTTCATTGACAATGAGGAAAACATCACAAAATAACAAATCCACTAATTTTTAATCAAAATATTGTTCCTCCTATTAACATAGTCCTGCAGAGAACAGCAATGATAATTTCCCTCAGAAACAGAAGCAGTTTATGGTCTGAACAAGAGTATATTTTAAGACTGTTTAATTTTTAACTCTTCGTCAATATAGCTTTTGACTATAATTTATCTTATGATTACAGGTAAAATTAGTAAATATAGTTGCTATGTTTTAAAAATATAATATCCGTTCAAAAATTAATCAAAGTCTAAATTCTACAGAATGGCAGTGAATACACACACCTATCAGCACACACACACATACACACACACTCACTTTCTTAAAACCATCTAGAGGGAAGAAGCAAAACCAAATAAAGAAAGCACCACGATGTGTCCACTATCTGGATACCATTGCTGACATGTACACATGAAGAACTATTTGACATTGAAACTGGGACTCAGAACAGTTGGACATTGAAACTGATACTCAAACATTTTTTGTTCTTATACGTTTGTTTCTAGTATGCAGAGGCAAGATATTTTTGAAGAAAAGAAACAGGGGGGAGTGATTGATATAGAGGCAGGGTAGCCTTGAACAGGCTGTCAAGCTACAGGGGGAAGGCTGGGGTGGATGGGAGGTGGATGCTGGGGGAGATCAACCGAAGGACTTGTATGCATCCATATGAGCCTAACCAATGAATGAAAGACATTGGGGCGGGGAGGGGGGGCAGATGGGGACATGTGCTGGGGGGTAAAAGAGGCTGGGGGGAGGATATTCGGGGGGGAAAAGAAAACATATGTACTACTATTAAATATAAGTTATATTGTAAATAAATAAAAGACATAAAAAAACAAATAAAGAAAGCAACAATAACAAAGAATCCCCACCTAATTTCAAATACTCTCTCCTTGCCAACAAAAGAATCAACTCATCTCTCAATTTCATTTCCAGTACAAAGAGATCATAACCAATGAGACAGCTTTGGAAGCCCAAACTAAAACTTATCTAGGTGAAAAGCACTCTTATTCTCTTCTTCGGGGTTCAGAATAATCAGTAATTTTGGTAAAAAGACTTGAACTATTTTTCCTTTATAGCAGTAAGAATTTTGTTCAATTATCACTTCTGGAACTTTCGGTGCTAAAATCATTTTACTGCCCTTTGATACATTTCCTAAATGTCACCAGAGTGGCAGAGAATGAAACCAGGTAAATGACTGCCAAGGCGGTGGTGCACAGCAGCAAGAACAAAGCGTTCTCCTTTAATGTGCAGTCTTCCAAGGGCAGGAGGAAGATCTGCTTTCAGGCAGTCAGTGATCAAAGGACGTTCCACCCCTTGCAAAAGCCTCTGACAAAGTCTAAGCACAGAAAGATTTTCTCCTCTTCTTTAAGCAAACTTGGTTTTCATATTGAGAAGTACTTGCAATTTTAATCATACTGCTTATTCTGAAAGGCAATGGCAGGGAGTAATGAAGGTCGCTAGGCCCTCCCCTTTCTACTAGTATGAGTTGTGATTAGGTATCCAAAAAGGGGAACTCAAGGAAAATGAAAACAGTTTTGTAAGTTATCCCTGAATCATCATGTGGCTGTATAAATAGAAAATGCAAAATTTTCAGAAAGCAAACATTCTTATTTCTATCTACTTTCTATTCCTATCAGAAAAGCCCCAAATGCTCAAGATTAAAGCTGGCTTTGAAAATCCAAATACTTAGCAAAGTTAGAATACACATATATTCAATATGTACAAGCCAAGTTGAAAAGCTCTCATTAATAACACCAAATGGCTGAAAAGTTTGTGTTTATCAAACTTTAGAAAGATTAATAACTGATCACACTTATTACCTTAGAAGGTTTATTGAAAAGGCAGGCTCCACCTCCACTATTCAGAAAGTCATGATACTCTTCAACATTACACTGGGTAAACTTCTTAGGAAGATAGTAACTGTAAGACAGAAGAAAATTAATAGCTGGGTATAATTTACATAATGTCAGAAATGCCTCCCTTGTCTATGTTAGTGTTAAAACTGAACATTGTTAAAATTATACATTTTTTCAAAAGTGAAAGATAAATTCCACTTATATTTGAATATTTGCATTCAAATCCCTAAAAGTTTAATTCAATTCGTATATTTCTAAATTCTTAATTTGGTGACCAACGGTGATGATGGTTTGTGCATCATTTGCATGCATATTCAAAGGAAACACACATACTTGTAATTTCCATCAAAAAGAGGAATAATTTATTTCATAATAAACCGTTCCTAAAAATTACAATTGGGCTGGAACCCAAACTGCAAAGCAATCTACAAAACAACTGACCTATAATCTACAAGTGTGTCAAGGTCCTGACAGGCAAAGAAAGTCAGGAACTGTTCCAGACTGAGGGAAGCTAAAGAGACATAGAAACCTGATGCCTGGTTCTGAATCTTTTCTAAAATGACATTCTGAAACACAGAACCAGTGCTGAATGAAGGCTAAGAAAGAGGTGATTTATTTGTTGTGTTGTGTTTCTGTAGGAGGGTGTCTTTATTGGTAGAAATGCACACTAAGTTGTTGGCAGTGATGGGGCACCAAGTTAGCAATTTATAACTCAAGGTCAAAATGGTTTTGTTACTATTCTTGCAACTTTTCAAGTTTCAAAAAAATGTATACAAAGAGTCAATAGAAGAAAAAAAACTATAGAGCAATTTGGCAATGTGTGTTAAGAATCTTCAAATGAGAAATATTGTCAAGTCTAACAGTCCTAATTAAAAAAAATTTCTTGAGGAGATAATTAGCTATGTGTTCAAATATGTCTGAACTCAGATATTTATGGTGGCACAGTTTATAATAGCAAATAACATGAAAATAACCAAAATGTTCAACAGTTAAAAAAACAATAACCTGTTAATAAACTAGAATATCATGTAGTTATTAATAATCATGGTGTTCAAGAATACTCAGAAAAAAATGTTGATTATATAAAGTAAAAAAAAAATGAATAAATAGTTATATATCCAAAGGATCTAAAAGAACAATAAAAATGAAAAGAAAAAATATTGGATTTAAACATTATTTTAATATTGTTTTGGTAACATTAACCATGGTATTTAATTATGTAGTCAGTATTTAATTTTTAAAATCTGGATAATAGTTTACAAGTATTCACTCTTTCATTCCTTCTACCTTTTCAATTATGATGGAATTGGAGTTCAGGAGGGGAGAGAGGGAGCCCTGAAGCTGAATATCTGGAATGTTACTGAAATAAGAGCACAAGATGATGAAAGTTTAAAAGTGTGTGTTTTTAACTTTCATCATCTGAAAGTTAAATGGGGGGGGGGAGCAAGAGCACGAGAAGAGATTAGACAAAGACCTTAAATGCATATATGCATTACCTATGCACACAGACAATAGGATGGCCAGGGCTTGGGGTGGGGAGGGAACCAGGTGGAGGGGTGCTATGGGAGGAAAAAAGAGGGACATCTGTAATAATCTCAAAAATAAAGATTATTTTTTTAAAAAAGTAAGGGGAAGTGATAAGCTTGGCACGAAATAAATGATTGTAGAATTTAGAAAGAATAAAAGATTAATGCCTGATAGTGTTTGACAGGTGGGACAGGGTAAAAATAAAAACCTTTCTCAGGAGAGCAATTGTGCACAACTCCTCCCACTCCTTGTTCAGTGAGGCACCTTTGACACCAGCCATTGTAGTGTCTACACCACAGGCTCTACTTATGATGGAAGGCTGCTGGGAATCTGAGAAGCGACAAATCTGGGCTTTCTTTCTTGTTTTTGTTTTTGAGAGTCAGCTTACCAGCACAGTCCTGTTTATAACCCACTGAATTAGAATTGAAGAAGATAAAAGAAATGGAAATTAGTATGTTAGCCATCAAGAACAAAATTGTTCCTCATTTCCAGCCTATATTCAAGATCAAAAACATCTTTGACCTTCGGGATTAATTGACATCAATTGTTTTCATAAATAAGATACTCATATGAAAATATTTTATATAACAAAGCCACTGAGAAAATCTACTGATTCTCTCTTAAATCCCTGAGGGGCCATGCACTAAGTTATTGGGTGTCATATTCCTAGGAAGACAGCAGCTCAGCAGGGAAAGGAAAAGTGAGGTATTTTCAAGTAGAAGTGGCTCACCCGGTGTCTCCCATTATGCATCCAGACCATGTGTCCTCACATTTACACTCACCTAAAAAAGGTGAATACACACGCCTTATTACAAAGTATAAAAGGTGCATTTGAGTTGTTCCATCTTAAGTATATCTTAACTTTATTCCTAATATAATTTTTAAAAAGTAATACCTGCTTTCTAATTTCCCTGATACTTATAGTTTCTATGTAATGAATAACCACAAAAATCTACCCTGACCTTGTCAAGTTTACATAATTCTTACTAAAATTATAAAATTAAATCTTTTGATATTATCAAGTGGCCATATTTTTAAAGAATTCACTTAAAATAAAATACAATGAAGCAGTGACACACCACTCCAGGATCTTAGTGTCACAGGCCTTTATGAGAATTCTTACAATTTCCTGTTTATTGTTAAAAGCCTCTGTACCAAGGCCGCTGGTAGAAGGCATATGATATATTATTGGTTAAGCAGAAGGGCTTCAGAATCAGAAACATCCAGGTTCTAAATCTGGGCTTGCCATTTAATTTAATCTTGAGACATTAGCCTTTTATGATCTAGTCACATCTGTAAAATGGGGCTAATAATGCAAATCTTGCATGAATATCTAGAGGATTAAACGAATATCTACCTGTAGGTAATACTGGCATTCAATTATTTGTCATATAATTGGTATTCCACAAATTATAATAGTTATTAATATAAGCAATTATATTTATAATCTCTATTATTAAAAACAAAATAAATATGGTTATAATAAACATACTCATAATACAAAGTGAAGTAACTTGGTAATATACTAGTATTCCTCATAGATGCCAAACAGCATATTTTACTAGGTCCATATTTACCAAACCCTTTATCAGTCAGGCAAATTTTCTGTGGCTGTATTAAGAGACGTTTTAACTAAACCATAATAAAACAGTATGCCTTAAACCTATATGTCTAAGACTTTTTTTATTAAAACACTTAAAATTATTTTGTCCTTTTTATGTTAAATTCAAACATTTATCATCATATAACTTTAAATGTTCATAACACATGGAGAAATTTTCATTGGTAATATAAATATAATGGTGTATTACTTTTGAAAAGTACTTTGTTTTGTGTTTTAACTGTTTATCTTATGTTATCATCCAAACTCTTTTGACCAACCAACTGAATTAAAGAATCTCATTCTCCAAAATATTTCACAGATAGTCTATTTTAAATACAATTAAGCCACACCTGTACTTCCACTTACCACTGGCTAACTTTCTTTTGTCTGAGATAATACCAATATTATGGGCTAATGACTGGGCAAGTGTAACTGCCATTAAATCAGTTTTCCCAAACTGAAAAACAAAACAAAAGTAAAATACATGTAAATGCAAATGTTTTTATTTAAGATGGGCCAGAGAAAATTCACAATATAATTGAAAATAAATAACCTCTAAGTATCTTATTTGGCACAAATTAAACACATACTAGCCAATACTGAACTACTGAGCATTTGGAAAGAAATAGTAAAAAATAAATCCATGCTTAATTAAGCCTTATAAACTAGAAATCAGGGAATTATCAACTTATTGGTTTGGAAACTTAAATATAATTCTGAGTCCAAATTTCACCAGTGACATGTCTGACAAATGCAATACATATGATTAGTCATTTGGATAATAATAAATGAGTATTTTTAACTTTTCATCTCTCTATGACCATTTGTATTCCTGAAATTTCCCCAGACTAAATAGAATGTGGCTTCTGGAAACAAATGCTAAATAACAGGATGTGGTGATGATCTTTGGCCAAAAAAAAAAAAAACCTTAAGAAGACCTAGAGGTATTTTTCCATCAGGTTTAGTGCCTTAGGGGTAGAGGGAACCCTTTGAAAAGCCTGGTCTATTTTTTTCTCCAAAAATTTGCCAAGTATCAAAGAAGGAAGAAAATTTCCAATTGGGTTTTTGTAGTAAGCTGAACAACTCAGAGAATTACTCAATTCTCTGGAAAATCAATCAAAGTGATAAACAAGGCTTTATTGTCCATGAAGGTAAAAGTAAATATTTTCACTAAATAATCTGTAAAAAGCTAAATCTGAAAATTATTCTAAGTACATCATGAACAGAATTATCAAATATTATCTTCTATTATTCCTTATTCTACCTTCTGGTCATTCTACTGTAACTATACTGGTATTAATAAAACAACCTAACATGTAGAGAATGTGGACTACTGAGAACTTATTTCTTAAATATTAGGAAAACATTTTCAGCCATCATACCACTTTGTACTGTACAGATGTTCACACCTACTTCATTCACGCCTCCTCCTTTCAGCAACGAGCAAATCCCACCAATATATGCTGCCCCGCTCCGGCTACTCTCAAATTGGCTTCCCCTTTCAGAAAAGGAAATGAAAAATACTTACTGCTCACAGTTCAAATGTCATAACATCTCTCATTATTAATTCATCACTCTTATTTTCTCAATGCACATAACATTTGTATACTATATGTTCCTGAAGGAAGGAATATGAAAGTTATTTATATACACAACCAAAGAGAAAGGTTTCTGAGGGATGTTTCCCATATAATCACTATCTTCAAGAGAATTCTACCTATTAAAAAAGAATTACTAATATGATGTACTCTGAAAAGGACAGAAAATCACTACTGTGTTATTTCTGCCAAAAATGCATAACTTGAATCTTATAATGAGAAAATATTAGCACCATAAAGAGGGGCGTTCTATAAAATAATTGACCCATACTCTTTAAAAGTGTTAAGTTCAAAATAAACAAAGAAAGGCTGAGAAAATCTTACAGATTAAAGACTAAATAGATACGACAGTTAACACAATGTGTGGTCCTGCTTGGAACCTAAATTTGAGACAGGAGATAATTAGCTATAAAAGACATTATTGAGCCCTGGCTGGCATGGCTCAGTGGATAGAGTGTCAGCCTGCAGACAGAAGGATCGCAGGTTCAATTCCAGTCAGGGGCATATGCCCAGGTTGCAGGCTCAATCCCCAGTGTGGGATGTGCAGGAGGCAGCTGATCAATGATTCTCTCTCATCACCGATGTATCTCTCTCATTCTTCCTTTCTCTCTGAAATCAATTTAAAAAAAGACATTATTAAGACAATTGGTAAAATCTGAATATAGACTATAGGTTAAATAATATATTACTAGTATATCAAGGCTAAATTATCTAGTTTTAATAATTTACTATAGTTATATAAGAAAATGCCTTGAGTATTAAGTAATAAATGCCCAGTAAGTAAAGGTCTCCAAGTTACTCTGAAATGGTTCAGAAAAAAAAAAAGATAGATGGATGAAAGGAAGAAAAAGGAGTAAGAAGGATGAAAGGAAAGAAATAATAAGACAAATGGGGCAAAATGTAAATAATTACTGAATATAGATGAAAGGCATAGAGTTTTTCCTTTCAACTTTTCTCTAAGTTTGAAATTATATAAAAATAAAAGTTACATCCAAAATATACTCTTTTACTTCCATTTATAACTCTCTTCAACAAAAGCTCTGACTTCAAATGATAGGTTTTTAAAATGCTATTATATATATATAATATATATATATATTATATAATATAATCTTGCTATTACATCAAATATACATGCTAAATAAAATGCTATTATATATATATATAATATATATATTATATAATATAATCTTGCTATTACATCAAATATACATGTTACCAAAAGAAACCATTAAGAGTGAGAAAAATGAAAGATAAACTCTGGAAATACTAAGCTCTCATCTCAAATAAAAAACAAAGTTAACATTTAAAAGCCAACAGCATTAAAGAGTATAATTAATAAGTTAAAAATACTCTGTATGAACAATAACAGCACTTCTACTCAATAAATACTTTCATTAAATCTCTTGAAAATTTAAATGAAATGTATATGCAATAAGAAAATAACTCAAAATTAAAGCTTTTACATTTTCATGCCAATTTTAAACAATGTATACTTCAAAACTTCTTCCAAATGTATCTTCCCTATCAAATCCTAATTGCATTATGCAGTACAAAGGATACATTTCAGTCACAGGTCATAGAGCATTCAACATGGAACCAGAAAAAGTAATTAAATCATTACAAAAGTTACGTACGAAAAAAGGTGAACTGCATCACTTTTCTCTTTGATAAAATCCCTCCTGTATTTCATAAACTCACGTAGGGTGATCAGTGGATTTTCAGATATGGCAAACTTGTTGTCAGCTGCCCAGGTTTCCATGGCAACCAATACTATCCTTGTCTTAAGTTGGTCTTTATATATCTAGTATATAACAAAATGAACACACCAGCTATACATGTGGTAAAATCAAATGTTTAATGAACGGGACAAAAATTCCTACTTAAGGAAACACCTTGAGTTTTAATTAATGTAAGAAATGTCATTGTTTTTAAGGGAGAGAATTATTTTGCTAATTTACATGCATTTCTCTTGAGTAACAGGGAATCTATTGTTTAGCAAGTAACACCGAAAGAATAGCACTAGTTAGAAACAAAGGATCATGTTTTGACAAATACTTGTGCCCTTATTTAAGGCTCTCCCTGAGTCCACCTTTCGGCACCTCCTAGACAAAGCATCCCTCCATTCCTGAGTTCCCCTAGTATCGTGGTCAGCAAACTGCGGTTCGCGAGCCACATGCAGCTTTTTGGCCCCTTGAGCGTGGCTCTTCCACAAAATACCACGGCCTGGGTGAGTCTATTTTGAGGAAGTGGCATTAGAAGAATTTTAAGTTTAAAATATTTGGCTCTCAAAAGAAATTTCAATCGTTGTACTGTTGATATTTGGCTCTTTTGACTAATGAGTTTGCCGACCACTGCCCTAGTAGAAATGGAACAATGAAGACTCTCCAAGGAAATCATATCTACACACCCTGACTGTCCCTGACCAAAGTCATAGAGAAGGTACGGGCACTGTCTTGCCAGGAGAAGATTTGGAAAGTAGATACAGGAGGATTATTTAGTTGCATAATTCCCACAGAGTCAGTCAGGCAGCCTTTCAAAAAAGGCAAATATTATACTGCTTTTCCACCGGTGGAAGTACAGGGTGAGTTTCTTTGTTAAGGCCTGTGACTCAACCTTTTCCTTTCCCATGTGAAAAATACAGGAAGGAATATCGGGCATAAACCTGTGGGTAATTGTGGCCACTTCCTTTTATCATCTTCCCAGCCAGATAGCAAAGTCGATAAAGTCAACTGCATGGTTCCCAGGGAATTGAGAGACACCTTAGCTAAAGAGTAACTTGGAGTGGTGAAAATGTAAAAACCATATTATCTGTTCTACTAGCCATCAAGACATAAAATCTCTCTATGGCAATATTGAATCGGTTGATACTTACTAAATCCGCCATGTTCACCACAGATTTCGCATATGTATTGGTATGTACAACTGAAAGCCGATGTTTTTTGAACTGGAAGCAAAAGGAAACAAGTGAAGGGCTTTCAAAATCATCAGCAAATAACCAACTCAACAAGAAAACATGGTGTAACTGAAAGATCTCTATGATTTTCTGTAAAAAGTATATATAAATAAGAATTGAGACCTAATCCTTTACATGCTATAGTCTAAGTATAGTCTATACTCCAACTCTTGAAAGTTGAAGGCTTCAATTTATTCATCTGTGATATGAAGGAAAAAAAATACTCATTCCATCTACTCCACAAATTTATTTCTATCAAGAGATTACTATTCAAAATAATTAAAACATAATGTTATCTATGAATTGCAAGACATACTAGTAAAGTAGCATCAAAGTCAGAAAAAGTGTAAGTGAATACTGCTAAAAGTATAAAAATGTATGAATTCTATAAGACTTATTCAGTCAGGAGAAGAAAGCCCTAAAGGTTACAAAGAGGTAGCTTATAAGCAAGATATGAATCACATATATCTTTGTTTGGCCCCAAGGCTATTTTAAAAATCAGAAAATACCATGTAAAACCTGATTTCTGGCTTCACTTTAAATTAGCATCCCTACATGGTAAAAACTGGTAACTGCTGAAAAGCAGCTGCTCCCACTAGACCAGCCATGTGACATTCCTTTCTTCACCACAAGCCTCACTCCTCTCTATTGTTTAATACCTGACTCACTTTATTTGTGAATTTGTGATATTCCAAAATACCCCAAATGGGTTTTTTTTTGCAACTTATTCTTGTTTTGTAAAAATCTCAGGCAATAGTAACAAGCACTGAATTTGAAAACGTAGAAAGGTAAAACTTAGTCTTAGCCTTAGCAAGAAAGAAGTACTCAATCTTGATGCTATAATTAGCAAAAAGAATTAAAACTCATGTTATTTGTTTAATCATATGTAAATAAATGACATTTCCCCTCAAATAAATCATTCAAGGTAAATCCAAATGTATTTGAAATTAAGTAAAATCAAGCAATGTGCATCAATGAACACTTTTAGTGCAATGCTCTAGTTATGCAGAACAATTAGTATAAGACTAGACTGTGACTATAACCATATGACTGCTACATGCCCATGAACTGAATCTATACAGGAATTGAATATAACAAAATAACAGACTCAACAAAAATGAGTTTTGCTAGATTCTTATCCCAAAAATCTTTATTACTTTGCTATATAAGCTTTTCTGTATATTTTATTGCATAGCAAGACAGAAATGGAAATGTTGCTTCTATTTCACTAGGATAAACTTGAACATTGAAAACTAAAGTTTCATATTATTGGTGTCTCACTAATGGAACTTTTCATTTTTTAAAAATCTTACCATTTCAGTAAGAGGAAATATTTGCCCCAATATTAATCAAGTAGGAATTGATATTAATCAAGAAAGAGTTGACATTATGAGCTCCAGAAATATTTTTGGAACTTCACAACATACTGTTAGTTACTTTCACCTAAGATTGTTTCCTTCTTATAGGTTGTTGCTAGGTAACAAACATATCTGGTTACACAAATGCCTTGTTCAGGTTAACGCTATATGGCCCTCTTTCTTCTAAACATATTCTTGCACTGACCAGTTTCATCCAAAGTATGAACAAGTGCAAACAACAACAACAAAATTCAGTAAATCCTACCATGAGATGATCGTTCACAATCATCAGTTCAATATATTTGGTTTCCTCCTCTACATTTCGAGGATGGCGATGGAGCTGCAATATAGTAAAGGAAATGCCACCTAAATAGGCCATCTGAACTTGTCTGTGAAAAACTAAAAAAATATGTTATACATTAGATTCTCAGACCTTATTCATCTTACAGCTGAAAATGTGTTACCTTTTCACCAACCTCTCCCTATTTCCTCACCTCTTAGACCCTGGCCAACCACTTTTCTATTCTGTTTTTATGAGTTTGACATTTTTTGTTGTTTTTTTTTATATTCCATTTATAAGTGAATTTTTGTATTTTGGTTGTAAGGCTGAATAATGTTCTATTGTATATATGCCACATTTTCTTGATCCATTTATCCATTGAGGGACACTCCCATTAATAATACTGCATTGTATAACAAATTGGCTAAGAAAGTAGAACTTCAATGTTCTTATCTCCTAAAATAGGTAAATAAGTGAGGTGATAGATGTGTTAATTAACTCCACGGGGGGGGGGGATGTTTTCACAATGTACACTTAAATATCTTACAATTTTATTTGTCAATTATATTTCAATAAAGCTGAAAACTTTTCAATAAGAGAAACTAAAAAATATGGGAAAAGTACACAAAAGTTTCCCCCTTTTATTCATTTAGCATTTATTTTTCCATTTTCTTCAATTAACTTAGTTTTTGAGGATGTAATACATTTACATGGTTCAACAATTAAAGAATTATAAACAAGCAGAGGGTGAAAGTCTTCCTCTCACTGCTGTCCCTCAATTACTCAGTTTTTATCCTTCCCCACCAGTGGGTGCAACAGTTACTGGTTTCTTCCAGAAATATGCGTGAATACAAAATTAAAGGATATACATTTCATTTTGTACTTCCATCTATTTCATTCTCAGGCTATTTTCATTTAACAGCATATCTAAGAGATTGTAATAAAATGGTTTAATTTAAGCTCCCTCAAATCTCTGGGAGTGAGATGATTGGCACTTGTATTCTTTAATCTCCAAATCTGGGCTTGAGACATGTTCCTTCCTCTGGCAAGGGTGAGAGGATCCACCAAATGACACGGGAACTTAGTTAGGGTAGTTTTGAGAGTTCGCAGGTTTGGGTCATGCAGTGCAGCTACACCTGTGTGTTCAACAACAGATTTTCTCCACCTTCAAAATCATGACCAGAGGATGCTACCGGCAAGAGCCACTAAGGCAGCCATATCCCTTTGTTCTTACAGTCTGTAACACAATCTTTAACAAGATACGCAAAATTGACTTTTTCCTTTACACCACGCTTTGATAAACAGTTTTTCCAATAAAATCTTTTTGCCTACTTGCCCAAGGGCCATTTTGGTGATGAGGGTATATAATCAAACCTAATTCAATAATGAATGTGTTTTGAGCACTGCATTTAAAGCAAACTAAAACATCCCTGCCATGTGGATTTCTTTCATTGCTAACACACTCCCAAACTTTAACAAGTATTTTTTTCCCAAAATCCCTTATAATAAGTTGATAAGAAATAACATCATCATTTGGGGTTTGGAAACCAAAAAGTAACATAATCTGCATCCAATCACAGGAGTCTCTTTAAAAATGAGTGTGTTTAGGGTGCTAGTCTCTGCATTTTTAACTGCGGAAGAGATTGAGCCTTGTAAGTGAATACAGTAGATTCGCAAGTTTTGACATTTCCTGAAGGTCAGAATGTTGCCAATATCGGCCACACAGTTTTAAAACTTCATCCCCCTGGGTCCACACACTTCTCAGAAAGATAAATCAAGAGTTTGTCTGCTTAGCATATGACTGGATATTGCCAATGTTTATGAAAAATATAAAGAATTAAGTCAACAGAAAATCAACCTATTTTCTCATTTATTAACTCATGAAAATAATTCCTGTTTCCAATTAAATCCTGATGGCAATTACTTCTGTCTATATAATTGGGCCTCCATATATATGCATATTCACAAAATGTATAAAGTTCAGAGTAGTAATTCATAAAACACAAGACTTCTGAGAGGCAGTGTATTAAGCCTCTGTGGCCATCAGAACTTCTCTGAGACCACTTTCTAGGTCAGAATTCCAGATCCACTACTGGGTAACCCAATATATCCTTGGGCAAGTTACTTAAGCCTCCTATGCAGAAATGTCCTTATCAGTAAAATAGGGATAATAATAATACCTTCCTCATAAGATTGTTATGAGGATTACATGTGTTAATACAATTAAAATCCTTAGAACAGGGCCAGGCACATGATAAGTACTCAATAAAATTTAGCAATTACTATTCACATTAGAAATCTGTCTGTAAACATGTTTAATTTCATACAGATTAAACATATTTTAAAAAGAAAATACCTGTCTCCTTCAACTGTTTGATCTTTCTAGAGATCTAGTTCTCTTACCCTGTGTTTTTATGCCACACACATCACACCAACCACCACCACAATGGTGAGGATTGCTTAATTCTGATGGCCCGAGTTCTTATTCTGTCTGAACCATTTATCAGCCCCATAATTCCGCACAAGTCATTTTCACATTGAAAAGCCATTATTTTTTTTTCCTGGATAAGAGTAATAATAGTACTTTACTTCATGTGGTTAAAACACTGTACAACAGTTGTTATTTTTATTACTAAGTCCAAGATCTACCGAACATTCATAAAGTAAACATCCTAATTTTATATCCTAGACTCTAAAGTAACTCAAGTGTGACAATATTATTTGTGGCTTCAAAACCTGATGGTCTCACTCAGAAGGGGTTATCGTTAAAAGGATAAAGATGAGGATAGGCACCATACATAGGATATGCATACTAGGTGGCGCATAGCAGGGAAGGAAAAGGGCCTATGTAAGAAAGAATCGGAAATGCCACACCAGGACCCCATAATACGTCTACCTGACAAATAACCACATTATCACCCCTGTCCTGAGTCCTTTCTGAGTCTATGAAAAAATATAGCCACACCTCCACTGCTGGAGACAGTGTCTTAACTAATATCCTCTCAAAGAGACTTAATGTAGAGTCAATTGACTGGCAATTCCCAAGTGTTTTTAAAGCATTACAATATGTACCTATGAATACATACCTGCCGTTTAGTCCTTTTTGGTCTTGGCTTCAAAATAAATTTTGGTGGAGTGATGCTTACTTTTTGGAATTCTAAAAAGAAATAAAAATAAATCAAATTAAACTTATTGAAATGTCTACCTTTATTTCATACAAGGCAATCAATGTTTTACTAGTCCTTCCTAGTAAAAATTATATAATTATACTTTATTAATACTTGTAATTTTTAATAAGTAGTTGTAAATTTTATAAGATATAATGTTTCACTTAATGATAATACAGAACATTAATCAAAACAAGTATGTTCATATCAATACTGAATACATTATGAATGAATATAATTCAAAAAAATTTCAAACATTATTCCTAATTTATCTCAAAGTTTTTCTCGTATTTCTCCCATAAAACCATTACATTTTAAAATATATATATATATTATTGATTTTTTACAAGGAGGAAGGGAGAGGGATAGAGTTAGGAACATCAATGAGAGAGAAAAATGTATCAGCTGCCTCCTGCACACGTCCTACTGGGTATGTGCTTGCAGCCAAGGTACATGCCCTTGACCGGAATCGAACCTTGGACCCTTGAGTCCGCAGGCTGACAGACACTCTATCCACTGAGCCAAACCAGTTGGGTCCATTACATTCTTTTTTGGGAACCTTCTAAATAGCCAACTTGACCTACATGTTTACTACTGACCTTCATTAAAGAATGATACTCCAAGTGTTGGTGAAGAAATGTTGGTGGAGCAATTAGGACTCTCATATATGAGAGTATAAAATTGATCAAAAAGAAAAACAAAGAAAGAAAAGACACTAGTCCTAAGAAATGTGTCACGTAAAACAAAAGGATCTACCATCAAACAAGTGTGGAGAACACCTGATCATATTCTGTCTCTGGGAAATACATAATGCAGAGAAAGACAAAGGTGCTGATAATCCATAACCCAGTGAAATGATATTTAATTACAAATTAATAAGTTTACTTTTGAGCTTATTTCACAAAAATTGCAGTTTTTACATTTATTTCAAATTGTTTCTTAAGTTATCATAGTAAATCTAAGTGTCTTGAAAGTTAAATAACACTCTTAAAATGGACAAGGCCAACACTAATAAGAAAACCAGAAACTAATTAAGACAGACTTGAGTTTTCAAAGAAATATGTTCAAAACTCATTTTTAATAACAGCAAAACTGCCAAGTTGCTTCCAAAATTTATTTTGAAAATAAGCCCTCAAAAAAGTCTTTTTATTTTTCCAAATTACAAGATTGTATCATGGCAAGCCTACAATAAAGTCCTGGGGGGGGGGATTTTATCACTTTAAATATTAATTAATGTTGGTTTCTTCCAGGAATATCTATTAGATTGTGGCTTTATTCTCAGGCAGCTAGTCATGAATAAATTTCTTCCCATAAGAGGAATTATAAAAGTTACATAAGGTAGCTGTGTAAAATAAGAGCATTATATGCTCATTTGAAGATTTTTCAAAATAGTGAATTCTATAAAATAGGACCTTATATTCCATTGGCAACAGGAGAAGGGAGGGTCCTAGTTCTCTTTAAGGGAGCTGCATGAAATCAAGGAGTTAGAAACCTATTTTCAGAAAGGAAGGGACATTAGAAAACATTTATTTCGTTTCTGATGAGAAGATAATGAAAACTTGTAAGTCGTTTTCCTAAGCCGTAGTTTAAGATTTCCTATCAGTTTAGTAAATTTTCCAACTCCCCTTGGTCCTCTCTGATTCTCGTTGTGCCATAATCCAAGCTCCCAGTCGAGCTCTTCCTAGCTGTGGGACCACGGGAAAGACAAACCAGCTGAGCTTCATCTATGAAATGGAAATATTAATATAGATCTCACAGAGCTGTGGCACAAATTAAAGTGGGATTAAACTTCAGGATGTATTATGGCCATGATCAGGGCTCACTCAACAGGGAGAAGCATCTCCACCCCAGATATTGGGCGTGTGCCCTGTCTTCAGAGGAGGACACAATGAGCCCAGCATAGCTGAGACTGCACAATCACTGCTCCACTAAACGAGGCCACTTTGCACATAAAGATTCGGAAGCAACTCTATAAATCAACATCTATAAATAAACAGACCTATAAACATATATGAGAAGGAAAGACTGCTTTCACAAGTAGCACATAAAACAAAAATGTTAATCTAAAATAGTTCTTCCTTAAAATGCTGGGGCATAGAGAGATGAAGATAACAACAAATGGGAAAACAATTAAGAGTTCATCCCTATGTTTACAACACAGTGTTTACCAAAAGTGAATTTTTATATATGTTACCTATGCAGACCGATTTCTGATGTAACATTATTTATCTTATAGTACTTTGCTTGGAATCTTATGATTTTATTTTATTTTTTTGGAATCTTATGATTTTTAAAAAGTTTTCTTTCAATCTGTTTGAGTTATATCTTTCCCAAACTCATCCACTGTCAGCATGAGGTCAGTCTTCATTTTATTCTCCCTCTTGATGCACTTGACTTTCTCTCTAAAATTATGAGCAGTTGTGTGCTAACGATATTCCAGCCACAGATGAACTCTACAGCATTAAAATAAATTATTGAAGTTTTTTTAAAGTCATTATAAGAATTTCATACCAGAGGGGAGATCATCCAAAGGAAATTCAAAGAGTCTGGATTTGTAAACTGAGTGAAAATGGAAATCCTCCTGAAATAACACAGACAATAGAGATTAAGCATGTACCTCCAGACACCCCCAGCCTCGGGCAATAGGAGCTGGAGGAGCTTGAACTCTTAAGGAAACCGTAACTTGACTGCACAGAATCCTGGGTTTAAAGTGGTGATAAGCAACTGCACAAGAGTTCACACTCACGCCCATGTTCTCCTGCACCTGAGCAACATCCTATTAGAAGCAAAATGTCTTCACAAACAGAGAAGCCATTTGGAAATTAAATGAACGGGCCCCTCTCCCCAAGAAGAAGCAAGATATCTGGAAAAATGGGTTAATGTTTTTTATGACTGGTTCCTTTCCATGATTCCCTGCCTCCCTTTTAGAGTCAGAGAGCTTTGCTAGGCAAAGAATGCCAAGCTGACACCCTTGCTTATATTAGAGAGCATGGGACTGGTACAGCAGATACCCAAATGGACCTTGCTCCAAAATTCAAGTGTCATGCAAATTTTTGTGAAAAGCCAACCAATAAAAAGCCATAGTTTGTCTAAGAAAAATTAATGAACATTAAAATAACTTTATCTGGCCTCATTCAATTACTAACATGAAAAGAACTACCATAAATACAGTTTTATGATATTAAAAAAGAATGTCATAGTCAAGTTTCATAATATAACCTTTTTGTAAAAGTCACACTGTCAAGTGAAGGGACAGGAGAGCAGGCAATGGAGACCAGCTTCCCAAACAAGATTATGGGGGGCAAAACAATGTGTTTCTTGAAAGCATTTGCCTCTCTAAGTGCTTGACCAATGCTCCATGCTACAAGGAAGAGTATTTGTGTGTACAGAGCTGGAGTGGAAGTGGATTATGTTTCTCTCTAGTCTATAACATTAACTCAGTCATTTTCTAATTTGTGGGAAATGAATATTTAAACTAAAGTGAGAGAAGAGTTGAAAAAACTTAGATCTCTCTAAACTTCATCAGCCCTGAGCTTTGAAGACAATGAGCAATAGAGGAAAATCTCAAATCTAGAAAAGAAAGGGAGGGTGGGAAATCATGTATCTGGCTTTGATCTGTTATACAATAAATGTATGTCCCCCTCTAACCCCTACCAACCCATATTTTGAAGCCTTAACTCCAAATGTGATTGCATTTGGAAACAGGGCCTGTGAGGAAATTATATTTAAATGAAGTTGTAAGAGTGGGGCTCTTGTTCAATAGGGCTGTGCCCATATAAGGAGAGGAAGAAACACCAGAGCTCTCTCTTTTTCTCTGTGATGTGAGGACACAGCAAGAAGGCATCTGTCTGCAACCCAAAGAGAGAGCCCTCAACCAAAACACTGACCCTGCTGACACCTTGATCTTGGACTTCCAGTCACCAAAACTGTGAGAAAATAAATCTGTTGTTTCTGCCACTCAGTATTTTGTACCGACATCCTGTGCAGACTAAGACAGATCATAGCACATTGTGGTGGAGAGAGAAATGGAAGCTGCAGAATACCTCTGAAGAAAAGGATTTTTAGTTTAAAGGAGAGACAGATTTTTTAAGAAGAAGAAAAACACTTGTGGTCTTGACTATTCACTATTTATTTTAAATATATAAAAAATATAAAATTTAAATGAAATATAAAACTTAAATATATATGTTTAAATAAAATAGAGCAGAGAGGGGAAAAAAGGAAGAGAAAGAGCTCCCAGCATCAACTTTCACATTTGCCGCAACAGAGAAGCACTTACTTGGGAGGTGTCATTTTCTTCTGGCTCAATGAGATAGGTGTGGTTCCCATCATAGAACATCCCACTGTCAAGAACAAGCAAATAATTAGTCATGGCTACCAACTCCTGTCTCGGAACAATATCATTTTAAAATCGGCAGCAGCTAGAGGACCAGTTTACTTCTCAACACCACTTCCAGTCCTACCTATCATATGGTATGATATATCATATCATATACTATACACACACACACACACACACACACACACTGTTGAGAGGGGAAGGCCCCTTCATCTGATTCCTCACAAGCAACAGTGTCTCCTCAACTAGACTGTTCACCAGATTCATAATTACCATTCTCTAATTGTGGTCCATTATTCTGCTCTCCAACATATAATTGTAAAACTTTAATATGCTACTAAATATGCAAAACTTTCAGGACCTTCCTCATATTTCTGAATGGGGGCCCTTGCCATCCTGAAGATTATTGTTGCATTTTAGACAACCCCGTGTGATGCTGATGCGGGTTGCCAGGGACTCTACTCAGAACTGCCTACCTACCACACACGTGAAAGATGCTATAGTGACAAGAGCTGACACCTTTCATCAACTTACCACGAACTAAATATACTCACTTACTACTCTTTTCCAAAAATTTATGAGGGAGGCACCATGACTATCCTCATTTTACAAGTAAGGAAAACAAAGCCCAAAGAGACAAAGAAACTTGCCCAAATGACTTAATCAATGAGAGCTGAGGCAGGATTAGAGCTCAGGCAGAATGGTTCCTAAGCTGCTTACCCACCTTCATTATTACTCATTCATTGAACAAACATTTAGAAAGTATGTGCAATGCACTGCTCTAGGTGCTAAGGATACAGTAGTGAACAAAACAACCCCTTCTTTGCCCTCATGGTGTTCATGTGCTGTCTAGGGAGGACCGAAAATATATATAATCACAACTAAATATATATGACATGGTGGCAAATTCTAGGGTGGAAACTAAAGCAGGTGAAAGGCAATGACCCCCCTAGTAAGGAAAAATGCCAAATTGGAGATAGAAACCAGAGACAGAAGATGGCTAATTTACACAGAGGGTCAGACCAAGGCTTCACAGAGAAGATGCATTTAAGCACAGGCCCGAAAGAAGTGATGGCGTGAGCCATAAGGATATCTGTGCTGACAGCGCTTCAGAATCAAGCCCTAAGGAAAGAGGATCTTGGCATGTTCAGGAGTATGGAGGATGCAGAGTGCCTGGTGCAGACTAGGCAAGATCTGAAAAATGAGGTCCGAGAGTTGGATAGGCCCTTGGGGCCTTGGCTCTCCCTCTAAGAGAGTTGGGGAGCCACTGCAGGGCTCTCAGCAGAGGGGAAACACAATCTCCCCTTCAATTTCCAAATAATTGCTCCAAAAGCTGTGTAACAATAATCTTCAGGATGGCAAGGAGAGAAATGGGGAAAGTACTGCAGTGACCTTGTGAAAGAAAATGGTAGCTTAGATCATGGTGGTAATATTGCAAATAGTAAGAATTGGACAAACTCTAGCTATTTTTTCCAAAGTAGAACCAATGGGATTTGTTAATGATTCCAGATGAAGTATGGAGGAAAGAGTCATGTCAGCGAAGACACCAAAGTTTTGATTTGAGCAACTGAGAAAATGGAATTGCCACTTAATAAGATGAATAAAAAGCCGTTGGAAACACAGAATGGGGTTGGCAACAAGGAAGGAAGCAGGAGGCAGGGAGCAAGGCGCAAATCTGGAGTTCAGTGTTGGACTTCTTAGACTGGAGATGGCTACCAGCCAATTGACAAATCGGGTAGAGGGCATTTTAAGCTGAAGATGGCCATAACTCCCACTCAGAGAGACCCTGAGAGTCACTCCTCTTAGTGGAACATGGTCCTTCTACTGATATCAAGCCCCTTATGAGCTGAAGGAATGTTCATATTACTCAGGCATCTAACAGGGGTGAAGCAGTCATCGTCTGCAGTCATTTTTCAGTGTAATGACTGCAAGACATCCAAGCTGTGAAACAGGGAACAGTATTTGTCCCTCACTGATGGCTTAGGGAAACTGGGTCTGCCACTACCCAGCTTCTTTCATTCCTGCCTTAACACCTTCCCCATGTCCTCAAGTCTCACAGATCCTTAGAACTGCTGTTCTCACATCTGTAAGGTTTTCAAACAAGAGTGCACTTTCTGGATTTGGATTTGGAATTTAAAGTTAAACAGATGCCATTTGTAATATATTACTGGCCATACAGGCCTAAGGAATCAGTGGGGGTGAGCCTTCTCAAACAGTAGAACAAATATGCAGGAACCTGGCCAGATCCATGGAGGAAGTTACATAAAGCCCTTCTCTTTACCAACGTTTACATGGCAATACTGATTACGTTGCAAGCAGATTGTTTTGCTTAACTAGTACTGGGTGGTTTTTTTTTTTTGTTTTTTTTTATTTTTAATTTTTTTTATTGTTCAGTTTATTAATTACATTGTTTCCCCTTTTTTATCCCCCTATATCTTCCCTCCACCCTGTACCTATTCCACCCTCCGCCCTCATCTCCCCCTCCCCAATGTCCTCTCCCATTGTTGCAAGATTTTTGTCCAATCTCTTGCTGTACTTCCAACAACACTTTTCTCCCCAAGAATTGTCAGTCCATTCCCTCTCTATGTCCATGTTTCTGTTATAGTCACCAGTTTATCTTGTTCATCAGCCTATCAGTTCACTTGATTTTTATGTTCATTTGTTGATAGATGTGTATTTGTTGTTCATAATTTATATTTTTACCTTTTTCTTCTTCCTCTTCTTAAAGAATTTCTTTCAGCATTTCATATAATACTGGTATGGTGGTGATGAACTCCTTTAGCTTTTTCTTATCTGCGAAGCACTTTATCTGATCCTCAATTCTGAATGATAGCTTTGCTGGATAGAGTAATCTTGGTTGTAGATTCTTGCTCTTCATTATTTTGAATATTTCTTGCCACTCCCGTCTGGCCTGCATCGTTTCTGTTGAGAAATCCGCTGACAATCGTATGGGTGTTCCCCTGTAGGTAACCAACTGTTTTTCTCTTGCTGCTTTTAATATTCTCTCTTTATCTTTTGCTCTTGGCATTTTAATTATGATATGTCTTGGTGTGGTCCTCTTTAGATTCCTATATTTTGGGGTTCTGTGTACTTCTTGGGCTTTTAAGTCAGTTTCTTTCACCAGGTGGGGAAAGTTTTCAGTCGCTATTTCTTCAAGTAGGTTTTCATTAACTTGCTCTCTCTCTTTTTCTGGCACCCCCATAATTCGGATGTTGGCTTGCTTGAGGTTGTCCCAGAGGCCCCTTACACTATCTTCAATTATCTGAATTCTTTTTGTTTCTTGCTTTTCCAGCTGAGTGGATTTTGCTTCTTTGTATTTCAAATCTTTGACTTGGTTCTTGTGGCCCTCTGGACTGCTTTTAGGACTTTGTGTAATATTTTTTATTTCAGCCTGTGTATGCTTGATTTCTAGTTGGTCCTTTTTTTTATCTGTGAGGGTCTGGTTTGTATCCTCAGAGGTCTTGCACATTTCCCTGAGGGTCTCATTCATTTCTTTGTAAGTATAATTCATCTCCTTGTAAATCTCATTCATTTGCTGGTTGGTCTTGTTTATTTCCTGGTTGGTCTTGTTTATTTCCTGGTAATTCTCATTAAGTTGATCGGCCTTTTGTAGGAGCCTCTTGAAAAGCCTTATAACCGTGGTTTTGAACTCTATGTCTTGTCGTCTTTTCTCCTCCATTTCTTTCACACCTGATTTCTTTCCATGTCTCTGCATGGTGGCTGCTTTATGTGGTGGCTATCCTCAAAGGGACAGTGGCTCAGTCTCCCCAGTTACCTGAGGTGGGTACTCTTACTGCAATCCTTTATGGGTTGTATTCAGTGTTTTTGAATTTAAACCCAGCTTTTTGTTGTTAGCCCTAGGAGGGTTTGACCTCCAGGCCAATTGTTTGTGAAGCTCAGCTGTGCTCAGGTTGGATGGGCGGAGTCTCCGGGCCAAGCAGACAGCGTTAGCTCCACCCTATGCGGCCCCAGGGGCTCTGTGCTGGGGCAATGGCTGCCAGCACCTCTGAGAGAGAGCCGCTGTGGAGCTCCACCGGCTGCCGGGGAACTCAGACTTTCCCCAAATGACTTTGCATTCGCAATGTCTCACCCAGGGTCGTAAAACAAAGCAGTCTGACGGTTTTCCGAATGAGAGACAAGTCGCGGTGCGCTCTCTGCGCCGTCACGCAGCCGAGCTGTTCGCGGGAGAGCTGCCTTCTCCACAAGCCGGCAGACCCGGCAGCACCCGAGCTTCAGCGTGCCCTCCCACTGTCCAGTTTTCACCCCGTGTGATAGTGGGTTCCCTGGACTTCGCCCAGAGCTGGAGAATCTGTCCAGTGGGACGCCCCTGTCTCCCCGTTCGAGAAACCTGGCCGGTTTTCAGCCGCCCGCCCTCTCCGCGGCGCACACTCCAAACCTCTCTCTGCGCGCGAATCTTTCAACGCCGTCCACCGCCGCTCTCCGGGTCACAGTGTCTTATCTTCACTTTTATTTGTGGAATTTTCACTCGGCGAGCGTTCTGGTGATTCTGGAAGGTGTTTGTTCCTTCGTTAAGTTGTAGTATTAAAATTGCTGATTATGACGGCAAGATAGGTGTTTTGCCTTTGCCGCCATCTTAGTTCTCCAGTACTGGGTGTTATTTCCTCTTGCATTAGGTTAACATCTAATGTGAAAACCAATTATTTTTACTGAGTTTAAATACACAGTATAAAGAAAGCAGAGTCTGACACCATCTATATCTGCAAGATTCTGGTTCCCTATGTTACAATATGCTATTGTTAAAAGTTCTTTAACAATTAAAAGGCATATGTGTTCATATTTGCTTTAGGCTTGGTGATTTTCTGTTATATTTATATAAATCTCAACAATACAGAATATGTTTGATTAAAAACCTGCAACTAGGACTAAATCATTATGAAACAACTAGTGGCCCAGTGCACAAAATTCATGCACATTAAAAGGGTATTAATTAGCAGAAATAATTTAATATTGCTATTTGCACTTTCTCTATAATAGAAGTATCAGAGACTAAAGAAAATTAGTAAAATGTATATGAAAACCTTCCTCCTGTCAGAGTCTGGGGCACACCACGGGGCCCAGAGTCAAGTACTCACTCACATGTGCCTCAAAATCACGTGAGACCCAGACCCAACAGCTGCCCCCCCACATTGGGATAGATCCAGACCCCACCAGTCCCACTCTTGTCAAGTCATCCAGAGAAGGGTGTGTCCTCGGGTCCCCTGGCCCAGCACCAGGATGAGGGGTGTGGCCTGAGGTCCCCAATCAAGTCCCACCAAGTGGGAGACATGACCTAAGATCCCCTGTCAAGCCCTGCTGAGTAGGGGGGGATGGCCTGAGGTTCCCCGTCAAGCCCCACCAGGCAGAGGAGCACAACCTCAAGTCCCCGAGCCTAGCACGAGGAGGGAGGTGCAGCCTCAGGTCCCCCGTCAATCCTCACTGGCACAGGGGTGCAGGCTCAGGTCCCCTGTGAAGCCCCCTGAGTGGGGGGCACAGCCTGATGTCCCCTGTCAAGCCCAGCCAGGCAGGAGGGGCACAGCCTCAGGACCCCTGGCTTGGTGCTGGGGCAGAGGGTATGTATGGTCTGAGGTCCCCAAGCCTGGTGCCGGGGTGGGGGTGCACCTTGAGGTCCCCTGTCAAGTCCTGCCGGGTTGGGAGTGTGGCCTGTAGACCCCTGTCAAGCAGCATCAGGTGGGAGGCACAGCCTGAGGTTCCCCAGCCTGGAGCTGGGGTGGGGGGAGCAGCCTGAGGTACCCTAGCCCAGCACCAGGGAGGGAAGCACACCTTGAGGTTCCCTGTCAAGCCCTGCTGGGTTGGGGGCGTGGCCTGTGGTCCCCTGTCAAGCCCCTCTGGATTGGGGGAGGGTGTAGGCCTCCCTTCCCTCGTGCTACAGCCACACCCCCTGCTCACCCCCCCATCCAGCTGCCACGACCACCTCAGGCTCTCCGGGAGCAGGTATGCAGAGGGAAGGCTGGGCCAGGATAATTGGGAGAGGGTGATAGGGGCCAGCATCCTGGGTGAGCTGGGCCTCACAGCCTCTCTGCTTCAGCTCCCAGCACCCCAGACCTAAGGAGTAGTGCTTTCACAGGGGCCTGGCAGGCACTGGATATGGCGATGCCTTAAAAACAGAAGAAGCCCCCTTTAACTCTGGCTGGAAGTGCGTTGGGAACTTATGGTTGGGGGAAGCAGCCCAACATCAGGGCTGAAATAAGAGCTTGGGTAGCCTCCGGAGGGGGCAAACAGTAGTAAAAGGCATCTCTGAAACAAAGACATTTAAACATACAGTGGATATTAGGTGATATTAAGGAATTACCTTAACTTTTCAAGGTGTGACAATGGCTGAATATTTAATTCTTTTTTAAAGATACTCATCAGAGGATATTTAAGTGGGAAACAACTTTCTTTGAAAGTATGGTGGTGTCCTAGCCCAGCCCTCCCCACACCACGGACGCCTCAAGAACCGATCATCTCCCGCTGGCTCTCTAGGCCCTCGAAAACACCCTGTGCAGAGGCGTGATCCCTGCTTCGTTCCCCACCCCTGCCAGGGTCAAGTGAAGCATTCCTGAAGGGAAGTGTTCACTGGCGTCCAGGCAAGCCGTGGCCATGCCCCCCGCTCCTGATTGGCTGGTAGCATAGCCAATCAGGAGCCAAGGTACGGTCACATTTGCATGTTACTCTTTTATTCGATAGGAGGAGGATAGTACAAAAATTTTGAAAGGTTGCATCAAAATTTTTAAAGAAAACAGCCATTCTTATAAATTGCCACAAGAGGGCAATAAACTTACATTTGAGTCCACTCTTAAGCTACTCATAGTTACAGGATTTTGTCTTTTTTTTTTTTTAAATGCAAATCCCTTTAATAAAATGTATCAGTGGTAACTTTATTTTAAAACAAGTATATTGTTAAAAAACATACAAAAGCATTGTTTTAATTATTGAGAAAGATTTGAGACTTCTGTTTTCTCTGCAGAATTGCTATACATAGAAGCAAAATGAACAAAGGCCAATGTAATACTGAATCTCAAGTAAGCGGCATGGCCATCATGTGCCATCAATGTGCCCTCTATGTGTACTAGATCTCTTTCAATGCACTGCTCAAAACAGTCTGGCTCCTTAGATGTGCTCTTTTCAATGGTCAAGGTCAGTACTAATATTGTAAATAAACAAAACATATAAAGTATTAATAATCGAACTGATTCTTTGTGATTGTTCCTATACTCCTCTTATCCTCTGATACTGTCAGGATTTGGTGGGAATGCATGAAGAACTGGGATTAGGAATACCATCTTCTGAAAATCATTTATTCTTTTTCTATATGTCCCTATGGTGAAATGCAATCTATGTCACTATAATCTTACAAATGTTTGCAAACATACAACACAGCTTTGGAGTCTTTTTGAATTTGGTATCATCCAGATTTTTTTTGTATATTGGTATTAATAACAGTAATAGTAGTAGTAGTCTTGGTCATAAATCTTTATCTTTTTTATTGTTTAAAGTATTACAAATAGTAGTACATATGTTTCCTTTTATCCCCATTGACCTCTCTCCAGCCTCCCCCACCCCCTGGCACATGCCCTTACCCCCCTAGTGTCTGTGTCCATTGGTTATGCTTAGATGCATGCATACAAACATCAAACATATCAGGACCAAAATATTACCCATTAGTCCTTTGAATTTGGAAAAAAAAAAAAAGTGCTGTTGCAGGTTCTTGTAAAAGACATGAATTTGAATGTGATTCTTTTGCATTTTATGTTCTTCAACTGAATTAAATAAATCCAGGAAAATGAAAAAAATCTCAGTATGTATTTTATAAAAGATGAATTATGGATGAAATAACATATCTCATATCTAATCACTGCAATTGAGACAACATAAAATCAGTTAATATTTAGTAATATCCATATATTTGTCAGAAATTTCTGTTCAGAAAGTAAAGTCAAGATGAGAAGTAAAAATAAATAACAAAAAGGAACTGGAGAAAATTTCCCCACACCCTTATAAAAGTCTAAGAACGCCAAATCATGCTTGTCCACAATCCTGATGGTTCTCCTAGACATGCAATGGGTTTTCTGTGTGTTTTTGTGTAGTTTTAAGTGAAAAGGTTTCTAAAGGTAACTAAGTTTTACTTAGGTAAAACAACTGAAGTAGACACTGAGTCCTGCGCCTGATCTAGTCACAGAAAAGTCCTTCAAGTTACTTTTCCATCCTCCTTCAAATGACGATGTAGGCTTAGAGAAAGCTATTAGTCTTAGTCTGTCAGCTCTCCTAGAGCCCTTAGGAGGCAGTAATGCCTCTTCCCTGGTTTTCACAGTATTGGTGCCCATTTGAAAAACTAGAAGGCAAACTGGAATAAGAACTAGGCATGATGCTTACAAGGTGACTCTGGGTTGGAATTTTAAGAAGAATGGAAAGGGGAAAAGACTTATTTTTCATATCTCACTCCTGCAACATTCATTTGCTGTCACAAGTGCCAACAGGCCCAGTGTACTAATCCGAGCTGACAGCTGTACTCATCTTGGGATCAGTCCAATTTTACTGCTAAAGGCAACTTCAATATTTCTTCTTCCAGATAAGAAAACCCAAGCTCATATATTAGACATGCATTCATGTTTGTAAATGTCTCTTTACTCAAAGAATGTATTTAACATAAGGGAAATTGTCTTTTAGAAGAAAGAATAAGCAAAGAGAAGTCCTCCACACTGGGGCTGGCATGGGGCCTCTTTTCACTGACCGCTTAACTGGTCCTCCCCCTCTCCTCTCTGCCTCTCACATTCCTACTGCAGAGCCGGACTGAGGCAAACTAGCTACAGTTTCCAGACTTTCCCATTAGATCTCTTTCCTTGCTTTTTTAAAGACCTGTCAATCCAACCCCTCTCTTGGAAGATGCTATCAAACTCTGATAAGGGGCCTACTCCACCTTCCTCAGAGACATTTCTCTGGAGCCCTCATTCTTTGTTTCCTTTATGAAAGACTAGAGGCCCATTTCATGAATTCGTGCATGGGTGGAGTCCAGCCGGCCTACCCCGAAGGGGGACGATAGGACCCGGCTGGTGGCAGGGAAGGGACGAGGAAGGTTGGCCAGCCATGCCCCCGATTGGGTTGGGGGTGCAATAGAGGGTGGGGCCAGCTGGAGGAAGGGCTTCAGGTGGTTGTGGGGGGCGATCAGGGCTTCGATCAGGCTGGTTGGCTGCCTACACATCATAGCAACCCCGTTGCTTGGTTGTTCTGGTTATTCCAGCATTCTGGTCACTTGGCTTTTATATATATAGATTTGCCCCACGGCAAGTGGCCCCTCCCAGTCTGCTTGAGTCACTGCTTGGGAGCCACTTCTTCATTATCTTCTTCTTTTTTAAAAAGTATATTTTTATTGATTTCAGAGAGGGAGTGGGGAAGGGAGAGTGAGAGAGAGAGAAAGACATCAATGATAAGAGAGAGTCATCTATTGACTGCCTCCTGCTGGCCCCCTGCTGGGGACTAAAGGTGATACAGTCCACAACCTGGACATATACCCTAACCAGGAATCAAACCATGACCTCCTGGTTCATAGGTCCACACTCAACTACCGAGCCACACGGGCCAGGTAAGAGCCCTTCATTCTTTATTGCCCACTCGCAGCTTGTGTCTTTCTCAGTTTTTCTTTTTTTTTTTACTTTCTCTCAAAGAAGCAAATATACCTATCATATTCCATAGTAGGATGCTGAGCTACAATTAGCTTCCCCCTTAGACAGAGCTCTTTGGGGGCCAGCCTCATGTTCTAATCGCCTTAATATTCCTAGACACTCAATAACTGCTAGTTAGATGAAAAAGCTACATCCCTAACTTGGTAACAGACAGGAAGTATTTTAAAGTTACCAAATAAAAATTTAACAAAACTGAATTAAAGTGCTGGCTTTTTCTGTGCCCCCACCCCCCAAACAAAATTAAACAAGTCAGCAGGAACTGAGATGATTTAGCTTGAATAGAATGCTGCGGAATGACACAGTGGCTCTGTACGGGGTTATAAAGCAAATGGCAGATGGCCACCTGTGCATTACCATCTCCGACAGGACAGAGGAAGTAGATGTATTCCCAAGCTAAACATCAGCAGACATTCTTTGATAATGAGCTTTACAAGAAAGGAAGCAAGGCCCCGAGCAAGGATGAACTCCGATCCTTGGAGATTTCTAAGAACAGGCAGAACCTCCCACCGGTTTGCAGTGGGTTAGGTGGGATTTCAGCTGGAACAAAAGAAAAAGCTGAAACACTTGAGCTCTTGAGGTCACCTGCAGCCCTATCTTTTTGCTCGAGGAATCAAGTGTTCCCATCTACCGAAATGTCTATTATTCTACAAAAATATAAAAACTGATACCAAAGAGAAGTGAAAGCAGAACTGGTACCCAGAGTCTAAACACCCACACAAACAGAGACCAAAATTACCCAAACTGCTTCTGTCTCAACTTGGACAAAACTAGAAAAATGCTGCAACCATCTCTATAAGGTATCATATTATAATTCCAAAGCTCCAGGTTTCTGCAACCCTAATTTTAAAATATGTTTGGTTCATAAAACACAAGAGAGAAAAGATCATATCCGTCCCTGATTTCAAATGATTTCTTCACATAAAATAGGGATTTTGATTACAGCGCCTTAAAAATAAAGAAAATAAGTGACTGAACGCCTGGGGAGCACACACAGAAATTTGAACACTTACTGAAGTCCATGGCATGTTGACAATGCAACAAATGAGGCTGCGTTTCCTCGGATATGGCCCTGGTAGTAACAGTGCTCTCCTCCCTAGAAAACAGAAACAGAGGACATAAGCCTTTTGCCAGCACAAGGAGAACCGCCATCAATGCACAGGTTTCTGCCACACTGCACTACTATTTGTAAGGCTCTGCACAGGATTTCATTATTCAGATCAGTATCATCACACCATTTCTAACCAAATTAGTCACAAACGCTCCTAGTGAGCTGACTCCAAATGAGATGATAGAAGGAATAAGAAGCAGATACTGAAATACGATGTGGCTCTTGCACCAGAATAAGTTTAGTCATTCATTTCCCTGGTCATAAGAAACTCAACCTGCAGCAGCAACAGCAAGTGGATACTTCACATAGAGCTCAATAAAAAGGCATATAAATCATTTGAGAGTCACTAAATTAAACTGTCAGAGGAGGATGCCTAATTTTACATTGTTTCTATCAAAACTTGACAAGTTTATACTATTCTTTTCTCCAACCAGGAATGGCTCTACTGATAAGCAGTCTAGGTTACGGTTTGAAATGGAGAAATTTCTTCCAGCAGCCAGTTACATGAACTAACTGCCACCGAGAGACTCATTTCCTCGGTTGAAATATTCCTGGAAAACCTCACAGGGTAAGTCCTCTGCCAGCTCTGGGTGGTGCCTGAATTTGTAAATACTTGGTCACTGTGTGGTTGGAAAACTGGTAGCATTGAAATCCCTGGGAGCTTGCGAGAAATGCAGAATCTCAGGCCCACGCCTGCTCAACTGTATCACCACCCGCATGTGAACAAGGTCCCTCTGTGGCTGATTCGTACGCACATTCAAGTCTGAGAAGCAATGTTCTAAATGACCGTTCCCATCCCCCACCCCACCCATCTCCTGTTTCTTCAGAAGCTGTAACTTCTAATTAAACTCACACTGAGACATGAAAGACTGAAAAAGGACAAACGAATAGAATGGGTGGCTTAAAGATGCAAATGTTACTTACTTTCCCAGTCTGGCTTAAGGACCAACCCCACTTAAACTATTCCGTGCTTGACAAGTGGAGGGGAGAGAACAGGAAGACATGATACTATCACAAGGCTAAAGACATTTTCTTCGCTGGAATTCCAAGGCAGGCAGCCTGGCCTGAGACTGCTGCTCCTACTGAGATAATACTCCAGGATAGAGTTATGAGGAGAGGATAGAGAACAAATAAAATGATTTGTCGGGCAAACCCTGACCCTGGGATACCCCCAATTCTCAAGGCAGCCATTGAACCTAACGGAACAGGATTATGGTTGGGTTTGATGGAGGATAAAATAGGGTGGTGTTTCACACGTGGGTCTTGACAGGAGTGGAACTCAGAAGGCCACAGATGTCAGGATGGAAACAAACCTGGGCACTGACTTCCTGGGTAGGGTTGGTTTGACGTAGCTGTTAACAGTGTGAGCTGTGGAATCTCAAACAATTTACAGGACCTGCCGGAGACATCTGTCAAACGGTAATACTCTCATAGGGTTGTTCAGATGTTTAAAGAGCTAATAATCATAAGATGCTTAGAATAATGGCTTGTTACTCAGTACACAATAAAGGTTTGCTGCTATTACAATTACTTGGTCCTACTCAATTTACACACACAATCATTTTGAATCCTCACAACAGTCCTACAATATTGTTATCTCTAGTCTGTATAGGAGGTCACAATCTCTGTGAGCCAAGCCTGGCCACGTGGGAAGTTGCCAAGTAAGGATGCAAACTTTGTGTAAACCTGTGAATTCAAGGCCAGTGTCATTGTCCCTACACAACTGATGAGTTGGACATAAAACCTTTGGGTTATGCAGTGTAAATCCAAGCTTTCCTTTACACTGATTCTTTTAATTTTAATTTTTATTTTTTGGAGTGGGGCTGGAGATAAATTTAATAGAATTTTAAACAACCTCTGTTGGGGCTCTTGTACTGATTGTCCATAAGATGAGATTCTAATTGAATGAGACCTTCAAGATGTGAAGGAAGACCTTCACTTCCTGGACACATCTGATTAGATCTGAAATTAACAATCTAGCTATCTATTGACCAAACACAAAAGGCCTGCCATCAATGAGGTGATCTGAAAAGAGACTCTTATCTAAAAGGGTAGGTCTAGCCCTAACCGGTTTGCACAGTGGATAGAGCATCGGCCTGCGGACTCAAGAGTCCAGGGTTCGATTCAGGTCAAGGGCATGTACCTTGGTTGTGGGCACATCTCTGGTGGAGGATGTGCAGGCGGCAGCTGATAGATGTTTCTCTCTCATTGATGTTTCCAATTCTCTATCCCTCTCCCTTCCTCTCTGTAAAAAAATCAATAAAAATTAAAAAAGGGTAGGTCTAACACAAACAGTAAATATAAAGAGAGCAGAAAGAAAGAGAAGTAGAAAATAAGAAGATAATCACAGTAATTATGTATCAGATTAGGAAACAGTGGAAGTTGACAAGTCACTGTATGTCAGAAGAAAATGTGTCAGAGGCAAAGACATGTAAGAAATGTTTTATAAATTACAAAAGCTTTCCTTAAAATACCAACTCTGGAAACATGTTATAATAAATCAGAAAAAGAATGAAAAATTCATTATTTTAAAACCATATTCCATTATCTTAGGGTTAAATAGATGATTAGATCATGGAAAGCCATCTTTCACTAATTTCTGATTATGAAAAACAGGAGTCAATCCAAAAACAGCATATGCTCAGGACCCATCTGCACAAAAGCCTAACGCTGCAAATGAAGTGAAGAGCTCAATATGGTTCCTTCATTATCGAATGTTTCCATGACACTTCGAGAGAGGCATAAACATGCCGGGGGTGAGGGGAGGGAAATCTCCTCAGTTTGGGCTATTATAACACCACTTCTGAGGCTTTCCTATATATGTCATTTGTGGTATATGTAATTTTTCTAAACAATGGTGGAAATTAATTTTTGTGTTGTGATCTTTTTCAGGGATCATTCACCATAAGTCAATAATTATTTAACCTAAGAACAAAAATAATGGAGCTGTTTCCCCCCTTTAACATGCCTGAAAATTTTTTAGTGCAGAATAAAGGCCTTAATGTTAAAAGGCTTCTTTAATTATATAAATATATTTAAAAGTTAATAAAATTTAATATTTTTTATTTTTAACACTTATCCATTATTCAAAAAATAGTAAATACTTATAGAAAAAAAATTCTAAGTATTCAGGAACTAGGTGGTACAGAAGAATTAAAAATACCCTCTTCATACACATTTCCCAGGCTGCAGTTGCTTCCTTAAAGGTAAACATTTTTGACAGATTTTGTGCACGGTCAGGAATAGTCTATGCACATTTAAGCAAATGTGTATATACATAAATACACAGATATCCTCTTAAAAGCACAAATAGATTTACTACGCACACTGTTCTGCTACTTTCTTTTTTTCCTCAAGGTAATCTTGACATCCTTCTATATTGATACCTCATTCTTTTGGTGATGGCATAACATTTCATTACAGGCGTGAACAATAGTTAATTTAAACAATCCTGCACTAATGGAAATTTAGGTTATCTCTACTTTTTGCTGTCATAACAACATTGTATCAAACTTGTTTTCATATATTTTTCTGTACTTCCATCAGCATATATTGGGTAGATTTCTAGATGTGTCAAAGAATATGTGCATTGAACATTTTAATAGGTATTTTAAGAGACAAGTATAATTATATTTCTTTGTTCTTACATCTGTTTTAAAAAATGTACATTTGAAAATAATAAACTGTATTTTATTAAAAATTATATATTTATTTTCAAAAATATTTTTATGGATTTCAGAGAGGGAGAGGAGAGAGCAATAGAAACATCAATGTTGAGAGAGAATCACTGATTAACTGCTTCCTGCATCCCCGACACTGGGGACTAAGCCTACAACACAGGCATGTGCCCTGACCAGAAATTCAACCATGACCTCCTAGAGTATATAGACACTCAGCCACTGAGCCACACCAGCTGGACAAAAGTTGACTATTTCTATAGATTACTACTTAAGCCAAGGCTTGTTTTGATTATAAAGTTCTCCATATTTTCATGACTTTCTTGAGGAACCAATGCTTTATGCTAGAAGATATCCTATCTAATAAAAGAGTAACATGCAAATGTGACCGTACCTTGGCTCCTGATTGGATAATCAGGAGTGGGGGCGAGGCCAAGTAGTGCGAGGGCCGGCCCGGGGGTGGAGGTGAAAGCTGGGGGGGGGGGGGGGGATGCGAGCGCCCAGCCCCTGGTTGCTGTGAGGGGAAGGGGCTGCAGCAGCAGCAGTGGTGGCAGTGGCAGGGAGCGCCTGGCCCCCGGGCGCTGTGAGCAGAAGTGGCAGCAAGCAGGCAAGGCTGAGCTGAGCAGGGCGATGGCTGGGTGCCCAAGGCCTAAAGCCTCACTAGAGGCTTTAGGCCTTGGGCAGGCTGGGGGTGAGCCATCAGTTGGACATCCCCTGAGGGTTCCCAGTATGTGAGAGGGGGCAGGTTGGGTTGAGGGACCACCCACCCCCAGTGCACCTCAGAACCATCCTATCTAATAAAAGAGAAACATGCAAATATACCTTCACTATGCTTCCAGCCAATCAGGAGCAGAGGGCGGAGCACAAGGCTGGCGGGCATGGCCATGAACAACTGAACTCACCCCTCCTGAGGCCCCCACCTGGTAGCCCTGATATTGGGCTGCTTCCCCCGACTATAAGCTCCCAACGCACTTCCAGCCAGAGTTAAAGGGGGCTTCTTCTGTTTTTAAGGCATTGCCATATCCAGTGCCTGCCAGGCCCCTGTGAAAGTACTACTCCTTAGGTCCGGGGTGCTGGGAGCTGAAGCAGAGAGGCTGTGAGGCCCAGCTCACCCAGGATGCTGGCCCCCCATTACCCCCTCCCAATTATCCTGGCCCAGCCTTCCCTCTGCATACCTGCTCACGGAGACCATGAGGTGGTCATGGCAGCTGGATGCGAGGCCAGCAGGGGGTATGGCCGTAGCACCAGGGAAGGGAGGCCTACACCCTCCCCCAATCCAGAGGGGCTTGACAGGGGACCTTAGGCCTCGATCCCCACCCTGGCACCAGGCCAGGGGACCTGAGACCATGTCCTCCACCAGTGGGGCTTGACAGGGGACCTCAAAGTGTACTTCCTGTCCTGGTGCTGGGCTAGGGGACCTCCCACCGGCTGCTCCCACCGCCCCAGCTCCAGGCTGGGGGACCTCAGGCCATGCCTCCCACCTGTTGCAGCTTGACAGGGGACTGCAGGCCACACTCCCAACCTGGCAGGGCTTGACCAGGGACCTCAAGATGCGCTTCCCATCCTGGTGCTGGGTTAGTAGATCTCAGACTGTTCTCTCCACCTGGCAGGGCTTGACAGGGAACCTCAGGCTGCACCCCCACCTGGTAGGGCTTGACAGGGAACCTTAAGCCACACCCCCACCCCGGCACCAGGCTAGGGGACCTCAGACCATACCTTCCGCCCCAGCACCAGGCCAGGGGACCTGAGGCTGTGCCCCTCCTGCCAGGCTGGGCTTGACAGGGGACCTCAGGCTGTGCCCTCCACCCAGGGGGTTTCACAGGGGACCTGAGCCTGCACCCCTGTGCCAGTGGGGATTGACGAGGGACCTGAGGCTGCGCCCTCCCAGTGCTGGGCTGGGGGACCTGAGGCTGTGCTCCTCTGCCTGGTAGGGCTTGACGGGGGACCTCAAGCCATGCCCCCTACCCAGCGGGGCTTAACAGGGGATCTCAGGTTGTGTCTCCCACCTGGTGGGACTTGATGTGGGACCTCAGGCCACACCCCCCATCCTGGTGCTGGGCCAGGGGACCCAAGGATGCCCTCTGCCCTGTGGGGGCTTGACAAGGGTGGGACTGGCCGGGTCTGGATCTACCCCAATGCGGGGAGGAGGTGGGTGGGTTTGGGTCTCACGTGATTTTGAGGCACATGTGAATGAGTGGGGAATTGACTCTGGGTCCCATGGTGTGCCCCAGACTCTGACAGGAGGAAGGTTTTCATATACATTTTACTAATTTTCTTTAGTCTCTGATACTGCCATTATAGAGAAAGAGCAAATAGCAATATTAAATTATTTCTGCTAATTAATACCCTTTTAATGTGCATGAATTTTGTGCACCGGGCCACTAGTTATATATAACAATGTAAGATAGGTATTGTAGAAAAAGAGAAAAGCCAGCACATCCTCATAGAGTCGGCTCTTTATCTGACTTCCAGTCACAGCTTTTTCCTTACTGTCTCTCTTGTTCCAGAAATAAATCTCTTGTCCTTGAAACATTCTCCATACTTCTTGATTTAATAACTTCATTATAACAGTACTGATGTGTTTTTTTAGCTAATTAAATAGTTATAGCTAAAAAAAATTACCCAACTCTATAAAATGAATCATATGATGATAGTTCATATGTCTATTGGTTTATTTCCCCAGTGGACAAAGAACATTTTTTAATCTGCCCACATGATTCCAATATGCTGCCATGATTCAGAAGCTGCACACCTTTGCAGGAACTGAAGCCCTGCCCCTGAATTCTACTGCACATTTGGTTCCTCCCAAGCGGTTGCACTCTCAGACTTACATTATGGCTGTATGGCTGGAGTCTGTTCTACCAAGTGCTTGCCTACAATAACCTCTTCCCAGTTTCCTCTTAAGTGGCCCTGACCTGAGGGAACTGTCCTCTTCTTACCCTTTCTTTTCCGTCCTAGTAATGATAAATGGCTTTTTCAGGCATTACTGAGTCAGCAAATTCTGAGTCTCTGAAGGGCCAGCTGTATCAAGGAAATTCCTTGGAAAAGCTAACTTTTATTTTGGAGATGATCCACAAACCCACCTTGGTTAAAATCCATAGCCTGGGATTATACAGAATCGGATTGGATTCATTAAAGGGACATAGGCCAAATATCTGCTCAGGTACAAAGTACAAGGGTCTCTGACTCTAAGCAAAATAAAAAAGGAAAACAGTACCAACTCATTTCACAGTAAATTAAATAAATCTGTCCCATTGTGGTTCCTAAATGCCAATAATCCATGTATCTATACTACTGCATGTCAAAAGTCTATACCAATTAATGCCAAAATGAGAAAAATAAGTATAATTGTAGTCAACTTCTCATAAAGCTAAATATACTTAATTTTATATAACTGTCCTTTGTTTTGAGATTAGTTCCTTCCTTCTCTTTGATTATTAAAATTATTAGATTTTTAATAGACTTTCTATTTTGGCATAATTTTAGATTCACAGAAAAAAGTTTCAAAAATTAGGAGATTTGTTAACAGTGAACCTCCATTCCCTCCATTTCCATATTCCTTCAGGACAAAAACCAGTTGAAGATGAATAAGGCACACACTGCTGGTTTTATCACAGCTAGCCTGTCTCTCATTTGTCCTCCTGTTGATGCCTTTAGGCATTTGTGTTTGCCACCCATTTCAGGTATTCACACAGCATCCAAATTATCAGCTCATCAACATCTAAAGCTACATGGTCACTGAAACCTCTGCACTATGTTAATATTCACTGGCAAACATTAGGATCTTGTATTACAGCCATCAATCAAAAACATTTTAAAAATTAACAGGAGACAAATCTAACTGACAAAAAGAATACTTCCATTTAAAAGGTACATAATTCCTCCTGAGGAGAAAAAGATAAAGAATATTATTGTCTAACTTTCCCAGTCATTGGATGAGAGCCCATCCAATCAAGTACGATCTCCTCTTATCTTGATTACATGTAAAAAGACCATCATTTGAAGAAAAAAAAAGTATCCACAGAAAGGAAAAAAGGGACACAGACCTAGAAAGGCACTGTATATAAATAAAAATGATAAGGAAGGAGTTGGTCTCATTAAAAGATTGGGAAGCCCACAGAAAACAGGGGTCATAATTTCCTTAGGAGCTCTGGGTTTAAAAAAAAAAAGAGCCCACCTGGGACCCTGTGAGCTTAAAATCTATTTTTATTGTTGTGCAGGAGTCTTTTCTTACACTGATTTCCCCAGGGTAATGTCAGCTGTGGAAAACAGTCTAAAAACTGTGAGAGGTTCCAGGAGTTAAAAGTACCCTCCGTGAATAGTTGTTAACATCTTTTGAGACACAGTGCATTTCCAGAAGGTTCAGACTTACTCCCTACCCTCTTGTGGGAGGCTCAAGCACCTCCAACAAATACTCAGTGTTTCTATGTTAGTTACAATATATTCAAAATGCTTTCTGTATTAGTTTCCTAGCACTGTCATAGAAAATTACCAAGAACTGTGTGGCTTTAAACAACAGAAATTTGTTCTCGCAGTTATGGAAGCTAGAAATCTGAAATCAAGGTGTTGGGGAAGCCATGCTCCCTCTGAAGGCTCTGAGGATGCTTCCTTCTTCTCCCTAACTTCCAGGGGTTGCCCACAATCCCGGTGTTCCTTGACTTGCACAGGTATTCTCCAATCTCTGCTTCTGTCTTCACCTGCTGCTCTCCCTGTGTGCCGTCTCTATGTCTCTAACTTTCCCAGTCATTGGATGAGAGCCCACCCAATCAAGTACATGTAAAAAGACCATCATTTGAAGAAAAAGAAGAAAAAAAAAGGTCAGATTCATAGGTACCAGGGGCCATGACTTTTGAGGGACACTATTCAGCATAGTACAACTTATCTCTTTGAATGTGACCAAGTGAATTTCTAGATTCATAATCCAAGGATTTTGCTTCTAAGAAGCTTAGCCCAGTGGAATAAACTGGAGGTATCTACCACAGCATTATGCATCTAATAAGATTAACCTATATCTTAATTACCTCGAGTAGGCCATTCTAGTTTCCCAAAGCTTCATTTAAAATACAAATCATTGTTTTCACACAAATACTATGGTAAATCTGACCTTCAATTCTATTAGTAAGTCAAGCAGAGCTTCCCAATTGCTTATTTTTAACCAGAGAATAGGCAAGAGAAATTGTTTTTCATCTGTCAGATAATCATTACAGACCCATCAATATAACCATCTCTTATCAGACTACTAGAAAATTTTAGGTTCCCACAAAATGCTCCTCAGCAACAAATTACTGTAATGCAGAGATGGTACTGAGCAGGTTCTCTGAGATGCAGCTCTAAATTGGGAGAATGGAAAATCAATGTGGACCACATACAGAGACTATATAATTACAAACTCATGAAATTATAACTCTTTCCAGGAAACCACTACATAATTGCATATTTTGCAAATAACAAAAGTTTAAATGTATAGTTCTACATAAAATTTTTAGCATAAGTGGTGCATGTTACCTAAAACCTTATTCTGTCATTGATGCTTGACTGTAACAAGAAGAAATATAATTGACTAGAAGACAGTTATATAAAAAGAAAGCAAATTTGGCATCTCTAACATAAAGGAAGAAAAAGGTTTTTGTTCCATCTGAAAAGAAAATTTGGGTGTTTGCTTTCCTTTTTTTTTTTTTTAATGTAAACTATATGAGGATGTGAGGTAAGGAAAAAAAGAACACGTTTTGAGTGTTTTGTTTTGTTTTTTTTCCACTTCCATTGTATCATCCTCCCACCCACTCTTATTTATTTATTTGTTTGTTTATTTATTTTTAAGAAGGAAGGATAAATGGAGAAAACTAGCTGTCACAAAAAGGTTTCACTGACATCCTTTTCCCTTTTTGAGTCTTACCCACTGTGATACAGAACTGATCACTAGCACTCACGGTTTACTTTTACCCCTTGCAGGTGATTCTGACTTAGCCCAGGACTTATTTAAAGGTACAAATAAAGGATGGCTTACTTAGGAGGAACTTCTCAATTAAGAATTTAAGATTGTACCTGATTAAAAAAAAATGCAAAGCCTCAAAAAATTAAAGTGCTTTTGTAATTCGTTTTATTTTTCAGCAACTGTTTTCTATGGGCATGGGTTAGTCTTTTTTGTTTGTTTGTTTTGCTTCTGATTTTGTTGCTGTTTTTTATTGTTACTTATTTTCCTGTTAGACAGAGGAGGGAGTTGAATTAGGTGGTCTTTAAAGTCCTTTCTGATTCTATGATTTGTAATAGAATGTAAAAGGAATGATTTATTCCTTTTAAATATCAGGCCAACTTCCAAAGAATCAGTATTTTGTACACTGCACTTGCAACAAAGGAATAAAAGTTAAAACCAACACAGAAGATGCTCGCATGTATGGAAAGTTTTTAAATATTAAATATAAAAAAGTTAAGCAATTTAAAGAGTAGTCTTATTTCCTTTAGAATGTACCTGATTGCTTTGAGTTGAGAGTCTGGTTAAACATTATATTTCTACTTTCTCTACCTCTGGCACGACTGTCTCCATCTCCTTTCTGGTTTCTTTCCGTTCCGCATGCACCAAGGCCTCTGGGCCTTTGCACATGCTAATCTCACCACCTTGAAAAGCTGTTCCCCTCGCACTTCACCTGCCTGTTACTTATCTTTCAAACTTCGTTTGGAATTCATATTTCCTTGAGAAAGTCTTCCTAGACCAGTGGTGGGCAAACTGCAGTTCGCGAGTCACATGCGGCTCTTTGGCCCCTTGAGCGTGGCTCTTCCACAAAATACCATGGCCTGGGTGAGTCTATTTTGAAGAAGTGGCGTTAGAAGAAGTTTAAGTTAAAAAATTTGGCTCTCCAAAGAAATTTCAATCGTTGTGCTGTTGATATTTGGCTCTGTTGACTAATGAGTTTGCCGACCACTGTCCTAAACCAACCAGACTAGGTTAAGTCTCCCACCAACTGTCTTCAGGACAACATGGACTTCTCCTTATGGCACTCTCATAGCTGGGTGGGTGAGAAGTGCATCACATATTGTCATGTCTATACCCCTGAACTGATGGCAAGCCCTCAACACATAACTATTGAATGAAAAGGGTTGAGGACACAAATACACAATCTGCCATTTTGGGCTTTTTCTTTTTTTCTTTTTTTTCTATTCAATTGTAAATCTCTAATGTCAGCTTTCCTGTCTGAGTATCTAATGTCATTTAACCTCCATGTGCTTAATTAAGGTTTTAGGAATTTCCTATGGGGATAATGAAATCCACCTGCATCCACCTATTTTTCTTTTTCACAGATGCAATTAAAGAGCTGTGATGATGATAAAATTATGTCTGATAATTGATATTGGAGCTCTGATCAATTACTGCCTAAAAATGGCTGTAAACACTCAAACCACTCAATATCAAATACTTATTCTATGGTGTTGATTACTGGTTCTTATTTTTATAGTGGCTACTTTTTTACCAGAAAAATAAAAACTTCTTATAAATGAATAATAAGATAATATTACACCAAGGGAAAACACCAGGGAATAATTTGTTTGCAGGGGGGCAGGTGGGAGGTGGGGAGAGACGGGGTTGGTGATTTTGTTTTTATTTTTGTTTTGTGTGTGTGTTTTTGCTTCAAACCAGTTTTGAACTTATTAAAAACAACACTTTCACAACTTTCACTTCAATCATAATTACTCCAAGAGTTCACTATGAATTTCAAAAAATTTTGTAACAGTAAATTTGTATAAGACATTATATGATGAAAACATTTATTCTATAATTAGAATTAAAATAGGAACACCAGTCTATTATAAAATAGTTAATTGATTCTATACATAGAAACACCATTAGTGCTCCTTTGATTTAAAAAAATATATAGCCAAACATTTTTTAGTTTATAGATAACATCTTGAATATTAACAGATGAAATAAATACTTTAGATACTGAAGTGAAAAAAAATCTTACACTAGAAAGCAAATAAAGAGGACTTTTTATTCAAATAGGTTACTAACAGAGCTTAGAAACAGAACTCATGCTGACACCAGCTGTCACTTTTCATGTTTCCTTACTCCCAGCACTAAGATACCTGACCTGCATAATCCAGTAATGGGCCAATGTACTTTCCTCAGGCTACAGAGTTAAGACTACTTGTAATCAACAATGCCATTAAGGCTGCTGATGCATTTTACATGATGATGGACCTAGAGCAACCTTGCTTCAGTCCCAAGGGAAAACAAGATTTACTTAATCCCCAAAGAATCCCGCTCCCCCCCATCCCCCCAATGCAAAGAGAATTAAGTCATGAAATCTGAGCCATTGCTGAAACCACACTGATTGCAAGATGGAAGAAGAGCATATGTCTGCACAAGCCTGCCAGAGGGGGATGCACACACTGCCCAGCCCATCAGAAAGATAAATAGATGACTAGTGGTGGATAAAGGGTAAAGAAGTTGTGAGACAGATTTGGGATAACTGTTACATGTGAGAGAAAAAAAACAAACATTTTGTCAGTTCATTAGATGTGTGTAGCTCTTTTATTGGTGTGTGTGGTGTGTGTTGGGGAAGGACATGGGATGGGTATACTTTGGCAGGGATTCAAGTATCTTCTAGTTTTTTGGCAGGATGATGATATGTTTCAGCACAGTTACTCTTGTCCATAAAACTTCACATTTCCTCCAGATGCAGATAAATTTACACATAGGCATAAGATGGGCATAAGAACTGAGCCATGTGTTTGCCATGTGCAAGACAGCAACGCATTTCCAATAGTTACAGTTCAGAAGCCATGGCCATCCCTATCCTGAACAATACTCAGTTTAACTTCTAAGGAGAACAAAGGACTGAAAATAGCCCCCACGAAAAAAAAGAGGGTTGGGAAAAAATGGGCTTCCTTCGAAAATATTTTGTTTTCTTTACAATAATGGAAACATTATATTTAGAATAATCGAAACTCATCTGAACCAAACAACTGCATCTCCAACTCGTGGCTTACTAAAACAGCTGCTAACAAAGATGCAATTGCAAATGGTAAATTGAAGTGCTGTAACTTAAAGATTTGCATTCTAACTCCTTTGGTATTATGATATTTGTTTCTGAGGGAGGGTAGACTATCATGGATGATAGCATGAATTCTGGCACCAGACTGCCTGAACTCACATTCTTGGGCAAGTTAGTTAAACTTTATGCTTTCAGTTTTCTCATCTGCAAAATAAGAGTAACAGTGGTATTGCTGAAGAACTAAGACTTAACATATGTGAAGCATTAAACTAGTGCTCAGCACACGGTAAGTACCATATAAGTGTTTGCTATTTCTCCAACTGCTGCTAGGGCCTCTTAACTCTTATTCCTCAGTGCAGTGACCAGTATTAACCCCATCAGGATATCAATATGATTCAATAAAACCCATAATGGCAAAATCAGCTCCTTTGGGGGCAAAGTAATCATTTATTGGTAAAAATACAAAAGTATAGCAAGTCATTATAGTTTTTAATCCTGTTAAGATGAAGGCTGCATTATCTGGAGAGAATGTGCCACTACCAGCTTTAAGGAAGGAAAATTAGTAAGAAGCTAAATCTTCCAAGTGACTGGCATTGAGGCACTGGCAACAGTTACCTGCCCCTAAGGTAAGATTTAGTCCCAGAGCTTGAGTTGATAGATAGCAAATGGAAGTGTAGTCTTTCTACAGCACAGTAACATATAGCAATTAATTGTCAATCAAGGAAAGCAGCTCACTATGACTCACATACACCAACCATCAAATATGTGGGTTTTCCTGCTATGTATATATGCTTAATCCCCACCAGAGGATGTTTACTGATTTTAGAGAAAAGGAGGGAGGGAGAGAAAGAGAGAAACAGCAGTCAGTTGCCTCCCGTCTGTGCCCCAACCCGGGATAGAACCTGTGACTCGTTTGGTGTATGGGACAATGCTCCAACCAACTGAGCCACCCAGCTGGGGCCTTTCCAGCTGTACTTTTGTTTGGGGTTTAAAATAAAGTGTGTGTGTGAGGATATCATGGCTTTTGCACTAATAACAGAGAAAAATAATGAGTCCTCCTTCTGATATAATTCACTATTTATAAGTGAAAGTACTTACAAATGGGCAGCAGCTCAAAGCCACAAGCCCTGGAGGACAGGTTTCCCGTGTTGGCTCTATCTGCAGTTACAGAATCATCTCTAGCTCAGAAGATCCTGGAACTGAATCCCACCAGCACCCCTGAAATTCAATTCAGCAATTTCTTATTAAATTACTGGAAGAGTAACCCTATTTAACTTTTTTTAGAAAGTCTAGGTCTTATTCCTGTAGAATCCTGAGGTTTAAAAAACGAATTTATGTTAGCAGTTAGGAACTAATGAAATAATTAAATACAGTGAAATTTAAAACCAGTTTAGCTATCCCTAATAACTAAATAATTGCATATATGGGAAATACACTAATCAATAGTTTTAAATCCTTCTAGTTTACTATTCGTCAGATTGACATTAAGTTGTGGCTAAACTGTTTTTCTGAAAACAGACTTAAAAAGACTCTCTTCAGGCCATCTAATTTTATTATGTTTTTTTATTAGTGTGAAAAAGGTATCGTGTCCACAGCTAAGATGTCTGAACTATTCCCTCTGGGGAAGAGAACTTGGTGAGGCACCTGCACACCCACACCACCTCCGTGGCCCCTGTGCCGGAAGGTTTCCTCCTTGTGCCCCAGGGCTACTGCTCTCAGTGTAGGTTCGGTGGTGAGAGTCCTTAACCTAAAGCTCCCAGACAGTGCAGTGAAAAGAATATAGCTACAGAACTTAAATAAAGTATGGCCCTGACTGGTCTGGCTCAGTGGATAGAGCATTGGCCTGCAGACTGAACAGTCCCAGGTTCAATTCCAGTCAAGGGCATGTACCTTGGTTGCGGGCACATCCCCAGTACGGGGTGTGCAGGAGGTAGCTGATTGATGTTTCTAACTCTCTATCCCTCTCCCTTTCTCTCTGTAAAAAAATAAAGTACATTTAAAAAAATAAAATAAGGGAAAGCTGCATTTGCCAAACATTCCTAGCATCGCTTCATGAGCTGTTTGTGATCATTTTAATCAACTCTATTTATACATACTCAATTAAATAATCTGTGCTCCCTACTGGGCAAAATAGAGACGGAAACCCACTTCAAGTTATAGTAAATGAAGTGTACTTCATTAAAGCTGTTTAAAAAAAAAAGTCCCAGTTACCATGGCAGCAGGAGCCCCTCAAAGGACCAACGAAGGGTCTTTGATTGGTAATCTTCCCGCCTGCAGGCCTTCCGATGCATATCACTGAGTTTCTTTCCTGGACAGGGGCCTCCCCCTCTCCACGGAGCCAGAAAAAAATGCCTGAAACTTCTATTTGAAATTAAGAGTGAAAAAACTAAGAGCTTAGGTAACAAGGTCTATAAATAGATCCTTTAAAAAAAAATCGTTTCTAAAAGCATCTTTCCAGGCCATGTGACTTAATTACTGTCTAGGTGACAAAGTATTATTCCCTTATCCAAGAGCCTCTGGAAGAACTACTGTAGTGAGGATTCAAGACAGAAAGCATGGTTCTCAGAGGTGAAGGAAAGTGGTAAATAAGAAAGGCAGTTTGGAAGAGAAATGCTGCTGCTGAGTTGTTCTAAAGAGGAAAATGAGATTTTTAAAAGCCTTCAGATAGATTATTTGGCTACAGTGTCTGTTGCTTGCATTTCATCTCAAAGATAGCCTCAAAATATAACCTAAAAGCTATTTGAAAAAATACATGCCAGTCTTCGCTACTGAAGATTCATCATTGACGCAATGGTATGGATGGCTCTGTACTAATTCATGGAGCAAAATGTACTGCACACCAAGGGCTAGTTTTCTTTTCTTCTTAATCGCTTACCCTTCCTGCTTCTATAGAAAGCACCAAGATTCTATTCTGAATGGTAATGCACTTTTGAGAATCAATAAGGAAACTTGATATCCAGGATAAGCAAACTCAGATTAACCCCTTTGTTCATCGTTTCTACTGCAATAAACACATTATAATGACACTCTGGCAGCTTAATGGCTATGTTTGGCTCCCTGTGGTCAAAAAGGAAATAGTTGAAGCATTTATATACTGTTCAGTCATATGCAATGAACTCAAGAAAAATTTATGTCTCCTAAAAGGACATTTTCACTAACCAAAAAAGAAGAGGTAAAAGAAAGAGAATGCAGGCACTAAACTACAGGGTGCAGGGAAAGCAGTTTACAGTTGTATGTGAAACAGGGTTTATTCTTGTATGATTATTTATTAATTATTGTATTATTTTCTATAGGAACAACTGTAAACCTACTTTTGCTGAACCTGGATAACCTGCCTTTTAAATCAACTAAATTCTGTGACTAATGATAAACAGAGAACATTTTTTAGTTAAGAAATTCACATTTTATAATACCAAACAACTATTTGTGGGTGTTTTCTTTTTCCAAATAAAACATCTTAAAAGATACCTTAAGCAACATTATTTCTTTAACACATTGTGCATCTTTTAAAGCATTCAACTGTTTAGAATTGTGTCCTTCCAGGAGAAACCTAGAAAAGGGGACATGAGAAAGCTTGAACACAATTCAAGATTACAGGCAATCTTCTATGAGTGCTGTTCAGGCTTAAAGGACCTACACAGTGAGCATGAGCCAGGGAGGTAGCTATATGCTGTTCTAACAGTTCACATACTCAAAATTTTCTAAGTGATTTCTTACAGCTGTCCTCTGCCAGTATGTTTTTCCTGTCAGTTACACATTCATTGGGTAAAAACAAAAAAAGCCTGAGGCAGGATAAAGAAGGAAGCTCTTTTTTAAGCAAGAAGAAATGAGTTGGAAACCAAAGTGGGTACAAACGGAACACAGAGACTCTGCTTGTATCACCGACACTGCCTGGGAGATGGGACCACGTTAAGCTAGAAATCGTGCAGGGAGCTCCAACCCCAGGGAAGGACGATGGGTGTGAACAGCGGGAGAAAAACTCAGGCTTTTCCCTTGCTTCTATATCAACTTCCTGATACACTGCCTCCAGAGTGACAGTGGCATTTCGATTTGCCTATAAAATATTTTAATGAAAATTGCCCCACCATTCAATCAGAGTAAAAGGTTCCCGAGAGTCACAACCACCTCTTCCATCCTTAAGCAGACACTTTCCTCTTCTGACACCTGCTCTCCAACACAGCCTCTCTGCAATGCCTTTATCCCATTCCGGGCTTCACCTTTGATCTACGGTCCTTCGCTTTCTTATCCATCTCCTTAATGCCACTGTGGGCACTATTAAGACACTGAGACAATGATAGTTGAGTACACTCAATTCAATTATGTGATGGGTAGTAACCAGTTAATTGCCAGTAAAAAGTCAATAACGTATAATGCGTGTCTCTGTACACACCCATCCTTACAATTAGGATCCTGATCCAAGGAACAATTGGGAGTGTTTAAATAGATAAAAATCATTTGAGCTAATAAAAAAAGACACTCAGCAGCTATTACTTTAGACTGTTATGACAAGACATCATATAATTTTTAAAAATAGTTTATTGATTTTTCACAGAGAGAAAGGGAGAGGGATAGAAAGTCAGAAACATCGATGAGAGAGAAACATCAATCAGCTGCCTTTTGCACACCCCCTACTGGGGATGTACCCGCAACCAAGGTACATGCCTTTGACCGGAATCAAGCCTGAGACCTTCCAGTCCGCAGGCTGATGCTCTATCCACTGAGCCAAACCGGTCTTGGCAAGACATCATATAATTTAACCAAAAGATATGGTTGGGATGGATGCAGGCTAGAAGTGATCAATTGGGGACAAGGAGTGGGGGGAAGTTCTGTAATAGTTTCAACAATAAATAATTGAAAAAGAAGACATGGTTAATAATATTGGCAACTGGACATGATCTTTCATTGGTAATGAATATGATAAATCATATCTCTACAAAGATGTCTACTTTTACTTTGACCTCCAGGAAATCTCCCCCTTCCACCACCTCTACATACAGAATTTCAAATTCCTCTTCTAGTGTTCTAAAACTCCTACTATAATTATTTTCCTGAGATGTGAAAAATAAAACAGGGTTTGTACTGAAATGTGTCTGCACCATTTTTGCCCAAAGTATCACTACAGAAAATTTACCCAAATTCATAACCAAATTTGTGAGAAATAGCTAAAGGGTCTTTAAGTAGACCACCATTTCAGTTTAAGGATTAAACTCTAAGGAGTAATTGTTAGGTACCTCCAGAATGAATATGTACATGATAGGTCTAAACAAAATTCATTTCAATTTTTATGGCCATCCTCTTTTGTATAGCATAGAATATATGGTAGATAACATGGTATAAGAGTCAATGTGGGAGTTACATAACCTAGATTCATTCAAATTGCAGCTCAACCATTCATTATATTTTCTTTCAGCAAGTAACCTTCCTATGCCTCAGTTTCCTGTAAAGTGGGGTAATACATAGTCATTTTTATAACCACAGATTTGTTTTCAGGATTGAATATATTATAAATGTGTATGCCTATCACATCATGAGAAATATTATGTTAGCAGTTACTATTAGAATTATAATATTAATTAAATAGAGCTGTGGTAACTTAAATTAACCAGAATACTGGCAGCTTTTAGTTTCAACATACACACAAAAAAGCTAGCAAACAAACAGCAAACAACATAGATTAGACTCATTTGTTGCTACATATCAATTCCAGCTTCTTTTATCTTAAGAATCCCAATTCTCCACAAATTAAATAAAAAGATTTTATTCCTAAACTATTCTAATTAGTTGCGACTTCATGTTTAAGTTATTTTAAAGTTCGTCAAACACACAAAATTTCTCTCTAAAAGGTCAAATTTGGAATTTAATATTTAAATGAACTGGAAATAAATGTAAGTGAAAGATGAGATTAATATTTCAAGTATATGTGGAATCTAATAAACAAAATGAAAACAGACTCAGATATAGAGAACAGACTGACAGCTGTCAAAGGGAGGGGGGTTGCAGGCTGGGTGATAAAGGTGAAGAGTTTAAGAAAACAAAACAAAACTCATAGACACAGCCCAGCTGGTGTGGCTCAGTGAAACGAACATCATTGAGCATCGTCTCATGCACCAAAAGGCCACTGGCTCCATTCCCAGTCAGGGCACATGCCTGGGGCTGTGGGCTGGATCCCAGTAGAGGGCATGTAGGAGACAGTCAATGGATGTTTCTCTCTCTCTCATTCTCCTTTCTACCTCTCTCTCCTTCTCCTTTCCTCTTGATCTGAAAATCAATAAAAACTTAACAACAACAACAAAAAAACTCATAGACACAGACAATAGTATAGTGATTTTCAGAGGGAAAAGGGGTTGGGGACAAATAGAAGAGGGTAAAGGGGAGGGGATAAATGGTAATGGAAGGAGACTTGACTTTGGGTGATGAACCCACACAATACAATATATAGATGATATATTATGAATTGTACACCTGAAACCTATATAATTATTTAACCAATGTCATCCCAATAAATTCAATAAAAATTTTAAGCACTGACCAGTTTGGCTCAGCGATAGAGTGTCGGTGCAGACTGAAAAATCCCAAGTTCAATTGCAGTCAAGGGCATGTACCTTGGTTGCGAGCACATCCTCAATAGGAAATGTGCAGGAGGCAGCTGATTGATGTTTTTCTCTCATCATTGTTTCTAACTCTATCCTTCTCCCTTCCTCTCTATAAAAAAATCAATAAAATATATTTTTAAAATTGTTTTAAATGTCTCATTAAACAAAAGTTATTATGTAAAGCTTAAGCCATTATCTTTTTAAACTTTGAAAAAGTAATCTTAATAGAACTTTAAAATCATCATTATGCAGTTATCTGATGGGGCTAAAACCTTCGATGGTGTACAAAATGGCTTGGAGATCATACAAGTCATTATCTTAAGGAAAAAAATCACTAAAATGTATTTCATTTTACTGTAAATAGAAAATAGCCACCAATAGCAAAATCCAGACTGTGAGAAACTGCATAGGATAAACAATCTGGTTTCTTCAACAAATAAATTTTAAGGGAGAATTTAAAATCAAAGATAAGAGAAAACCAAAGATTCAAAGAGACGTTTTAAAACTTATTTTTTAAAATAAAACTAAATAGGGAAAACTAAACTACAGGGATACATGCTTGAGTGATAAAACTATGACAAAAAAAAAGAAAATGATAACTGTAAAAGTCAGGGTTGTCTTTACAGGATTACAAGAAGAGGAGGGAGGGGCTTGGGTTCAGGAAGCAGCACGTGGAATTACTGGCCAAGCTCTAATTCTTGAACTGGATTGAGGTTATAGGGTGTTCACCTTTAGTAATTTCTGTGTCAGTGTTGTGTTTCACAATAAAAAGAAGATTTAAAAAATAAAATTTCATTCTAAAAGAGTCACCAATGCGGCTATTAGGTACTTCTATGCAGATGTATTCCTGTTCTCACAGTCATGCTCACATCCTAGAAACAAATACAATGCACCTGAATTTTCACAAATAGAGATTCCATGACCCCGGAGCTGAGCTATTTACTAGACTGGTTTTTAGCCATTGTTTAAATCTGACTTGACAATGATGTTGATTTCAAGTTGCATACTCAAGATAAATATGACTTTGTGTCTACTGACAAAAAAAGTTCTTTCACAGAGTTTTGCTCTGATCTCTTAGATCCTTTCATTGACTTCAGTCCCAAGAGAAAAACCAGTTAAAAAATTCATACAACTCTTGGGAAAGGTATTAATGGCTGAATTGCATCCTTCTAGAAGTCATATATTGACATCCTAACCTCCTGTAAATCAGATTGTAACCATATCTGAAGATAGTCTTTAAAGAATTAATTAGGTTAAAATGAGGTCCTTAGGGTGGGCCCTAATCCAATATGAATGGTATCCTTCAAAGAAGAAGAAATTGGGGCACAGATACACACCGAGGAAAGACCATGTGAAAACACAGGGAGAAGACAGCAAAGGAGAAGAAACCAGCACTTGTTGACACTTTGATCTTGGACTTCTAGCCTTCAGAACTGTGAGGAAATAAAATTCTGTTAAGTCACCCTGTGTGGCACGTTTTATGGCAGCCCTAGCAAACTAATACACAGGGTAAGAGAGAAGTTAAAACAAAACAATAAAAAACTCCACAATTTTACAAATTTTGATTCATAATGTCTAGTGAAAAGAAAAGCTTAAGAAAACTGAGTCATTAGTAAAGAAAGGAAAACTAAGAGATTCCATGTAAAAAGCTAAGCACAAAGGGCAAGACACAAGGGAACCAACAGGAGAGTCACTGGCTACTGACTTTGAGTTGATGGGCAGTATTCAGCACTTTCAATGTAGTTCCTGGAGCCCTTGTCAGTGTGCTCAGTGGTCAGACCATCAGCTTGCCCACTAAAGGGTCCTGGGTTCCTTTCCCGGTCAAAGACACATACCTGGGGTGCAGGTTCCAGGCACATGCAGGAGGCAGACAATCAATATGTCTCTTTCACATCAAAATCTCTTTCTCTCTCCCTCCCTTTCTCCTACTAGCTCTAAAAATCAACAGGAAAAAGATCATACTTGGGTGAAGATTAATACAATAACAAAAAACAGTGGTTCCTGGAAAAAAACACAGAGGAGAATTTTGAGTTTTGAGTTAAATTCTCTAAATCATTTTTTAAATGAACTGGAAACAAATAGGATGATGGGTGAGATCAAAATGATTTTCTTAAAGGGAGTAGTGTCCTCTGGCCCAAGTACTAAAATGAACTTTGGATTTATCATTTTCCTGGCTTGATAGGGTTAGGGCTTAGACAAACTATCAACCAAGAAAATACAATTCCCAAAGATTGTGGGGGTAAAGTCTATGCTCTGGTTGTTATATATACCCATGGAGCCTAATCATCTCAGATCAAAGTATGCTTTGATTAAGTACAAGTTTACTGGAAAAGGATAGTACTGTAGAGACCATAGATAGCTGTTGGCTGGATCTGCCCTCCATACTCCCATTTGCATTTCAGCATTCCACTGACAGACATAAATAGAAACAGAGAGTGAGCTGCCTGTTTCCTTTTGTCTTTAATTTAACAAAAAACGAGGTATCCTGTGCATTCGGAAAAACATCATACAAAATTGAGAAGCGAAGCTAAATAAATGGGGATGAGAATTAAAGGAGCCCAGAGATTCTAAATCTAGGGAATTATTTTTCCAACAATAAGCCAAATGGCTCCATTCCCCTGCATCATAACTAGAAGAAGCCTGGCATCCTTTCTGAAGTAAGGTGAATATAAATCAATCAACCAATTAGTTAACCTTAAGTTTAGAATAACTCTCAGAGGGTCTGGTACAATTATTATATCCAGGTAACGTGTAAACATTAACAACTTTGTTTCAAGTCTTTATCTGTCAGATGTGTACAGAGATATAAAAATGCATTTATTGGAAAAATGGCCCAGTGTCTGGGATGTGCTTTTAAATACTACACACACACACACACACACACACACACACACACACACAAGTAGAGATATAAAAGACTGTCAAGATGTTTATAATTGTTGACACTGGAAAATGGGTATGTGGGAATTCACTATAATATTCATTTCACTGCTATATATGTTTGAAAATTTCCACAATAAAAAGCTTTCCTGGCCTAACTGGGTTGGCTCAGTGGATAGAGTGTCGGTCTGCAGACTCAAGGTGGATTGAACTCCCCAGGTTCAATTCCAGTCAAGGGCATGTATCTTGGTTTCGGGCACACACCCAGTGGGGAGTGTGAGGGAGGCAGCTAATTGATGTTTCTCTCTCATAGATGTTTCTAACTCTCTATTCATCTCCCTTCCTCTCTGTAAATAATCAATAAAATATATATTTTTTAAAAAGCTTTTCTTCATTTAGTTAATATACTACGAAGAAATCTAATTTGTTTCATGTTGTCACTTGAAGAGAATAATGTAATTTATTTTAGTTATTTACTTATATAGAGTTTAAATTGATTTTTTAAAAAGCTTTATGACAGTAATATATTTAAATTTAAAAGCAAGAAACATAGGTTTTGAGAGAAAATCACCTGGGAAAATATTTACAATACTAGAGGCCCAATGCACAAAATTAGTGCAAGGGCCTTGGCCCTCATGGATCCAGCTGCCTCTCAGTCCCACCCCTCCCCCCACCTTTGGTAGTTCTGGAAGTTCATCTGGAAGGTCATTTAGCTGTCCAGTCTAATTAGCATATTAGCACTTTATTATATAGGATGATATAATGTTTATTTTTTAAAAGTAAGATATAATGTTGTATATATGATTATATATACTTATATATAAAAATACTAGAGGCCCGGTGCACAAAATTTGTGCACAGGGGGTGAGGGATGTTCCTCAGCTCAGCCTGCACCCTTTCCAATCTGGGATCCCTTGAGGGATGTCCGGCTGCCTAGTGGGATCAGGCCTAAACGGGCAGTCGGGCATTCCTCTCACAATCCAGGATTGCAGCTCCAAACTGCTCACCTGCCTGCCTCCCTGATTGCCCCTAACCCTTTCGGCCTGCCAGCCTGATTACCCCCAAACCACTACCCTGCCAGCCTAATTGATGTCTAACTGCTCCCCTGCCAGCCTGCTCCCCAACTTCCCTCCTTTGCTGGCCTGGTCACCACTAACTGCCCTACCTTGCAGGCCTGGTCCCTCCCAACTGACCTCCCCTGCTGGCCATCTTGTGATGACCATCTTGTATCCACCTGGGGGCAGGATCTTTGACCACATGGGATCAGCCCTCTTGTGTGTTGGAGTGATGGTCAATCTGCAAATTACTATTTCATTAGATAGGATAGAAGCCTGGTGCATGGGTGGGGGCCAGCTGGATTGCCCTGAAGAGTGTCCCGGGTTGGGGGTTCTCTTGGAGCATGGGGTGGCCTAGGCAAGGGGCCTGTTGTGGTTTGCAGGCCAGCCAAGCCCTCCAGTGACCCAAGTGGAGTCCCTGGGATCTGGGATTAATTTATGTTCTAAAATTGAAATTTTGTAGCCTGGAGCAGAGCCAAGCCTTCTGTTTGCTCCGTGGTGGCAGCCATTTATGTTGGGACATTTACCTTCTATAATTGAAACATTGTAGCCTGGAGTGGAGGCCTAGACGCTAGGGCTGCAGAAGCTTGGCTTCTTCCATCACCTGGGCAACCCTAGCCTCTGCTCTCTCCAGCTCCATGGCTGCTGCCACTTCTGATGGGATTATCTTCTATAATTAAAACTTTGTAATATTAAGTGGAGGCTTAGGCCAGCAAAGGCAAGCAGAAAGCTTGGCTTCCTCCATTGCCAGGGAAACCCCCTCCCTCTTGAAGTCAGTGGCCTCAGCCATCTTGGTTGGGGTTTATTTGCATATTTTGCTCCTGATTGGCTGATAGGCATGGCTGTGGGTGTGGCTTGGAGGTATGGTCAATTTGCATATTACTCTTTTATTAGATAGGATAAGTATGTGCATAGAACAAAACAACACTAAAAAGAAATACACCAAAATGAAAACAAAATTCACCTCAGGAGAGTTTAAAGGTGATTTTTTTCTTTCTGATATAGTTATCTCTACTTAGAAGTTTTCTAAAATGAGTATGCATCAAATGGTAATCAGAAAAAGAAAGCAAATATATATAAACAGCAATATAATTATGACAAGGCAAATTAGGTAGTCTGAACACTGTTCAAAAGAAAATAGACAATTAACTAAAACTTGCTATACTAAATATTGAGCCTAAAGCAACCCTTTGGTGGAGTTCAGTCTTATATGGCCTAAGATTTATCAGTGCCTTGAAAAAAAAACAACATACATTTTTATGCCTAGAACTGGAGAAGGCTTTTTATTTGTGTGGAATCTTTTCAGAACTTATGTGACAAGAACTAGGATCGTGAGATTGCTGTTTCCAGAGTTTTAAAATTCCCTGGGATTTCCCAGTAGATCAATAAATTTATTATTTTACTAAGGAAAGTCATTTCCAACAAAATAAAAAGCTATGTATATCCTGACCCAAGATTTCACCTCTTGGTTCTCAGTATTAACCTTAAAAGCAAATTTTAGAAATTATTTTCGGTGACATAATCAAAAAAGAACCTCTTACAGCAATATTAATTCTACAAAACATACCTCCAATGATTCTCACAGTGTACTTACAATTCTTTTTCTAATACCTCAAGGTTTTATTTTACTTTCAAAAGTAATTGGTAATACACTTTCTTAATAAAAAAAATATGTATATATATATATATTTTTAATTTATTTTCAGAGAGAGAGGATAAAAGAGAGAGAAACATCCACTGGCTTCCTCCTACAGGTCCCCAGCTAGGATTGAGCCCAAAACCTGGGCAAGTGCCCTGACAGCAACCTTCTGTGCAACGGACAACAACCCATGCTAGGGTGATAAAATTCTTTGTTATAAAACGATACATTAGAAGTATTACTGAAAGTATTAAAATGGTAATCAGTATTTAAAAGGTTCTGAAAAAATTTTCCCAAGAGGGAGAAAAATTTTACTTACTTTAACTTCCACAATCTTCCCTCCATGTTCAATGTGTCTCTCTATGTATTCAGAGGACAGCAAATCACTGCAACAACAAAAGAAAGGATGGTTAGAGGACTAGGAAATGTAAAGCATTTGAAAATCAAGTTTACCCATACCAGCTTTAATGATTCATTAACTCCGATTTTAAAACAAAAATAAAACTTTGTAAGTCTCCCTCTCCCTCCCCCTCCCCCTCTTTCCCTCTCCTTCTCCCTCTTCCTTCCCTTCTTCCTCCCCCTCTCCCTCTCCCTATTCCTGTCCTTCTCCCTCTCCCTCTCCCTCTTTCTATCACACACACACACACACACACACACACACACACACACACACACACACACACAATAGCCTAGTATTTCTAAAGGGTTATGAGGTTGAACTGACTACACCACCTGTCACCTCCTTGCTTAGCAGAGTTGATTCCACTGATCATATTGAGAAGTTCTGGGAAACTACCAGAAGCACACCATTATTATAAAGACACCTTATTCTTCCCTTTTTCTTTAGCTTTCTATTAAACAGTTTTAACTTGCTACCATCCCTCACCATATCTTTATGTGTTGTGTGTGATATTTTACCTGACAAAACATTATTAGTTTCCAACGTAAAAATAAAAAGGGGGCAAAGAATGCTAAAAGAACTGAAAAGGAACATACCATTAGCAATAAAATAATTCTATTTTGAAATCTACTAAACAACAACCTTCTCATGGAATATTAAACTGTTTGCATCATCTTAAATACACTTCTCTTTAATTCCATGTATGTGGAAAAAAATGTCCCACATACTTTAATGGAAGTACCTCAAGACATAATTTACACAAAAAGTATTGATGTCTATTATTCTCAAAGCACTAAAATAAAAATAAAATTAACATTAATAGAAATAATACAAGAAGCTTTACATTTCTGTGGACTTTGGGACTGGGGATACCTACTAAGAAAGGCTCTTGGTGGCAAACTGAGTTCAAGTTTAAAAGCAGAGTCTTGCAGCCATGCCTAAAAACAAGGCCCTCATTCAAACTGCACTGAACAGCCTGCCTGCACTGTGTTCCTGCCATCTGAGCCAGGAACTTATAAAGCAGTTCCTAGAATCCTATTTCAACCAATAAAATTGAGACTTCTGTGGTCCAAACAGAACTGTAAGGCTATATCCTCATCAGCATCTTCACCAACCTATCAGAGTGGCTCCATTCTCATCAATCCAGACAGCACCTTTTGGACCAATCAAAGTGTGAGGATTTGGAGTCCTCATTTGCATGAGGACAGAATAATCAGGGACTGGGGCAGGAACTTCTCTCTGTATAAGTCAGCACCCCTCTGGCTCAGACAGAGCACTTTCCCTTTTCACCAAAGACTAAAACCTGGATTGAAACACCTAAGACAAAACACCAAAGACTTCTCACCAGATCAGAATGGAACAGAGAGCAACTGGAGCAGAGCAGGCAGAGTGTCTAGCCCAAGAGGGGCCTTGTTGAGGATCGCCTCACCTCTAGGCTGCCTCACCCTGTCTCACAGCCCTGCTGTTGCACAGCTGTGCTGTTTCATAACTGAGCTGTGTGCACTGAATAAAGTTTCCTTTCTCACCACATCCAAACTGGGGATTCCTGCTGGTGTTGGATTGATGCCAACCAAGAGTTGATATTTTAAATCTACTCTATGAATAAACATTCAGCCAATGAAGAAAATCTTTTTCACAGCATTCTGAAGGTCACCAAGCCAAAATTGTCCCAATTAAAAAATAAAATAAAAAGTGAATTTCTGAGCTCACAGTCCTCCCATGATAAGCACCATACTTACAGTTGCTTGAATGTAAACAGAATGATCAAATGAGATTCATATTAACATAGGCACCATAATCAGTTTCTACAGTATCTGATTCTCACATTATCATCTGGGGAAAATATCATTATTTTCATTATTTCATAATATCATTATTGTCTAAACCCTTGTTTTATTTGTCTTTGGAATACATTTTCCTCTTTACTTTTTAAGGAGGAACCAGCAAGGATGCGCTAAGCTGTAAGTTGCTGAAAACATAACTAAACATGGCTCAAATAATCAGGACATTTATATCTTACTAGAGGCCTGGTGCACAAAATTCATGCATGGGGGTGGAGGGTGTCCCTCAGCCCAGCCTGCACCCTCTCCAATCTGGGACCCTTCAAGGGATGTCCAACTGCCTGTTTAGGCCCAATCCTACCGGGCAGTAGGACATCCTTCTCACAATCCAGGAATGCTGGCTCCAAACTGCTCACCCGCCTGCCTCCCTGATTGCCCCTAACCACTTCTGCCTGCCAGCCTGACCACCTCCTAACCACTACCCTGCCAGCCTAACTGATGTCTAACTGCTCCCCTGCCAGCCTGTTTGCCCCCAACTTCCTTCCTCTGCCAGCCTGGTCACCCTTAACTGCCCTCCCCTTCAGGCTTGATTGCCCCCAACTGCCATCCCTTGCAGGTCTGGCCCTTCCCAACTACCCTCCCCTGCTAGCTTGATCGCTCACAACTGCCCTCCCTTGTAGGCCTGGAACCTCCCACTGCTGGCCATCTTGTGATGGCCATCTTGTGTCCACATGGGGGCAGGATCTTTGACCACATGGGGACAGCCCTCTTGTGTGCTGAAGTGATGGTCAATCTGCATATTACTCTTTTATTAGATAGGATTTCCTATTAGAAATTTCAGGATGAGTGTAACGTGAATTTGCTTTTGTGAATCTTCAAGTCTGTTAAATGAATAAATTTGAAGGTTATAATAGGTTATAATAAGGCAAACACTCTTAAGATATTTATATGTAAATAAGTCGCTAGTAAGCAAAATTTCATTAGACATGGATAAGTTGCATTGGCTGTATAAAGTATAAGTAAGAAAATCATGTATGTTTTACATACTGATAGAAAGATATTTAACATTCATGATGTACTTGATTAATAAATGTTTATGATATAAAAAACATACAAAAGACACTTAATAGCCAGGATACAAATTCAACCATCATTTGTGACATGCAGTGTTCAGAATTCCTCACCTTCCGCAATAATGACATTTTAGGTCAGATAGTTCTTTGTTTTGGGAGCACCTTGGGCACTGCGTACTCTGCATTTCCACCACCAGCACACAAAGGCTGCCTTTTCTCTACACCCTTGCCAACACTTGTTGTCAATTTATTGATGATAGCTATTCTGAGAGGTGTGAGGTGATATATCATTGTGGTTTTAAGTTGAATCTCTCTGATGGTTAGTGATGTTGAGCATTTTTTTAAATATCTATTGGCCATCAGTAGGTCTTCTTTGAGAAGTGTCTATTCAATACTTTTGCCCAATTTTAACTGAATTATTTTTCTTCCTCATGTTGAGCTGTATAAGATCTTTATATATTTTAGAAAGTAACCCCTTATCAGATGTATCATTGGAAAATATGTTCTTCCATTCCATGGGTTCCCTGTGCATTTTTGATAGTTTGTTTTGCTGTGCAGAAGCTTTTTAGTTTGATGTAGTCTCATGTGTTTATTTCTTTAAAAGGACAGTTGCTATTTCTTCTTTGAATGTTTGGTAAAATTTGCCTATGAAACCATGGGATCCAGGACTGTCTGTTTGCTGGGAGTTCTTTTTTGTTACTGTCTCAATTTCATTAGTTGTTATCAATCTATTCAGGGTTTCTGATTCTTCCTGATTCAGTTTTGGAAAAAATTCCTAGCATGTTTCTAGGAATTTGTCCATTTCTCCCAAGTTGTCCAATTTGTTGGCATATATCTGTTCATAGTGATTTCTTATAATCCTTTGTATTTTTGTGATATTCATTGTTACTTCTCTTTCATTTCTGATTTTATTTATTTGGGTTCTCTCTTTTTCTTGATGAGGCTGCTTAAATGTGTCTAAATCTTATTTATATTTTCAAAGAACCAGCTCTTGGTTTCATTGGTCTTTTATATTGCTTTTTTAGTTTCTATGTCATTTATTTTTTTAAACAAAATCATTTTTTTTTTAAAAAAAGACAAACTACCTCTCAACAACATGCTCACATATTCAATTCCTAGGAAGATTTGAGCATATAAAGGGAAACTGATCCATAGAACTTCAAGTCTTATTATGAAAACAAGAAAATATAAGGAACAGATATGAAGGCAATGAATTATTGAGAGCCTCAGTAAATGGAACTAACGGTAGGCACACAGAATGCACAAAAAGAAAAGAGCGCTGAGAATTAGGACAGTCAAGTCAGGGTTCACAAAGGCTCTCAGGCTTCATTCTCAGAAGGTGAGTAGAATGGAAAGGCAAAGGAGGACATTTCAAGGGAGAGGAATAACAAAAGCAGACTTGTAGCAGAGGAAAAACTACAAGTGACTCCAGAGATAGTGAAAAGGTAAGCCTATTTGGAGTTGAGGGTTCAAGTTGAGTAAACAGTACTATCAGCTAGTATTTGAGGAGGCCTGAGTGCCAGGCACTGTGCTAGGAGCTTTAAATGCATTAGTAGCTCACTAAAATATAAAGACATCTGATGAGGTAGGTATACATATGATTCCTTTTGGTAGGCAAGAAAATGGAAGTGTGGCTAGGTCAAGTGGGAAGCCCCAAGGTCCCCAGCTGGTCAATGATAACACCAGATTCATTCCCGGTTAGGTCTCGTTCCTGAGTCCATGATTTGAACAACTGCATCCCTTTTTTAATAGAAAAGCATAAAAAGAGACTGCTGGGGATTTTATCATAGCCAATGTACATGAAAGGACTATTCAAGATGAAAGTTCTATTAAAAATAGCCTAACTGCAGTAGGTAGAGATGATTAGCAAAGAAGATTCATGAAAGTGTCTCTATTACATGAGTTAGAATGAATTTCTCTAACTCAGGATAGATTTGCGAAAAATGCCACATATTCATCTATCTGTGTGTGGTCATTATGAGAAATCTAATAGAGTAGAGAACATGGAAATTCATGAGCGTCCTAAAAAAGCCATCATCATCATAATCACAGATGACATGTAAACCTATTACCGCTAATCCAAAAAGGAATTGCTTCTATGTTTATTTTAAATTACTTTCTTCAAATAATGGAATTAGCAATAGCATAACTAAGAATAAAACTGCAGTTTAATATCTGAAAGTTATAAAGAGCAACAATATGACTACAATCTTGCAAAACATTTAAAATATTTACTTTTTAATAGACTGCATATTGTTTAGCTTCCCTATTTTAATTTCAAAAAGAAATACTTCTCTTTGGATTTAATGCAAGCCATATTGTAGCAACGAGAACAGTATTTTGATTTCTATAATGCACATGCATAAAAATAGATGAATAGAAGTATCTCTGATGCTGACAATGGAAATTATTTTCCCTGGGCTCTCTTGTACTTCTAAATGGTATGCATACAGATGGAAAACTCTCCACAATTTCCACCCACATATGGACATGTGTGGCTATGCATGGATGGAGCTGAAATGCTCTTTTTAAAAGTATTTTGCTGATACCTTTATTCAACTTTTTCATTTATTCAAATAGGAAACAAATGTATATTTCTAAGTATGTGTTTTTAATAATATGGAATGCTATAAACTCTATCATGAAAAATAGCTAATATCCATGTTTCAGATAAGAAATGGCACTATTGTTTGAAACTGCAGATTTGAAATACACAGTATACAGCTACCAACAAGCATTCAGAGGAGAAAAATAAGGTGAGCTACTTGAAAAGTGACCTTTGTAGAGAGAGGTGAATGTCATCCACCTTCTTGCTACTGGTAGCAACAAATTTCTTCTTCCACGGCTGTGGTATAGGCTATTAATATCCTCAAAACTAGATCTGGTTCATCCAGGAAATAGGAAAAAAACATATTGATGAGTGAATAAGATAATTAGGGCCTAAAACACATCAGACACTTTGAGATTGGGTTAGAAACATATTTCAGAAGCACTCAAGAATAAGACATTATCTTGTGGATTTATGTCTATCACCAAGGCTCCCTTAATGGAGGCAAAATGTCAGGCTGACCGAAACAAGTTCAAGAAAGACTTGAATTAGAAGGTGAATACAATTACTGACTGAGCCATGAATCTTCTTTTTCTAAGAGAAGTGCTAGGTCAATCAAGAGAAACGAAGACTGAGTGTATATGTGGGTAGAGATAAGCACATTAATTTCTAATTCCATTTTAAACTCCCTGGGCTCAAGCACAAAGCCAGAGGGTCTAAAGCATGGTAATCTATGAATATATGTATAAAGAATGTTTCCATATAATGAATGGTCTTGGTCCCAAATTAAACACACAAAACAGTTGTCTTCAAGAGTCAGTATTTAATTTCAAATCAGCTAAATGCCATTATCAACATAAAGCACTGATTTCAAAATAAAACCGAAGTTTACTTCTTCCTTTTTTTTCCCCTACAAAATGTTCCAGCTAATATATTTGTAAAAATCATGTAAATTTTTAAATCTCAGCTTCTGTAAAATAGAATAAGGTAGAACATCTATCTTTCTTATATCTTATGGAATAAATAGCCTAAAATTAGTAATGGGCTCTGCTTTATGCCAAATGTATGAAAAACAGTGACTTCCCTAAAGAGATACTTTTTATAAGAGATACCTTCTTTTGAGATTGGAAAAAAATGGTTTAGACAATAGAGCAAAGAATACAAAATAGATATGACTCAAAGAAAAGCTTTATCATCCACTTAGACACACTAGCAGATGCAATTAACAAAGCTCTATATTTATATAGAAACAGATGCTATTTATAAGTACATTGTAGGGTACCAGAGCAGAAACACTCTTTTCTTTATTCAAATAAGAAGTCTACCTTTTTTCTTTTCTCAACAGATTTCTTCCTAAGAAAAATAATATTTCAACTGTGGTTTTGCTCACCCATATACACACAAAGCAACTTAGAAGAAATGCTTTTCCTCTAAAGGGCAGAGGGTGAAACAGGATGAAAGCCATAATGTGATTATTCACCAGAAGCAATTATCCTTATCTGGGATGACAGCTGAAGCAAGTCACCTCACATTGCACCTTACCTGGACTAGCTTAGTGGGGGGAAAACCCACCATGCATAATTGTATAGAATTTTATAACAAAGAATAAAGGCAAAGAGTATTCACTTTATCTCTCAATAAAAACATAGTAGTTCTTAAAAGAATCTTAAATTTCACATTGAAATATGGTTACATTGTGGGAACTATTTACCAAAAAGCATTAAAAACACATTTAAGATGCAATTAGTAGAGTGGAATGTAGATGAGTACATAGTAAAACATTTTCTAAGTATGTTTTAAAAAATATATATTGATAAATAGAATTAGTAAACTTTTCATAAAGACACTCTATTGGCATCTTAAACTTGTCATTGATACCACTTATGTTTGTAGAACCATCTTAATGTCATCCCTTGACTAATGAACGCTGGCACTCATTACCATACTGGCTCCCACCTACCTGTGGTAAGCAGCATTCGAAGATGGTACCCTTGATTCTCACTGTATGGTATATACACCCTGCATAAGTACTTCCCCAAGTGTGGGTTGGTCTGTGAATATGATGGGATAGCATTCCCACGATTTTGTTACAGTATATGAAAAAAGCTTAGAGTTAATGAAAAGGGAGAGAATATGGAGTAGGCCTGACTTAAGGAGGTGAGCCTGCAAGCAGGTCAGGAAGCAGTAGCAGAAGTTCATCTGTAGGCCTGGAAAAGTGAAAGCCATGCATGGGACCCTATGCGTCAATGACCTGAGGATGACCTTGAGTTGCTTAGAGAGGTCTACAGACAACAACTAGCAAGAACACAGGCACCTCAGTCATACAGCCAATTCTGAATTCTACCAATGACCTGAATGACTCTGAAAGACAACCTTGACCCTCAGATGCAATCACCTCCCCAGCCAGCACCTTTATTCCCTCCTGAGCAGAGGACCCAGCTAGTCTGAAAATGACCTTCTGATCCATAGAAACAATGAGAAAACAAATCTACGTTGTTTCAAGCCACTAAGTTTGTGGAAATTCATTACACAGCAATAGAAAACTAGCCCTAACAAAAATTCTAATTTTCTCTTTACCTCATCATCTGCAACAGACTATTTAATAGGCCTGGATGTCTGAGGAAGCAGATACGTGAAAATCTGGGAAAAGACCTGTACAAGGGAAAAGATGGGGAGCTTAGTGATGGGCATATTGATCCTAAAGTGATTACAGAAAACCCGATCACTTCATAAACACACACTCATAACATCTTAAACTTGTACTCGGTTGATGTCATTTATGTTAGTAGTATCTGTCCTCTTTCCTGAGGTGTAGGGAGAAAACTCATGAGAGAGGACAAAAATAGATTTGAGCTATGATAGTAACAGGGAAAATAAAAAAGATATTGACCCAGGCTTGGATGTGCCCATTTAGAGAAGATGTGATATTAAAAAGATAAAAGGAAAGAATAATAGTATTTTTAAAATGAGTTTTAATGATGAAAGAATCAACCTTTTTAACCTTTCCAAATACTTAAAGAGACGCCAAGGACAAACAAAAAAGGTTATTAAATTTGAAGACAAGCATGTTGCTGGTAATGTGCCTGACAGCAGATTCAGTAGAAGAACCCTGGCAGAAACCAGACAGAGAGAAAATGAGGAAGTGGTTCATTATTGGTCCTTTTTTCAGATAGGTAACAAGTACCAATCACAGTCATCACTGCCCATCCTAAAAATGAAAATACACATACACAAAAAGAATGGGAAAAAAACAACCTTTCAAGTATAATGCAATTGTATATTCTAGTCCTGAATTTGTCAATATTTGGAAAGATTCAGATTATAACTATCCTATGGGAATTATTTTTTCTCTAATTTAGAATTCGTCCTCACAACTTTGATTATGGCTGCCATTATCTGCAGATCCATGGTTTTAGGGAAAAAATTAAAACTGTCCAGGTGGATTAAGAAACGAATGCATGCAATTACTGTGTAGAATAACAAAGATGTATTTTTCTGTTTATGTGATGTTTTAGGAGCTTGCTTATAAATAAAAGCTGCAGTGTAAGTTTTCATCCAGGGATTTTATAGTTTATAAGGTAATGAATATGTCTGATAACCATAAGCCAACATGTTCTGAAATTAATACTATATGTTAATTTTTTTAACAGAAGGAACTAATTTTTTATAATTTTTTTATCCTAAATCAAAATAACCTAATTGATCATGGAACTTTCCCCTTCATAGTCTGTATTTTCGCCCACATGGGACATAGAGAATGCTAAAAGTCATACCTGCCAGGAATTGAGTTAGATCCCTGGGAAACAAAAAGAAATACAAAATGTTATATGATTTCCCAAGAGATACAATCAAGCAGCTCACAACTCCTAAACATTTTCAAATGAGCTGAGATTAATCACTATGTACAAGTTCACAGGATGTATAAAACTGCTAGAGAGGTACAGGTGCACAATTAACCCATTGCCTTTTGTTTTCTTAACTGTCCGATAGACATTTAAGACTACTGTAAATATTGGCACAAGGTTTCCCACCGAAAGTCTTATGATCTCTGAACGCATAATAATCTGGCCACGCAGTATATGTATGTGTGTGTGTGTGTGTGTGTATATATATATATATATATATGTGTGTGTGTGTGTGTGTGTGTGTGTGTGTGTGTGTGTGTGTATAATTCATGCACTGGGCCTCTAATATATATATATATATATATATATATATATATATATATATATATATATATCCTATCTAATAAAAGAGTAATATGCAAATTGACTGCACCTCCAAACAAGCCACACCCACCAGCCAATCAGGAGCAGGTTATGCAAATAAACCCCAACCAAGATGGCCACTGCCACTGAGAGCAGGAGGGAGGCTTGGGTTTCCCCCACAATGGAGGAAGCCAAGCTTTCCGCCTGCCATTGTTGGCCTAGGCCTCCATTCAATGCTACAAAGTATCAATTATAGAAAATACACAATCCCAACAGAAATGGCGGTAGCCACGGAGCTGCAGAAGAGGGTTAGGGTTGCTGGGGTGACGGAGGATGCCAAACTTCTACAGCCCTAGCCTAAGCCTCCACTCTAGGCTACAAAGTTTCAAACAGAAATGGCTGTCGCCACAGAGCCAGCAGAAGGTTTGGCTCTGCTCCAGGCTACAAAGTTTCAATTGTAGAATATACATTAATCCCAGACCCCAGAGCCTCCACTTGGGTCGCTGGGGGGTGTGGCCGGCATGCAAACCAGCATAGGCCCCTCATCCAGGCTGCCCCACACACCAAGGGAACCCCCACCCTGATCCAGGACACCCTTTTGGGCAAACTAGCCAGTCTCCACCCATGCACCAGGCCTCTATCCTATCTAATAAAAGAGTAATATGCAGATTGACCATCACTCCAACACACAAGAGGGCTGCCCCCATGTGGCCAAAGATCCTGCCCCCATGTGGACACAAGATGGCCACCACAAGATGGACAGCAGGGAAGGACAGTGGGAGGGACCAGTCCTGCAAGGGAGGGCAGTTGGGGGCAATCAAGCCCGCAGGGGAGGGCAGTTAGGGGTGACTAGGCTGGCAGAGGAGGGAAGTTGGGGGCAAACAGGTTGGCAGGGGAGCAATTAGACATCAATTAGGCTGGCAGGGTAGTGGTTAAGGGGTGATCAGGCTGGCAGGCAGAAGTGGTTAGGGGCAATCAGGGAGGCAGGCAAGCAGTTTGGAGCTAGCAGTCCTGGATTGTGAGAAGGATGTCCAACTGCCCATTTAGGCCCGATCCTACTGGGATCGGGCCTAAACGGGCAGTCAGACATCCCCTGAGGGGTCCCAGATTGGAGAGGGTGCAGGCTGGGCTGAGGGACAGCCCCCTCCCATGCACTAATTTCATGCACCAGGTTTCTAGTGAGTGTGTGTGTGTGTGTGTGTGTGTGTATAAATATATATATTAAAGGCCCAGTGCATAAATTCGTGCATGAGTAGGGTCCGTCCAGCCTGGCCAGAGGAAGGGGACATGGGTGGTTAGCTGGCCTGCCTGCTGGTTGAACTTCTGGTCGAGGGGACAATTTGCATATTAGCCTTTTATTACATAGAATTATATAGGATATACACTGAGTGGCCAGATTATTATGTGTTCAGAGATCATAATAATGTGGCCATTCAGTGTATGACTATAACCATTATAGAAAATTAAAGAGATCTAGGTTTATGAAAAAATCCTTGGGGAGGGAGATGGAAGGGCAGGAAAACATCCAAAAGCTTCTTATAAAGGGAAAGATTGTGGGAAAGATATTACATCATGATTTTTCACTTATCAGGACTGGGTTCAAAGGTTATCTCATACATATAGTCATGAAATAGTAAGTTCGCATATATAGGCAAAAAAAAAAGATAAATGAAATCGAGGCAGACATAATGGAAATCGCAGCAGGAAGACTTAATAAAAATTAAGTAGTAGAGTAAAAAGAAAATCAGTAAGTGTCCCCTCATCTTTCTTTTTTCTCTCACATGTGAATGTATGCTTTAGGTTTTCATTACCCCCCTCAACATATAAACAAGAGTAAAAGGAGATAATTTGATACAATACATGAGATAGAGCCAAAATAATAAAAGCTACATTTATATAAGCAATTTTTTAAAAACATTGCAACTACATATTTCCAAATTTTAAAACTATGTCAAATTTACTATAAAATTGAATTATAAAAATGCTTCCACTCTTTGATCCATTACTTAGACTTTTTCTTAAAGAAGTAATACCAGAAAAAGAAAAGCTCTAATATACAGATATGCTTATAATAGTATCATTTACAAAGTTCAAGACTGGAAATAACATAAATGTTAATTCCTTTGCAAACGGAACATTGGCAAATTAGATCTTATGTAGCAAAACTGGATATGCAATATATAGAAATGTCTATGGCAAATGTTAAATGGAATGGGAAGAATATATATTCTATGACAATGACATAAAATATGTGCATCCCCAATTGGAAAAATAAAACAAGAAAGAAATAAAGAGGGAAAAGCCAGTTGTTTTATTTGAATGTTAAGATTTCATAGGAGTGGAAGAAACCAAGATGGCGACATAGATAAACACTTATGCTTTTGCCCAGCACAACAATTTCGAGAATACAACTAAAGGACAACACAGACATTGTCCAGAACCATGGGAAGGCAGGCTGACTGGAAGTTCTGAAACTGAGAGGGACACGGAAGTGCACACGGATAATCAAAGTCTCTGCAAAACCTAAGTAAGGTAGGAGACTCGTGCATGCGCAGAGCCAGAGAAAACAGGGTATCTGAACGCCTGGCAGGGCGGCTCTAGTGGAAAGGAGACAAAATCTCCAGGCTGCGCTGAACCCAGTTCGGTTTGCACTCAAAACCCAGGGGACCCAGGCCCTTACGGGAGAATCCAGACTGTGGGTGGAATCCCAGGGGAACAGCCAGAGGCAGAGCTGAGAGGGTGCTCACGGTGAGGGCGATGTGTTGACTGTGTGGCTGGCATCTGGAGGAAGGGGGAAAAGAGTTCTGACTTCATGGAACCCAGGTGCCAGGTGAAAATCTGAGATTCTGGATTCACTGGGGACTGGATGGTCTGGTGGCAGGTGAAACTCTAGGGCACCTTTCTCACAGAGGTGCTTGCGGCGATTGCCAGTGGACGCTAGGACCGGGTGACCTCCTGGGGCAGGGCTGGCTGGAAGCCAAGGCTGTCAGCTCCACCCTGAAACTCTGCCCCACCCAGAAACTCTGACCCATCCAAGCTGAGCACAGAGACTTTGGCAAATTGCTAGTCTTGGCACATAAAGCTGTCTCCCAGCGTAGACACAGTTGATCCTCAGAGCCAGTTGGCCTGGAGGTCAATTCTTCCCAGTGATACCAACAACAATGAAGACTTATTTACAAAAAGACTGTTCACACAGTCCACAAAGGGATACGCCGGGAGTGTACACCTCAGGTAACAGGGGAGGCAGAGATACCTAGCACACAAAGCTACCCTACCAACTCAGGGAAGCAGTGAAAATGTGAGAGAAAGAAACAGATAAAAAATGAAAGAAATGGAGGAAAGCAAACGACTGGATATAAAGTTCAAAACCACGGTTATAAGGGGTTTTTCAAGAGGCTCTTAGAAAAGGCCAATAAGTTTAGCGAGACCCTCAAGGATATGAGCGAGACCTTTAAGGAGATGAGTGAGACCCTCAAGGATATGAAAAAGGACCAACCAGAAATTAAACATACACTGACTGAAATAAAAAATATTTTACAGAAACCCAACAGCACACTAGAGGAACACAAGAATCAAGTCAAAGATTTGAAATATCAAGAGGCCAAAAACACTCAGCCAGAAAAGAAAAAAGAATCCAAAAGTTTGAGGATAGTATAAGCAGCCTCTGGGACAACTTCAAGCATACCAACATCATAATTATAGGGATGTCATCTAATTTCTTAACAGAAACTATGCAGGCCAGACGGGAGTGGCAAGAAATTTTCAAAGTGATGAATAGCAAGAACCTACAACCAAGATTACTCTACACAACAAAGCTATCATTCAGAATTGAAGGGCAGATAAAGAGCTTCACAGATAAGAAGCTAAAGGAGTTCATCAACACCAAACAAGTATTATATGAAATGCTGAAAGGTACTCTTTAAGAAGAAGAAAAAGCAGAAAAATGTGGCTGCCTCAAACTAGAGCATGGTTAGAACTGGAGAGCATTATAGTAAGTGAAATAAGCCAGTCAAAGAAAGATAAGTATCACATGATCTCACTTATTTATGGAATATAATGAACAACATAAACTGATGAACAAAAACAGATCCAGAGACAAAGAAGCATTGACTGTCAAACCTCACAGGGATGGTAGGAGAAGGTGGGGGTAAGGGGAAGAGATCAACCAAAGGACTTGTATGCATGCATATAATCAATGGCCATGGAATCGGGGGGGGGGGGGGGGTAGGGGGTGAGGGTATAAGTGGTGATGGGGAGGGGAGGATTGAAAGGGGTAATGGGTGATGAGGACACATATGTAATACCTTAATCAATAAATAAATTTTTAAAAGATTTTATAGGAGATTTTTTTCCTTTTTACTTGTTATTGTTGCCATAAATTCTGGACAATGTTTTACAAAATAATCCTTTTAAATGGGTGACTAAATCAGAAAAAATTTTCACTTTATCCTTATTTACTTCTCATTGCTTAGGTTGGGAAAAGGGATAAGAGAGATAGTTATGAAAATCAAAAGAAATTAAGGATAGGGTCAGTTTATCCAGAGATTTACACATCAAGAGAAACAGATATAGTATGGCTATTTTAAGGAACTGCTAAAGTAAGGAACCCTTCTCATAGCTTTTGTCTCTGGCTGGCTGATTATACTGTTAGTGTATTGTTAATATATCACAGGTATAACACATTATAAATATGGTGTAACATGAATTGATATGTCAAAAATAGGATTATGAAAAATATTTTGTACCTTTATTCCTTTTAGTTTCTGTACCTAGTCCTAACTAGAATGCTGCTCAGAAAAAGAAGTATAATTATTCCCATCAAAATAATTAATAAGATGAGGACATTTACCCTAGAATATTTCTGAACATTAGGAGGGGCAAAGAAACTAGTATGAATTATAACATTTGATTCCATTCATTATCAGTTCCCAAAAGAAAAAAGGGTAAATACCCATGCAGGTAATTATTTCCAAATTTGTCAGAAGCATAAAAATACTGTGCTACTTATTTTTCATTTGCATGCATATTTAATTTTCCCAGCTAGTAGGCAACTTACAAGCCTTCTGCAACAATAAAGATGATGTGATTATATTTAAGTATTATCTACTTGGCAGTCTTCTATAGAAAGACCAAGAATATGTAGAGATCAAACAGATCCATATTTTTCCAGACATTCTGTCTGTGCTTTTATAGTCAAAACAGAATAAGCAGGTTAACTCTTAGCTTATAAGACCGAGAGTATGGCATTCTATTCTAGTTATGAATTTGGAAGCAGGATATTCTAACACAGATATATACTAACTCACTGTGCTGGACATGTACTGGTTACACCAGCCCAGCAAATTTATCCCCTTACTCTGATAATAGTACCCTGCCCTTCATTTAGGAAATGGCTTCACTATTCAATGAATGGACTGTTAATCATGGGATGAGCTGCTAGTATTATGATTTGATCCAATAGTTGAACATATGACCAAGCAAGACCAATCAAATTCTTTCCCCTAGATTTTTATATATTCATAAGTGAAGAAAAGTTTTCTTCCTACATGGTTTGCTGGCTAGAATGTTATAAGTCTGGATCTTTCTATAACTACTAGAGGCCCAGTATATGAAAAGTCATGCACTGGAGAGGGGGTCCCACAGCCGGGCCTGCCCCCTCTCACAGTCTGGGAGCCCTCAGGGGCAGGAGGCAACCCGACGATCAGGGAAAGGTGATACCCCATCACACCTCTGCTGGCAGCACAAGCCTCGGCCTGCTCTGGTTACCTGAGCTTTGGGCGGCCCTGGGTGGCTGGGCAGCTGCCATCGAGGCTTGCCTGCACCTTGGATTGACCTTGGGCGGCTGGGGGGCTGAGGAACTGGGAGACTCCAGAGGCAGGTGGGCGAAGCGGCCAGACCTGCCTGAGGGCGGTTGCAGCCTTGACACTTCCCTGCTGCCCTAGTGGGGCTGAGAGGACTGGGCACTGTCATCTTGTGGCTGTGGGCAATGCCAACTTTGAGGCAGTCAATTAGCATATCCCCTCCTTATTAACTGTGGGCACTGCCATCTTTAACGATGGGACCATCAATTAGCATATTCTCTCCTTATTGGCTGTGGTCAGCACCATCTGTGCAATGGCATGAGGGTCAATTAGCATATTCCCTCTCATTAGATAGGATAGTGCTGTTCTCAGCATGAAGAACACACATATTAAGAGAAAATGAAGCTGACACAGACGGGGAAGAAACAATAAATTAAAAGGTGAATGTAGCCTTGCCTGAGCCAGTTCCATCCACAAATATAATTCCTGTAAATAAACATAAATTCCTTGCTTTGTTTAAGTTATTTAGGTTTTGGATACTTGTAACCAGAGTCCTAAGAAAAAGAAAGTAAAATGAGTGGAAGTTAAAAGTTGATTCATCTATTTCAGTCTAACAATAGTCTTCACAAGTAACTATGCTCCGCTAATAGTTTCAGTCATTTCCTTGCCCCCGTGCCTTATGAAAGAGAAAAGTTACTTTTTTTAGAAAAAGTAAATGCTACTGGGAAATCATACCATGAACTCATTCAGTGATTTTTAAAAAATATTAAACTAGATTTTTTTCTCTCTCAGAAGAGTATTTGGCCAAAGGAGAGGGTACATAAAGTTGGAATCCAAAATATGACAACCATTCACATAAAAGAACAATAATTTTATGATGAAAATATTCTATCATAAATGTACTTAGTTTTATTTATCAAGTCTACCTACAAGTATACAGACAATCAATGACAATTTTCACACAATAGAACATACAATAAAATTTATGAACAATTTTGCGTAGAAAAAAATGCTAGGCAACTTTTTCATTGACCCAAATCCTCTTTAACACTTAAGCAAAACATTTTTCTCTTGATTATATCCAAGTGAAACATTCTCATTGAACATAAATCATCTGACTAGCTGGCCATAGTGGGATTTCTTGACCACAATCCCACTATTTTATATTTCAGGGATCATTTAGCACATATTAACCCATAACACTAGAAAATTTTAGTTTGCAAGTTACTGAGAACATTTGTAATTTCACTTTGTCCAGGCTGCTGAACCCTATGAATGCAGAGGTCACATTAAAATTATGTAATGTGGAGAAATTCCAAGTGCATCAAACTCCCTGTAGACAAATGTGTTTAGTCTTTTATGACACAAAGATCAGTATGAGGATTTGATGGAAGCCACCGCCTTCCTCTCCTAAAAATTTCACAGGTTAAATGCCATTTCAGGGGTTCCTAAAATTCAGTGTCCATCCATGGAGAGCAAGTTAGGAAACGATGTTTTAAAGCTATTGAAAAGTTCACTTAAGAAAAAAAGTCTATAATCACTCATTGGAAAAGAAGCAATATATTTTTACACGGTTTATTTCTGTGTCAGATCACTAACAGGAAACATAAGACAAGAATGCAAAAACCTAACCCACTTAGCAGTTTTAAGGCCAAAATGGATGAAACAAAGCACCCAGAATACAGGAAGAGGATGTGCATCATATTATCTTAAGTGTCCCTCAGCAAACCTTTGGCATATATTGGCAGATCCTTCCAAGCAACAAGTGTTAGTTTAGGCAAATTTTGAAATCTGTGAAAATAATTCCCACCCTCAGTTTACTCTAACAAGATTTAAGATGTCTGGAAGGTCCTGGTGAATGGTTGCTTTCCCACTGGGGAACTGGGTGCCAGGGCAGGAGACAGACTTCCCCAATATCACTTTTTGTGCTAGGCATCGTCCACTGGCTTCTTGAGATCCACTTGCCACCCTGCTTGTGCCCCAGGAGGTTGGCCTGTCTGGTTAGCATCACGGATTTCCTACTCTCTGGCTTCTGGCTGAGTTGGACATTGGAAAGCAGGATAGAGCCATGGGACAGGAATGAGGACAGAGTGTTTATTTCCTGGCTTTCTCACTCTCGGTCCCTGGAATTGGCTGTCTCTCTACGGAAGATGATGGCTTCTCTCAAGGGCTGACAGCTGTACAGTAGGACTGGCTCCCTTAGTTCTAGTACCCACTCCCTTCCCTCGTCCCAGCTGGGCTGACACTAACAGCCTGGCTCCTCCATTCTAGTTCCCTTACTTCCATGCTTTTATAAATAGCTTCATTTACATATAAAAAGGAATAATTTTATTTGGATTGCCATCTCTTCTCCACTGGGCCCCTGACTGATACACTCTTTTTCACATTTTAAATGATATACTATGTGAATACAAAAAAAGTGAATTAAAATTGTTTTCAATATAAGTTTTCTTTTTTTCTTTTTTTTTAAATATATATTTTATTGATTTTTCACAGAGAGGAAGGGAGAGGGATAGAAAGTCAGAAACATTGATGGGAGAGAAACATCGATCAGCTGCCTCTTGCACACCCCCTGCTGGGGACGTGCCCGCAGCCTTGGTACGTGTCCTTGACCGGAATCGAACCCGGGACCCTTCAGCCCACAGGCCGACACTCTACCTACTGAGCCACACCGGTTTCGGCATTTTTTTTTAAATATATATATATATTATTGATTTTTCACAGAGAGGAAGAGAGAGGGATAGAAAGTCAAACATCGATGAGAGAGAAACATTGATCAGCTGCCTCTTGCACATCCCCTGCTGGGGATGTGCCCGCAGCCATGGTACATGCCCTTGACCGGAATCGAACCTGGGACCTTTCAGTCCGCAGGCCGACGCGCCGACGCTCTATCCACTGAGCCAAACCGGCTTCAAAGTTTTCTTGAGTAAATACATCTGCAGGGCTTGGTGACTACCTGGGCCTACTGCATTGGGAAGCAGTGGAAAGAGTCAAAGACTTAATATAAACTCATCTGGTAAAATTTCAACAGTCCTGCCAAGGTAGACTGGGATATTGACGGAGGCAGTGAAACCAAGGGCAACACAACTTGGAAGAAATAAACAAGGACAACAGTTTGCTCTGCCCTTCCAACGACAGCCTTAAAGTACAAATCACAAACCCAAGCATGTGGCAGACATGAGCCCTCCTTTAAGAGTGGAGATGCATTGTGGGGGATAGCAGCCTCCTACGAAATGTCACATGTGGTTATGGCACCAGCCTCCTTCCTAGCACACCATGGGCAGAGCAGAGCCATTTGAAAACTTACTGTGTCAGGCTTTAGCCAGCCAGTCCCAACTTTTCACACTGGCAATTAGAGCGTACACCATGGGTAATACCTAATGCCTTCCCATTAACACCACACCAATAAGCATGAGAATGCAGTAAGTCGTGGGGGAAACAGAAAAGCCCTTTCTGATTAATCATTAGTATTCCCCAGAAAAGATTTACTATCCACGTAAGAAATGGCTTCCACTTTTCTTCGTGAACTCTTAGAAATGCTCAGGAACTTAATACGTAGTACATTTTCATCAGTAATATGGAGGATGGCAAAACATTAAAGTTTGTATAGCTTAAGGTTCAATCTTTTTTAAAACAAAGTATATCTAAAAGTAAATTCTGTCTCAAACATTTTTTGTTCTTATACATTTATTTCTAGTATGCAGATGCAAGATATTTTTGAAGAAAAGAAACAGTGGAGAGTGATTGATATAGAGGCAGGGAGGCACTGAACAGACTGTAGAGCTACAGGGAGAAGGCTGGGGAGGGTAGGGGGCGGGTGCTGTGGGAGATCAACCGAAGGACTTGTGTGCATGCATATGAATATAACCACTGGATGCAAGACACTAGGGTGGGGGCGGGGGCAGGTGGGGACATGTACTGGGGGATAGGGGAGGCTGGGGGGAGGATAATGGGGGGAGGAAGAAAAACATATGTACTACTATTAAATCTAAGTTATACTGCAAAAAAAAATTTTTAAAAAGCAAAAAAAAAAAAACAAAAAAAACCCCAAAGTATATCTAAAAGTAAATTCTGTCATAAGAATTTCAAAACCAGTATGTTAACATTTAAATAGGGCTAATGTATCTTGTCCCTAACTCAATGATACATTGCTTGAAAGAATTTTTTACCATATAAATATGAAATGCTAATGAAGCTGAGTTTTTATACTTAAGTAGTTGACACATTTTGTATTGATTTCAGAAAAGAAAATCATTACACATGATAGAATACAAAAGCATATCATTATATATATTTTGACATTACAACTAAGCACAGTCTTTTAATATCAACAAGCTAAAGTACTCATAAGCTATCAAAAGAAATGTGCACTGATACTACTTTTATCCATAACTTTATGTAAACATTAAATCCAATCATTTCTTGCAAAGTAATTATGCAATTTGCTTTCTAAGATTACTATGTAAGAATCAGAGATATTTGTTGCTAAGAAGCCATTGTTCACGACTAAGAAACCTTTTAAATATTTGACCTTCAGGGATTTTCATGTTCTAAGTCTGTGTGCCTGCAACAGGAAAACAGGAAGTGAACATGCCACTGGGAGTCTTAAAGAGTGAATTCAATTGGAAAAATCTTTCTTTGTAAAGAGTACTTTCTTCCTTTACAATGTGCCTTATTGTCAATGCATGCTGCAAATATGGAAAAAAAGCAATGCTTTCTATTTCTACCCAATTATATAATTTATTTTACTAGATTTGAATTTTCTACTTTTTTATGCAACACTGGTGTTTTTCTGCTCTATTTAGTGTGAACATGCTAATTGGAGAGAATAGACTAGTGATGGGGAAAAAATCTAGATTACTTAATATAATATAATGTAATGTACCTATTACGGAATAAAAGGTCCCCAACAGAAGAGTTCTAACACTGCCCCAGAATGGTTCTCAACAATGTTTTAAAGAAGAACAACCATAGAAAAAGAGACTGTGGTATCCAGGACAAACTGAAACAACAGGAAAAATGGTAGTTTCTGGGTGTTACCGTGTGGATCTTTTTCTTTCAGATGATGAAAGGGAGGCATAATCAGTTCTTTCATGGACACCTGACACAGGTAATCTACACATGGATTAGTACACAAATAAATATGTGTCATTTCGGAAGTCATTTTCATTAATCTGGGATAATAAATACCGATCCTGGACAACAGGTCTTTATTAAATAAAGGGTCAAGTTTGGAGATCTGAATCAAGAGAAAACCTAAGAACAAAATAAACTACTAACTCAATGGGACAATCTCATTCTTTGGGAAATGAGCAGAAAGTGGCAGTTTACAAGGGTTCTCCTTGATCTCCAGATATATATGAAGGGAAAAGATGTGGGGGAAATGCAAAGCTAATATATTTTGTATTTTTTGTAAAAAAAAATAAATAAATAAGAGAAGAATATATATACTTACATTCTTGGATTTGCAAAAAAAAAAAGAAAAAAAAGAAAGAAAGAAAAAGAAAAAGAAAAGAAAAGAAAGTCAGAAATTAATAAAAAATGGTTACCTCTAAGAAGGGAGGAGTTGGAAACTGGGTAGAGGAAACAGTGATGTAAGAAAAACTTCTCTGAGTATATACTTTATATAGTTTTTAACATGATATGCCCTTACACAATTCATAGAATAAATTAATATTTTTTAAATGCCGGCTATTGGGAAACAAACAAATAGTTCAGTTAGTAGTATAATTAACAGAGAAAGTAAATATTTAAAGTGAATTCTGAGAATAGTACTCTGACTGTATTTCTTTAATGGGAAATATTCTAAGACCCAGTGAAAATACAAAGTGGTCTTCAACTATCACTCAACGTTTTTATGGTTAGCAGGAAGTAATTATGTTACTGTCAAGAACTATGAATTTTATTAAAATAAAATTGCATATTATAATTAATATATTATAATGTACCTATTGATAACTCTAATTTTAAAACAATTCACAATTTTTAAATCTGTCCCCTAAAAGAGCCTAGAAACAATACCCTAATAGTAATAAATACATCTAGAGCCTAGATTTCAGTCTCTAGAGCCATTTCCCATTTCCCAAGGAGGAGTGAACTTACTGTTTTGTTTGTATTAATAACATTCATGAAAGCTGTAATCTTTGTTATGTAAAACCCTAATCACATGACAATAGATAAAAAGACAGAAATACAACTAGGAAATATTACGTACCCTGGAAAAAAAATCAAGAAGCTTTAGGAAAGTGATTTTCACACTCTAATTTGCATAAGGATCACTTAGAAGCTGTTTAAAATACAGATGTCTAAGTCCCTCCTCTCAGCAGGTCTATCAGGTCTGGAATGGAACTCAGGTCACATTTTTAACAACCATCCCAGCTAACTCTGATGCGAATAATCTGAGAACATGCTTTCAAAAAGAAACAGCTTTAGACAAAAGTATAAGAGACATTTTACATTCCTTCTACATTTATTACATATGAGGAAAAAGCAAGGAAGAGCTGAAAATCACTGCCTCGTGGGAAAGGAAAAATATACAACTATTAAGTTTATTTCAGTATGTATATATATGAGTATATAACCTTGATCAAAAATAAAAACTCAAGGGGGAAACACAATAAATGACTGCTCCACCTCACAAATTTCACTAGCATGAAATGAAGCACAGATTTTTTAGATTAGTAATAAAAGGAAAATACATGAGAATATTAAACTTCATCATTTGTTGAAGAAAATCTAAGCTGCTTGGCTTCAGAAGTCAAACTTTCAATATTTCCTGACTTTGCTTAGCTTTGGTAAAAAGGTATTTAAAATGAAATGTGATGGTTGGAGGTCTGGTTCCATTTCCTCCTCCAGTTTCATCAGTGCGGCTTTTTGATTTGATGCAGCATATTCCTTTTACCACTCAGCTTCTCTTAGCCTCTTTTCTGAAACCAAATGCTTGCAGCTATGCTTGCCTATGATGATTGATTCCAAATGTACATGGAACAGTGTCAGGAATGGTGGAGACAGCCTAGTTCCATGGACAGAGCCAGAACCCACAGTTCCTTTGCTATTATATGGCATAATATGAGGGAATTATGTAGGCATTTTACTATTCTCTTTCAAGCTCTTTAAAAGCACAAGATTTATCTACTTCATAGTTAATGAATGTTTATTAAATGCTTCCCAATGTCTCTGTCTGCTCAGGCTGCTATAACAAAATAGACTGGGATGGCTTAGACAAACATTCATTCCTCACAGTTTTGGAGGCTGGCAATTCTGAGATCAAGGTGCCTACAGATTTAGCGTCTGGTGAGTATAACTCTTCCTAGCTTGCAGATGGCGGTCTTCTTGATGCATCTTCACATGGCAGACAGAGAAAGAGCTCTGGTCTAGTCTCTTCTTATAAGGGCACCGATCCCTTCACAAGGGTTCATTATTTCATCTCAACCTAATTACCCACCAAATGCCACATATCCTAATAACACCACATTGGGGATTACAGCTTCAACCTATGCATTATAAGAGGACACATTCAATTCATAACACCAATTCACACATAACATTCACAAGGGCTCAAATCAACCAACATTAACCCTTAGTTGCTTCTGAGATGGTTTTTAAAGTTCTTTTGATCTCCAGAAAAATGACACATTCAGTACCCATAATCCATTTCTTTTTAATTAAATCTTTGGTACTTTATTTAGAGTGAGAAGAAGAAAGGGTCAGAGTGCATGCTGAACTATTAGATAAGGTTTCTACCCTATACCAATGGTCACCGCATAGACTAGAGCATATTTAGTTACAGCTCTATATGGAAATCACCTGGGAAGGTCTACAAACCTGAAGATTCCCAGATCCTCCCTCTAGGTCTACTGAATCTGAATCTCTGTGGGTGGAATTTGGCTTGGAAATCATTTCTCCACAGTCCCCCAAGTGATTCTGCTATAGTTACTCTGAGAACTGGCATTTGGAGATCTCTAGACACCAGATATCTCAATAGAAGGATGACTTAGAATACCTAAATAACTTAAACAAGCAGGGAATTTATTTTTATTTACAGGAATTATTTTTGTGGAATTGAACTGACTTCAGGCATAGCTACATCCATTGTCTTTATATGTATGTATATCTGATATAACAGTCATAGTAAAGCACTTTAACACCCCATTCACATCAATGGATAGATCTTCTAGTCAGAAAATAACAAGGAAACAGCAGCCTTAAATAACACAGTAGACCAGATGGACTTAATTGATATTTTTAGAGCATTTCACCCCAGTCTTTCCAAGTGCGTATGAAACATTTTCCAAGGCAGACCACATGTTAGGCACACACATGACAGGACACAAAACAAGTCTCAATAAATTTAGGAAGCATCTCTTCCAAGTGCAACAGTATCAAACTAGAAATCAATTACCAAAACAAAACAAACAAAAAACAACAACAACCTTGAAAAACACAAGCTGATGGAGGCTACTTAAAATGCTACTAAACAATGAATGGGTTAACAATGAGATGAAGGAAGAAATCAAAAGATTTGAGACAAACAAAAATGAAAACACAACAACCCAAAATCTATGGAACGTAGCAAGAGGAATACTGAATACTAAGAGCGAAATCCATAGTAATGATGGCCTACCTCACTCAAGAAACAAAAAAAATCTCAAATATTCAATCTAACCTTCTAACCTTACTCCTAAATGAACTAGAAAAAGAACAAAGTCCCAAGTGAGTAAAAGAAGAAAATAATAAAAATCAGAGCAGAAATAAACAAAATTGAATCTTAAAACTAATACAAAAGATCAATGAAACCAAGAGCTAGTTCTTTGAAAAGATAAACAAAATTGACAAGCCCTTATCCAGACTCATCAAGAAAAAGAGAGGATCCTAATAAAGAAACTCAGAAATGAAAGGTAAGTAACAACTGATACTACAGAAAGAAAAAGGATTGTAAGAAAATATCAACAACTACATGCCAACAAATTAGAAAATCTGTATGAAATGGATTCTTAGAATCATCGAATCTTCTCAAACTGAATCAGGAAAAATCAGAAAATCTGAATAGACAGATTACAATTAATGAAATTGAAGCCATACCCTGACAGGGTAGCTCAGTTGGTTAGAGCATTGTCCTTAATAGGCTAACATTACAGGTTAGATCTTGGGGAAGGGCACATAAAGAATGAACGAATGCATACATGAATGAGTGAAACAACAAATCCAGGGCATTGAACTAAGTTAAATAAGTCAACCAAAGGAAAAAAAATACCATATGATTTCACTTATATGTGTAATCTAAAGGACAAAATAAATTAACAAACCAAACAGAAATAGACTCACAGATAAAGAGAAAAGACTGATGTTTTCAGATGGGAGGGAATTGGGGGCCTGCATGAAAAAAGTGAAGCGATTAAGAAGTACAAATTGTCACTGGGATATAAAGTACAACACTGAATATAATCAATAATACTGTAATAACTATATATGATACCAGGTGAGTAATTATTAGGGGAATCACTATAAATTATATCAATGCCTAACCACTATGCTGTATATCTGAAACTAACATAAAATAATATTGAATTTCAATTGTAATTGGTAAATAAAATAAAAAACAAGTAGGCATATCATCCAAGATTGACCAGTCATTCCCAAGGATGTTTCCAAATAGAAGCTGCAAAAGAAGTTGTGCCTCTTAAACCATAGAACCCACACTGCCTGCAACTAATTTTTAAGGGGGAAAAGGCAATTTTCAAGAGTAGAGAATTAAATTAATATAAAGAAATGAAAATGGAAAAAGAAGGAAACAGATAAAATATATGAAGCTGGCCCAGTTGGTGTGATTCAGTGGTTGAGCGTCCATCTATGTACCAGGAGGTCATGGTTCGATTCCCTATTGGGGCACATGCCCAGGTTGCTGGCTCGATCCCAATAGAGGGCGTTCAGAAGGCAGCTGATGATTCTCTCTCATCATGGATGTTTCTATCTTTCTCTCCCTCTACCTTCCTCTCTGAAATCAATAAAAAAAATATTTTTAAAAACTAGCCTGCTACATTTGGTCAAATAGTTAATTAACTCACTCTTAATGCCTTGGCAGGGCCAGAATAAATTATTCCACAGGCTGTTTCCTGTATATGACTTATTCCCAGTGAAGTACAGCCAGAGAGAGGTTTACCCTGAACCTAAGAACCTATGCAAAGTCCTCTCCCCATAGGCTCTGCCCTATGATGCCTGACACTGAAGAATACGGGTAGTAAAGGTGAATGTTTTGAAACAAGAGCTAGTCTGTGGGGAAATTTTCCAGTCACCAATTAAAACTGTAAGCAGAGGATTCTTATCACTGATGCCTAGTCGAAATTCAAAGTGCTCTCCTGTAGGAAATGTATTAAATATAATCACACTATATGTTTTTTTCTCCCATAAAGTTTGAATGCACCGTTTTTAAGTGAATTTGAAAAGACAATTCAATAAAACTGGAGAAAATTATGATGCCTGATTATGATAGATCAAAAGGGCACATTCTGTTGTCACTTTTACATTTATTAAACAGCTAAAAGAAAAGACAGATAAGAAATTAATGGAATCTAAAACAAATGTAACAAGGAACAGTCATATAACCAATTAAAAGTATTTTGACATTGAGAAGCAAATGTTATAAATTTTTTCCAGATTGTACCAAAAGCAGCAATCCATCAAAAGAAACAAAAATAACGAACAGGCAGTTGAGTTGTTTAAAAAATCTGATTATGAAGAAGAGTTAACTATAATAATCACACTAAAAATGATTTAAATTTCTTACTGATTTGACATGAAATACTGACATCATTGAAGATAATGAAAAACTCATAGTATGTGACTAAATGATGACAAGCCATTTAGCGAGGCTCATTCCTTTAGAGTATTTCAGATTTGTCAATGTCCCCCCAAAACTTGAAATGCCATAAAATGGTATAACTTATTATGACAGGTTGTCCCAAATTTGATTTAAAAAAATCGCCCAAATTTACCAGATATTATTAACAGCAAGATAAAAAACTGAAAGAAAATTTTCTATCAATAGCTGAAGATAAATTTCAATCAAATTTCATACTGCTGGTAAGACTGAATTATCTCCCTATTATCTCTATAGAAAATACTATTTCATATTAAGAAGGATAATTAGAAAGTATGCAACCACAACATGTTGATTAAAATAAAGTATTAAAGCAGTGGTCCCCAACCTTTTTTGGCCATGCCCCAAACAAGCATCTCTAAAATCCTGATGCTCCCCCCTGCAACATATAATCCTTATTATTCAAAAAGTGAGCTCTTATTCACATGGAAGAAGTCTGAAAGGCGATTAACTTGGTTTAAACAAGCTTCTAAAGAACATGGCATCCATGAAAGACAAAAGTAAAAGGAAGGACAGTTGAAGTACTAAGGAAGAAATCACTAAGAAATTGTTTAAAAATATAGTATCAAGTGATATGAAAAAGTAGCAAATAAAGTTTATTATAATAGAGAACTGAAATGTATAAATATGTCACAATATATACTTATGTGCAGTATCTGAGGCCCTTAGAAACATAAGGCAAAAAATTCACTGTTAATAACTCATTCTCAAATTGCCCTCTTTAAAAATCAAATTGCCTCCCTTTCATCCCCCAAGAGGCATGTGCCCCATGTTGGGAACCATTGCATCAAAGAGATGTATCAGGAAATTCATTAATATTTTTGCATGATTTTTCTGGATTTTGTGATGTTTCTTATATTTGTTAGCTTCCTTTTTTAAAAATATATTTTATTGATTTTTTTTACAGAGAGGACGGGAGAGGGATAGAAAGTCAGAAACATCAATCAGCTGCCTCCTGTACACCCACCACTGGGAATGTGCCCACAACCAAGGTATACGCCCTTGACCAGAATTGAATCCAGGACCTTTCAATCCACAGGCTCACATTCTATCCACTGAGCCAAACCAGTTTCAGCTTGTTAGCTTCTTTAAATGCATAATTTCTTTTCTTATTCTATATGAATATGAATATTCATAACTAAACTTTGTATTTACAATTTTGAATGTTATTCTTAAAAAGGGCTATCTTAAAATTATATAACTTTCAGGTTTTATAGAATCGTACAGAATCTGTGTCCAACGATGGACTCTTACTAGTAAGCTCACATTAGTCAAACATAGTTAATGTGGCTGATTTAGCAACCCTCTCTGCCTGACCCCTTTACCCATTCCCCTCAGCACTTGTGTATAATAGGTGCTCACTGGTTTCTATGAACTCACATCCAGCCAATCCTAAACCAAGATCTGAGCCTCTCACTCAATTACCTGATACAAATGTCCATGAATAAGTTGGGTCTGGAAATAGTAGTTATCTAGAGAGATTCTGTCACCCCTGTCATGCCCAGAGAGCTCCCTGACTTCCCAGGACTGACATCCAGGAGGTGGCAGCCTTGTATCCCATAACTGAAGGAGATCCTCCTTCCAGCAAATCCTTACGGTCATCAGCAACTTGCTGGCTAACATCAAATTATCATTAAATCCGAGCCCACCTTTCACAATCCCTACAGCCTTGAATTGTACACTCTGGGTTAATGGTTTTTAATTGGAGATGGGAATGATCCACCCAAATGTGGATTTGGCCTTGCCACCAGAGTGGTCTCTTCCACTCTGACATTTCCCCAGAACATGCTGATTTGTTTCCTTTAGTTCAGAATAAGATGCAACAAAACCTGGCAACCAATCCAGGAAACCTCCTATCCTTTTAGCATATAAATTTAATGGAAGTGAGTGGGTGCAATAATCGTTTTACAGTAATACTAGAGGCCCAGTGAACAGGGTGTGGGGCTGTCCCTCAGCCCAGCCTGTACCCTCTCCAATTTGGGACTGCTGGCTCCTAACCATTTGCCTGCCTGCCCGCATGATTGTCCCTAAACACTCTGCCTGCCAGCCTGATTGATGCTTAACTGTTCCCCTGCTGGCACGATCTTCCCAAACTGCCCTCTCCTGCTGGCCTGATCACCTCCAACTGCCCTGCCCTGTTGGCCTGACTGCCCCCAACTACCTTCTCCTGTGGGGCTGAGGGGACGAGGTGGGGGGACTGAGGCTGGATGAGGTGGAGCTGAGGGGACGGGGGGGGGGGGGGGACTGAGGCTGGATGAGGTGGAGCTGAGGGGACTAGGGGACTGAGGCTGGATGAGGCAGGGCTGAGGGGACTGGGCACTACCATCTTGTGGCTGGGGTGCCACCATCTTGTGAGGACATGGCAGTCAACTAGCATATTTCCTCTTTATTAGATTGGATAGCATAAAATTCCCACATTCAGTATTGGTCTATCCAAAAGTCAAACTCTGCTGATGCATAGGGCTCCAGTAAACAAGACACCCCCCACACACACAAAAAAAAAAATAATAATTTTGATTGAGATTCAACATACTTTTCAAAATCATCAAACTTGTTCATCTGAGAGGCAAAATATGCATTAGTACCAGGCACACAGTAAACAGTAAGTACTTTCATTACTAAGAAAATTAGAACTTTTGGGACTTCCTTACATTATATTATGACTTAGTGTTCTTTCATTTTGCATTACATTTGACAAGGCCAACATCCTTTCTTCAGTGCCTCAGGCCTCAAAATTCATAATTTGACCTTGGTTTTATCTTGTGTCTTTAATCCCCTAACTGTGGTCCAGAAGATGGTAAAGGGTGTTTCCACCAAAATAATAATAATAACAATAATAATAATAATAATAGACAATGGAGAAAGTTTGAAAAATGCTCTTTATTGCAGGGCTTCTCAGAGCCTTTCACATGTGTGTTTTGTCACCAAACTGACAGACCGGTAGGTACCAAGTTGAAAAAGGAATCCAGGTCTCTGGTGCATGAGAAGGCCCCTCAGTGCAGATGACACAGCAGCCTTCCAGAAAGAGAAGTCGGTCCCAGCTACCGAACTTTCTTCTTAAATGGTCTATCCCAGGCCTCGTGGGTACCTGTCCACCAGGTGCAGCGACCTATAAAGACCCCACGCTTCCCAAGTGCTTCCTGGAGGCAGAACAAGGGCAATTTCTCGGGTGCCACACACTCACCCACATAGGACTCCAAGAGGCGGACAGATGCAGAGCATTGCCCAGATGTCTCTGACCACAGGGAACTTTTCTTTAGGAACACTGAAAACCATCTTCAGAAACACAAACGGCCCTTAAACAGTGACACACTTCCCCAAGGTTTCTGAAAATACTTGTCTATTGACTCAGTTTCCTTTTCTTAAAGATCAAAGTCTCTCTACTTTAAACAAGATTTCTCTACTTTTGGTGACTATAATGTCTTCTACTCACTCCCCAAATTTGAAAAAGCCAAATACTTTACATCTTATTTAATTCTGGCAAGGAACTCTTTTGGAAAATGGCTCAGTGGTTGAATGTCGACATATTAACCAGGAGGCTACAGTTCAACTCCCGGTCAGGGCACATGCCCGAGTTGTGGGCTTGATCCCCAGTAGGGAGCATGCAGGAGGCAACTGATCGAAGATTCCCTCATCACTGATGTTTCTATCTCTCTTGTCCTTTCCCTTCCTCTCTCTAAAACCAATAAAAACATTTTTTTTTTCAAAGTGATCTCAGGATATGCCTAATCTGAGGAAACAACACAAATGAGGAAAGTCCCATCTACCAGGTATTTCCTAAGAAGTCACACCACGAAATACCTGAGTTATGGCAGGACTGCCACCAGCCCACTTGATTCCCAGATAAAGCCTCATCTTTAATATTGAGCTGTTGTTTCAGTAATTGTAATAACTTGCAGTTGTGATAACTGAGCACGTCACTTAACTTCTCTAAGCTTGAGTTTCCCCATCTGTAAAAGAGAATTATCATGAAGTTTAAATGAGAAGATGAATATAAAGTTTCTGGAACAAAGAAGGCCATTTTTAATTCTCAATTTCTTTCCTGGGTTATAGCCACTTAACTTTCTGTCTTTCTAAGTCTCTTTTAAGTTTGTTTATTCTAGATCTCCTAAGACTCCCTGTTCTCCATAGGGACAGCCTCTTGCAGCTGTCTGCTTTTCCCAAATAATATTTTATTAGTTTTCATAATTTCCCCTACTTCAATTCTTTTCATTCTGACCCCACTTAGTCACTGAAAATTAGAATCATTTCATAATTTGTGCACTACTTTTTTGGCAATAACATGTACATTTCTAACTACAGATTCCAATGCTTCACAAATTACATCCTTTTATTTCAACCAGGAACAAAGTTAATCCTATTATTCCTTTGGACTGAACTCAGCCTCTTTAAATATGAATTGTTCATTGGGTTATGATCCATAAGGAAGTGAAAACAGTCTCAGAACATAGTCTTCTAATACTGCGGTCAGCATCACTAGGTGTGATGATTCTCTTGCAAGTTGCATAAAGGAGAGAATTTCACCTCACCCAGATTGCTGCATGTCCTCAATACATTTCTGCTCTTTTTCCTATCTGGTTTATTAAAGAAAATTGCCCTTTGAAATTTGGCTTTCTTGGTTTTTATGAATGACCATTCAACTATTTTTTAACTTTCAAGCCATTAAATATTCTCTTGTTCAGTGGGCAATTATCCTTGTGGCACAGAATTCCAACTTTGGTAAAAGTGTGCCTTGAGAGTTTTTTGGGGAATCCCCCTCCCACACAGTCAGCACCTGTGGTTTAGGAGGGATCAATTCCACACCCAGCAACAGGGATAGGTCCAGATCACCCTCAGCCAATGGCCATCTCATATTTCCTGGTTATGGTACTTGGTTCAGGAATGGGCATGTGATCCAATCAAAGTTGGTGGAAAACAATGAGACTCACTGAGACAAAGGGAGGCAGTCCCCCACCCCCACTAGATTGAACTGTAGACACACCACCTATGGTGGCCAGAGATGCACAATGAGTAAGAAAACAAAGATGGTGAGGAGCTAAGAGTGAGCAACAGTCCTGAGTCTGAAAACTAGGATTGCCTCTGGATTTAGCCATGAGCCAATAAATCCCTTTTTTCCCTTGCAGATCTGAGTTGAATTCTTGTCATTTACAAACGAAAGACTGCAACTGATACACTTCATAATTGGTCACACTACAAAGTTTGTAATATTAGCTTTTCACAACAACTTTTCCAAGTGAAGCAGAGCAAGAACATTCATCATTTAAAGTAAAAGAAGCTAACCTCCAGAGAGATTATGCAGCATGGCCAGGGTTATATAACTAGGAAGTTACACACCTCCAGCTCAAACCTGGTTCTTCTGAGTGCCTGCTCTGTCATCATTTTTACTTTTCTACAAATATTATAGAAACTTCCAATGCGCTGTTTCTACTTGTCTCACATTGTCAGTGCTTCATCCAAGTGCTCACCTGTTAGTAATTAAGAGAATTACAGGCATTGTTAGGTTCCAAGGGGAACAATAGGGAAATGATCACTGTCTGTAAGTTTCGCCTTGAAAAATGCAGTTTTTAAGTGGCAGCACATATTATACCACACAAATTCTATCATTAAAGATCAAAACGTTATCTCCTTCTACCCTCTTTCCTCTGGTTTTGGAGTGAGCAGCAGACCAGGTATAAACACAAACCTACAAAATCAGGAAATCAGAGAGCCTTGGTGGGCCTTCTCTAAAGAGACAGTGAACCCTAGCTGGTTTTGCTCAGTGGATAGAGCGTCGACCTGAGGACTGAAGGGTCCCAGGTTCGATTCCAGTCGAGGCAGCCAATCAATGATTCTCTCTCATCGTTGATGTTTCTCTCTCCCTTCCTCTCTGAAATCAATAAAAATATTTTTAAAACAAAAAGACAGTAATATACTAGCTCTCTAATCAAAAAGGAATTATTTATTCTTAAATATCTTGGCCTTTGCATTTCCAGTGTCTTTGATGCTATCTTCGACAACAGCTTATATATTATTTTCCTGCATGTTTCTATACCTTCTGGCTGAAAGATAAATAGATACCAGAGCAAGTGCCTTCTTTGGATGATATTATATACACTAATCAATCTCAATTCTTCTGAGCCACAATTATAGAAGCAATTCTAAGATAACATCATCTAATGCCTGACTTGAAATTTTGTCTATAAAACAAAAACAAATAATAAGCAACCAAAAGAGATAGACAGCAACCTTCCTTGAGACCAGGGTAAAAAAAAAAACAAAAAAAACACCTAGTTTCTGTTTTCTCAACTTCCTAACTTCCCAACATATCAGTTAATTATATTGTGTTTATTACTACTGAGAGAAATCTGAATTTTCCTATGCTTTTGTATAAATGGTCAAACATTCAAATAATCATATTCAGTGTAGTCATCTCTCTCAAACCTTCATTTGTAAAGTTATTTTTATTAAGGAATTCATGTTATGAAAAATGAAACTTTGTTGAATCATAAAGTTGTTCTCTCAAAGCCAAGGTTTTTATAATTATCCTATATAATAAAAGGCTAATATGAAAATTGTCCCCTCAACTGGGAGTTGGACCAGGGGGTGGGGTGGGCTGGCCAACTTCCTGTATCCCCTCTCCCCAGCTGGCCAGGCCTGATCAGCCCCAATTGGGGTGGGCCGGCCAGACCTCAGCCATGCATTAATTCATGCACTGGGCCTCTAGTATCATAATAAATCATGAATTACTAGAATGTTTTCTTTGTGAATATAAAAATAGGAACACAATAAAGATATTAGAAAATCTTTAGTCTTCATTTCATATTTACTTTCCAAAACTATGCCCAATCCTGAATATGCATGTCTGTTTAGTTGTGTTTTTTTTAATCCCCTATGACAATAAAAAAATGGAAAACAATAAGATCACTTTAATAGCAATTTGGAAGCAATTCCTATTCAGACACTTTTTACAGCTGTGTTTCTCAAGTCTTAGTTAAAATACTTTTCTGAAGATACACTGTGATTTGCCATTCTAACTGATGAATATTTTTATATCTCTGTACAGTTGCTTTCTGTCAACACTTTACTATGTAGAGAAAATAGACACCAAAACAGCAAGGAAAAACTTAAGCAGATATCAGCAGGGGAGCTGTGTAAAGAAATGTTCCAGTACCAGAAAAATGCATTATTATTGTCGGCACTTAAGAATGACTGCTCAGTTAGTAAACTGTATTGTTTTGAAGGATGGCAATTTAAGGAAATAATTTTTTACAAAGACATCCAAGAATGAAATGTTCAGTTGGGAGTTTGTTATTATGATTTAACCAATAGAAGAAGAAAAAAAAGATCCTAAAATAATGAATTTTGAAAGAAAAAGAAGAAGAAAAAAATAAAATACTGATTTTTAAATATATTTTATTGATTTTTTACAGAGAGGAAGGGAAAGGGATAGAAAGTCAGAAACATTGATGTTAGAGAAACATCGATCAGCTGCCTCTTGCTCACCCCCTACGGGGGATGTGCCTGCAGCCAAGGTACATGCCCTTGACTGGAATCGAACCTAGGACCTTTCAGTACACAGGCTGATGCTTTATCCACTGAGCCAAATCGGTTTTGACATGAATATTTTTAATACCATATAACTGATAGTCTAAATACAAATTAATTCTGGTAAAAAGTCAAGCATCATAAATTATCTCTGTAAGAAGCTTTAAAATGTCTTAATTCATTCCAAAAGCACTTATAAATCTATAATTACCCATAATAATAAAAGCATAATATGCTAGTTAGACCAGATGTCCTTCCAGGCAACCTTGTGGAGGAAGCTGGGGCTGCGAGGGAAACCTGGGTCTTGGGTGCCTGCTGCAGGGAAGGCAGTGCTGGCAGCTGGGGGAAGAAGGCCTACTCTTGCACAAATTTCATGTATTGGGCCTCTAGTTTATTACAACAACTATCTTAACAGGGTGGGACAGGATACTAGAGTTTAAATCCCAGATCTACTTCCAAATGTTTCTTTGATGAATAGAGAAATTGACTATGAAGTCAGAGCCAAGTTCAAATTCCAGTTCCACACTGACTAGCCATGTGACCCTGAGCAAGTTACTCAGTCTTCCTGATCTCAGCAACTATAAAATGGAAATATAATCTACACAGGCTGTAAAATTAAACTACACACATACACATGTCATGTAACCATATGTAAAACAAATAGTATAGTGTTGATGTTATCTTTCAGCCTTTCCCTTCTTATCTGTAACATTGATGCCTCTTTCTGCATCTTTAACATAATAAATCTATCTTGAAAGTCCCTTCAAGTTCTCTAAGTATGAATCTGGAAAACATACTATATAATACCCCTTCTCTCAAGTAGTGAGTGTTACACATGTACCATTTCCAAGTATTTATACATATAAGTATAAATGTTTTCAAAAACATCTTTGATCTGTAACATTTTATAACACATTCAAAATCTATAACAACCCGGAGGCAAGCTGTGTTTTGTACTTAAGAAATTTTTAATTTTACAAAGGTAACAATGTGCATATTTCATACTAGGGGCTCAGTGCACAAATTCATGCACCTTGATAGGAACTGTGGGCTGCGAGGCTGTGGTGGGCACAGGGCAGGTCTCAGCCCATCCTCTGAGCCCCTACCTGGCCCTTCCTACCATGGCCCCCAGTCCCCAGTCTGCCAGCAGCCCTGCTCCCACTGCCACCACTCCCATATGCTGTTGACGCTGGCCCCACCTGCACCCGCTGACAGTGCAGTGATTGGAAACAACACTAGCAGCAGATGGGAGCAGCAGCCACTGCCCTGATTACCCTTCAGGAGCAGCAGGAGGTGGAGAAGCCCTCAGGGGCAATCGGGGCCAGCAGCCGCCCCTTGCACTTGCTGACAATGCCGAGTGGGTGCCAGCAGTAGGTGCAAGCAGCGGCTCTGGCACCGGCAGCAGGTGTGAGCGGGGCTGTCACCAGCAGCAGGTGCAAGTGGGGCCTGTGCCAGCAGCAGATGAGAGTACTGGCATGAGGAGCAAAGAATTTTCAGTAACCATAAGAGGCTCACCCCAATGACATCAACTAATTCCCCACCTTGGTCTAGGATCCTCCCTTACCTGCTCTATCATTCTGCCTCAGCCGATCCCTGCCATGTTCTGCATGTACCCCCTGGTGGCCAGCATACATCATAGTGACCAATTGTTCAGTTGTTGTGCCATTCAGTCTATTTGCACATTAGGGTTTTATAGAGAGAGAATATTACATAACACTCCCTGCAGGATCAAGGACAGTGTCTTATAACCAAACTTACTGATATCTATGTAGCAAATGCTAATCACAGTAACTGGGATAAATACTAAACAGTTTAATGCAGTGTAATAGGCACAACTCTCAAGATATCCCCATGATTCCCATTCTCCAGTTAGTCCATCTGATTCTAATCTAGGTACTGCATGAAGAGACTTTGCAGATGGAATTAAGGTTACTAATCAGCTGATTTTAAAATAGGGAGATTATCCTAGATTATTTGAGTAGACCCAATGTAATCACATGGGTCCTTAAAAGCAGAAGAGGAAGGCAGAAGATTCCATAGGCGAGAGACAGGGAATGAGGAAGGCAGAGAAAAGATGAGGCAGCAGGGAGGAGTCAGAGACATTCAAATCCTGACTGGCCACTGCTGCTTTTGAAGGAGACAGGGATTCACTGGCTAAGGATTATGGGTGGCTTCCAGAATAACCCATGCCCAACAGCCAGCAGGAAGTGAGGACCTCAGTCCTATAATCTCAAGGAACTGAATTTTGCCAACAACTTAAATAAGAAGTAGATTCTTCTCCAAAAGAGCCTCTGGGAAGGAGCTCAGCCTGTTGACACCTGGGCTGAGGCCTATGTAATTCTGAGGGCCCACCTGAGCCGGACTTCTGACACCTGGAAGCTTGAGACAATCAAGTGGTATTGTTTTAAAAGCCGTGAAATTTAGGGTACTTTGTTATGATTGCTCAAATATAATATGTATATGTTCAAGTGAGGCTTTTAATTCCAAATGAGTTGCTGGAAACTTACAAAACCTGTGTTTTCAGAGCTTTGGGGAGTTTCAGAATTGCCCAGAAGGGATTCAGAACAGTTTATTTCTGTTACTTAAGTTTGTTCAGTGAGATTACCAAGTTAATAAACACTAATAAGGCTTTGAAACTTTCGCTAAACACCTTGTTACACGTGCTTTAAAAAAAAACAAAAACCCTCTAATAGTAATCTCAGTGTCTAACTCCCTTTTAATCCTAAAGGTTTCAAAGCTAGCCAGTGCCTCTAAGAGAGTTGACCTCCTAGCAACTATTTAAAGGAAAGTGCCCCTGTGAGCTAATAATAGCCAAACACTTACCGAGCACTTCGATACCCAGGCATCGTTCTGGGTGCTTCATATACATAAACCCATTTAACCTGCCAACCACCTTATGAGAAAAGTACTGCTACCTTCCCTATTTTACAGGTTGGAGAAACTGACTTGCCCAGGGTCACACAGCTAGCAACTGGCATAGTTTCTAAACCTGGGCAGTCTACCTATGAAGTCTATGTTGCTAACCACTTCAGTTGGTGCCCCCCTGTTGGTACAGGTACCATTTAATCAAACATCTACAACTGGCACAACAAATACAAAATACTTGCTACCTTGGAATGTATAGGCTAAATTTTTTCCTCTCTACAAATTTCTGCATTGATCCTCAAATGCCAATAATATTTCTTTTGGGAAGTACAGTACATGAGCCAGCCAACCAGCAAAATCTGCAATCGAACACTGGTGGGTTTTGCTCAATCATTAGAGCATCAGCCCTCAGACAGAAAGGTCAAGGGTTCGATTCTGGGTCAAGGACATGTACCTTGATCGCAGGCTCTCCAGCCCCAGTGGGAGCAGGTGCAGGAGGCAACAATTCAATGTGTCTCTCTCATGTCAATATTTCTCTCCCTCTCCCCTCTCCCTACTTCCCTCTCTTTCACTCTCTAAAACTTACGGAATAAATATTCTTGGGGGATGATTATAAAATAAAATCTACTATCCCTGATTTCCTGTTGTACAGCCTTGTCTCTTCTATTATATTGGAAAGTCATGATAACTATTGATTCTAAAATCCCAAATAACATGGTATCATGGACATACTCCTATTATTGCAAAATAAACTCACAGTGACTGACTGAGAGGCTCACCCACAATTTTCCAGCTCTAGAATACAACACCTCAGGTCAGAGCAAGTCACACAGGGCCCAACCTAATTTGCAATAGCTAGGCATGTTTAGAAAAACAACAGCAACAAAACAAGTCATATTTATTGATAGGATTTATCCAGAAGACATTATCTTTATTATAAGTAAGAACAGTTATTAATTACTGAACGTTAAACAAAACAAGTTCCTATGTAAGAGGATGGGTGGCTTATAGGTACAGGGTTGGGAGCTACGTATATCATGATCATATGAAGATACTTGCAGGAGGTGAATGCCAGAGGGGGAAAAAAAAACACTAGCTCAGTAGTTTCTAAACTTGAACGAGATCAGAACCACCCAGAGGGCTTGTTAAAACACACTTTCCTGGGTCCCACCCCATTGGAAGTTCTGATTTCATAGCTCTGGGTGAGAAACTTGAATGTTTGTTTCTAAGTTCCCAGGTTAGATCAAGGCTATTGGTCCAGAAATCACGCTGGAAATGACATACTAACCCAGCTAATGGTGGTTCATAAAACTTCCCAGTTTAGCGAAAACCAGTTGGCTCAGTGGATAGAGCGTCAGCCTGAAAGGTCCTGGGTTCCATTCCGGTCAAGGGCATATACCTTGGCTTCGAGCACATCCCCAGTAGGGGGTGTGCAAAAGGCAGCTGATCGATATTTCTGACTTTCTATCCCTCTCCCTTCCTCTCTGTAAAAAATCAATTAAAATATTTTTTTAAAAAAAAAACTTTCCAGTTTATTGTAATATCCAGTCAGAGTTGAGGTCACTGGGCTAGGAAAACTGTTAATGAGGAAGAGCTTAATGTAGAAACCAACTTTATATGACTAACCTATCACAAAAGGTAAGATGCCCTTGGGAGGATGCGTTTGCAGGCTAGTTTATGGACATCAAAGGAGAGCCCTTCTGGACACTATCCAGTAGCAATCAATGGGAGACGTGGGGGAAAATCCTAAGCCTCTCCATCCAGGCACTGTGATTCCCACGATCATTTTTGAAGAGGGAGGAATGAATCCACATCTGTTATTTCTCTGAATTCCTCTGGAATTCATATCCATAGCCATGTGTTACCAGTTAACTAAGCGGCCTTTTAAAAACCACTGCCAGAGGTCTGTTTCAAAGCCACTTCACCACTTTGGCTTTGAAGGATATCTATTCACATAAAATTTTAATTAGGGAGTTCGTGTGATTGTGCACTTTAAATGCAAGGTGCCTAGCAAAGTGAGAAGTGGGATTTTCTGTGACCTCTATTAAGCTTTGTTGTCAGTTACAATCTGAGCCACAAGCTTTATAAAATGAATTAAGGTGGGACCAAAATGGGAAAAAAAAATTTAAAGCTATGAATTAGATTCACATCAAATCAGATCCCGAGAGACAGAAAGTAATGGGGGGAGGGGATAACTCAAGGGACAACAGGATACCTGATCTACACAGATAAAGTTTGGCTGAAGAATGATAATCAACCATTTTCACTGTGGAATTGAACTGAATGAATACAAAACTATTCGAATAATTTTTAAAAGATTTTTAGTATGTTGTTTATTTTAGAAAACACAGAAACATTCATTACTAAAACTGTTTGATTTTTTTCTTTTCCTAAATGCTTGATTGTTCTGAATTCCCAGTGAGGTCTGGTGTAAATCTGGGTTCACAGGCTCCAAGCATCCTTTCAGTAGAGCTAGTTCTGTGCATATCATGCATTTGGTGCAGTGAAATGTAAGAGACATCACAGTGCTCAAAAGCCTTCCCTGTCTTCCTAGCTGGCCTGCAATACCTACCTTTTAGAGTCAGTCCATTGTGTCACCCCAAAGAGGCAGGAATACCTCTAAAAATGACATGCATGGACTAAGGAGGGGACGAGACCCAGCCAACACATCATCCTGGAATAGTTTTATTAGAGAACAGGTGATGGACAGGACCAAGGGAGCTGTAAATTCTGTTCACCTCACTGTAAATAGAGCATTAAGTACATGAGACCCTTCCAGACCTACCCTCCAATCCCAGTTGACTTCACATCGCCTTTTACCCACTGTGATTCCTACTTTTCTTGCAATTTCAATAGTCCCAGTGCAAAGCAAGCAAGAGGTGACTAAAGGGCAAATGGTTCTAAATGAGAGAAGACAAGACTGGACTTGCCTATTTGAACTGATTTGGGGTTTTCCTTATCTTGTTCCTACCCCCCTACATGCCCTGCCCGCTGCCATCAGTGCACCACCTTCAAATCTGCACAGGCAACCCCACCTGTTGACAGCTTTCATGTTTAAGTCCCTAGCAGTCCTCCCCAGCCACCACTGTGAAATAGGAGTAAACGAGGATCATAACCGAAAGAAATTGTTTTCATTGTTATTGGAGTAAGAAGATAAGAGGAAGAGGATCTGTAAAATACAGTCAAATTTAGGAATAGAATCATCTCAGATCTGAAAACTATACACCAGAATCCATTCCAAGAAACAGGTTATAAAAGATAGGTTCTTTCTTCCTAATTATGTTGCACATCCTGACACAACCAACCACAGTCCATGAGGAACATTTGCTTCTTTGTGGAGTGTGTGTGTGTGTGTGTGTGTGGTTTGTTTTTCTCAAGTCATCTGTTGTAAAAGTATCAATGAGTGCCTGGCCAGTTTTTCTCAGTGGTTAGAGCATCAGCCTGCAGAGCAGAGGGTTATGAGTTCAATTCCCATGTAGCAGGTTTGATCCCTGTCTCTCTCACATTGATATTTCTCTCCCCACTCCTCCCTTCCTTCCACTTTGTCTACAAATCAATGCAAAAAATATCTTCTAGTGAAGACTTAAAAAAAAGAATCAAGAATGAATAAAAATTTTTCAATATATATGCTTTCTTTTGGGCCGTTTAATTACCCACTTCTTAACGAAAATGAGAAAAGCTGTAGGATAAGACTTGGCTTACATTGCTCAAATAATATAATTAAATGTCTTTTTAAAAAATATATTTTATTGATTTTTTTACAGAGAGAGGGAAAGAGAGTTAGAACCATCAATGAAAGACAAACATCAATCAGCTACCTCCTGCACACCCCCACTGGGCATGTGCCCACAACCAAGTACATGCCCTTGACCGGAATTGAACCTGGGACCTTTCATTCCACAGGCCAATGCTCTATCCACTGAGCCAAACCAGTCAGTGCTAATTCAATGTCTTTATTGAGCCTTTTTCATTCTGAGAAATGCTTCACAATAAAATAGAATACCAGATGCTGACCTCTGGAAAGGTCAGTGTGGCCTCAGGACAAGTGTGACCAGGCCAGCCATATGTTTGGTTTTATTAATATATCTGTCCTAAAGAGTCAAATTTTATGTCTGTGTGACCCCATGAAGGAACTGAAAATTGTTTTTTACCCTTCATAATCTTGACAAAATAGGAACTGGCTGTGCTTTTCATTTTTAATCATTCCATATTGTTTATCTGTCTTCTGTAGAAGTTACAACCCAAACATTGAACTCTTGACTAATTTGGTTAAAATCTTGTTTACTGAACATTCAAAATGAATATTATGTAATGACACTTTCCTTTGCATTCCAATCTAAAAATGCATATTATTGGATCTATTCTGCAAATGGACTTCAGCTTAGATAAACTTATTTAATTTGTCTTCAGTTTAAAACATAACAAATAAATAAATAAACAAAAAACTCTACCTGTTCCACAGCCCTAAAATTGCTTCATGATTAAAAAATCTTTAAAGAGTATATTCAATTTTTCATCTTCCAGTTCCTAAGAAACACAACCACAAGATAACATATAAACCGAAACTATGAAATAAAAACATTCTAAAAAAAAAAAAAGAAAAAAGAAACTGTATTAAATCATCTGGGCTCTCATAGTGTAAAGAAATTAGCTAATTGCCACGTGTGTTTAATACAGATGCCCAAAAGCACTTTGTATATATCTCATTTCTTTTATGCTATTATTTTATCCTTTGTATCTCCTGTAATTTTAAATTCTCATTGTGATAAGAAGAAAAATGCCCAACGGAGTTTTTGCTAGTATCTCAAAAGAAATTCTGTTGCATGCTCTGATACATATGGTCACATGTATTTCTTCTTCAGGAACAGAACAGAAGATTTTAGGGCTCAGATTTCTCCAAAGGAAGTAAGGTGGTTTGGCCAGAATGGACAAGAATACTGAAAGTCAAGATATTACAAAGGTCAGAAACCAAGGTGGGGGCTAGCCACAGAACAATGATTTAAAGGAGGGATGGGAAAGAATCACTGAAATAGAAGCCTTGAAAAGCCAACTTTTATGTTTACATCTAAAGATATGTGCTCAGCTTTTAGAGGCCAGGCCCAAACATTTAATCACTTTCTCCTTTTTTTGTTGCTTCACTCTTCTCTGCCTGACAGCCTCCATCTTCATCCAGTCATCTCCTCTGTCTCCTGGCTAATTCCAGCCCCTGGTTTTCAATTCAATATGACTGTCCAGCAATTTCCCACCTACTCTGTGCTAAGGCTACAGCAGGGAAAGAAAGGAAATCTCTACCCTCAAGGAACTGAAATTCTAGTGGGAGGGGAAAAAAACAATAAACAAGGGGAATAATTAAAATACAGGATATTAGTGGATCATATGAAGACGCTAGTAGTCAATTTTTTTTGCCCTGCAAAAATGACAACATCATACTGTTGCCAGAAAAGGCAGCTGGCCCTGAGTGGGTCTGCCTAGGGCCAGCCTGCAGTGTGTAGGAAAGATTTCACAGCATGAGTCCCAGTGATTCTGAGAGGATGTTTATTAAAGCTGGGGACAGTGGAACAAGGAAAGGCCTAGGACAGAAGAAACTACAGGAGACAGTCCAGGCAGGGCTGCTTCAGCTCCTAAAAATGTGATAGGAAAGAAATGAGCCTAGCAGGGCTGCTTCGGCTCACTGAGACATCAGAGAGCGCAGGTTCAGGGGGTGAGCCCAGGATGAGCTGCTACTGCTCATTGCTTCCTTGGTTGCAAGTCTCCGGGGATCCCTTGGCATTTAGGGGATACGTGCCTGTGGGGGAGGAAGAGAGGGGAAGGAAAGGCACAGGTGTGCTCAAGCCCAGGAGGAGGAATGCATGCTGGGATCTTGGTTTTGAGGGTTTTTATCCCTCTGTTGCAGGCCACATTCTCAGGGGAGGTCTTAGGGGAGGGTTTCAGCAGAATATTCATGTTTCCCAGGTGTGTCCTTTCAGGCCTTGGTCTGGCCCTGGTGTTGGTCACTGGGTTTTGCTGCTTTTCTGGGAGGTGACCTTCTGTACCGGCTGTAAATTGCTCAGCAAGTTTGTTCAGCTATCAGTCTCAGTTTCCCCACTCTACTTGCCAAGGAATTTCCCTAGCTTCTTACTATCCTGCCTCAATATGAGTCAAACTACATATTAAATGGTGATGAATAATGGTTTTTAAATAAAGCAGGGCAGAACAGGTAGTAGAATTAATGGGGGAGCAAGGGCAGAGAGGATGATGACTCAAAATAGGGCAACCTGTCTCCAGGTAGTGTAATTATGCCAAGTATTTACATTAAGCAGGAATATAAGATGCAGATCATATTAATACAGTCTTACACACCCTATAAAATTAGGTTAAAAATACATGTGGTGTAAAACATTTAATTATATATGTCTAGACCATTAATTTTTAAAAATATATTTTTATTGATTTCAGAGAGGAAGGGAGAGAGAGACAAAAACATCAATGATGAGCCCTGACGGGTTTGGCTCAGTGGATGGAGTATCGGCCTGTGGACTCAAAGGGTCCCAGGTTCAATTCCAGTCAAGGGCATGTATCTTGGTTGCGGGCACATTCCCAGTGGGGGGGTGTGCAGGAGGCAGCTAATCGATGTTTCTCTCTCATCGATGTTTCTTACTCTATCCCTCTCCCTTCCTCTCTGTAAAAAAAAAAATCAATAAAATATATATATTGGGGATCGAGCCTGCAACCCAGACATGTGCCCTTTACTGGAATTCAACCTGGGACCATTCAATCCTTAGGCTGATGCTCTATCCATTGAGCCAAATTAGCTAGGGCTAGGCCATTAATTAAAAAAGAAAAGAAACAAACTCTATTTTAATGAGCTTAGTAAAAATACAATTTGTGTTACTTTTTTTCTGATTACTAAAATATATTACAAATATATTTTCCACTGATCTGAATAAAAAAATAGGTATACTTGTAATTCATTCACACCGGATGGCTATTGTTGCGCTGTTGTCAAGATTTATGTTACATTTTAAATATATACATTATTAAAGAAGAAATAACTCCCATTATTGGATCATCCAAATAGTCACTTTCCATCTAACAGCATGCTTTTTCATATTTAAATTATTAGTAAACTACAAAAATGTGGGGAGAGAGGAGAATTACAAAAGGTGCCTGTTGAGACAGCTTAATGACAAATAAACAAATGAATGGCTTAAACATTAACACAGCAAGAATGATATTACCACAAATTTGTACATAAATTCCATAAAAATTAGGATACTAGTAAGATTATTAATTTAACATTGAACATGGACTGAAATGACTGACCTAGCTCAGTAATCTAACCACTCTACAGCGGTTCTCAACCTGTGGGGTCATCTAAGACCATCGGAAAATACAGATATTTACATTATGATTCATAACAGTAGCAAAATTACAGTTATGAAGTAACAACGAAAATAATTTTATGGTTGGGCGTCACCACAACATGAGGAACTGTATTGAAGGGTCGCGGCATTAGGACGGTTGAGAACCACTGCCCTAGATCGACATTTCTGTCCTTCCGGCCTCAGATTTTCTTCCTGAGCTGTTGCATAGCTAGCTGATTTCAGCAAAGCTGCTGGCCACTGCTGTTCAGCTCACCAACACTTGCCCATGTTGAGAAGTGGGATACAAATGCTTTTTTTTTAAAAAAAAAGTGGATAACCAAAAGTCCTGTAAGGCTTATGAGACACTAGACTTACCCAAAGGGAAGAGATTAAATCCAGTGATTTAACAAAAGCCACTTGTGAACCTAACATTCTGTTATTCCAAACCCCAAATTCCAGGTAGACAGACAAATGGCAATTTCCAAAATTATATGGTACTTACTGAATAATCCCAGTACCCTAAACTTCACAGAAATCAACTCCCAAATCAAAGCATTCCAAAGGCATTATTAAGAATAACAGACACAGCCAATCCTCTTGAGTCGTTGAGCAAAAGGTAGCTTTCTCTTAAGAAGGAAATTTCAATACTAAAAGCATTATTTTCACAAATTTTTGTTATTCATAGAAACTTAGGTCACACGTATTTTTATGCAAAATAGTGGAGTACATCATGCCCTCCATATTACATTCTCAAACTTGTTCTGACTTTGATTTCAAATGGATATCCATTTCCTGTGACTTGCCAGACTTTATACTTACAATAGGTATTATATTAATAGATATCATAGATATCATACTAATAGAGATAACAGATATATTAATAGATATACTAGTTTTAAATGTAATATTTAACTGATATAGGAAGATGAAGTAAAATGCAATAAGAAAACAAAACTTGACAGAAGGATAAGAAGGTAAGTTCAATGGTTATTAGACAAAAGTGAGTGCAGCTCAACAAAGACTTACTGGTTTAGCACGACATCAAGAATAAATGATGTTCCAAAGGCATCGACCTGGAAGCTTGCCTGGTCAACATGAGTCAACTGCAGTATCAAAAAGATAAAAGGTGTTTATTATTCAGCATAGCAATAGGACGATAAACATTTCTTATGATCACTTAAAAACTGTATGGCATCATTAATTTAGAAAAACAATTCAACATGGACATTCAAAAAATATACAATGAAATGTGCATCTTCTAACAAGCCAAGCTTTCACTAGTCTGAAGTAAAGTACCAGCTAACCAAGGAGGGCCAGTGCCCTACCTTTCCGTCTTATCTCAAGTAGCTACGCATTTTATTTCCAAGAAGACTGAACTTTCTTCAGCTTATTCTACATTAAATGGCTGGCTCCTTTAAAATTAAGCCTTGTACATTAAAAAATAGAGCCAAATATGTTCAAGAATAAGATAATATGGTGAATATGATCTAAAAATACTTTTCATCCTGTCACAAATACAAACTTTAAAAATAATTCAGTTCTAATTATCCAGGGGGGAAATATTATCCAGATAAATGATAAAATTCTTTCCATTCTAATTATCCAAACATAATTTCATAGAGGTTTCCCTATCTTCCTAAGAGCAAAACTGAACCTCTGCACATCTACTGCAAATATTGACTATCAAAATTTTCTTGGAAAAAATGAAATCACTAGAAATAGTGAAACCACACCATTCTTGGAACTCCCAGAGAAAATCACAAAGGATTCTAACCTAAACAATATAGAGACTTACCAAGAACATAATATTATATTAACATGTTGAATAATCATGTGCATTAACTGAAAAAAAGGGAGGAAGCAAAACTGATCCTTCTGTTTGACTCCCCAATACTAAGAATACCTATATCTTAGTAGGGCTGTGAATTTTTGAATTTTTTATTTGTATGCTTCTATATACCCAAAATTCCTAAAATAAAGATGTATAATTCATGCCGTGAGAAAATGCAAAGGCTATTTTAGAGATAAAAACCATCTCAGCAACTGTACTCATGTAGCACATGAAACAAATGGTGAACCAGTCCATCTTAGAAAGGGACACCCCAGGATTCTGTGGGGCACACAGGGCACCTGAACCACCCCGGGGATTGTCACACACAGAAAGCTATGACATTAGGTGCAAGAAGAGTACTTAAAAGCTTTTAAGAAATAAATGATAACTTTTCTATTTCAAATTATTTCAAAGAAGTGGGGGTGGAACAATGCAATAGATCAAATTCAAACATATTCCAATCCTCATGAGACCCCAAGGATGAATTATCTGGTTATCTTTCAGCCTCATTAACTTCATTACCCCTTCATTCTTCCCAATAACACTGAGTTATCATCGAACTCTCACTTCTTTTTTATTTTTATGGCCATTCTTAGAGCCATACCGTATTCTTTATTTCCACATCTGCCATAGATCATATCTTCCTCGCTCTTTTAAAAATTTAACTCCTTACCAAAATCCCAAATGTAAACCCCAGATTTACTACTATATCAAATACAAATCTTCTCTCCCTGGATATCAAGATCTTCCACAATCACCTCCCCCATCCCAGATATAAAGACACCCAAGTTCCCAAGAATCCACCCACACCCCCTTCAATACCACCCACACCCCCTTCACACTGTCCTCTTTTCTGCCCTTTAATTCCACCAGCGAGGTATGTTCCAACTTTCTTTGTGACTTTCACTCATCACATCAGCTGAGTGCTTTTCTGAACCAGGCCCTGAGGTAGTGATCTCTACCAATGTCATTTCCCCAAAATGGCCCTATCCATCCTTCAAGACTTAGATCAAGTTCCTCCTTGTATTAGTCTGCCAATGGCTACCACAACAGAGGACCATAGACTAGGAGGCTTACACAACAGTACTTTCTCAAGAGTTCTGGAGGCTATGATAACCTAGTTATTAATTAACAGAAAAGGAGGAAAAGGAAGACTAGGTATAGGTATGCCATTTGTACAGCTTTGTCAAAAAGCTGCATTTAACACTCTCCAAATCTGTTCCCCACTGATCGGTGGGGGTAGGGCCTGGACAAAGGCAGCTTAGCTGCATGCCCAGTAAGGTCTGCGTGATGCGAGAAGGTGCCTACCTATCTGTTCATCAAAACACCTGAAAGCCAGTCAGTGGCCAAGATGGGTGTGATCACTGGGTGTGAAGAGTGCAAAACCTGAGTATTTAAACTTCCAAATAACGGAAGTTCACTTTGTCACGACCCACACGTTGAGAGCCACTAGCAGGGCCACCTAAGACTATCAGAAAACACAGATATTTACATTAGGGTTCATAACAGTAGCACAATTACAGTTATGAAAATAATTTTATGGTTGGGGGTCACCACAATATGAGCAACTGCATTAAAGGGTCATGGCATTAGGAAGGTTGAGAACCACTGCTTTAAGGGAACCTGAGAAATGTAACACTAAGCAAATAAAGTCTGTTTCCCATGCATTTTCTAAGGGATCACAAAAACCTCACTCCCACGACTGATTGGGAAGTTTAATTCTCTGGTAACAGCTAGAAGTCCAAGATCAAAGTGTTGTCCTGAGGGCCCTCTCCTTGGCTTGCAGACAGCCACCTTCCAACTGTATCCTCACATGACCTTTTCTCTATGTGTGTGTGCTCCCGGCATATCTTCTCTCTCTCTCTCTCTCTCTCTCTCTCTCTCTCTCTCTCTCTCTCTCTCTCTCTCTCTCTGTCTCTGTCTCTCTCTCTTTCTGTCTGTGTGCATGTCTTTTATTGAAAGGGCACCAGTCACATTGGATTAGGGCCCACACTTGTGACCTGAAGAAAAGGCTGAATTGCCAAGAAATGCTGTAAGCCTCTAGAAATTGGAAAAAGCAAGGAATGCTTCTCTCCTAGAGCCTCTGGAAGGCGCACAGCCCTGCCAAGACTTTCATCTTAGCCTTTAAGATCCATTTTGGGCTTTTGATCTCCAGACCTTTAAGACAATTATTTTTTTGTTGGTTTATTGAGAGCATGTTTAACTGCTACTTGCTCTTAAATACCTCTTTCAAAGCTCTATCTCCATATACAGTCACCTTAGAGGTTAGGGCTTTGACATAAACATTTTGAAAGAGACACAGTTCAGCCCAAAGACAAAATCATCCCAATGTCTTCCCGCCTCCTTCTCCCCTCCTCCTCACTGCCGTTCAGTTTGATATCAGGGCCTCAGTGCTGACCAGCATCAGGTATTCAATAAGTATTTGCTGACTAATTGATTTATCAATCACCTGAATAGACAAATGAACAACAATTGAACAGCTATAAATTACTTGCATATAAAATGCAGTCCTTCCATCAGGGTTGTTTTTAATGCCATGTCAATGGATAATGACTTCCCTTTTGTATGAAAGCTCTTTGAGTTTCCTGAAGTGCTAGCTACCACGTTTTGAGAATAGACCAGGAAAGCGCTGCTTACCAGAATTGATGTCTCAATTAAAATGAACCTCTCACTCTCTCCTCCATTTTTTCTCTGAATTTATTATGGTGAACAGGGCAGAGGCCCCATGTTATTCATCATGGTATCATGATTACAGCTTGGATCAGGGTAACATTACCATTCCTTTTTCAGCAAGATTTTTACTGTTTGCATTAATTCTAATTCTTCTGTTTTCTTATGTTACATCTGGTATTTTATTTTATTGATCTCACCCAGGCATATCCTAAGGAGAAATCCATTACTAAACTCCAAAGAAAATCTACTGACAGCAAGTTTAACTACTATTTAGTAAAAAAAATAAAAATAAAAAAAATTACATTACTGATAGGAATAGGAATTGGAGTGTAGTAATATAGTTTTCATGTAAAAAAAAAAAGGCTTCCTTAGACAGTATTCAGATTGATTCAGTCAACAAACATAGTAACTACTTTAGGTTATCTGAAATAATAAATTAAATAGAATTACCTGGAATTCATGCGGTACTAACAATCTAGCTTATTATTTAATACTACTGAAGTGAGCCAGGATGGCCATCAAAAAGTTCATCTTACACCATGCCTTTTTAAACTAAGGAAAAGAAAATGAAGGTTTAAGAAGACAGAACTAGTACAATATCAGTATTTTCCTTTGGGAAGGGTGCCTAACATATATAGCCAAAGAAAAATTCTAGTATTTATTAACTTGAACTTGAATATTAAAAGCTAAATGTCTCTCAGAAGTATTTGAAAAATATAAGCTGAAATGCAGTCTTTCAAATTACTGCATAGGCATGATTTGTTATTTTAAAACTATTCATCAAACACTTGAGTATCTTATAATCATAGTGAGAGAACCCCTAGAACTCATATGATACAACACCCTTATTTTATAAATAAGGAAAACGATGGAAGGAAGTGTGGGCCAATGTCCTTCCAAGGTCACACTCCTTGGGAGCGGAGCAGGCATTTCGCCTCCTGGCAGGCCTTTCCTCCTGCTTCATCCTTGCTTCTCTTCTGCAGCTCAGAGGTGCTTGCAGGTTTCATGAAAATGCATTTTTAAAGCACATTAAAAATTAAACGATGTAAAACAATCTTTAGAACTCTGTTTTCATTTAAAAAATCAATAATGTCACCACATCTGACACACGTTCTAAGGCCAATTTGACTACCATCTTAGAATGACAAATTATGGTTTAAAATATAAATGCAAATCCATTTTTAAAGGAAAAAAACTGCGTATTTACGGTAAAATGTTTGTGTATTTGTATGTCTTAAGGATTTAGACAAGCGGTGAGACTGATATTTATAAAAGCCATGAACAAAAGATTGAGGGGGGAAAATGCAAAAGTATACAATAACCAGATGGCAAGCAAACTTAATAACTCAATAAAATTGCATAAGAATAAATTTTAATTTCAAATTTCAAAAATGAATCATGGAATTTTAGGACCAGAAGAATCTGATATGATCTCCAGATTGAGGCCTGTTTATTATTCATGGCAATAGCTGAAATCTAACTGTGAAGTTAATATAAGCCCCCTGCTCCTTATGTATTTTGCTTCTTGGCAGTTAAGTCTTTTTCTCCTCGTGTCTTCTAGAACCAATCAGCTGGAGCCCACCTACATACCCCAGAGAGCAAATACAAGTGAACTTTCCAAGACTGCCTTATTCATAACCACTTTTTAAAGCAAAATTAACACTAAAACTTTCATGGTAGAGTCAGAACTTTGACACAAAGATAGGTAATTTGGTTTTTAATTAAGCCCAATTTGAATAATGAACCAATGAATACCAATGAGTGGGAGTATTGCCAGTCAAATGGTATTGTGCAACATAGTAACTGAGAAAATAATGAACATTATTAAAAAGAAGTCTATAATGAAAGTAACAGAATCTTTGCCTATTCTGCATTTTATTATTTTTTAAATCTTTATTGTTCAGTTTATTAATTACATTGTTTCCCCTTTTTATCCTCCTATAGCTCCCCTCCACCCTGTTCCAAACCCACCCTCCACTCTCACCTCCCCCTCCCCACTGTCCTCTCCCATTGTTGCAAGATTTTTGTCCAGTCTCTTGCTGCACTTCCCACAACCCTTTTCTCCCCAAGAGTTGTCAGTCCATTCCCTCTCTATGTCCATGTCTCTGTTATATTCACCAGTTTATCCTGTTCATCAGCCTATCAATTCACTTGATTTTTATGTTCATTTGTTGATAAATGTGTATTTGTTGTTCATAATTTATATTTTTACCTTTTTCTTCTTCCTCTTCTTAAAGAATATCTTTTAGCATTTCATATAATGTTGGTTTGGTGGTGATGAACTCCTTTAGCTTTTTCTTATCTGCAAAGCACTTTATCTGACCTTCAATTCTGAATGATAGCTTTACTGGATAGAGTAATCTTGGTTGTAGATTCTTGCTGTTCATCACTTTGAATATTTCTTGCCACTCCCGTCTGGCCTGCATCGTTTCTGTTGAGGAATTCCGCTGACAATCGTATGGGTGCTCCCTTATTGGTAACCAACTGTTTCTCTCTTGCTGCTTTTATTATTCTCTCTTTGTCTTTTGCTCTTGGCATTTTAATTATGATGTGCCTTGGTGTGGTCCTCTTAGGGTTCCTATATATTGGGGTTCGGTGCGCTTCTTGGACTCCTAAGTCAATTTCTTTCACCAGGTGTGGGAAGTTTTCGGTCACTATTTCTTCAAATAGGTTTTCATTGTCTTGCTCTCTCTCTTTTTCTGGCACCCCTATAATTCGGATGTTGGCATGCTTGAGGTTGTCCCAGAGGCCCCTTACACTATCTTCACTTTTTTGGATACTTTTGGTTTCTTGCTTTTCCAGCTGAGTGGATTTTACCTCTTTGTATTTCAAATCTTTAACTTGGTTCTTGGGGTGCTCCAGAGCACTTTTAGGTCTTTGTATAATATTTTTTATTTCAGTCAGTGTATGCTTAATTTCTGGTTGGTCTTTTTTCATATCCTTGAGAGTCTCCTTTATATCCTTGAGGGTCTCCTTCATTTCCTTGTAGGACTCATTCATTTCCACGTTGGTCTTGATCATTTCCTTTGTGGTCTTGCTTATTTCCTTATAGGCATCGACCTTTTGTTGGAGCCTCTTGAAAAACCCTATAACTGTGGTTTTGAATTCCATGTCCAGTCGTTTTTTTTCCTCCATTTCTTTCACATCTGATTTCTTTCCATGTCTCTGCATGGTGGCTGCTTCCCTGAGTTGGTCAATTAGCTTTGTGTGGTAGACTTCCTACTAGGGACAGTGGCTCAGCCTCCCCAGTTACCTGAGGTGGATATGGGTTGCACAGTCTTGCTGAAGTTAAGCTCAGGTTAATCGTTGTTAGCACTTGGATGGGGTTGACCTCCAGGCCAATTGTCTGTGAAGTTCAGCTGTGCTCAGGTTGGATGGGCAGAGTCTCCGGGCTAAGCAGACAGCGTTAGCTCCGCTCTATGTGGCCCCAGGGACCCTGCGCCGGGGGCAATGGCTGCCAGCACCTCTGAGAGAGAGCCGCTGTGGAGCTCCACTGGCTGCCGGAGAATTCAGACTCTCCCCAAATGACTGCACTCGCAATGTCTCACCCAGGGTCGTAAAACAAAGCAGACTGGCGGTTTTCCAAATGAGAGGGCAAGTCGCAGAGCCTCTCTACGTGGTCGCGCAGCTGAGCTGTTCGCGCAAGCTGCCTTCTCCACAAACTGGGAGACCCGGCAGCACCCGAGCTTCGGCGTGCCCTCCCACTGTCCAGTTTTCACCCCGTGTGATAGTGGGTTCTCTGGACTTCGCCCAGAGCTGGAGAATCAGTCCAGTGGGACATCTTTGTCTCCCTGTTCGAGAAAACTGGCCGGTTTTCAGCCGCCCGCCCTCTCCGTGGCACGCGCTCCAAACCTCTCTCCGTGCGAATCTTTCAATGCTCTCCGCCAATGCTCCTCCAAGTCACAGTGTCTTATCTTCACTTTTATTTGTGGAATTTTCACTCGACGAGCTTTCTGGTGCTTTTGGAAGGTGTTTGTTATTTCGTTAAGTTGTAGTATTAAAATTGCTGAGCATGACGGCAAGATAGGTGTTTTATCTATGCTGCCATCTTGGTTCTCCTATTCTGCATTTTAAATACTTCTTTACCATGTGATTACTTCAACTCAGATTTTTATTTTATTTTATTTTTTAATCCTCACCCAAGGATATTTTTTCATTGATTTTTTGAGAGAGTGGAAGGGAAAGGGAGAGAGAGAAAGGAACATCAATGTGAGAGATACACATCAATTGGTTGTCTCCCAAACAAGGCCAAGGATCAAGCCTGCAAATAAGGTATGTGCCCTTGACCTGAATCCTTCAGTCTGAGGGCCAGTGCTCTATCCACTGAGCCAATCTGGTCAAGGATACTTCAACTTATTTTTTTTTAAATACAAGTATAATTCCTGATGTCTAATATTGAGTTCGATTGAAAGATAATATACCAGTAATCACTAATATGTATTATCCCTCTTTTTCTACATTAGAAAAGGCAAGGCCAATTGAAAAATCATCATAACCTCACTATAATTACAGCCTTTTATAAACTTCTGACCAAAAAGCTCACAGAGAACAACACCACATATTAAGATTCCTCATTCTAGAATCTGTGACCACATCAGCAAGATAGTTTCCCCTGGCTAGTTAAGATATGGAACTAATTTAATGAAGCAGAACTATATTAATTACAATGTCATTTTTTAAAAGAAGATTCTGTCCAATAATTCTACTTAACATATAAATTAGTATGATATATGTAAGAAAATTCGTGTTTTTCCTCTCATATGTCTATATCTATGACTTTCTGTTAAATATCCTTTCCCTTTCTACCTGGTCAATTAAATCATGCCTATAGTTTTCATAAGGTATATCATATATTGCACTAATTTATACATTATCTTTAACCAAACTATTCATAAAATCCAACCTTCTGCATTTAGTACCATAAGAACAAAACTGTCTGGCAGCAGGACATTTTAAAATGAAATAAAACAGAACAAAAAAACACAGTCTTTAAAAGTCAGAGCTGCGTTTGAATTCTGGGCCTGCCATTTATTAATGGAACAAATTAGGGCAAATTGTTTAATGTCTCTAAACCAAAAGTCCTCATCTCTGGGAAAAAAAACATAATAATACACAGTTTGTAGATTTATTGGCATAACTAAAGTCCAAGTTACAATCCAGTCAACCTTTATGGAGTGTAGACCATACGGCAGAGGAAATATACTAGGCCCTGGCGATATAAAGAAGAGTTAAACATGGTCCCTGTACCCAGGAAACCCACCATCAAAAAGGGAAGCTGCTGAACAAATTTAAAAGTCCAATAATAGATATACATAAAAGATACAACGGCAGCCCGCTACTGTAGGGTGACAGAGCGGAGGGGCTGCCGCTCAGACAAAAATGAAGAACAAAGCACTCCAGGCAAAAGGACCAACACAGGCACACAGATGGGAAATGGCCAGCACATCCAGGGAACTGTAAGACATGCTGTATTCCTGAAGCAGAAAGTGTGAGGCATCTACTGTTGGAAAACAGGCTGGAACTACAGATGCCAAATAACTTCTAAACCAGTGGTTCTCAATCCTGGGTGCATTAGACTTGCTCAGGAAGCTTGTTAAGAAATACCGATGATTGGGCCCCAAATTCAAAGATTCTGATTCTTACAGTCTGGGGTTGATTCTGGGTATCGATATTTTTTTTAAGAGTTACCTGTGTGATTCTGAGGGTGGCTAAGGGTTGAGAACCAGTATTATAAACCAATGTAAGAAATGTCCTCTTTAGCCTGAAAATAACAGGAAATGAGTGGATGAAAAGGCCTTTGAGATCATAGATGTCCAATAACCAACAGCTTCTTTCCTTTACTCTCACAATTTATGACAAAACATGTTTAATATGAAAACCAATATCTACTTACTAAATTCCCACATATTTCTTGCAAGTAAAGTCTATATTCTTTTGACAATTTTACTGCCTGAGTTTTGTTGTTGAGTTCAATCAAATGAATAAAAGTTTTACAAGTTTAAAAAAAATTTAAAGGAAGGGAAGGGTAAGAGAAAGCCAAAAAAGAGGAAAAGAAATTCCATCTGCTGGCCTCCTCAGATAAATTAAATGAGGCCTCCAGGTTTCCAGAGACATCTCTACAAGCACAGACTCTCAACATGCTTTTTTTTTTCTACATAAGGGGGCGGGGGGAGAGCAGGGGTGGAGGAAGGAGCAATAGATTGAAATTCCCAGAATATTTTTTAAAGAGCCACCCATATGAGTCTAACATATAACCAATTCCCATGGAACTCTCCTCTAATTGAACTAGCTTTCTAATTCAAATTCCAGTGCTTGATATTGACTTTATTTAATGTAAAAAAATATTACAATTGATGTAAACATGTTCAGTTGCTGTGAGCATGCCCTTGTTTGGGGATGTATTACTCCAGTACACAGATTATATCATGTAGCTCTCAGAGCCTAGGAACCCATATGTTACAAACACACACACACGCACACACACACACACACACACACACACACACACACACACACACAGAGGAAGGGCTTTCCTTAGATAAGATGAGCCCTTGAGAGGCATTCCCTGAATTCACTTTGCTGAGTTTCCAGGTCTGATGGTGTTGAAAGCCCTTGATTCTGATCCCCTGGTAGTTGAGGGCCCTTCTTTCCAGTGGTCCCCGCTCCAAAAGCTGAAGGCAGAAAGACTGTCTGACACTGGCACCAGCTCCGATTTTTCTCTCCTCCATTCAGGAAGTCAGGCAGCCTCATTACCTATTTATGTGCCAGCTATCTTCTGATAGATCAGTCTCTCCATCATCTCGGCCATTAACCTTCCATTACTAGGCCTTCAATTTAAGGACTGAACAAGAAAGTGCTTACTCACAGAATCCTGAAAGTCAAAGCCTTTAAGATCTTTAGTAGCCTGAGAACAATACAATATGTAGTCACATTGAGCTGTAATTAAATCTGAATGCAAGGAATCCCAATATTTGGATGCAACAACATCACCAGACACAATCCCTCAGATGAATCTGCTCTGGGAAATGGATCATCTTCCTGAATGCGAGAGAGGCTTGGGAGAAAGACGAGACCTTTTCCTGGCCCCGCTATTGACCTGATACATGATTTAGAGTGAAATTGCTAAAACTTACTACGGGCTTCATCTTGTTATCTCCTATATGTAAACTGGAAATAGCATTAACTGTAGGATGCTATGAGAAAAAAGACTTTAAAATTGTCTGTGGTCAAAAGAATATGTAAAATTTTATTGCAAAGAATAATATTACTATTGAAAGCTAAATATAGGACAGGTAAAAAGAGCAGGGTTGGGGGAAGAGTACGCAGTTTAGCTATTACATTCTCAAATGGGTAACTACTCATTTCAGCTCTAAATCAGATCATCTTAAAAGCAGGCCTGGAAATCAGGATTGCCTCTGCCAGCTGGGTCACAGTCTCTCCTGGAGGCAACATAAAAAATAGGTCAAGTCCAAAGAATAAAAATAAGAATGGCACGTTCTTCACATTAAGATTCACTTTACCCAGTTCTGTTATGTCAGTGGATTTTTATTTGATTGCTTAATTTCATCTTCCTTATGTACGTATTAGAGGCATCTGACAGTTAAGGCTCACTGCCACTAAAGGGCCAACTCCAAGTGTTTGAAGACAAAAATTTAGAGATATCACTGAGTAAAATCCCATAATGAACAGTTGGTACATAAGAATTCCATAGAATTTTCTTTGGGAAATAAATTTGCATGGGTAAAAAGGCTTTTTCTCTCCTAAAGACTAAAACTACATAATTTTTTGTATATGCTCACACATATACAATACATACACCGATATACAGACACATACATAATAAACTTTTAAAAAGGGCCAGATTTGGTATTATGCTAAGTGAAATAAGCCAGTCAGAGAAAGACAAGTATCACATGATCTCACTCATATATGGAATCTAAGGAACAAAATAAACTGATGAACAAAACAAATCCAGAGACATAGAAGCAATGAAACAGACTGTTGAATCTCAGAGGGAAGGCAGGGATGGGTGGCTAAGTAGGGGGGAAGAGATCAACCAAAGAACTTGTGTGTGTGTGTGTGTGTGTGTGTGTGTGTGTGTGTGTGTGTATATATATATATATATATATATATATATATATATATATTTGCATAACCCATGGACACAGAAAGTAGTGTGGTGAAGGCCTGGGGTTAGGGTATGTGGTGGAGGAGGTCAATGGGGAATAAAAAGAGACATCTGTAATATTTTCAACAATAAAGATTTTTTTCTTAAAAAGAGCCAGATTCATTCTACCTCAACTGCCCAAAAGTTTTCCAAGAACACACACAAAAATCCAAGTAAAATATTGCAAGAGCAAATATTTTAAAAATAGGAAAGAAAGGAAAGAAGGAAGGAAGGAAAGAAGGAAGGAAGGAAGGAAGGAAGGAAGGAAGGAAGGAAGGAAGGAAAGAAGGAAGGAAGGGAGGGAGGGAGGGCAGTAAGTCTCTAACATCCAGGATTTTCAAAAAAAAATGTTTTTTCACCTCTAATTTAACAGTCACCTACCAAAGGCATTTGTTATTGGGACACAAAATGAGAGCACTCCAGACACAGGAACCCCAGCAAAAATATTTCTTTTTTGTTGTTGCTTTGTTTCCCATGTAGCTAAAATAAAAAAAATTGATAGAAAGAACATACACAAACAACACCCCGATCCAAAGTATCAGCCACCACCACCACTACCCTTAGGAAATCAAAGAGCTGAGACTTGACCAGATTCAATCATCACAGGAATTCTTTCAGAAATTAAGGGCCCCTCGTCCACGAAGGTCTGGTGCTGAAGCCCCATATCATATCTCATCACAAGTGGTCAAAATCCAAAGCCCTCTGATTGAAACCTGCCCGCCAGCACTCCATACACCGGCCCATCCTTCCTAACCCCTTATGTTCCACCTGAGCCCTCAATTAGGAGGTAGATCTGAGGCTTGCCTCCTTTCTCTGCTGGGGAAAGCCTTTTCTTTCCTCAAGAGCCGATGTAATAGTATTGATTTCTATGTGTCAGGCAGCGAGTCCTTGCTTGGTGACAAGAGTAATGAAAGAATCTCTAAAAATTACTTTTACTTACACCCCTCTTATTTATTGGCGTTAGTCACGATTAGCTCCTGCGATAAATGGACCAGTCTTGTCACCTAATCCTTACCACCAAACACGTTCCCTAGTAAAGGGAAGTGCTTTTTAAAAATACACTGACTGTAAATAATCTCTGAAAGCAGGAATTTCTAAGACCTGTTATTAGGAGAGACAGAAAAATTCAACAAATCAAGTCACATTGTCTATTGTACATCCAATAATGCTTGCACGTAAATGTGTGTATACACAAGTATGTACACATTATAGCAGAGAAAGCTTGTCGCTGACTGTAACCTGGAAGTAACTGCTTCTTTAAACAAGCTAACTCTGTAGCACTGGTGATTCCAACTCGGAAAAGCCTGAATAGAAGGAATAACTGCAGCCCTGAGACAGGGAGATAGGACACAAGTCATCATTAAAGTGCTTCTAGACCTGCGACAAGCTAACAGGAACTGGTGATGTAAGTCAGAATCAAATGCAGACTGTCCCTGAGCCCTGAAATATATCTCCACCCAAGAAAAAAAACACCACATAATTATTTCTAATTATTTTTGTGACTTTGTGTCTGAATGTAAAAAGGAAAGAGAATCCTTAGTCCCACCACTCTTGACTTCACTGACATGAACTCAGCTCTTGAGAGAAATAATTTCATGTAAAAGGCTGGTGGAAAGGATAAGCAAATAGAATCTCTGGCCTCCTCAGTGCAGGGTGACGGGGCTTGGGAGCCACTAGCCAACTTAGAGCCATTCATTTCTCCCTCTGCTTAAACTTCTGGCTTTCACAAAGAACGTGCATGTGGGGGCACTAAACTGTTCTCAAAGTTCCAAACATGACCCAGGTTGCTGTGTTATTGATGTGTTTTGATACAAAACTGAATAAACCAAACTCTCTTGGTGTTGCCTCGGTGAGGGCTGGAGGGAGGGGGCAAATTAGAGCATTTTAATGAGTCCTCCAGGCATCTCAGATGCCGGGTTAAAGAAAGGATTCCTAAAAGACATCCTGCTTCTCTTTTATAAAGGAGGGAGGCTGGGCAGGGTTATTCTTTCTGTCCACTTTATGATAGTTCCTTACTTCTTGTTCCTCTGAAGCAAATGAATACTGTGAAGTAACATGGAGTTCACATTTCAATTAATTCATTAGATGATACCCTGGGAGAATTTATTCTCTTCTAAGAAGTGTGTAGGTAGTTGCTCTGAACTACCCCCACTGAGTTTCTGGGAAGCTGCCTCCTGGCAAGGAGTCCTGACGAAAACATTCCCGTGATCAGCATCCTCGGCAGACTGCCACCAGGCTGTCCTCTTTGTCCTTGTCTGGCCTTCCCTGTGTGCTGTACTATCTCCATTATACTCCCCCATCCCAAGGCCCCTACGACGTGCACAGGACTTCACAACCACACCTGATGCCCACACATACCTTCTGTCCAGAAACACAAGTCACCACTATGCAAGACAGTAATATAAACCAGGGCAACACTCCTTTGTCCTGAAGGAGCCTTCCCCCTCCTTCAGGGAAGCAGTTAAAACTGTGAGCAGATACTTATTAAAAGCTGCAGAGGGTAGTAAGACTCCAGATTCTAGAGCCAAATTTCCTGTTTCAAATTCTACCCCTGTCCTTCCCAAACTGAATGATCTTGGGCAAGTGATTAATCTCTCTGTGCCTCAGTTTTCCCATTTAGTAAATGGAACAATCGTACCAACCTACGAGGATTGCTGGGAAGGCTGAATGCATGTAAAGTAGGCTATTTATTATTGAGCAGCAAAAGTCTGAGCACGGGTGAACAGCATTTGGTGTTACATCCAGGAGTCAGAATTGTTCTTGCTTCCCGCTTTTCACCTCCCGATGACAATTCCTTTCATTCTCTCTTTTTGAGGTCCATGCCTCACAGCTACACCTCCCTCCAGGCTCAATTCTGCACCAAGGGCCTCTATATTCCCAACACTTAGCACCTTGGTTGGTACAAAGAACGTGCACACTTACAAATGTGAAACAAACCTGCCAACTGCTATCTCACAATATGAACAAATTGTAATTATCCAAAAATTGGAAATAGTTCTCAAGAATATAATCATAATAAAGGTTGCTTTCTTTGTGAGTTCTCCAGTAGTTATAGGCACTATCTTTGTTAGACAGAGGGTATAACCATTACCAGCAAATGCATTTCACTGACTCTCCCCCCAAAAATTCTAACCTACCCCAACTGGTGTGGCTCAATGATTGAGCATCCATCTGTGAACCAGGAGGTCATGGTTTGATTCCAGGCCTGGGCACATGCCTGGGTTATGGGCTCAATCTCCAGAAGGGGTCATGCAGGAGGTAGTCAATTGATGATTCTCTCTCATAACTGACATTCCTCTCTCACTCTCTCTCTCCTTTCCTCTCTGAAATCAACATTTTTTTAATGAAAAAAATTCTACCCTGTGTTCCGGTGCTCATTGTATTCAAGCAACATTTGTTAGTGAGTTTGGTAGTCATTTGACTACATAACTTGAAATATGCAATATCTGTAGGTCAGATGGAGAAGATTAGAACTTTGACCTTTGGGAACCTCAATGATTCATTTCCCACCTGTGAGGAAATAAACATATACTCGAAACCATTTTGAAAAAAATGATTGTTGAGCCTGTTTTATAACTCTTGAGACAGTTTGTCAACCCCTATTTGAAGTCTGTCCTAATCATCCTATTTTCCCTCTTAGATAGCTAACAAAACTTTCTTAATGCAATGTAGGCCTATTTGCTCCATTTGTGAAACAGGATATGTTCAAAGATGAGTTGGAAGTACTCCTGTCATCTGTAAGGCACAGTAACAATGACTTGCTTCTTTGTAAACTTTATGGCAGGTCAGCACTAAAATTATCTACCAACCACCTAGGATAATACATCCTGCAGAGTGATTCATAGCCAGTTATGTACTAAACATAAAAGAGAAACACATTTAACTGCACAGGAATAATTCTGTCTTGCCAAGAAGGATCCAAATGCATTACACTGTGTGGAGTTGGTGGGGATGGGTTATATTCAGCCATCACAGTGAAAATTTGTATGGTATTCTTTAATGAGATAGCACAATCCTTTGAGAATCCAGAAGGAAACTGAAAATACTGCCAGAGGTATGGATCATTCCAAATATCTACATCCCCCCTCCGTGTAGTTTTCACTGATACCTTGTGTCACCCATCTTCTTTGGAGTAGTAGCCTTGTTACTCATTCTTCATAAACAAACTCTACCTTGGGTCAGGCCATTTTACTGGCTGTTCTCCCATCCTGCAATGCTCTTCCTCAGATATCTGCCTGGTTCACTCCCCACTTCTTCCAACATTACCTTCTCTGTGAAACTTAATGAACCACCCTTTTAAATACAACCTATGTGCTCATCCCCTTGTATTCCCAATGACCATTACCACACTATGTATTTTCCTTCCTTTCCATAGTATTTACAACCTTCTAATATGCTATATAATTTATTATATATTATGTTCTTGTCTACCTACTAGAACATAAGCACCGTGAAGAATGAAATTTGGGAATTTTTTATTCACTCATATAATACCCCAATGACCCAGGTTAGTGCATGACAAATAGTAGTAAGCCCTTAAGAAATATTTTTAATGAATTTTTAAATAATATATTTTATTAATTTTTTACAGAGAGGAAAGGAGAGGGATAGAGAATTAGAAACATCAATGAGTGAGAAACATCAATGAGAAAGAAACATTGATGGGAAAGAGATAGAGAGTTAGAAACATCCATCAGCTGCTTCCTACACACTCCCTACTGGGGATGTGCCCACAACCAAGGTACATGCTCTTGACCAGAATCAAACCTAGGACTCTTCAGTCCGCAGGCGATGCTCTATCCACTAAGCCAAACCAGCTAGGGCTGAATGAAATTTTTAAATGTCAGTTCACAGCCCAACCATAGGTCAAGGTTCAATTCTTGTCAGGCCCATGCCCAGGTTGCAGGGTCCAACTCCAAGAGAGGGAATGTAGGAGGCAGCCAATCTATGATTCCCTCTCATCATTGATCTCTCTCTCTCTCTCTCTCTCTCTCTCTCTCTCTCTCTCTCTCTCTCTTCCTTTTTGAACTAAATAAAAATATACTAGGTGTACCGGTTAATAATAGTGAATTTTGTAATCAAAGAAACATGATAATTTCAAGAGAAACATCAAAGTGCTTTATTCAAAGTAATGTCCATTGCTAGCTACATGTTTCCCCATCTTTCAGGTAATTTGTGGATACGTCCCAATATAACTTTTCTTGTTTTGAGGCAAACCATTCAGAGACCCAATTTTCCACTTCTTCATACATTTTGAAGTGCTTCTCTGAGAGTGAATGTGCCATCAATCGGAACAAGTGATAATCTGAAGGAGCAAGGTCTGTTAATACTTCCCAGGCAAGATCTTTTAATGTGTGTATAACTGGTTTTGAAGTGTGTGATGGTGCATCATCATGAAGCAAAATTACTTTGCCGTGTCTTCTGGCCCATTCTGGTCGTTTCACAATCAAAGCATGGTTCAAATTGATTATTTGTTGTTGGTAGCAATCAGTATTAACAGTTTCACCTAGTTTTAGAAGCTCATAATGCACCACACCTTCCTGATCCCACCAAATGCAGAGCATTATCTTTTTCTGAAGGGATTTGGCTTTATAGTCGATGTTGATGGTTGACCTGGATGAACCCATGATTTTGCGCATTTGGGATTATCAAAATAAATCCACTTTTCATCGCCGGTCATAATTCAATGCACAAAAGACTTTCTTTCATGCCATTGAAGCAATATTTTACTGATGACTTTTTGGTTTCCCATTTGTCTTTCATTCAGTTGATGTGGCACCCATTTTCTTTCCTTTAAAATCTTTCCCATTGCTTGTAAACAATTGTAAATAGTTTGCTCTGCAACGTTTAATCGTTCTGCAAGTTGTTCTTGAGTTTGATATGCATCTTCATCCAATAATGCTTGTAATTGTTGTTCTTCAAACTTTTTCGGTTGACCTGGGCGTTCTTTGCCTTTCACATTGAAATCATCACATTTAAAGCATTTAAACCAGTGTTCAAATGTATCTTGAAATGGATCATGTTCACCATAAGCTTCTTGAAGTATCCAGCAGCACTTTTCTTCAAAATAATGAATTAAAACTTTCTGAAAATGCTTTTTTGTACAAAATTTCAACATTTTTAAGTGTAAAAATATCTATGATGTTAACACCTTCAGCAAATTTGACATATAAAGTTTTGAAGCTCATTGTCAATACAACAAAATAGCATATATCAAATTGAATACATATATCAACATATGTGTAACTCCATCTATTGAAAAAATCCGCATTATTAACTGGTACACCTAGTATATTTTTAAAAAACTTTAAATGTCAATTCACAACTCAAATCACAGGAAATAATTCCAACACACACACACACACACACACACACACACAATGTTAATGTCACCTAAAACAGTTATTGAACCTTCATCTGAAAAATAAAGAACCAATGAGAAAATCTTAATTGCAAAACTGGCAAGTTTAAACTTCTTAAGAAAGGTACAAGAATCAAAGATCATTAAATATTTGCCATCTTCTTGGTTCCCTCATTACTCAAAGATAGGGTGACAAAACGAGAAATCAAGAACCTTTAGTTCTAGTGAAAACACGCTGCAGAGTACAGGAGCTATAAAAAGGCATGATTAATAGCTCTAGCATAACTAAAATACCCAACTGTACAAGGGCCAGAAGGTGCAGAGACAAGAACAGCTTTTTCAAGTGAGTGTGAGGATAACACTGACCCAGTGGCTCTATGGAGATGGGATGTTCGGCAAAGACTCTCCACACAAACACACAGCGCCCCACTAACACCCCAGCAACAATAATATCTGCACCTGGAGCTCCTCTCTTCCTCACGCTTTCTGCAGTGAGCATCTGATACTAAAATAAAAGCAGACTGGTGGCTTCTAATCTAATTATTTCTTGAGGAAGAGAAATAACACAAACAATTAATTTTGGAATAACAGATTTTGGAAAGACTGTTTGTTGAAAACTGTTGGAGATTCGGGAACACATGCTTGATTGATTAAGTGTTGAAATATTTATTAAATATGGGAATTCACTGCAAGGAAATGGAAGTTCTTCCCTTAAGCCAAACGCTAAATCAGAACGCTGGGCCCAGAGTTGTGTCAGGAAGACACTGAGCAAAGGGAACTCATGATCACAGCTAGTTTACAATGGGACCAAAAACAGCAGAATGATAAAAAGTGAAGATCAAAACAAAAAGGGAAAGAGAATTAAGCATGACTAAATGTTTTATTAAAAGCTATGCTAAAAACCACTGAATTATACACTTTAAAAGCATGAACTTTATGGCACATAAATCATATCTCAATAAAGCTGTTTTAAAAACTGCATTTAAAATCAATATTGTTATACTAAATATATTTCAAATGCAAGGCATTCTTAGTTTTCACGGAAGAGGAAAGGACTTGGTTATAATAACTGTTATCTTCTATAAAATTTGAGGAGCCCTTTCGTCCTCAAATGGCTGTTCCTTTAGAGTCCTACATTTTGAAGTTCTTCAGATAAAACATGTTTCTTTTAAAAGGAAACTAAAATAAGATATTGAAATAGAACACTTTATCCTCTAATCCAGTTAAAAATATAGATTCTAAACTCAGCCTAGTTTGGGAACTATGAGTCCAACCTTTTACCTAGCTGCCTCTTACCCTCTTGGAAACCTGCTCTTGTTCCTTCCCTCACTCCACTGCTGGGAACAGCTCTATTCAGACTGCAGACTATGGGGTTTCAGCTCACCCAGAGATATCTCCCATTCCAAAGTAAAGGAGCTGCAAGGTTACTCATTCCATTTTTTTAAAGTAAATCCCACCTGATACCTGAACTAATATAATGGGGTTGGACGAAGGGGACAAGAATAACTTCTGGTTTGCTAAATTCCTGGAAAGAATACAGTGAGAACAAAGTTGGAACTCAGAATTAGCACCACAGTCCAAATTGTTCTGCTTCCTGGAACATTTGATGTGAATCATGGCTCTTGTAAAATCAGAGAATTCCAGTGATTTATGTATAGAAAAAATTATACACCAGTTTTATACCAAGAAATTATAATCATGAAAGCTAAAAAAACAAAAGAGCTAACATTCATTGAACTCTTATTATATGCTAAATGCTCAGCTATAAGCTTTATATGCATTATTTCCTTCAATCCTCACAATAATGTCTTTTTTTTTTTACTTTATTTGTATTGTAGACACTATTACAAATGTCTCCATTTCCCCTCTGGGTACTATTCTTATTGCCATTTTATTGGTGTAAAAACTCAGGATTAGAGAAGTTAAGTATGCATCAAGTTCACACAGTTAGCTAGGGGCAAACGGTGGCCTTTGTATCTATGAAGTCTCATTCCAGGTCTTCTAATTCATAATCATTATCCTATAATACTTTTTAAAAAAGAATACTGCACCAGGGATTTGATTTTCTAAAAATTAAAACATAAAACTATAGTAGATTCTAGAATAGTAATGTAATACACAAACACACAAAGAAGCATGAAGGGAAGGGTCAGTATGGATAACACCAAAAACTTTTTATAATCTGACACAACAAATGATACCAGGGGAATGAATAGGTAAGCCACAAAATTTTTAAAAAGCATTTGTAACAGAGATAACTAATAATAGAAAAGAATCTATAAGATATTTAAAACGCCTATAAATAAATAAGAAAAAGACAAATATCCCACCAGAAAAATGGGGAAGTTATGTGATGAGGTCATTCAGAAAAGAAATATGGTCCCCAAAGGTGCTCTATCTTATTAGTTATCATAAAAATGGAAAGTAAAATAACGACCATTTCACACACACAAGATTGTTAGACATTTAACAGTCTTATGATTCTAAATGCTGCTGAAGGTGGCTCCGCACAGAAATCCCCATGCATTGCTGGTGGTCATTTCACTGTACTGTGTGGCAATATGTAAAAAAACTGAAACGATACAAACCTTGAGTCGACAATTTCGCTTCCAAATACATAACCCACAGAAATGAGTGTATATGTAAATGGCATACACTGCTTATAAGAGCAAAAAATTTGAAAACAGTCTATAAATGTCATTAAAGAGAAAATAAATGGTAGGCTTACGAAACAGAAAGCCAGATACAATAAAAGGATGAACTCAATTATTTTACCTGTATCAACATACATTTTGGTAAGAGATTGAAAATCAAAATTGAGAAGTGGCAAAAAGATCTATATGATACCAAATATGTATATTTAAAAAACACACAAAATGGTTAAATTGTTTATGAAAATATTTATGTAGTAAAACTATGAAAAGAAAGCCAGGGAAATGACACCAACTGCAAGGTAATTTCCTCTGGGAAGGAAGGGGAAATGAAAGGAAGGAAAGTATCAACTCAATCTATAAAGATATGTCCTTAAAAAAAAAATTACTAAATTTTGTTGACCTAGATGTTGAGTATAAGAGTGTATGTCACATTCTTCTCTCTACTTTTTGGGAAACTTAACCTATTTCAAAAAATAAACTTTTTACCAATTATAAATTTTTGTTCACAAGCATCTTTGCATGGTTGATTTCATTAATGCCACACAACAACTAAGGGATGATGAGTAATACTGCCCTGACCGGGTGGTTCAGTTGGCTGGAGCATCGTCCTGTAGACCAAAAGGTTGTGGGTTGATTACTGGTCAAGACACATACCTAGGTTGAGAGTTCAATCCCCAATCAGGGTGATATGGGAGGCAACTGATAGATGCTTCTCTCTCACATCAATGTTTCTCTCTCTGTCTCTCTCTCAAATCAATAAAAATATCCTTGGGTCCTAACAGGCAGCTGATTAGAGTGTTGGCCTGCGGACTGAAGGGTCCCCAGTTTGATTCAAATCAAGGGCATGTACCTTGGTTGCTAGCACATCCCCAGTGCGGGGTGTGCAGGAGGCAGCTGATCAATGTTCTCTCTCATTGATGTTTCTAACTCTCTATCCTTCTCCCTTCCTATCTGTAAAAAAATCAATAAAATATATTTTGAAAAAAATATATCCTTGGGTGAGTATAAAAAAGGGGAAAGGCCCAGCCTATGTAGCCCCATGGTTGAGCATCGACCTATGAACTGGAATGTCACAGATTGACTTCCAGTCAGGGAACACATTCAGGTTGCAGGCTCGATACCCAGTGGATATCGAGGCAACCAATCAATAATTCTCCCTCATCATTGATATTTTTATTTCTCTCCTTCTCCTTATCTCTCTGAAATCAATAAGAATATATTGTAAAAAACGGTCGGGGGCGGGGTGATGAGTAATACAGCATAGAGATGTCTCTAACACTATTGCCAGTAAAAGCACAAGAAACAAAAATTAATGGCTCAAAGCTCCAGCAAGCACACATTGACTCAACCTTCTAAAACCTTTTCCCAGAGCTGCTCAAAGGTATTAGGCTTGTCTGTCCGGAATCCTATAGGACAGTTTTTAAATCTGTAGGTCAGATCATGATCTATTAAAAGGCTCTGAAATCACTTAAGCGTACCCAGGACAGAATTTTTTAGAACATGACAAAAAACAGAGTAGGGTGAAAAGCATACTGCTGCATGTATAAGGATGAAAGCATTGTTTCATGATGGCTTGCTTTGATCTTTGGTGTGTGCATGTTCTCATATGTTCACACAAAAACTTTTATACAAATATTCATAAGAGCGTTATGCATAATTCCCCAAAAGGAGAAAAAGTGATCATAAAAATGAACGGAAACTGGAACATAATTTAGCAATAAAAAGGAATGAAGTATTAACACATATTACAACATGAATGACCCATGAGAGCATTATGCTAAATGGAAAAGCCAGTCACAAAAGAACACACAGTGTAGGACTCCTTGTGTAAGAAATGTCTAGAAGAGGCAAGTCTATAGGACAGAAAGTAGATTTGTGGCTGCCTAGGGCTAGGTTGGGGAGTAGGCAGTACGGGAGAGAATTTGGGGAATGCGTATGAGGTTTCTTTTTGAGGTGATGGAAATGTTTTAAACTTGATTGTGGTGGTGGTGATTGTACAACTGTTTGAATATACTCATAAACTAAATTGTAGACTCTTGTGAAATAGGTAAATTCTATGATATGGAAATTATACTTCAATAAAGCTCTTATAAAAACTACATTATAATTAAAATATGGTCCAGCTGGCGTGGCTCAGTGGTTGAGCACTGACCTATGAACCAGGAGGTCATGGCTTGATTCCCGGTCAAGGGCACATGCCGGGTGGTGGGCTCAATCCCCAGTAGGGGTGTGCAGGAGGCAGCAGATTGAGGATTCTCTCTCATCATTGATGTTTCTATCTCTCTTTCTCCCTTTCCCTTCCTCTCTGAAATGAATAAAAATATACTTTTAACCCTAACTGGTTTGGCTCAGTGGATAGAGCACCAGCCTGTGGCATGTACCTTGGTTGTGGGCACATCCCCATGGGGGGTGTGCAGGAGGCAGCTGATCAATGTTTCTCTCATCGATGTTTCTAGCTCTCTAGCCATCTCCCTTCCTCTCTGTAAAAAAAAAAATCAATAAAATATATTTTTAAAATATGAATATTTTTATTCCTGAGATTATACTAGATCAGCTAGAGTTATGAAAACAGTTAATTTATGTGGGTCAGTTACTGGATCTTAACATTTTGATGGAATTTTCCTATACCACAAGCCCTTATTTTCTTTTCTGACTTAAACCTATTTTCAGATCCTCATTCACACTAATAGGTATATGCTTCAAAACAGTCCAGAGAGCCATCCTTCCCTGTGGTCTCCACTTATTCTAAAAGGATTGTTCTCTAGGGCTGTTCTTTCTAGTTTCAATTAGATGTGCAGAGCTTTTAGAGGCATGGAGATTTCATGGAGTTGCAGTGCTGTATGGGTAACATCAACCACCTAAGAAACAACAACAGTAAAATATTTTATATTAACTTGTTAGCCCCTAAAAGAGTGTTAAATTGGAAAAAATAAAGCATTATTAGACAAGATGTACCTGAAACTTGTCTACAAAAAAAAAATAAATAAATAAGAGCATATGTCCTCAGTTTAAAACTACAGTTAAAGAAAAAAAAAAATCAAAACTCTGAGAATAAATATCAAGGGAACTCCTTGGCTGAACTCCATAACATATGAGTTCAGATCCATCAAAAATATTGTCTGTCACTCTCTGAGAAGACACACATCATTGTCTTAAAGAAAATACAGCTCTAGGCAGCAAATGGCAAAATCTCGTGAATAAAGTCACACACAAAGGTTGAATAGCTTGGATTTATTTTCGTTGGGAGAGACAGGGCTATAAACTGACACGAATGATTTTGTCACAGTGACAAAGGCAGCCAAGAGACAGCAAGGTGGCTTTATGCGGTAAAATGACAGGGTACCAACCCCTGTCTGAGTTCCCACCGTTTTCTCCAGTATTCCCTCTCCCTGTCATCATGGCCCTGCCTCTCTTAATAAGCCCTGCCTCAAACTTGAGGCAAGAGAACAGCTATTTCAGGTCAGATGCTCAAGGTGATGGGATTCTCTCAGAGCCTGGGACTACTATAGACAGGGGATCTCTGCTGGGCTGGCAAGAACACGTGTGGGGGAAGAGGAAGAAGGAGATCAGAGATAAGGTACAAATGTGGAAGGAGACCCATCCTTCTCTCACATCCATCCCAACAAAAGACGAGTAATCCAGAGGAAAGAAATACTGTTAAGAGTTGAAAATACATCAAGAGTATATAAAATCAGTAACATAAATGGTCACAGAACTTTTTTTCTGCATCTTTGAGACAGGAAACTCAAAAACAGGCAGACCCTAAATATTTGCTGAGCATCCACTATGCTTCAGGCACAGTGCTAAGCAGTAAACAAACAATGGTGGATGGGAATAACGGTCTATCTCATGGAGAAACCTTCTGTTGACACACCCAAGTTATCAGTGCTTTAATCCTCACCTCCCAATCCACACTAACACACACATAATTGGGGATGATTTTAATGGCAGGTCCATGGGGCAAGGTTTACTTTCAATATACCTGTAAAAGTGCCTCATAACTCCTTAATACCATGTCTGAATCCAGTAGCAACTGGCAATGGATCAGTCCGGAAGACTTTGAGAAAAACAAACGTGATCAACAAGGGTGAAGGATGGAGTGAGCACATAACTCAGTGTTTAAATCTAGGGTGTTACGAGCAATGAGAACAGGAGAATGATTTTAGGAAGGCGATGAGTCCAGCGTGAAGAGCAGAAGGGACTTTTGAATCCTCACCCAAAGAAAAGAATGAATAAAGACAATTTAAGGGGAACAAAAGAAATAAATAGGAAATAGAAACACACACACACACACACACACACACACACACACACACACACAGGCTTAATGGTAAGTAGTTAAATGCAAAGCTTGTTGAATTATAACACATTTTTCAAATCCCAAAATAAGTTAAGTCCAACACCGTGCAGCAGAGATAGTTCCCAACACTGAATGTAAATAACCTTTCAGGGACTTGTTTTTTACTGTAGTTGCTAAGAGAAAAAGAGGCACTCGACAGAAATAGAATGGGGTCATAAGGAAAATGAACAGAGCAAGGCTGAATTCCCAGGAAAATTACAAATGGAAAGAAGCAACAGGAAAGTGACAGACCTGTACTGAAAGAGGAGGAAAGAAAGAGACAAAGAGAAAAGAAATTTAAAAAAACCTGATCTAACAGGGAACTGGGGGCATAAGAATGGAACAAGGCTCTATAAGTCATGGCATCAGTGATTGCATTCAGTCAACGTAAGCTTGTTGAGCACTTGCTATGTATAAGGCTTTGTGTTCAGTGCTGGGAAGAAATAAAGATGAAGATGAGGATGCATGTCTTCACTCAATGTTTTTCTGTCCAACAAATAAACATAAAATAATGTTTACACCCCACCATCCTATGATAACTGCACACTTCATGATTTCATAATCAGAACATTTAAGAAATGTCCTAACCAGACAAACCAGACTTTAAAACAAAGGCTATAACAAGAGACAAAGAAGGACCCAGCAATTCCACATCTGGGTATTTATCTAAAGAAGTCTAAAACACTAACTTGAAAAAAATACATGCACCATATGTTGAATGCAGTATCCTGTATAATAAAAGTCTAATATGCTAAGTGTCCGACTGTTCATTCTACCATTTGACCAATTGCTATGATGCATACTGACCACCAGGGGGCTGGGGTCTAGCCAATCAGGACTGGGTGAAATAGGCTGGACACGCCCTGGAGCTTTCCCGCTGTCCCTCCCCAGCCCCGACTGTGCATCAGTGGGGTCCCTTGGCCTGGCCTGTGCCCTCTCTCAATCTGGGACCCCTTAGAGGATGTCCACAGGCCAGGCTGAGGGACCCTACCAGTGCACAAATCTGTGTATCAGGCTTCTAGTTATTTATAATAGCCAAGATATGGAAGCAACCTAAGTGTCCATCAATAAATAAATGAGACTAGCTGGTTTGTTCAGTGGTTAAAGCATCAGTCCAAGCGGGTTCAATTCCCTGTCAAAGGCACATGTTTGGGTTGCAGGTTCCATCCTGGCCCTGGCTGGGGGTACATACAGGAGGCAACCATTCAATGTGTCTCTCTCACATCAATGTTTCTTTCTCTTTTAATATTATATTAGCTTCAAGTGTACACTCTCTCTCTTACCCCTTCCTCTCTCCCTTCTACTCTCTCTAAAAATCAATGGAAAAAATATCTTCGAATGAGGATTAATAAAAATAAATAAATAAATAATAAAGAAGTAGTAGTATATATATTATACAATGGAATATTACTCAACCATAGAAAGGAATGAAATCTTGCCATCTGCAACAATGTGGATGCATTTAGAGGGTATTGTGCTCAGTGAAATAAGTCAAGACAGAGAAAGACAAATATCATATGATTTCACTTACATGTGAAATATAAATAAATAAATAAGCAGAACAGAAACAGATTCATAGATACAGAGAACATTTTGACGGTGCCATATGGGAGAGGGGTTAGGGAAATATGTGAAAAAGGTGAAGGGATGAAGTACAAATTGATAGGTTTTTTTTTTAATGGTCAAGGGGATATAGGGAGTACAGTCAATAATATTGTAAAAACTATGCAAGGTATCAGATAGGCACTAGATTTATCAGGGTAATCACTTTGTAAGTAATATAAATACCCAATCACTGGGTTATATACTCGAAGCTAATATAACATAGTCCGTCACTGGAATTGGAAGATAAAAAAATTTTTAAAAAGGAATGTCCTAAACAACTCAGTAATTGACTACCTCAAGTAGATTTCATATTTAACTGGTTATGAATAGTATTTTTCTTCATTAAATATGAGAGAACATTGTCTATGCAAGATCATTAAGAACTCTCAGAACATCATGCTAAACTTACCTCAGAAGTTAAATTAAATGAGAATTCTCAGTATGTCAGCATCAATATTCTTCCCCATTTTTATTCTAATTCTGCCTTGGGTAGAAAAGTCTAAAACTACTGGCAAAATGTGAGGCCTGTCTGGGAAAGCATCATTGATTTCCCATCTTCAAAGAGTTATCTATTGTTTGTTATTTGGGACAAAAATAAATCCTAAAAATCCCCTGGTACAAAATTAATTTTTAAAAAGGAGAAGAAAAATATTTATTTACCCTTGCTGATAAACATGATTCTGAAAACTTTTTTCAATACAAACAACAAACAGATTGTTGAGCAGGGTTGAAGAGTGAGGCAGGTAAAGGATTAAGTTTTTTATTCTTTCTCTTTCCAGTTAGAATTGCTGATATTTCTGGGTTATGATACAGCATTTTTAAAATTTACTTTCGGGATGAAATTACATATAATAGTCTGTGCTGAGGAAAAACAGATTTATATCTTAAAAGCAACTCAAATGATGAAATCAGAAGAAACATCTAGAAGTATAAAATCAGTTTTTATATATACATTTTTTAAATTTTATTTTTGTAATTTTAATTGCAGTTTACATTCAGTTTTATTTTGTATTAGATTCAGGTGTGCAGCATGGTGGTTAGACATTCATTTACTCTACAGTGTTCCCCCAATACTTCAAGTACTCACCTGGCACCATACATAGTTATTATAATATTATTGATTCTATTCCCTATGCTATAATTTACAAGCCTGTGACTATTCTGTAATTACTAATTTATACTTCTTAATCCCTTCACCTTTTTCAGTCCCCAACCTCCCTCCCCTCTGGCAACAAGAAGTATATGTATACTTTAAAATACAGCACACTGAACTCTATTTAATTATGTGTAAAATAATTACAATCATCAAAGGGGTCTATAAATTCAATATTTTAAAAGACTAAAATTATCCATGCATTTATCTATTTGGAACCCTACCATGCTCCAGAAGGAAGTTCAGGTTGTTTATATGAATAATCACAAAGTAAAATAAAAATTTTTAAGTAAATAAGGATACTGGAGGGGAGGGGAAATTAATTCAATAATTATTTACTGAACACTGACTCAGTGTTCTAGGCAATGGAGATGTGCTGTGAATAAAGAGACAAGATCACTATTTTCATAGTTTATACATTCTAGCGATGGCATACTGGAAGAAAGACAAATAAACAAACCAAGCATTAAAAAGAATGTCAAATGCTAACAAGTGTTAGAAGACAACAGAGTCAAGTGGGTATAATAAGGAGGGGGTGATGCAGGACTACTTTAGAAAAATGGACAGAGGAAACCTCTCGGAGATTACTTTCCTTTTATCCTGAATGCTTATTTTAATCAAAGTATAATGTGCATATCATAATGTGAGACTTCCACGACTGATATATCTCATGAATTGAGATATCCCAGATGACTTCTGAGCTGAAATGGGGAGGATGAGAGAGTTGGGAAGCTGCTCTGAAAACTCACGCTGTTCCTTTCACTTTGGGGAAGGGCATAGTCTGCCTCTAAATGTTTGGCATCCAACGCAAAGGAGGAACACAGTTACAGGACAAATCTCTCCTCTCGGTCCTGATGAGACATCATGCGTGATGTTTTCCAAGACTTCAGTTAATACTGTAACTGGTTACTCGGGAATATTTTGTACAATGTCCTTCAAAATATTCTTTAGAAAAAGCCTGGTGGATGACTGAAGAGGTCAAGGAAGTGACTGAGAAGACTGATACCAATTCAGAAACCAAACTCTCTTGTAACTAACTTAAATCCAAAGACACTTAAGAAAAAACAAAAATCTCTTAAATCTGAAGAACACCTAGAGCTCCTCAACCCTGAGTACAAATTGGAATCCACTGGGGAAATTTTTAAAAATCCCCCCATCCAGGATCTCTTGAGGTGAGGTCAGGACACTATGGAGGAAAAGAAGACAATTCTCCATCATTAGTGTCTTTTGAGTGAATTTCCGCACATTAAACTCAAGCAAACATTCAGAGTGCAGATACTCTTCGCTGCCATCTAGATATGGACGTGCATAAAACGAACATGTGAGATAGCAGCAGACATTAGATCCGTTTCCAGACATGAACAGAACACGTGCTAAACATGGCACCAACCTGCCCCTGGGACCCTGGAGCTACCTGTTTTGTGAAGACAAAAAAGATGCTTTGTACCTTTTCCTTTGAAGAAGATCATATGAATATGGATCTGCCTTTAGTATTTTGAGGTTTCTGTTTTATAAAAAGTATTTTACTAAAAAGAACATATGAAATGTGGGTGTTGACCGGTGAATACTAAAACCTTTGATTTACAACAAAGTGTACACATCCAGTTCCAAACAAACAAAGCACACCTCCTCCAAGAGAAGTTCCGCACCTTTTGCATGTTAAGTCTCATTCTATATTCCATTCTCATTCCTTGGGTAGCAGCAATGAAGCATCCCTGCTGTGTTCCACAGGCTTCTTCTCTATTACATAAGGTTAACAAACATCTTCAAGCACTGAATTAAATAAATAGCTCCAATGGGGCAGATTAAGAAATCTTTGACCACAGAGTCACTGAAGAACATCTAGAAAAATGTTGGTGGCCTTCTACCAGTGGCCAGTTTAGCACCATGGTTAAGCACACAGGCAGTGCAGTGGAGCTGAAGTGCCTGGGTTCAAGTGGGCTCTCAGCCACCTACCAGCTCTGATTTTGCAGCTATCCAGCATGACCTGTCACATGATTCCTGTGAGGATGCAATGAGTTTATGTACATCAAGTACTCAGAAAATCATTTGGCATGTAAAAAGAAACCACATAAGTTATAGCAGATTAAATATTTTAGCACATACTAGAACATATGATAACACTACTGTATTTATTTCTTTTCTTGAATTCTCTTTCCTTCCTCCTACTCACTCTTCTCCCCTCAAGGTTTCTTCCTCTTCTTCAGTTCTTCCTCCTCCTTCATTCTTTTTCTCACTTTAACTGGTTTGGCTCAATGAATAGAGTATCAGCCTGCGGACTTAAGGGTCTCAGGTTCGATTCCAGGCAAGGGCATGTACCTAGATTGCGGGCACATCCCCAGTAGGGGGTGTGCAGGAGGCAGCTGATTGATGTTTCTCTCTCATCAATGTTTCTAACTCTCTATCCTTCTCCGCATAAAATCAATAAAATATATATTTTTAAAAACAATATTTTTCTCTTTGGGGCTTATCCATGGACTTAATGATAAATGTGGACCTGTTTGAGCCCCATGGAAGATCTTATAGGTTCACTCTCAGTGTCATGACAAAAAAAGCCAGCCCCAGGCCATGGACTTTTAGAAGGGGATTTAACTATTAAAAATGACAGAACACTTGGCATTCTTTGAAATATAAGAAAGCAAATAAAACTTAAAAAAAAAAAAAGAAATTGTATCAACCCCTAAGCTCTTAGAGCAATGGTTCTCAACCTTTCTAATGCCGTGACCCTTTAATACAGTTCCTCATGTTGTGGTGACCCCCAAACATAAAATTATTTTCGTTGATAATTCATAACTGTAATTTTGCTACTGTTAATAAATCATATGTAAATATCTGTGTTTTCTGATGGTCTTAGGCTCTACAACAGCCTAAGTTGAGACACAGACTGAGAACCACTAGCAGGGTCACCTAACACCATCAGAAAACACAGATTTTACATTACAATTCATTAACAGTAGCAAAATTACAGTTATGAAGTAGCAACAAAAATAATTTTATGGTTGGGGGTCACCACAACATGAGGGACTGTATGAAAGGGTCACGGCATTAGAAAGGTTGAGAACCACTGTCTTAGAGTAATGCAGAATTTTCCATCTCTAGATTCCAGCTCTAAAAAACGTATGAAAGACAGGTTCTTTTTGTGCACAGTAAAATCATTAGGCAGAATTTCAAAGATGCCCAAAAGAAATATATACAAATTAGGAACCTCCTAAAGTAAAAACAAGATTTAAGGGAAACTCCTACAATTCTGAATTTCGTTTTCTCTTACCTATTTAATTGGTAGGGGAATAGAAATGAACTAAGAAATGTCTCCTTCCTTTTATCAATATGAGCTACTTAGGTTTAACAAATGCACATTAAGAAAAAACAAGGTTTGTGCTCTCCTTGCAAAATACTTCTAAAACTGTAATCCTAGGAGCCCTTTTCCGCCAGGGAAGCAGTGCTGCAGACAATTTACCATCACGCTGACTCAGAGCTCCCAAGTGAAACAGCACAATTTTAAGTACAGCTCATCCTGCTTAGGCATATGTATAAGTAAAATCATAAGAAGGGAACACTCCTACTGCTTGCCATCTTGCTGCCATCTTGCACTTTCCCCACTCCTTACTGATTATCCAAACTATGACGAATTGTAGGTCTGTGTTCTTGGCACCTGATCGACTACTTGAGAAGCTGAAACACTGTCCAGGGAAAGGGACAGAGAAATAAGTAGCCCATCTATTTGCTAACAACAAAGTCTTCTGACAAAAAGAAATCCTGCTATTTGTAGAGATAGGCAATTACTAGGTGAAAAATAATTATTGAACATTTATAGGGTGACCACACAACAAAATAAATCACTAAGTAATCTTTCTACAGATATCTGTCACACATGGCTAGCAACAAGGAGTAACCATTAAGGTGCTTAATCTTAAAAATAGCAATTTTGTGATTATCAGTATCAAATCATCAGTAAGATTCAGTAGGTGATATCTTGTTCATATAGGTGTCCTGTTAAAAATATGTTCTGTCCTTTTATCTGCAAACATACAATTCCTTTAACACAAATAACTTCAAGTGAGAAGAAAGACACTGAGTATTTTGAGTATTATAATTAAGTGTTATTTTACAAGACTGAAATTACTTCAGACTAGATAGACAACCTGGAGGAAAGCAAGGTTACCAAATGCAAATATTATGTCACTGACTATCATTTCCAGGACTTTATGGCATAATAAGCTTTTGGTATTATCCCACGTGGGATAAAAATGAAGTACGCATTCAAGTAACTGCCCATGTAATAAAGAAATATTTTGCAATATGGACTCATACCAACAGAATTATTATTTCACACAAAATTCCCAGTATTTCCACAAAACTAAAATGTAAATTTCTCCCCAAAATATGTGTTCTGCTCCATTTAATGATAAAAACTGAAGAGAAAAAAAGAACATATTAAGAGTAAAGTTGAGGTGTGTTATACTATCACAGTTCTGTGAGCTTTCTGAAATTTAAGTAATACATGGCTGGTGTCCTTACTCTGGGTCAATGGCTTGATCTTATCTGGTGAGAGATAATTCCTGTCTTAGTGGAGATGACTTTTAAGGTCTCTTCCATCTCTAGATTCCACTTAGTTATGTAAATTTGAGTAATCTGTAAATTACTCCTGGGAATGTGTTAAACTTGAGTGATTATGGCATCATTTTTTTTTTTGCATTAAAGTGATGTTACAAAACTAAATAGTACTCAAGAAGCCTGAGTTTGTTACCTAACAAAAACTCATAGTATTTACAACATGCCCAACATTGTTCTAAGTGCTTTATAAATATTAATTCATTTCTACAGTATTTTCAGTCTACTTGGAAACTAAGTTTCTGTGAAGCTTTACGCATATATGAATTGGCACTTATTAATTGAAGTAAATAAACGCTTTCACTGACTCTTTGAAATTAAAACTATTCATTTCTAACAATTAAGGTTATCCCATGATAACACAAATCGGGTCAATTAACTCTCCTTATGAAAATCTTAGATTGCCTTTAGGACCAAGTCCAAATTCTTCAGCAAATCATAAAGGTGCTGCAGCATCTCTCTGCTTTCCTGTTTTGTGTCATCTGTCCCTAAATCTTAACTATCTGCGGTTAACAAAAATGTGTCCTGACTCCATGGGTCTATGTACTTGCTGCTATGTACTTGGGTTTCATGTTCCTGTCCCTTCCCTTTAATCTGGCCAATTCCTATTGTCAATACAGAGCTCACACTGCACCTCCCTGAAAAAGTCCACCCTGACTGCTCCCTGGGTTAAATACTAGGTCTTCTCCGCTTCCAGTTTTCTGGGACCACCTCCAGAAAACCACAGAGAAGGGCAGAACGTAACTGCTATTCACTCATCCATTTTCTTATGTGTCTCTAAATCCTTGAAAGGCGAAAAATGTGTCTTTTCTCTTTAACATGTTTTTATTGACGTTTTCAGAGAGAGAGAGAAACATGGATGAGAGAAACACTGATGTGCTGCATCCTGCATGCCTGGGCTGTGGGGACGAAGCCTATAGGCCAGGCATGGGCCCTAACAAGGAATCCAAACAGTGACTTCTTGGTTCATGGGCCAGTACTCAACCACTGAACCCCACTGGCTGGGCTCTCTTCTCTTTACATTCCCAGGGCCTTGCACAAAAGTCGGTACACAGAAGAGGCTCAAGTAAATAAGTGACTTTAAATAAATAAATCAACAAATGAATGTGTGTTTTGTGAGCTAATAGAAAATCATCCTAAACTTTATTTCTAAAGTAGAAAGAAAGTTGCTAAAAAAATATCTAAGGGTGGCTAAGATGCCTTAAATTATATTTATTTAATTACCAAAGAAATACCAAGGGCCACATACAATCACCTTATGTTTTCAGGTCAAATTACAGCTCTTAGGAAATTAGAAATGCCACAATGCAAGAAAACTCCCTGGTTTCCTAATTGTCGGAAAAGTTGGCACACGGCAAGTAGGTCTTCACAACTCTGCCCAATGCAGTCCTCGTATCAGTGATTTCTCACCAGAGTTTCAGGAGCACGGAAAGCCGCACAGGCTTCCAGGTGATCCAGACATCCAGCCAGATGTGCTGCGTATACTTCACTACGTGCCAGGTACTGAGATGGTTTCCTGTGATAATTACTTTGATGACAAGACAGTATCTTCACTTTCATTTCTGACTTGGATTAGTCATCTATTCGTGCGTTTAACCTAAATCCTACCAATTAATTCACCCCTCACTGAACAAAGAGTCATTCTTTTCAATTGTGAGGTTTATTGCTATAGAAAGCAGAAACTGCAGGGGCCCAAGGTATCTTCTGCCCCAAGTGGAGAGGCCTAGGAACAAAAAAAACAAAACCCTGCAAAAGTGGAGCTCCATAAATGGGGAGAAATGGAGGAGGACTGGCCTGTTTTCCAAAGTGCTGGTCTTTCACCAACACAGAGAAGGGCAGAGGGTACTGCCCACAGTCCAGCCTGAGGCAGAGACAGCACTTCCAGGTTCAGTCCTGCACGTCTCTCTATCTGCATCTCTGCTTCCTTCTGTCTCCTCTGCTCTCTGAGGAAGGCTTTGTGATTTGTATTAAAGCACTGGTTCTACCAGCAAAAATTCACACTGTAGGAAACTCTACAGGATGAAAGACCCCAGGTCTTCAGTGAATACATTGCAAGGAAAAACAAACCAAAAAAATAGAGGGGAAACCATGTAGTAAAGGGACTTCAAAACAAAACACACTAATTGCACTAGAAAGACATTGTTTGGGTTCTGGATCAAACAAATAAACATAAATATGTATGTATTATGTATATTTATATTTACTTTATCTACTTATATACATTTAACATATTTACATATTTAATACTAGAGGCTCAGTGCATGAATTTATGCACAGGTGGGGTCCAGCAGGGAGGAGGGGCACCTTCCCCCAGCCGGTCAACCACCTGTAGCCCCTCCCCCCAGCTGGCTGGGGATGAGGGGTCCTGATTGGGGTGGGACCAGCTGGGGAGAGGGGCCATGGCTGAAGGGGGGAGGGGCTGCAGGAGGTTGGGGAGGGCAACAGGGGCCTGGATCAGTCTGGTTTGCTGCCATAGTGTGAGTCATAGTGACTAGTCATTCTGATCATTCTGCGTTTAGGTTGTTGGGCTTTTATATATATAGATATTTCTATGTTAGATAGTATATGGTACATATTTTTTAAAAATCCTCATCTTTTAGAAATGCATAGCAAACTTTTAATAAATGAAAGGCTATAATTTGCTTCAAAATAATACAAGGAGGGAAAGAAAATAGGTAAGATATAGGTAAAAGAAGATGGATAATTGAATTGGTAATTAATATGTTGCTAATTGTCCAAGTGGGGTTCATTACAATATTATATGTTTGTGTGTGCTTAAAATTTATTCCTCCACAATAATTATTATAACTTATTGAAAAATAAGACAGTGCCCCCTGCTTCTTCAGTTTGACCATGGAAACAAGTTAAAATAAGCAAGAAAAATGGGCACTTACCAAACATTAATTCAAATCACAGAATCTTTAGTTAAAGGTTTGGCATATTAGATTTTTTTTTACTATAATAATCTAACTTTGATAACTATTATTGTAGCCCTTTAAATTAATTCTTCTCTTATCTTAAAATTTTAACATTTGGCTACAAATACAAATTTAAATTGTATTTTTCTATTTTTATATACTTTACACATACAAATTGTAAGTTTAGCTTCAGTTACAAAATTTCAACTACATGAACAAGTTCTGTCTTAATATGCACTTACAGGTAGATGAACTGGTTGCCAGAATAATGTATATAAAGTCCAAAAAAAATGTTTACAGAGCCCCAGATATTTCCTGAAATTCACCAGAGAGTGCAAAATCATTTTCACACATACCTGTGGATGTGTACTATTAATCCAAATACAGGTAACTGGTAAACTTCGATTTTTTTAAAACACAATTTACAAATGCCCAATAACTACCATGGCCCTAATTACACCAAGAAAGCTGCTACCAACGAAGAAAAGCGGGCAGGGCGACGCCTTTTCTAGAAAGTGGAGGTGACTGGACACATCGTTGGGGTCCACATATTGAGCGAGAGGAGAAATCTTCCGTGTAGCTTATTTTTATGGTTTGAGTTTAGTTAGGGATGTCTAGGTTTGTTTTTCCAATGTTCTACCGCACCAGTTGTGGTTTGAATCACTTAGAAGTCTTCTCTTAGCATGAAAACCACCACCACAACAATAATGATGCCAGTCCTGCCCAAGTATCCTATCCCTTCGTGCCCAAACATGGCTTTTTGCTTTTCCTTGAGAGGAGAGAGGGCCTCCCGCCCTTTGGCTCAGCAGCCACACTGCTGGAGGCATGCACACGGCTGGAGGCATACTGCATAAAGTCCTCGTAAGCACAGACCCTGGCCTGAAGTTGTGTTTTTATTTTTATTTTTATTTTTTGAGGGAAGGGGAGGGTTGTCCCTTTTCCGTTCTTTTTTTCTTTCCCTTTTTTTTTTTTTTTTTTTTTTTTTTGTAACAGGGAGCGCCCTGCTGGACTAGTAAGATTGCGCTCATTTCACCTAAGTCACTGCATCTCCCGGGCAACCGAGAGCAGAAGCAGCGTCGCGGGTGGCGGGTGGGCTGGGCAACGCTGAGGACTCCCCCCCCCCCCCCGCCCCCCGGGACCGCGCCTCTCACCTGAGCGCCGCCGGGGTCGCCCCGCACCCGCGTGGTGAGCGTGTGGTGCCCGGTCTCGTCCTCGTCTCCGGAGCGATAGAGGAGCCGGAGTGGCACGATGCTCTGGCGCTCCAGGAAGCGGTTTTCGTTCCTCCTCTCCAGCTCAGTCCACGAGGCGTCTCCTCCTTGGAAGGAAGGGAAGAGGGAAGGAATAGGAAGAAAATGCGAAAATAATGACCCTGACTCAGCATCGTCGGTCCCGGGGGGCCCGACCCCTCCCCTCTGAAAATGCACCTCCCCGTCCCTCCCCGATCCCATCTGGGCAGGACGCAGACACCAGTCGGAGAGCCTTGGACCCGCTCCTCCGAGCGCATCCAGGAGAGGGGCCCAGAAGCGGAGCACCCCTTTCCCCCATCCTTCCTCCGCCCGCCTCTTCTTCCAAAGAAAAACAGACATTTGACCACAGGCTTCGAAACGCATCCGCGCGCGCCCACACGTATTTCTGCTCCACTTTTCCAAATTTTTTTTAAAAAAAAAAATCTCCCCGCGCACTCGGGAAATGGGGATGCCCCTTCGCAGGGCGCCGGAGGGCTGCAGAGATTCCCCGGCAAATGGTCCAGTCCCTGAGCCACAGAGGGTGGCGAACTTACCTGCCCGGCCGCCGCGCACCCAGGGGCACGTCCCCAGGGCACAGAGCAGCAAGATGGGCACGGACGCCGCAGCCGCAGCCGCCTGCATGGTGCTGCCGTCAGCCCCCTCGCTGGAGACGCTCAGCTCCTCATGCCGGATCCGCTGGTCCGAGCCCCCTCGCCCAGCGCCCCCCGGCTCGCCCGGGCCGCCCCCTCCCAGCCCCGGCCGGTGCTGTGGCGGCCGCGGCGCTGCAGCCTCCGCCGCGATGCTGCCTCAGTGCTGCATTGTGCTCCCCGGGAGCTTCCGCTGGCGGGGGGAGCCTGCAAGTGCTGCATTGGGCGGTTGGCTGTAGCTAAGTGGCTTCTAGCGCCTCCCACCCCATCGCCTGGCACAGGCTCCGGCGGGCGGTGAGCGCTCTGCGGGGAGCGAGCGCCCGGTGCACTCGCCCCGCCGCGCGCGGGCAGGGACGCGCGCATGTCACTGGGAAATGTAGTTCTCGCCCGCGTCCTGCTCCTCGCCGCCACGGAGCGGGCGGTTGCGACCTCGTGACCGTGAGGTCTTCTGCAGCGTGAAGGCAAGGCGGGAGGAGAAGGGCAAAAGCAAGAGAGGTCAACGTTGGCGGGCCTCTTGGCACCGAGATTGTCCAACGGCGCTGCTGCGGAAGCCAATATCCATCCACATCGCCCACGAAGAACCATTTTAATGTTTCCCACAATCTTAATCGTTTTCAGGGAACTATACCTTCAATAATTCATGGTACGTTAATTACTCAATAAGTACTGATTAAGGACCTACTGTGTGCCCGGCAATTGACTAAGTTCAGGGAGCACAACCGGGAACAACATATATAGGAGGCATCTGCTCTCAGACACAGTCGAGTCAACACTGTCTTATAGGTAACAGGTGGAAAGTAGCAGATGATGCTGGAGGGGAGTCATTCACTTAGCCAGGGGGAGGCAGGGAGAACCTCCTGAAGGTCTACACAAGCACTTGATGGATATGTTGGATTTCGCCAAACTCTCCAGGAAGTTTTTGTCCCTTCTCTAATAGCTGTCTGCCTCAAACCTGTATCTGAAAACCAGACTTGGAATACTCCACTTTTTTGTCTGCTTATCCCATTTTTAAAATTTTTCAAATGTTAATAACTCTTGAAAGATAAGACAGTAATAACATAATTGTCCACACAATTACCACTCCTGCCTCATGCGACATGGTTTCAGGTTCCTTCACCATCATGATGATTTGAAAAAAAAACTCCAGGGTGTCAATGTCCCAGCAAAAGTGTGGTATCCAGAATTAAGTACAACTTAGGCATGGTTTCCCAAGCAAACAGTAGAGAGGGACTCCTTTCCCTTGACCTAAATTCTTGCCTATGAGAACATTCTATCATATTTTGGTAGCCACATCTCACTGTCATTTCAAAGACATTTCCCCAAATCTCCAAATAACGAGACGCTTAAGAATTCTATACACTGAATGACCAGATCATTATGCCCAGCCAGATTATTATGACTTACCCCATCAGTATAACTAATAATACCTTGAGAGTACTTGCTTAGGAAGTTTTCAATATTCAGTATTTTTGGAAGTGTCGGTGTGAAGTACTGATGAGGTGGTCATAATAATCTGGCAACTTAGTGTATACGACATGTAACAAGTTTTCAACAGTACACTTTATACCGTAATGCAGAAGATTCCATAATAGTCATTGTAAAAGAGAATTTTAGAACTAAGGCCTGGAATAGCCCTTTACCTCCATCCCCTACATCATGGACCTAAGCTGTGAGCTTGTCATATACGGTATTTATTATATTGAGGCACATTATAGTGAGGTCCATTAGTCTCCTTTGAATCTCTTTGAACTAGTGCTCTTCTGCCGTTATCTTGCCAGGTACACGTAGTTTTAATTGGCAACGTTGAAGAGGCAGCCAAAGAAATCCTGATTCTCAGTGAGTTGTGGGATTGGTAAGAGAACACAGTTCCTTTAGGAGCAAAATAGATAAGACAACCAACATGGGAATTACTGATTATGTGTCATTAAAATAAATCATCCGCTGGAGGCTGAGAGCAGTTGCTCCAATAAGAAGTCATGATCTCTTGGTTTTCAGACTTTAGTCAGGTTTGCAACCAGAAATCACTGACTAAAGAAAAGCCCATGTTCCCAGGATAAGGACCCTGCGATGCATGTCAAGTACACGTGGTAATGATTGCCCCAATCTTCTGCAAAGGGACCTACCTCCATTTACTTCAGCTGTGCACTGGGGATAGGGAAATACCCAAATATTTGTTGGATGCAGTGTCTGAATTGATACTGGTACCTGGGACCCAAAGCACCTATTATAGTGGGGGCATCTGATAGCCAGGTAATAAATGATACCTGACCAAGGTTTCATTCCCAGCCTCTAAAATTATTATTAGAAGAGAAATGCTTAGTACTTCACATTATTTCCCCCACATTATTTCCCTGGCCTATGAGTTAAGAATTATAGTGGTGGGGGGAGGATAAGAAAAGAAAGATACCAGGTGGGAAACTCTAAAACTGCCTCTATTCCCTTAGCCAAACAATAAATCAAAAATAATACCTTAACCTGGGGCCATGGTGGTGTTAGTGGTAGTATTTTGTGGTGGTGATGGAGGAATTAAATATCCAGAAGATGGTTAATTCCCATCATAATCGCATATGGTCATAAAGAATGACAGCAGACGACCACAAATTGCACTAAGTAGTAGCCTCAACTGCAGTTGCAATGCCAGATGTGGTCTTTTCTATTAAAAATGAACATGGGGGGGGGGGGGGTGGGGGAGAGACACATATCCTCCGGTGAGGATACTTTTTTAAAGTTAGAAGTGAACATGGCCTCAGGTACAAGATATACAGCCATTTATTTGGCAGATGCATAATTTTCCATCCTTGTCAGAAAAAAAAAAAAAGAGAGAGAGAGAAACCTTTTGCACTCATAGGGAAAAGATGATAGTATTTTTTTTTCCTTTGTTATAATTTGAAGAGGATGCCATGGAGAATATCACTTTAATCCATTATACTGTTGACATCATATTCATCAGACCATATGAGCAGGAAGCTCCTAGCACATTGGAAACTTTGATAAGACATGTTCTCTAAAGGGTGAAAGATACACCGTAAGATTCAGGTCCTGGCTGGTGTAAGTCAGTTGGTTCGACTCCTGGTCAGTGCACATGCCAAGATTTTGGGCTCGGTCTTCAGTAGGGGGCATGCAGTAGGCAGCTGACTTGTGTTTTGTTTTCACATTGAAGTTTCTCTCTAAAAATCAATTTTTAAAAAATCTTAAAAAAAAAAAAAAAGATGCAGGGACCTGCCCCATCAGTATCAGTTTTAGATTCAGTAATCAGGAGCATGCCAGGAAATTCTACCAAAAGACAAACTTTTGCATCCTGAGCTTCCCAAGCAGTGTTTCAACTGGGGATACTGCTTTGCTGAATGCTGCCAGCTGTGAGCAGAAAAGGGCTTTGCAGCCACACCAGGCAGGTTCAAAGGTTGTAAAAGTATCAGAGGTAGGAAAACTGGAGCTTATGGCAAACCCCAATTGGGAAATCACAGCTGAGGCTTTGGGGTTTTAAAGTAAAGCCATGACATCTTTAGTAGCGAATTATGTACTTTAAAAAGGATAGATAGATACATAGATATAGATATAGATATAGATATATTACATTTTTTATGATGTGTGGCAGATGAAACCCCTGACTATGGAACAAAAACCATCATATGGTCACAACTGCCAATCATGAGCTGGGGTTCTGTCAGATCTAATTCATAACATTGGGCAGGTGCAACAAGAAGCCATTGTAAGATAAGATTGGTATATCCAAGACTGGGCACAAGAAGGTTCAAGGGAATTGCATGAGCAGGCAGCCCAGACCCCCATGTCATCATCCATCGCTGTTGTGTCACCAGACCTGTTCAGAACTGGAAGCTGGCCCTGTCCCAACACAATCCAGGAACTTTCTCATATCAGGTGACCTCCAGGTTGGACTCATACAGGAAAGATTTCAAGAATGAATTTTATTCAAGTAGGAACAAAGCATGGGCTCCTATTCACCAAAGCCTACCTAGTGTTTCTGCTATTGCCTCCGTGAAAGAGGCAGAAGTTTGCACGTGAATTACACACATAGTCAGTTCCAGGTTTTTGAACTTTGTGGCACCAAGTTTTGCCTCCACCTTCAGGTTGGGAGCAGTTCCTAATATGGTCCATTAAGGAAGTGTCATGGTGTTCACCACCCACTTCTATTTGCAATGTCAGTTTTCATTATAATGATGGCACAATGAGCTTTGGGGTCAGGTCTTTCGTATTTCCTTCGTTTTGGAATGATCTGGTTCTAGCCAGTCATTGACCTCTACAACCAAGGCAGGGGTTTTCCTGCCATAAGTCTGGGGCTCTGGTAAGAGGACCTAGCATCTGTCCATATCAGATCCTGCTTCATTTGGGATTTTTCCCTAAATCCTCTCTTAGGTCACACCTTCACGTATATGGGCCATGAAGAGTAAAAACCCAGACTTGGTTCATGAATTAGTTGCTTTCATAGGTGTAAGCTGAAAATAGATGGCAACTGCCCCCTAGCTGCAATCAGGGGTGGCTTTGGTAACCAGTCACAAGGGGAAATCTTCCTAATGGGCAGAGATTCAAGTGGTGTACCTAGACATCTCCCTTGTGAGCAAAGAGAAGTGGCTTAGATTTAGAGTAATTGTGGACTCCTGGGCAGGGAGAAATTACTTGACTGGCTGTGAAGCCATTAGGGAAGAGAACGATTGAAAGGTTGACTACAAAGAGTAGAGGGCTGAATACAAGGGGTAGAGGCACATGGCATATGGGAATGAATGGTCATTAAGTGTATCTTCATATCACACATTATCACCACCCAAAAACTGGCACAATGGATACATGAGCAAAAGCATGATGTTGGCAGGGATGAAAGTTATGCATGGGCTCATATTCCCTAAAGCTGATCTAGTGTTTCTGTCATTGCCAATTGTCCAACCTGCCAGAAACAGAGATCAACACCGAGTTCTGGAATGGCACAATCCTGTGAGACCACCAACCAGGCAAGCTGATTATACTACGTATAGTAACAGGCGTATTCCAGATGTGAGTTTGTTTCTTCCTCACATCATTTTTTGAGGGTTTACAGAGAGATGATTTGATTCACTGGCATGGCATCATACACAATTTCGTGTTTCACTAGGTCAGTGGTCAGCAAACTGTGGCTTACGAGCCACATGCGGCTCTTTGGTCCCTTGAGTGTGGCTCTTCCACAAAATACACGGCCTGGGCGAGTCTATTTTAAAGAAGTGGCGGTAGAAGTTTAAAAAATTTGGCTCTCGAAATAAATTTCGATCATTGTACTGTTGATATGCGGCTGTTGACTAATGAGTTTGCTGACACCGCACTAGGGGATTAAAATCACAAAAAAAGGTGTGGGAATGGCTTCATAATCAGGTGATCCATAGGTCTTATGGCAACTAAGTCACCCAGAAGCTGCCTAAATGACAGAGTATTGTAATAGCTGTTAGAGGCACAGTGGTAGCAACCCTTGAAGGTGGTATTTTTGAGGATGGAATATAATCTAGGATGTTCAAAACATTTATATGGTGCTATGTCTCTGCTAAGAGAATACATAAGTCTGGGAACCAGTAGGTGGAAGCAGGAGTGGCCCTATTTATCATTACTCCTGTGGCCTTCTAGAAATTTCTATTTCCCATCTAAGCAACTTCTGATTTACAGCCATGTTATCATGGGATTCATCTTTTGTTTCTAATGTATTTTTAATGATTTCAGAGAGGAAAAAAAGAGAAAAAACATTAATGATGAGAGAATACTTGATTGGCTGCCTCCTGCACACCCCCTACTGGGGATCAAGCAAGCTACAACTTGGGCATGTTCCCTGACAGGGAATCAAACTGTGACCTCCTGGTTCATAGGTACATACATACTCAATCACTGAGCCATTGCAACTAGGCAATAATGCTAAATTTTTATGCTCTTCATATTTCACTTGACACTAGTTTTCAACGTCATAAAGCACTTATCATATTCTTATGAAACAATTATGAACATAGTATATAAAGTTGAGTCGCAAATTTATAATTTTTCTATAATAGGTATTCAATTCTGTAGAAAAATGTAAATATCACCTTTATTGTTAACATTTACATTTGGTTCTGTAAACAAAGTTGGCAAAAAAAAAACTAAGAGTTTTATATATATTTATAAAAATTTCAGTATGATCTTTATCCCTTTTGAATATATACTTTTTTTTTAATCTAATGTAGAATTTGAAGGGAAAGAGGAAAACATTGATGACAGATTTGAATCATCCTCCCTCCAAATAGCAAAACCATCACAGATTCCACCATTTTCAGTATAGTTTGTGAAACCCAAAAATTCCGATGTCTCTTCACTAGTCTGAAATAAGTCTAGTAGAGATTGTGAACTACAAGTTCTATTTTCCTCTTGTGTAATAAGACATTCAGTTCTCTTATCTAAATCCACATTTGGTTGCAGATTTTCTTTTTTGTTTCTTCGTAACACTATTTTCACTTTCCGACAGATTTTACCAGAAGGTAAGCTATCTGATGTATTTTTGATGTCACATTCAATGGGTTCCCCAAGACAACTTTGGGACGAAGTGTTTGCCTGAACAGTTTGGTTCTCCGGTGAACTGTTCATTGCTGACAGACCATAATCATGACATATTAAATGAAGGTCCTTTTCCTTCAGATCCTTTGTTGGAAAAAGCACAGCATCTGATTTTTGTTTTGGTTGAGATGCCCTATCATCTATATTGAAATTAGAAACTTGTATAGAAGTCTGTAGCCTACACAGACAATGCTCTGTTCTTACTTCTTCCAAGTTGTTTTCATTTATAATTAGTTTATGTTTAGAAATATCAAGAATGCATCCCTGTCCGTTTTTACCTTGAAATAGATGTGTAAAATTTTGTCTTATGTCATTTTCAGCTGGACTTAACGTGGAACATTGATTTGTTTTCTCATCAAGTCCTCTCAATTCATTTGAAGGTGTAGGGATGTGATCGGAAATAAACACAAGCTTCTCTTCAGGTTGCTGGGTTTCTTTATATAGACAACTCCGCTTGATTACTTGTACATCATTTTCCCTGAAGTTTCTCTGAGAAGTAGGTTGCAATTCTAGCTTTTCTTTTGGTTCACACTTTTTCAGGATATTTGTAGTAATAGGAGAAAAGGATCCAATGCTGTATTTTAATCTTTTTAGAAAAAAAGAAAAAGAATTGCAAAAAAGAATGTCTTAGTAGTTAAACGTTAAATCAGCAAAAATCTTCTAAAACTATTTATGAAACTTATTTAACTTAGGTAATATTACAAAAATACAGAAATCCTAGCATTCAGACAAATTTAGATGATTTTAAAGTAATAAAACTCTACAGATACAGCCGAAAACTCTAAAGTACCCCTCTTCCAATCCATTCTTCCCTTCCAGCATCTTGAATTTGGTGTTTAAAACTCTTTCAACCATATAAAGCAAACAAAGATGATAGCAGAGAGGTTTGGGTCACTTTCATCATCCTGAAATTTCATAACTTCTATATTGTGATGTATATTTTCAATTTAGTTAGCAATGTGGAATAAGCAATTTGGGATACCTAAGGCAGAAACACATATAGTAGGGGCTTGGGTTACATTGGAGATCCATTCCTACAGCGTGACGTAATGCTATTTTTGCTGTCAATCAGAACCCACCTACACAAGCACCTATGTCACTCACATGGAGTACATACACAGCAGTAATGAAGGGAAACAGTAAAAAAAAAAAAATTTTTAAAGATAACAATTCCTGATCTTTAAATGTGGTAAATAAATAATAAAAAACTAAAGCACATATGTACATATGTCGAAATGATGGAACTTTTTTTTAAATAAATAAATGGGAGATGGCAAAATAACCATGAAACAATGTATGCCAGAAACAACGTATGTCAAATCCAACATAACCCAAGGACTGTTTGTATCTATATATGTAAAAGTCTAAGCAACTGGTCGACCGGTTGTTATGACAACATACTGACCACCAGGGGGCAGATGCTCAACACAGGATCAGCCTCCTGGTGGTCAGTGTACTCCACAGTCAACCTCCTACAGCCAGCCAACCTCCCGCAGTACCTGCCCGTGGCCAGTCAGCCCTGATTGGATCGCTGGCCAGGCTAAGTGAAGAAAAGCTTCTTAAAACTTCCTAATAGTAACTACAGATTCTAGCATTTTTATTCCAAGTGAATAGTAAACTTCATGTTTTACCAGGGGTTAACAAATTAGCACAATGGCTAAATCTAGTCTGCCATCTATTTTCCTAAAAAAATTCCATTCATTGGGACATAGCCACACACATTCATTTATATAATGTCTGGGGCTGCTTTCACTGTGTAATGGCAAAGCTAGGTTCACAAAGCCTAAAATATTTACTATTTTTAAAAAACTCTCCTCTGGACTATAATGTTAAAACGAGGACCTTAAAAGTAATCTAAAATAAACACTTTTAGTAGTAAAAAGGAGAGAGGAAAGAAGTAATCAACCATTAACTGTATTTACAGTCTCAAAATATATATTCCATCTAAGAATAGGAAATTTTGGATTTATTTTTAGTTTAATAAAATAGTTTAAAATTTAAAACTTAAGTGGATAAATTACCTTTTCTTTTTAGGCATGTCTCTTTCATGTTCCACAAATTCAAAAATTAACTTAGATACGATGTTATCAACAACTTGATAACGATTACTCTGTGCAAAGTTTCTGTGTTGCTCAGTTAGGAGATGCTAAAAGAAAACAAAAAAGCATGTAAATTGTATTTTTAAATCAACAGATACTTTTAACATATACATGTCCCTAAAATTAGATTTCTAGTAACTACTCCAAAGTAATACCTTTCACTAGAACTTCGAAGGATGATAGAAGTAAAAGTAGCTTTTGAGGAACCACCAAAACTACAGTTGACTCTTGAACACAGAGGTCAAGGGTCAAAAATCCATGTATAACTACACCAATTGTCTCCTGCATTTCCCTCACTCCAGATACCACAATCCGAGACGCTCAAGTTTCCTATGTAAAACAGTGTAGATCAATGCATATAGTCAGCCCTCAGCATCCACCAACTCCCAATTTCGGATCAAAAACAGTACAAGTATCTCTTTTAAAAAATAAAATAAACCATATTTCAGTGGACTCATGCAGTTCAAACCCGTTTGTTCAAGGGTCAACCTTACTTTGCTTTCCAGTCTTGCATTTTTCAATGAAAAAAGTCAAATACTAATTTGGGATTTCAATGTAACTGAAAACAAACTATATCAGAAATCTGAAGATAAAGATGGAGAAAAAAATAACATTTACAGTTCTCTAATTTTTTTGAGAACACTTTCCCTTTACTACTTTATTTTAGCCTTATACAATTACCACTAAATAAAGTAGGACTTATAAAATATCCAGTGAATAAAATGTTGTAATTAATATACAAGAATCCAAAACAAGAAGCTATAAGGTAGATTAACACACAAATGGAAGTACAATGAATGCTGTGAGGTATAAAAATAATTTATAAATAAGGAGCACAATTAAGAATAAGGAAATGATTATATTACTCAGTGCTTATAATGGAGAATAGAGAGAAGTTATTACTAATTTTTTAAAGAGTGGTCAAGAACAAACATAAGTTCAGTGTATTGGAATAAAACTCACAGGAAACAAAGTTCCTTTTGAATAGGTGGAATCACTAGGCTAATTCTATTATTTGTTTGTTAGCTAATCAGGGAGTTATACCCAAAAGCCTACACCAAGATGATCTGTTTTCCTAATTTCATAAACTTTAATTTTTGGTGAATTACTTATATTTCCAAAAACTAAATTCTCCAGCTTTCACACACAAAAAAACACACACAGTACAATTGACCCTGGAATAACTTGGGGGTTAGGGAGTGTCAAACCCTGGCATAGTAAAAATTCCAAGTATAACTTTTGACTCCCTATAATTCTAACAGCATTCTGTTGACCAAAGAGTCTTACCAATATAAACACAATTAACACATATTTAGTATGTTTCTATCATCTCCTTGCCTATTAGTTCCTATATCAATATTGTCTGATATGATACACAACACTGTAGATGTTATATATTTTATTAACAGTAGACATAAAAAATGAAAAGATAATGTAAAAATATCTCTACTTATTTACAGGTATAATATTCATGCATTGATAATGAAGTAGCAATATGATTACTTCCAATAGTTAATAAAATTTCCCAAATTTTTTTCAATATATTTATTGAAAAAAAATCTGCAAATAAGTGGACCTGCACAATTCAAAGGTCAATTTATATATATATTCTGGTATATATATTCCTTCCTTCCTTGTGAAATTTACCAAATAAAAATTATGTATGTCCAGTAATGTTAAATGAATGAAAAATGATTAAAACTTTTAAAAAGTAACATTAACTCTCTTATAAGTTCTGATTCAGTTTATTCATGTTCTTGGAAGGAAAAATAATTAATTGAAAATAAAACAACTTCTTATATAGTTCCCCTTTACTTCCACCTAGCTCTTCTTACTTATGCTGTAAGTATTGATATTAAAAATAGCCTCATTATTACCACTGTACTTCATACTTCATTATTTTGATTCATCCCACTTGCAAATGTTATGTTTTTATATCTATCTTCTCTGCCAAACCATAAGATGTATAATAGAGTATATGTCTACTTATTATTGCTAAATCTCCAGTAATCAAATTTTTTCGGTGAATGCCTTGATGTAAACTAAAAAGCTTATATATGAAAAACTTTAAAAAAATTAAAAATCAATCAATCCCAACATCCACTTTCAGTAATTATCCTTTGTCATGGAAACTAGTGACCAAGGTTTTTGTTTTCTAGCCTCAATAGTTTCTGAGCATCAAATCAGGATAACAAACTGATATTAAGGAAAGCATCCATTCCAGATTATTCTATTACACAACATCAAAATAAAATTTAAGGACCAAGCTATAATTTAAAATTTCAAAATTATTTAGCTTCTCATTAAAAATAATTTAAAATTAATTGTATTTTTCTCCTTTACTATATAAATAAAACACAAAAAACAAATACATTTTGGGTTACAAAACAATCATACTTCAAGTAAGAGTCAGTAGAGAGCCCCAATAGGTGGCTCAGTGGTTGAGCATCAACCTATGAACCAGTAGGTCATGATTCGATTCCCAGTCAGGGCACATGCCTGGTTTAAGGCTCAATCCCCAGTAGAGGACATGCAGGAGGCAGCCAACTTATGATTCCCTCTCTTCATTGATGCTTCTCTCTCTCTCTTTCCCTCTCTCTTCCTCTCTGAAATCAATAAAAAAATATTTTTTTTAAAAAAGAGCCAGTAGACAGAGTTTATGAATCAAATGTTTTTAAATATTATTTTAACTTTTCTACCATTTTCTACCAAAACCAAACATCAAAATAAATCTATCTACTATTTTTAAAATTAACAATTCAAGTAAGCACAGTGCCAGGCACTTTCTAAGTTCACACAAACAGGAAGCCAATTTTCAAACGTGGGCAGCCTAGATACAAAGCTCTTGCTTTTTAAAAAAAATCAGTTTACAAGTTGTAATAGTTCCCATCTTTAACTTTCTCTTCATCCTACATATCCTTCCTTCCAACTATTCCATTTCTCTTTCTGCTACTTCAAAAAATTATCTTCATTTTCTTCTCATCCTCCCATTAGTAAATCACATGCCCATTTTTTAATTGCTTTAAGCCTGCAATATTACAGTTACCTATGAGTCATCCTCTCTTTCTCCCAACATTCAATCCACTGACAAATCCCCGTGGCCCCACTTCTGAATTACATCCACAGTCTGACCATGCCTCCTGACTTCTGCTTAGTCTAGGTCTCCATCATCTGTTCTTGGTGCCAACAATCAGCTTTCTTTAGCACTTCTGCATTGTTTATTCCAATATCTACAGGCCTTACTCTTCCCTCACTTCTCTCAGGCCTCTACTAAAATATTACCTTTATTAGTTAGGTGTTCTTTATCTAGTCTATGTAAATAGCAAAGTCACCATTTCTGCTTTATATTTTCTCATAATACTGACATAAATATTCTCTATGTATCTTTATTATTCTTTTAGCCTATAGTTACCCATTCTCTACCCCACCACAGAATGTAATCTTTACAAGGGCAGGGAATTGGTCTTTGTTCAATACTACTTGCTCAGAGCAATGATACTTACATAGCAAATGCACAAAAAATATTGGTTGAATAAATGAATAAAAATGATTTCTCAATATATATTTCCCCACTCTGGGTTCTTAAAATTTCAGATAATTCTATCAAACAGAAATATATACTACTTAATAATTTAATGTTATAACCACAATCAGATATCTATTCATAGTTTTAAACATATCAAACCCCAAACATAAAATCACACTTACAGTTTCGAGATCTTCATATTTTTGCAAGCAACATTCACAATACCCTTTTTTTTTCTTCTCTTTCAATTGGAGCTGAGTTGGGATTTCATCACATTTATCGCCATCCATTTCGATTCTGGTAGAAATATATGATAAAAGGATTAAGTGCTGAACATAAGGAATAATACAAATCTATAGTCCCTGCCTACCAAACAGAATCTGCTATAATCTTCATAGAGATTTGTACCAACAAATAGTTGTAATCATTTTTCTTTTTAAACAATTGAAAAGCAAACTAAGAATGTAATGATGATTCGGGAACATATTTCAGATCACTTAAGAAAAACAACACATTTTAATTATTTGCAATTTTCAATCACTCTTCCCCCCATCTATTTAAAGCAGTGGTTCTCAACCTTCCTAATGCCTCGACGCTTTAATACAGTTACTCATGTTGCGGTGACCCCAACCATAAAATTGTTTTCGTTGCTACTTCATAACTGTAATTTTGCTACTGTTAATGAATCCTAATATAAATATCTGTATTTTCCAATGGTCTCAGGTTCTACAGCAGCAGTTCTCAACCTGTCGGTCACAAACCTAAGACCATCAGAAAACACAGATATTTACGTTAGAATTCATTAACAGTAGCAAAATTACAGTTATGAAGTAGCAATGAAAACGATTTTATGGTTGGGGGTCACCACAACATGAGGAACTGTATTAAAGGGTTGCGGCATTGGAAAGGTTGAGAACCGCTGATCTAAAATTTCTAAATATGACACACTTAAAAGAGATTCGGACTTCAAATCTAGCCAAAGGGCAATAAAAATATATAGGAAAGGGGAACTATAAGAGTGAACACACACACACACACACACACACACACACACTAAATGAATTATTTTCATGTTTGTTTAAGTGGATGAAAAGTTACTTAAAGGTTATACCAACCTTAGTTTAACCTGAGTTTGCTTTTGGATGTTGGATGGCTTATCTATATCAAACGGACTGGAAGGCTTCTGAATAGAGTAATTTATATAAGGCATATTGGTCAGTTGAAGATAAAATGGTCTATAAAGTCTAAAAAATAAAAAGAAAAATACTTTTATGGTTAAAGGAAACATATTTGATGTTTTATCTTTTAAAATCATGTAATTTTTCTGGAATCTGAAACAACAGAAATCAGTTAGGCTTTCCTTTCCCAATTCTAGACCCATTTTTTAACACATTAAAAACAAACTCAGTTGTGGTAAAATACACGTAACAAAATTTACTTAATTTAACCATTAAGTGTACAGTTCAGTTGTATTAAGTACATTCACAATGTTTTATAAACATGAACACTGTATCTCCAGACCCTTTGCATCTCCCAAAACTGAATCTATACCCATGAAACAGTAACTCCTCATTCTTTTTCCTACCAGCCCCTGACAAGTACTATTCTACTTCCTGTCTATATAAATTTAATGACTCTAAGTAACTCATCAGATGGAATCATGCAGTTTTCTTTTCTTATTTCACTTTATATAATGTCTTCCCAGTTCTTCCATGTTGTAGCATGTGTCAGAGTTTCATTCCTTTTTAAGGTTGAAAAATATTCCATTGTATGTATGTGTCTACACACACACACACACACATACATTATCCATTCATCTTGGCTACAGTGAATAATGCTATGAACATATATGTATGTGCATGTATCTCTTCTAAGACCCTGGTTTCTATTATTTTGGATATATACCCAGAAGTGGAATTGCTGGATATGGTATTTCTAATTTTTTTAAGAACTTCCATATTGGTTTTTCCATAGCAGATGCAAAATTTTCCCATCCTGCCAACAATGCTCAACTTTATCTTCTGTTTTGTTTATAATGGCTATCCTAAAGGATATGAGGTATACTGTAATGATTTACATTTCTCTACTGAACAGCAATATTGAACATCTTTTCATATATCTTTGGGGAAATGTCAAGTCCTTTGTCCATTTTTAGTCAGGTCATTTTATTATGTTGTTGATTTTTTTATTTTAATCCTCACCTCAAGATATTTTTCCATTGATTTTTAGAGAGTGGGAGGGAGAGGGAAGAGACAGAGAAAAAGGTTGATGTGAGAGACACATTCATTGGTTGCCTCTTGCACACATCCCAGGGAACTCAAGCCTGCAATAGAGGTATGTGCCTTTGAGCATAATTGAACCCGAGACCCTTCAGTCCTCAGGCCTACACTCAATTCATTGAGCTAAACCGCCTAGGGCTTGATTTCTTTATATCAATGCCTTATTAATCATATGATTTGCCAATATCTTCTCCCATTCCATGGGTTCTCTTTTTCACTCTGTTGTGGCCTTTGGTGCACAGAAATTTATAATTTTGATGTAGTCCAATTTTATTTTTAAAAATCTTTTATTGCTTGTGTTTTCGGTGTCATATCCAAGAAATCACTGCCAAATCCAATGTCATAAAGCTTTCCCCAGGTGTTTTTTTCCAGGAGTTTACAATTTTAGGTTTTTAAGCCATTTTGAGTTTTAAAAACAAATAAACAAATGAATCATCTTGACATCCTTGTCAACATGTGAAGATTTATTTATAAGCTCTTTATTCTATCCCACTGGTCTATATATCTGCCTTTTTGCCAGCACTGAACTATTCTGATGACTATAGTTTTTGTACTGTTTTGAAATCCAACTTTGTTCTTTTCAAGACTGCTTTGGGTGTTCAGTGTCCTCTAAGATTCCATATGAATTTTAGTATGGAGTTTTCTCTTTCTGTAAAAAAAAAATCATTGGGATTCTGACAGGGAATGCACTGGATCTGTAGATCACTTTGGGTACTACTGACATCTTAACAATATGAAGTCTTCACATCCATAAACATAGAATATAATTTACTGATGTGTTCTCTAGGTCTAATTTTGAATTGCAGCCCTCCCCCACCCCATAATACATTTGATAAAGAGAAACATTCAACACACATTAATCACCTTAGTGAGTACCCAAGAGAATGAATTATACATCCAAATGAGTAATTAACCACACATGTCTGAGTAACTAGAAAGTCAAGGTAAAGAAATATGATTCCCCCATGCCAACTTAATTCACTTATATCTTAATTTTCATAAATATTATACTATGATATATCAGAGTGAGTTTAGAAAAACTACCACATAAAATGTTAAGATTCAGGGATGGCCAGGTAAGCTCAGTTGGTTAGAGCATCCTCCTGATACACCAAGGTTGTGGGTCTGAACTCCAGTCAGAGCACACATAAGAAATCAACCAGTGAATGCATAAGTGGAACAACAAATAGATATTTCTCTCAAACACTCTCTCTCTAAAATAAAAAAGTTAGATTCAGATTTGTATTTCCAAATAGCAACTAATAATTTCTTTTTCACAAATGTAGAAGCAATTATTAAATAGTTGTTACAAATCATATGGTACTGTGTTTACCCAGATAATTATTTGAAATAATAAAGAAATGAGTTGGTCTCATGATTGTTATAATTTAGATATTTCAAGGAATTATTATCTATAACATACTGAAACTAAATTTAGCCCTGAAGCACAAATTAATTAATGCTACTTTCTGTTATTTCTGCCACATGCATATTAGTGTACAATATAAGTCTAATATAACAAACAGTATTGATAAAGGTACAATGATTAGATTTTCTGTTTGTTATTATATTTAAATGATAGAGATTGAACTTAGATACTTACTGGCTCATGTCTTCCACCTTCAGAAAAGGCTTTTTGAGTCTACCTGCTTGAAAACATATTAAAACATGGTATTAGATATTACAAATCCAGGATTTTAAACAAACAAACAAAAAACTACTCTGGATAAAAAATAAATAAATAAAATAACACAACACAACAAAAGTATCAACAACTATGTACCCATTATCCATTTCATTTCAATTAGTTTTATGTATCAGGTGAATTATTTTACAATGTCAATCCATTTCAAAATAACAGAAGCTCTGTCTACATTCTGAGATCGTGAAACTAAATGGAAACCCCCTACCCCAATAGACCTGAGTAGAATTCAGGAGGCTCAAGAGGTTCAACAGGTAAAAAATAAAATCAACTTTTATTTTTGCTAGTTTCTAACTAAAATTCGACATTTCCTCAAATTATGCGTATAAGTATTATCAATGCCGGTAATTTTGATACAAATTAAAACAGGTATTTTTCTATCCTATTAATTACTACAGATATCTCAAAGAATCATTTATGTTCATCACTTCAAAATTACAATAATCAGAATCAGTTCTAGAGCTTAACTTTAATGTGTAATTAAAATATATATATTATTATTTCATTAAAAATTATGTTAACTCAATTCCAGTATTATTTCCTTAGTAAGCTAATAATTTAAAAATATTTTTAAACAGATTGCGACAGGGGTACAGGTTCTTAAAAAGGCTAGGAAGCCATTTACATGACTTTTAAGAAAATTATTTTGTTTTCTAAAGCAAACCAAACACATTTACGTATATCAAAATACTTACTTCTTGTTTTCTGTGTGCCAGCACTTACTCTTTTGCCCTAAAAAAAAAGTTTGATAGTGAAAATACTGGGTTTGAAAGTACAGTGGAAATTGCAATTACCCTTAAATTATTTTTTAAATCCATATAGGCAAAGAATCCTTTCTAATAAAAGAGTAATATGCAGATTGACCATCACTCCAATACACAAGATGGCTGCCCCATGTGGTCAAAGACCCTGCCCCCATGTGGACATAAGATGGTCACCACAAGATGGCCAGCAGTGGAGGGCAGTTGGGAGGAACCAAGCCTGCAAGGGAGGGCAGTTGTGAGCAATCAGGCCACCAGGGGAGGGCAGTTAGGGGTGACCAGGCTGACAGAGGAGGGATGTTGGGGACAAACAGGCTGGCAGGGGAGCAGTTAGACATCAATCAGGCTGGCAGGCGAGTGGTTAGGGGGTGATCAGGCTGGCAGGCAGAAGCGGTTAGGGGCAATCAGGAAGGCAGGCAGGCAAGCAGTTGGGAGCCAGCAGTCCTGGATTGTGAGAGGGATCCCAGATTGGAGAAGATGCAGTCTGGGCTGAGGGACACCCCCCCCCCCCCCGGACACCCACCCCCCCCCCCCACAAACTGTGAACAAATTTCGTGCACCAGGCCTCTAGTAATATATATATTTTAAAAATTCATTATAGTCTATCAATTCCAGTCAAGCTGGAATACATCCAATGTGGTCAACCAATCCCATTGATTATAACTGAAAACTGAACAAAATAAAATAAGCAACTTTTCAACCTGCAGATTTGGAAAGTAAACAGAAGCAAGAATACTGTTGAAGGAAGTAAAAACTTAAAGAGAAGCTACCTTTAAGGGTAGCTCTTGCAATTTTTGCATTAAGGATGAACCAACCTGTAGTCATGGAGTTGATGGGAATAGTGAAGCCAGTTATCTCCCCTATGCAAACCCCATCTTTCTAGCTAGAAAGAACCTGGAAAGAGGCTCCTGCAATCCAAAGATTACAAAGAGAATCACTTTATGTCTTCTTTGATTTCTCCCACCTTTTTGCCCCCCCCCTTTTTTGGGGGAGGGGGACAATTATGAAACTGCAATTGTACAAGTACCACAAGCAAATGAAATTGAAAACCCTTGACTTTCTGACCAGAGAAAACTATGAAAAGGGTCACTGCATACTGGAGAGTGAAGGGGAAGCCACAGACAATAGCAAGCAGGAAAAGGGGATCCCTAATTCCCTACATAAATCCACATAAAAACCATGCTTAACTCTAAACTGCATATTCTAAGGACAGATACAAAGCAAGAGCTTTGAAAATTGGAACTATAAGATTCAAACCACACTCCCCAAGTACTGGGCTAATCTATGAGTAATGCATACACAGAACAAACAGAGAGTTCCATATAAGTCTTTGAAAATGGAAACTGAGATTAGACCTGCCATCTAATCTGAGACAGAACTGATAGTCTGAACAACTAGATGACGGCCTGCTAAAACAATGATAGCAGCAACAACAAAAATCCACCTTCTCTAAAGTATTATCATAGATCTGGAACCTATACAAGATTTACAATGTCTCATATGCATTCAAAAACTATTTGATATCAGTTTATTCTTGCATTATTTGTTATTGTATTATTTTCCATACAAACAATAAACCTACTTTTAACACCCTGTTTAATAATAAAAAGAACCACTCACCAAGAAGCATAAAAATATCAGATGTGTACACACTTAACAATGCTCAGGACAAAAAATAACTAATAAAATAAAATTTAGAATATTTTTTAAAATATATTTTATTGATTTTTCACAGAAAGGAAGGGAGAGAGATAGAAAGTCAGAAACATCGATGAGAGAGAAACATCTATCAGCTGCCTCCTGCATACCCCCTATTGGGGATGTGCCCACAACCAAGGTACATACCCTTGACCGGAATCGAACCCGGGACCTTTCAGTCCTCAGGCTGACACTCTATCCACTAAGCCAAACTGGTTTCGGCTAAAATTTAGAATATTTTTAATTAAACAAAGATGAAAATAGGACATGTCAGCAACAGGAATTCTCATTCATTTCTGGGGGGAATGCAAAATGGTACAGCCATTTTGGAAGACAGTTTGGCAGTTTCTTATAATACTAAATACATTTTTTACCATATAATCCAGCAACATGCACCTTAGCATTTATTCAAATAAGCTGAAAATACCAAAACCTTCACTTGGAAGGTGAATGGATAAACCATGCCACATCCAGACGGTGGAGAATTTTCAATGATAAGAACAAATGAGCTACCAAGTCATGAAGACATGAACTTTTAAATGCCTAATACTAAGAGAAGAAGTCAATCTAAAAGCATATATATATATATATATATATATATATATATATATATATATATATATATAGTGTGATTCCAGCTCTATACTATGTGATTGCACTGTTTGACATTCTATAAAAGGGGAAATTATGAAAACAGTACAAAGATCAGTAGTTGCCAAACTACCAGTAAAGTGGGGAAGGGAGGGTGAATAGATGGAGCATGGAGGATTTTTAGGGCACTGAAATTATATTGTAGGGTACTGTATGGAAGACATGTCACTATATATTTGTCTAAACCAGTGGTCGGCAAACTCATTAGTCAACAGAAAAATTGAAATTTCTTTTGAGAGCCGAAAACCCGACTTCTGCACATGGGCCATGAAGTTTCAATCACACTGTACGTGCACACCCGCATGTGGTATTTTGTGGAAGAGCCACATTCAAGGGGCCAAAGAGCCGCTTGCAGCTCGAGAGCCGCAGTTTCCTGACCACTGGTCTAAACCAAAAGGCAAAAGTAAACCCTAACATAAACTATGGACTCTGAGTGATAATTTAATATAGGTTCATCAATTAGTACTACTCTGATGTAGATTATTGATAGTAATGGATGTTGTGTGCATACTGGAAAAAAGGGGTATATGGGATTATCTGTACCTCCTACTCAATTTTGCTGTGAACTTAAAGAAGCGCTGAAAAATAAAGTTTAGCTCTGGTTGATATGGCTTAAGTTAGCTGAAGTGTCATCCTGTACACCAGGTTTGATTCCCAGTTGGGGCATACATCTAGGTTTTGGGTTTGGTCTCAGTTGGGACATGTATGAGAGGCAGTTTCTCTCTTACATCAATGCTTTGCTCTCTCTCTCTCTCTCTCTCAAGTCAAGAAACATATCCTCAGGTGAGGATAAAATGAATAAAGTCTATATATTTCTTAAAATCTAACATAAAATGTTTGGGATGAAGCTAAAGCAGAGCTTAAAGGATATTTACAGTAAAGTTGGTTCTTTAAAAAGAGGAATAAAATAAAACTAGTCAGGTTGACCAAGAAAAGAACAAAAGACACACAAAAATGATATTAGGAATGAAAGAGATGTCATTATAGACCCCATAGACATTAAAGGCTTAATAAAGGAATATTATAAACACTTCTGTCACCAATTTGACAATTTTAACAATATGTACAAGTCCTTTGAAAAACACACACTACCAAAGTACACTCAAGAATAAATCCAAGGTTACTCTAATAGAGAAATTGAATTCATATTTGAAAATTTTTCAACACAGAAAATTTAACACCCTGATAATCTTATTAATAAATTCTACCAAACATTTTAAAAAGTAAAACAGATTCTACAAAAACTTGTCTAGAAAACAGAATTGGAAATACATCCTAGTACTTTATAAGGATAGCATTATCTTGACACTGAAATCAAAGACATTAAAAGAAAAAGATGACCAATATTTCTCAGGCACATATATGCAAAAAATCCTAAAAAAAAAAAAAAAAAATTCCAAACATTTTTCCAGTTAACTGAGGGGGGTAGACCTCAAAGCACTATAAATAAGTTAGTGGAACAAATACGTTTAACCACCTTTAAAAATTAACCAAAGTATTTATAAGAATATAATTAACGTGTTAAAATGTATACATTATGTAAACATAGTATGTGCAAGATTTATAGTTGTCCATTCAAGACCCATAAATGCACCTTCATTAAAAAGTTTTCTTTTTAGTACTTGGCAAACCAAAATTATTCCAGAAACTTGTTTTTTCCTCATTAAAACAACAACAGCAAAACTGCCAGAAGTGGAATCAAGTTGACCAATTAATCTCACATCCTGGATTATAAAGATATTTGGCATTTTTATCATTTTTGTTTGGAGAGAAAAGGTATTTTTCACAACTATGTAAAACAGTGGTTTGGGGGCATATAGGAAGCAACTGATTGATTGTCCATCTTTCCTCTTTCTTTAAAATCAATAAAAAATTATCCTTTGGTGAGGATTAAAAAACAAAAACCAGTTTTTAATTTTTTTCCTAGTGCCTGGCACACAACAGACACTGAGTATTTGTGGAATACTAAATAAACAATGGAGGGTGCATGTGTAATCAACACCTGGCATTTAAAAAGACAAGACATGATCTGAAACCTCAGGGTTTATATTAGGATCAAGGCACTGAAACCTGTTAATAAGTATCTTTCAAATCTTCCACTCTTCTTCTATTACAACTTTAAGCAGGCCTTCAACCTTTTGCCTGATTACACGTCATCCCAGAATATTCAATACCAGAGGCCCGATGCACGAAATTCAGGGGATGTCCCTTAGCCCAGCCTGCATCCTCTCTAATCTAGGACCCCTCAAGGGATGTCCAACTGCCTGTTTAGGCCCGATCCTGGTAGGCAGTCAGACATCCTGCTCACAATCCAGGACTGCTGGCTCCAAACTGCTCACCTGCCTGCCACCCTGATTGCCCCTAATCCCTTCTTGCCTGCCAGCCTGATCACCCGCTAACCACTACCCTGACAGCCTAATTGATGTCTAACTGCTCCCCTGCCAGCCTGTTTGCCCCCAACATTCCTCCTCTGCCAGCCTGGTCACCCATAACTGCCCACCCTTGCAGGCCTGATCGCCCCCAACTTCATTCCCTTGGAGGCCTGGTCCCTCCCAACTGCCCTCCTCTACTTGTCTGATTGCCCACAACTGCCCTCCCTTGCAGGGCCTGGAACCTCCCAATGGTCCTCCCCTGCTGGCCATCTTGTGTCCACATGGGGGGCAGGATCTTTGATCACATGGAGGCAGCCCTCTTGTGTGCTAGAGTGATGGTCAATCTGCAAATTACTCTTCTATTAGATAGGATAGAGGCCTGGTGCATGGGTGGGGCCCAGCTGGTTTGCCCTGAAGTGTGTCCCAGATCAGGGTGGGGGTTCCCTTGGGGCGAGGGGCGGCCTGGGCTAGGGGCCTGTTGTGGTTTGCAGGCCGGCCACGCCCCCCAGTGACCCAAGCAGAGGCCCTGGGATCTGGGATTAATTTATGTCTACAATTGAAACTTTGTAGCCTAGAGCAGAGCCAAGCCTTCTGCTCACTTGGCGGCAGCCATTTCTGTTTGAAACTTTGTAGCCTAGAGTGGAGGCCTAGGCCGGCAATGGCAGACGGAAAGCTTGACTTCCTCTGTTGCCAGGGAAACCCAAGCCTTCCTCCTGCTCTCTGTGGTGGCAGCCATCTTGATTGGGGTTTATTTGCATAATTTGCTCCTGATTGGCTGGTTGGCGTGGCTATGGGCATGGCTTGATCAGAGGTGTGGTCAATTTGCATATTATTCTTTTATTAGATAGGATGTGTGAGTATTCAGAATCTATAAATGTCCTTTAGAGTTTAAATTTCCATCCACTTCTATGTGCAATCCAAATAATCTGCAAAGTGCAGTAGTATATTTTGCATTACTTCAATAAAGAAATATCCACCCATCATTTTACAAAATCTGGGAACAGTCATTTGGAAATTACTTTTACTTGTAAATGAGACAACCAAACAAAAGATTAGCTATTTTATATAAATACTAAGTAAATTATTTGTTCCTTTCTGAAAACTGTTTATATTTTTTGTAAATGAGAATGTTTTAAAAATGTGAAGTGACAAAAGCTTTATGAATCATTGTATGTAGCATGTATATATGGGGTATTCATGATGTAAAATACTTAATGAAAACTGTGTTCAAAGAGTTCAAAGGCCAGTGTCCAATTGCTAGTCTTGCCAGCAAATACTCTTTACTGGCAACCAGATCTTTCCAAAATGCCTATCCAATCAGTTCCTCTGTTAATAATCTTGCAATAAACTTCCAAACCCTCCAAGAAAAAAATCTAAGTCCTTTATATAGATAGAAACACTTTTATACTTTTATGTGAACCCGCTAATTTTTCCAGCTTCATTTCTTGTCATTCTCTTGGTCTAAAGATCAATCTGTAGTATTATAATAAAGAAAATTTGCAAAACCATTCCATCCTACTTAGGACTTCATGTCTTTATATACACTCTTCTATAAAATTTATTTTCCTTTTAGATCACAGTCACTTAAGGACTGAGTGAAGAAGAAGCAGACTACAAAAGAATGTCTGACAGATAGACCATATAATAGAACTATGACTACAGTATGCAAGTTTATCTTAGGATATTGTGGCAATATATTCTACTTGGCAAAAAAATCCAGATATATAAACAAAAACCAAACTTCATCACTTTCTTTAATTAACCTAAAAATGAATGAAAATAACATACCAAATCTCTTATAGAAGTGCTTGATTTCTTGGGTAAACACAATTCCTTTTTCTTTTGTTCAATGTAGTGTCTTATGTCTTTATTAAAAAAAGAAGGATTTAAGATTAGCATTTTACTGTGAAGTTAACAGGTATTTCTTGCAATCAGAATTTTCACTATGTCAAGTTTGGAACCAAGGGAAAGAAATATATAAGAAATAAAAGAAGGATAAAATCCTTACCATCAATATGAAGAATTTTTACTCCCCACGATAAGGCATTTGATAATATACTATTTGAAGGAATAAAATCCTGTAAAAAAAAAAAACAAAACAAAAACTGTTTGATAGTTTTTCTAAGAAATTACTATTTTAAATGAGCTGAATTTAAAAATTATTTGAAAGAATGTCACTGAACAGATTACAGTATTTACAACAGCAACGATAACACATTTTTTCTTCTGAAATTTCTAAAATCAATACTGCTTAATATATACCCATATTCTTGACAATTAATACACAATATAGCTAGCTTTACAGTTATTAACTTCAAGAAATTAGTTCATTTAAAAATACCAAAAAATGCTATGAGCTTCAGAAATCTTTAGTAATACTTTAAAAGACCACCAGATGGAGATGTTTCTTCATGAAAAGTAGATTCTGTTCTTTGTAAAGAGATACAAGCTGATATTTAGGTTTTTCCTATGAAAACAAGGAAAGATTTCAAGAACATCTATATTTTCTACTTGAGTTTCTAATAACAGAATATACACTGTAAGTTTTTAATGTTACTACTTACACTTACGTGATCTTTGATAGCTTTTTCAGCTAATAATTTTCCTCTGCTCAAACACACCTATAACAAAGACCAGAGAACAATCAAACATATAAAGTTCTAACATAGTGCCTCATTGTAAAAGGTAAAAAGCTAAACTGAATTGAATGTTGTCGAGACCCAAGATCATTTCAATAGTAAATCCTATTTAATGTGAAAAATAAAATAGCTAGATTCCTCTGAAACTGTCTAAAATTCAATTGCTTACATTTTAGTTTTTTATTAAACTAAAGATGTAACTGTACATATTGTTTTTATATGGTATTTCACTTTTTAAATAAAGCACCAGAAAAGCAACTGAAAGGCTATGAGTAACCATTAATCTGGAACTAGTCACTCGTGTATAATCTCATTCCTTCAAAAAGCATTAACTAAAAAAATATATTAGCCTTCCTTATTCTTCTCTCTGTCTTTGACTTATTTTCTATGTATTTGTCTTTTTTTGTCAAGTGATATCTCTTACGTAACTCATTTCTTCTATTTCCTGCCCCAATTTTTCTTTCTTCACAAATGGCTACAGTTAGATAAGTTGAGATTTTAAAATTATAATTACATTTCAATATAAAAATTAGATCAACATTTTAGTTTTTAATCTCTTCCCTTTTCCACATCAAGCTAAATCAGTTTAATTTATTCTTCACTGTATCTTCCAACTTAATGACAAAGAAGTATGGCGTCAACATATCTAGAATAGGGGTTGGCAAACTCTCCTGGCTTTGCAGGCTCTCTCCCAGCTCTCTAGTTCTGGCCTTTCTTCATTTAGGTGTTAACTGGTTGCAGGAAAGCAGTAAACAATCAGTCAATAAGGAAACACCTGGGTATTATGGCTATGTTTCAATAAAACTTTATTTGCGAGCAACAAAATTTAAAATTTCATTTCCACATATCAAAACATATACTGATTTTTCTCCCTATTTGAAAATATAAAAACCATTCTTAGATTGAAAGCTATAAAAACAGGCTGGATTTGGCCTGTGACCATAGTTTGCTAAGCACTGCTCTAAAACAAACAAAAATATTTCCATTTCTTCTTCAAACAATGACCCACTGTTAGTTCTAAGTTATAAATTACTCTAAAAAATAAAGTCATACTGCCATAAGTAAATGCAAGGGTCTATCTTTTTTTTTTAATATATTTTTATTGATTTTTTTGCAGTATAACTTATAATAGTAATACATGTTTTCCTTTCCCCCTCCCCCTTATCCTCCCCCCAGCCTCCCCTACCCCCCAGCACATATCCCTACCCTCCACCCTCCCCGCCCCATTGTCTTTCATTCACTGGTTATGCTCATATGCATGCATACAAGTCCTTCAGTTGGATCTCCCCCCTCATCCGCCTCCCATCCGCCCAAGCCTTCCCCTGTAGCTTGACAGCCTGTTCAAGGCCACCCTGCCTCTATATCAATCACTCTCCCCTGTTTCTTTTCTTCAAAGATATCTTGCCTCTGCATAAGGGTCTATCTTAAGAAGCAGAGTATAACTATACAAAAGCACTACTAGGAAAAAAAAAAATCACCTTTCTGTCAGACAGCAGCCCTATTAATTACTGGAAAGCTACACATAATGTAGACATAGTTCTACCTAAGCAAACTCTGATCCCAGCCTGCTCTTAAAAACCATGAGATCCTTGGGCTGTAGCCTTTCTGAGCCTCTCGAAGCACATTTAAGAGACTTACTGAATCTGGAGACTTAAATGAACTTCCATCATGGCTGGGATGAGGTGAAGTGGTTTCTGCAGTATATGCAGATTCTGGACTTGGTACAGGAGAGATTTGTCCAAAGGTTTGTGCAAATTTAGCTTCCTTTTTATTTGAAATAAGATAACTGATATCTTTGCTGAGAAATTCTTCAACTCGCTAAAGGAAAACAAAGTATTTTTAAGTGAGTCATATCAATCAGACTGTTTTATATGCTAAGCCAGGTTTACATCATTACCCTTAAGAGTGTAAAATGGTTTGTTTAAAGAGAATTTCCCTACTAAAATGTTTGAAAACCATTACTTAAATGTCTGAATTTAAAAACACATGTACCACGGTCAGCATTATTAACAATCATTCCCATCCAAAGGCAGGAAAATTGAAATAAGTGAAAACAAAATACTAAAGACTTATAAAATATTTTAAACAGCTATACTTAAATTCTATAGTATCTCACAATATAGAGAATTAAAAAAATAAAGCAAAGTCTGTAATAGATGAGTTAATTTCATATAAACATTAAGCAGAATGTAACGCTAAGGCCAGTGGGCCCCTTGGTTAAATGCAAATCACTACTTCCTTTTTTTTTTGAGCAATTTTCATTAATCATTATATAAAGTAAGTATTCACATTTATTAATTCCAGGGGTTATAAACTCAAACGTCTAGAAGGGCCAGCAGAAATATAAAGGAATATTTTCATTAATACGGCCCTCACAACTGCCAGTTTCCAATTTTTCAAGAGAAGCCCAATCTCCTACATGCTTCTAAAAATTGTGATAAAAATATGACATAAAAATTTAACCATTTTCAGGTGTATGATACAGTAGAATTAAGTACATTCATGTTATACAATCTCCACTACCCACTTGCAGAACTTTTTCATCATTCCACATGATACTGTATACATTAAACCAAACTTTCCATTTTTAATCGCTATTCTACTTTGTTTCTATGGATTTGACTACTCTATGTACCTCATATTAAGTGGAATCCTGTATTTGTCCTTTTGTCTGGCTTATTTCGCTTAGCACAATGTTTCCAAGGTTCACCCATATTGTAGCATGGGTAGGAATTTCATTCCTTTTCAAGGTTGAATGATATTCCATTGTGCGAATACCACAAATTGTTTATCTATTCATCTATTGACATCTGGGTTGTTGTCACCTTTTGGCTATTGTGAATAAAGCCGCGATGAACAAGGTCTTCAAGCCCCGGCTTTTAATTCTTTTAGATATATACACAGAAGTAGAATTGCTTGATCATATAGCAATTTTATTTTTAATTGAAAAACCCTCATACGATTTAGCCTAGCAGTTGCATTAATTTACAATCTCACCAACAGTGCTCAGGAATCCAGTTTCTCCACATCCTAATTAACACTTATTTTTTTTATAGGGACCATCCTAATGGAAGTGAGATGGTATCACATGTAGTTTTGATTTGTATTTCCCTAATGAATAGTTATGTTGAGCATCTTTTCATGTTTATTCACCATTTGAAGATCTTTAGAGAAAAGTCAAACATCCAAATTCTTTGCTCATTTTAAAATCAGGTTGTTGATTTGTAATTCTTTATACATTCTGGATACTAATTTCTTATTAGATACTAGAGGTCCGTTGCAGGAAGATTCCTCAAGAATAGGGCTTCCTGTGGCTGAGCTTTTGGTGTCAAATCCAAGGAACCAACACCAAATCCAATCCCATAAAGATTTTCCCTTACACATTCTTCTAAGAGTTTTAGGTCTTATGTTTAGATCTTATCTATTTTTAATTAATTCTAGCATATGATACACAGTAATGGTATAACTTCATTTTGCACGTGTATATCCAGTTTTCCTATCATAAGTAGTTGAAAAGATTGCCCTTTTCCTACTAAATAGTCTTGGCAACCTATATATGATGGTTGAATTTCAGGTCTCTCTATTATTATGGTCTATATATCTGTCCTTATGCTAATACTACACTTTCTCTTGGTTTTCCATTTCTGATAGCTTGAGTTACAACTCTTTAGTAGTGAATAAAATACCATTTATAATTTGGCCCCAAATAACAGTTTCTTGCCACTTTGCTTATCTAAATCCCAAATTGAAATAATAGTGTAATATTAGCTGTTGCTTGAACAAACCAGACATTTGCTTGAATATACTCTTTCCTCTACTTAAGTTTGTTCATTCTGGTGTATTAACAGGCTTTCAAAACTCAGCTCAAACTTTCTCTCTCGTATAATTTCTAAAGGCAGAACCGATTATTTCCATCTCTATATTCTAATGGCAACTTCTATATAGTTCTGTTAAAGTATTCATAATGCTAAGCTATAAATTATTTAGGTGACCGATGTTCCCATAGAATAAAAATTCCTATAGAACTAGACTACCTCTTACTTATTTTTGCATCCCCAGCATCTAAAATAGTGCTGATATATGGGAGACACTGGTGAAATAATTTCTGAATAAATTTCCACATCCAAATCATAATCATTTTTTCAAAGCAGAGTCAAAATTGTGTCTGTAATATGGCTTGCAAAATTCTTCAGCTGGCTGCATTCTTTCCCTCTTCTTGACCTTCTATGTTGCATAACTGCACCCATATCATCTCTACCTAGCTGACGGAAGATGGACATAAGATTCATTTTAGACTGTAACAAAACACTTAATACTATGCACTGTACTGCTGACTTAGTTTTATCATGGTCTTCAATTTATTAGCAACTGCTATTTTCTTATGACTCAATGTCACAATAAACATCAAACAACTGGCTTCAAGTTCATGATATGGCCAGGTATCTGCCCTTTTATCTTTCTTCTTCTCCAACTGCCTTATTTTAGTTCAAACTGTTTAGACATGGACTTAAATGTAGCTGGTTCCATATCCTTTTTAGATGTTTTTTTGTAACAGTTACTTTCTTTGCCACAATTAAAGATATTTCCCCATTATGTCAGACTTCATTGCTGTGCTCTTTATGGTTGAATTTGTCAAAAGTGCACTTTCCAGATAAATGGGGTATTTAGAGGTTTTCATTAAAACTAGAGAAAACAAATGATAAAGTGGACAATTAAAGGACAAAAACCATACTAATATGAAGCAAGACTAATTACCAAAAAAAAAAAAGGGCCTAAATAATCCTAAAACATTAAATAAGCAAAAACATTTTAAGTAATATCTAATTCAACTAACTGGTACTTAAAGTTGAATCCTAAAACTCTTAAATTAGTTTCTAGAGGTCAGAGTTCCTTAATAATTCACTAGAGATCTTAACAGTCATTTTTCAGTGGAGAAGTGGTAATATGCTAGGGACAGAAATAAGGACATCGCTAAATTATTGGAAAGATAGCGTATTGTGAGATCAGAATTTGATTAAAAGGTTTTTTTTTTCCCTGAAAAGAAATTAAGGGATCAAGTCAATAAGCCTTATTATCAAATGCATAAATTAATTCAAAATTTCTTTCAAGTACCTTAGGAGCTGATGGGGAGAGGTGAGAGAGAAAAAGGGGGACAGGGCCAGCAGTCCCAGCACTAGCTTTTATGCTGTTGTTTTAGCTAGAGCAGTTCCCTTTTTATTGGCTTTACACTTTAGACATCTGAATGATTTCATCTGAAGTGTTCACTGCTAACAACACAAACTAAAGTCATAGATTTAGATCAGAAAGGCTCATGGTTATTCATCACATATGAGAAAGCTGCAAAACTGTATAAGATAGTTTTTTTGTAGCAATTCCTAGAGGAATAGAATGGTGCCAACAGCTGTTAGTTCTGGGAATCAGACTAGTCATTTACCTTCTCCTGATCCTTAAATACTTAATTTCTAAAATAAAGAGGTCTTTACTCAATATCTAAAGTCCTTAAAAACTTAAGACAATCTTGACAGGTGGTCCAGTCAGCCTGGTAGCAGGCCTATATAAAACATGACTTTTAGGAATATAATCATATGGTTATTATGATATAGGGGTACTATGACAAAATGTGTTCAATGTTTTAAGAAAATGAATAGCAAAGAAGTAAAATAGCTTTTCAAAGATAGGTAAGTAAAAAATCATAAAAATAAATAATTTCAGTCAACTTGTTACTTGTGCTTCTGCAAGTATCTTACTCTTAGAAAGACAAGATCTGTTCAAGGTATTAAACTTAACAAAGTGCAGCAGAGACCATTTAAACAAGAATTAAGAAATCAACTAATAAAATTTTAGCCTTGCTAAAATTTACCTAATATTAATTAACCTTAAGCCCAAGAAAATCTTAGAATTTACCCAAATTTCCTAATCATTTACTCAATGTATATATAGAGTAGAAAAGAAGCATGTTTTCCATGCTTAATCCAAAATTCTGTTCCTTTAATGACATTCATTGTGTTGAGACTCTTATCACTCAAAATCAATTTACTTCTCAGGTTTCTCGGGCTCTGTAAATAACATTCTTTGTGTTATGCTAATCCAGACAAATTTATGTAGCTCTCCAATAATCATAAGCAAGTTCTTGCTATCTGGAACACATCCCAGCATTACAAAGAACAAACAATTAGCCATTCCACCAGGACAAGGGAGTCTCACCTCACTTTTCACACTTTGTGAACTTTACACTAATTATTTAAACTAATAATCACAGAAATCTGAAAGTTTTACCAGGCTACAAAGATTAAAAGATAATTTTCCATTAATGATATAAAGTTTGTACAAGGTACTTATGTTTTCCAAAATGACATTTAAATAATTATATATTAAAACGTACTAGTTGCAATTTTCTTTTTCAGTGTATGATTTTGACTTACCCCTCCTAGATCCTTAATGTCCTTCTGCAGTTTTTCAGAAATGGTGACAGAAGGTAAGTCGATGTAAAATATCTTTCCCCAAAGTGGCTTATATTTGGACTTTTCTGTTTTGTTAACAGTTTTCAGAGATTTCAAAGATGGTCTGTTTTTTTCATTTTTGAGTTGGATTTCACCTATTGTTTAAAGATTTAGAATTAGATGTATTCTGCAGACAAAAAACTTACGTTATTTTAAAAATAGTTTTTTATACACTAACTAGAGGCCCAGTGCACAAAATTCATGCACTGAGGGGGTGGTTTGTCCTTCAGCCCAGCCTGTGCCCTCACACAATCTGGAACCCCCTTAGGGAATGTCCAACTGCTGGTTTAGGCCCGATTCCAGCCTGGGGATCGGGCCTAACCTGGCAGTCAGACAACCCCCAAGGAATGTAGCAATGTGCCAAGCAGCAGGAAGCCAGGGAGGAGCCAGAACTGGGGCCTGGCATGGTGCTGCTTACGCTCATCCCAGCCTGCTGCCGCCACTCAGTAGTGCTGCTGCAGTTGGGATAGATCCCCACCGCGGTAGCTGCACTTGCCAGCCATGAGCCTAGCTTCAGGCTGAGCAGTGCTCTCCCTGTGGGAGTGCACAGACCCCCTGGTGGCCAGTGCGCATCACAGCGACTGGTCAACTGGTAGTTTCAGTAGCTTAGGCTTTTATACATATAGATTATATCACAGGGGAAAATCTTTAACCCACAAATTTAAGCCCTATTTCTTTGTGGTCCCACTTAAGATGATGGGAAAATACCCAATATAGTTTATCGGAGACTGTATTGTAAAGCAATTCTTGTTTACAGCCAGGAGTTGACTTTGAAGGAAAGATTCATGCCTTCATGCTTTATATATGAAGGTAGGGAACTGGGACATAAAACCTTATGAAAAGATTTTCCTCCTACAATGCAAACTTCATGGAGTATTTGCTCAACGAGTATTTCTGGAGCATTGCCGTTCTGTTGAACACCCAAAACTGGTACTTAAAATGGTAAACATTGGGCCCCGGAGCTCCGTGGCTGAGCGTGGACCCGTGCGCCAGGGGGTCGCCAGTGGGATTCCGGGGCACAGCCAGGGCTATGGGCCTGATCCCCGGTGGGGGCCCTGCCTGGGGCAGGGGTCCGTGTTTCCATCTCCCACCCCCTCTCCTTTCCGCTGGCTCCTCTCCTGTCTAAAGTCAATAAAAACATTTTTTTTTTTTTAATGGTAAACAGGTAGCAATGTAGGAACCCTGTTTCCGAGAGTGACCCAGGCCTCGGAGAGGCCTCATGCTCGGTGTGGTTTCCTGGCGAGTCTGCCTGTCGGTGAAGAGCTGGCCGGCCCACGCTTTAAAAATTAACTTTCAGAACACAATCTGTTCTGTTCGCGCGTGGGCGGTCACTAGAGAGTACAGCGGCATCCAGCAGATTATCATACAGGGGAAGAGGCTGCAAACGGGGTTTGTTTTTGTTTACATGAAAACAGCCAGGGTGCGTTTGCAATACCAATACGTTCAGCGGAAGAACAAAAAAGAATGAGACCAAGGTTCCACCCACAACCACCCACTTTAGTCATGAAGCTCAAAAGCCAGGAACATCTGCTTTTAAGCCGAGGATCGAGCCGCGAGATCCCGGGGGCGCACACTGCTCGCTCTCAGGTTTTACAGCGACACCCCCTGGAATTTGGGGGCCGCAGCTCGAGGAGTGGAGGGCGCGAGGGCTGCGCCACGATCCGTTCCCTTTTTGAGGCACAACCCGGAACCGAGGAAACCCCAGGGAAGGACGCACACGCCGGAAAAGCCGCAGGGGCCCAAAGGGAGAACTCCAAAGAACCAATGGTGGGCTCGGGAGGGAGGACACGATTAAAGGGACTGCAGGCGGAGGAGAGGCTTCCTACCCTGGACATTTCCTTTGCTGTGGATCCTCATGGCTCCGGGGTTCATGGCAGCCGCCCGGCACCTACATGCTGGATCCGGAGAGGGCGTCGGGCCGGGAGGCCGAGAAAGCACGGCTCCCCGAGGCCCGGAGACCCGCCAGCCGCCTCCCTTCCGCAGACCCGCACACCCCCGCAGTGGAGGTAGCGGGCCCGCTAGCCGGACTTCCGGGCCCAGGCCTGGTTGAAGGCTCAGAGTAAGAAGAAGAAAGGCACACACGCCAGAGGCCGCGGCGGTTGAAGATTTGAAAACGCGTCACGAGGCCGCGGCGCCCAGACGCGCGCCCCGCCCCCTCGCGCCGCACGTCCCGACCCTCAAGCCCCGCCTCCTCGTGCCGCAAGCCACGCCTCCCCGAGCCGCGGGCCCCGCCCCCTCAGGCCCGTCTCCGCCCCGCCCCGCCCCTCCCCACCGCGATGCCCTCTGCCTCGGATCCGCGCTCGCTGGCCGGCTGCTGGGCGTCCCTGCGATGTCCGGAGGCGGCTTCGTGGCCCAGTGTCTGCCAGACGTAGCTGGATGCAGCTCGCGCCGGAGGCCGGACCAGCCCTCCGCCAGCCTCCTTCCCGCCTCCTAGGGTTGCCGGGGTCGCCCGCCGTGCTGCCGCCTTCTCCACCAGGTTCGCTTGTTTCTGAAGGGTCGGCCGTCCAGTCGTCTGGAGGCGCGGCGGCTGCGGCGGCTGCGGCTGAGCCCGGACTCGGTGTCAGGCCGGGCGGGGAGGCGGCGGCAGCCCCCCCGCGCCCCGCTCAGCGCGCCTCCAGTCGCACAGCGTGGTTTTCCCGCGATCACCGCAGACTCTGCGGGCGGGACACAGGCCCAGAGGGACTTGCTAGGGTGCTGGCGGCTGGGGGCGTTGGAGGGAGGGCCGGGCCAGGAGGCCCCCGCATGGAGCGCCCCTCTTGTACTTGACCCTGGGTGCTCCTCTGTTTTGCACAGACCTGTTTTATTGGGGCGAAGTTTATTTCACAGAGTGGAATTTGAAGTCTCAAATCTTGGATTTTGGGTTCTGGACTGGACGTTTACCAGCTTGTAAAACTGGTTAAATTACCTAATCCCTCCGAGCCTCAGTTTGTTCACCCATAAAATGGGATGATTGTGGGATTTTGATACGGATTAAACTAAAATATTTTGTAAAGTATTTCAATTTTGTTTTGTAGATGATGAAAACGCTTCGCAAAAAAAAAAAAAATATTGGCTTGGGTATGTTTATTGCTTGTAAATTCAAGGAAGAAGGGTAATGATAACTGCATTTCTTACCCCCTGGCCATGATAGGCACTCATTGTTTAATGTTGATTTTTGACCTAATAGTTCAGAGAAGTTGGTGCTAATAAAACCGTTTGGAAAATAGGGACCTGAAAGCATAGACAAGGGTGGGTTGGGATACCTTTAGGCAAAATGGAATACAAGAAGAGATGGTTCAGGTTTGATTAGAGAGGTTTTTGTTGTTGTTTTTCGGATGGCTTTAAATGGAAGGGCCTGGGGAGACAGCCATGGAACTGTGTTTATTAGACAGTGGTCATTTTTGTCCGTAACTCAGGACAGATGTCTGGGAGTGGGGTGCGATAAAGAAAGGGAAAATGGATTGGCCTGAGGGACATCACACAGACCAGTAGCTCATTCTCAGTCTTGGGAGAATGAGACCCATCACTAACTCTCATCTGTCGGGTTAGCAGATTTTGAGAGGCAGGAGGAGGTGTAGTTTGGACAAATATCCAACATTACTAGTGGAATTTCTGTTTGGGAAAAACCTATTTTCAAAATGCAAACTACAGAAAGAGAGCACGGTTTTAATGTTTATAAAAAACGTTAAAAGGTTGAGAAACACTGATACAGTGTGTAGTTGCAGTCCTAGGAGGAAATGAAATGGCCCCTTGGGGAGCTGGTGCAGTAAGAGAGGTAGCATGAGCAGAGGGTGAAGAAATAGTGAAAGACGGAGAAAAGGCCACAGAGTTAGAACAGAACCGGGAACAAAACTGCTGTCAAAAATCACAGAAGCCCAGCTGGTGTGGTTCAGTGGTGGAGTGTCAACCTGTGGTTCCGTTCCTGTGGGTCAGGGCACATGCCCAGATTGCTGGCTTGATCCCCTGTGGAAGGTCTGCAGGAGGCAGCCAGTCAATGATTCTCTCACCATTGATGTTCCTGTTTCTTTCTCCCTCTCCCTTCCTCTCTGAGGTATATATATATAATACATATATATTTAAAAATCACAGAATTGAAAACATTGAGATTATGTAGGCTTCACTAACCATATGGATTTGGGTAATTTTGAGTCTCAATTTTAATTTATGAAAAGGGGTGATAAATACTTCTCAGATGTGATGATTAAATGAAACATTCTCATTAATACAGTGCCTGGCACCGAGTGAGAGCACAGTAAGTGCTCTAATTGTGGCAAACTCTGCACCAGCCCCTCTATCCTCAAGAATTCAAAAACTCTTAGACTAGCTTCATTCCGGTTAAGATGTCATTGGTTTCCTTAGTGAGGATTTCAGTATATTGGTAAGCTAAGTAACTGTACTAGGTGATAGTAGGCTTGAAGTGGAAACATATTGAGTGTACTTTTGCAAAAAAATCTGTCAAAGTAGGGAATTACAATAATAGGAAGGGAAGATTGGGTCTTTGGAAGGTTTGAGGGATATGGGAAGGATTTAAACATGTTTTTATTGAAGAAAACTAAAAAATGAAGCCCATGCTATGTTCTATTGAAAGATGGATTACCTTCCTTATTTACTATAATGAGGAAGGACAGTAATCTCGTTATCCCTCTGCTTTTAGGCACACCCTTGCCTGCATTGTATGTGATAATGCCAAGCTATGAAAAGTAGAGTCTGTTGTACTAGGTAGTGTTAGTAACTTTCTAATATGTAATCCAAGATTAATTTTTTAAAAATTATTATTGGAACTCAAACAGTTTAATAGCCATAGGCTGAAGGACTTGGTCCTATATTTGTGTCCTGCAAGTGTAGGAACCTTATATATTGGTAAGAGAACAAGGTTTATGTTAAAGTATGGTATGTGTTGAAATGTGCTTCAGGTAAAAAGTATACATTCAGGAAGAATATTAGTGGTAAGAGGTTTGGCTAAAGAGTTCTATTAAGGAAAGTAGGAGAACATTGAGTAGAAGGAACTAATTAAATGAACATTTTCTGTGAATCATTCAGCATGGGCTCTACTTCTAAATAGTTTAATGACCTTGGGCAAGTATTATCCTTTCTATGCTATAATTTCCTCATGTATCAATGCAGACAATATCTGCTCACTATACCTAGCAATTTTTTGTGATTGTCAAATGAGAACCAATTGACTTTTTCAGACTACCTCATACAAACACAAATATAACGTTCTTATTCTATAATCTAGACCAGTGGGCGGCACACTCATTAGTCAACAGAGCCAAATTTCTTTTGAGAGCCAAATTTGTTAAACTTCAACTTCTAACCCCGCTTCTTCAAGATAGACTCGCCCAGGCCGTGGAAGAGCCACACTCAAGGGGACTAAGAGCCGCACGTAGCTCGTGAGCCACAGTTTGCTGACTACGGATCTAAACAGACAGACATATTTGTTCTTCTGTAATACCATCACTTTCCTATTTTCTTTTGCTTAAGTCTCTCCGCCTGGCTGGCCGTTGTTCCTCTTTCCGATTTGTAGCAAGCGTAGCTTAGGTGCAGCCTTTATTTCCTGCTCATTCGGGGCCTGTAATAATTCCTGTTTGGATTAATTTGCCAACTATTGATATACTCTCTTCCGTTGCTACTTTTAATCTTTAATTTTCACATTTTAGAGTATCATTACTCTGGTGAATTGGAAGGCCGAAGGTTTTTTCAGAGGTTAAGTTCTTAGTTTTGCAGGCCAAGCATATGAAAGGATAGTTGGTTAGTGACTGTGGCACTGAAGTCCATGTCTCAGGGGAGCATGGCTGGGAAAGCAGGAAAAATTCAGCATGTCAAGTCATTGAACACAGCCGAGGGGAAGGGTGAAAATGGAGAAGCAGCCATGGAGGAAGATTCAAAAATTGAGAGTGGAGCCCTCCTAAGGCAGCATAAATAAGTTTCTTTATTGCTGAGTAGTATTTCCATTGTATGAATATACCACAAGTTATCATTCAGCTGTGGCACCCGAAGTAGCTGGTAAAGATAATGAACGGCCCTGTGGGCCGTGACTCAGCGCATGACCTATGAACCAGGAGGTCAAGGTTCAATTTCCAGTCGGCACAAATGCCCAGGTTGGGAGCTCTATCCCTAGTATGGGGTGTGACTGGTTCAAAGCTTATATATCATATTCTGGCCTAGATTATAAATTCTTTTAGGGTAGGTAGTACAGAACACGTATTTGGCCATGACTGTAAAACAGTTTACTTACCTATCCCACTTCTTTCTTTCCTCCTATATTGATTACCTCCAGTGTGCTATGCCAGTGAGAACTCATAATCTAAATTTAAAGAATGTTTAACACTCTTCATAATTTACAGACAATAAAGCACACCCATTTTAAACATACAGATTGGTGAGTTCTAACAAATACGGATATCCATATAATCAACACCCCATAGAACATTTATGTCCCCTCAGAAGTTTATCAGCCCTTGTTCCAATCTCCCTTTTCCCACCAGAGATGACCACTCTTCTGATTTCTGTGATCATAAGTAGTTTTGCTGGATTTCAACTTCACATAAATGTAAACATATAATTCATCTGTTTTAGATCTGAATTATTTTGCATAACAAATTATTTTATGACCCATCCATGTTACTACATGTTCAGTGGTCTGTTCCGTTTTACCGCTGAGTAGTAGTTCCATTGTGTGAAGAAACCACAAGTTACCCATTCATAGCTGGTGGTGGATATTTGGGTTGTTTCTAAGTGTTGGGCTGTTACGAATAATGTTGCTATAAACATTGGTATTTTGGTCTTTTGTGGAAATATGTTTTTATTTTTCTTGGAATTCCTGCATCATGTGGTTACTGAATGTTTAACATTATGAGAAACTAGTGACGTTTTTAACCTTTCTCTCCAGCAATATATGAGGGTCTCACATCCTAGGCACTCACTGGGTGTGAACTAGGTTTTCTTGGTTTGTTTGTTTTACTTTAGAACACCACATCTTTGTTTTTTATAACATATTGCTAAATTTTTCTCTAATGCGGTTATACCATGAAGTGATCATTTTAGTTTTATTATAAATCATACATATTAATTATAAATGTTGCCTTTTTAAAAACGTAATGCCATAGGATTTGGGGGAAAGTTATTGGGGAGAGATGAAACATCTTGCTCAGGTCCCAGCAGGTAAACGAAATAAAGGTTAAATTGTTATTTTTACTATTGGATTATTCATCTTTATATTGCTGTAAAATGTTTATTTTGCTGTCCATTGCAATTCATGTGAATTCTCCCACGATCCACTTAAGGTAGCTTCTTTCAGTCTTTGAAATTTCTTTCTTTACTGCTGTTCTATTTTGCCCCACTTAACAGAGTCTTTGCATATATTTTGATCTTAATTTTTAATCATTCAGGGTTATTTTATACTGAGATAGTTTGGGAAATTTATGTAATTGACTAGTAGACTTATACATTTGTGACATTCTTATTAAAGATTTGATCTAAGCAAAATTGTGAAGTAGAACCAAATTTGTTTTATTGTTCCTATGAATTTTATGAACATAGCATGTGCTTTAAAAAAAAAGTTTTTAGTATCTAAACCAAGATATTTATCTTTTCTATTAGATACAAGAACAGTCAATGTTGATAGAATGATCAAAGTGAGAAATTTAATTTAGATTCTTAAATTTGACACTACTAGTGAGGTAGGTCAGCATTTGTTTCAAGTAAATCTAATTAGTTTATTTCTGAGATAAATCCCACTTGGTAATGGTGTAAATTGTTTTGATATATTTGGTTTGGTTTATTAGTATTTTGTTGAGAATTTCAGCATTTATGTACATACAGGATAATAGTTTGTAGTTTTCTTGTGATGTCTTTTTCTGGCTTTGATATCAGTAATATTGGCTTCATAGAATGAGTCAGGAAATGTTCCCTCTTCTATTAGAAGACTTTGAAAAGAATTGGTGTTAATTCTTTTTTTAAATATCTGATAGAATTTACCAGTGAAACCAACTAGCTCTGGATTTTCTTTGTTGGGAGACTTTAAGGCTAGCATTTCTGGAGTGCTCTTCATATTTCTCAAAGCACTTATCAGAAAGCAGTCAATAAATGTTAACTTGTGTTTTAAAGTTTTGTACATGTTCCTTTCCTTTAGGCTTTTTATCCTTTTCCTGTGTGAAAAGATAAAAAGTTTTGTTCGGTTTTCACTACAGATTTTCAGTTTCTGATGTTACAAACAAAAATTGGAGCATAGAGTTAAGGAGAAGACTTAAACCAGGTAGGTACTACAGTGATCTTGAGAAAGAAGAACACAGAGGGATCATGCTATCTGATATCAACTATACTGCAAGTCCATAGTAATCAAAATAGCATGGTACTAGGCATAAAACAGACATATAGGTCAATGGAACAAAATAGAGAACCGAGAAATAAACCATGCCTTTATAGTCAGTTAATATCAGCAAAAGAGGCAAGAACTTACAACTGGGTAAAAACTGTCTATTCAATAAATGGTGTTGGAAAAATTGGACAGATATATGCAAAAAAATGAATTTAGATCACCTTCTTATACCATACACAAGAATAAACTCAAAATGGATTAAAGAATTAAATGTAAGACTTAAAACTATAAAAATCCCAGAAAAAAAATTTAGGGAGTAAAATCTCAGACATTTCTCATAGCAATATTTTTTTCTGATATGCTTCCTGGGGCAAGGGAAATAAAAGGAAAAATAAGCAAATAGGACTATAGCAAACTTAAAAGCTTTTGTACAGCAAAGAAAATCATCAACAAAATGAAAAGCAGCCCATTGAATGGGAGAACATATTCACCATTGAAAAATTGGCAGTAACCTTAATATCTAACAATATGAGACTGATTAAATTAATAAAATTAAAAACTTCAAGTACTAAAAATAATGTAGATCTATATTTACTGACACTGTCTATATTTTTTAAAGTGTCAAAGCAGTCTACTAAGCAATATGAATAGTTGTAACTTTTAAATTTTATCTTTCAATTACAATTTACATACAATAGTAGTAACCTATTTTTATTTCAAAAAAGTATGTACACAGATGCACAAACATTCAATCATGTTTAATTAATTAAATGTAATCTGCATGGTACAAATAATATCTACATATACATATAGGGTGGGGCAATAGTGGGTTTACAGTTGTTTGTATGGAAAATAATAAAACAAGAATAATATAAGAATAAACTCTGCTTCATGTAAACACAACAGTAAATCTACTTTCACCCCACCCTGTATATAATATATACACACAAGATTTGTATATTTACATATGTGTTTGTGTGTACGACATTTGGAGAGATGGCAACTATATTTTGCCAATGGTTATCTTTGAGTAGCAAGTTTATAAGTGATTTTTATATTTTTGTTAACTGAATTTTTAGAAAGTATATTTTGCTTTTCTTATCAAATTTTTCTAACATGCTTCTTATGGAGGTTATGTGTTTTTATTTTATACCTTTGTAACAACTTTTGGTATGCAGTAAAAATAGTGTTATATTTGCTGACAACTCTGCCATGTTAGAGTATCTGAGTAGTTCTTAAGAGGCTAAATTCACAGATGCTGAGTCTTGTTGGTCGGTGCTTCCATTCTGTTAGTCTGTTTTCTTAATGCTTTATTAGCTGTCTTGCAAGGGCGATGCTGCTCACTGGGCTTAGCTGAAGTACCCTTTGTGAAGAATCAGAGAACATGTTCTATTAATGACAATCCTGTAATGCCTTTGTGTATAGAACTTACACATTTACTTTTGATAGTTGTCACAACATGTTGCTTTGACATTAATACTGATTATTGTCTTTATTGTTTTTTAAATTTATAGCAATGAATTTTGAGGGCATTTTCCATTAAACTTTTATTTTACATCTTGCTTTCCTTTAACAGATTTTTCTTTAATTAGTTAAAAATATGGATCCTGAATCAGAGAGACCACGGATTTGCAATGTGACACCTTTTCAACAGATTGTTGCCTCTTGTACTGGGGCCATACTGACATCACTAATGGGTAAAATAATGTTACTGATGTAGATTATGCAACTAGATGAATCAATTCATTTGCGTTTTACTATGTGTGAAATAATGCTAATGTTATTATTCACCCTTCATAAATAATAGTACCCCTCCATCACCATGACATGAAAAGAACCCAGGACAGAATATTAAGAGTCCTTGGTTTGTACTTTGGGATTGTCTCTACTTCTCTTGAGCATCATTTTTCATCTGTAAACTAGAAGCTTATATTAGGAGTTTTCTATGGTCCCTATTAGTATTAAAATTTTCTGACTTTTATCCTTTTTTAAAATACAAAGCAAGAAGATGAAATAAAATTTCAGCATAATACAGGATTTGGGCAATTTACAATAGCAATAAATACAAATTGTTTAATTTTTCTTATATTAATGGTGAATTTCTTAAATTTCTCTGGATCACATTTTTCTGTAGGGTTTTATTGTTTGTTTTTTAATTTATAGTCAATTTCTTGTAGACACAGCCAAATGACATAATTAGGTGACAGTTTAACATATTAATGATTTTAACTTGGCTAGTTTATTTAAATAACATAGCAGATGACTAGGACAAACTAACTAGAGGCCCGGTGCATGAATTCATGCACATTGAAAGGAAATTAATTAGAAGGTGGGCAGTGGGGCGGGCCTGGGAGAGACAAATGGCCAGACATGTCCTTGGAGCCAACCTCCTGCAGTCCCTTCCTGGCCTGCCGCACTTGGGATAGCACCGGGGTCAAAAGGCATCTGTGGAGTGAGTGGGGTCCCTTTGGCAGGTGGGGGTCCCTCTGCCTGGCCTGTGGGGATTTTGCCGAAACTGGCTCTCTGACATCCCCCAAGAGGGCACTCTGCAAAGTTGCTGTCATACAGGATGTGGAATGCAAATGCAAATGTTCAGTGCCCCAGCAACAATGTAACCCAGGGCCAAGGTGGAATTGTGTGGCCCAATGAGGAATCAAGCACCCTCTTTTCTGGTACCAGGGTGTGTCACCCGAGAACCACCAGTGCCAAGTCACTGCAGCTCTGCAGCTCCTGCTTTGAGCATCTGTCCCCTGGTGGTCAGTGCATGTCATAGCAACTAGTCGGACAATAGGAGGGACACTTAACATGTTAGCCTTTTATATATAGAGACTGCTTTAGGATGGTAGTATGTTACTTCAGCTCAGAATGTTAGAGTTGTAAAGGCCTTAGAGATCATTGTCAGATGAGGGAAAGTTTTCTTTGGTACCATTATTTGGCGTTTTTTCTGCTTGGGCCAAATAGCACATGCAAGTTAAAACCATTCTCCTTTGCTGTGCTGTTCTGAAAAGGAATAACACAACTTGTTGGTAAAGATGCTGTATTGCTAGTTTACTCAAACTAGTTTTCATTTGATAAAGGTAAATTTAATAGATTAGGAAGACTAGTATTATTTGATTATTAATTATAATACAGTTATTCTCCATATTTAAATAGACTTTTGGACTAGTATTTTAGTTTTAATGTTAATGGAATTATAGTTGTAGAAAAATTTTAAGTGACATTTTAGTATTTGTAGCAGAAGTAATTACATTGTCTTCTCATTGATCCTCTTCAAACAAAATTCAAGGGTAGAAATTAGAATGTTATATTCAAAATCCCTTTAAGATAAATAATCTTATCCATTATGTACTCATGAGGGAAAGTATGGGTCAATACACAAGTTGGGGCAAAACTAGGCTTATAGTTGTTTATATGGAAAAAATACAATAATTTGTCAAAAATAATATATATTCACAACTGTAAACCTACTTTTGCCCCACCTTATATTTTGTGTTCTTTGGACAAACATTTCTCAATTTACATGTATCTCTTGTTAATTGAAACTTATGTATCTTCATAGTGACGCCCCTGGATGTTGTTAAAATTCGACTGCAAGCCCAAAGCAACCAGTTTTTCAAAGGTGTGTACTAGTTATGTACTGGAAGTTTATGTTACATTTTTAAGTGTTACTGCATTCATTTTTCTTTGCATGTTAATCTTTTTTGTCAATTAAAAAAATTTACCATAATGCAGAAGCAGGTTTTCATTACCTAGTACATGGTGAGATCTAGGCAGAAAACAAATGTATATATAACTTTTATAAACCTAGACCAGTGGTCAACAAATTCATTAGTCAACACAGCCAAATATCATCAGTACAATGATTGAAATTTCTTTTGAGAGCTAATTTTTTAAACTTCTTCTAATGCCACTTCTTCAAAATATACTCACCCAGGTCGTGGTATTTTGTGGAAGAGCCACATGTGGCTCGCTAGCCGCAGTTTGCCAAACACTGACCTAGACTAATTAGGTAAGAGTATGATTTTTAATTTGGGGCATAATGCCTCACAAGTAAGAATAGAATTAACTTGTCAGAGGTCTTAGAATCTAGCTTGCTCTTTTGTCCAAGAGGTAAGCCAATTCTGCAACATCAATAGTCATCCTACAAACTCATTATCAGGCAGCTTGATTAATTGCCAGGCGGTATAGTGGTGTGCAACCTGAGAAGAGTAATTATATATTTTTATTAGATGGGCAAAAATGGCAATTCCTTCACCGATTTTTATAGTTTTATAAAGTTAATGGCACTTTAAAACATGTTTGAAAAGGAGAAAACTGACTGGACTGTGAGGAATTTGGCTCAGACATACATGCCACTCTGTTGAATGTGTAGCCGTGAGATGGAATGAACAGCAGGCATATTTCAGATGAATAACAGGATAGATGGATTATAAGAAGAGACTAAAAAGCAAGGTCATTTCCTACACATTAAAGAAAGCCTTGAAAGCAGGAAGCACTTGAGTTACATATTATAAAACTCACAGAATTATGTACCTGGTCAAACAGAGAAGATAGTTTTGGCAGCAAGAGTTAGTCCAATAATGGGAAGGAGTTGGTATTAGAAGAAGGGGTAAATTAGGTGGGAGGTGATGAATGTCTAAACTAGCATTATTTACATTGGTCAAGAACATTTTTTTCATAATTTATTTTTATTTGAGATATATTTGACAAATAACACTATAGTTTTAGGTATGCAACATAATGATTTAATATATATGTATACATGGCAAAATGATCACCACAGTAAGGTTAGTTAACATCCATTACTTCACAAATTTACTTTTCTTGTTGTGAGATCTTTAAAGATATAATCTTAGCAGCATTCAGATATACATTAGATTTCTTAATATAATTTTGTCTACATTTCCCTTTCTTGTCCAATAGAGAAGACACTCATATTCTCATATCAAAACAGGTTTTCTTCCTTTATCTTTTCTCTCCATTTCCCCAGATAACCAAAAACATTTTATTTTTGTTTGCATTTGCTTACTACAGTTCTGAAAACATAACATTTGCTCACTTTTAACCATTCTGAATGTAGACCCCAGTGCTGTGTCATTAAGCAAATCACATTATGTATATTTCTTCCTAAAAGGTGATGACAAGATTATATATTTTCTTTCAATTTTCTAGTCCCCTCATTGTAATATCAGTTTCTTCATCAATAAAAATAATACAGTTGTGTGACATAATTGTTGACTGTTGTAATCTTCTTTTTAGGAAAATGTTTTGTATATCATAATGGACTTATGGATCATCTCTGTATCTGTGAAGAGGAAGGCAACAAAGCATGGTATAAGAAGCCAGGTTATTTCCGGGGAACATTAGTAAGGAGATTATGTTATGTATAATTACTATATATTTTCTATTTTTATATTTAATCTTGTGAGTGAAATACCTTTCATATTACAAAACAGTAATAAAAAGTGGATATTGAAGCAGGAAAGGGAAACTACTTCTTTGCTTTTAACTCTATAACTTTCATGTCATGCTTTAAAAAAAACAAACAAAAAAACCTTTTTGTTAATTTTCACTGGAGGATATTTTTCCCATTGCTTCTTTTCAGAGAGAGTAGAAGGAAGGGGAGAGACAGAGAGAGAGAGAAACATCAGTGTGAGAGAGACACATCAGTGGTTGCCTCCCACAGACCAGGGACTGGGAATCAAGCCTGCAACCTGAGGTATGTGCCCTTGACTGGAATTGAACCCATGACCTTTCTATTATAAAGACTGGATTCTGAAGAGTCAGTTTTGTTCTAGAAGGCAGTTAACTTTGGCTGGATTCAAACTTAAACTGGTGCTTTCCTCTAGTGGACTTCAGGACCCTGTGGTCTTCTGCTGGGATTGCATAATTTAGTGGAGAGCCAAGTTTTGTGGCTGCTACTGCATGCAAATTGCGGGCTTATGCCTTGGTAGTGCCTTCCTTTCCAGGATTTGCCCCTAGCCTTCTGATTGTTCTTCCTGCCTGGACTCTGTACTTGCCACCTCCACCGGCTAACTGTGCTGTGGGTTTTTTGCCACTTCCATAGGCAAAAAAGCTGCAGATTTGCAAAATCTCACTCATTGCACTTTGAACTTTAACCAGCAGATTTCCCTTTAGTTTTTGCCTGGTTTTGGTTCCTCTCCAGGGATTTAAAATACTGGGTTTAAATGATATTTTCCTCAGATTTCATAATTGGTGAGCAGAATTAATCTGGCAAATTCTCTGCCATTATTCCACTTTATTTTTATAACTAGGGGCCCATTGCAGGAAGATTCCTGCAATAGGGCTTCCTGCAGCAGTCTCCCCCACCCCACCTGCTTCCCTCCCTTTTCCTCTGCCCCCCCCTTCCCTAGTCTCCGCTGCCCCACCTGCTTCCCTCCAGTCTCCACCACCAGAGAAGCTTGCTTCTCTGCAGCTTCATTCCCTTCTGTTCCGCTTGGCTTCCTTCTACACTGTCTTCAGTCTTTGCTCTGCGCCTGGATATTCAAACTAACTGCTATATTGGTTGGGTTAATTTCCATGTTCGCTCCTGATTAGCTAGTGGGCGTGACTTGTGGTCCATAGCAGAGGTGCAGTCGATTTGCATGTTTCTCTCTTATTAGATATGACAATTGTTATTATTGTTATTATTTAAACCTGAGGACCAGTGTGTGGATTTCTGTACCGGTGGAGTCTCCTGGCCCTCAGCCCTGGCCTGTGGGGATCAGTGGACCTCTGCCACCACAGCCCGGCCTCACCCACCAGCGCGTGGGGCTCCAGCCCACTGTCTGCATTGATCCCGCAGGCGGTGGGGGAGGAGCCTGAGCCTAGGCTGGTCACCGAGCCTCTCCTGTTCCTCCCGGCCCTGTTGCGCCTGCCACCACCAGTCGGGGTGCAGGGGAGAAGCTTGTGCTGCCACAGCACTACTCACCAGCCGTGAGCCCAGCATCTGGCACCCGTCTGTCAGCTAAGTGCAGCTCCTCCATTAAGCATCTGCCTCCTGGTGGTCAGTGTGCATCATAGCGACTGACCAGTCATCCAGTCGTCCAGTTGTCTGGTTGCTTAGGCTTTTATATATAGAGATAATTTTTTAAAAACTTGGTTTCTTAGAACTAATGAGAACAATCCAAAGCTGAGTAATACAGACTTTATTCTGTAAGCTGAAAGTATTATCCAGAATCCTTTACTTGTGTTTGAAAGTTAAGGACAATTCCTTAGGGAAAAAAAAAAAAGATTGACCATACATATATCTGAGAAACCTGTATTTTAGAAATAAACACTTGAATCAAATTACCAGTTATTAGTATAAACTTTTTGTATATAAGGTTTAGAAATATATTTTGACTACTATTCTCTATTATAATTTTAGGATGCATTTTTGAAAATCATTCGAAATGAGGGCATTAAATCCCTTTGGAGTGGCCTTCCCCCCACCTTGTAAGTTGAAATTTAGTATTTTCTTTTACTAAATGATAGTGTTGTTTTGTTTTGCATTACAGCATGATTAAACAAAACTGTGCATTTTTAATAGAACTTTTTCATATTTTAAAACATTGTTTTGTGAGTCCCACAACCACCAACATATTTATGATTTGCTAGAAGGACTCACAGGACCTAAAGAAGGTTGTACTGCTGTCTATGGTTTAGTAAAGGAAAAAGACACAAAAGAAGTTGGCCAGGCAATTGGCTCAGAGTCCTTCCTCACGACATTGCACAGGATGTGCTTATTCTTTTTTTCCTTTTCTAGTTTTGTTTTGTGTGTTTTTTTTTTTGGGGGGGGGGGGGGAGTGTGAATTGCGTGCTTATTCTTTCAGCATTGAACTACAGCAGTCTGTGTAAAGTGTTTCCTAGACTTTTATTGAGGGTTGATCATACAGGCATTTGTGAACATGTGAACAACTCTGATTACCAAACTCCAGACCTTGAAAAGGAAAGCAGATGTTTACCAAAAATCATATCATTTGTATAAATAAATCCAGATATACCAGAAAACCTTATAATGGGGAGTATTCCAAGGGCTACATTTCTTGAAGTTGGCCAAAGGTCAAGCATGCAAATAATGCCTTCCTGAATGTATAGAAGATTTGAGCAACCGGGCTTGTTGTGTTGTCTGTGGTGTACAAGCATAACTTTCATGTTCAGAAATTAATAATTTGGTGTTTGTTCTTTACTAAAATAAGGAGATACTGTGATAAGTATACTTTTCCTTTTCCAGATAATTTTAATTTTCTAACAAGCTCTTATATGAATTAATGTGATAAACTAGTAAGGCCAAATTAAAAATTGCAACTAATAACTTGCCCTTATATACCTAATTTCTTTCTAATTTATCTTTTGGTAGTCAACTTAGAGGCATATATTTTAACTGCATAAGGTTATAAAGTGGTTAGATCCAACAGTTAATTGTATTTCTAAATTCTCATCATCAAACTTCATTTTAGAACATTAGGCATTCCAAAATATGGTCTGTGAATGTACTTTAGCTAGTCTATTAACATAGAAAGGTTTTTTGTTGCATTAACCTTTATGACATAACAGTATTTGCAACTGTATTTAATTTAATTAATAATTCCCTGTTGATATTTTCATTTAAAAGAATGTTGTCATAAATTCCTCAGTAGTATATATGAGAATGGCATCATTAGTGGTAATTTATTTTCAGTTTTGTAAGGCAAATGGAATATGGTCCATATTTTAAAAATAGTTCCAATTGCTCTTATACTTTTTACTTCAGTGACTTTCATGTTATGGTAAATATAATTGGGAGGGAAGATTTGGGAGACCAGAAACAGATAGAGCAAGACTAGGAGATAGAGAAGTGTTCTCATTTATCTTTTACTACCGCTATTTATGATCTGACTGGTACTCTAACTTATTTTCACAACTAGAATGTAAACTTCTGGAGGGCAGACACCTATTTTAAAGACCTAATAAGTTAATAATATTTAAAATAAAAGAAAAATTGATTTCATGGGCTGATTCATTATGGTTTTTATCTTGTAAAAAATATAAGGAATTTAGCTTTATTTTTAAACATTTTGATAATTTTATGTAAATTTTTTCATTTGTGTGTTTCTAATAGAGTAATGGCAGTTCCTGCTACAGTTATCTATTTTACCTGCTACGATCAATTAACTGCTCTCTTGAAATCTAAATTAGGAGAAAATGAACGCCATATACCAATTCTTGCTGGAGTTGTGGCCAGATGTAAGTAATACCTTTCTTATATTTTCATTTTGATTTCTGCTTAAAGAATCTTTTACAATTTTGACATTCACAGAGAATTTGTATGAAGTCTAGAGTATTGGTAATACATATTTTACATGTGTAGTTTTTCCTGATTTGTTAATATTCATACTCTAGAACTCATATGGCATGGTAATTGCTATCAGAGTGAAATGGGATCAACCCATTCCTGTTGAATCTTGAACAGAGATTTTAGAATGAATTTAGGTTTTAGACTAGACTCTAGATTTTAAGTTTGGTTGCATGCCTCTGACCAGAATCAAACCTGACACCATTCAGCCCAAGGCCCCATGCTCTAACCAGTGAGAAAACTAGCTAGGGCTAAAAACAGATTTTTAAGAAACACCTTTATCAAGGAAAATAAATCTGCGCCAGTATGTTGGCATTAGATATTTGATGTTAAGGTTTGCAGAATTTTCAAAATAGAAGTTTAAATATAAAATGCATGAACTTAATTTTGCATGTGTATTTCATAGTACATGGCTCTGGTTTTCTTCCTTAATATTTGCTTGTTTGTGTTAGTTGGTGCAGTAACTGTAATAAGTCCATTAGAATTGATAAGAACCAAGATGCAATCTAAGAGGTTTTCTTACCACGAGCTGCATCAATTTGTCAGCAAGAAAGTATCCAAAGATGGTTGGATTTCCCTTTGGAGTGGCTGGGCTCCTACGATTCTTAGAGATGTCCCATTCTCAGGTAGGATTTATCTTACTAATAACTGCTAAATTTTAATTAGCTTTGTCTTTTTATATATTACTTTAAAATTAACTATATTTTAAATCCCTTAAGGTTAAGTGTGAGCTCTCTTCTTTAGTAACTAAAACTCCTAGAGCAGTGTTGGGCTCTCAAAGCTTTATGAGTATTTATTGAATAAATAGTTTCTAATTTAAGCCTGGTTTTATTTTCTTCTTGTGTTTAATTTCTTTTTCAACATTAATTGATATTTATTTGCATTTGTATAATGCAAGCTATCTTTAACTTATTCTAAGTTAAGTTATAATTAGCAAGGTAAGTAAATTATAAATAAAAATATCACAAATACATTTAAGATTGCCTGTGAATAATATTGACTCCTATTTTTAATTATCAAAGATAAAAACCTTCCCCATTAAATGAGTGTTTTATAAATAAGACTGTTATAAATTTGATAGAAGATTGTGCTAATTGTTGAATTATGAAAAGGGTGAAAATCATGAAAAAAAAGTTTAAAGTTAACTTGTAGAATGTGCATAGTTCAGTATCATTTTTTTTGTGTACTATTGGAGTTTTCCTTTAAGACCTGAAAGAAATAATTATTAAGAGCCTTCCTATTAATGTTCTGCTTTTTTTTTTCTCTTGGGGGGAGGGGGAGGGTCTTTTATTCATATCTCTATACATCATTCCCTTTTCATTAGTATTTTTCTCCAATGTTGTAATGAGTTGTTAATGCTGTTTAGAAACATACAGGGTGTAATTAATCATAGATTTCTAGGCCAAATTAATTTTTGTATTATATATTTGACACAAGAAAGGTAACACAGATGTAAAATATAAAGTATACTAATAAAATGAATACTTATAAAGTCAACACTTTAATATATGAATTAGAACATGGCAATTTTTAAAAGAATTGGATATTACCAAATGAAATGCTGTCTAATATAAAAGTAATATGCAAATTGAACATACCTCCGCTACACCCATAAAGCCATGCCCATCAGCCACACCCACCAGCCAATCAGGAGGAAATATGCAAATAAACCCAACTAAGATGGCTGCCAGCCACAGAGAGCAGGAAGGAGGTTTGAGTTTCCCCGGCAATGGAGGAAGCCAAGCTTTCTGCCTGCCCTTGCTGGGCCAGGCCTCAACTCAATGGTACAAAGTTTCCATTATAGAAGATAATGATGGTACCCACAGAGCTGGAGAGAGCAGGAGGCTTGAGTTGCACCCAGAGATGGAGGAAGCCAAGTTTTCCACCTGCCCTGGCTGTCCCAGGACTCTGCTTAAGTCTACAAAGTTTCAATTATAGAAGTAAATAAATCCCAACAGAAATGGCTGCCGCCATGGAGCAAGCAAAAGGCTTGGCTCTGCTCCAGGCTAAAAAGTTTCAATTGTAGAAGATAAATAAATCCCAGATACCAGGGCCTCCACCTGGGTCGCCAGGGGGTGTGGCCAGCCTGCAAACTACCACAGGCATCTCGCTCAGGCCACCCCACGCCCCAAGGGAACCCTCACCCTGTTCCGGGACACCCTTCAGGGAAAACTAGCTGGCCCCCACCCATGCACCTGGCCTCTATCCTATCTAATAAAAGAGTAATACACAGATTGACCATCACTCCAACACACAAGATGGCTGCCCCCATGTGGTCAAATTTCCTGCCTCCATGTGGACACAAGATTGCCACCACAAGATGGTTAGCAGGGGAGGGAAGTTGGGAAGTTCCTGGCGTGCAAGGGAGGGCAATTGGGAGGAACCAGGCCTGCAGGGAAGGGCAGTTAGGGGTGACCTGGCTGGCAGAGGGGGGAAGTTGGGGGTGACTGGCCTGCAGGGAAGGGCAGTTAGGGGCAAACATACTGGTAGGGTAGCGGTTAGACATCAATCAGGTGGCAGGGTAGTGTTTAGCGGGTGATCAGGCTGGCAGGCAGAAGCGGTTAGGGGCAATCAGGAAGGCAGGCAGGGGAGCAGTTGGGAGCCAGCAGTCCTGGATTGTGAGAGGGATGTCCAGCTGCCCGTTTAGGCCCGATCTGGAATAGGGCCTAACCAGGAAGCCAGACATCCCTCAAGGGGTCCCAGATTGGAGAGGGTGCAGGCTGGGCTGAGGGACACTACCCCCTCCCTGTCAGTGCAAGAATTTCATACACCAGGCCTCTGAACCAGCACATCTAATACTGGAGAAATTCTTATACACTAAGAGACTATTCACAGCAGCACTGTTCACTTGCTTACTCACACATAAACAAGAGTAAAATTAAAAGGGCAAATTACTCTCCCCAGCACTTTCATTGCTGCAGTTCTTAATTTTTGTTTATCTGCTAATTTAAAGTGGTAATCTCACTTTAACTTATATATTTCTGATTATTGCTGAGGTTGGACACTGTTTCATTGGCCATTCATGCATCCATAATTGATTTGGGTTATGGAGTGAACAAGTATTTGTTTCCCCCTGCAAGTGGGTAGTTACCCCAGCATCATTTACTGAATAATCATACTTTCTGCAGTGATTTGCAGTATCACCTTTGACATACCAAACTTTCACTGGCCAGTTTGCCTAACCCTGTGCTAATACTATAGTACTGTCTAAATTACTAGTGCATTATTAGAGAAAACTTGTTATTACTTCATTTTTCCCCCTAGGAATGTCATATCTCTTTATTATATAACTCTTCTTGAAAGTGTTTTAGCAAAGATTTAAAATTTTCTTCATAAAGGTTATATGCCACTTTAAAAAAAAGATTTATTTCTAGATATACCCAACCATCCCCAATTTCTGGTAGCTATCTTTTTTTAATCTTTATTGTTCAGTTTACTAATTACATTGTTCCCCCTTTTTTTCCCCCTGTAGTTCCCCACCACCCGGTACCCATCCCACCCTCCGTCCTCACCTCCCCCCCACTGTCTTCTCCCATAGGTGCATGATTTTTGTCCAGTCTCTTGCTGCACCTCCCACATCCCTTTTCTCCCCAAGAATTGTCAGTCCATTCCTTCTCTATGCCCATGATTCTGTTATATTCACCAGTTTATCCTGTTGATCAGATTTTTAATTCACTTGATTTTTATATTCATTTGTTGATAGATGTGTATTTGTTGTTCATAATTTTTACTTTTACCTTTCTCTTCTTCCTCTTCTTAAAGAATATCTTTCAGCATTTCATATAATATTGGTTTGGTGGTGATGAACTCCTTTAGCTTTTTCTTATCTGCGAAGCACTTTATCTGACTTTCAATTCTGAATGATAGTTTTGCTGGGTAGAGTAATCTTGGTTGTAGATTCTTGCTATTCATCACTTTGAAAATTTCTTGCCACTCCCAGCTGGCCTGCATCGTTTCTGTTGAGAAATCTGCTGACAATCTTATGGGTGCTCCCTTATGGGTAACTAACTTTTTTTCTCTGCTGCTTTTGATATTCTCTCTTTGTCTTTTGCTCTTGGCATTTTAATTATGATGTGTCTTGTTGTGGTCCTCTTTGGATTCCTATAGTTTGGGGCTCGGTGCGCTTCTTGGACTTTTAAGTCAATTTCTTTCACCAGGTGTGGGAAGTTTTCAGTCACTATTTCTTCAAATCACTATTTCTTCAAATAGGTTTTCATTATCTTGCTCTCTCTCTTTTTCTGGCACCTCTATAATTAGGATGTTGGCATGCTTGAGGTTGTCCCAGAGGCCTCTTACACTATCTTCAATTTTTTGGATTCTTTTTGCTTCTTGCTTTTCCGGCCAAGTAGATTTTGCTTCTTTGTATTTCAAATCTTTGACCTGGTTCTTGCAGTCCTCTAGATTGCTTTTAGGTCTTTGTATAATATTTTTTATTTCAGTCAGTGTATGCTTAATTTCTAGTTGGTCCTTTTTCATATCCTCGTAGATCTTTTTTGTTTCCTCATAGGTCTTGTTCATTTCCTTGTAGGTCTTGGCCTTTTCTAGGAGCCTCTTGAAAAACCTTATAACTGTGGTTTTGAATTCTATGTCCAGTCGTTTTTTTTTCCTCCATTTCTTTCACATCTGATTTCTTTCCATGTCTTTGCATGGTGGCTGCTTTCCTGAGATGGTGGATTAGCTTTGTGTGGTAGATGTCCTCTAAGTGACAGTGACTCAGCCTCCCCAGTTATCTGAGGTGGATATTCTTGCTGCAGCCCTTTATGGGTTGCACAGTCTTACTGAAGTTAAGCCTAGATTATTGTTATTAGCACTAGGAGGGTTTGACCTCCAGGCCAATTGGTTGTCTCTGGTAGCTATTTTAAAATCTATTATTTTTCCCTAGCTGGTTTGGCTCAGTGGGCAGAGCGTCAGCCTGAGGACTGAAGGGCCCCTGGTTCGATTCCAGTTAATGGCACATGCCTGGGTTGCAGGCTCGGTCCCTAGTAGGAAGCCTTCAGGAGGCAGCGGATCAGTGATTCTCTCATCTCCTCCTTTCCTCTCTGAAATCAATAATAAATAAATGTGTGTGTGTGTGTGTGTGTGTGTGTGTATTTTTAAAATCTATTTTTTTTAAGTTCCTAAATCCCTTTGTGTCTGAGGCAATGTAACAGTAGATTTTTCTCTACTGGCTTATGGTTAGCTACTTTTAAAACTGTTATAATTCTTATTTGTCTTCATGTCTTCTGGGTTTTCTATGTAGACATTAATATGTAAATTATATCTACTTTGTTTCTTCACTTTTAATCATAGCTTTTATCTTTTTTCTATCTTTTTGACTGCCTAGCAAAGTTCTGAATAGTAGTAATGATCATGTTGCATCCTTATAATTTTCCTTGTTCTAAAGGAAATAGTTCTATTGTTTCACCATTAATAATTATTTTTGGTGTAAGTTCTTGATGCAAGTTAAAGAACTCTTCTAACCCTAGTTTTCCAAGAAATTTGTTTGCTTTAAATAGAAGTGGTCCCATGGTTCTGTCAAAATGGTATGTGGCATCTAAAGAGTTTATTATAGATAAACCAGTTCAGTCATAGCAAATGATCTTTTGTGAAATACCTCTGGCTTCAGTTGATTTTTATTATTTAATTTCTGTAGGGTTGTATACCTATGTTCATGAATGAGATTGGCTTGTACTTTTCCTCTCAGTTACTGTCTTTGTTGGATTTTGGAATTAAAGTCCTATTTCACTGATGCATAGAGTTTTTGTTTATAAGACTGCTATAATATTATTGAGAATTTGGTTTCTTTTTTAAAAATCTTATCTAGTATGTGTTTAAACAGAAAACAAGATATGTAAAGGTTAGAATGTCTTTTCCTTTAATAGGTAACCTCACAAATATTTTCTCTAAGGTCCGCATTTCATTTCTAAATATGCATTCATATCATTCTGTTTTTATAGCAATGTACTGGTATAACTATGAACTTTTAAAGAAGTTGTTGTGTAAGAAATATGGTTTATATGAACCCACATTTATGATCAACTTTACTTCAGGAGCATTGTCTGGTTCTGTAAGTTTATTCTTTTGTTGTTAATATGTCAGAATGAAAATTGTCTTACTAAAACAGAACAAAATATTATAAAGCATTTCATGTCTATTGAGATAGCACTTTTGAGCTGCACTGTGCTTTAAAATTTTTTCTGAGTATTAACCTATTTTGAGGGAATAAGTTACTAGCCATTCAAATATTTTAAAATGCACTTTGTATCTATGTTTTTATTATATACATTATAATCTGAACTTTTGGACTTGATAACTGCAGTTATAATTATAATAGTTTAAGTAGTGCTTTGTTATTACAAGGTATTTTGCAATTTGTTCATTAAATGCCTGATCAGGTAATGTTTAATAATTTCATTCTCTTCTGCTAATTTGTTTCTTTGGAAACATTTTAACTATGTACTTTAAAATAGATTTTTTTAATTGATTTGAGATAGAAACATTGATTTGTTCCCTTACTTAATCATCGGTTGATTCTTGTATGTGCCCTGACTGGGAATTGAACCTGCAACCTTGGTGTATCTGGACAACGCTCCAACCAACAGAGCTCCCTGGCCTAGGCTGGCTGAGCACTTCTTAAATGAATTTTAAATATTTAACGAAAGAATTTTACAATCAGAAGGGAGGAGTGAGAATGACCACTTTTTTGGGGTATTGGAGAGTTCACCTTTTCCCACCCATTCACTTAATAAAAAGTCATGTAGTAGACTTTATGCAGATTCATATCATCATGATCTTGGCCACAAAGAGATTCCTTCTATCCACATACTTACAAAATGAATTTGTGATGACTTAGAGTGAGGTGCTGACATATTGGAACCAAATGAAAACAAGAGTGAAGAAGCTGACTGATGGAGACCTGCAAGAAAATTTTGGAATAATTGTATCAAAAACCTAGACTAAGAAAGCTACTGTGACTGAGTTCAAAATTCAGCTCTGAATATATGCAGGTCTGAGATTTATTAAACTAAGCCTAGTGGGTAATAAGCATATTGAAGCAAAAGAGCAATTGCTTTTTTTTGCAATTTAAATAGTTCTGATGCCCCAAATTCTTCTCATTATCCCTCTTATTTGTGAGGTGATTAAATGTAATTTAATTGTATTTGATTTATATCTTAATTCGTTATGAAGCGGAAAAAAAGTACTGTTTAAATTTCTAACAGTTAGAATGACAACATCAATTAACTTACAAATAAATGCTTACTATATAAAAAAATGTGTAATGATGGCTTTAGCATGTTTGCCCAGTTTTTCCAGTAAAATGAAGGGAAGTGTTTTATTTTACTAATTTTGTTTAACATAAAAAACATTTAAAAAATTTTAATGATCTAAAAAATATTGCTGCCTTTTGATTTGTTTTCAAATAAAAATTTGTCTTTGCAACAGAAAAATTATGTCAGTGGCCCTGGGTAGCTCAGTTGGTTGGAACATTGTTCAGTGCACCAAAAGGTTGTGGGTTCGGTTTCTCGTCAGGACACTTACCTAGGTGTGGTTTTGATCCCCAATTGGGGCATATGTGGAGGGCAACTGATCAATGTTTCTCACATCAATGTTTCTCTTTCCCTTGCTCTCTTTCTATAATCAGTAAAAACATATCTTCATGTGAGGATTTTTTTTTAAAAAGTATGTCAATGGACAATGTCTGGGCTTCCTGTCAAAAAAAAAAAACAAAACAAAAAAAAACCAGAAAACCACATCATTTTAGAAAATGTCAAAAAGCCATTTTAAAAATATAACATTATTGCTATTTTTTTCCTACTACATGCTAGATTGTGTAAGTGGAAACACAATAATTGAGAGATCTTTGAACCCGATTTCAAGAACCTAAGTCAACATTTTTCGGGTGAAATAAATATAAATGATTTTACAGGTCATTTTATGAGTATATTGATCAAATGTGAGTCCAGAAGCCAAATAAAATAGATCAGGTTTATTTACTGTACATGGCTTTTATATCAAACTAGAGGCCTAATGCACAAAATTCGTGCAAGAATGGCCTTCCTCTCAAACTACTTTCTCCTTCAAAAAAAAAAAAGAAAAAAGAATAGGCCTTCCTTCCCCAGCTGCTGGCACTGGCTTCGCTCTGGCACTGAGGACCAGGGTTTCCCTCCGGCTGCCAGCAGGCACCCAGGACCTGGGCTTCCCTCGCAGCCCCTGCTTCATCTAATTAGCATATTATACTTTTATTATATATATTATGAGACATTAAGGGCACTTAATTATTCTTTTTTTAAGTTTCCTTAATTCGGTCATTATGAAAATAACTGTTAAGTTGGTTCATTTTGAGATTAACTAGATACATAGGTATATAGAACTAAAAGTTCAAAGTCCATTTTAATTTTTATTATGTTTTATAAACATTTGTTAGAAAATTTTAAATGCTTGCTAGATATTTGAGAATTTCGGCTTTAAAATAGGTATTATAATACATTCATGTATAGTAAAGGAATAATGCAACACAGGAATGTCAGGAATTGCAAACGCTGGTTTTCAAGTCAGAGATGACTAGTTGGAATTATGTCTCTGCCACTAGGAGTTGTGTGACCTCCTAAATTTTCAGAGAAATACCTAAGACATATATCTATTTTCTTTAATAACAGCTTTTTTAAACTATATCTGCTTTTATATTGTTAGTTCAGTTATGATTTTCAGTATTATCCTTATTAAATAATGTGCTAATTAAGAGAATGTAATTTTAGGAAAAATTTAAAGGCAGATTTAAATCAATCAATTTTACTTTTTGATAGTTTGCAGCTGTTGTAACTTTGCCGTTTGATGTGGTAAAAACACAAAAGCAGACACAACTTTGGATGTATGAAAGTCATAAACGTAAGTTTGATTCATTTAAAACATCTTTAAGATACCATGAAAATTTTTGTTTTTCTTTCTAGATATTAAGTTAGGAAAATCTAGAATAGGGATAAAAATTTATTCCCCCTCTGATTTACTCTTTAACTGAAACTAATATACTCTTATTTAGAAATATCCAGGAAAAAAATACTGGAAACCCCCCCCCAAAAAAATTTAAGAAATCAGAGTCTGTACATTTTGCCTGCTATCAGTTAAGTCTTATACCTGTTCTATGTAGAAGATTAAATTATATAAGGTTTTTGGGTTTTTTTTTGGGGGGGGGGCGGTTCCAAATAAATCTGAACAAGTCAGGGTAAAGGATAATAAATTGCTGGGAAACTTTTTTCCCTTGTGTGTTTTGTTTCATTAGTATGTCTGTACATTTTACTACTTTTCCGTTTACTTTAGCTTTCCTTTTTTAATGTTTTTTTCTACCTATTATCTCATCTATTTTACTTTATAACCTGTAATTTCTTCTAGAACAAAAGTGTAACCTTGGTTGCATACGTTAGATCTAGTCTGTCAGTGTCATCTATAGAAAGTGTCACAAACCCACTGGAAATTATATTACAAAGTTGTGTCATAGAGGTCTTGTGATAAGCCTATTATAATGTAAATAAGTTGTTCCTCACCAGAATAATATTTTTTTGTATGCACAGTAAAATAGATATTCTAATGTTAAAAGAAACATTAAGTATAGACCTCTGAAAATAAATCTGGTGAGTGTTAGTGACAGCTTTGTCCTTAACTTACCAAAATGTAGTCCCTTCTCCACTTCCCTGTTTTAGGTGCAAGCCTTCTAGCTACGTAAGCCCTACCATCATTCATTCATTCAGAGAGAGGAAGATAGAGACAGAGAGACATCTGTCTGTTATTGCACTTATATATTTGTTAGTTGCTGCTTATATGTGCCCTGACCAGGAATCGAACCTGCAAGCTTAGCATATCAGGATGACATTCTAACCGACTGACCTACCTGATGAGGGCTTCGTTCATAAGCTTTATGTTTGAACCTCAGTGACATCTATTTTTGCTGATTTTTAAAAATATACAAATCAATTTTTTTTTCTATTTCTCAGTTATTTGAGTGGTTGCAAATAAGTGGAGTGTTACTGTTAGTTACAGGATAGATCTGCCCTTTGGAAGAGATAGGACTGACCTAATTTATTTCATCTGGCACATCTATTCAGAAGGGTTTTAATAAAGCAAAACCTTACTAGGAAGAATCAGCTATTATTCTCAGAAACTCTTTTTAGAAAATAAATGTTTTTTAATGTGTGCAATAAAAATTTGATGAAAATGATTATCATGACTTTTCTTTGGCTTTGGGAACCACATGAATATTTCTATATATCTTTAACATTTGTCATTATGAAACTTTTTATGTGGAAGCAAGTATAAAGGACACCTACTACCAAGCTTAAGAAACACATATTATCAGTCCAGGAGAAGTCTTCTAGATATTCCCCCTTGATTGCATTTAGTTCTATACCTTGAAACTTACAGCCTTTTAATAATTTTTCTTTTTAATGAATCCAATTATTACGAATAATACTTAAAATAACTTTTAGACAAACTTCTTATTATATTGAAATGATATATCCCCAAAGACAGACACTATGTGTTTATCTGTATTAGAAATTAAGGGGTAATTCATAATGCTATTTTTTTTTTAACATTTAGTTTCAGTGCCTTTGCATATGTCAACCTGGGCTATAATGAAGAACATTGTTGCTAAGAATGGGTTTTCTGGGTTATTTACAGGTAAAAATATTTGCTTTACCAAATCATTGAGTAAAATTATTATTTTTACTTTTAAATCTATCCTTCCTAAATTAACTATTCAGCAGTAAATTATTGAAAATAATTCACATTTATGATTTCCTCCTAAACATCTTTTGTATGGGTTTAAAAATGTTAAATGATAATTGATTTACTCTCAATAAGATTAAATTTCTATGTAAAGTAACAGAGTTAAATTGAGGAGGGTGGGAGTAAGTTTGTCTTGTTCTTGAATACCAGTTTATGGCACAAATTTGATGTATCACTTCACTTAATTTGATCATCAGAATAAAACCAAATCAATCAGTATTTTAAAATAAGGTAAAATTCGTTCTGATATTTTTCTGTTCTCTTTGCAGGCCTAACTCCCCGCTTAATTAAAATTGCTCCTGCTTGTGCCATCATGATCAGTACATATGAATTTGGAAAGGCTTTTTTCCATAATCAAAACACTCAAAAACAGCAATTGTAGTGGTGCTGCTTCAACTTGAAGTAGCCATGGCCAAATAAGATGGAGACTCTTAGGCAAGAGCCTTTCTTTTGTCTTACTGTTGTTTTGTGTCTTTCTTGCCAATAATTTAAATGAATAGAAATTTCTACTTTGACTCTAAATCATAATCCTTATTTTAAAATAAATTGTGTACTCCTAATTTTGAGATAGTGAAAAAGACATTTCAGAAATCACAACCATTGAGCATTTTATAAAGAAAAGAAAAATTATTCTTTAACACTTGAAAGCAATAATCTCTTGAGAGTTTGATATTAAAGATCCTGTGTTATATACTGATATACTACAAGGGGGTGTGGTTTACTGATTGTATTAAATGTTCACTAAAGTCAGGCTTGGTGTGTAGAGTGGAAAACAACATTGAATTTAGATAAGTAAAAATAATGTTTTGGCACAGGAAGGTCATCTGTTTTCCCCATGTGATAATTCAGGTGTCACTGGAGTTCTCTAGGTCATTCTATTGGCTTGTTCTATTATATTTGATATTATTAATACAATGTCAGTTACAAAATATTTCCGTAAGTTCCCTTGATGATATGCATCTCACATTAGTATGCTAGAAGCAGAGACTACACATGCAGTTTCCTTGAAGAAATAGCTTTTGGTCACTGTAGGCTAATGCCTAACTAATTTAGCTTATGGCTATAGGAATGAAATAAAAAGATTATGGCAGGACAAGAAATGATATTTTTAAAAAATATTTGTTTGATTTTCTTAGGTTATACATAAGAAAAGCACTTTATTGCAATCTATGTGTATGTTATGAAAGAAACATTTCCCTCCTAAAATAGATAATATGTTTAGGTGTTAAAGTTCTGATGTTCACAGAAGAATTAATGTATTTGTATAATAGAAAAAAAGTTCATGTCTTACCAGAAATAAACTATGTGCGATTTGTATGTAACCTTTTGTTTTTATCCTGTGTTGTTTTTCCTTAAATTTGCAACATAAATATCCATAAATAGATAATAATTTTAACTTATACTTTCATTAAAATATTTTGCTTAAGTTAAAATTATCACTGTACTTTTAGCTAATATTTTCATAAAATGTATGTAAGAATGTTTATCTGGAACACTAGAACAGTATTAAATTTACCTTGGTTTTGCTATGCTTCTTTTTGATAACTTATTGGTAGAAAAAGGCGGAAATATTGAGACTTAATGCTTCAAAAAGCAATTACATATTTCAACTTACTTATCACTTATAAATACCAGAAGGGAAATTTCCACCCACCCTTAATACTGATTGTACTTGTGGGAAATTCTTATGATTTATAACTAAAATAACTTTATATAATTCCCTAGTAGTTTTTCTAATACATATTGCATGCAATGTATCTGGATGAAAAACAAAAGCTTCAGCTTTCTCTGTATTTAAGCATAAAGACCTTTGTTTTTAAAAAAAGAAAAAGTAGCAACCAAAAAGAGTTTGGCTAGAAATTGTGTTCTTGGTAATGTTGTTGAAAGGAAACTTTCATTTTATTAATGATAAATTTTCTAACATACATATTTATGTGTATATTTTTAAGAAGAAATGTCTTATTCAAGTATTGTGTTTGCTACTTTTCATATAATATACATTTGACTTTTTAAGAGTATAGAATTCCAATAAATTTTCCTTTTATTGCTAGGAAAACTATTCACTATGCTTACTTAATCACATATGACTCCTTTAACTTCTTCCCTCCTTTTTCCCAGGGCACAAATTCCAGGGATGTGGGAAAACACATCACTTTTGAATTTTTTCCAAAAATGTAATCTATCATTCAACACTTATTGAGACCTTTAATGTGATAGGCAATATGAAAAACACTGGAGAGATGTTTCAGGTGGAGGTGGAGGTGAAGAGGGTGAAGGTGGATAAATGGTGATGGAAAAAAAGATAATAGCAACAAAACTGCCACTGGCCTCAAGTAGGTTTGAGAACTATGATTTATGAATTCTCCACTCAGCCTGGTGGGGAGGAGGAGTGGGCAGGAAATGCTTCTAGGACTAGGGCAGATGATGCAGATTAAATATACCTGGAAGCAGGCAATGGGCTATGTCCCAGTTGTTTGAGCAACGGGTATACATGGCGATGTGGTAGGAGATCAGATTGGGGATGTAGTCAGAGGGCTTGTGTGCCAAAGGAGAAACAGGAAGACAACAAGAAACGAAGTATTTTTGGTACAGCTCTTCTACTTAGAGTTGAGGTATTGGTCCCCTCTTCTCCCCCAAGACCAGCGTTTATTTTTAATGAAAGAAAATAGAACAGAAAACACCAAACTGTGTAGTAAGGCCAAGAGTTGCGAAATTTTGATTTTAATTGTGTTTTAGTAAAATAACTGACAGCATGAGAAATGTGACATATAATAAGGTAACCTATTTTACAACAATCTAAAGTTTGGTTTGGACTAAAATAATATTTTAAAAGGTACTATTCATGAGACTGATATAATTTTATCACCTCCTTCCTATCCATTAAAAAGAACAAATGCTGAACCTACATAGAAGCTGCTTTGCTTAGAGGAAGAGCAAAGTAAACTAACTTAAAAAAAAATTAAGAGCCCTGATTTTCAAAGTAGTCATCTGACATTTCAGAGGTGGAGATTTCACCTAATGATAGGAATTTTGGAAATAATTTCCGTAAGTTGTAACTGTGAGACATTTTTAACCACTTGAAAACTTGTATGTAGATCTAATAAAGATGGCATACAAACTGACTTAAAGTTTTGTCAATCATAATTAGTAGCTTTGGCACTTACCTATTACAAACATGCACGTATGATTTCATTTAGTGCTGACATCATCCTGATGCCTTCAGACAGGTGCTGAGAAGATAGTGATGTTTCCATTTGACAGGCGAGAAAGCAAACATTGGCAATTATGTGAGCCCATCAGTAACACTGCCAGGACCACTGCTGTACTGTGCCACTCCAACAGCTGTGTGTACCATAAAGGGTGTCATGTTCTTTAAAAAACAAAATGTATTCAATTTTATATAAGTTGAAATAAGAATTCTTCCAAAACCATTTTGATACTAATATTTTTAGATATCTATATCTATAAAAGCCCCATTGACCATTGCTGTGATGCACATTGACCACCAGGGGGCAGATGTTTAACACAGGAGCTGCCCCTTGGTGGTCAGTGCACTCATACAGTCAACTCCCTGCCACCGACCAACCTCCTACAGTCCCTTTTCTGGACTGGGCGAGCAGGCCCTGATCACCAGTCAGGCCAAGGGTTCCTACCCCTGCACGAATTCATGTGCCAGGCCTCCTTCTAGTTAGGTAATATGTTTTTACCTTATTTGTCAACTTGGTGTGTAACCTGAATCAAGTAACCTTTTTGTCAAGGATAAATTAAGACCACTAATGCATGGTACAAAATGTTTAATATACATGCAACAAGTGTAATACATCAAGGAAACAAAATACACGTGGAAATATTAGCATGTAATTCAGCATTCTGTTTTGGGGAGGGTGTATGAACAACACTACCGAATGAAACGAAAGATTGAGACGTAAGTAGTTTCCTCATGCACACATTAACTATCTCTATAATTAGTATGAGATGAACTGAGTAGAAACCTGAATTCACAGCAGATGAATTTTATACCAAGAGCTCCAAGAAAGGAGGAAGTCATTGTCCTCAGGTGTCATGTTTAAACCTGCACTTAAGATGCACAAGTTACAGTACACATTAGACAAATCTGAAAAATTGTATTCATTATGGAATCTTGAATTTTCTGTATTATAAAAATGTATGGAAAAATGTAACAATGATTATTTAATGTTACTGAAGGAAAATGTCAAGTTGAGAGTGGACCGTATGATAAAGCATTAAAACATTCTGAAAGTTTTTAAGAAAGCAGCAATGGTGCTTAAGGCCAGCCTAAAAGTTCTGAAGTTCCCCTCCTTAACCAATTCTCACTTCCTTCTCCCAAGATTCCCACTGCCCTTGTTTCATACCTTCCATCCCCCATGCTGAGTAGAGACTGCTTTGGATACCTCAATCACAATCAGGTATTGAGAACTCAGAGATTAAAGGTATCCTTTCTCAAGAATATCTGCATTTAAGTACTAACCAGTCTTAAGCTAAAAGAATAAAGCTCTGAGTAGTCCTGGTACATCTAAGATAACTTACTTTAAGGGATTCCAGGCCTCCTTTGTCCCTGAAATGACATTATTTTAACTGTCTTACATATAAGACTAGCCTTGTTACTATTTATCATCTTAAATTCCAAATTATGCGAATAAAGCACTAAGGATTGCAGAGAACCACCACATGCCTGCATTTCTAACAAAGAATGTGATAAATTCAGCACTTCTTGCCTCCCCTCAACAAAAATAAATTGCTTTAGGAGGAACATTCTTCCTATATGTCAAAGCTACTAAGTTTGAAAGTAATGTCTTATTAGTAAACAAAAATATATAAGTCCCCAGTAAGTATTGTAGCCTCTTCATGTAAACAATGTATAAAACTTCTTTGGCACAACTGATCATGTTTTCCTCATATTACTGTAGAAAATATATTTAATCCATTTTCCAATATGGTGAAGTTTTTAGGGACAAAAATGTATAGTTTCAAAAATTGCAAAAAAAATTAAAATACAATCCAGAGCTGTTTTTTAAAAGAAAACTTTTTTTTTAATCTGTAGAAGTGCAGGGATTTTTAATATTGACTTTAAAATGAGATGGTTGCATGATTAATAATAGAAACTATGAAACATACATGATACTTCACTGCAGCCTAAGGCATAGAAAACAGCACTATATGCCAAACATTAAGTATGATGATTACCTACTGATACTAATTTAAAAGCCTCTCAAGATACTTGATTGAACTTGAAATCCTCCCTGACCAAATACTTTTTTCAACATCTGTCCTACATTTTTTTAATGTTTAGTTTTGGAGGCATATTCAGTCAGGTTTTTTAATTGATGACCTTTTAAGAAAATTTTGGGGAAACAGATAAGAAATTATATTCATTTTACGTAAATGGCCTAAAATACTTTCCCTATGATCCTAACAAATGTAGTAACTGCCTAAAGGCACATTCCTACAAAATATATAAAATGTTAAGTGGAATGCTAAGTTGATATCAAATGATGATTGTTAAAGAAAAACTGAATAAGCCACTGTCAAACTGCAGCTGAAAACATTCTCCTCATATTAAAAACAAGGCTTTTAACATGAGAACATAGAAATTAATGAAATTAGTAAGTCATTTTTAGAAGTTTGAATCATTGAATAAGAAAGGAAAGAAAATACTTAGTATAAGTCTTTGGAATAAAACCTAGAACTCTGTCTCTGTTAATTACGATACATTTAAATATATGAAAATCAACTGAATAATAAATATGTACAATTTGCAAATGATTATTTAGAGGATCTTTGAAAATGTTAGGCCTATTCATTTTAAACTTTCTCAGTGACAAATATAAGAATTTTTTAATGAAAAAAATGGCAGGATCTTTATTTTCCCCACTCAGTTTACTTGGAGTAGATTGAACTCGAAGCAACAGAACTCCACATATGTGCCAGAACAATATAAAATTCCAAAGGTTTTCCCAGCAGTCAAACTTAATAGAACTTCTGCAACATAAAATCTTTTAGCTTTTACATTAAATTTTTCAGGATGGAGTTAGGCCTGGACTTGTCATCTCTGCTGTAGGACTTGCAAGACAGTCATTGGATTTGAGGCTGGTTAGAGATTTGTAACTTGCCACTGATGTTAGAGACCCACAGAGACCAAGTAAGGAGGGAGTGTCTTCTTTACCTAAAAATCAGGATAAAATAACAAATAATCATCCTTGAAGAATGATACCAACAAAGACCTAAAAACACTAAAAACTTCATACTTCTATAAAATATTGATATGGCAACAGATGAAGTTTAACAAAACTTTTTGCCTCAGATGACAGACAGTGGTAGTTCCTAGCAGAAACAAATTAGTCATTAAGAGCAGAAAATCGATTTTTTGTTTTATAGCATAGCAAAAAAGACCAGTTTTGTTTTAAATGTACTGATTGTGGAGTCTCAACTCTACAATCTTCAATTGGTACTGCTATAAATGTTAAGTTAGAAGTCACTGGATGTACTCTATGTGCCAAGCATTATGATAACAAACAATAAATTTAAAAATCACTGCTTGCCTGGTGGTGTGGCTCAGTGGTTGAGCATCAATCCATGAACCAAGAGGCCACAGGGTTCAATTCCCAGTCAGGGCACACTGGCTTGATCCCAGTAGGGAGCGTGCAGGAGGCAACTGATCAATGATGTTTCTCTCATCAATGTTTCTAACTCTATCCCTCTCCCTTCCTCTCTAAAGAAAAATAATAAAATCAATAAAAAATATTTTTAAATGCTAAGATGTGGAAATGTTATATATGAATTGTTGACATTCTTCTTTTTATATATATATTTTTTTATATAAATAAATTTAAAGAGAGAGGAAGGGAGGGAGAGTGAGAGAGAGAGAAGAAACATCAATGTGTGAGAGAAACAGGTAAGTTGCCTCCCATATGTACCTCGACTGCAACCTAGGTGTATGCCTTGACCTAAATCCAACCTGCAACCTTTTGGTGTATAGGACGACAACCAACTGAGCCACCCAGCTGCAATAATGGTACACCTTAAAACTCAAAGCATCTTAGATTTGATGACATATGGTAGCTACTAATAAGTTACTAGCATACTTGTCCATATGGGGAGCTTAATAAATATTTCTTGAAAAAAATGACAACTTCTCATCCTTTCTATCAACAATTATGATGTCATTATATGCAGTTTGAAAGTTTTACTCTGTCTTTGAGAGCCACAGAATAATTTTAAGTGGGGATATAATGTTTTCAAAGATCACTGATTACTGTATGGAGAATGGATTATGAGGAAGCTAGAATGAGAAACTAAAGACATTGAAAAAGCTGTGGCAGCAGTCCATCCAAGAGGCTTGCTCCAAGTGGCATAGACTAGGATTGCAGTAAAGGAGGAGGTGCAGGAAAAGTACTTTTCAAGCAGACTTTTTCCTTACCTTCACTGATTGAATTTAATGTATCTTGTTTTCCATCGTCTTGTGACTGACTTGGGTCCAGGGAAGTCTGAGAAAGGCTAACTTCAGCTGATAACTGGTCAAGATTTTGATAACTTTTTCTGTAAAACAAGAGTGATGTATACTTAAATTTGTTCTTACAAAAATAATTACTAGAGATATTCTTTACTGGTTTTCTTCAATTTATTGGTTAATTTCTCCTCAATTTTCTCCTAAATATGGTCTTTATCATGGCTGCAATGTGATCTCCATTATACTTTTCCCTCCATCCTTTTTGTAGGTCTATCTGTTTAATCCACTAAAAATGGAAAATAAAGCAATTTTTCAAACAAACTTATATCCTTGCACCAATTTTTTTTTTTTTTTTTTTACTATTCAGCTTGTCAAAAAAAATGGGGACATCTGGTAATTATCAGATATCAAAGGAGCAGAAAAATCTACAGATGCAGAACAAAATCGGCATAACTTAATAATGATCTAGTGTCTTCTAAGCACTTCAGAATTCTTCAATACCTTGACATTTTTATATGTGATTAATATAGTAAAAATTATTATAAATTCCTAAAATTTAGAAGCTTAAAAAATGTTGGGTAATAAAATTATGTTAAAAAAACATTAAGATAATTTACCTCCTTCCCTCATGTGTTTGCAATTGTGAGCCCATTTTCTATTAATTAATTAGAAATATGTTATAATAAAAGAAAACCTCAGTTATAAACAGAAAGTTAATGAAGGTTTATTATTAAACTGTCCTCATATTTGTTTTGTCAGGATAAAATCAACTCAAGAGATATAAGCAGCTTTGATGTTATTGCCATTTCAAGTAAGAGAACAATTCATTACTATGTTCAATATAAATAATCCAAGAAAATAAACATGTTTTTTAGGTTAAATATTTCCTAAGGTACTGAAACCCTATCTAATTTCTTATACCAGTGGTCGGCAAATTCATTAGTCAACAGAGTGGCAAACCATGTCTTGTGAGCCGCATGTGGTTCGCGAGCCACAGTTTGCCGACCACTGTCCTAGACATGTTTGTGTTATATGATGTTATAGAAATGCATATATAATTTAAACAATCTATTACATAGTCATTACTCATATTCACAAGAGTAGATTTAAAAATTTATCAAATGGATGTATATTAAGTATGGGGGGATATATACAATAAGTATCTATTTCCTCTAAGAAATAAGGTGAAGAATGTGGTGATGGAGTAACTACTAGCTTACAATGTCAGTAGTATTCTCACTTTATGACATGGTGATTTTTCAAATGTTGGAAAAATAAAAGTTCTTAATTATATTTTTAAGTAATGGGAAGTTCTATTAGAAAAAATTTCTAATAATTATAATAAACTAGAGGCCCAGTGCATGAAACATGTGCACTGGGAGGGACCCTCAGCCTGGCCTGCGCCCTCTCACTGTCCAGGAACCCTCAGAGGATGTCTGACTGCCGGCGTAGGCCTGATCCCCTGGGCCTATGCTAGCAGTTGGACATCCCTCTTGCAGTTTGGGATTCCTCGCTCCTTACCACCTGCTGCTTGCTCCTTACTGCTCGGTTTGCTGCTCCTTAGTAGCAGGCTCCTTACCACTTGGCTCGCTGCTCCTTAGCACTGCCACAGAGGTAGCAGAGGCTCCTGCCACTGCTGTTGTGCTCACCAACCATGAGCCTGGCTTCTGGCTGAGCAGTGCTTCACCTGTGGGAGCACACTGACCACCACCAAGAGTGCAGCTCCTGCATTGAGAGTCTGCCCCTAGTGGTCAGTGCACAGCATAGCAACCGGTCATTCTGGTCATTCCACCATAACGGTTGCTTAGGCTTTTATTATCCTAGCTAATAAAAGAGTAATATGCAAATTTGACCATACCTTCACTGCACACACCAGCCATGCCCACCAGCCAATCAGAAGTGTGAGGTGTGGCCAAGGAGGCCCAGGCCTGGGGGTCATGGTTGAGGCAGCCACGGGGGCGTAACCAAGGCGACCTGGGCCTGGGGGAGGCGTGTCCAAGGTGGCCTGGGCCTGGGCAGGTGAGCTGGCTGGGACTAAGGCCCTGGCCAGAGGGGTTGCGGGGGGCAGGGCTGGGATGGAGCCAGCCATCTGCCCCATTGTAGGGCAAAGGCTGGGTGCCCAAGACCTAAAGCGTTGGCCAGAGAGCTCCCGGTATGTGTGAGGAGGCAGGTTGGGCTGAGGGATCACCCACCCCCAGTACACGAATTTCGTGCATCAGGCCCCTAGTATAGATTATAAAGATAAGTATATGAGCTATATAACATGTAATTTTTTTAAATGATACCTAATATCAGCACTTAACAAATGCTAGGCACTGTTCCACACATTTTCTTGTGTATTATTTAATCCTCATAAGTACATTGAAAGGTTGGAATTATTAATACCCTTACTTTATAACAGATAAAACTAGGGCACACAAAGATTAGGTTTGAACCTGGTACCTGGCTCTAATTCTGTCTCCTGAACTACTATGCTATGCTGTCTTCTTTCTGGTAAAGGAAGAAAAGATTTGGCTTCCTATTTTATTAGAAGCTATTCTTTAAAAAACAGCTTTCTTTGATAAGGTATTTAATCAAATCACTGAAAATTTCACTTGATATACATTAAAATCTTACTTGGCTATAGAGGAAAGCAGGAACACAGGACTTTAATAAAGGAAGCTATGAATAAATTTCTTTTCCAAATTATTTTCTGTGTCTTATAGGTAGGAAGCTTTCTTTTAAAACAATGGTTTAAGACGAGTTTCTGATATTAACTTTTCATCATAAGAAACTTGTTAATGTTATTAAAATGCAAAAATTACATAGAGATATATTTGCAAACAAAAAATACCCAGAAGCAAAACAATTTGGAATTCATTGGAATATTGTAAAAACTGAGAGCAAACATTTATGGCCCCCCACGTGAGGGAGGAAACCTGTATAGGCAGCTCTGTGAATGCAACACAGTTAGCTTTCTGCATGATCTACTGAAGTTCTCATAGAATTTCAACTTCCAAATCTAAAGTGATCAGGGGGGCTTCCTCCCTTTAATCTGTCACAGTTAGTGAACAATCCCTGAGTTACAGGCTTTACTTAACCAACTGCCAATGAACACAGGGACAGAATTTGATAGACAATCCTGTTCTTCACAAATAATAAAAATTCCAAGCTAAAATTAAGCCCCTTATTCATAAGACATTAAGAATAATACCATACAAACTGCTGTGCATGAAACAGACTATAGACCCACCATCTAGGAAAAATCTGGTTCAGATGTTTGCACTAATGACAAAAAATGGGTTGGGTTTTCACATTCTTAACTGATTACCAATGTGATTGGCAACTACATCTGACAAACTGTTTTTGATATGAAGTAAAACTATGTCTATGGGGCATTAAAAGGTCACCATTAAATCTATCTTAGAATTTTAGACTGATTAACATCACACTGTAAGATTTAAATGTAGCCCACCAGAAACATCACACCAATAAACAATCTATCACTATTTCTCATAGTAGAATTTTAAAAGTAGTAATAGCTTACTTAATCAAAATAAGAACCCAAGCAAGTAAGAGTCATGTATTAACCTATCTGATAAAGGGGAAACATGCTAAGTGACCATCATACCCTCACAAAGAGGGCAATGCCCACAGCCAATAAGAAGGGAATATGCTAATTGACTGTCACACCCTCAAAGATGGCGGTGCCCACAGCTACAAGATGGTGGCATCCAGTCGCCACAGCCCCCCAGCTTCCCAGGGATGACCTGAGGCGCAGGCAAGCCTCAGGTGTTGGTTATCCAGCCGCCCAGGGCTTCCCAAGGCTGAGGTAACTAGGGTCGGGTGAGGCTTGTCCTGCCATCAGTGGCAGCAGCAGAAGTGTAATGGGGGTGTCACCTTCTCTTGATCACCGGGTCACCACCCTCCCTTGAGGGCTCCCAGACTATGAGAGGGGACAGGCTGGGCTGATGGACGCCCCCCTGCCCCCATGCATGAATTTTCATGCACTGGGCCTCTAGTGACTACATAAATGTTTATAGTTTAAAAGTTTATGCCATTATTATATTGCTAAATATCATTTAAGTTAAACTTGTCAGAATTATATGTCATGAGCACTTGGGACATAATAAAATTCACTGCCTTTGTTATATGACTAAACAATTTAAAATAACTCAAATACAAATTTCAATATATAGAACTGGGTAACAAATAATGGCATATTAAAAAGAAAATTGGGCTGTAAGCCTAAATTCACTTATTAGTAAATTTTTTATAATCATACACTTTATGTCAGTGACCAGAATTAATTATATGGGTAATCTACATCACTGATTTGCCCAATAGATGTACTCATGTCAATAATAATTTACATAATCTGTTAGCCATTGGACAGCAGAGAATGTGATGCACAGAAGGAGACATTATTCACAAAATAAAAACAAATATATAAACACTGTATACACAGAGAGATGTAACTGCATGAAAACAGAAATATACTATTGGTTTCATTCTTGGTTTGATTTTTATAGAAATATGTTTAAGAAAAATAAGCATCTGCTCTAGCAAAATATCTTATCGACTCTTGATCTACTAAAATAAATGGAGGGAGGCAAGGGAACCTTTAAGAGAGGGATGGATGCATGTGAATCAGATTAATGCAAAAGTTACAAACTGCAAAATAATGTTGCAGCCTCAGTGCTTTAGAGAGCCCAACTCAAAAAACACATGAAACACACACAGGGGAAAGAGAACCTCGAATACATCTAGAGTGATTGTATCTTATGAATAATAAGACGCCATTAAGAAAAATTACCCTAATATTATAGCTTGTAATTCTCAGTAATTTTGTGAATGATAGCAAAATTGAGACAATGATAAATTTAGAAGACTGAAAAAGTTTAAGTAGAAAATACAAATGTGATGACAATGAATTTGATCATTTGGGATGAAAATAGTGATTTAGAAACTAACCTTACAAGAGTATATATAATCAGTATTTAGCAAGCTCATGTGGCCTAGACTTAACATATAAAGAAAAATATTAAAACAGAACTTATTATGAAGAAAAAATAATAATCAGTTTATCTTTGTGTGTGTTAAGGGAATAAACTTTATATACTTAGTTATTGTTGGATTTTTACAGTAAGCCTAAAATGTTTCAATGTGATATTCCTATGTTTGAAATAAAAAAGAAGATATAAAATCTAGCATAACTAATCTTACCAGATCTAAATAATCAAGAAATAAATTATAAATTATTTTTTAAACTTTTATATAAACAGTACAGTCAACAGAAATAAATTCAACATTTTCTATTGTGACAGGGGTCCTTCCATGAATAGCTGATCACATGATCACATAGCCAAGTTATCCATCCAATGGCTCATTTTAAGAAAAAAAATAGACAAATGGATAAAAAATATGTGGTACATTCAGGGGTTGGCAAAGTAGGTTTGCAGTTATAAGAACATGAAACGGTTTATTTTTGTATTATTATTTATTCATTACTGTTCCTATTTTCCATATTAACAACTGTAAACCTATTTTTGCCCACCCTGTATATACAATGGAATATTACTCAGCTATCAAGAAAATGAAATCTTGCCATTTGCAACAGCTTGGATGGACATAGAGGGTATTATGCTCAGTGACTTAAGTTAGATAAATGAAGACAAATAGCATATGACTTCTATTACACTGGATTCTGAAAAACAAAATAAATGAACAAGCAAAACAGAAACAAACTCAAATATACAGAGAACAAACTGATGGTTTCCAGATGGGAGGGTATTGAGGTAATGAGTGATAAAGGTGAAGAGATTAAGAAGTACAAATTGTCTATTATAAAAACAGTCATGTGTATGTCAAGTACAGCATAAGGAATAAATTCAATGTTGAATTTATTTCTATTAGGGGGATCAGGCTGACAGGCAGGTGAGTGGTTTGGAGCCAGAGGTACCAGATTGGAGAGAGTGTAGGCCAAGCTGAGGCAACCCCTTTCCCGTGCATGAATTTCGTGCACCAGGCCTCTAGTATTCTAATAATTGTGTATGGTTTCTGGCAGGTACTAGACTTATCAGGGGATCACTCTATAAGTTATATAAATGTTTCATGATTATGTAACACACTTGCAACTAGTAAAATATTGTATGCCAATTTTAATTAAAAATTTTAAAAACTATTTAGTTATTTTTAAAAAGAAATGTCAACAAGTCCATGGAAATCATTATATTAAAAAGCATGCTTTCTTTCATCTCAAAGAAAGTTACAGAGTTCTTAAAGAAATCATTGTAGACATCCCATATTCTCAGCAGGAAATTATCCTACATAATAAAAGAGAAACATGCAAATTTGACCTTCACTACGCTACCAGCCAATCAGGAACGGGGGGCAGGACAGAGCGGTGTGAGCACCCAGCCCCGGGGGCAGAGATGAAGCAGCAGTGGAGGCAAGTGCCCAACCCCAGGGGCTGAGTGAAAGCCGCAGCGGCGGCAAGCGCCTGGCCGCTGGGGACGGAGACGAGGCGGCGGCGGTGTGGCACTCCGGCCAGAGCAGAGAAGACTGAAGGCTCCGGCTGGAGTGAAGCCTCCAGCCGGCCAAAGCAAAAACGGAAGGCAACAGCCAGAGGGAAGGCCTGGGTCCCAGGTTCCAGAGGAAAACTGGTCCTGGAAGCCAGGGGAAGGAAAGCCTATTGCATGAATCTTCATGCAGCGGGCCTCTAGTACTTATCATATAACTTAATGACTCATTTTAGGGTGAGTTTCTATCTTCAGATTATCAAGAGAGCTAATGTTCCTTATTAAACTTGATCTGACTACCTTCTACAAACTGGCAGGTTCTCAATAAATGTTTGTTGAACTTATTTAAGACTAGAGGCCTGGTGCACAAAATTTGTGCACTGGAGGTGGGAGGGTTGTTCCTCAGTCTGGCCTGTGCCCTCTCACAGTCCAGGAGCCCTGCAATTGATCACCCCAAAGAGGCACACCCCCCCCCCAGCTGCCGCAACCCGCTGGTCGGTTTCCTGGGCTTCCCTCTTTGGGGTGATCATGGGGTGATGACTGGGCTCCCAACCAATCGCATAGCACCTGCCTTGGCAGGCCTGGCACCAGTAGGTGTCACAGTATGGTCATCTGACAGTTGTTCTGCTGTTAGGTCATTTGGTTGACTTGCATATTACACTTTTATTATTATAGATACTGGTCAAATTAAAAGGAATTTGTGATCAGGTCAGTTCAAGACTTTGGCTTATTTTATACAACTGAGGGGTGCAAGAACTGGATCCTCGTGAAAACCTATGATTTGTTTCAAACATGGTTTATAGAGCACTAGTTTGTTCTAAAAATGCAAAGTCTCCATTTTTATATGAAAAGTTTGGAATTGGTTATTCAGAAAAATTTGGGATTTGCTGGTCATTTTAATTTTGCATAAAGTTTTAGAAACTCTCTAAGATAGAAAGTAGAGCTTTGGAGAGGAACCAAGATGGCAGCATAGGTAAACATCTATCTTGCTGCCCCACACAACAATTTCAAAACTACAACTTAGCAACAGAACAAACATCATCCAGAATCACCAGAAAGCTGGCTGAGTGAAAATTCCACAAATAAAAGTAAAGATAGGACACTGTGACTCAGAGGAGCGGCGGAAGGCAGTGTTGAAGATACACACAGAGTCCAGAGGTTTGGAGCCGTGTGTGCACGAACAGAGAGGGCAGGCGGCTACAAACCCGGCTGGTTTTCTCGAACGGTATGAGAGACAAAGGTGTCCCACTGCACTAATTCCCCAGTTCCAGGCTAGGTCCGGGGAACCCACACTCATACGGGGTGAAACTGGACAGTAAGGAAGCACACTAAAACTCGAGCATGGCAGAGGTCTTCGAGCTTGTGGAGAGGGTGTGTAAATTTGGGAACAGCAGAAGTGAGCGAGCACACAGGACTCGTGACTGGCTCTCTCGTTCAGGAAACCATCAGACTGCATTGTTTTACAACCCTGGGTGAGACTTTGGGTGTGCGACTCATTTGGGGAGAGGCTGAATTGTCCAGCAGTGTGTAGAGCTCGGTGGCAGCTTTCTCTCAGAAGTGTTTGCAGCAATTACCACCCGGCACAGAGACCCAGGTGCCGCATAGGGCGGAGCTGACGGAAGTCAGCCCGGAGACTCCACCCATTCAACTTGAGCACAGCTGATCTTCACAGCCAATGGGCCTGGAGGTCAAACTCTCCTAGTGCTAACAATAATCTAGGCTTAACTTCAACAAGAATGTGCAACCCATAAAGGGCTGCACCAAGAGTATTCATCTCAGGTAACTGGGGAAGCTGAGCCACTGTCCCTTAGAAGACATCTACCACACAAAGCTAATCGACCAACTCAGGGAAGCAGCCACATGCAGAGACATGGAAAGAAATCAGATGTGAAAGAAATGGAGGGAAAAAAACCCGACTAGACATAGAGTTCAAAACCACGGTTATAAGGTTTTTCAAGAGACTCCTAGAAAAGGCCAATGAACTTAATGAGACCTACAAGGAAATGAACAAGAACTACGAAGAAATGAACGATACCTACTAGGAAATGAACAAGAACTACAAGGATATGAACGAGACCCTCAAGGATATGCAAAAGGACTGACTGAAATAAAAAATATTATACAAAGACCTAAAAGCAGTCTAGAGGGCTGCAAGAACCAAGTCAAAGATTTGAAATACAAAGAGGCAAAATCCACTTAGCTGGAAAAGCAAGAAGCCAAAAGAATCCAAAAACTTGAAGACAGTGTAAGGGGCCTCTGGGACAACATCCGAATTATAGGGGTGCCAGAAAAAGAGAGAGCAAGATCATGAAAACCTATTTGAAGAAATAGTGACTGAAAACTTCCCACACCTGGTGAAAGAAATTGACTTAGGAGTCCAAGAAGCACACAAAACCCCAAAATATAGGAATCCAAAGAGGACCACACCAAGACATATCATAATTAAAATGCCAAGAGCAAAAGACAAAGAATATCAAAAGCAGCAGAGAAAAACAGTTACCCATAAGGGAGCACCCATATGATTGTCAGCAGATTTCTCAACAGAAACTATGCAGGCCAGCTGGGAGTGACAAGAAGTATTCAAAGCAATGAATAGCAAGAACCTACAACCAAGATTACTATACCCAGCAAAGCTATCATTCAGAATTGAAGGTCAGATAAAGTGCTTCACAGCTAAGAAAAACCTAAAGGAATTCATCACCACCAAACCAATATTATATGAAATGCTGAAAGATATTCTTTAAGAAGAGGAAGAAGAAAAAGGATACACATCTATCAACAAATGAATCTAAAAATCAAGTGAATTAATAAGCTGATGAACAGGATAAACTGGTTAATATAACAGAATCATGGGCATAGAGAGGGAATGGACTGAAAATTCTTGGGGAGAAAAGGGATGTGGGAGGTGCAGCAAGAGACTGGACAAAAAACATGCACCTATGGGAGAGGACAGTGGAGGGTAGGTGAGGGCAGAGGGTGGGATGGGTACCAGGTGGAGGGGAGCTATGGGGGGGGGGAAGGAACAATGTAATTAATAAATTGAACCATCAAGATTAAAATATTTTTAAAATTTTTTTTAAAGTAAGAAAGTAGAGCTTGGGATATTGGGTGAGTGTATATTGTACAAACATGAAAGATACAAGATATGTATAAACAAAAAAAATGATATAGAGTTTAAAGGAATAAAGGTTTTCCAGGAAGCTATTAAGTGCCAGGGAATTAATTGCCCCACATAACCCTTCTAATTCTATGTAAATAGGCATTATTCCAAGTATTGGTATGCAGAAACAAGAAGTCAGAAGAGGAATTACTGCTACTCAATTGCAGATTACTCTTAATGCATTGCATGTAATGGCCACTTAGACTCATTTGTTCCTCAACAGGTAGCTCTGTAGGCAGGCAGGGGCACTGCGTGTATTTTGTCTAAAATACTAGTATACCTCTATCTATAAAGTTGACAAGGTGGATGTTGCAATACAAGGCATAGTTTTTAGTCCTTTAACTTGTCAGGATTTAATGTTATAATATTTTTGCAGTTAAAAGAACAGAAGCATCTTATATGTTATATATAGACGAGATAAATGTACTGTAAATTCAATTTTTCAATCACAAATTATCAATAAACTAATATTATTTTGTTATGGTCTTCCACTAATTAAATATGCTATTGAAAGTTAAAGTTATATACCAGCAGAATGAGATACACTCTAGTTATTAATAACTTTTGTAAGGGTATAAAAGACTTTTTTTTCATGGATTTGTCTCAAGGCACATACCTAGGTTGCAATTAGGCATATGAGAGGCAACCAGCTGATGTTTCTCTTTTCCTCTCTTCCTCCCTCTCTCTTCTGTCATTCTCTCTGTCTCTCTCCTCCTTTCCTTCTCTCCCTCTCTCCATCTAATATCAATAAGCATATCCTCCAGTGAGGATTTAAAAAAAGAAAAAAGTCAAATTTATTTTGAGTTCTACTTTTGATAAATGAAAAAAAAAATCACAACTTAAAGCAGGTTGAAATTGTGTCTGTGCTAAAATACTCTTTATAGAAATGAGTGGCTGCTAATTACCTAGTGAATGGCACTCTAAGAAGCACAGAAAGAAGTGTGTATGTAGCTTTATCAGTGAAACTAAAAAAAAACTAAAAACTAAAAACAAAAACACAAGCACTCCAAAAGAAGAGCAGAGAAAGAAAAAGAGAGAGGGAGGGAGGTTAGAATAGAACATCGATTTTCAACTGACTGTGCTGCAAGAATTTTTTTCTTGACTATTTAGTCAGAGACACTGACCTGTTTCCCCTTATTTGTCAAATAAAAAAAATGAAAACAGTCAAACAACAATATCTTTCCAGTGTGAATCAAAATTATACCTATTTTTGTCATATTTTTAGTGTGCCGCAGAATTTTAGTAATTCCTTTACATGAGATTTTAAAAAGTTGAAAATTGCTGGAATAGAGGAAAGAAGGTAAAAAGAAGGAGGAAAAAGGGAGAAAGGGAAGGGAATAGAGAGAACAGATGGGATGGAAGGAGAACAGGGAAAACAATCAGAAAATTAGCTGATCATGGATAACAAGATAAAGATACTGAAAAAAATGATCAGAATGGGAATGTGGGTCCTGGTCATTGTGGCTCAGTTGGATAGAGCATTGTCCCCTGCACCAAAAGGTCATAGGTTCGATTCCCATTCAGGGTGCATACCCAGGTTGTGGGTTCAATCCCCGGTTGGGGCTCATATGGAAGGCAACCCACTGATGTTTCTCATCGATGGTATTGTTTTGTTTTGTTTTGTTTTGTTTTTTCTCTCTTTTTCCATATAATCAATGAAAAACATATTCTTGGTGATAATTTTTTAAAAGAATAAAAAATTTAAAATAGATGATAAAGTGCCTAAAGCCAAAAAGAAGATAACAATTTACAAGTCCCAAAATGAAGAAAGACTAAGACTTGCAACTCTCTCAAAATTGGGAAACTACAACTAATTGACAGTCCTGAACCTTGGGAACAACATAGGCAAAGTGATTATATTTTCAATAGCCTCCACAAATTAGATTTATTGAAAATGAACAAAAATTTTTTAGACCCACAAAAACAAGTGTATATATATATATATATATCTTTCTATCTGTTCATGAGATGGAATTTTGTGTTTCTTACTAGAGGGAAAATTAGTCCTAAGGCATATACAAACACCAAAGCCAGAATTAAAAAATAGATGACTCATTAATAGGAGCTCATAGATTTAACTGAGTGTCTGGCTAAAGATTAACAGAAGTAAGTAACTGGTACAATACTGCATAATAATTTCGCAGATAATTTTACTTCCCCAGGCTGCCTTGGCTTCAAAACATTGACAAGTTCACTACCTTATCCTAACCTTGTGAAGTATTTAAATCCTACTTGGCAAAGTACCTGCCAAGCCAAAGTGCTTAATTCCTACTTTTCTTCTAAGTTAACAATCAATTCAGAAAGAAGATTAATTGAAAAACCAAAGTGGATAGCCATGTTTGGCACAACTAAATCTGTAATTAGTTGGAAAAAAATATTACACTTACTCATACCACTGTTTATTGTGTTTTCGGTAAAGCAACGTATCCAAGGCAACAGCATTGACATCCAGAGCTCCTGGGGAAGGCCACTGGTTGGTGAGGTGGGCAGTTAACTCTTGTCTTGATCTTAAATCATTATTCTTTAGCACAGTCCTGTGAATATTAAGATGGTGAGTGCTTTTGTCTTCATTGTTCTGCAATGGCAGAGGAACCTGCCATTAATGGTATCAATTTAGGTTCCCAAAATTCATCTTTGAAAATGGTATGTAAATAGAGTGTGAACAAAACTACAGGAAGCCTAGATGGGGCTAGGACTGTTTTGTTTCCTACATTATGTGTTTTTCATTCTTTCTTGACTAGTTACAACAAATCCCTTGTGACATTCAGACTTCCTACTGTTTCCACAGAGATATTACTAGAAGACTAAATGATGCAAGCTGCATTTTACATCTTAACTAAAAAACAAAGGTGATATCTTAAAGCTACAGGTTATCAGATGCCATTAAAAATGAAGGAAAATAAAGATCCCATGTGTATGATTTTTTAACTTCAAAATTCACAACCTATGTAAGTAACTCAGTAAACAAAAAGAATTTAATGGATTAAAAATAAAATTAATGCAGAAAAATTTAAAAAATCATGAGGTTCCTGTAATTGTTTTTCATAGAAGTGACTATTAATGAATTTTCATAAAACCAAATCAATGACACATGCATTGAACAGTATAATCCACTGGAAATATTTCAGCTTCAGAATAAAAGCCATTATTATAGCCCATGGTTTCCTTTCATATTTGTAGAACTTTTACTTGTTCATAAGAACTTGAAAAAGACTAGCTTTCTGCCAAAATTTCAACTTCACAAACCAACTGGTCATTGTCATAAGACTAATTCCACATCTGAATTTGTGGTTAAAAATAATTTAAAGGCATAATTATGTTTGCAACGTTCTTATTCTACCTCTAACAGACCTTAGACTATCACCTAGGCCACCTGCGTTCTCCAACAGTAGTCACAACTCTAGCATACCAAGGTTCTGAGCCATCAGTTCAGACATGGAAGTAGGATGTGCTTGCCACTAACTTTCAGAGACAGTGGCAGTCCTGTGTGAGTGGCAGTCAATGGTGTGCTGGCAAGACAATCCTGCACATGAGAAAACCAGCCTGCACTGCACCTCTGGCTGTCAACATGCTTCTAATGGAATAACTCCACTTTATATGTCTCCAACAGGCTGCACACATTTCTGATTTTACAGGATACTTGTGTGCATTTAAACATATTTGTTATAGAAATATTATCTGACATAGATACTAGCTTCTCTCTCAGAATGGAATACTGAAGTTAAATAAGCAGACGTCAGAAATGCTTTGGCTACTCAGGGTCATTTTGATTCCGTATAAATTTTAGGATTGTTTTTTCTGTGTCTGTGAAAAATGCCACTAGGATTTTGAGATAGATTGCACTGAATTTGCACATCACTTTGCATAGTATGGAAACTTTAACAGTATTAATTCTTCCAATCCATGAACACAGCATGCCTTTTCATTTATGTTCTTAACCTCCTTCATCAATGTTTTCAGTTAAGGATCAAAGACTTGTTATATTTTTCAAAGAAAAAATAGCTCTGTGTTAAGCCCTCCTTGGCAGGACAGAAATGTTCAATAAATGTAATTTATTTTATGAACCTAGCCAAACCCTAAAAAGTTCCTACATCTTCTAAATATATAACTAATGCATCATCACACTGTATTTTTCCCAGATTTGTAATTATTCTTCACATGATTATTGTTAGCTTATCTTAACTAAGTATGATGCAATACAACACAACACAACAAGACTGTGTTGTTCATAAACACCAAAGACTTCACTGTGAATCCTTTGTACCTTCTCAGGAAGAAATCTGTTTATCAATGTTTTTAAAGGAACAACAAATTTAGTAAAAATGGAGTTCGTTACTGTCTCTTTTTAAAACAGCATTCTACATCCAAGTTGTCAAATAATTTGCTAAGTTTCAGTGTGAGATTTTGTCACATGAATTGAGCCATCAAGAAGGATATAACAGAGGCTTATCTCAGGTAAAAATGTACAGTCCTTATAAAAGTATTTCAATGTTCCTGGCTAAACTAATTGCTTCTATAAAACTTCAGTTAATATTTTATTATACTCATTTTCCTCATATAATATTTTACACCAATGTTTCTGTATATGCTCCTCCCTTTACCTAGAATAACATTCTTTCTCTCCCTAGTTGCAAAGCTCTATTTTTAAGTCAACTTTTAGTGATGCTTTTCCTGGACCACTACTCCTGTACTACTTCTATATTGTGTATATACCTTTATTTCCATACATACATGCATGTCCCGATACACTAATCACATCACTTAGATGTCAGTTGTTTAGTTGACTCTGATATTCTTAATTATCTTATTCATGTTTAAATTATCAGTATCTATCCCTGTTCCTGGAACAAAGTAGTAACTTAAGTATTTATTACAAAATATTATTTTAAAGGTTTACCTTTCTAAAATGGAAATCTGCTCTGAAATTGGTAACTTCACAGACCTCCTTAGCATGGCATATAAATCCCTTTCTCATCTGCCCACACACATACACATTTTCCCTCTATGTTAAGTAACAAGGAGCCATCATGCAGTTTCCTATTAGCTGGACTCTATCTCTTCCTGTTTTAGCTTCTGTTGTTTTCACTGCCTAGAAAACCCATCTCTTACCTTTTTGGTCTATCAAATATCTAAACCACTTTAAGGAATTAGTATAACTGTCACCACATCCTTAAATTCTTCCTAGTTCATTTTCTTTTGTCTCACACTGTATCTAATACAAGCATCTATCGCCGAGACCAGTTTGGCTCAGTGGATAGAGTGTCGGACTGCAGACTGAAGGGTCCCGGGTTCAATTCCGGTCAAGGGCATGTACCTTGGCTGTGGGCACATCCCCAGTAGGGGGCGTGCAAGAGGCAGCTGATTGATGTTTCTCTCTCATCGATGTTTCTGACTTTCTATCCCTCTCCCTTCTGCTCTGTAAAAAATCAATAAAATATATATTTTTAAAAATAATACAAGCATCTGTCATAGCTTATGCTCTGTGTTCCCTGAGAGCACTCTAAGGGCAGGAACTAGAACAAAATTATTTCTGTATTAGAGGCATAGTGCATGAAATTTGTACACAGGGGGAGGAGTATTCCTCAGCCTGGCCTGCACCCTCTGCAATCCGGGACCCCTCAGACATCCCTCTCACAATCTGGGACCTCTGGCTCCTAACCACTCACCTGCTTGCCTGCCTGATCACCCCTAACCACTCTCCCCTGATGGCCTGATCGCCCCTAACCATACTGCCTAGGCCCCTGCCATTGTGGCTTTGTCCTGAAGATGTCCGGTCTAATTAGCATATTACCCTTTTATTAGTATAGATTCTTAGGATCAAGCCCAGCATTAAGAACAGAAGGGCTCAATAAATGTCAGTAGAATGAATCTAAAGGACAGCACAGAATTTTAAAAAGCACCTTGAAATAACCTAATATGCAAAGGAAGCTAGCAAATATGGAATATACTCTACTTCAATACTACTGAAAATTATATTCCAATGCAACTTTCTTACTTAAACTAACAAAACATCTAAGTAGCTTTAATGTTTAGAGAAGTGATTAAATTGCTATTAAGAAGGCAATAAATATCACTTTGCTTTGCTAAAACATCACAGCAAACTTTTAGTCTAGTGGTTCTCTACCCTAGTCAAATAACTGGGAAAGCATTTAGAAATACTGATGCCAAGCACCATCTCAAATCAATGAAATGAGTTTCTATGATGGTGGGGCCCAGGCAATGGTATTTTTTAATGCTAAGTGACTCTCATATACATTTTTTCTCTTGTGAAATAACAACACTACATATATCTCTGGCTATTCCTTCTTGATCTCTTTTCAGCAAAGGTCCCTCTCCTCATTTAGTTCTTAAATGTTAGTGGTCCCTCCACTTATATTCTCAAATCACTCAAACAGATTCCCTGTAAATACACAGAGATCCTACATTCTTTTGAGCCCTAAATAATTTCATTCATTATTTTAACAGAGAGAGAAAAAGGTAAGGTTTCCAGAGTCTGGTCTCTTTCCGTCCTTCAGAGATTAGGCTCTCATCTACTGTTACTTATAAGCTCTTTGAAAAGGTCTAGAATCCTATACTCTATATTTTGATAGCAGTGCTTAACCAATTCAAAATTTTATTTTGTTTTGTTTAATTATCCTGCATCTCCAAATTTGAGGGTTATCCTCGCTCCTTTACTTTGCTTCTTTCTTATTTACCTCAGAGGCTGTGCTGATGCTCACAATAAAGGTATACTTTCGGCTGCTGCACATATGTATATAGGACATACAATCTTTGGCATTTAAAAACTTACTATCTGTGATCCCAAATATTCACAAGCAACCCCAAAGGTCCATAACATTAAAGTATTTTTATATTTTTATAAGGCATTTGAAGATCATGGTTATGATGTAAGTTTTGAGAGTGGGTCTTGTAAAATGCCTAGCACCATTGTAGTGAACCTTGGTTATTTCCCACTTATCATTTATTTGCCTCATGTGCTGATATTCTTAGGATGTATTCCAATGCCATTTATGACAAGGATCACTTAGAAAATCTTAAGCTATAATGTTCATGAAAATAAAGAATTTAATATGGCATGACTATACTAATGCAGATGTTTACGCTAATGAACAGAATGGCCAGATACTGAAGTCAAAGAAAGGGAAAACTACCAAATATAAGGTGTTGAATACATCCCACCTCTGACTCTCTTAGAAACACAGAATAACAGACTTTCCTACTTCTACCTTCTCTTGCTACTTTGGAAGGGAAACAAACACTATTTGCTTAATGTCGATCTCAGCACTCTACCCAAAGTAAGCTCTATAAGGGCAGGACTATGTTTTATTTATTCTTGAGTCACCTGGAATAGCACTTGGCTCTTCATACATTCTCAGTAACTATTTGCCAAGTAAATGAGCAAATGTCAGAGAAGTTATAAAAGCAATCTAGTACCAAGAGAAGTGATGAGAATGTACCTTCTTGGTTCAGTTAAAATTACCCAGAATTGGAAAATGCTTACATAGATTGTGAATACCCTAACTTCTTCATAAAGTTAATCTAAAAATGTTCCTTATTTGTATGCTTTTTTTTCTGTTAATTTTAGACAAAGTCATTGGGTAAACATTAAATTTACATTACTTTATACTTATTTCCCTTCAAATAAAACATTTTGAAAGAAGCTTAAAAAAGATCCAAGTAGCCAAAATCTATGAATTATTTACCTCTGAAATATTCCTGTCTCAAAAATTAAATCCACATCTAACTAAGTATCTTAGAACAGCAGTGGTTTTCAACCCTAGTTGCACTTTAGAACTTAACTTTACAGCATCATTTAAAAAGAACATTAATGAGGCCCCAGCTGGTTTGGCTCAGTGGATTGAGCATTGGCCTGTAGACTGAAGAGTCCCAGGTTCGATTCCAGTCAAGGGCACAGGCCCTGGCTGTAGGCTCGATCCCCAACAGGAATATGCAGGAGGCAGCCAGTCAATGATTCTCTCTCATCATTGATGTTTCTATCTCTCTCTCCCTCTCTCTTCCTCTCTGAAATCAATATCCTATCTAATAAATGAGTAACATGCAAATTGACCATCACTCCAAGACACAAGATGGCTGCCTCCATGTGGTCAAAGATGGATGCCCCCATGTGGACACAAGATGGCCACCACAAGATGGCCAGCTGGGGAGGACAGTGGGAAGTTCCAGGCCTGCAAAGGAGGGCAGTTGTGGGTGATCAGGCCAGCAGAGGAGGGCAGTTGGGAGGGGTCAGGCCTGTAGGGGAGGGCAGTTGAGGGGGCAGGCCTGCAGGGGAGGGCAGTTGGGGGGGGACCAGGCCTGAAGGGGAGGGCAGTTGGGGGCAATCAGGTTAACAGGGAAAGGCATTTAGGGGTGACCAGGCCAGCAGGGAGGGCTGTTACAGGCAATTGGGCTGGCCAGGGAGCAGTTAGGCATCAATCAGACTTGCAGGGGAGTGGTTAAGGGGTGATCAGGCTGGCAGGCAGAAGCAGTTAGGGGCAATCAGGAAGGCAGGCAGGGGAGCGGTTGGGATCCAGCAATCCAGGATTATGAAAGGGATGTCCGATTGCCCATTTAGGCCCGTTCCCAGTAGAACAGTCAGACATCCCTCAAGTGATCCCAGACTGGAGAGGGTGCAGGTTGTGCTGAGGGATACCCCTGCCTCCCCTGTGCACAAATTTCATGCACCGGGCCTCAAGTGTGTGTGTGTGTGTGTGTGTGTGTGTGTGTGTGTGTGTGTGTGTGTCTGTGTGTATAAACATTAATGAGAATGTAGAACTTAAAAAACAAATGGGTCATGTCAAAAGGATACAAGAATTAATATAATGAATTAGACAAATGTGGGACAATTTGAGTATCAAAAAGAAAAATAAATGTAAATGATAGAAACACACTAAATATAGGCATTTCTTCTATAATACAGAAACAAAACACTGCAGTGTTCCACAATAACACACTGACAATAAATAGGTTATGGGGAGAATAGGGTTGGGAGCTGACAACTCAAAGCCTATTTGACTTTTTACTAGAATACTAAAGAAGAACATTAATAATCCTAATAAAAGTTCAACCCAAATAAAATATTTATTAAATTCCTATTAAATATAGCAATAACTTTAACAAAAACAATAACAAGGAAAAAGCCATTTGATAAAAGAGGGTATAAGGGCTGAGGCTTGCCGTGAAGGCAAGAACAAAATTCACAGGCACCTCCACGTTGTAGTTCAACTTATCCAGAGGAATGCACGGTGAAAGATTATGTATATAGAGAGAACAACATCTTTTGGTTACTTGCAGTAATTGCCTAAATTGGTATATTTTGCATTGGCTGTTGCTACTTATTGAGAAACTTTAACTTCCAGATAATTATGATTTATTTGTTATGCTGCCATCATCACCTTATTTATGAATCTTGAATGAGCTAATTTAAATTATAGAATATACCATATATAAAAATTTCATAAAATCCTCAAAAATAAAAGAGAAAATGCGAAATGAAATCTTCATCTCTTTGGTAACTAAATAAGGTGTTGGGATCTTATTCAGAAAATTAATAATATCCTATCAGAACTGTAATGGTAACCACCAGAAAACCCTAACTAATGAGGCCCCTTTTTGTAGATGATTCTGGCCAATAATCATGGGAGGAGTAACAATTAGGAAATTGCCATTTTGTAAATCTTAATTAATCGATTGCTCCAGCAGTTTCTTGAGTTTAGAAGTTGAAGATATACTTTCCCATAGTACAGCTACAATCTCAGGATGGGTATACACTGGTGTCTTAAAGATTCCTTTGAACAAAAACTGTTACAAGAATACTGAACAGAGTAAGATCCATTTCTTTTAGAATGTTCAAAATTCACTTATCAGAATCATCTTTAAGTAGAAAATACTTAAAGATGGGTATTTTTGCAGTGTGGTGATGGCCAGAGGGAAAGGTGAGTTGGGGTTGGTTGGAGGTGGGCAAAGGGGGAAGGGAAAATCTATAACAGTGGCAACATTAAAAACAAAGTAAAAAAAAAAAAAGGAACTTATAAAACTCAACTCCAAAAAACACAACAACCCACAATCCAATTAAAAAACAGGTAAAAGACCTGAATACACACTTCTCCAAAGATGACATATGAAAAGATGCTCAATGTCATTAATCATCAGAGAAATGCAAATTAAGACCACAATGAGATATCACCTCACACCTGTCAGAATGGCTGCCTATAATCAATAAATCAAAAAAATAAGTGTTGGTGAGGATGTGGAGAAAAGAGAATCCTTGTATATGGTTGGTGAAAATGCAGATTGGTGCAGCCACTGTGGAAAGCAGTATGAAGTTGCCTCAAAAAATTAAAAAAGGGCCCTAGCCAATTTGGTTCAATGGATAGAGCATCGGCCTACGGATTGAAAGGTCCCAGGTTCAATTCCGGTCAAGGGCTTGTACCTTGGTTGTGGACACATCCCCAGTAGGAGGTGTGCAGAAGGTAGCTGATCGATGTTTCTAACTATCCCACTCCCTTCCTCTCTGTAAAAAATATTTTTTTTAAGTGGAACTGCCTTATAATCCAGAGATTCCACTTCCGGGAATTTATACAAAGAAACCTGAAACACTAATGCAGCCCTTTGTTTGTTGCAGCATCCTATATAATAAAAACCTAATATGCAAATCAACCAAATGGGAGGAACGACCAGTTGCTATGATGCACACTGACCACCAGGGGGCAGAGCTCATCGCACGTTTTGCCCCCTGGTGGTCAATGCGCTCCCACAGGGAGAGTGCAACTCAGCCAGAAGCCAGGCTCATGGCTGGTGAGCGCAGCAGCAGTAAGGAGCAAGGGATCACGGACTGCGAGAGGTCACAGGCCTGGCTGAGGGGACTACCCCCCACCCAGTGCATGAATCTTGTGCACTGGGCCTCTAGTTTTTTATAATAGCCAAGATCCGAAAACAGCCCAAATGCCCACCAGTAAATGAGTGGATTAAAAAAAAGCTGGGATACATTTGCAGAATAGAATACTACTCGCTGTAACAAAGAAGGCAATCTTACCCTTTGTGACAGCATGGATGGATCTAAAGAGTATTATGCTAGATGAAGTAAGCCATTCAGAGAAAGACAAGCCAAGTGATTTCACTTATGTGTGGAATCTAATGAACAAAATCAACTAACAAGCAAAACAGAGATAGATTCATAGACAGAGAGCAGATTGACAGCTGTTGAAAGAGCAAGGGGAAGAAGGTTTAGGGGCTGGGTGAGGGTCGTAGAGATAATGAAGGAAAAAAGAGGAAAAAAATTCATGGACATGGATGGCAGTGTGGTGACTGCCAGGATGGGTGGAAGGGGAGGGAAAAGATGGAGGAAGATACAGGGAGATAAATGGTGATGTACAGATGATGTATTAAGGAATTGTGTACCTGAAATCGGTGGAATTTTGTTAACCAGTGTCACCCCAATAAATTCCATAAACATGGAAAAAAAGGAAAATATCTTGCTGATTAAATAAAAACCAAATTCATAATTATTGTTATATTAAAACAATTTAGGCAAACTACCAAGATTATTTGTAAAAGAATGATTAAATCACCTTAATCTTTTTATTGCAAAGAAATAACCAGAAATCTCTATTGTTTGGCTCTTGGTATTTTTCTCCCTGCTACTGAAAGTGTTACTCTGCCCCTAAATGAGTGATACTGGACAATTAGAAAAAAATATAAGAAACTTTCAAATATTAGACAAATATAAGAAACAATATATAAAATTTTTTATCAACATACAAATTCCTAGATAACACTGTCTTTATATTCCTTAATAAAACTTTTTTACTTAGAAAATCATCTTTTATATTTACTTAGTTTCTTTGCAAATTACATGTTAATTACAAAAGGAACAACAGTAACTATACAGAAGAGAAAAACATCTTAATCTAATAATTAAAAGTAATAGCACTACTAAAAGGCCAGTAACAGACCTCATATATCTCTGCATGTGATATCCTGAGGAAACACCACTTAGGTTGTAATCCAGCCACAAATGGATTAGCTCATTCTAATCAGAGGGAAGAACAAACAAACTAAAACTGAGGGACATTCTATAAAAATGACTAGCCTGTATTCTTCAGAAATGCCAGTCTCTATAACACAGAACAGTGAAAACTATTCTAAGTTAAAAGTGACTGAAGAGACTAAACCAAATTGAAAACATGATCTAGGATTGGATCCTTTCCAGAAAAACAAAAGGTGCAATAAGGGACATTATTTGGACAATTGATGAAAGTGAAGAATGAGTTATAGGTAAGATAAAAACATTATATCAATTTAAATGTCTTAAATTGAAAGCCAAACTATGGTGATGTTAGAGAATATCTTTTTGTTTTTTTAAAAAATATATTTTATTGATTTTTTACAGAGAGGAAGAGAGAGGAATAGAGACATAGAAACATCGATGAGAGAGAAACATCGATCAGCTGCCTCCTTCACACCCCCCCACTGGACATGTGCCTGCAAAACCAAGGTACATGCCCTTGACCGGAATCAAACCTAGGACCCTTCAGTCCTCGGGCCGACGCTCTATCCACTGAGCCAAACCGGCGAGGGTGAGAATATCTTTGTTATTAGGAAAGACAGATTGAAGTATCAAGAGGTAAAGAGACATGTTGTATGCAACCTCTCAAGTGGTTTAAAAAATATTACATCTGTTTGTATATATAGGAAGAAGGACAGAATGATGACAAATGTGGCAAAATATTGAAAACTGGTGAATCTAGCCCTAGCTGGTTTGGCTCAGTGGATAGAGCATCGGCTTGGGGACTGAAGGGTCCCAGGTTTGATCACAGGCACATGCCTGGGTTGCAGGCTTGATCCCCAGTAGGGGGCGTGCAGGAGGCAGCCAATCAATGATTCTCATCATTGATGTTTCTAGCTCTCTCTACCTCTCCCTTCTCTGAAATAAATAAAAATATATTTTTTTAAAAAGAAAAGAAAAGAAAACTGGTGAATCTAGGAAAAGTCAAATGGAAATTGTACTATCCTTGCAACTTTTCCAAAAGTTTAAAATTATTTCAAGAAAATTTTTAAAATCATCCTTTAAGATTAAGTAAATATTAATATGAGATTTTCACTATAAGCAATTAATTGACAAAATCAAGTTTGACAAAATGGTATGATTAGTGCAAGTGCTTTGAATAGTGACAAGTTAAGGAGCTTGTACTAGAATGTAGATCAATACACAGCTTCTTCCATGGAAGGAAGTCTGACTAGAGAAAAAGTTAGCTATACTGAACTGTGCTTAGTAATATTCTGGCAATAAGAAGTTTACACTGTGGCACTGCTCTTTTTAGCAGCACTGGTCTTATGTTCCATATTTCTACAACCACTCAATCAATCAATAACTAAATAAATGCTTTTAAAATTAAACATATGCTTTTGAAAGAATCCAACCAAATTATATTTGTTAAGTCTCGATAGCACAACTGAAGGTAATTTTTGTTTTCCTCCTACATTTTTTAATGTTTCTACAATGAGCATGGATTACTTTTATAATAAGAAAAACAAAAGCAAACTTTCAGAAAAGAGAAGTGAAAAGGAACGTAATAGTAGGCGATCTTATTTCTTAGAATTTGAATCATATATTTAAAACATGACATTTAGTTATGTTCATATACTGCCAAAGTTTTCCCCAAAAGGATCTCACTTACAACTGATCTTGCAGCTCCACAATTATATATTCTAATTGTTCCTTTTCCAATTTATGTGCTAGATCAGAATCTTCAATCCTTTGGAGTAGTATTTTATTCTGGGAGACAGATTCAGACAGCTGGTTCTCTCGAAGTCGTAAGAGTTCTTCAAGATAAGCCTGGAAATACAGATCAGCAAGATACAGCCAAGTATAAAATTCTAATATATTTTGAAGACAAATGCTCAACAGCTTAAATGTTAGTCATATCTATATTGTAATAAAACTTTTTATAGTATCACTGATGAAACAGTGAAAATAATTTATTTAATTTAGTACAAAAATTTAACATATGTTCATTATTTAAAGCTCTTCTCTAAGGTTCATTAAAACGCATTTGTAATTTAAGGTAAAACTTAGTTAAAACATTTTCATTTCTTAGCTCTAAAACAATACAATAAAACACTCAGTATGCCTCCTAGATTCAGAATACAGACGTAATCACAGGTTGACCAATTAAAACACTGCCTCTATGTGATTATTCTTTCAAAACAGATGTTAATGTTTTAGCTTTAACAAATTAGTAGGAAGCAGTACACTACTTTGACAAGGCCTTCAGGCTTACAGACTGCCTAGTATCCATATAGTCCAGATCTACTAGCTATCAGCTGTGTATCTTTGTCAAGTTACTTAATCTCTCTGTGCCACAGTTTCATCATCTGAAAAAGTGCGAGTATTAATCTTCCTAGTTGGGAAGATTAAACAAATCAGTCTAGGTAGAGTACTACGTGCTATACTGTGCGCACTGTGTAATTCCTAGTTATTATTATTATTGGGAAACACCAAATAGATATAAGCCTTCTTGGGCTGGTCTTCTGTCATTTATTTTTTTAACCATTACAATTTCTTTGTCCTTTTGCTCTATTTTCTGAAAGAATTCATTGAATTTATTCTTCAAACCTTTATACTGAATTTTTTAATTCAAAAAATCTTAATTTTATAATTTCCAACAGTTCTATCATGTCTGATGATGCCCTTCTTATGACATCCTACTTTTTAGCTATAATGTGCTTACAAATTCCTCTCAAGATATTAATTAGAATATTTTTTCTTAAAGTATTCTTCTATCCCACTATGTTATCCTATTTATTTGTCATTAACAAAGTCTTTTAACTAGTTTAGCTTTATGATACATTAAAGGCCTGGTGCACAAAATTCGTGTATGGGGGGTGGTCCCTCAGCCTAGCCTGCACCCTCTCACAATCTGGGACCCGTCATGGGATGTCCAACTTCCAGTTTAGGCCTGCAGGATCGAGCCTAAACTGGCAGTCCAAGACCACTGGCTCCTAACCACTCACTTGCCTCCCTGATAGCCCCTAACTGCTCACCTGCCTGCCTGCCTCATCACTCCTAACTGCCTCTGCTCAGGCCCCTCACCCCCGTCACCATGGCTTCATCCAAAAGGATGTCTGGACGGTCATTTGTCTGTCCGGTCTAATTAGCATTTTACACTTTTATTATTATAAACTAGTGGCCCGGTGCACTAAATTCATGCACAGAAGGAGGGTTCCTCAGCCCAGCCTGCACCCTCTCCAATCAGGGACTCCTTTGGGGATGTCTGATTGTTGGTAGTCGGACATCCCTCTCGCAATCTAGGAACACTAGCTCCTAACTGCTCACTGGCCTGCCTGACTGACCGCCCCTAACCCCTATGCCTGCCTGTCTGATCACCCCTAAGTGCTCCCCTGCTGGCCTGATTGCCCCTAACTGCATCTGCCTTGTCCCACACCTGGGACCCAGGTTTCCCTCCCTCTGGCCAGCTATAGGCACCTGGGCCAGCTTCACTCAGGCCGGCCGCAGCCACAGGCAGCCGCAGGGCTCCCCACCCACAGCCCAACATGGCCTAACCCCACAAGGCCCCACCCCTCCATGACACCCTGGCCCGGGGAGCAGCAAATGCTGCCCCGCCGCCACCCCACCCCTCTGTAATGTCCAGGCCTGGGGAGCATCAGAGGCCAGCCTGCAGTGCCCACCCCACCACTCCGCGGGTCTCCGCTGGGACCGCCAGCGCAGCATCGGCTCCCCAGGCCAGGGCCCCTCCCGCCGCCACCCCTTGCCTCGTGTGTGCCTCAGGCCCGCCCCCCCATTCCTGATTGGCTGGTAGCATAGCGAAGTTACAGTAATTTGCATGTTTCTCTTTTATTAAATAGGATGTTAAACAGAAGTTAACACTACTCTCCCCTCATTAAGCTTCCTTTTCAGATTTTCCCCTGATGATTCTCAAATAGTTTTTCCATAATAACATTTCAAACATTAAAATTAATTTTTACAAATGAAGTATTTTATGTCACACCGCTTAACATATAAATTATATAGATATTTATATACATTAGTTATTAAATGCAACTTATGTACCCACAATCAAGATTATCAAAACTTTTAAGCCCCTGTAATGCCTTTCCCTAATGATAGCCTCTGCTTCCACTATACAGATAACAACATCCTGAGATTTATGATTATTATCTCCTTACTATTCTTTCTAGCTTTACCACAAATGTATGTTGTCTTAAAACAGTTTTGTTGAGATTTGTCTATATTCTTTTGAAACTGGCTTTTTCATCTACAATGATGTCTTGCTTTCAATACTGAATAGTATTCCATTGTATGAATACTGCTTGCTGTTTATTAACTTACTTTCCTGTCAATGGCCTTCTGGATTGTTTTTTAGTTTTTTCTTAAATATAAATAGCATTACAATCAACTCTCAGTTATATGTTACCTGGTACAAACATCTAAGAATTTATAGGAAATATGACCAGGAATAGAATTGCTGGGAATAGGCCACGCTTACCTTTACATTTACTAGATAATGCCAAAATGTCATATTATTGTTTTTATATTAATCATATTCCCACCTGATATTCATTCTTTGTATGTATGTTAATCCTCACCTGAGGATATTTTTTCCACTGATTTTCAGAGAGTGGGAGGAAGGAGGGAGAGAGGGAGGAGATGAGAGAGAGGGAAGTTTTATTAATTCTGTTTCTCTGTTTATTTAATTAAAATATGTTCTTATTTTTTTCCTTTGGAACTGGTTTTTTTTGGTCTACTTCTTAAATACTTATCTCTTTACCTTTCCTACTTTTTTTTCTAAGTTAAGTACTTCTACAAGTACTGCACAAAGTTGTAACAAAATTGCCAGTATGCATTGTTTTCATTCTTACTTACTTACTTCTTTTGGCACATAATTTAGAAGTTTTGTTTTTTAAGTTCCCATTGGTGGTCTACAGGTGGTGGTAAACATACTGTATTGAATCTAACTTTACTGCATTGTGAGCACTATTTTACCATTTCTTTGGTATTTGTGGGCATTTGTTTTGTGATAAATATGCACCGTACAAATTGGATAGCTGTCCCATATATGCTTGAAAAGATGTGTATTGTTAGCATTTAACAAATTTTAGATCAAGCTTTACTAATTGTGCTGTTAAAACTCACCACATACTTAGTAATATTTTGTCCTTTGAATCTGTAAATTATTTTGAAAGATGTTAAAATTTTCTACTGTAATTATGGATTTGTCAATTTCTCCTGGACAATTTATTAATTTATGCTTCACATTTTTCATGGCTACACTATTACATTATGTAAGTTCAGTGCTGTTATACATTCCTGACAAATTATTTTTTTTATAAAGACAATGTCTTTTTGTAGTCTTAATGTTTTTTGCCTTAATGTCCACACTGGCTAAGTTTGCCTATTATATCTTTATCCTCTTAGTTTCAACATTTGTGTGTCTTATTTTATGTATGTCTCTTACAGACAATATATAACTAAAATTTATTAAAAAATAAAGATTTGTGCAATAGGCATAACTGACAACTTTATGCCATTTACTTTTATGGCGATGTTGACTCAGGTGGTTAGATTGAGATTTATTTCTACACTTTATCTGGTGCTGCTACCCTTTTTTCTTCTGGTGGTACCATGCTTTATAACATCCTTATTTTTTCTCACTTGCTACTTTCTATTGTAGTAATAACATTTTCCTTATTTGTCTTTTCGTTATTCGTTTGAAAATTAAATATTCTACTTTTAATCACAACTTTGGAAACAGGCAGGTACATTAAAACATTTGTCTACCCTTTTCCCTGTAACACAAAGACCTCAATTGGCTTTAGCCTCAATCATCCTCTCTTACCTTTTCTGCGTGGTGGGCTACAGTTAGCTCTTGAGAGCTGATTATTAAATTTCAGAAATTTTGAAAACATGGCTATTATTAAACACCAGAGGCCCACTGCACGAAGAGATTTGTGCAATAGGCCTTCCTTCCCTTGCCTTCCAGCACCAGTTTTCCTCAGGCACTCGGGACTCAGGCCTTCACTCCGGCCAGAGTCTGCCATCTTTGTCTTTGCTGCAGACTCAGGCTGGAGTCTGCCATCTTTGTCTTTGCTGCAGACTCAGGCTGGAGTCTGCCTTCTTTGTCTTTGCTGCAGACTCCAGCCAGAGTCTGCTGTCTTCATCTTCTCTGTGGCACTCCGCTCCTGTAGATCCCTTCTCTCCCTGCCCTCCCTTTCATAGCAGGTATCCTGCCCCCATCTGGCCACTGTATTCCTAGAACAGCAGGGCGGCTGCCATCTTTGGCCTTCTAATTTGCATACTCACTCTGATTGGCTATGGGCATAGCGGAGATATGCACAATTTACATGTTTATCTATTATTAGGTAAGATTAAATTATATAGACATAATTAGGTAAATTATATTAAAAACAAGGAAATAACCACTCAAAACTCATCACTTCCTACGTATTTTTGAATATTTTATCATATCTTCTATTGTCTGTGCTCCTAAGGTCATTTCTGTCTGTTGAATCTGTCTGATAGAATGCTATACAGTGGTGTGCTATGGTGCATTTTTTCCCAATTCTGGATTTAGGGATATCACATTGGTAGCTTTAAGTTGGCCAAGATGGGAGTATTTATCCCATAGAATTAGCAAATGGTACATATCAGGGCTTCTCTATTTCCTCTGTGAAAGTCAGTTGTTAAATATATTTCAACCCTCCAAGGCCACCCGATATTGGCCATTAATATAGTAGTTTCTGTTTCATGTAGTCCAGATTTATTTGCCAATTTCTATGGTTAATCTGTCATTTTGCACCTCTCTCCTGCCTACTAGGTTCAGTTTCCCTCTTGAATGACAGTGGGCCTAGAGCCACTGTTCTCTGTTTTAAAACACATGCACCTAGGCCAGCTGGTGTGGCTCGTGGTTTAGTGTCGACCCATGGACCAAGAGGTCATCAGTTCAATTCCCAGTCAGGGCACATGCCCAGGTTGTGGACTTGATCTCCAGTAGGGGTGTACGCTTCTCTCTCATCAGTGATTCTATCTCTCTCTCCCTCTCCTTTCCTCACTCTCTAAAATCAATAAAAATATATTAAAAAACAAACAAAACAGCAACAGCAGCACATGCACCTAAGTGAAGGGAATGGTCTTTGTATACTTCGGTCATTAGTGAGTACCCATTCTTTGAGAGAGCAGCGCTGCATGCAGCTCTTTTAAAACTGTATTCTGCTCAGCATTTTCATATTTTTATAATGAAAGGCCTTTCATGTGATCTTAGTCTGAAATCTTATTGGTACGAGAAGTCTTCTCCAATAGGATATGAAAGAAAATTTTTTCCATATACAATAGGCACAGTTTTATAGGTATTATAAATGGAATCTTTTTCTTTATGCTTTCTAACCAGTAGCTGTTGGTCTATATAAAATCTATTCATATTTGTAAATTTACTTTGTACGCAATTTCCTCAGTGTATTTTTTATTGTTCTAATACTCCTATTATTAAGTCCATCATCCTTTTCCTATATAGGCTATTTATGAATAATAATAATTTGAAAGGAGAAAATAGATAATACAATAAAAAAATGTTGCAACTCCTCAAAATAATGGAGTTTCTTTTCCTTTCTGCTAAATACTGTACTTTGCCAAGTGCAGTGTCTGATATAAAAGATCTTCCATAATAACTAATTTAAAAAGGACAAATGAGACATATGTGGACTTAGGCAATTACTGCTTTTTCACAAATCAATTAATTTTTTATGAAATTAGTCATAGGAACTAAAATCTCTAATATATAAACTGCATAAAGAAGAATGATTGATTTTTATATCACAACATAAAATTAGAAAATGTTTAACAAGCAGAAGCCTTTCCTAAAGCACTGCTTGGTTTTTAATGAACAAGAGGATAGTTCAAGAACAGAAAGGAAGGAGCAAGGGGCAAACCATTTCATTCAGCTGAGAGAGCGTTTGGCAGAGACTGTCCAAAGGCAATACGGAGCACAGGTTAAAGGCTGTTGACACTGATTGATACCTTCTGCTCCAGGGTTAGCTGATACTTCTGCTTAACTCTCTTACACTTGTTGAACCACGTGTTCTCGTCCATGATGAAAGGAGGCCCCACGTTCTCCGGAGAGCTGCTCTCGCTGCCACTGCTCCCCAGCGTCCTCAGCTCCTCCTCATCGCTGCTGATGCTGTCAGAGCTGGGAGATTGATGTTTAAAAAGAAAGTTAATACTGTGTACCACTTTGGTTTTTAAGGAATACTTCTGTGTTTTCAAGCTACTGGTGAGCAAAATCTAAAATATTTAGCACTAAATATGCCATTATAATTAATGATGATAATAAAAAGACTTTCATTTCTTGAAATGCCTTTTTTATATTTTTTCATTTTTCTGTAATAAATATGTATTATTTCATGTAGTAATTTGAGGAGGGACAGACTCTGAAGGTTTCTTAAAATTAGGAAACTAATAGTTTTAAAAAAATGTATTGAATACATGTATTTTTGGGTGGAAGCAATTACATTTTTAAAATATTGGGTCAATTAGGATAGTTTAAATCTTTCTAAAATGAAAAACTATGGTCAGAAATAATAACTGGTTAGTGGCTAGGTTGAAGTGGCATTTCCCTTTTCATTTTAGTGCCTGTTATATAACAAGTTGGTAGGAATCCTTTAGTACATAAAGGAAAGAAAGCCATATGTACATTTTTGAATTTGTGCATCAAAGAAAGGAAATTACATAAAAATTCAGTTAAAAAAAAAGGTTAAACAGTTGAGGACACAGAGTAAAATCATCAAATTCATTCTGAGGGCACCAATTGAGAAGGTTCTATAATTATATCTTTAAAAAAGCCTTGTAATAATTACTACAGCTTTTATGTAAGAGAGGCAGATTAGTATTTAACTTTATATCTTTATTTAAAACACTTTCTAAATCACAAAAATAGCCTTCCCATCTTCATGCTAATGACCAACCTCCTATCTCCAGCTGTGCTCTTGCTCTTTAATTTCAGACTTGTGGCCCACTTGCACAAACTAGCTGTGTGACTTTGGACAAGTTATTTAACCTTTCGATGTTTCCGTTGTCTCATTTCTCACTGCCTTTGGGGGATTAATGAGTTAACAGAAGTAAAGTTCTTAGAACAATGCCTTCATATAATAAACATTCAATAAAAATTACTACTATCATTTTACTAGTATTATTTTTGAACTATTCATTACCTTCACAAAAGGTGCTGTAACTCAACATCCCAAAACAGTATAATATTATGCCTATGCAAAGCATCTTATTGCTGTACTTTTCAGGCTCTAATGCACTAGAATTATCCCTTTTCCTCAGGAATCCACCAACTTAAGTTAGAAAGCTTGGTACCACAATACTCTATGTCTCCTTCTCCCTCAGCATACAAAATATCTTCCCATTCCTACCTCTGAAATAATAGTGACTTCTCTCACTAGATGATTATCTTGGAGTAAGAATTGTATTATTTTTCAGAAGTTCATGAAGTTTCTATATTCAGCATCTATGTGTTTCTATACTCTCAACATCTATGTTTGTTTCCTACATGAGGTACTCCATAAATAATGTACCGTGATTGTGTGTGTATACATTATATTATTTTCACTTTCTTTCTCTTTCCCTTACAGCTCTGGCCTAATCAGAACATTCTAGATGTATGTAAAAATCATCATTCTATTCAGGAAATCAAAAAGTGAAGGCAGACCTTCCAAAAAAATCTCATTTTATTAATTTTCAGTGCTGATGAGATTGTGGAAAATCCATAACTCTCACATAAGACTGGAAATTGGTACAACTCTTTTATAAAAGTAGATTTTAAGAGCCATAAAATTTGTGCTGTATTTACCTGAATTACTGAAAATTCAAAATAGCAATAAAAAAGTTATTTGCACAAAAATGTTTATTATTCTTTTCTTTACAATGAAAAACAGTCTAAATAATTAATCACAGTTTTAAAATCTCAATGGATGATTACAGAGAAATTAGATTTATTACCATAACTACAGCAAAAAATACCTAAAACTACATATATGCTGGGATTACAATTATATAACAAGTGCATACTTATATAAATACTAAAAATACAACTAGAGTTTATATTTATGAATGATTTCTGACATGAAGTAAATGTTTTCTAAAAAGTAATTTTAGTCAGATGAATATATTCTGCAACAAGGCATTTAACAATAAATTTGGACTTCAAGAACATATTTCTAAATGTCAAATACCTTTGGGTAAACTTCAAGTATGGTGTGTAGTCTATTACAGCAGGAAAGCTGCCATCCAGTCCCTCTCCCTTTAGGCAGAAGCTAAGACAACAGACAATAAATATTCCATATTCATATATAAAATTTTAAATCAAAGTGAAGTGTTATAAACAATCTGCTAGAGACATTTATTTCATCAAATTGTAGGTAATGTTTTTTTGTTTGTAATTTAAATGTTACTTGTTACAAATAAATATCTCAATAAAGATGTTTAATCTAAATGACAAAGAAATGTACAAGTTAATACTCTGCCACATAAATATATCACACAAAAGTAAAATACAGGTGTCCCAAGAAACAGATATACACTTTGCCAGCTGATTCTATTACAATTTAGAAATGAAATGTATTTTAATAAATACTGACTTTATAATTACTCAAAGTGTGTGTACATTTTGGGGGGGATACTCTGTATACTGAGAAATCTTTTCAAACATTATTTCATACTGTTTTGATCTTTATTAAAACTTTTATGATGTCACTAGAGAATTTTTAAGTGAAGATTTGTTCATACAAGTTCTCAGGTGTCACTAAGTATGAATAGTTAGAAAACGAGGGTTTTTGCCTTTGAACATTATGCCCCAAGCAGCAGGGAATATGTGGCCCAGGCCCTGAGGGAGGGGCTGTCCAGGTACACACTGGCCTCGACTGCTCTCAGAGAGTAAATTCACGGAGAAACATGAATGGGTAAGAACAGAAAACTATATTAAAACAATGGAAATCAGCAGTTTTGTCCAGGCAGCTTTGGAAGACATCATTTATTACAGTCTGCCTGAAATTGGGACAAAATTGAACAAACAAATGAATTCAGTGCTTAGGGAATTGTGAAAGCTGCTAGTGATCTCTACTCTCATCTCTCAGGAGAAGTGACTGAAATTAATGAAGCTCATGCAGAAAATCCAGGACTCGTCAGCACATCTTGTCATGAAGATGGTTGGCTGACCCAAATGACACTGAGTAACCCTGCAGAACTGGATGGACCAATGAGTGAAGAGGCATATGAGAAATACATAAAATCTATTGAGTGTAAATGGAGACCCCCCTCTTCCTAAATAAAGTAGTATAAAACAACTTTAATTTAAAAAAAAAAGAAAGAGCCGAGACCGGTTTGGCTCAGTGGATAGAGCGTCGGACTGCGGACTGAAGGGTCCCAGGTTCGATTCCAGTCAAGGGCATGTACCTTGGCTGCGGGCACATCCCCGGTAGGGGGCGTGCAGGGGGCGGCTGATCGATGTCTCTCTCATCGATGTTTCTGACTTTCTATCCCTCTCCCTTCCGCTCTGTATAAAATCAATAAAATATTTTTAAAAAATAAAATAAAAAAAGAAAAAAGTCTGGCCAGTGTGGCTCAGTGGTTGAACGTCGACCCATAAACTAAGAAGTCACCAGATTAATTCCTGGTAAGGGCACATGCGCAGGCTGTAGGCTCCATCCCCAGTAGGGGTATGCAGGAGGCAGCCAACTGATCTCTCTCTCTCATTGATGTTTCTATTTATTTCTCTCCCTTCCGATCTCTCTAAATCAATAAAAAAAAAATTTTAAATGAGGATTTTTAAAACTATTTTAATAGGTGAAATGACTTGTATCTTAACCTAAAAAAAAAAAATCATCTAATGTCCATTCAAATGTTTTTTGAGGCCATGACAACAGGGAAAAGGTTAAGTAAAGCCAGATTTAAGGTTAAGTAAAGCTAGATTTCCTGGTTCCCCAATCCAGTAAATAATCTTTGTTTTGTATAATGATATATACAGCTAGTTTTTTGTTTTATTTTGTTTTTTAAAAGGTGTTCAGTTTTAAGATTACTATTGTTAGATTGAGAAGTATATGATTGGCAGTTAAAAAATAGTCATGGGGATGTAAAGTACAGCATAGGAAATATAGTCAGTAATCTATATATATACAACAGCCTAAGTGACCGTTATTACTGGTTGACCGAAGGATCTGTTGACCGGTCGCTATGATGTGCACTCACCACCAGAGAGTAGATGCTCAATGCAGGAGCTGCCCCCTGGTGGTCAGTGCGCTCTCACAGCCAACTTTCCGTGGCTGGCCAACCTTCCCACAGTCCCTCCCCCCAGGGGCCGGCCCTGATTAGCCCCACTCAGGAGGCAAGAAAGCCCCAGTCAGGCCCAATCACCAGTCAGGCCGAGGGGCCCCACTCATGCATGAATTCATGCACCAGGCCTCTATTATTATAATAACTGTGCAGGTGCCAGTTGGGTACAAGAAATATCAGGGGCAACACTTTGTAAAGTATATGATTATCTAAACACTATGCTATACACTTGAAATGAATACCAAATAATATTCAATACAAATAAAAAAATTTTAATTAAAAAATTACATAAAAATAAAAACATTTAAATTTTAAAAAGAAAACAAAGTTTACTATTATTAAAAGGAAAAAATATACCATCTAGCAAGATAAATATTTAAAAGATGTAGGTTAATCTTTCAAAAGAAAAAATTCATCTATGAAGTCCTACCTCCTGGTTTCTTTGGAAAGTTTGTGGAAATACTTGTTCTAATACATTAATATCAAGGGTATGTATTGTTTTCAGATTTAAATAAAGAGAATTAATTTAGCAACATTTTATATGGGTTTCCATTCATTTACAGAAACATTCTAATGTATTTTTAAGATATTTGTTTCCAACTGATTATGTAACATCAGTGGGTTCCAATAAATCAACAGTTGATTCTTCTTCCAGGTTGTTTTTTAAGTAAAAAATAAAATTGTAAAGGACTTAGACAGAGGCAGCAGCATGCTATGTAAAAAGTTGACAGCCCTAGAGGGGTCATAAGACAATCTTCATAATCTACCCATCTTGTTTATCCTAAACAGTTAAGCTGATTAACCTAGAACTACTTGATTAAAGAAAATGACAAATATTTTGAAAAGGAAGTGATTTACTAGAAAAAGGTAATCTCAGTGAAAATGGGCATCATTATTTTTCAATTAAAGACCTAAAAGCAGATTTTAATTTAAAGTCATTTTAATAATATTCTTGGATTTTAAGTTATATATTTAAATAAAAATATAATATTTTCTTCATTCTTATTTTTGGGTCCTTGTTATAGACTATAACCTTTTACTATCAGTATAATGTAAAATCTTAAATGAGTTAAAGAAATGCAAAGGATGCTTTCATAAATCCAAAAAGAAATTACAATGTCCCTTTTTAGTGCTTGTAATCTTAGTCTGGAATCAATTCATCTTATTGATAATCAAAGTAAATATTAACAATATGTTTTATATTCTAGATATATAACACAAGAAACATAAGACACCCGTTATCCTGCCAGGGTCTTCTTTATCTCAATACATGAAATAATAAAAATCTTTCTAGCTTTGAACCTACTTTTAGTCTCTTTATTTTCATTTTAAAGCAATAGCTGAAAAATACTAAGAGATAAAATCTAAAACCTTCCTTTGGTTGTACCTGAGTCCATGATTTTTCTGTTTGGGGAATGTAGTCTAAGCTATCTTTTGACCCTCACTAGCCAGCAAGCCTGTAAGTTAATTCCTAGAACTTGAGACAATCTTTTCCCTGAGAACAAACCGATTTAGAAAAAGGATGTCATTTAAAAGGGAACAACATGAATCAAATATCAATATCCAAGTATGTGCTTTTCTTAGAAAATTGAAAGAAAAAAATCATAAGTAGAAACCATATAAGACAGCATAATTTAAAACTGAATGCATTTAGTGAGGATGAAGTACCTGAAATCAATAGCATTGAGCCCAAGCAGCATGCCAGCAAGCATATTTGCTTCCTCACCCAAGACAATTGCTCCGTCTTCATAAAATCTTCTGAAAAATGAAAAGGGTGAATACATAAATATTAAAAAACAAGCAAGTTTCATGTAGAGAAATCAGAGTCCAAGATAAACTAGAAAAAACTAAATTGCATTTAGTTTGTCAAAATAAAAACATAATTGGTTCACCCAACTCTTACAGATATTTAGGAGGGGGGAAAAAACACATCACAGTAACAACAACAAAAATCAATCTGTTTCCATTTCTCTAACAGTGACTCTTTAAATGTGCCTAGACTGCCTAGCGTTTTTCCCAGTAGTGAAGCAATATAAATATAATCTGAAAGATGGCACATTCACAATCATTTATATTAGTCTTTTCTCAAAACTATGCAGACTATTGTTCTATACATGAGACGAACACAAACATACATTATGTTTTTCTGTAATTCCAAAGGTTATTACCTAAATTAAGGAATAGGAAGGTGGATCATTAGTAATTTATGCTAACCTTTAACACTGGAATATTAATAGGGCAGATGGGCTACCAAAGTGACTGTATATGAAATAAAAAATGTGACAAAATGTGAATATTACCATTTTTGCTGGTTCTTACAAATCCCTCTGTTTTGACTATTAGTTTTCAAAGTATAATTTTGTTTTAAAATACTTTTTTAAATCGTAATATGAGCTTGAGGTATTTTTCCACAAAATAATGTACGATAACTGAGAAAATACTATGCAAAAACTAATTCATGTTCAGTAACCAGGGATCTTTAAATTGTTATACCTATTTATATTATACATAAACAATGAACACTAAGATATAACACCCCACCCATTTAGTAAAAAATATGTGTCTTGCTTTTTTTCCTGTATTTATGAGTTTTTAAAGGCTGAAAACGATTTTAGTATGTTCATAATTTTACCATCAGTTCTGAATAGTTCATGTCTTAACAAATACTTTTACAAACACATCATTTGATACTTGCAAAAAAAAAAGCCCATGAAGTAAATGCAAAAGGAATTGTCATTAGTTTCAAATTCAAAATCAAGAAAAGTAAGAGGTTAAAACAATTTCCCAAGCTCATATCAATAAACTGCTCAAGGAAAGAAACCCAATTCTTTTTACTCTAAGTTCTATGTATTTTCTATTAAATATATTCCATTTCTTTTAAAACAAAAATAATTATAGAGAATTTAACTTCTGTTATGGTTTGTAAGGAATTTTAAATGAATAAGAAGTAAAAGGAAAATAAGAGACAACTCTTCATCCTCTTAACAGATGTAAGTCTGCAAACAAATATGGTAGGAAGACTAGCTTGGAATAGATACTGGTGTTTCCTTGAAACTACGGGAATTGCTATTATTGACTTATATAAAAGAGGAAAAACCAAAACTTTTAGCCTACCAAAGGTTAATAAAGTAAATGGAAGGAATTTCTACATATTCAATTGAGGTGTTCCACAAAAAGGTAAAGATATTTAGATAAATCTACATATATGAGATTTTATCTCACCAATATGGCTAAATTAGCTGTTGACAGAATATTTTATTAACTCTTGGAAGAACTATGATTCCAAAGGTTCTAGATCAACAAATTCTACAGGACATATGCTTTAAAAAACAATCCTTTTTTTTTTTATACTGGGAATAACCCATTATTCCTAGTATTTCCCTATATAAGGAAAGGTCTACCATTTCTCTATCATAAGCCCACCATGTTTAAAAGTACATTTTAAGAATTAGATCACAACTATTCTTGCTTGCTTCCTAATGTTAGCATTGTATTAGGGACTGTATAAGAAAACCAAAAACAATCATAAACTATATGGTTTTAGAGATTTTTTTTTAGTCTAAAGCTCTTTTATATGTGCATATAATATTATTATAATGAGGGGGTTGCCTCTAGTTTTTTTTTTAATACATTTTATTGATTTTTTACAGAAAGGAAGGAAGAGGGACAGAGAGTCAGAAACATCGATCAACCGCATCCCGTTTACCTCCCATTGGGAATGTGCCCGCAAATGGCACACGCCCTTGACTGGAATGGAACCTGGGACCCCCGAGTCCACAGGCCAACACTCATCCACGGAGGCAAACTGGTTATAGCTTTGCCTCTAGTTTTACTAATGATTTTTTTAACTAACTAGTGAAATGCTTGCTATATGTGAAATCAATAATTCCACTAAAATAAAACCTTATGTGAAGCATAATATTATGCAGACTTTATTTAAATCAACAGTGTCACTGCAACAGAGGGGAGGGGATAACAAATGGAAGAGGAGGGTTCGTTAAGAGAATTGTCCATTATATGCTGAACTTTTTCATTATTAGTTCTGCTTTAAAAAAAAAGTTGTGGTGAAGGGAAAAGGGATTGAGGTAGGGCGGAGGCATGCAAAGGGATTGGGGGGAAATGGGGACATCTGTAATAGTGTAAACAATAAAAATAAAGAAAAAAAGCTTGCTCAGAAAATACACCTTGAAGTTTGAGTTAAGATCTTAAAAATAAGTTAATTCAATATTTAAAAGAATACTGAACTATATGAAAATATCCTATTTTATCATTTAACTAAAGACAAGCCATCCATCTGTATTAGGGAGGCAGAAGCTATTAGGAAAAGTTAACTTTTTATACCCTTAAACCAACTCATCAATAGTTTTGACTTGAAATATGATTCCTGATATCAGCACTTTTAAAAAATTCAAAAGATTATAAACTTTCAACCTCTTCCTTTTATCTCATAGAAAAATTAGAGCATTAATAAAGTTTCACTTATATAACCAAGGTTATGTAACAAATGAACCAAAATAAAACCTAAGGTGACTAATCCAAAATGATAAAGTATACACTAAAAAAATTCCCTTTCTTTTGTTGAAAATATTTTTTGTTCTAAAGAAAACATTTTTATATGAAGGATCTAACCAAAACAGTGTACTGAACTGCAAAAACATAAATATTGAAAGTACCAAGGTGGAAAACATGTATGACTTCCATTTAAAGTTTTACATATAAAGGTGAGGGTAGACTAGAAAGGAGTCAATAGGGGGAAAAGGAACATCTATAATACTTTCAATAAATTTTTTTTAAATAAAAACTTTTGTATTTTAGAAGCGAATGAAAATTGTAAGGTACTATTTGACATGACTGTAAGCTGGAAGAAAAGCCTCTTTTTTAAATTAGGTATACTAATTACTTTTAAGTTGTCTAGAAAAACATTAAAAGTAGAAAAGTAGTTAAAATAATACCCTAATAAAAATAATACTTTTCTCTTGCCACATATAACTTAACTTTAATTAAAATATGTCTCTTTAGTGCTATCCTTAGTGTTCATTCTGTTAAACTATTTTAAGGCCTTTCAGGAACATCAATAGAAAATATCCTTTGTTCGGGATCCAAAGTGAACAACGAGTATAAACTACATTTATACTGCACAATATCATGCTTTCAAAATTTCCTTTTATGAGAGAAATATTCTACAGACTGAAAGTTCAATATTAAAATATGAGGAAGATTATCGTATAAGAAATTTCATTATCAACCTTCTTACTATCTTCCCCAATTTAGTCTTTCTGTAAGAAACTTTAAGGAAATAAGATTCCTCATCATGATATGCAGAACAGATTACAGGATTATAAACAAAAGTTTTATTCTATTTAAAGTCACATTGAATCAGAATGAAAAAATGACCAAAAAGTAAATGTCCAAAAGTCTTGCTACGAACATGAGATTATTTGTTTTATCAACAGACATAGGGGTGAGCAAAAGTAGATTTACAGTTGTAATAGAAATAAATAATACAATAAATTAAGAAATAATAATACAAGAATACATTCTGTTTTGTGTACTCATGGTTATAAACCCACTTTGCCCACCCCTATGTATAAGAAACTCCTGCTATGTGGCAAGAATTCTCTGAGGCATTAGAGGTAAAACGGTGAAAAAGCTAAATATAGTCTCTCTCTATGGAGCTTAGTCTAGGGGAGAGGACAAGCAACAAATCAAAGAAAAAGATAATTAGAGATATCCCTGACCAGTTTGGCTCAGTGGATAGAGTGCCGGCCTGTGGACTCAAGGGTCCCTGGTTCGATTTTGGTTAAGGGCATGTACCTTAGTTATGAGCACATACCCAGTAGGGAGTGTGCAGAAGGCGGCTGATAGATTTTTCTCTCTCATCAATGTTTCTACCTCTCTATCCCTCTCCCTTCCTTTCTGTAAAAAATCAATAAAATATATTTTTTTAAAAGATAGAGATAATAAGTTGTATAAACAGGTTGTTGAGATAAAGTAAAGGAGAACCAGCTTAGGATAAAATCATTAAGAAAGGCATTCTCAAGTGTTTAGCGACCTTAGGCACAGAGAAGTCCAATTGCACTCTGAACATTTACCAAGTGCCAGGCATAGTTGTAAGTGCTTTACATGAATTGTCTTCTTTGACTTGACCACCTACATACTATGCCACACAGGACTAAGCAAGTTGCCCAAAATTCCACAGCTAGTAAGTGGTGATACCAGGTTTTAACTCCATGAAATGTGCTTGCAGAGCCTGATGGCTAATGTAATGAGAAACCATGCCAATGTTTTAAATAGAAATTAACATGATCCCTTCCTTTTTCCTTCAAGAAGACTGACTAGAAGCCTGATGACAACTAGAAGGGGGCAAAGGAAGCTCAGTTGGGAGGCTGAAAGGAGAATTTATGCAGGAGTAGGAGAGGCATGCATTGCTGTCACATTCCTAGAGATAAAGGTAAATGGTAGATTCAAGATAAGACTGACAAGACTTGCTAATAAAATGATTATAGACAATGAGGGAGAAAGAGGAATCAACTGTGAATTTTAGGTTCTGACTTGATCAGCCATGTAGGTAAGTAGTGAAGCCATTTGCCAAGGAGATAAACAGGGTTGAGGGGGGGGGTTGGAGATCAAGTTGTCTGAACTATCTAGGTAAAGATTTAAATGTGATGTCTTGTTCATATATTTAAAGACATAGGGAGATGAATAAATTTTAGGAAGAGAGACAGAAGGAAAAATGAATAGAGAAAGAGGAGTAGACAATGGAGGACAGAGCCCGGGTGATACTGACACTAAGAAGTTGGAAGAATCCAGCCACAGTGGTTCACTGGTTGGACATTAACCCATAAACCAAGAAGTCAAGGTTTAATTCCCAGTCAGGGCACATGTCCAGGTTGTGGGCTTGATCCCCAGAATGGGGGATGCAGGAGGCAGCCAATCAACGATTCTCACTCATATATGTTCAATTTTCCCAGCATCATTTATTGAATAGACTGTCTTTACCCCATTGTATGTTCTTTCCTCCCTTGTCAAATAGTAATTGACCATATAGATGTATGTTTATTTCTTGGCTCTCCATTCTGTTCCATTTGTGTGTCTGTTTTTATGCAAGTACTGTGCTGTTTTGATTACTATAGCCTACAGTTAGCATAATTTGATAGCAGGAAGCATGATACCTCCAACTCTGTTCTTTTTTAAGAATGCTGTGACAATTCAGGGTCTTTTATGGATCCATATAAATTTCTAAATTATTTGTTCTAGTTCTGTGGAAAATGCCATTGGTATTTTGATAGGAATTGCATTTAATCTATAGATTGGCCATGGATATTTTATTGATTTTAATTATTCCTATCCATGAGCAAAATATATGCTGCCATCTATTTGTATCTTCTTCAGTTTCTTTCATTAGGATCTTTATAATCTTCTGAATATAGGTCTTTTACCTCCTAGGTTAAATTTATTCCTAGATATTTTTTTATGCAATTCTAAATGGGACTGCTTTATTTTCCCTTTTTGAGGGTTCATTATTGGTGTATAACAATGTAACAACTTTTTAATATTTATTTTATCCTATTTTACTGAATTTCTTTATCCCCCCCAATGGAATTTTTAGGGTTCTCTATATACAATATCATGTCATCTGCAAATAATGACAGTTTTATTTCTTCCTTTCCAATTTAGATGCCTTTTATTTCTTCTTGTCTGATTGTTAGTGGCTAGGACTTTCAGTACTATCTATATATATATAAAAGCTTAAGTGACCAGCTGATGGGCCAGTAGCTATGATGCACACTGACCACTAGGGGGCAGATGCTCAATGCAGGAGCAGAAACCACAGGCATGGAAACATGGAACAGACTGATGAATCTCAAAGGGAAGGGGGAGAGGGGAGGACAGGAAGAGATTAACCAAAGATCTTATATGCATACTAGAGGCCTGTTGCATCCATACACTGGTGGGGTCCTTGGCCTTGCCTGCAAGGATTGGGCCAAAACTGGCTCCCCAACATGCCCTGAGGGGTCCCAGATTGCAAGAGGGCAAAGGCTAAGCTGAGGGACCCCACTGGTGCACAAATCCGTGCACTGGGCCTCTAGTGTTGAATAAGTGATGAAAGTATACATCCCTGTCTTCTTCCTGATCTTAAGGAAAACACTTGTTTTTCCCCACTGAGGATGATGTTGGCTGTAGATTTGTCATATATGACTTTTATTACATTGAGGTATGTTCCCTCTATTCTCACTTTGTTGAGAATTATCATAAATGGGTGCTGGATTTTATCAAATGCTTTTCTGCCTCTATTGATATGATCACATAATTTTTATCTTTCATTTAGTCTATGTGGTGTTTCATGTTAACTGATTTGTAAATATTTACCAATCTCGCATCCCAGGAGTTAATCCCACTTGATCATGGCATATGATCTTTTTAATGTATTGCTGAATTCAGTTTGCTAATATTTTGTTTAAAATTTTTGCATCTATTTCATTGGTAATTTTGGCCTATATTTTTTTCTTTGTGTGTTTTTATCTGGCTTTGGAATTAGGATAATGCTGGCCTCATAAAATAAGCTTGGAATTCTTCCCTCCTCTTGAATTTTTTGGAATAGTTTGAAATAAATAGGTGTTAGTTCTTCTTCATTTGGTAAAATTCACTTGAGAAGCCATCCAGTCCAGGACTTTTACCGGAAGTCTTTTGATTATGGCTTCTATTTTGTTGGTTGTAATTGGTCTGTTCAGATTTTGTTTCTTCTTGACTCAGTTTTGGAAGATTGTTTTTATGAATTTATCAGTTTCATCCAGACTGCCCAATTTGTTAGCATATAGTTGTTTGCAATATTTTATTATAATCCTTTGTGTTTATATGGTATCAGTTATCACATCCCCTTTTATTCTGATTTATTTGGTTCCTCTTTTTTCTTGATGAGTCTGGTTAAAGGTTTATCAATCTTGTTTATCTTTTCAAAGAGCCAGTTCTTGGTTGGATTAATACTTTGTATTTTTTTTCAGACTATTACATTATTTTCAACTCTCATCCTTATTGATGTCTTCCTTCTATTCACTTTGGGTTTTGTTAGTTGTTTTTTTTTTCAGTTCCTTTAGGTGTAAGGTTAGATTGTGTATTTGATGTTTTTTCTGATTTCTTCAGGTAGGCCTATGTTGCTATGAATTTCCCTCTTAGGACAACTTTTGCTGTGTCCCCGAACTTGGGGTGGTTGTGTTTTCATTCTCACTTGTCTCAGCATACCTTTTGGCTTCTTCCTTGACCTCATTGTTAACCCATTTATTGTTTATAGCATGTTTTTAGACTCCATGTGTTTGTATTTTTCAGGATTTTTTCTTGTAATTGATTTCTAGTTTTTATATCATTGTGGTCTGAGAAGATGCTTGATATAATTTCAGTCTCTTAAATTTATTGAAATTTGTTTTATGGCATAACATGTTGTCTATCCTAGAAAATGTTCCATGTACACTTGAATGAATGCATATTCTGCTTCTTTGGGGTAAAATGATCTGAAGATATCAATTAAATCCATTTGATCTAGTGTGTCATTTAAGGCTACTGCTTCCTAGTTGATTTTCTGTCTGGAAAATCTATCCAGTGATGTCAATGGGATATTAAAACTCACTACAATGACTATATTCCTACCAATTTCTCCCTTTATGTCCATCAATGTTTGCTTTATATATTTAGGTGCTCCTATGTTGGGTACATAAATTTTTATAAAGATTATATTTTCTTGTTAGATTGATCCCTTTATCATTAGTGATCTTTTTGTCCCTTATTATAGCCTTTGTCTTGAAATCTACTTTTTCTGATATAAGTATTGCTACTCCGGCTTTCTTTTACATTTCCACTTGCATGAAATATATTTTTCTATCCCTTTACTTTCAGTCTGTTTGTCTTTTTATCTGAAGTGGGCCTCTTGTAGACAGCATACATATGGGTTTTGTTTTCACATCCATTCAGCTACCTTATGTATTTTGATTGTAGCATTTAAGCCATTTACATATAAAGTTATTATTAATAGATATGTATTTTTGCTATTTTATTCTTTATAACTATGTTCCTTGTTGTGTGTTTCTTATTTCTTCTTGTTCTTAAAGAAGACACTTTAACATTTCTTGTAATTCTGGTTTGGTGGTAATGAACTCCTTTAGCCTTTTCTGGCTTGGAAAGCTATTTCCCTTTCAATTTTAAATGATAGAGCCTTGCTTTTTATTATTTTAATAGTTGTTCCAATCCATTCTAGCCAGAAATACTTCTGTTGAAAACTCGGCAGTGTAATGGTAGCTACCTTATAGGTGACTTTCTCCTGCTGCTTTTAAGTTTCTCTCTTCATCCTTAACTTTTGCCATTTTAATTATGATGTGCCTGAGTATAGGCCTCTTTGGGTTTATCTTGTTTGGGACTCTACATTTTCTGGACTTATGTGTCTTTTTACCGCACTACGTTAGGAAAGTTTTCAGTCATTTCTTCAAATACATTCTTAATCTCTTGCTCTATGCTCATCATATTCCTATGATGTGATGTTGTTATGCTTGATGTTGTTCTAGAGGCCCCTTAAACTATCCTTATTTTAAAATTTTATTTCTGCTGCTCTGTTTGAATATTTTCTAATTCTTTGTCTTCCAAATTGCTTATTCAACCCTCTGCTTCATCTAAACCACTGTTGATTCATTTCAGATATTGTGTTCATGTCTAACTGGCTCTTTTTTATGTTTTCTACTTCCATTTTTGTTTCCTCTTTGTTGAAGTACTCAGTAAGTTCATCTACTCTTCCACAAAGTTCATTAACCAATGTTTTGAACTCTGCATTTAGTAGATTGCTTGCCTCCATTTCATTTAGTTCTTTTTTGGGGGAATTTCTCCTGTTCTTTCATTTGGAGTATGTTTCTCCATTTTGGCTGCATCTCTGTATTTGTACCTGTAATCAGGTAGATCTGATTTGTCTTCCAGTTTTGGTAGAGTAGCCTTCTCTAGTAAGTGTCCTGTGGGACTCAGTGATGCAGTCTCCCCAATCACCTGAGGAGGTGCTCCAGGAGTGTCCCTCTATGAGTTCTGTGAACCTTCCTGTTGTAGTTTAGTCTTTATTGCCATTAGCCTTTCCATGGGTAACATTGGCTGGCTAATTGTGGGGATTGACACCAAACACAGTGTAAGAGCTGCTGTGTAGGGGGCTAACCCAAACAGCACATTTGGCTCTAGCAGGGTTTGGTGCCTACTGATATCTTTTGGGTTATGCCATTTGTGGAGCTTATCAGATTCTGCTCTGTTGTGATCTGAAGACAGCCAGTGGGTGTGCTGGTTCTGGGGCCTCTTGGGAGGAACTCCAGTAAAGGTCAATGTCAGATGCTGCTTGCAACCAGCCCTGGATTGCTTTTTAGGAGATACAAAGCTATCCACAGTAGGTGGTTGCCTCTGCTGGTCCTGGGTGCCCACGTGCATACCGAGGCTTCCATCAGTAACAAACCTGGGATAGGTCAGCTAACGGCCCCAGGCACCCTGAGATCTGCCTCTACTTGATAGCTACTTGTTAGGCTCCGCCTTCAGAAGAGCCTCTGGTGTTATGCAAGTAGCCTGACATAAGTTCTGATTCACCAGCTAGGGGCCAGTGGTGGTCACTAGGTTGATTAGTTACCTTTCTTATCCCACATATAATTCAATAAGCCTTAAAATTTTTAAACAGCTTTATTAAGATATAGTTTGCATAATTCACCATTTAAATATAATTCAATGGTTTTGAGTATATTCAAGATATTTTCATTACCCACCCCCCAAAATAGTATGCAGTCATCAGCACACACACCCCATTTTTCCAATACCTCTCATCCTCCCTGCCCCCACCTGCCCTGCCCACACAACCACTGACCTACTTTGTATAGATTTACTTATTCTGAAGATTTCATATAAGTGAAATCATATACTATCTGGTCGTTTGTGACTAGCTCCTTGACAATGTAATGTTTTAAAAATTCATGTTGTAGCATGTATTTCATTTATTTAAAAATATTTTTTAAAACAGTTTATGTAAACAAGATGCTTGACTTGAAGAAAAACTACCTGGAACTCATTTCTTTTAGAGTTCTTTATTCCTACTTAAAAATAAATTGCCCTGCATGTAACAGCTATATACAAAAAATAAAGTTATAAAACTGCCCAGCCAGTATGGCTCAGTTGGTTGAGCATCGTCCCAGGCACCAAGAGGTCGCCTGTTGGATTCCTGATTAGGATACATGCCCAGGTTGTGGCCTTAATCCCCAGGAAAAGGTGTGCAGAAGGCAGCTCATCAATGTTTCTCTCTCATTGATGTTTCTATCTCTCCTCTCTCCCTCTTCCTTCCTCTCTCTCAAAAATCATTTTTTTAAACAATTATAAAACTGTCCTTGGTTTTACAATAATAAATGGAAAACATTAAAATTCTTCAATCAAAGTCTGAAAAGATTTATATGTTCTTTTTTTATTAAATAGTGAAAGCAAATTAGCCTACTGGAATCTGTAATAATAAAAGGGTAATATGCAAATTGACCAAACCGCAGAACAGCGGAACGACTGTCCTGATGACCTTCTGGACAAAGCCAGGGCTGCGAAGGCTGAGTCAGCTAGGCTGCGAGGGCTTATTCTTGCACAAATTTTGTGCATCAGGCCTCTAGTATAAAGATAAAAGTTAAATGAACCTGAACATAAAGAAAAAGAGTATTTTTACTGTACCAGTATTCTTCCCATCCCATCTTCATTTGATGTACATACAATAAAGGAATGGAGAAAGGAAAAAAATGAAATAGAGAAAACTATGATATAGCAGTCAGATGTGGTAGAACCAAACTGCAGTTTTCTAACTGAGAATGTATATTTGGTATACATATTCCCTCTTTAGTAGACAACTGCTCTCTGCTGCTAGAACACATTAATTTTATTTTCATCCTTGTTTCCAACTATGTAGGAGTAACTGTTTCACTGGTTGACTGGGAATCTAATCTGCCTTATTGAAAAATACTGGAGTTCAAAATAGGCCTTCGTTAATTTAAGTCTTACAATGCACCACAAAACTATCTTGCCCGTCCATCTTCAAATTAACATGACCTTCGTTCTCAGTCTTGACTCCTTGCATGTCACAAAAGCAGCATCAGGTCCATACCAAATGAGCACACAAGTACAAGGAGTAGCAAAAAAGCACATTTCCTCTTATGGCTGAAAAACATCCCACTGTATGAAATAAACATTTTATTTATTCATTTATTAGTTGATGGCATTGGGGTTATTTACACTTTTGGCTATTTTGAATAATGATACTACAAACATTTACATATGTGTATGTATGTGAACGTTTTCCATTCTGTTGGTGATGCCTCTCTCTCTCTCTCTCTCTCTCTCTCTCTCTCTCTCTTTCTCTCCCCCCCCCCCCATTCCTCCCTCTGAGTCATGAGATAACTCTATGTTTAACCTTTTGAGAAATTAATTCGCTTTTCCACCATCAATGTATGAGGGTTCCAAATTTTACACATTTGTTATTATGTGTGTTTTTTTAAGAGAGAAACATTGATGTGAGAAACATTTTTCAGTTACCTCCTGTACATGCCCCAACTGGGAATTGAATTTGCAACCTTTTGATGGACAGGACTATATTCCAACCAACTGTGCCATCTGGCCAGATCATTTTGTGTTCTTTTGATTGTAGCAATCTTATTGGGTGGGCAGTAGTATTCCATTGTGGTTTTTATTCGAAATAGAAGCATCAGTGATGAGAGAGAATCACCGATCAGCTGCCCCCTGCATGCCACTGACGCTCCCCCACACTGGGGACTAAGCCCACAACCCGTTCGTTGATTGTGCCCTGACAGAGAATTGAACGGTAATCTCCTGGTTCATAGGTCAATGCTGAACCACTGAGGCACATTGGCCAAACCAAAAGTACCTTTAGATATTTACTTTTTTATCTTAATAAAGTGAAACCTTTAAACAGATTCAGATTTCTAAAGTCTTTCTTGGCTCTTGAAAGATGTAGTAACTTATCACTATTCTATCTACTTTTCCATAACAGAGAAATATTTTACAAATATTTTTATTGATTTTAGAGAGGGAGAGAAAAAGAGAGATAGAAACGTCAATGATGAGAGAGAATCACTGGTTGGCTGCCTCCTGCATAAGGATCAAGCTCATAACCCAGGCATGTGCCCTGAACCGTGACTCCCTGGTCCATAAGTTGGCGCTCAACCACGGAGCTACACTGATTGGCTGAGAAGTGTTTATCAACTTTTTTTGTCACTCCATAATAGCTAGATAATTTACTTTTTAAGATCATTTTTGTTTTCCTATTACAGTTTAAATACAATATTATACTAGTTTCAGATGTGCACCATAGTGATTACACAATATATAACTGATCATCTTAATAAATCTAGTATCCATCTGACACCATACATAGTTATTAGCATATAACTGGCTATAGTCCCTATGCTATATTTTACATCCCCATAAATATTCTGTAGCGATCAATTTGTACTTCTTCTTCACCTTCACCTTTTCCACCCATCCCTGCAACCTTTCTTCCATCTAGCAACCATTATTTATGAATCTGTTTCTGTTCTACTCCTTCATTTGTTTTTTTAGATTCATTTGTTGATAGATATGCATTTATTAGCACTTTATTGTTCATATTTTTTATCTTTTTTTTTTCTTTCTCCTTCTTAAAGAAAACCCTTTAACATTTCGTGTAATTCTGATTTGGTGGTAATGAACTCCTTTGGCTCTTCCATGTCTGAGAAGCTCTTTATATGTCCTTAGATTCTAAATGATAGCTTTTCTGGGTAATCTTGGTTATAGGTCCTTGCTTTTCATCACTGTGAATATTTCTTACCAATCCCTTCTAGCCTGCAAAATTTTGGTTGAGAAATCAGCTGAGAATCTTATTGGAGCTCCTTTGTAGGTTAACTAGCTGCTTTTCTCTTGCTGTTTTTAAGATTCTCTTTGTCTTTAACCTTTTGCATTTAAAAAAAAATGTTTTGATTAATTTTAGAAGAGAGGAAGGAAGAGGGAAATAGAGACAGAAACATTGATGTGGGAGAGAAGCATTGATTGGTTACCTCCTACACACACTCCAATTGGGGATCAAACCCACAACCTGGCAACCTGTGAATCCAACTGGCAACCTTTCAGTCCATGGGACAGCACCCCACCAACTGTGGCACACTGGCCAGGGCAAATTAACTATGATGTAAGCCTCTTTGGGATAACCTTGTTTGGGACTTTCTATAGTTCTTAAGACTTGTTTGTGTATTTCCTTCACCAAATTAGGGAAGTTTTCTGTCATTTTTTTTTCAAATAGGTTTTCAATATCTTGCTCTCTCTCCTCTCCTTCTAGCAACCCTCTGATGTGAATGTTGGTATGCTTGAAGTTGTCCCAGAGGCTACTTACACTATCTTCATTATTTTTTAAAAAAATTTCTTGTTGTTGTTATGTTTGGGTATTTTTTACTTCCTTATATTCCAAGTCACTAACTTGACTCTCAGCTTCATCTAGTCTATTGTTGATTCCCTGGAAATTACTCATTTCAGTTAGTGTATTCTTCATTTCTGACTGGTTTTACGATTTCCAAGTCATTTTTTATGGATCCCCTGTCCTTATTTATGCTATTGAAATTCTAAGTTCAACTACTTCCCCCATAAGTTCATTGAGCATCCTTATAATCAGTGATTTGAACTCTGTATCTAGTAGATTGCTTGTCTCCATTTTGTTCAGTTCTTTTTCTAGAATTTTGTTCTGTTCTTTCCTCTGGGAAGGTGTTTCTTAGTCCCCTCTCTTGCAGCTGCCCTGTGTTTGTTTCTATGCATTAAGTGGAGCTGCTGTGTCTACTGAGCTTGGTAGAGTGGCATGATGTAGTAGGTGCCATAGAGTATCCAGTGGCAGAGCCTCCCCGATCACCTAAGCTGGGCACTCCAGGTATGCCTTTCCTCATGTGATCTGTGTACACCAAACATGTCAAACTCACAGCTTGCGGGCCGAATGCTTTATTTGGCCCATGTTAGCCTTTGAATTTGACATGTGTGCTGTACACCCTCCTCTTGTAGATGAGCCTTGATTGATGTTGGCATGTTATGGGAGGGATTCACCCCAGGCCAATCGGCCGCAATGACTGGCTTTGACCAACCACCATGGAGGATAACTATGTAGAAGCCTACCACACAGAGCAGGGCGTACTTCAGCAGCATTCTGGTGCCTTCTAATTCCACCTTTTGAGTGTGACACTGTGGAGGTGTTTGGGTGGTTCAAACCCAATAAGTTGAAGCTAACAACTTGGTGTGCAGGCTCTGGGGCCTCCCAGGAGGTCCATGCCAAGGTCAGCTGCCATCTGTGTTCAGACCAGGGCCACCTGGCTTGAGCTACAAAGTGTTTTGCAGATAGCTGTTACTTGTGCTGGGCTTGGAGCCACTCAGCAAGAGATACAGGGCACACTTAGGCCAGATATGTTTGTTTGATAAATTTTAGAAAAGTTTGAAGCATGAGCAAAGACAGATCATTTGTATGAAAAAGCCACTGAAAATAGCTTCAGTGGGCCAGAAAGTTGGGTGTGTATGTTGGGAAGGGAGGACTAGTGTGTGTGTGTGTGGGGGGGGGGGGTGTCTCAGGAAATCACCAGGGAAGGACAAACAGCAATAGCCAGGTTGATGGAGACTCAGATATGTTGCCCACCTGCTGAGAGGGAGGGCTTATCAAAGGAACTATGCCCTCTGCTTACACTTCTGTCTGGAAGAAAGCTGCTCCACTGCCCACTGATCTTGTCCTGATGCCTGGCAATTCAGTTCCTCCTTACATGTCCCTAGTGCCTTTTGAGCTGCCACCCAAGCACTGGAGCTCAGAGGAAATAAATTAAAGTAAGTCTGTATGTGGGCCCTTTAAGAGGAATTGTCTGGGACTCCAGCAGCCCCCTGTCTCACTCAGCCGCAATCCCCACTAGTTTTTACAGCCAGAAATTATGAGAATTTCTCTTCCCAGCACTGAACCCTGGGCTTGGAAGCCTAATGTGGGACTGATACCCCTCACTCCTCAGAGGGGACCTCTGCAGGGGAGATATCCCTCCTGCTTTTTATCTGCCACATGTGGATGTGGGACCAACCTGTTCCATGTCTCTGCTCCTTCTACCAGTCTCAATGCGACTTCTTTTTTAAAATCCCTAATTATAGGACGAACTTCCATTCATCTAGAAATCACTCAGTTCAGATAATCTCAGGTGGTTCTTAATGATGGTTGCTCTGGAGTTTAGTTGTAATTTTGATATGGTTATAAGAAGATGCAAGTACTGTGTATATCTATCCTGCCATCTTGACTAGAAATCTAGCTTGGTAATTTTTAGTTTAATTTTATATTTTACTCCTCTTACTCCTATTTTAATATTGAGAAAATGGACATTTCTTCTGAACACAACTGTAGTCATTATAAATTAAGGTACAGTGGTACATTTACAAAGCAATAAACAGGTCTCTATAACTTTTTAAAAATTCTCCCCCAAGGATATTTTTCCATTGATTTTTAGAGAGAGTGGTAGGGAGGAAGGGAGAAACATCAATGTGAGAGACACACATCAATTGGTTGCTTCCCACACAACCCAGACACATGCCCTTGACCTGAAATTGAACACAGGAACCTTTGGTCCATGAGCAGATGTTCTACCAAGGAGCAACACTGGCCAGGGCTAGCTTAACTTTTCTAATTATTTTTCAGACTGTAGGTGTGAGAAAATTAAAACTTTGAGCAAATTATTTCAACTTCTACCTTACTTCCCTATTTCTAGGTCTTCCCAGTAACCTATTAAAACACCCCCCCCCCCGTTTTAAAAATTTGATTCTAATATTGACTCTGCCCTTTTCCCAACTCTGACTATTTCCCAATAAATCCCAACCCCATATATCATGATCTCATGAAACTCTTCAAGGATTTTTTTCAATTGCTCACCAAAACATCCTCCACCTTAGTAAAAAGATCACATAGATTTCTCTAATACTTTAGCGTATCATCATTTAATCAAGATGAGTATTTACTGTGTTTGTTTCCCACAGTTCCTCCACCCAAACTTATCCCTGAATTTTCACTGATTAGTACTTCAGGCTGGCCTGTGTTAGCTCATGTAGCTCCTCCTTCTGTACTGGGGCAAAAACTTGTATCACCATTGTAAAGGATGTCATTACTTTTTATCTGTGAAGAGTGGAACAAGAAGAAATCACTCAGTTCAGATAATCTCAGGATTTCAAAAGAATTAGAGATAATTTCTTATTTTTATAGCACTTATGTCAGAGAGCATCCAGACAAAAGGAAGGGTATAACTATTCTTTCTAATAGTTTGCTTGTATTTCATAAATCTAAACTTCCAAACAGATATGTTTTGGATAGAAATTTACAATTACATTTATTTATAATTAAGAAATTTATTTGGTTTGATTTTAATAAAAAATAGTGAAAATAGCTTTTAAAAGGCTGTCTTTTCAAAACTTCATTTTATAAGCTAACTTCTAAATTAACTTCCTACTTAGTTCCTTTCTTGAGAATTACAGAGCCATTATATTGACATTGAAATATTGTGTGTATGAACATATACTAAGGCATTTTTCTCTTTGAATAATATATGTTTATATATTGTTTCAACAATATTTGTACTTCATGAATTTTTTGAGAGCTGAATCATTTCCTTTTTATTAAAAAAAAAAACCTAACACCTATGACAAGGCAAAAAGCATTTCCCTTTAAATATTTAAACTACTCATTCTAAAAATAGTCTATTCAAAAATTATTTCTATCCCACCCAATTGCTTAAGCTAAGAAACAAGACTAACAACTTATAGATATTATTAATGTTTTAATTTCTATTTTGAAAACACTATCATAATTTTAATGTAATCTTGTCATTGCTTAGGAGATGATTACTCTATAAATTTGGTTTTTGTTTTATTAATTTAGGACTTTTAGGTTTGATTTGTAATTTTCTGATACTATTTTTACTTTCAAAGCCTTAGTATTTTCAACATTTATCTTTCATAATTAAATCTATTAGTAATGATAAATAAAAGAAACAAGTAAAAAAACAAATGTTTTATGTCATCAAGTTCATTGGAGTATCATATTGCTTTAAAGAAAAGTCAATAAGTATATATCAGATTTACTTTATGCAGAATATCTCATAAGTGCCCAGATATTTTCCAAATCCAAAATATCAAATACTGCATCAGGACATGAAAATTAATATTCTAGATATATGATTTCTATATATTTGTGCCTAATTTTCTCTATCAAAACTGGTTTAGAGCTGTTTCACTCTTTTCTTCTCTTTTGGAAACATGGTTAATGAATTTGAAATAAGTATGGCAATTTAAAAATGTCTAAGGCAGTGTGACTGATGGATCCTTCTATGAGGAAGCAATGTTCTATTATTTGTGCTGTCTAATTTGGTAGCCATAAGCCTCATATAGCTATTGAATACCTGAAATGTTCAGCAACTGAAGTAAATTAGTAACTTTAGTTAATTTTAACTAATTTTAATTTACATAACTAAATTTATTTTAATTTTTTACATGTTATTAGTGGCTATTGTACTGAACAACACATGTCTATGTTATTGAAATTATTGAATATTTTCATTTATAAATACTTTTGAAATGGAGAAAAGTGGTTTCTTTAACAATAGCTATAAACATAAATTAGTAGAGCTCTGAGCTTAATAGGAATGATTCCTGTCCTAATATGAACCCTCTTTTTACTACCAAAAAAATTAATAATAAAGTCCTGTTTTTCACATGGCACAATATATCATCTCTTAAGTTTATATAAACCAAACACACACACACACACACACACACACACACACACACACACACACTGGTATAGGCTGCCCTAAAAAAACAATCAGGCAGTCATTAATTATAAATACATATGTGAATTATATACATATTTATAATAAGTAAATAAATATAAAAATATATGTGAATTAAATAAGTGAATGGTCCATGTATAATCTTTATAAGCAAAGAAATAAATTATGTAGTGAGGAAAGAAAAAGAATGCTGTAGAATTTAGTGTATTTTTCTTCAAATTGGCCAGGGGAAAGTCTGTGAAAAGAATGAAACCGCAACTGTCAAAAAAGTGAGAATTAGAGAAGTAATTTTAAAAGATTTATTCCAGGCATAATGTGAGGCCTGGAAAGATAAACCATGGTAGGTTTCCATGTTTAGTTGACAAACTTCAGTTTACTGAGAAGACAGTAAATTTATCTGAGTAGTATGAAAAGAAGGAAATTATGAGAACTTTAGAAATGAATGAGAGTCTTCATTCTATTCTTATTTCTAAGTCTTTAGGTGATTCTTTTAAGTATATTTGAAAATTAAAAGGATTTTTAAACCTGGTTGTTTTGAAGTCTCTCAGAGCTGTAGAGATGTATTCAGATAAATGTTTTTCCATGAGTGCAACTCTGATCCAGGCTCTACCCTAAAAGGAAGAAGAAAGAATCAAACATGAGAAGGAAAATTGAAATTAAAACATATTTTGCCCAATATAAGCATTTTAATACATAAAGAACAACCCATTCAAAATATATATTTGGTAAAGACTAAAAATTTTAAGTAGATAATAGGTAAATTTTTATTATGCATAGTATATAGTTTGTTTCTCTGAAGGTATAGGCTTAAGCATGTCAGATTAACTTCCTATCCTCTGAAGAAACAGAACCATTAATACTGAGTTACTTGGATTAGAGACTTATTTTGAATCATAGAATGTAATCAGAAGACTTATGTGCTATTTCTATACCTAAATCAACAAGCTAAATAAAATGACTCCCCTTAAAAAATACAAGAGTGCATTCTCTTTAGTAAAAAACACTCTCATACAGCTTGTTTAAGAAAATTTCTCACCTATCCTTCCAGAGGGAGGGTTTAGACAACTAATAATGAACCAAATTGCATTATCATGCATCCTAATCTTGAGTTTCTGAATTTGGTGCCATCAGAACATTATAAAAACCTGTTACCAAATTTTTAGACCAGAAAGAACAATCACACAACAAAAATATCCCAAAACCATGTTCTAGTACAAAATCACAGAAACAGATAATTCTGACTAAATGTGATAATTTATTTTTACTTAGAATAAGGGATAACATCATTCAATAGTTGGAACTAAACAATTAAATTTTTTTAATCCAAAGAGACTATAAAAAAAGAGATTGCATTTGTAGTGAGAACTTTAAAATTCAATTACTTTCATTTTTACTCAGCCCTTTCACCAATCTCCAGAAAATCCAGTAAGATCAACTATGTAGAAAATCAAAACAGTGCAACCACAGCTGAGAATCAAGGTGACACTGATCAATATATATCATGGTTCACTACCAGTGTGGAGGGACGTGAAAACATTCTTTAGAAATTACTCTAACTCTGGTAAACTCACCAGGCTCTTAGGGATAAAAAGGAGTCAAATCTAGACAGTGATAAAACAGACTTGGAGCAGCAGGTTTGGCCAAGCTCAAAACCCTTTTAGCTTTGCCCAGGGCTCACTCCTTGTTCTTGCTAAGTAAGCCTAGGGGAGCCTACACTTCACTATAGCTGAATTAGAATAATAGAAGGAAGAGACAAACCACTGGCTCGCAATCTCAAGATTCTTGAAATTTCGTTTAAAAGACACAGAGACTAGTAGTGGTAGCTTGAGTCAAAACACCAGAATTTCACCAAAACAGAAGCAAGGAAAAGTTGCTCTTCAGAGAAAGTTAGTTCTTATCTATTGCTAGATAAGAATCGTGGGAAAGTCCTGCTTCCTCAATTATTAATTTCAATCCATATAAAACTGGACCATACCTAGTTTCCAGTTCTTGGATGTTTGTGGAATTCTATTATCCTATCTAATAAAAGAGTAATATGCAGATTGACCCTCACTACAACATACAAGAGGGCTGCCCCCATGTGGTCAAAGATCCTGCCCCCATGTGGACACAGGATGGCCACCACAAGATGGCCAGCAGAGGAGGGCAGTTGGGAGGGACCAGGCCTACAAGGGAGGGCAGTGTGGGTGATCAGGCCAAAAGGGAAAGGCAGCTGGGAGGGACCAGGCATGCAAGGGAGGGCAGTTGGGGGCAATCAAGCCTGCAGGGGAGGGCAGTTAGGGATGACCAGGCAGGCAGAGGAGTGAAGTTGGGGGTGACCAAGCCTGCAGGGAAGGGCAGTTGTGGGGGACCAGGCTTGCAGGGGAAGGCATTTAGGGGTGATCAGACCTGCAGGGTGGGGCAGTTAGGGGTGACCAGGCCCACAAGGGATGGCAGTTAAGTATCAAACAGACTGGCAGGGGAGTGGTTAGGGGTGATCAGGCTGGCAGGCAAAAGTGGTTAGGAGCAATCAGGAAGGCAGGCAGGTGAGCAGTTGGGAGGCAGCAGTCCTGGATTTTGTGAGGGATGTCTGACTGGTGGGATGGGGCCTAAATGGCAGACGGACATCCCTTGAGGGGTTCCAGATTGGAGAGGGTGCAGGCTGGGCTGAAGGACACCCCCTGCACCCCCATGCATGGATTTTGTACACCGGGCCTCTAGTTGTGATAATAAGTTGTGATAATTTTTAAAGCATTTTTATTGATTTATAGAGAAAGAGGAAAGGAGAGAGAAAAACGCTGATGTGAGAGCAAAACAATTAGCTGCCTCCTATGGGCCCCGTATCGAGGATCAAGCCTGAAACCTGGGCATGTGCTCCAAAAGGAAATCGAACCAACAACCTTTTGGTGCATGGGATGACGCCCAACCAACTGAGCCACATTAGCCAGGGCTAAATTGTGATGATTTTCGACAGTTTCTTTTCTTTTAACAAAAGAATCTTCACTAGTACAGAAGATAATCAGACCATTTATAAAAGTTTTGGGTCCCTGGAATGAGAAACTAGGTTTAACATTTTAGACTTTACCACTTATATAATGGTGAACCATGATGGATGCTGTTGTTTTTCCCAGAGACACAAATATTAATTTGTTTGTCACTGAAGTTTCTTGGGGGGAAAAAATTAAAAGTAGTCAACACTCGTGTGTGTGTGTGTGTGTGTGTGTGTGTGTGTGTGTGTGTGTGTAAAAGGTAAAAGAATTAAGAAGTATATATTGATAGCTATAGAATAGTCATGGGTATAATGTGTAACATAAGAAATATAGTCAATAACACAGTAATAACTACGTATGGTGTCAGATGAGTACTAGATTTATTGGGGTGAAGTCTTCACAAGTTATATAAATCACTGAATTGTACAGCTGAAACTAATAAAATGTTGTACGTCAATTGTGAAAAAAAAAAAAAAAGGAAGGAAGGAAGTCCCCTGGTCCTGGAAAAACTGAGGGTTGATTACAAAAATATAAATCAAAGGAGTAAAGATACTGGATCAAAGAGTATGTATGTCTTTAACATTAGTAGATAAGGCCAAATCATTTTTCCAAATTGCTTTCTACAAATTTACAGATGATAGGGTTCAGAACATGCTACCTCAAAATCTGGATCTTAAGCTGAAAAAGTTTGAGGTCACTCTGATCTACCCCTGCCCCATCCTTGTTCCCTCAAAGTAAGATATAGTTCTCCTGGGTGAAAGGTAACTGCCCTGTACCAGGGAAAGGGAAGCACCCTCATCACCACAGTCAGAGAAGGCTGCATAAACAAAACCTGCTACTTCTTCACCATTTACTTTCCTTAGCCCAAATCCCTCTGCCTTGCTAATTCTTCACAAATTTATGTTTCTTTGTCTAAAATGTATAAAAATCTTTCTGCTCTGGTCACTTCTTTGAGACTCATATTTTTGTGGGGCAGTTAACACTTCTTAAGGATCTATATATATAAAAGCCTAAGTGACTATCACAACCGAATGGACAACCAAACAGGCTGCATGGGGTGACTAGGCCGGCAGGAGGGTTAGTGAGGGGCAACCAAATGACCAAGCAGAAGGCTGCATGGGGTGATCAGGCTGGCAGGGAAGGCAGTTGGGGGTGAAGAGGCCAGAGGGGTGGGGTTGAGGGGGTAAGCAGTGAAGGGTGACCAGGCCAGTGGGTGGGGCAGTTGGGGACAATCAGGCTGGAAGGAGGGGCAGTTGGGGGCAACTAAACCAGCAGGGGGAGACCAGGCAGTTAGGGGAGACCAGGCAGGCAGACAGGTGAGCAGTTAGGAGCCAGTGGTCCAAGACTGTGAGAGGGATGTCCAACTGCCAGTTTAGGCCCCATCCCCAGGATTGGGCCAACAACAGCAGCCAAACATCCCTCAAGAGGTCCCAGATTGGAGAGGGTGGGCTGAGGGGGTTCCCCTTACCCCCATGCACAAATTTCGTACACTGGGCCTCTAGTATAATAATATACTAGCATGTTTGGCTCTTTTTGTGTGTGTGGGTTTTTAAATATATATTTCTTATTGATTTCAAAGAGGAAGGAAAAGGGAAAGATAGAAACATCAGTGATGAGAGAGAATTATTAATTGGCTGTTTCCTGCAGGCTTCTTACTGGGGATCAAGCTTGCAACCCAGGCATGTGCCCTGACCGGGAATCAAACTGTGACCTCCTGGTTCATAGGTTGACGTTCAACCACTGAGCCACCACAGTTTGGCTGTTTTAAGAGCTTTAGCTACACATTAAAATATTTATTCTCCAAAGAACTGTGAGTTGTATTATAATACATTCTGTACTTTACTACGTGAGGGAGGAAACATAGACACCAACAAAACAGGAAACTCCTCTCACAACCTAATTGGAGTGATACCCGTATACTCTACCTTCCTATTTCAGGGGATGAACTGTAATCATTTAAGAAAGTAAAAGAACAAATCACAGTGTATTTGAAAATAAGGCTCTCATTCATAAAATACAATTAAGTCTTACAGATCCATAAGAAAAAGAACACTCAATTTAAAAATGAGCCTGCAAGGGGAAGATTTTTAATTACAGATTTAATTTCTTCAATAGGTATCAGAATATTCAAATATTTTCTTTCTGTTAGTTTTGTGATATTTTTTCAAAGAATTTGCCCATTTCCCCTAAATTTTCAAATGTACAGGTACGAAGTTATTCATATTTTTTATATTTTTAAGATATATATAGGATCTCTGGGGTTGGGCTTGTCTTGATTCCTGATACTGATAATTTATAATCTCTTTTCTTCTTTAATAGTCTTGCTAATAACTTATCAATTATATTAATCTTTTAAAAAACACTAACTTTAGGCTTTGTTGATTTTATTCTGGTGTACATTTGTTTCAATTTAACTGAATTTTCACTCTTCATTATTTTTTTCCTTCTACCTTGAGTTTATTACTTTTTAAAAATAGTTTGAGATGAAAGCTTTGATCACTAATTTTCAGCTTTTATTCTTTTGTTTAATAATACATAAGCCTACTTAAGCATATCTATTTTCCTTTAAGTACAAATTTTTATGTGTTGTATTTCCAAACCTTTATTGTGGCTCTTGGAAAAAGAGTTCCTCTGATACAAGCTATTCTGTTTTCACTGTAGGTAGAAACTAATTCATTTCTGACCTCCATGATCATCTTTTTAGGGTCCAAACCCTTCTAACTTGACTCTCTGCCCCTATCCTCCTTTCTATATATTCTTCATATTGTAACCACCTGATTATTTAAAATGTAACCAGATTAAATTACTCTATTGGGTGTTTTTTTTTTTAAAGAAACCCTCAAGTAGCTCCCCAATGTATTAAGAATTATATCTAAACTCTTAATCATGACCATATCTTCTATTCTACACCTTGCTTCTTCAGCTTACTATTTACACAGCACATTTCTTCCCATAATTTACATCCTGATTCAACTACTGCTTCACAAAACCTTTCCTGTGAAAGATTCCACCACGCCTATCACTTTCTAACTTCCCCTGAGATATTACGTATATATGTATGTTTACGTATTACTAAAATGGAATGTGTGTGTAACATTTGTTCTTTGCCATCTTTTTCACCACTACCACTCTATCCTCAACATTTACAACAGTTTCGGGCACACAGGAGGTATTCAGTATATAATTGTTAAATAAATGAATCAAACTAAAGAGGTAAATAAATAACTTGCTCATAGCTACTAGGCACTGGAGAAAAGGAATCCTGTGAAAAATACAGTATTTTAGAAAGATTTGTACGAAGTTAAAATGGATAGAGTGTAAAACAAATGGGCAGAATCAGAATATGTCTGTTTTCTGCTGGAAAACTGTCTATTTTTTAAAGCTTCCCAAGTATTTCTGACAGTATTCCAGATTTGAGGCCATCACAATAAAGAACTGTCATAAAAATGATCAGAAAAATGGCCTCTTTGTAATACTACATCTTACTGTAAAGTTATGGTATTTGATAACTCTGGTATATCTGATTAATGCCCCCTCTGCCTCTGTCAGAACATCTGGTTAATCTGCCTCTGGGACAGAACAGTGACAAGCCAGCTTCTGAGCAGATAGGAAATATGGCCAAGCTGAGATGCAGTTATTTTTCTGAGGCTACTGATTCTAGTCCGAAACATAAAAAATGATGTATAGAAATCATATGCTCCAGAATCCCTGCATATTGTAGAAAAAACAGGTGCAAATATACCTGATGTGAAAAAATATAGACATGATCTTCAATTCAAATATTTTATGGCATTGTTAGGCTATGTGCAGGCCTTAGAAAATAGGTCTAACAAGTCACAGACCAAGCAAAGAAAGGGAAAGGTCGGCATTTCATAGATTTTAGCTTAGAGTGACCAGGTATCAGGTCTCCCAGGTGGCACTTTCTACAATGTGAATCTAGAACACAGACAATCCGGATTCAATCAGCTCAATCACATTTAAAGAATGTTTCTGTTTCCCCATTAAATGGAATCTGAGGTCTGGTCAAAACAAAGGCACAAATGCAGGATTTGGCACATGATTGTTCTGTGGTGATTTGATACTTAACCCCATTTTTGGTGTTTTGTGTGTTTCTTTACAGAACAAATATGAATGTTCTTCGCTGAGAGGTGGTGAGCTAGGGTTTGAGTTTCTTTGGCCCGCCCATGTCCAACGTGATATTTCTAATGTTTGTTAGCTTTTCAATTACCTTTTGTACTTTGATGTATACTAATTCTATAAATATATTCTCTTCTGTATTGAAAGAGTTTAGAATACCCTTGTCACATTAATCTCTCCTACTTTTAGTTTGAAAATAAGAAAATAAAGTTTTCTTATAGCACCTGGGTTACTTTCAATTTTCATAGACTTGATCCATTCAAATTACAGCTAGTCTTCTAATCTTAACCTACAGAAATCAAGATATGACTCTTAAACCACAAAGAAAACTAATATAAACTCAATTAAAATGCAAAGGAGAATTCAAATTGTATATTTTTAAAACATATACACAGACAATTAGAAAGTAAATAAATGAATAAATTAAATATTCCAAAAAATGACGGCCAAAGGACTAATAAGACAATTGTGACTAAAAAGAAACTTGTTAATATAAGATAAAACATCTATGAGAAAAGGGTTTTGATTTAAAAATGTAGTTATAACTGACTTTAAAAAGAAGGTATTTATTGACCTCAAAAATATCTGAGGCAGAAGAAACCAATTTAATATAAAAGAGTTTGAAGACACTGAAGCAGAAAGTTAACTCTTGCTCAGACAACCCCTGACTGGAGACTGGCAGGAGGCTGTGCAGCAGGGAACAGTGTTTGTAGAAACATCTTCAAAAGATGATAAAAATCACAGCTATTAACTTTACCCAAAAATACACTTCCCTATTATGAATTTTAAACTGTTTAACTATGTTTCTAATTATGTCACTGTACTTAAATATTATAAATATTGTTTTAAAAAAACAAATATTAAGTTCATTTTTTACAAACCTGTTTTAATTCCAATATATATCAGTCAATTTTGTGAACCAAAAATTTTCCAAAAGAAAAAGGAATTCCTAAATAAAAATGGATACAGAAGCAAAAATTTGGAAACTACACATTTGAAAGATTATTGTTAGATGATTGTTATGCTTTTGTTTATTCTACAGACATGTAATTTGTAAGTTTATAATTATGAAATAAAGAACTGAATTATATCTTGATCTTAAAATCTTACAGATCATATTCAATCTTTATTTTCTACTAAGTTTCATTCTGTAATTATTAAGTGTCAAAAATAGAAAGGAGCCCTAGCTGGTTTGGCTCAGTGGATAGAATATCAGCCTGCGGACCAGAGTCCCTGAGTTCGATTAGGTCAAGGACACGCACCTCAGCTGCAGGCTCCTCCTCAGCCCTGGTCGGAACATGTGCAGGAGGCAACCAATCAATGTGTTTCTCTCACATCAATATTTTTCTCGTTTTTTCCCTTTCTCTTCCAAACTCTCTTTAAAAAAATCAATGCAAAATATCCTAGGATAAGGTTTAAAAAAAAGTAGAAAGGAAAGCTACTATGGCAATCCAATTTTAAAAAAACAACTAAACTGAAGCTGATATAGTTTACTAGAGGCCTGGTGCACAAAATTTGTGCACGGGGTCGGGGGGTGTCCCTCAGCCCAGCCTGCACCCTCTTCAATCTGGGACCCTCTAGGGATGTCCAACTGCCCATTTAGGCCCAATCCTACCAATCGAGCCTAAACAGGCAGTCAGACATCCTTCTCACAATCTAGGACTGCTGGCTCCCAACTGCTCACCTGCCTGCTTTCCTGATTGCCCCTAACCGCTTTTGCCTGTCAGCCTGATCACCCCCTAACCACTACACTGCCAGCCTAATTGATGTCTAACTGCTCCTCTGCCAGCCTGTTTGCCAACTTCCCTCCCCTGCCAGCCTGGTCACCCCTAACTGCCTTCCCCTGCAGACTTGATAGCCCCAACTGCCCTCCCTTGCAGGCCTGCTCCCTCCCAACTGCCCTCCCTTGCTGGCCTGATCCCCCACAACTGCCCTCTCTTGCAGACCTGGAACTTCCCAATGGCCCTCCCTTGCTGGCCATCTTGTGGTAGCCATCTTATGTCCACCTGGGGGCAGCCCTCTTGTGTGTTGGAGTGATGGTCAATCTGTGTATTACCTTTTATTAGATAGGATAGAGGCCTGGTGCATGGGTGGGGGCCAGCTGGTTTGCCCTGAAGGGTGTCCTTGATCAAGGTGGGGGTTCCCTTGGGGCATGGGGCGGCCTGGGTGAGGGGCCTATGGTGGTTTGCAGGCTAGCCACAATCCCCAGCGACCCAAGCAGAGGCCCTGGGATCTGAGATTAATTTATGTTCTACAATTGAAACTTTGTAGCCTGGAGCGGAGCCAAGTCTTCTACTTGCTCCATGGATACAGCCATTTCTGTTTGCCTTTATTTAAATTCTATAATTGAAACTTCGTAGCCTAGAGTGGAGGCCTAGAATGGCAAGGGCAGGCAGAAAGCTTGGCTTCCTCCATTGCCAGGGAAACCCAAGCCTCCCTCCTGCTCTCAGTGGCCACAGCTATTTTGGTTGGGGTTTATTTGCTCCTGATTGGCTTGTGGGCATGGCTTGATCAGAGGTAAGGTCAATTTGCATATTACTCTTTTATTAGATAGGATGTCAGCAGCTCTGGCATTTTACAAGCTTAAAGATTATTGAGGACTCCAAAGAGTCAATATATACATACGTTGTATCTATTAATACTTACTATATTACAAGCTCAAACTATAAGCTTTTAAAATTTTAATTAAAAAATAAACCCATTCTATGTTGATTTTAAATAATTTTTGTGAAAAATTATCTTTTTCTAAACAAAAATATTAGTGAGAAAAGTGGCTCTGTCTACATTTTTTAATGCATGGCTTAATAAAAGAGAACTAGATACCTGCTTCACATTAAATATGATACAGTGTACTCAAAGGTTGATATTTAATAAAATTAATAATAATTACTGTATTGTCATGGACATTTTTAAGTGACTGCGGAGTATTTTACTGTGTGTGTGTGTGTGTGTGTGTGTGTGTATGTGTGTGTGTGTGTGTGTGCGGGTTTGTGTGTGTGTGTGTGTGTTTTGTTTTAAGACTGAGCGGATGGTGGGGAAGAACTCAATGATTACTAATAATAGTTTGATACCACTGTCTTAATTTGTGCACAGGCACCAGCAGTTTTACCCACCATTGCTTCTGCACCAGCGATGAGGATGTCAACACAGTGCAAAAGGCAAATAACATTTTGCTATTACATGAAAAACAGTTTTGACATTATGGATCCCCAGGGTTCTGCTGCACACTGAGAGTCTTTGGCTTAGGTAATTCAATAAATAGAGAAAATTTACAGAATAGGATACATTTCATTGTTCTCAGTAGTGACTAGCTTCGTACCCTCATGCTCTTCATAAAGAAAACAGTAAAGATTCATGAGCATTCTAAAATAACAAAATACAATAAAAAAGGAAACAAGCCTCTGAAATATGTTAAATTTGGTCAAGTGCTTAATTTCAACAAAGAAAACAAATGTTTTATAGCAAAGAGTTTGAAGTTTTCTAATTGGGTCAAGACTGCTTAGGATGCACATTGCATGTTATTTATGTCTTACCTTAGCTCTAGAGGAACTGACATTTTCCATATTTTCAATGCTGCAGATACAATTCTGTGAAACTTTCCGGCAAGCCACTCTGATATAGTCCCAGAAGCTACGAGGACTTTCATAACCAAACCAGGTTACTTGACCTTCAGGAGACAAATTGCAATACAAAATAAAAGAAAACTAGACTAGAAAATTCAGAATGTAAGAACAATAAAACACTGAAAATTAAAAGGCAGTGCGGTGTGCTGTAATGGAAAGGATACTAATCTCAATGTCAAACAGCTGAAATCTAGTCCCAGTCTACCTTTACCTAGTTGTGTTACCTGGGGCAATTTATTTAATGAACCTGAATCACAGTTTTCTCAACAGTAAATTCAAACTAAATGAAGTAAAAGAAGTCTATACACTAAAAAACATACTACAGTTTAATATCCTATTATCCTAATATAGTCTTTTATATTTCACATGGATGATTTTCTTGGTGGTTCTAGTTAAGTATTAATTTAAATGTCACTAGTTGTATTCTAAAGCTTTCTCCACTCAGAAAAATAAAAAAGTAAAAAATAAAAAATATAACCTTTTTTCTCCTCTTGTATACATACTTCAACGAAATGAAATAAATGTGTGTGGTCAGAACTATATGTAAATATAATCAATTAGAATCCTACATTGACTAATCATTCATAATCTTCTTCCCACACATTCTCATCTGTAAAGCCATGAAGTTCCCTGAACTATGATTGATCTGCTCTCTTCTAGTGACCAACCCGGGAAAAGTCCTTCAGGAATTTACTGTGTGATAATGTGTCTTTTCTATGTATCACAATATAGCTGTTTCTATACAGGACTTTGAACAGCAGAACCATTTTGCACTCTTAGTATTTTTAAATGGGATATGAGACACAGCTTAATATTTTATTCAATTAATCTTACTTAGGTAAGTTGTTTAATCTTAATGTAAAACTATTAGCTTTTATATTTTTAAATCTGTGCTTCTCTAGTTCAATTAATTTTTTATCTCAAACCTTCCCTTCCCCAGTAATAGCTTCTCTTTAAGCAACATCAAGGTGTTCTTGTCAGCAAGCAGCATTTTAGGAGCCAGTCTGAAATGGTATGTGATTTCCAACCATGGTGGCCCATAAAAACACCTGGACTTCCTTTTAAAAATACTCATGCGTGGGCTCCCCCAAAACTAAATAATCAGAATCTTTAGGGGGCAGGTGTAGGCATTGGTATTTTTAAAAGCCCTCCCTGATATTTCTAATAATATACTTAGGGTTAATCAATGAATGAAAGTCTATACATTGCAACAGGTAACTCCTATCATCTTTCAGGACATTTTAAAGGCCTCCTGTTCTTATAAGCCCTGTGTGATCTCTATGGTTATACAGTCCCTCCCTAAATGCTGGCATGGCATTGTGTGCTTAATGATCCTTATAAGTACCTGTTCACTTGATTGTCTCACATATGAGGTGATAAAACTGCTAAGGCAGGGACTGTGTCTTATTTTTCCTTAAATGGATCTCTAGCACTTGACACAGTGCTTGAATTATAGTAGACATTCAATAAATACTTATTAAACAAAGCAACTGGTAAATCAGCACAAAACAAATAATCTTAATTGTTATGCTATATAAAAATTTGAATTTTAAGAATCTAAATCACTATCTTTTTATAGTAACAGTTCAATGACAATCTAGTATCAAGATTCTCCAGGCTAGATTACAAATACTAAATATTCTAAACAAATATATTTACATATATAAATAAAACACAAAAGCATATACAAATCCTCACTCAAATATATAACTCAAATGTCTCTTTAAAAATCAAATATTACTACCAACAAATAGAAATCTATAAAAATACTGTATTTAAAATCTCTTTTTCCTCTCAATCTCTCCCCATTACTGTCCTTTGCTTCTTCTCTTTAGTTAAAAAAGTTCCTAGAACAGCATCTCAATATAGTTTGTCTTTAGGGCAATATTCATGCCATCCATTTGTTAGCCATTTGGAGAGGAAGCAGTGTATCTACTGATTATAAATATGGGTTTTGAGTCAAATCACTTTCTATCTATTCGATCTTGTGAAAATGACTTCTATAAATTAACAATAGCTGCAGTACTGACATGAAAACACTTGGAGATTAGATGAGATAATGTATGTACAGCAATCAGTATACAGTATAGTACAGATGTTAATAATTTCTACCATTATTATTACTATCAAATAGTTAAGGGACCAAAGCATCTCTTCTACCACAAAGTGGGAATGAGATGTAAAATTAAGTTTTTCCCGTAACTTGCTTAGAAGCTAAAAAAATCTTTAAAATGTATTCCCTAATCCAACCTTTTCTCATATCCACCGTTCTAACTTTGCCTCCCTAAAACATCTAGTCTCAACTAATTTTCTTTGCCTTCAATTAATTGGGATCACCCCATAATTTTAAAAAGGGAGGTATAGCTGCCAGTCCTTCCTCAAGAAACAGAGTGCTAAACAACGGCAAGGACCCCAAAAAAGGGAGAATGTCAAGATTTCTCCAATGACTTCATTTCAAACCTCATGAGTCTGACATGGCCAAAAAAAAACAGGAATAGCAGAGGTGTCAAAACCCAGAGAATATAACAAAGTCCTATTTTTAGAGGAGATAAAAGATTTTTTTAAAATCTGGAATTAGGTTAAAAAGAGAAAGAATGGGCACGGATTCCCTAGGATTCTTATTATGGGTAGGATATGCAATCTACAAGACTTTTACCTACCGCAGGGGTTCTCAACCTGTGAGAACTGCCAGCAGGATCACCTAAGACCATCGGAAAACACATATTTACATTACGATTCGTACCAGTAGCAAAATCATAGTTATGAAGTAGCAACGAAAATAATTTTATGGTTGGGGGTCACCACAACATGAGGAGCTGTATTAAAGGGTTGAGGCATTAGAAAGGTTGAGAACCACTGAACTAGAGGATGATTTAGCTTGATTCTGCCTTCTCCCCTCTTCCATTGCATCATTTCCAATGTGAAGTTCTTAAAACAAGACCATGAATTGTTATTCACATTCAAAAGGTCAGTTTTGATTAGAAGGTGAATTCCTTTGTTAGAATCACTAAACAAACTCTCATGTAAATGCTCTATATATCCTAGAATTTTATTTAAGTAAATAATTTCTGCATCCATGAAAAGGGTTGAATTTAATTTAAAATAATTTAGAATTGTTTGCCCATGCCAGTTGGTTAAGCGTCTTCCCATGCACTGAAAGGTTGCTGGTTTGGTTCTTGGTCATGCCCAGGTTACAGGCTTGATCCCCAGTAGGGGAGTGCAGGAGACAGCTAAAGTTTCACTCTCACATCAACATTTTTTTCTCTTTTTTTCCCCTCTCCCTCTTCTCTCTCTTAAAAAAAAAATCAATTAAATTTTTTTAAATAATAGAAGTATTCAATTGCTTATTTGAAATATTACTTGAACATCACTTTTATTTAAACAGATTAATTGCTAGCAAAAGACTGTACTTAGTCTGTAACCAGTATTCAATAGGAAAAATTTTTAAAAACCGACACTACAATCTGATCATGACTTTAGAAACCACTAAGTAAAGAATCATTTCCAAGATATTCCATTTCCTTTAAAAATAACCAGAAAAGCAAATTATATTACAAGACACTGACTAACCTGTATCTTGAAGAAATTTTATTCCAGAAAAAAAATACACTGTCATTAAAAATTCTCTTTTAAAGCTCTGGTGAGTACAAATGTATAATATGCTTTCAATTGTATATATTCTTCAAAGTTGACTTTTTACCAATGACAGAGTTAAACAAGCTTTTGACACTTATTTCCATTCGATTAATCCAACTCTAATTTGTTTCATGCACAGAAATAAGTGGTGAAAAGTTTGCTAGACTAAAAGGTGATTTGCTAATAACAAGCTATGTAATAACTTTCCCACTGAACTGCGTCATTTTCTGCACCTAAAAATAGCATGTGATTTCTAGATCCAATATTATTCTAAAATTACTCTTCTACATTATTTAAGTCAAATGCCTATTCATTTCATGCAATATGTTTTTGTTTGGCTTATAAGTGGTTCTCTAATGAAGTAGTGGTTAATGGCATATAATCTTTTGGTAATATAAAATATAAATGAATATGTTAAGTGACTCCCTTTCTCCACTCTTTATTGGTGACCAAGATGAAAGAATAAATGGAAACTGTCCTCACAAGCTGAAGTTCTGTCATCATCATAATACATCACCTAGGTGACAGTATCAGAGACAACTGCCTGAGGCTGCTATCCCTCTAGACCAGTAACAAAAACAGTCACATCCGATTTTAATAAATCACTCTGATATCACTGCAAATGTTTTCAGATGCTTAAAGGAAATTAGTTATGGGTTTATTGTTGGCAATGTATTAATATTTAGATATTAAACTTTTCACTTTGAATTTTGTAACAGCCCTAAGTTTCTTACTGCTAACTTATTATAAAATCAGTTTGATAGTTTCCATTACCTTTTTACTAAACAGAGAGAATTCCATTTCTGTAAGAGTTAGAATCTTTTCCTTTTAAAAATAGTAGTGCAACCCTGACCAGTGTGTTTCGGTGGGTAGAGCACGGGCCCGTGCACTGAATCTCGGGTTCGATTTCCAGTCAAAGGCACATACCTTGGTTGCAGATTTGATCCCTGGCCCCAGTTGGGCATGTGTGGGAGACAAGCAATCAATGTATATCTTTCACACTGCTGTTTCTCTGTTTCTCTTTCTCCCTCTCTCTCTCTCTCTATAACAAAATTAATTGGTATCACTTCATAATATATCCTCTGGCGAGGACTAACAAAATAAATAAATAAAGTAGCATTATTAGTTGAGATACATATTTATTAGACCATCCAGCTTTGAAGATAAGATTATGATCTTGAATAATATTCTAAATAAAATATATTAATATTCTAAAAAAGACAAAGTTAAATACTTAAAAAATAACTTTACCCTTTACACTGAATCTTAAGAAGTCTGAGTCTTGACTAGGTAACTGTACCTATATTGCTGGTTCTATATGTTACTTATAGGGAAATCATTTAGCAAATATGAATCAGTTACTAAATTAAAAAATTTAATTATCAATTCTTATTACAATTAATGTCTTGCTCACTGCTAAGAAATGTATCACAGATATCTAAAACAAATGTCTAAAGTACGTACCTATACAATAAAAGTGAGTCAATTATTAATCTTCTAAAACAACAAATTAAGATAAACAAGTTCATCTGAAAACTGAATTTGACTTAATAGGTTTACTTATCCCAGTAATTTGAAAATCTTTCCAAGTAGAATACAAGAGTTTTGTGGGATTTTTTCTTCCAGCAGCATTTTTAATGTAAAGCTTAGAATACTAGCAGATTTAATTAAAGTCCGATGGCTGAGGTCCATATAGAAAGCTACGAGTAAACGTGTAGACCTAGCCCTAGCCAGTTTGGCTTAGTGGATAGAGTGTCGGCCTGCATAACGAAAGATTTCGGGTTCAATTCCAGTCAAGGGAACATACCTCGGGTGCAGGTTCGACACCGGTCATGACTCCTTTGGGAGGCAACCAATCAATGTGTCTCTCTCACATCAATGTTTCTCTCTCTCTCTGTCTCTCCACTCTTGTTAAAAATCAACTGAAAAATCCTTGGGTGAGGATTAACACACAAAAAAAGTGTGGGGCCTAAAGAAATCAAGCATATTTTTTTAGTAGTGATTAAGGCTATATATACATAGGAAATATAAAAGAAAATTTTTAAAATTATTATTTGTGGAGATTAGGATTAAGGAAATGAGAAGATATTTTCTTCTACTTTCTATCCTTTATCTAGTGTTATCTTTGAAACATTAGAAAATTTCTAATTAAAACATATAGTAAAAGGATAAGTCATAAGTGCAGAGGCCTTGCACTTACGTTTTGCATACAGCAGGAACTCCATAAAAGTATTTTGATAAATGAATAAGAAGTATGCATTCTACCTGGGAGAAAAGAAACTAAGGAATACAGTTCCACTAATGGTTAAAGAATGGCAAAACAGTTATTGTGGATAGTTCCCATGTACGCTTTACTGAGTGATTTTTGAAAATTCACACAGCTTCCCTAAGGCCCTGGTTTCCATATAATACAAATATTATTACACAGCACTTACAAAATTGAGGAAATAACCAACAAATCATATGTCATTAAGCATTCTAATAAAATATAAATAACACAGATATACGTACTTGGTTAATAAAATAGTACTTAAAACCATGGAGAGGAAGGAGAGTAAATGAATTATTATATTGTGTGAGTTTGAAAACCCATGCAATGTACTAAAAAAGATCACTTAACTGATACAGCCCTCCCCAGTAAGTCAATTCCATGCTCCCGCGCAGCTCAGTGGCGGGAGACATCACCAGCATAGAGTACCTTGAAGAGGTATTTGGAGATGAGCCAGCCATCTGCAACTTTGGGAAATCTCTTTAAAAAAATAAACAACAACAACAACACATAGATATTTAAGAAACCTGCCATCAAGTTTATAATTGCAAATTGAACAGCCCAAATTAGATGGCTACACATAATTCTGACACAGTAAACACTAAACTCAGGATGACTATGAGCTATACACTCAGCACATAAATGAAGCTGGTCCCTTGTAGCCTATTTTATTGGAGAGTCTAGGATGTACGTAAGTCATAGAAACAAGTGAGAAGCAATTGTTCCCTGTTTATTTCCCCTTCCATCATTCTCTCCCAAATGCAATGAACGGGTGATAACAGAATGCAAAATGAACAACAGCTCCACTGAATTGGCTATATTTGTACCTCAGAATTTATGTTGGTAAGGAAAATTACTTCTTGAAATACATGTCTCCAAGTATTTAACTTTAGAACTAAACACTTTTTTTACTGTTAACTTTTCTAAAAGTTATAAACAAATACATTTTGAAGAGCAGTTCTCTTATTTTCGCCTAAGAAGAGTTAAAGTCTCTATGGTTCTGAAGTATGAGACGAACACTTAGCTAGTTGGTAAAATGTTCTTCAGTTTAACCAACGTTTACTAAATGATTACTTTATGCAAAATGCTGTTTTATTTCCTATAGCAGCTTTCAATTATTGTTTAACAATCACCATCTGGGAAAGTTACTATAAATTCTGAGTATATTGTTTGGAAATTCCTCTTATAATTAATTATACAGGAAAACTCCAAAGCCAAATAATATTTTCTTCTCTCATAACCAAACAATGAAATCTCCACGCGGACATGGTTCCACACGTTTCTAAGTATTTAGAAACAAAAACTAAACAAACACAGTGAGTAATGTTGTATGACAATGAACGGAAAAAGACATATACAGTTGTATTGTTTGCAACATCTATGTCTCTACATTCACTATCCTCCCACCTTCACCTGTAACATCATAAAGAAATACTGAATTTTGAAACATATCCAAAAGGATCTATAAATTAGTAACCTCGTTGAAGCCCATAGGAGAACATACTGTTTTTGCTACCACTACAACAAACAAAAATGAAAATTTCTGAGCACTAAAATATAAATCAGAACAGAATACTTTTCATTCTGTTACATGAATAACCATAGGATTTCACTAATACGTGGGATATAAAACTGAAACTAGTGAATAAAAACTGTAGTATGGTGGCTGCCAGAGGGAAGGGGGCGGAGGTGGGAGGGTAAAGGGGGCCTAATGTATGGTGACGGAAGATAATATGACTTTGGGTGGTGAGCACACAGTGCAATATAGAGATCTTGTAACATAGAAACCCACACCTAAAAACTAAATAATCATATTAGCTAATGTCACCCCAGTAAATTTAATTTTAAAAAAATAATAAGTCAAAAATTAGGTTATGGGAAAAAATAAACACCAATTGTTAATTTTTTTTTATCTTTATTGTTCAGTTTATTAATTACATTGTTCCCTTTTTTCCCCCTATAGCTCTCCTCCACAAGGTACCCATCCCACCCTCCGCCCTCACCATCCCCCACACTGTCCTCTCCCATAGTTGCATGATTTTTGTTCTGTCTCTTGCTGCACTTCCCACACCCCTTTTCTCCCCAAGAATTGTCAGTCCATTCCCTCTCTATGTCCATGTTTCTGTTATATTCACCAGTTTATCCTGTTCATCAGATTATTAATTCAGTTACATTTTAGATTCATTTGTTGATAGATATGTATTTGTCATTCATAATTTACACTTTTATCTTTTTCTTCTTCCTCTTCTTAAAGAATATCTTTCAGCATTTCATATAATATTGGTTTAGTGGTGATGAACTCCTTTAGCTTTTTCTTATCTGCAAAGCACTTTATCTGACCTTCAATTCTGAATGATAGATTTGCTGGATAGAGTAATCTTGGTTGTAGATTCTTGCTATTCATCACTTTGAATATTTCTTGCCACTCCCGTCTGGCCTGTATTGTTTCTGTTGAGAAATCTGCTGACAATCATATGGGTGCTCCCTTATAGGTAATCATCTATTTTTCTCTTGCTGCTTTTAATATTCTCTCTTTGTCTTTTGCTCTTGGCATTTTAATTATGATGTGCCTTGGTATGGTCCTCTTAGGGTTCCTATATGTTGGGGTTTGGTGCACTTCTTGGACTCCTAAGTCAATTTCTTTCACCAGGTGTGGGAAGTTTTCGGTCACTATTTCCTCAAATAGGTTTTCATTGTCTTGGCCTCTTGCTTTTTCTGGCACCCCTATAATTCGGATGTTGGTATGCTTGAGGTTGTCCTAGAGACCCCTCACACTATCTTCAATTTTTTGGATTCTTTTGGTTACTTGCTTTTCCAGCTGAGTGGATTTTCCCTCTTTGTATTTCAAATCTTTAACTTGGTTCTTAGGGTACTCTAGAGTACTTTTAGGTCTTTGTATAATATTTTTTATTTCAGTCAGTGTATGCTTAATTTCTGGTTGCTCCTTTTTCATATCCTTGAGGGTCTCGTTCATATCCTTGAGGGTCTCCTTCATTTCCTTGTAAGTCTCATTCATTTCCTTGTAGGTCTTGCTTATTTCCTTGTAGGTCTCAGCCTTTTCTAGGAGCCTCTTGAGAAACCCTATAACTGTAGTTTTGAATTCCATGTCCAGTCGTTTTTTTTCCTCCATTTCGTTCACATCTGATTTCTTTCCATGTCTCTGCATGGTGGCTGCTTCCCTGAGTTGGTCAATTAGCTTTGTGTGGTAGATGTCCTACAAGGGACAGTGGCTCAGCCTCCCCAGTTACATGAGGTGGATATGGGTTGCACAGTCTTGTTGATGTTAAGCCCAGGTTAATCGTTGTTAGCGCTTGGAGGGGTTGACCTCCAGGCCAATTATCTGTGAAGTTCAGCTGTGCTCAGGTTGGATGGGCAGAGTCTCCAGGCCAAGCAGACAGCGTCAGCTCCACCCTATGCACCCCCAGGGACTTTGTGCTGGTAGCAATGGCCGCCAGCACCTCTGAGAGAGAGTCTCTGCCGAGGTCCACTGGCTGCCGGAGAATTCAGACTCTCCCCAAATGAGTCTGCACACTCAATGTCTCACCCAGGGTCGCAAAACAATGCCGTCTGATGGTTTCCCGAATGAGAGAGTAAGCCAGGAGCGCTCTCTGCATAGTACGCAGCTGCGCTGTTCCCAAGTTCACACGCACTCCACACAAGCTCGCCTTTTCCATAAACCAGCAGGCCCCTGCAGCACCCGAGCTTCGGCGTGCCCTCCCACTGTCCAGTTTTTACCCCGTATGATTGTGGGTTCCTTGGACTTCGCCCAGAGCTAGGGAATCAGTCCAGTGGGACTTCTTTGTCTCTCCCATTCAAGAAAACTGGCCGGTTTTCAGCCGCCCGCCCTCTCCGCTGGCGCACGCTCCAAACCTCTCTCCATGCGTATCTTCAATGCTGTCCTCAGCTGCTCCTCTGATTCACTGTGTCCTCTCTTCTATTTGTGGAATTTTCACTCAGGCAGCTTTCCGGTGATTCTGGATGGTGCTTGTTCTTTCATTAAGTTGTAGTTTTGAAATTGCTGTGTGGAGCAGCAAGATAGGTATTTACCTATGCTGCCATCTTGGTTCTCCCACCAATTGTTAATGTTTAAACCACATTTACTTTACTATCACTGCCCTGAAAATAAAGTTATGTGTTTTATTTGTAGTCATTTACACAACAAAAAAAGTAATAAAAGTAAAAACAATTTCTAGAAAAATCTTACTGAAAAAAAAACTTCAAAAAACTGTATCAAATGAGATATATCATAATGAGATTTATGTCATGATTTAATTAATCCCTAATATAAAGTGAGAAATAATTACTAAATCTATTATTAAATTCAATTTATAGATTAGGATTATTTTTCCTTTTATCGAATTTATTTGAGTGACAATGGTTAACAAAAATTATACAAGTTTCAGGTGCACAATTCTACAATACATCATCTATACACTGTACTGTGTTCATTTCACCAAGTCAAATCTCCGGCCATCAGCATTTATCCCCCTATAACCTCCTTCTTCTCTCCCCTTCCCCAGAAAGCATACTATTGTCCATGTCCATGATTTTTTTTTATTTTTGCTCAATCCCCCTGTGACAGCTATCAGCAAGTCTTCCTCTATTTTGCTTGTTAGTTCATTCTGTCAATAAGATTTCACATGAGTTAAATTATATGGTACCTATCTTTCTCTGATTGGCGTATTTCACTTAGTATAATTCTCTGCAGGTCCATTCATGCTGTTGCAAAAGGCAGTATTTCCTTTTTTTAACGATGAGTAGTATTCCAGTGTGTAAATGCCCACATCTTTTTAACCACTCTCTATGATGGATACTTGGGCTGCTTCCAAATCTTGGCTGTCGTAATTAATGCTGCAATGAACATAAGAGTCCATATATTCCTCCAATTGGTGTTTCGGGTTTCTTCATATAAATTCACAGAAGTGGAGTCACTAGGTTATAAGGCAGCTCCATTTTTAATTTTTTGAGGAAATTCCATACTGCTTTCCACAGCGGATATACCAATCTACATTCCCACCAATAGTACATGAGAGTTCCCTTTCTCCACATCCTCATCAACACTTACTTGTTTTTGTTTTTTAAAATTTTTATTATTGAGAGTATTACAGATTTCCCCCTTTTTCCTCCCATTGCCCCCCTCCACCTGGTTTCCACATGTCCCAGGCCTTCACCACCATAGTGCCTGTGTCCATAGAGAATGCATATATGCATATAAGATTTTGGGTAATCTCTTCTCACTCTCCTTCCTCCTTCCCTCTGAGATTCATCAGTCTGTTCCATGTTTCCATGACTCTGGTTCTATTTTATTCACCAGTTTATTTTGTTCATTATATTTCTTCTTTGTTTTTCTTGATTTTTAGGTTCAATTTTGATAGATAGGTATTTATTGCCACTTTATTGTTCATATTTTTTATCATTTTTTTCTTCTTCCTCTTCTTAAAGAATATCCTTCAACATTTCATGTACTACTGGTTTCGTGGTAATGAACTCCTCTAGGTTCTTCTTGTCTGTGAAGCTCTTTATCTGACCTTCAATTCTGAATGATAGCTTTGCTGGGTAGAGTAATCTTGGTTGTAGGTTCTTGCTGTTTATCACTTTGAATATTTCTTGCCACTCCCTTCTAGCCTGCAAAGTTTCTGTTGAGAAGTCAGCTGACAGCCTTCTGAGAGCTCCCTTGTAAGTAACTAACTGCTTTTCTCTTGCTGCTTTTAACCTTTGGCATTTTAATTATGATGTGTCTTGATATGGGCCTTTTTGGATTCCTGTTGTTTGGGACTTTCTGTGCTTCTTTCACCAGGTAGGGGGACTTTTCTGTCATTATTTCTTCAAATAGATTTTCAATATCTTGCTCTCTCTCTTCTCCTTCTGGCAGCCCCCATGAGGTACACTTGAAGTTGTCCCAGAGGCTCCTTGTGCCAGTGGTCGGCAAACTCATTAGTCAACAGAGCCAAATATCAACAGTACAACGACTGAAATTTCTTTTGAGAGCCAAATTTTTTAAACTTAAACTTCTTCTATCGCCACTTCTTCAAAATAGACTTGCCCAGCCTCTGGTATTTTGTGGAAGAGCCACACTCAAGGGGCCAAAGAGCTGCATGTGGCTCGCAAGCCACAGTTTGCTGACCACTGCCTTATATGATCTTTATGTTTTTTGGATTATTTTTTCTTTATGCTCTTCTGATGGGATATTTTTGCTTCCTCATATTCCAAATTATTGATTTAATTCTTGGAACCCTCTACTCTAATGTTGAATCCCTGTAATTTATTATTTTTAATTTCAGGTAATGTATGCTTAATTTCTAATAGGTCCTTTTTCATGTCTTTGAAATTTTCACTAAGATCCTTAAAAGTCCAAGTCCCACCCTGGCCAGTTTGGCTCAATGGATAGAGCGTCGGCCTGAGGACCAAAGGGTCCTGGGTTCAATTCTGGTCAAGGGCACATGCCTGGGTTGCAGGCTCAGTCCAACGTGCAGAAGGCAGCCAATCAATGATTCCCTCTCATCATTGATATTTCTATCTGTATCTTTCTCTCCCTTCCTCTCTGAAATCAATAAAAATATCTTTTTTTAAAAGTCTAAGTCCCTTAGGCTCCTTATAACCATTGTTTGGAACTCTGTATCTAGTAGTTTGCTTGCTTCCATTTCTTTCATTTGTGACATGTTTCCTGTTCTCCACATTTTGGCTGCTTCCCTATGTTTGTTTCTTTTCTTTTTTTTTTTAATATATTTTATTGATTTTTCACAGAGAGGAAGGGAAAGGGATAGAAAGTCAGAAACATCGATGAGAGAGAAACATTGATCAGCTGCCTTTTGCACAGCCCCTACTGGGGATGTGCGTGCAGCCAAGGCACATGCCCTTGACTGGAATCGAACCCAAGACCTTGCAGTCCACCGGCTGACGCTCTATCCGCTGAGCCAAACCGGTTTCGGCCTATGTTTGTTTCTATGTTTTAGGTAGAGATGCTATGTCTCCTGGAATTGATAGAGTGGCCTTGTGTAGTAGGTGTCTTGTAGGGCCCAATAGCTCAGCCTCTCTAGTCACCTGAGCTGGCCTCTCGACGTGGACCCCTGTGTGGGCTGTGAGCACAGTCTTGTTGTAGTTGAGCCTTGATTGCTGTTGGCATCACTGGGAGGAATTGACCTCCAGGCCAACTGGAAGTGAAGACAAGCTGTGACTACAGTGTAAGAGCTACTGTTCAGGAGATACCTTATGGGACAAGACTTGCTGTAGTGGGACTTTGGTGCTCACTGAATTGGCTCCTTTAGTGTGTTTTGTATAGATGTGTAGAGTTGTAATCTGATATGGTCTAAAGCTGTCTAGTGGGTGTACTGGCTTTGGGGCCTCCTGGGAGGTACAAAGTCAGCCACTGCCTGGGGCTGCCAGTCAGGAGCTACAGAGAGATCTGCAAATGGCTCTTCCTTGTATTGGGCTTGGAAATGCCCAGGCGAGGCCCAGCTCTGAAATAAGGCAGGCTGGTGCTAGTGCTGGATCTTGGACCTCTTATTGCTAGATATAGGGTATGCTGATGCCAACTGCTGTTTGTTTGAGAGCTTTTAGGATAGTCTAAAGCCTGAGCCAACACAGGCCCTTCATAGGGAAAAGCTACTGCAAACAGCTTGGATGAGAAGGATTCCACCAGTAGGTTCCAAATTATCTGCAAATTTCAACACATCTCTTTCATATGGGAAAGGCCAGACGCAGAAAACACCTGCCTAGACCCAGCACATCTGTTTCCTGCAGCCTCATGCTGATATACTTCTTTGGCCACAGACAAAATCTAACATGTAGAAAAAAAATCAGTTAGTTTTCCTGGTTGGTTATGAGTTTTCATTAGCAACTTCAGAAATAAGAAAAATGATGAGATAGTAAACATGCAGTATAACTAGGGTGAATATTTTTCATATAGATTATAAATCCTTAGCACACACACAGTATATCTGAAAGACAAAACTCACATTATTTCAAAGTGGCCAAAGGAGCGCTTATCTGCAGAAAAGATTCTCATTTGCAATTGAAATAAAACCTTTGTTGTAAAATCTATATTTTATTGTTTATTGTTATATTATTTCATAAAATATATACTATTAAATATTTATATGTTTAGTTTCTTTTTTATAATTTAATTCTATTATTTTTAAATTAAATTTATTGGGGTAACATTGGTTAATAAAATTATATAGATTTCAAGTGTACAATTCTATGATATATCATCTCTATATTGCATTATGTTGTCACCACCCAGAAAATAGTGATAGTTGCACAACATTTTGAATATACTAAAAGTCAATTAATTTTGTATGCTTTAGAATGGTTATAATGGTGAATTTTATGTCATATAAATTTAATTTCAAGTTTAAGATACTAAAAAATAAAATGAAATGGAAAAATAGTATGACAAATATACAAAGGGCAAAATACAGATCATAGCAAAAGATACAAATATATACATACACATTCATAGGTATATATACTGGTATATGTGATAGATATACAAAGTTATCAGCTACAATTATATCTGAGATTTTTTAAAGTTTTTATGAATACTTTAGCTTTTTAACTTGAACCTTTTGTTACTTTTATGAGAATTATGAAAAAGAGGGAAGACAAAAAACTGATTGGTAGCCCAAAAGGAAAAAAGTATACAAACAGAAAGAGGTTAAATTAAGGAATTATAATAAAGCTTTATAACCTGTCTTTCTTTCTTCCCTTAAAAATATGAATGCAAGCAAAGTCAAGTAGTCTACCTATATGGCTATTAGGGGATAAAAATCTTAAAATGAAAAAGGAGGTTTTTCAAAAGTTAATAGAATGTGCTGGGGGGTAGGGGAGGCTGGGGGGAGGACAATGGGAGGAAAAAGGAAAACATATGTACTACTATTTGTAATATTTCAAAGAATAAAAAAAATTTTTAAGTTATTAGAGAAACAGGAAATATTAAGGACTGCAAGCTTAAGAATATACAAAGTATAGCAATATTTTTCAATGGAAAAAGATATACAAAGGGTATGAAAATTTGAGTGCTACTTCATTTTTCCAGTCATTAACTTTTTTTTTTTTTTTTACCATACTTGGTTTAGAGACTAAGGCTTTCTGTTTTTGGAATCTACAAATTTATTTACTACTGAAACTTAAACTTAATATATTCTACATAGGTTAATTTTACTCCCTATGCAATTTAAAGATACTGAACTAAATTTACCATGCTACATATAACTTTGGATGTTTCAAAAATTCCTTGAATATTATAATTTCTGGAGACAGAAAATCTGCTGAAGCTTTCCTAAATTTCCAAGTACAAAACTTTAAAGAGTGTTTCTCAGAGTGGCAGTCTTGTCCATTGTCTAAAAGCCAAACTCTGGTAACCTTCAGAGTCACTTTCTTATCTATTGTATCATGTTTTGGCCTGGGTATATGGCTTTTACTGGGGGAGTTGTGCTCATATGTTACTCCAGAAACAATTCAAGTCTCATTTTGTATGCACACCAAGAATCAAAAGTTGGAAAACCTTCAAAAATTAACAAAGAAAATTCAAAAGCCAAATGGACAGGTTTATCTTTACCCATTGTTTCTAGGGGTGTTTATACTGCACTTCAAAAGGTGGCCCCGTGGGGAGGCAACTGTTTATCATCAAGTCAGGAAGAGCTTTGAGGTTCAAGCCAGTGTTCCTGGGAAACGCTTAGGTGTCACAACAGTTCGACTGGATTGGAGAAATTCTAAAATGTCAAGTCACAGGCATTCTAACTCATTTTAAGAATCTGAATCCAGATGCTATCAGGAAAAAAAAAACAGAAATTATTATTGTTGCATCAGGAATTCTATTTTCCAACAAATACAATGCCTACCACTTCCCAGGCACTATTCTAGAGATCTGAGGTACATCAGTGAACAAAACATAGGTCTTTGCCCGGAGGTAAGCTTACATTTTAGTGGAGGTAAAGAAAGATAATAAACAATAATCATAATTAGTAAATCACAGAATATGTAGAAGTTAAGACTTTAAAATGTTAACCCCTCAGTAGAAGTGTTTTTCATACAGGGGGAATATCCAGTGCAGTGGTAAACTGGTTTAATGTGTCTGGTACAGTCAAGAAAAAGCAAAAGACTGACGGTGCTAAAGCACAGAAATTTAAAAACAAGAACAAAAGGATTCACTGTACACAAGTATAAATTTAAAAGGTTCAGAATCAAGGCAAAATCTAAATTGAATGTAAGTCAGCAAACCCCAATGTTAGTAAGTATAATTAACTCATTAATTCACAGGAAATGTGACAGAATGTCTCATTATAGTTGATCATTTTTTTAGTAAGTAGTATATTACTAATTAATAGTCTCTGGTCTTCTATTATACTATAGTTACTTATTTACTAATGAACCTTAAAATTCTACATTCTAAAATGGCTCATTTTACTCCCTATGCAACTTAAAGACACTGAAGTAAATTTACCAGCTACATATGACCTTGGATGCTTCAAGATATTCTATATTTTTGTTTTAATCCGTGATTTTCCACAAAACCTTTACAAAATTCACTACTGTATGCCACCTCAATACCACCTAGCTGAAGGTTAAAAGATTATTCCTTATCATTTTAGTGCTAAATTTCATTATTTTTCTTAAACTGTCAGGCCCAAAGTCACAAATGACATTTAAAAATTTAATTTTCATTTTTATGCCTTTTTCCTGTGTGAAGCCTTTCTTGACTCATCCAAACAGTATGAATTATTCACCCTTTGTGCAACATCATGCTCATTAACATTTCTGTTATGACTCAATGACACTATTATACACCATTATGTGTTAATGTATCCTCCTTCTGCCCTCCAAGACTGAGTTTCATGTGAAAACATGCCTTAATAATCTTTACATACTAAGACACCAGCACAGAGCTTATATGGATTGCTAAATAAGAGAACAAATGGAATAAATAGTGTATGTGTGTGTGGAAAAGATTAAGGAGAATGGAAAAAAGAAAAAAGAGGAAGGCATATGTGAAGTGCCAATTTAAGGAATCTGATCTGTGAACAGATTAGGAAATGCATACTGACTCATGTCCAAAGAAAAGGAAAGGAGTTATATTTACTCAAGAAAAATGTGGAAGGGTAATGATAAATGCTCTCTGAGGTTGCCTTTTACTATGGGCTATGAAAAACTACCTAACTTCCCTAAAGTAATTGGGAGGTGAAGGAGTGGAAATTTTAAGTATTACAATGAAAATGTGGGATCCTCCCAATTTTTTAATGTTTTAATGTTTTAATGGGAAGCAATTGAATTTGGGGGAATTATAAAAATATATTTTTTAATTTAAAGTAAACTTTCAAAAAGTCATGTAATTAGGACTATAATATATATAACAATCCCACCATCCCAAAAAACTCTTTCATGCAAACACCATAAAAGCAACCTCTCCCCCAACCTCTAACCTCTGGTAATTACTGATCCTATTTTCTATACTATAATTTTGCCTTTTATATAATCCTATACAATAAAGAGGTAGTATGCAAATTAACCATCACTCCCACACACAAGATGGCTGTCCCCATGTGGACACAAGATGGCTGCCACAAGATGACCAGCAGAGGAAGGCAGTTGGGAGGGACCAGGCCTGCAGAGGAGGGCAGTGGGGGTGACCAGGCCTGCAGGGAAGGGCATTTGAGTGTTATTAGGCCTGCAGGGGAAGGCAGTTGGGTGTGATCAGGCCTGCAGGGGAGGACAGTTCGGGGACACCAGGCTGGCAGGGTAGGGCAGTCGGGGGCGACCAGGCTGGCAGGGGAGGGCAGTTAGGGGCAATCAGGCCTGTAGGTGGGCAATTTGGTGTCAATCAGGCTACAGGGTGATCAGATTGGCAGGCGGAAGTGGTTAGGGGCAATCAGGCAGGCAGGCAGGCAGTTGGGAGCAGCAGTCCTGGATTGTGAGAGGGATGTCTGACTGCCCATTTCAGCCTGATCCTGAAGGACTAAACAGGAAGTCAAAAATTCCTCGAAGGGTCCCAGACTGGAGAGGGTGCAGGCTTGGCTGAGGGACACACACTCCCCCGTGATGAATTTCGTGCAGCAGGCCTCTAGTGTACATAATAAACACCTAAGCAAACAGTGTGATGGAATGACCAGAATGACTGGTCGCTATGATGTGCACTGACCAACAGAGAAAGCACGGCTCAGCCAGATGCTGAGCTCATGGCTGGCGAGTGCAGCGGTGGTGGCAGGAGCCTCTCTCACCTGCAGGCAGCACTAAGGAGCAGCACGCAGGTGGGCAGTAAGGAGCGAGAGAGATGTCCAACAGGTCCCAGACTGCAAGAGCGTGCAGGCTTGGCTGAGGTTCCCCCACCAGTGCACCAATTTCGTTCATCAGGCCTCTAGTGTCATATAAATGGAACCATACCTTTAGAGACTCGTGTCTTTTACTTATCATAGTGCATTTGAGATGCATCATGTTGTGCGCAGAAACAGGTCTTTTCCTTTTCTATTGCTGAATTGGTTATAATTAGCGGGAGAAATAGAGAAAAATATGCCCACTTCATCTTCCTGCAAGTAGAAGTCTTCTAAAATTTCATTTTTACAACCATCTTCCCCATCTTTAAAGAGTGGATGATAAAGGAAATAATACTGCATTTATTCCTATTAAACTTGAGCTCAGGCAACTAATTCAGAGAAATTAAAACAAAAGATAAGCAATTGTCAATTTTTGAACATCCTTGGGATTTCACCTGGCTTTAATACAAAGGTGAATCTGTTTGTTTTTTTAATATATTTTATTGATTTTTTACAGAGAGGAAGGGAGAGGGATAGAAAGTTAGAAACATTGGTGAGAGAGAAACATCAATCAGCTGCCTCCTGCATACCTCCTACTAGGGATGTGCTGCAACCAAGGTACATGCCCTTGACTAGAATAGAATTTGGGACCTTTCAGTCCACAGGCCAACACTCTATCCATTGAGCCAAACCAGTTAGGGCCAAAGGTGAACCTCTAAACTAAGCATTTTACTTAGTTTATGTACCAGATTTTTAAGAGCAATACTAACAAGCCAGAAGGATAACTAAGATTACGGTGATTCCAGAAGATTGAAGGTACAAGGGATACCTTACCTAGTAGAAAAAAAGGGGGGAAACTGAGGAGAAAGAGTTATGTAATAGCAATATTTTAAAATTGATTAGCCTCACATTTGAAAAAGGTAATGGAAAGAATAGTCAGATAGTTTGAATTAATATACACAGAATTTCTTAATAATCTCAACTGAACAAAAATGTGGACTATTTAGCTATCCAAAGCTAAAATATATCAGAAGTATGCAAACAACAACTGAATATCCACCAGTAAGAAATATCAGTAAATGGATTGCTTCAGTAAGAGAGAGACTAGAGTAATGATATTTAGTCTATTATCTGTGGTGCTACCTGAAATGTTGCTGTGGAGTTCTGGAAAGTAGGCAAATTGTCTGATTTTCTCACCTTGCTTCAACAAGACGTCCCACTTACATATTTGGCATTTACACTGGTTTTTAGTATAAGAGGTGGAAGTGGGATCAAGAGAAAGATTATGCTTTAAAATAAAAGTTCAAAAAATGAAATCAGACCACTGTCTTATACCAGAATAAACTCAAAATGGATTAAAGGCTTAAATATAAGACCTAAAACCATAATAAAACTCCTAGATGAAAATATAGGCAATAAAATCACAGATACTTCTCTTAGCAATATTTTTTTCTGATACATCTTCCTGGGCAAGGGAGACAAAAGGAAAAATAAACATGCTACAACAAACTAAAAAGTTTTTTCACAGCAAGGGAAACCATCAACAAAACGAAAAAGACAACCTACTGAATGCATAAAGCTATTCGCCAGTGATACATCCCATAAAAAATTAATATCCAAAATTTGTTTAAAAAAATCATACAACTCAACTAGAAAAACAAACAAACAAAAAACAATTAAAAAGTGGCAAGAAGACCTGAACAGACACTTCTCCAAAGAAGGCATCTGAATGGTCACTAGACATATGCAAAGTTGCTTATCATCACTAATATTTAGCAAAATGCAAATCAAAACCACAAGATACCACTTCACACATGTCAGAATGGTTATAGTCAATAATAATCCACAAACAACAAGCACTGGCAAAGATGTGGAGAAAAGTGCACTATTGGTAGGAATGGAGATTGGTGTAACCATTGTGGAAAACAAGAGTGAAGGTTCCTCAAAAAGTTAAAAATAGATATGCCTTATGACCCAGCAATTCCACTTCCAGCGATATATCCAAAGAAACCCAAAACACTTATCTGTCAAAATATATGTACCTCCATGTTCATTGCAACATTATTTACAACTAGAGGCCCGATGCACAAAATTTGTGCAAGAGCCTTGGCCCTGCCCCCCACCCTCTGTGGCTGCTACTGTGGCCGGGAGCTCTGCCACCTCTACCTGGGCCCCCGCCTCCTGTGGCTTTGTCTGGAAGGACATCTGGTCTAATTAGCATATTATGCTTTTACTAGAGACCCAGTGCATGAAAATTCATGCACTGGATGGGGGAGTCACTCAGCCTGGCCTGCCCCCTCACAGTCTGGGAGCCCTCAGGGGCAGGAGGCAACGCAGCAAGCAATCAGGGGGAGGCAGCACCCCATCACACCCTGCTGCTGCCACTGCTGGCAGTGCAAACCTCGGCCGGCCCTGGTTACCTGAGCCTCGGGTGGCCCTGGGTGGCTGGGCAGTCACCATCTGAGGCTTGCCTGCTCCTCAGGTCAGCCCTGGGCAGCTGGGCAGCTGCCATCCGAGACTTGCCTGTGCCTCGGACTGGCCCTGGGTGGCTGGGGGGCTGAGGGGACTTGGCACCACTATCTTGTGGCTGTGGGCACCACCATCTTTAAGGGTAGAGCAGTCAATTAGCATATTCCCTCCTTATTGGCTGTGGGTGCTGCCATCTGTTGACTAATGAGTTTGCCAGCCACTGTAATAAATTATTATTCTTACTAATATTTATTCTATATAAAAGAGGCCCAGTACATGAATTCATGTACAGGTGGGGTCCCTTGGCCTGGCCAGTGATCAAGGCCTATCATGGGGGCCAGCTGGCCAGGGAGAGGGACCATGGGAGGTTGGCTGTGGGAGCATACTGACCACCAGGGGACAGTTCCTATGTTGAGCGTCTGCCCCCTGGTGGACAGTGACTGGTATGCCAGTCATTCCAGTTGTTCCAGTTATTTGGTCTTAACAGTTGCTTAGGCTTTTATATATATAAATATCTTGATATTATCAGCTATATTTTACAGACCTATATTTTTAATTAAAATATTTTACAACTTTGAAAGAATATAGCTCCCATCTCCCCTTCTAAATGTTGAGATTTATGATTTTTAAAAATATATATTTTATTGAATTTTTACAGAGAGGAAGGGAGAGGGACAGAAAGTCAGAAACATTGATGAGAGAGAAAGATCGATCAGCTACCTCATGCACACCCTCCACTAGGGATGTGCCCGCAACCAAGGTACATGCCCTTGACCAGAATCGAACCTGGGACCTTTCATTCCACAATCCGACATTCTATCCACTGAGCCAAACCAGTTTTGGCTGAGATTTATGTTTTTGATGTAAATGTATTTATGGATTAATTTAAAAAAAAAACACAAAGTGGAGCATTTCTTTTCCCATACCTCTTTTTAACCTACTTACTGCTAAAACTTTTTCAAGGTTTAATGAAGCAGAGATTAAGCAATCAAATTTAATGCCTAGATGCTTCTTTGTAAATTGATTAAAATACCATCTAGTAATCTTTAGAGATGGCTACCTTTTAATTACTTATAGAAAGTGACTCTGCTCCTTACATGTGGCAATTAATATACTCATTATTTTTCTATTAAGCACAAAAAAATGTTTATTTATATTAAGGGCAGACAAAATGAACTTTAATATCAAAAAAGATTTTTAAAAAGGTCATTTTATAATGATTAAAGTTTCAATTTATCAAAAAGTCTTAATAAATTTACATTTCTATGTGCTTAAGGATATGTCTTAAAAACAAAGGAAATATTTACAGATCTAAAAGGAGAAATAGAGAAATCCACTATCTCAGAAAGAGATTTTAATATACCACTGTGTTGGTAATTTATTCAAGTCAATTTTTAAAAATTAGTAAGACTATATAATGTTAAAAGAAAATCATTTATGAACAACCTAATTTTTATAAAGTTATAATTTTCCAAACCTGAATAGTATCATGACGTTAAAGAGCGTGAATGAGTAGTTTTTTTAAATGGTAGTAAAAAATATACATGTAAGAAAATTTTTTTAAAGCTCAAGAGGCTCTACAGAAAATTCTGTTAAACTTTTGGTAACAGATGTTCTCACACAACTCATCCAAAACACAGACAGAGAGAAATACTCCTTAACTCATTTTATGCCAAATCTTGATATCAAAAAGACAATGGGGGGGGGATTACAAGCCATTCTCATTCATGAACATGTATGTAAATATCCCAACTTCATGATGGAACCATATAGGAAAAGGGGTTCTGGGGAGCACACAAGGGTGAAGAAATGATCATTCTTCAAATCAGGATAATGATTACCAGGGGAAAGGAATATGGTTGTGATCATGTGAGAGTATCTCAGATGCGGGTAGAAGGGATTGGGAGATTGGAAATTTATAATTACTTCCATAATCAACCCATATATTATATGTACTTTTCTGTAAGTTCATTAAACATATTTCACCACAAACATTTTAAAGTAATCTTCATTATAGTAAATTTATGGAAGTTACACATTCTATTAACATCTGGAGTTGGTACTGGAAAGCTAATAGGCTAAGGACATTATTTTACCTTTTCTTATCAATTCTTATACTGACTTATTTTATTACACATACGTTCTTTTTCTAATGAAAAAAAATCTAATGGATCACAGTTTACTCTGACTATAAATAAGAGTTTCAAAGTATACACTCAATATTTTCAATCCAGCCTAGAAAAGGGTACACATCTGAGAGCAGAAATTCTTTCCCAGACATGTAGGTCAAAAGATTACGCATTCTAAAATCACTTTTATGCTTCTCATGATCTGGCATCACTGCTATCTAAATCACACCAGACTAGATCATTTCTAAAATTTTAAGCTTACTAAAGAGAGCTGTTGGGAGATAAATAATATACTTGTGCTATTACCTTTTAGCCGATGACTTAGAATCTGTTCCAAAATAGCTGCAAAATTATTAAATTCAGGAGAAGAATCATCAATTGTCTCAAAGCAGGATCGATCAATCAGGGTCTTTACAGAAAACCTATGAATAAAAAGAGATTATTACTGTTTTTAAGCAGAGTTGATTTATTCATCCAAGTAGCAAAAATAGGAGGAAAGCAATTTGGGAAGGTATTAAAGAAATACTTTATAAGATTATATGTTTTAAAACCTCCCTCTAATCAAATTCATTGTGTAAATAGAAACATTTACAGAAATATCAGGCTTTCCATTCATATATTTACTATCTGTTGACTATGCTACTAAGCCTTAGGAATAGCTCACTGTCCTCAGAGTTATTAAAATCAGAATTTCAAAAAAAATGACCTAAATTATTAACTCCAAAATACTTGAAAGCTATGACACTACTTGTAAGAAATTTGAGCATGCTTTCAAGAGTTTTGAAGCACAGCATTTAATACACTTGGATGTCAGTGTTCATGATATGTGGGATCCAAAGTTTTTATGAGCTATAAATAGGGAAACTTAACAATATGTAAAGTATGCTATACTTTTCCTTCTCATCAGAATGTCCTTTATCTCTATTTCTGACTGCCAAAAATCAACACATTTTCCAAGACTTCATTCACATACCATCGTTTAAGTGAAAGATTATCCTCTAACATATTCCTAGCAAACTAACATTTTGTTTGTATCTCCCTTCAGAGACAATTACAACTTATCTCACTGCTGCTATTTGTGTTGTCTATCTTTATCTTATCCTATCAATAAAAGAGTAATATGCAAATTGACCATATCCCCACTGTACTCAAAAACCACACCACCAGCCAATCAGAGCAAGTATACAAATTAACTCATCCAAGATGACTGCAGCCACAGAGACAGCATGAGGCTTGGGTTTCCCCAGCAATGAAGGAAGCCAAGCTTCCTGCACTCCCTGGCTGGCCCATGCCTCCGCTCAGGGCTACAGTTTCAATTATAGAAGATAAATAAGTTCCAACAAAAATGGTGTTGGCCACAGAGCTGGAGAGAGTATTGAGTTCCCCTGGTGATGGAGGAAGCCAAGCTTCCCACCCCGACCCCTGGCCTGCCCTGGCCTCTGCTCAAGGATACAAAGTTTCAATTATAGAAGATAAATAAATCCCAGATACCAGGGCCTCTACTTGGGTCACTGGGGTGTGTGGCTGGCCTGCAAACCACCACAGACCCCTCACTCAGGCCACCCCATGCCCCAAGGGAACCCCCCACCCTGATCTGGGACACACTTCAGGGCAAACCAGCCAGCCCCCACCCATGCACCAGGCCTCTATCCTATCTAATGAAAGAGTAATATGAAAATTGACTGTCATTCCAACACACAAGATGGCTGCCTCCATGTAGATACAAGATAGCCACCACAAGATGGCCAGGAGGATAGGGAAATTGGGAGAGACCAGGCCTTCAAGGGAGGGCAGTTGGGGGCAATCAAGCCTGCAGGGAGGGCAATTAGGGGTGACCAGACTAGCACTGAAGGGAAGTTGGGGGTGACCAGGCCTGCGTGGGGGGGCCAGTTGAAGGTGATCAGGCCTGCAGGGGAGGGCAGTTAAGGGCAATCAGGCTGGCAGGGGAGCAGTTAGGCATCAATCAGGCTGGCAGGGGAGTGGTTAGGGGTGATCACGTTGGCAGACAGAAGCAGTTAGGGGCAATCAGGAAGGCAGGCAGGTAAACAGTTGGGAGCCAGCAGTTCTGGATTGTGAGAGGAGTTCCAGATTGGAGAGGGTGCAGCCTGGGCTGAGGGACACATACCTCCATGCACAAATTTTGTGCACCAGGCCTCTAGTTAAAATATAAATTCCTTCAGGGCAATGAATGAAATTGAAAAATATATTACAAAGAATCAACAGTAAAGAAGAAACAAGAGGATCAAATTAGTGATTTGGAAGATAAGAAAGTATAAAACACCCAATCAGAACAGCAAAAAAAAATTTTTTTTTTAAATGACGACATTTTAGGGAAACTTTGGGAACATCAAGTGCTGGAAGGAAAAAAGAGAGAAAAAGTAATTGAAAAACTATTTGAAAAATAATGACAGAAAACTTCCCTAATCTAGAGAAGGAAATAAACATACAAGTTCAGAAAGTGCAGAGAATCCCAAACAAGATGAACCCAAAGAGGCCCACACCATGACACATCAGAATTCAAATGCCAAATGTTAAATACAGAGAGAGATTCTTCAAAGTAGCAAGAGAGAAGTAATTAGTTACCTACAAGGGTGTCCCCATAAGACTGTCAGCTGATTATGCAACAGAAACTTTGCTGGCCAGAAGAAATTGGCACGAAATATTCCAAGTGATGAACAGCAAGGTCCTACAACCAAGATTACCCAGCAAAGTTATCATTTAGAATCAAGGGACATATAAAGAGCTTCCCAGACAATAACTAGAGGAGTTTATCACCATCAAACCAGAATTACAAAAAAAAAATGTTAAAAAATCTTCTTTAAGGAGAAAAAAGATTTAAAATATGAATAATAAAATGGCAATAAAAACATGTGTCAACAAGTGCTTTAAGTGCAAATGACTTAAAGGTTCCATTCAAAAAACATAGGTGGTTGAATGGATAACTAAACCTGATCCTTACATATGCAGTCTACAAGAGACCTGCTTAAGATTGAAAGACACACAGAGACTGAAAGTAAAGGGACGGAAAGAGTTTATAAAGTAGAAACAAATGAACAAACAAAAGCTAGAGTAGCAATACTTATACCAGACAAAATAGACTTAAAAAAAAAAAAAAACCTATAATAAGAGACAAAGAAGGACCCAGCAATTCCACTTCTGGGTATTTACCCAAAGCAATCCAAAACACTAAATAAAAAAGACATATGCAACCGAAACCGGTTTGGCTCAGTGGATAGAGCATCGGCCTGTGAACTAAAAGGTCCCAGGTTCGATTCCGGTCAAGGACATGTACTGTGACTGCGGGCACATCCCCAGCAGGGGGTATGCAAGAGGCAGTTGATCGATGTTTCTCTCTCATCAATGTTTCTGGCTTTCTATCCCTCTCCCTTCCTCTCTATGAAAAATCAATAAAATCTATTTTTTAAAAAAGACATATGCATTTATACATTCATTGCTGCATTATTTACAATAGCCAAGATATGGAAGCAACCTAAATGTCAATTGATGAATGAATGAATAAAGAAAAAGTAGTGCCTATCTATATTAATAAAAGGGTAATATGCTAATTAGACTGGGAGACCTTCCCGATGTCCTTCCGGCAAAGCCAGGGAGGGGGTTGGCCGCCTGCAAACTGCCCCCAAATGGCCCTCAGCCCCTCACCCAGACCAGCCATGCCCCCAGCAGGGACCCCCACACCAATGGGGTGTGGCCAGCCTGAAAACAATCCTCAGTCCATCTCTCAGGCTGGCCCTGCCCCCAAGTGGACCCCCACCCTGATCCAGGACCCCCTTTAGGGCAGACCAGCTGGGCCCCTTTTACCCCCATGCACCAGGCCTCTATCTATACTAATAAAAGGGTAACATGCTAATTAGATTGGGAGACCTTCCAGACATCCTTCCTGACAAAGCCATGGTGGCAGGGCAGAGGCAGAGGTGGTTAGGGGCAATCAGACCAAGAGGGGAGGGCAGTTGGGATAATCAGGCCAGCGGAGGGGGGGAGAGTTGGGGTTGAGCAGGCCAGTGTGGGGGCAGTTAGGGGCAGGACAGCAAGAGGGGCAGTTGGAAGTGAGCAGGCCGGCAGGTAGAGTGGTTAGGAGTGAATCAGGCAGGCAGGCAGGCAGGTGAACAGTTAGGAGCCAGCAGTCCTAGACAGTGACAGGGATGTTTAACCCCATAGGGGTTGGGCCTAAACTGGCAGTCAGACATCCTCCAAGGTGTCCCAAGAATGGAGAAGGTGCAGGCAGGGCTGAGAGACACACATCCCCATGCACAAATTTGTTGCACCAGGCCACTAGTATACAATAAAATATGACTGAGCTATGTAAAAAAAATCAATAAATCTCCCCATCTGCTACAACATAGATAGACCTATTGTGCTGAGTGAAATAAGTCAGACAGAGAAAGACAAATGCCATATGCGTTCACTTATATGTGAAATCTAAAAAAAACAAATGAACAGGCAAATCACAAATAGGCTGATAAGGTACAGAGAATATTTTGATGGCTGCCAGATGGGAGGATGTTGAGGGGATGGGTGTAATGGTTGATGGGTTAAAAAACACAAACTGGCAGTTACAGAGTAGTCATGGGGATGTTAAGTAAGTACAGCACAGGGAATATAGTCAATAATATTGTACCCCTAGCCAGTTTAGCTTAGTGAATAGAGCACTGGCCTATGGACTTAAAGGGTCGCAGGTTCAATTCCGGTTAAGGGCACAGACCTCGTTTGCAGGGTCTTCCTCAGTAGAGGCCCTGGATCTCTCTTACATCAATATTTCTCTCTGTCTTTCCCTCTCTCTTTCACTCTCTCTAAAAATAAATGGAAAAATGTTCTCAGGTGAGGATTAAAAATAATAATATTGTAAAAACTATGTATGGTGTCAGATGGAGACTAGATTTATTGGGGTGATCATTTCATAACTTATATTCATCTCTAATCACTGGGTTGTGTATCTGAAGGTAATATGATATTGTACATCAACTATAATGGAAAAATTAATAATATTTATTAAAAAAGAACTGCACATAATTATAAGAACCTTTTATGTAATTTTTATATTTTTTCAAGTTCTTATGTAAAAGCTATTACTTAGACTTGATTTGATATTTTTGGACACTCATCAAATTTTATCATTTTATTATCATTTTATTATTTGAAAACCAGTCCTCTTCAAGAAATAGATGACTAATATTAACATCATCATTATCAGGAAATAGCTCAGCATCTGTGTGATATTTTTTAAATGTATTAAAATTCATTTTGCAGATTTGGTTTTTTAGCACATCTCAGCTAGTTACTGTGTTGTGGACAAAAAGATTCTGGAATTACGGAGTTAGCTACACAATTCTAGAGAAGTGGTGAGTGGGAAGACCTGGCTAGCTAGACTTATGGATCTAATTCACCTTCTATTCATTCAGTCAAGCATTTCATCTAGTGTTTCTCTAAATTAACTATGTTTCTGGTATAAGAGAGCAACTTCATCAATGTTACTTCCTAGATTTTTTTTTCCTTTTATGTAAATAACTTCCTTCATTGAACTCCAGTTTTTGTTGCAGATAGATTAATGTTTAACTACGTGGTACTATCTCAACTTTTCTTAGTCAAGGTTATTTGTCAGAACCAAAAGAGAATGAAAATTATTTGAGTAATTATTTTCTCAATAATATATAAATACTATCATTCCATTTGTATAAAAGTGATTTCACTGTATATAAAGAATCGCAAAGTGTACTCTAGGACCCTGACCCTTTCAGAAGTCTGAAAGGTCAAAATTATTTTCTTAACAATTATAAGACATAATTTGCTTTCTTGGTTCCCACTTTTTACCAAGCATATTTTGGAGTTTTCTAGAGACTACATGGTATCTATATACATAAAAAGGCAGTGGCCGTGACAACCGAAACAACCCATCACCATGTGGTGCTAGCATAGATGCATAGACACAGGTAAAGTCTATGAGTGAACTAAGAATGAACAAGACAAATGCTTGCCTTCATGGTGCTCACACTGTAAGGTTAGGTCAGGGATGAGAATTCAAAATTGCCATCAGCACAGACCTGAGATATACCTGATAGTGAACTGGGGGCGTGACTAAAGGGCTGGTGCCAATGTGAAGGCGGGACTGTTCTGGATTTCCCAGAGGAGCCAATGGCTGTCTAGGAGGCAGAGCTTTTGATACTGACTGGCATAGAAGTAGACCAATCAGAACCAAATCTGGGTGAACTGCAAGGAGCCAATGGCTGTCTAGGAGGGAAGCTTTTGATGCTGAGTGGCATAGAAACCAACCAATCAGAACCTAATCTGGGTGAACTGTGAAGGCAGAACCTAAGGTGGGCACTGAGGAGGAGTTTTAAGGGCAACAGCTGTTTGATATAAGGTATAAGAAAGAAGTTCAATTTTTTAATAACCAGTTTGGCAGTATAGTGCATATGACTGGCTATCAGTCCAGATATAGGGGTTATGTATTTTTTGTCTGCCAAAACCATCTCCTCCTGCTGAAAAAGGCTCCTCCCCCCTCATTTAAGCAATTCTAACCTATATAATCTATACTAACAAAGGGGTAATATGCTAATTAGACTGGGTTGACTGGCCATCTTCTGTCTAACTTCCTTCTGAACAAAGCCATGGTGGTGGGAGCCAAAGCAGAGGCAGTTAGGGGCAATCAGGCTGGCAAGGGAGAGAAGTTGGGGCAAGATCAGGCCAGCAGAGAGAGCAGTTAGGGGTGATCAGGCTAGCAGGGGAGGGAAGTTGGGGGCATTAGGCAGGTAGGCAGGTGAGTGATTAGGAACCAGCAGTCCCAGACTGTGAGAGGGATGTCCCCCAAGGGGTCCCAGATTGGAGAAGGTCCAGGCTGGGCTGAGGGACTCCCCCCATGCACAAATTTCATGCACTGGGCCTCTAGTGTATCAGACTAGACTGAAAGCAGAAGCAGATATGAGAATCTAGTTATCTTCCATTAAACACAACATTAAATATATTTGCAAAGATGTAAAACAGTACTATTCCTGCCATTTTGTTATTTTGGAAAAATAATAGTTTTCATTAAAATATATTATCTATGCTAACATATAATGGGTTTATTTTGTTTGTAATTAATAAATAATTCAGTCCATACTTTGCACAGTTCCAATATGCACTAATTTCAGTTACCGCAATTAAATAATATCAGTCTCATAGCAACATGGTTCCTATTAGAATACTATTATATGTTAACTATGAGTAATGGCATAAAATAAAATTTGCTGATAGCTCTCTGGTTCGTGGATCACTATGTAAATAACAAATATAGGTCTTGATGAGTGATCAGTCACATCACTTTTTTCAAAGTGTGTCTAGGACTGGTCATTTTGCACCTGTTATTAGTTCATGCACAGAAATCAAAGTCTATAGCTGTGTGGCCTTCTTGTCTCCTGATAAACCCACATGTTGTTTTATGAAAATGAATTATTGATAAATGATGGGCCAACCAAGATGAAAACATGGCAGAAAAATGGAAAGTGATAATGCCAGAAGTGAAATTTGAATCAGACACAAATGGAGTTATGGAAGAAATAGTTGATCATGGGAATGTTGACACTGCTTCTTCTGTTCAAGATAATTTAGATACGCAGCCAGAGAAACTTATTGAAGGCAAACATTAATGAGTAAAGTGGTTGTGATGAAAGAATGAAGATGTCCCAAAGGAAGAGACATCAACAAGTCACTTCATATTTGAGAGATTTTCACAACTTTGAAAGTGCTAAGGACTAAATGTTGGAAACTAATTTAAACCTAGAAGGGAATATGACTATTTGCCACAGCATAAAAAATATGCTCATTCCATATTTAAGTTATACAATGAGAAGAAGGAAAGCACTATTCAAACTACTCTTTATTTTTTATTTTTTTAATAGAGGCCCAGTACACAAATTTGTGCATAGATTGGGTTCCTCAACCTGGCCTGCAATTGGGGCTAGCCAGCCAGGGGGAGGGACCAAGGGAGGTTGGCCAGCAGTGGGAGGTTGGCTGTGGTAGCGCTCCTGTGTTGAGCATCTGTCCCTGGTGGTTATTATGTGTCATAGCTACTGGCCAATCGTCCAATCCTCCAGTCGTAATAGTCACCTAGGCTTTTATATACAGACTAGAGGCCCAGTGCATGAAATTAATGCATGGCGTGGGGGGAGTCCTCAGCCTGGCTGGCACCCTCTCCAATCCAGGACCCCTCAGGAGATGTCCGATTGCTGGTTCAGGCTTAATCCTGCAGGAACCAGGCTTAAACCGGAAGTCGCAATCCAGGACTGCTGGCTCCTAACCACTTGCCTGCCTGCCTGCCTGCCTGACCACCCTCTAACTGCCCTCCCCTGTTGGCCTGATACCCCCAACTGCTCCCCTCTGCCAGCCTGACTACCCCTAACTGCCTCTGCCTTGGCCCATGCCACTGTGGCTTTGTCTGGAAGGATGTCCAGAAGATTTCTGGTCTAATTAGCATATTATTCTTTTAATAGTATATATAGACAAATTAGTTTCAGGGTTACAGCATAGTGTTCAAACTGCTCTTGATAAAGGAGAAAGTTTCTCAATATTACTAATGTTTCAAATTACAGTGTACTAAATAAGTGTTTTACATTTTTTCATTTCCCTATTCATCATAGCTGGAATAGGCTAAATATATTACTATGATGATCAATATCAGTTTTAGAGGTTGGCCACAAATTTAACACTAAAATTTCTAGTGTAAAATGAGAAAAAGGGAAGTTGTCATTTATACATTCATTTGGGCTCAGTGGATATAAAGCAATTGCCTAGAGAGACAATTATTGGCACTAAAATAAGACAGATGTTTCTCATAGAAATTTTCACAAAAGAAGATACTTTCTGACATAATGAACAATTTTCTTGACAACAACTTCAAGAAAATTCTGTGATTGCTTCTTCTGATGTCCCTCAATGTAGGCGGATGTAATCTTACCAATGCACACCTGGGCAAAAGCAACAGGGACAGGAGAGTATGAATCAATGCAGTCTACATATCCAGCTGCTCTCCAATGATTTTACTGACCCAAACATATATTGTATAAGCCTATAAGACCTCCGTTTTATAATAGTGGATAAGCTTCACATATTCTTCCTTGAATATCTTCTCTCTCAACTGAGCTTCTGAAGTTAAGACAATACCTTCTAGAAAATGTGTAGGGAACACCCATTCTCTGCTGTCATTTCAGTATGAACCCAGTTTTAGCTAGGGGAAGCGATAATAACCTTCTGTGAATATTGTAAAGCCTACCTAAAACCAGTACCTGAAAAGTACTTATTATTCAGCAACCAGAATGTTAAGAAGTTCAGAGTGCTCAAGCTTGCTCACTTAACTTGGGCCTCTGGGTGCTTTTTGTCTTTTTTTTTTTTTTTTTTTTGTAACACATGATAAATTTATTTATCTTCTTTCCTAGTTCACAACCAATCATAATGAGTAAGTCAGGATGGAAACACAGGATGGAGCAAGCAGAAAGAAAAGAGCTGTTATATGCAGGCAGAGTTGTAAGAAATAACAGCTAACTTGGTAAGAAGAGACAACAGGTGCAAAAGCAGATAAATTCCAAACAACCTCTTGGGGTCATGTAGCAAAAAGCTCTATGTCTCTTGAGAATCTCCAAGAGCAACCACTGCACAGAACACATTCATAGAAACAGACCAAGAGTAAGGGTATCAGCAAAGGTTATATTGTGCTCCACAGTCGTTTTAAAGAGGGTAGAAAAATGGGTAATTTTTTTTCTAAAAGCAATTCATCTAAAATGCTTAAAATATTATCATTTACTGTGGTTTAAATCTGAACACTTAAATCAGAAGCTGCAGTTATATAAAAGACTGCACTACACAATAAATACTGAGTAAAGCACTATAGTTGAAGTGAAAATTTTAAGCTTAACTCAAACCTTAGTTACACGGAAAATATGAACTACACTCTCTGACTACACTGGAAATATCAGGTATTTCTGTTATTGGAAATAACATTCAAGTAATGAAATAATATCCTGACCAATAGAAAACTAAGAACAACTATGTAACTGCCATTGAAAGTGCTTTATTTTAAAAACCATCATCTGTCTCCACTCTGCTGAGCTCATCACACGGTCTCCTTAAGTCACTCACTGGTCCTCTAGCCACAAGACCGAAAAATTATCACTTGTGAGGGGAGTTTCTCTTTAAATATTAACTTAAGAGTTTAACAAATTTTATTTTTAAAACTGGCATGTTTTAAATATATATTTAAATATATACATTTTAATATTGTCCTCATAAAACAATATTAAGTCACAGAAAGAGAATTTAGATTTTAGTTCTCTCTGTCAAAAGAACTAAAATCAGCTGAAACCGGTGTGGCTCAGTGGATAGAGCCTTAGCTTGTGGACTGAAAGGTCCCAGGTTTGATTCTGGTCAAGGGCACGTACCTTTATTGTGGGCACATCCCCAGTAGGAGGTGTACAGGAGGCAGCTGATCCATCTTCCTCCCTCATAGATGTTTCTAACTCTTTACCCCTCTCCCTTCTTCTCTGTAAAAATATGTTTTTTCAAAAAGAACTAAAATCAAAGGAATATATGGGATTTTTAATAACCTACAAAGTTTGAAAATAACAAGAAAAAATGAATAATACCTGATTTTCTATGGATGAAGAATGAAGGTTTTAGAAAATGCCTGAAGGACTTTAAAATTTAATTTTTCAAAGTTCTAAATGAAGTGAATATGCAGGGAAAATAATACTAGTTGACATATAGAAACAAAGTCAATCTAAGAATATTTTAGAATTGAGAGTAGGATATTTAGATGCCTCAAATGACCTATCTTCTCTCCATCACAATCTGTGAAAAAATATAAAACTGTACTTATTTGTTGAGATAAATATCACCCAAATATTTTTAGTCTACAATATATAAATTTTCACTGAAAATACCTCATGAAATAATTACATATACAATCACAATGAACCAAAATTCAGCTCAATTCCATCCAATCCCATGATCCTACCGAATCAAACAACCCAATTCTAAAGTTCAAAGTATAGCAATATTGTGGGTTTTTCCCCTTTCCTATAGTGGTCGGCAAACTCATTAGTCAATAGAGCCAAATATCAACAGTACAACAATTGAAATTTCTTTTGAGAGCCAAAGTTTTTAAATTTAAAGTTATTCTAACGCCATTTCTTCAAAATGGACTCGCCCAGGCCATGGTATTTTGTGGAAGAGCCACACTCAAGGGGCCAAAAAGCCACATGTGGCTTGTGACCACTGCTATATTCCAGCAACAAACAAATGGAATTTGAAATGAAAAACACATGCCATTTACATTAGTCTCTCCCAAAATGAAATACTCCAAATATAGCTCACTTGATGGGGGTGCTGTGGTGGCCTGGCCTCTGGACAGCAGGACCCACAGCCCTCATGCCAGCCCCCAGATTGTGTGTGGCCCCATCTCTGTCCTGTCCTCATGCTTCTACCACCAAACCCTGCCCAGTTCCTGTTGGTGCCTTGGAGGCCCCCCTGCCCATGGCGCCCCCAGCAGGTCCTGCAGGTGGGGAAGTGGGGAGGAGGGCAGGCTGCAGGCACTGTTCAAGTAGTTCTAAAAAAGTGACTTTCACTGGCCACAGAAATCAAACAAGGGGGAAAAAAACAATAAAAACCATCAAAATTGCAAAGGAAGAAGTAAAATTTGCATATGACATGATACTATACAGAAAGAACCCTAAAGATTCTACTAAAATACGATTACAACTGTCAACCAATGGTTATTGGCACCAAGTCAATGCCAACAGGAATCTCCAACTTGGGGTGGGGTGAAGAAGGAAACTTTATTCAGTGCAAACAGCTCAGTTCAAACACAACAGGACTATGAGAACAGCATGGCGATGGAGCAGCTCAGTGCGGAGGACCTGGGGCAGGAAGCCCTGGAGGGAGGCCTCTTTCCAGCTAGAGAGTTTCGCTCTAGTCTGGTCTGCTCCAGGGAGTCAGTGTGTCAGCTCCAGACGAAGAGGGGAAACACAGTCTTAGCTCTTGATAGAAAGGGAGAATGAGCTCTAGTGATATTGTTCTTCTGTGAGATGTTTTTAAACCTAAAGAACTGTATGATTATATAATAACATTTTAAACCTAAATAGAGAGTATGGTTAAACTATTTAAGGAGTAAGGAAAAACATTACTGATACACAAACATGGTAGTGTGGGTCCAGGGGGGTGTTTTACTTGGTTTGGTTTTGTAAACTGTTCAATTTTTCCAGAACATCATTAGAGAATTACAAAATGAAATGTTTTTGTTTGTAGACAAAAAGGCACATGCCTGATCTACCTACCATTAAGCATATGCCTACCATTACCTTGCTCATATTTAGAGAAATTAAAAAACAAATATGAACACACTTTGCTTGAAGGTTATTTATTTAATTCTAGGGCTGTCATTGAAAGTTAGCAATGATCTAGTCCAAGGTCATTTTACATACAAGGAAACTGGAAAATGGGAAGGTAGCATGGCTTGGTAAAAGTCATACAATTATTTAAAAATGAGTAAACTTAGAACTCAATTATATTTCCAACTTCCCAATATAAATATCAAACCACCTCTGATATGTAAAAGTTAAGACATAGACTCATTACTAGAGATGGATGAGATACTCAATTTGGCAACTCTGAAAGGCAGAGAAAAGCAAAAGAAACACATCAATATAGATTTGTTCATTTTGCTGAAATTTAAGTGGGGCCATTTAAAAAAGCCAAATGACCTACAGTGACTTTTTTTCTAAAAAGTAAAAGCCTTTTAGACAAAGCCTATCAAAGAGATCTCCTTACTAGACATGGATGATAATTTATATCACCAGCGACTATTTGGACATAAAGAACAGCCTTAATAATATTATCCACATAAATAAATAGAAAGGTTGAAATCTAAGACAGAAATTGAAATTTATTTTAGCTGCAATACTAAGATTATGTGTAAATTGCAACTAAAGTAGCAACTATATTTATTTCATAGTAGAAAAGAAGAATTAGGCAAATAAAAAAATTCAGCTAACTCAGAAAGTTATCCACACAAATCAGTGAGAAATGACTGAAATTTCTTAAACTTAAAATGTAATTTAAATGAGGTTGAGATACAAGTCCCAGTCTTCTCCTAAACTGCTTCTGAAAGAGGGGACAAATGAGCATTAAATGACCTAAAACGAGACAAAAAATGGAGAAGCAAAAGGAATAGTACCAACCACTGAATTTATTAATTCAATAAATATTTGCTGAGAGTCATATGCTATATATAGTAGAAAGAATTTAAAAAAAGAGTCAGCAAAAAGCAGACAAGGTTGCTGTCCTGTGAAGGTTAACTCTGACGAAGCTTTTATGAAATATGTTAGCCCAAGAAGCACTGCATATGTTGGAACTTGCTTGAGACCATCCTCTTTTTAAAAAACTAATCATTTTTAATAGCTATAAAATAAAGGTAAGAAAATTGTCCTATCTACCTAACTTAAAAAATATTTTCCTAAGTTTAAAAACTTTAATACAGCCTATCTTTCTCAAAAGTTCGCATCCTAGACTGCACAAATGGTAAACTTAAAAAATTAAAAATTATATTTCATATAATTTCACTTTTTGCAACCCCAGTGCCATACCAGTCAGTGAGGAAGGCAAAGTGAACATCTGTAATAGTCCAAGTTAAGAACAAAAAGTCGCTCAAAATCATTAGGTATACATCCTAGTATAAATATCTATATTTGGCTTAAGATGCGAAACACATTTTTTTACACAAAGAAAACAATATAGATATAAACTGCAAAGGATGAAAAGGTTTCATCATCTTTGATTCTTAGAGGGTTATCAATGGCTGATGATGAGGGGTTTCACTGAACAAAGCACAGTAAATTTAAAACAACTAAGTTCCTAAGAAATGGATGCCTAGGGCTTCCATTTTTTTTACTACTCATAAATAAGAAAATATATCAGCATATTAAAAACAAGTTATTATAGGCAGTAACTATTTCTTTTACGGATAGTAATTCCTTTTGTAAATAGTAATTACTCCTTTTGTGTCTCTATATTTTGTAGGGTAAAGGAATACTGCACTCATAATTAGAAAACATGTGAGGAAAGGCAGAACTTGGACTAAACCATTGAAACGTAGCCCAGGTGTCCCCAAGTCCCACTCTTGCTAACAACTGCAGACACAGCACCAGCTCTGCAATTCAAAGTGGAGAGGACGCGCGCACACACACTCACACACACACACTCACACACACACACGCGCACACGCGCACACACACGCTGGCATGCAGTAGGCACTCAAGATCTGCGGCGTGAAATGACTTTATATAAACAAGCCAAAACAAACACAGAATGCACACTGATTGCGTTCACAACACAGCAAACCATCACCGCAGGAACGACGACTTCACCGAAAGCTGGCTGACAGCTAAGCACGCACCACATCACAGAGCTCTTCTCCCCCGCCCGCCGCCCGCCCTCCTCCGTTACTCGGGACTGGAGACAGCACCTTCAAAACAAATCCATCCCAGCCCCGCCCCAAACCGAACCCTCGGCCGCGGGCAGCCCTGGAACGGACGGAAAGTCCGGGGGGCCTCGGCAGTGCCCGGACCCCCGCCCGTCCGGGGGCGCGCGGGCCCGCGGGCACACCCGGAGCGCAGAGGTCGGGGCGCAGGGCTACCGCGGGCTGTCTCGCGACCCCCAGCCCCGGGCCCCGCAGCCCCCTCCTGTCACCGGGAGCCAGCGGCCGCCGCCGTACCTGCACACGGTGATCAGGTTCCTCCTCTCCACCGCGGCATTGCGGGCACTCAGGCTCTTCTTGCCGCCGCCGCCCCCGCCACGGCTCCCGCTCAGGACCCCCAGGCTCCGGGAAGCCATGGCGGCGAGCTGACCCCGCGACCCTTTTGTCTCGTGCCGCCCCGCGCGCCCCGCCCCCACTCCTCCCTGGCTCTCCCTCTGGATGCGACCGAGGGGTTGCGGGGATGCGGAGAGGATGGAGAAGACGGCGGCTGGACTGACGACTCGAGCTCCGCACCAGAGCCGCACACACACTCACGGGCACACACACTCACGCGCGCACACACTCACTCACGCGCACACACGCGCGCACCATCCCCTCGCCCTCGCGCGCGCCGCCGACAGCCGGGCGACGCGTGCGGGTCGGCGTCGGGCCTTCCGCTTCTTCCCGCGGGACCTCGGCTGCTGGCGCGCGCACGTGCCCGCCGATCCCACGCGCCCAGCCGCCAGCACTCAGCCGCCGCTAACTCCCGAGCCCCAGCCACCCGTGGACACCGCGGGCCTCCCGCGCCCAGCCCCGCCCTCCCTGCACCTTTCCGCCAACGCCACCCCTGCAGCCAATCGCGGGGCTCCGGGGGCGGGGCCTGCCGCGCGGACCTTAAAAGCGGCGCGCCCCAGCTCCGCCCCGGCGCGTGGGCAGCTGTCAAGACGCGGGGCTCGCGCTCGCAGCCGGCTTCGCTGCTGACAAGTCGGCAACGCAGGGGAGCCGCGCGGCTGCTGGCGCGGGGATTGTGGGATGCGGGGCCGCGGAGAGACCCGAGCCGAGGACGGACGCTTGTGTGGTGCCTCGCTTTAACTGCTAGGATCTCTAGCTTTAAATGGCTGGTGGTTGTCCTGGAAACCGACTGACTCCCAAATTCTGTGGCATCTGCTACTCGGGTGCCAAGAATGCAGCAGCGCTGGCTCTTGCACCCGACCTCAGGGCCTGACTCCCAGAAAGGAAATGGGGTTTGTCCAAATTCTCTCCGCTAGACTGATACACAGCTACCGTTAGCCCGAAGGAGGGAAATGACTCCTATCATACATCCGTCCTGGGGTGTCTGGTGGTGGGATTTCTGGACCCTCCAGGTCACCCCAGCACTGCCTGCAGCCAAGACTGCGCACGTAAAAACCAGCGCGGTGGTCAGTCTTCTCCCTGTACCTTTCTGTCCTGGGCAGGGACCCCGGAATTGGGTGAGAGCGGTGAGCCTATTGGCAGTTTGGTCTTCCCCAGGGTGCTCCCTGAGAGAGGCAGGGAATGCTACCTCGTCACAGGGATTCAGAATCTAGCGCTAACTTTTCCAGAGCTTTTCCAGTCTTACTAGAGGGGAGGTCCTAGCTTCCGGCCCTTCGTTCTCTGGCACCCACCTAAGTTGATGGGTCTCTCCCTTTGCATATCCTTGTGGGACCTACCTAGCAGGGCGCTGTGCAAAGAACAGATTCTCAATAAACATTTTCTTAAACGTAACTTGAAGACACCTTTGGCATTATTTTACTGAAATTTTGTTTTGGGTGGCCTCAAAATCCATATAACTTTCGCCTCTGGTTTTGCAGTTTCAATGTTGTAGGATACATAGTTTAGTGTGGGTATCTCCACACTTTACGTATATTATATGTATATTATGCACAGTCATACAGGAGATACTCAATGTTGAGTACATTCAAAATACAAAATTTTGTGTAATGACACTGTAGACTACTAAGTTCCGAGGTTGTAACAATTTTGTAATCTCTATTTTAAGTCATCGAGGCAAAGACTGAACCCTTTCAGCTACTAAATATAATCGCAATAATATAAAACTTTGTGTGCAAGAAAAAAATATATTTGCCTTAGCTAATACTATAATAAATAAATTTGATTTTATATTAAAATTGTAAGAAAATAAGTTAGACTTTGCATTTTGTATTTTACCAATAAAAGCAGGAGCGTATTCTAGGTCAGTTCCCAAACATTTCTCATCTGCTCTATAGAGACTTAGAGACTCATAACGGGGATCGCCCTCCCAGGAACTCACATTTAACTTGTCTCTTCTTGCTCCCCCAAAAGTCTGAATTCAGAAGTAGTCACCAGGAAGCAGATGCACCGTCTATGCAGACGGTCTCAGCAAAATATTTACACTGGCAATGATAAATACTGCCTAAATTGAAATTGTTTAAACACACACTAAAACTACACAGGGAGAATAGTGGAAAGCCATCGATTATTGAGAAAACTCCTAGACACCCGTCTGGTTTGTCCTCGGGGAGGGAATGATCACACCTGAAGCACCAAGAAGACAAAACCAAATTAAATAATCATGTCAAACAGAGAAAAGTGAGGTGTAATTATTCTCAAAATTAGCTTTCCAGACTCAAGTACATATTCATGTTATTGGTACTATGACTAAAATCTTGATAAAGCAATATCTTAGATGATCAGGTAATAATGTTATTTTTCAAATTTCCTTTTAGAGGGATTCAGTTGACACTGGTACTTGCTGAACAAGATTTTGCTTTAAAACAAGCCATTTTTTGTATGTACAGTATGTCATTAAACTACCACATGGGGGCCTTATTTGATAAAGTGAATTTTTAAATTTTCCTGGGCAGTATGTCCTGGATCACATTCTTTCTCTACATTACTATTCTGAAGATAATTAATCACTATATCCAGTACAAAGTATAATACTACTGTAGAACCACATGATTTTTCACACTGCTTTCTGAACTTCTTTTGGCAAGTTACAATTCTTTTTTTTATTTATCTGAGCATGTGCGCAAAGCCTATTCAGAGATGTAAAAAGACTCACAGTAAAAATAATGAAAACTGTAAATGCCTAATTTAACCTATAAAAATCCTGTAGAACTGAATGGGCAAAGCATATTCATTCACTATCTTCCCAATCTCCTCTTTCTCCTCATCAGAAAAGACAAACTTTACATATAAAATGTCCTCAAATCTAAAATGCTATTAAGCCAGAGATATTATCAAACCATCGTTTATTTTAATCTCAAAGAAGTAGACTTTCTAAGTACACCCAAACCCAGCAGCCATTCAGAAAAGATCGATAAAACTGAAGACACAGACTTTTTAAAAAACCCACAAAGCAAGTTTCTCCATAAACAAAAGCCAAAGTAAAATGACAGCCCGAGAAAACATACTTGAAACCCATATCATGGACAAAAAGCTAATTGCCTTTATGTACACAGATCACTAAGTACTATTTCAATAGAACAATGAAGGTGGAAGCCAAATAGGAGCCAGTAAAAGCATCAGTGGGAAGTAAAAATAATATAACTCTTAAAAAGTTGTGAACAGAGTGGAGGGAGGGCAGGGATGGGAGTGTCACTGGGGAATGTTGAGTAGAGGGATGTTAGTATTTTATCTCTATTGTATTATTTTTCATGGAAGTGACTTGAATACACTGTAAAACTGGTGGAATGAAACCACTGAGAGGGAAAGGTTAGAAAAGCGAGAGAGTGAGGGGAAATGATCAGAAGTAAGAATGCAGAAAAACAATGGATTCAAAGCACAGATGGATGGATTGAGCTTTGGTTGAAGGTACCAATTCTCACTTGCAATTAGAATAGTGGGAGTATGGGTGCAGATGTAGCTTTGATTTTTTTATTATTATTATTATTAGAATGTTGGGAGGTTCCCATCAGATAGCTTCTGCTTTATCTAGAAAATAAAAGACAATATCACCAGCTGAAAGTTTTAGTCCCTCTTATAATGAGTAGTAGAATAAGTTGACTAATGAAATTTAGAACTCCTGGTCAATATTTGAGGACTCATCTAATGAATTTATGAGGCACAGCCACTCGATTGTGTGACTTTCTTTGACACAGGCTGCCATAAAAATAATAATAGTAATCAGAGTCTGGGTGGCTTAAACTACAGAGATTTATTTTTATTTTGTTTTATTTCTAATGGCTTGGAAGTCCAAGATCAAGGTACCAGATGATTTGGTTCCTGGTGAAGACTTTCTTTCTGGCTTCTACAGGGCCACCTTTTTCCTATGTGCTCCCATGACGTCTTTGTGTGTGAAGGGAGGGGAGCGGGGGGAGAGAGAGAGAGAGAGAGAGAGAGAGAGAGAGAGAGAGAACAAACTTTCTGGCGTCTCTTAAAAGATCACTACTCCCATTATTAGGGACTATTCTCAGCATATCATCTAACCCTAATCACCTCCCAAAGAGTCCATACCCAAATAACTTTACATTGAGGGTTGAAACCTCAATTTTTAAATTTGGGAAGACACAGCATTTGGCCCAGAACAGTTAGATTGCTGGCATGGAGGTAATCAGGAAGATGTTGATTTCATGCAGGACTGAAACGTTATAGAGGGTAAAAAGAAAAGTCATAAATACAAGGAAGTTTGAAATATTAACAAGAGTGTGATGTGAATGCAATTTAAGTTGGATATAAAGAAAAAGAAGAGAGAAGTGATAGGTTGATGTGGAGAAGGGAGGATTAAATGACTGGTTGATCTGTTGAGTACCAAAAACAATCATAATGGATATAGTAAACAAACAAGCTGGAAGATTAGATTAGAGATTGTGGTCAGATAATCGCATATGTGAATGGGTAATTTTGGAATTAGAGCAGTTATGGGTGATGGCAAAAATCCAAGGTTTGTAATCGTGGTAATGCGTGGCAGTGAAGGGGAATGTCTGGTGATGTGAGGAAGTGAGAAAAAAAATTCAGAAGTCAAAGTGTTGAATGGACATTTATGTCGTGATGAAGTCACCCAGAATTATGGCAGGATTTGGAATCCACAACAGCTGCTGCGTTATCTTCAATAATTTGGGGGGGGGGGGGTAAGTGGAAGATTAGTAAATGACAATTTTGTCAAATAATCTAAACCTCAAGGACTGAGAGCAAATTTTGTTGGTTTGCTTGCTTTTTACAAGAGGGTGGAGAAATAATGGTTTAGAAGTGACAATAGAAACCAGGGAGAACATTACTTCTCTGGCCCTGAGGTATGAAAGAGATGAAAATATTTAAAAACAAAACAAAAACATCCGTTTGAAAGTACAAAGGAAGTGGAGCCATCAGGGGAGATCCAGTTTTCCAGTGAGGAAAGAGGGTGGAGGGACCACTCAGAAGAAGTGAGACCATAGATAGTATTGGTCACAGAGCAAAAGTCCCAGAGGGCATCATAGAAGGAGGTGACAGAGAGGGTCAAGGTCAAGGAAGTACAAAACATGTTGATTCAAGAGGGTATGACTGGTGAGGTGGCATTACAGGCAGGTCTCACCAGCTGTTCTTTGTAAAAGGGCTTATTTTTTGGGTAAAGACTCATCAGAAGTAGGTGGATTTGGTCTTACAGTTCTTTAAGGAGAGCAATATGAGCCCTCATCTCAGAGGGCTTTTTCTTTTCTTTCCTTTTTTTTTTTTTTTTTTTTTTTTAACTTGGAGAGGGGTGTTAACAAACCAAAAGTTACAGACTGCAGACACTGCATGGCATAATATCACCAATTAATTTTCAGAGCCATTTTCTGAAGTAGGGTCTGTTATATTCTGCCATTTACAAACATGGAAACAAAGACTTAGTTTTAGTAACTTGCAGAAAGTCACACAGTTAGTGGCAGAACCAAGATTAAAATCTTGATGTGTTGAACCATGTCCAGCACGGCCAGTGGTGGACCTGAGGGGGCGTGGTAAAGGATTAAAGAAAACCGACGAGAGAATATAGCTGGGGCTAGGTGGGTCACTGTGCCTGGATGAGGAAACAGTCACAACCTGTAAGCCAAAGTTTATTTTGCTAGTACAGTCAGATCACACAATGCAAAGCAAGGGCAAGATGTTTATAATGTTCTCGAGAGTCTCAAATCTGCTTCCTTCATGTTGTTGCCATTCTCTGAACTCTATCAAGCCTTGTTTTGGCAGCACTTGCTGCACCCCCTTCCTCTTCCCCCCACCTCCCGTAGCCTATATATTCTTTAGCTACCTAGGACTACAGGGTTGGACTATAAGGTCAAGCTTAAAATCATAGCCTTTTGGCTATAATTTTACTGGGAGGGCTTTGCCCTCCAAGCTGGGACTTGTATGTGGCTTTGCCACAGTCAGTCCAAGGCTTGATCAATCCCATACAAATGCTGTAGCTGCTCTCCACAATCGATTAGATGCAAAATGGATACATTATTTTTTTAATATATGTTTTATTGATTTCAGAGAGGAAGGGAGAGGGAGAGAGAGATAGGAACATCAGTGATTAGAGAGAGTCATCATTTGGCTGCTTCCTGCATGCCCCACACTGGAATTGAGTCCACAACCCAGGCATGTCCCCTGGCTAGGAATTGAACCATGACCCCCTGACTCATAGATCAATGCTCAACCACTGAGCCAAGCTGGCTGGGCAAAATGAATACATTCTTTTTCTTAACATGTTGTACTGCTTTACTGAGAAAGTAACTACAGGTGAGTCTTAAACACAATACCACTGCTTTATATACATCGTGCTTAAGAATCAATTACCAATTTCATCACTTGTGGAATGTAAGAGTTTCTAAGAGAGTTGAAAGGCTTTTATAATGCTTTTCAAAAATTAAATTTATTGGGGTGACATTGGTTAATAGGATCATATACGTTTAAATGTACATTTCTATAATACAAGATCTATATATTGCACTATGTGCCCATCACCCAAAGTCAAATCTTCTTCTGCTATCATATATTTGGTCTCCTTTAGCCCTACCTTATTCCCTTCCCTCTTATAACCACCACACGGCTGTCTGTGTCCAGAAGTTTCAGTTTTATATCCCACAAATGAGTGAAATCATATGGTTCTTAGCTTTTTCTAATTTACTTATTTCACTTAGTGTAGTATTCTCAAGGTTCATCCATGTTGTCACAAATGGCAGTGATTCATCTTTCCTTATGGCTGAGTCGTATTCCATTGGGTATATGCAGTACATCTCCTTTATCTAATCCTCTGCTGAAGGACACTTTGATTGCCTCCACCTCTTGGCCACCATAAATAATGCTGCAATGAACATAGGGGTGCATATATCTTTGCAAATACATGTTTTCAAGTTTTTCAGGCAGATACCCAGGTGTGGGATTACTGGGTAATATGGTAATTCTATTTTTTGAGGAACTGCCAGACTGTTTTCCACAGTGGCTGTGCCAATCTACATTCCCACCAGCAAAAGAAACTGACAACAGAACAGGCAGCTGACCAATGGGAGATTATATTTGCAAATAATAGCTCCAACAAAGGTTTACTATCCAAAATATATAAAGAACTCTTAAAACTCAACATCAAACAAATAATCCAATTAAAAAGTGGGCAGGGGACCTGAAAAGATACCTTTCCCAAGAAGACATACAAATGGCCAACAGATATATTTAAAAAATGTTCAACCTTACTAGCAATTAGAAAAGTGAAAATCAAAAATACAATGAGATACCACCATACACCTGTTAGAATGGCCATTATCAACAAAACAAGCAATAACAAATGCTGGAGAGGTTGTGGGGGAAAGGGAATGCCGTAATGCTTTATAGGAAAAATGTGAAATGAGCCCTAACCTGTGTGGCTCAGTAGCCAGAGAATCAGTCTGTGGACTGAAGGGTCCTGGGTTCAATTCCAGTCAAGGGCGCATGCCCAGGGTTTCAGGCTTGATCCCCAATAGGAGGCGCATAGGAGGCAGCCAATCAATGATTCTTATCATTGATGTTTCAATCTCTCCCTCTCCCTTCCTCTCTGAAATCAATAAAAATATATTTTTTAAAAATGTGGAATGAATTTCACCTTTGGAGCTAGCAAGACAATCATCAGATCAACTTAGAGAGGGTAGCAGTGCTTACATTTTTTTCCTCCCTCTTACTCTTCTCTTTAGATTAAGACCTTAGCCTCGTATTGTACCAGATTTAATTATTTTACATCAAAGGTCTTGTCAGTACTCTCCAGCACATCAGTTTCATTTTCTACCCACTTCCCTCCTCTTCTTTGTTTCTGCTACATCTCATGAACATTTTTCTGTCACATTAATAACAATAAATACTCTTCTACATTATAATAACAAAATAATATTCTGTAATGTAATTATATTATGATTTACTTGATCAATGCTTCAATGGTGAACTTTTACTTGATCAATCCTGCAATGTTGAATTTTCAGCATGTTTCTAATTATGTTATTACTAGTGGCCCAATGCACAAAATTTGTGCGTGGAGGGGGGAACTCCCTCAGCCCAGCCTGCATCTTCTCCAAACTAGGACCCTTTGGGGATGTCTGACTGCCAGTTTAGGCCCGATCTCTAAACCAGCAGTCAAACATCCCTCTCGCAATCTGGGATCACTGACTCCTAACTACTCACCTGCCTGCCTGCCTGGTAGCCCCTAAATGCCTCTGACGGCCAGCCTGGTTGCCTCTAATCCTTCTGCCTGCCTGCCTGATCACCCCTAACCTCTCTGCTTGCCTGCCTGATTGCCCCTAAATGCCTCTGCCTGCCTGCCAGTTGCCCCTAACTGCCCTCCCCTGCCAGCCTGATCTTGCTCCCAAGTACCCTCACCTGCCAGTCAATTTGGTTCTGATTGGTCGGTTTCTATGCCAGTCAGTGTCAAAAGCTCTGCCTCCTAGGCAGCCATTAGCTCCTCACAGTTCACCCAGATTTGGTTCTGATTGGTCAGTTTCTAGGCCAGTCATCATCTCTGGGCCTGTCTCCAGGCCTGACCAGAGAGATGGGGCTGATCAGCCCCCACAGAGGCATGGCTGCTGGCAAATCCGAGAGAGAGAGAGAGAGAGAGAGAGAGAGAGAGAGAGAGAGAGAGAGAGAGAGAGAGAGAGAAACAACGGCTGACCAATAGCTGCTAGAGAGGTTGTAGATCAGACCCTGCCTCTCTCTCTGAGCTTCTCTTTGAGCCTGATCCACAGCCTCCTTGGCAGTCAGTGCTGGGTCGCTGATTGCAGGACTGACTTCGGGTGCTCAGTCAAGCCTTTGGTTGTTTTGCACGTTATGGACCCTGTGCTTTTATGTATTAAGGTAAACAGCATCAGTGTTGCAATATATGCATTTCCATGATTACTGCCTTAGAGAAATTGTTGTATATGCTTTTGAATCAGAGAATATGTGCTGAGTCAAAAGACAGTAAAAATTTTAGTGGATACAAATTAAATTTTTCTCTAGAGAAGTTTTACCAATTTATATCTAGTAACAGTACATAAGAGCATTTTTCTACACCCTTGCTACCTTGCAACTACCACTGTTTTTGCTGTTTGTCCATATAATAAGCAAAGAGTGACATCTTATTCATAGTTTTTATCAGTAGCACAATTGTATATTTATTTCATTTGCTTATCAGTCACTTATATTTTGTCTTTGGGTTTTACCTATTATTGTTCTTTGCCTATGTTTTCCAAAAGACAAATAGTCCTTTTTATAGTGGCTTATTTTCATACTAGAGGCCCAGTGCAAGAAATTCATGCACGGGGGAATGTGTCCCTCAGCCCAGCCTGCATCCTCTCCAATCTGGGATCCCTCTCACAACCCAGGCCTGCTGGCTCCCACCTGCTCACCTGCCTGCCTTCCTGATTGCCCCTACCTGCTTCTGCCTGCCAGCCTGATCACCCCCTAACCACTCCCCTGCCAGCCTGATTGATGCCTAACTGCTCCCCTCCAATCCCGATTGCCCCTAATTGCCCTCCCCTGCAGGCCTTGTCACCCCTAACTGCCCTTTCCTGTCAGCCTGGTCACCCCTAACTGCCCTCCCCTGCATGCTTGATCGCTCACAACTGCCCTCCCTTGCAGGCCTCATCCCTCCCAACTGCCCTCCCCTGCTGGCCATCTTGTGGTGACCATCTTGGGTCCACATGAGGCCAGGATCTTTGACCACATGGGGGCAGCCATCTTGTGTGTTGGAATGATGGTCAATCTGCATATTACTCTTTTATAGATAAGATAGAGGCCTGGTTCATGGGTGGGGGCCCACTGGTTTCCCCTGAAGGGTATCCCAGATCAGGGTGGGGGTTCCCTTGGGACATGGGGTGGCCTGAGTGTGGGGCCTGTGGTTGTTTGCAGGCCTGCCACATTCCCCTTATCCCCCCAGTGAACCAAGCATAGGCCAGGGTCAGCTGGAAGCAGGTATCTGGGATTTATTTATCTTCTATAATTGAAACTTTGTAGTATTGAGTGGAGGCCAAGGCAGGTCAATTCAGCAGGAAGCTTAGCTTCTTCCATCATTGGGGGCAACCCAAGCCTCCTGCCAACTCCAGCTCTGTGGTGGCTGCCATTTTAGTTGGGTTAATATGCATACTCACTCTGATTGGCTGGTGGGCATAGTAGAATGATGGTCAATTTGCATATGTCTCTTTTATGTCTATAGCTGTGGTTGGCAAACTGTAGCTCACAAGCCACCTACGGCTCTTTGACCCCTTGAGTGTGGCTCTTCCTCAAAATACCATGGCCTAGGTGAGTCTATTTTGAAGAAGTGGCTTTAAAAGAAGTTTAAGTTTAAAAAATTTGGCTCTCAAAAGAAATTTCAATCATTGTACTGTTGCTATTTGGCTCTGTTGACCAATGACTTTGCTGACCACTGGTCTATAGTATGTAAGGCAAATACTTTCTAGTTTGCTATTACCATAGAGTTATTAGGAGGAATATAGGGGGCAACCTGCAGGGGTGGGGCTAGCAATCAGAACTAGGGCCAGTGACTGGTGTCCTAGTGCACATTCTTGTTAGCCTATAATTAAGTCACTGACCCTTCCTTAGGCAATAGTCTGTTTTCCTGGGTGCTCCCAGCCTGCAGGAGCTAAGGCCAGGAATTTGGCAGCTTGGCTGGAGGGGGTCCTTGGCCCCACCTAGGCCAGGCATTCAGATTCAATCTAACTTCCCTGTGATAGCCAGACTCAGAGGGGGGAGGAGGATAGAAGAGAAGGATGTGGTTCACCATGCTCAGACCAGACACAACCACCGAAACCCCCTTTAGCTGTTTATGACATTTACTCAACCATCCCTTGCCTGAGAACATCCTGCTGCCAGAACACAGCACGGCCAGATACTGGGTCAACAGGGCCCACCAGCCTAGGAAGAAAATTTAAAATTTCCCGCTTCCTTTTACTGTAACTGACCTTATGCTACCTTTCTTTGTGTGAAACCGGCCAATCACAAATTGCCAAATCTCCCTGCGTTGGAGATAAAAAGTGCTCGCTACCGAGGTTCGGGGCTCGCGTTGCTCACTGCTGTGACAGTGGAGATGTGGGCCCGGCTCGAGTTCGTTATTAAAAGGCTTCTTAAAATTTTGATCTGGCTCCTTGGTGGTTGTCACTCTCGGTTGGTCCATAACACTCCCCACTCTAACTGACTCAGGAGGGGCTTTGAAAGCCCACCACAAAGACCTGGTAGTTCGGTAACAAAGAAATTTAGGAATATATATCAGGAGTAATCTCACTGTACAAGGGGTTCAGGCTTTGGATCTTCAGATCCCCAGAGCTAGCAGTGCTGCTTTAACAAAGGGTTTTTCCTGAGTCGCCAGTACTCGTGTATTTTCCTGTCGCCTGGTAAATTCTGCGGCAATTTTAGTGGCAACTTATGTCCACAGAGAATTTTGGTTATGCAAGCCAAAAAGATATCAAAGTGGCAATGATAGCTCCCTGAAATTTTAGGGTCAATTTAATCATATATATTGATATATTTATTCAAAGGACTGTTAATGTCATTTGGATTCATAAAAATATTTAATATCCTCTACTTGTTCAATCCTCATTTAAACTGTTCTAAATGCTTTAATAATTGTTTACTATTTGAAGCTAGTTTTCTATTCCCCCCCAAAATAAAATTCTGATATGATGAAAGGAAAAAAAAAAAAAACCTGATTGATATTTATGTACAGACTCTTACAAAATTTTCCAGTTTACAGTATTTCAAAGTTCATGCATGACCTTGCATTACAAAGCATCAGATCAAATAAAGATATGCTTCAAGGTGAAATGTGTATTGAGTAAGAAGAGGGTTGCAATAAAAAATGATTAAAATGCATTCAAAGTCAGCCAGTTTAAGTATTTATAATAATTTCTTTTGGTTTCGGCTTATATTTATTTCTTGTTTGTTCTTTTCTCTCCTGCACTGTGAATTCACAAAGGAAGGCACTCTCTCTTGTCCTCTTCTATAATCCCCCAAAGCCGATGTCAGAGAGGAATTTAGTATATTTTGGTTAAATTAATTAGTGAGTAAGGTTGAGCTGTTTACTCCATTGAGGGTTAACAAGAGGCTTAGCAGTGGAGAAGGAAACAGCTGAGAGTTACTCTAAAATAATCCACCTCCTCCTTGCCTGTGATCTTAATCGCTTCCATTCAAATTTAATATTGCCACCAGAGTGACCTTTCTAAAGTTGCTAGGAAAACAAATCCAAGCTTGATACTTTCCTGACTAAAATCTTTCGGTGTCTCTCAATTACCTAAATGGTACAGTACAAACTCTTCTGCAAACAAGGGCCTCCGAATTCTGGCCTCTGTCACCCTTTTCAGCCTTCTGTCTGGTCACCACTTACCTGACCACGTGCTCTGTATCTAGATATTGCTGTCTTAGCAGCGAAAGGCATCATTTTTCTTCATATTTTTGTATTTGTATAATAAAAATAAACTCATTAGTTGCTCACTCTGTGCTAGTCTATTTTCATATATTATTTCATCTAATTCTTATAAACATCTTATAAGAGACTGCTTTATCTCCATTTTAGAGATGTGGAAATGGAGGGAAATATAAATTTTTATATTAGTATTCTCACTGGTCAGTAAATATATTAACTTTTTGTCTTTTGTGTCTGCTTTAAATATTTTCCCTAGTCTGGGTTTGCTGTTTAATTATTTTCACTGGCAAAAGTTTTGTGTTTCAAATCTGTCAAACCTTTCTTTAGTGATATATATTTTTTTCTATTCTAAATTTAGAGAGTCCTCTTTTTGGCAACTTGATACATATCTAACTAACATTCTCTTCTAATTTGTCTGTGGGGTTTTTTTCTATTTATTTTAATGCACACCAGAATTGGTAGGTGATATAAGGTTAAAAAAATCTAAATGGATCTATTGTCACATAAATAGCCAATTGCTTAAATATAATTTATTTAAAAATCCCCTTTACTACACCTTTACTTGTTTTTTTTTTGTTTTTTGTTTTTTTGTCTTTTTTTTAATCATAGTGCTTTAATATTTTCTGTGATATATATTTATTGTTAATGCTGGTCTTCTTAGGCATGGAATCCAGTTTTGTGGGTCTCCTAGCGTTGAACTGAATAAGCTCAGGACTGGAAACTATCTGGATGCAGTAGTTTTTTTTATTTTTTATTTTTTTATCTTTATTGTTCAGTTTATTAATTACATTGATCCCCTTTTTTCCCCTATAGCTCCCCTCCACCTGGTACCCATCCCAGCCCTCACCACCCCCCCCCCCCAGTGTCCTCTTCCATAGGTGCATGATTTTTGTCCAGTCTCTTGCTGCACCTCCAACACCCCTTTTCTCCCCAAGAATTGTCAGTCCATTCCCTCTCTATGTCCATGATTCTGTTATATTCACCAGTTTATCCTGTTCATCAGCTTATTAATTCACTTGATTTTTAGATTCATTTGTTAATAGATGTGTATTTGTTGTTCATAATTTAAATTTTTACCTTTTTCTCCTTCCTCTTCTTAAAGATTATCTTTCAACAATTCATATAATATTGGTTTGGTGGTGATGAACTCCTTTAGCTTTTTTTTTTTATCTGCTAAGCACTTTATCTGACCTTCAATTCTGAATGATAGATTTGCTGGATAGAGTAATCTTGGTTGTAGATTCTTGCTGTTCATCACTTTGAATATTTCTTGCCACTCCCGTCTGGCCTGCATCGTTTCTGTTGAGAAATCCGCTGACAATCATATGGATGCTCCCTTATAGGTAACTAACTGTTTTTCTCTTGCTGCTTTTAATGTTCTTTCTTTGTCTTTTGCTCTTGGCATTTTAATTATGCCTTGGTGTGGTCCTCTTAGGGTTCCTATATATTGGGGTTCAGTGTCCTTCTTGGACTCCTAAGTCAATTTTTTTCACCAGGTGTGGGAAGTTTTCGGTCACTATTTCTTCAAATAGGTTTTCATTGTCTTGCTCTCTCTCTTTTTCTGGCACCCCTATAATTCGGATGTTGGTATGCTTCAGGTTGTCCCAGAGGCCCCTTATACTATCTTCAATTTTTTTGATTCTTTTGGTTTCTTGCTTTTCTAGCTGAGTGGATTTTACTTCTTTGTATGTCAAAACTTTGACCTGGTTCTTGCAGTCCTCTAGACTGCTTTTAGGTCTTTGTGTAGTATTTTTTTATTTCAGTCAGTGTATGCTTAATTTCTAGTTGGTCCTTTTTCATATCCTCATAGGTCTTATTCATTTCCTTGTAGGTCTTAAGTTCATCGGCCTTTTCTAGGAGCCTCTTAAAAAACCTTATAACTGTGATTTTGAACTCTATGTCCAGTCGTCTTTTTTCCTCCATTTCTTTCACATCTGATTCTTTCCATTTCTCTGCATTGTGCCTGCTTTCCTGAGTTGGTCCATTAGCTTTGTGTGGTAGATGTCCTCTAAGGGGCAGTGGCCAGTTACCTGAGGTGGATACTCTTACTGTAGCCCTTTATGGGTTGTACAGTATTGTTGAAGTTAAGCCCAGATTATTGTTGTTAGCACTAGGAGGGTTTGACCTCCAGGCCAATTGATTGTGAGAGTAAGCTGTGTTCAGGTTGGATGAGCAGAGTCTCCGGTCTGAGCAGGCAGCGTCAGCTCTGCCCTGTGCGGCACGTGGGTCTCTGTGCTGGGTGGAAACGGCTGCAGGCACCTCCAAGAGAAAGCAGCCGCCAGTCTCCACCCACTGTCAGACAACTCAGCCTCTTCCCAAATGAGTCTGTACACCCAAAGTCTCGCCCAGGGTTGTGGGTGAGAATATCTTTTAAGTGTACACTTCTGTAAAACAATGCAGTCTGGTGGTCTCCCGAACGAGGGAGCAAGTCACAAGTCCTCTCTTCAAGGTCTCACACTTCTGTTCCCAAGTTTATGCATACTCTCCACAAGCTTGCCCTCTCCACAAGCTCACAGACCTCTGCCGAGCTTGGGTTTCAGCATGCTTTTCTACTGTCTAGTTTTACCCGGAATGAGTGTGGGTTCTTCGGACCTTGCCTGGAACAGGGGAATCAGTGCAGTGGGACACTTTTGTCTCCCTCCCCGTTGAAGAAAACCAGCCAGGTTTGCAGCTGTCCACCCTCTCCGCTGGCACACGCACACGGCTCCAAACCTCTGACTCTGCTCATATCTTCAATGCTGCCCTCCGCCACTCCTCTGAGTCACAGTGTCCTATCTTTACTTTTATTTGTGGAATTTTCACTCAGCCAGCTTTCCGGTGATTCTGGATGATGTTTGCTCTGTCATTAGTTGTGTTTTTGGAATTGTTGTGGGGGGCAGCAAGATAGGTATTTACCTATGCCGCCATCTTGGTTCCTCTCTACTACACCATTACTTGTGATATTTTCTAAAATATAACAGAATTTGTTTCTGAATTAGTTGTTCTGTTCCAATCTGATTATTCAGTTTGTGACACTACTATATTGCTTTAATTTCACTAGGAAGTGCTAATACTTCTTAATATTTTTTTTCATTAGATTTGGACATCTCCCACCTTTAGATTTTATGTAAGTTTTATGGATAGAAACTGTAACATTTAAACTAAATTATGTTCTATAAATAAACACATTTCAAAGACCTGTTGTATGGTGACTATTATCTCATAGGCCAATGTTTAAAACAGATTGCTTTAACATGTCCATAAACGTAAAGTATCTAGGAGACAAGATATTCATTAACATCTGATTGCAGAAATTCAGTTAGAAAGATAGTGTTATCTTTTTATGAAGTATATGATAGCTTATCATTAACTTTTCTTTTTTTAAAAAATATTTTCTTGTTAACTGTATTAGAGTGACATTGCTTAATAAGATCATATAGATTTCAAGTGTACATTTCTGTGATACATGACCTATATATTGCATTGTGTGCCCACCACCCAAAGTCAAATCATCTTCTCTCACCATACACTTGGCCCATTTATCCTTTACTACCAGCCAAACACCTTCCTTCTGGCAACTACCATACTGTTGTATGTGTCTACGAGTTTCAGTTTTTTCCTTTTTATCACATTTACTGGGGTGATGCTTGTTAAGAAAATTATACAGGTTTGGATGCACCATTTTACGACACATCATCTGTGCACCTTATTGTGTTTACCACCCAAAGTCACGTCTCGGTCCATTACCATTTATCCTTCTTATACCCTCCTCCATCTCCCTCTGATAGCTGTCAGCCTGCTCTCTATTTGTGAGTCTGTTACTGTTTTGTTTGTTAGTTCATTTTGTTCATGAGATTCCCACATCTGAGTGAAATCATGTGACACTTGTCTTTCTCTGAATGGCTTATTTTACTTAGCATAATGCCCTCCAGGTCCCTCCATGCAGTTGCAGATGGTAAGATTTCCTCTTCCTCCTCCTCTTCCTCCTCCTCCTCCTCCTCCATCTCCTCCTCCTCCTCCTTTTTCTTAGTAGAATTCCACTGTGTAAATGTATATGTGTTTCCATTTTATATTCCATATATGAGTGAAATCCTATGGTTCTTAGCTTTTTCTAATTTATTTTACTTTGTGTAGTATTCTCAAGGTTCATCCATGTTGTCACAAATGGCAGTGTTTCATCTTTTTCATGGCTGAGTAGTATTCCATTGTACGTATGTACCACATCATCTTTATCTAATCCTCTACTGAAGACCACTTGATTATCTCCATGTCTTGGCCACCATTAATAATACTGCAATGAACATAGGGGTGCATATCTTTGTGAATACATGTTTTCAAGTTTTTTGAGCAGATATCTAGGAGAGAGATTTTGGGGTTATATGGTAACTCTATTCTTAATTTTTTGAGGGTCCACCAGACTGTTTCTCATAGTGGCTGTACCAGTCTACGTTCCCACAAGCAGTGAATGAGGGTTTCTTTTTCTCTATAACCTCTCCAACATTGTTTTATTACTTATTTCGTTGGGAATAGCCATTCTAACAAGTGTGAGGTGGTATCTCCTTATAGTTTTGATTTGCAATTCCCTAATAGCTAGTGAAGTTGAGCATCTTTTCATTTATCTGGTGACTGTCTGTATGTCTTCTTGGAAGAGGTGTCTGTTCAGGTCCTCTGTCCATTTTTTAAATTGGATTGTTTGTTTGTTGTTGAATTGTATGAGCTCTTTATATATTTTGTTGTTTGCAAATATATTTTCTAATTTGATTGGTTGCTGTTTTGGTTTGTCAGTTGTTTCTTTTGCTGTATAGAAGCTTTTCAGTTTGATATAGAATAAAGCCAGAGGTATCACATTACCTGACTTCAAATGACACTATAGAGCTATAATAATCAAAACAACATGGTATCGGCAAGGAAAACAGACACAAAGATCAGTGGAACAGAATTGAGGGCCCAGAAATAAAACCACATGTACATGGGCAAATAATTTTTGACAAAGAAGCTAAAAACACACAACGGAGAAAAGAAAGCCTCATCAATGAGTCGTACTGGAAAAATTAGAAAGCCACATCCAAAAAAGTGAAACTAGATTAGTTTGTGATTTTATGAATTTGGCCCCAAAGGCAAGGAAAGTAAAGGCAAAATAAATGAATGCAGCTGTCTTTTAAATGAGTGAGGTTTTCTTTTAAAAAATCACACTGTCATCTTCCTTGAGAAAAGGCTTACTCTTGGCTGAAATTTTCTTTCTTACTGTACACCATGTTCAGGACAGTGAGAATATTCACTGAATATTGTAGTTGTATAAACATTCTCTTCCATCAAGTCATCAGTGAAACTTATGGGCTTTAGTAATGGCAGAATGTTAGGGAAATGAAGAAAAGGCCTTAATATATGTGCATTCGTGCTTTCCCACTTTTTATCTTTTCCCATTTCTCTGATTATTACCATTTCCCCAGACATTTCCTTTGCTTACTTTAAAAGAAATAATCACATAAATCCTGTAATCTTATTGATGTAAAAGACTTATTTAGAAATAATAGGGGTGTGCGTGCGTGCGTGCGTGCGTGTGTGTGTGTGTGTGTTTTCCTTTTAAAATGTCCAGGTTTATATTCTGGCTTGGACTGCCTCATCAGAATAGGTAAGGCAAATTTTAATAAAGTTTCAGAAGGCTTTTTTATCTTTCTTATGAATCCTTCTATGAATCTCCAATTATAAGTAAAGAACCCTAGGAAGGACACTCTGAGAAAACTGACACCTAGATCAACTAAGGTTTAACTCTCCAGGATTTTGTTCCATATCTGTTTTTTCTAAACTGTACAACTTCATTATGAAGCCACTAAAGTAGGATACCGATGTTCCTTCATGATCCTATATGTACAAGATACTCTCTTAGTCAAAATTAAGCATAGGATATAGTGGTTTGGACAAAGTTTTTGTCATTAGAATATTAACTGCAAATTAAATGCCAGTTTCTAAAACAGCACTGCAGTATGACTTGTCAATTGGAAGGAGCTCAACTACAAGGCCCTGGCATGCGATATCAAGCAAGAGAGACAATGCAGGCAAATATTTGTCAGAGTTACAGATTACCTCACTGGGAAGGATTAATGCAAGGGAAACCAACTGAAGATAAGAAGAGGAATTCATCAGTGCTCACCAAAAGGTCATGTGATAAAAGTTTTGCAATTTTTTTCACACTACTGTGGTTACCATCATCCCCTCATTTTCTATGTGTTCATATCATTTAAAGCATTTTAATAGGGGCTTTTATTATTAAACACAAAAATGCAGCTTGTAATGAGCAATATTTATTTCACCCCCTTTTCAAGGATTGTGCAATAAAATAAGCTCAGGCCTCAGCTGGCCAGCTTCAGAAGCTTGGGTAATTGGAATGCAGATACTACTAGGGCAAATACTAGAATGCACTGAAGAATGAAGCTGAAGACCTTCTTTTGGGTTCTGAAGAATGACACTGAAAACAGGTTAGTCTGAGACTCATAAGGACAAAAATACAAATCAAGATAAGAGAAACTTGGAGGAACTAAGATGGCGGCATAGGTAAAACACCTACCTTGCCGTCATACTCAGCAATTTTAATACTACAACTTAACGAAAGAACAAACACCTTCCAGAATCACCAGAAAGCTGGCCGAGTGAAAATTCCACAAATAAAAGTGAAAAGAAGACACTGTGACTCGGAGGAGCAGCAGCAGACAGTGTTGAAAGATTCGCACGGAGAGAGGTTTGGAGCACGCTCCAGCCGAGAGGGCGGGCGGCTGAAAACCGGCCAGTTTTCTCGAATGGGGGAGGCAAAGATGTCCCACTAGACTGATTCTCCAGCTCTGGGCGAAGTCCAGGGAACCCACTATCACACGGGGTGAAAACTGGACAGTGGGAGGGTACGCCAAAGCTCGGGTGCTGCAGGGGTCTCCTGGCTTGTGGAGAAGGCAGCTTGCGCGAAGAAGCTCAGCTGCATGACCATACCGAGAGTGCTCTGCGACTCGCTCTCTCATTTGGAAAACCGTCAGACTGCTTTGTTTTACGACCCTAGGTGAGACATTGGGCTTGCAGACTCATTTGGGGAGAGTCTGAATTCCCCGGCAGCCAGTGGAGCTCGGCAGCGGCTCTCTCTCAGAGGTGCTGGCAGCCATTGCCCCGGCACAGAGTCCCTGGGGCCGCATAGGGCGGAGCTAACGCTGTCTGCTTGGCCGAGACTCCGCCCATCCAACCTCAGCACAGCTGAACTTCACAGACAATTGGCCTGGAGGTCAACTCCTCCAAGTGCTAACAATGATTAACTGAGCTTAACTTCAGCAAGACTGTGCAACCCATATCCACCTCAGGTAACTGGGGAGGCTGAGTCACTGTCCCTAGTAGGAAGTCTACCACACAAAGCTAATTGACCAACTCAGGGAAGCAGCCACCATGCAGCAACATGGAAAGAAATCAGATGTGAAAGAAATGGAGGGAAAAAAACGACTGGACATGGAATTCAAAACCACAGTTATAGCGCTTTTCAAGAGGCTCCAACAAAAGGTCGAAGCCTATAAGGAAATAAGCAAGACTGCAAAAGAAATGAATGAGTCCTACAAGGAAATGAAGGAGACCCTCAAGGATATAAAGGAGACTCTCAAGGATATGAAAAAGGACCAACCAGAAATTAAGCATACACTGACTGAAATAAAAAATATTATACAAAGACCTAAAAGTGCTCTGGAGCACCCCAAGAACCAAGTTAAAGATTTGAAATACAAAGAGGGAAAATCCACTCAGCTGAAAAAGCAAGAAACCAAGAGAATCCAAAAAGTTGAAGATAATGTAAGGGGCCTCTGGGACAACCTCAAGCATACCAACATCCGAATTATAGGGGTGCCAGAAAAAGAGAGAGAGCAAGACAATGAAAACCTATTTGAAGAAATAGTGACCGAAAACTTCCCACACCTGGTGAAAGAAATTAACTTAGGAGTCCAAGAAGTGCACCGAACCTCAATATATAGGAACCCTAAGAGGACCACACCAAGGCACATCATAATTAAAATGCCAAGAGCAAAAGACAAAGAAAGAATATTAAAAGCAGCAAGAGAAAAACAGATGGTTACCTATAAGGGAACACCCATACGATTGTCAGCGGATTTCTCAACAGAAACAATGCAGGCCAGACGGGAGTGGCAAGAAATATTCAAAGTGATGAACAGCAAGAATCTACAACCAAGATTACTCTATCCAGCAAAGCTATCATGCAGAATTAAAGGTCAGATAAAGTGCTTCACAGATAAGAAAAAGCTAAAGGAGTTCATCACCACCAAACCAATATTATATGAAATGCTGAAAGATATTCTTTAACAAGAGGAAGAAGAAAAAGATAAAAGTGTAAATTAGGAACAACAAATATACATTTATCAACAACTGAATCTAAAAATCAAATGAATTAATAAGTTGATGAACAGGATAAACTGGTGAATGTAACAGAATCACGGACATAGAGAGGGAATGGACTGACAACTCTTGGGGAGAAAGGGGGTGTGGGAAGTGCAGCAAGAGACTGGACAAAAATCATGCAACTATGGGAGAGGACAGGGGAGGGAGGTGAGGGCGGAGGGTGGGATGGGTACCAGGTGGAGGGGAACTATAGGGTGGGAAAAAAAAGGGAACAATGTAATTAACAAACTGAATAATAAAGAAAAAAAAAAGATGAGAGAAACTTCACACAAGGTGAAGTAAAACGGCTAAAGAAAACAATGCACCTGTCCTCCTTGTGAGTATCCCACACTCGCCAATCTGAAATCCCCAACATTTAAAATCCCCTCTCAATATAACAGTAAGAACTGCAATCTCTCTGTGAGAAAACCTACATTGTTAACTTGATCCTCTTCCTGATTATGTGGCCTTGGTTAATTAGCATCAGAGACTTGGTGTAATGTATAAATAATATAAAATATCCTCTATGTACATTGCCTAAGCATCCATGAATTTAGAGAGAAACACTGGAGCATGGGAACCATTTTACAGAAATACTTTTACAAGTATTAATATTCAAAAATGTCTAATATCTTAACTGCATTATTCAAAACTTTGCTCTATTCCATCTCAGACACACAATTGAAGACATCCTACTTAAGATTATAATCTTTCCCTGACTAGCATACCTGAGCAAGTGGAATGCGGTCTACTGTTTTCCCCCATAGCACTTTCCAACTTTTAATATACTAAATCACTTAGGTTTTGGGCTTTGATCAATCTACTTTCCCCCACCACTAAATATAAGTTCTACCTGGGAAGGGAGTTTTGTTTATTTTGTTCATGGATGTATTCCAAGCACCTACAATAGTACATAACATACAGTAGGTACTCAATATTGTTGAATGGATGAATGAGTGAATTTCTAATACAATTTTAAAATGAAACATTTTCAACTTAAGTAACAATTGTGAAAGCACAACTAACCAAATATGCATTGATCTAATTAGAAGGGTGTTCCTTTCATACTGAAGTATATTTTAAGTAGCCTTGTCTTTTGAAATAATACAAATCTTTAAAAAAACAAACATGTGTGAACATCAACTCATTGAACTGATTTGACCTTGTTTCCAGCAGAGAGTTCATTTAAGAGCAAGAAAGTTCAAAGTCAATGAATCATAAAGCAATAAAAAAACAAAAAGGAAATGACATTTTTTATGAACTCTGCAAGTTCAGAACCATTTAGGGTAATATTATTATGTTAGGAATTCCTCAGAGTTGATGTCTTAGGGCAAAAGGTTTGGCTATAAAGAGGATAAATATATATATATATATACACACACTAGGATTGATCCAACCAAATATGTATTGAACTTCAAAGGAATTTCCCTTGAAAAATAATCTTCTGAACAAATTTACTAAGCACAAGAAAATTGGGCTCATTACTTTATAACCATACTTCATTTTTAACTGAAACTTCTCTCAAGTAAGCCACTCACTGTTAGGTCTGATCAAATAATTGAATCAATACCATCTCCCCTGGGAACTGACCTTTAGGCCTTTTGCTGAGACCACATTCCACTTGCTCAGACCATTATCTCTCCCCTCTGGGCTTTTCCAAGATCTAGACCCCCCAGAGAGTTCCCTGCCTTGAGTTCTTTAATGCTCTGATTCCTCACCCATGGGTGCTGGCACCATTTGGAGGTTACACCCATCTGGTATCCAGACAATCTAATAAATTTATAATCCCTCATCACTTTTAGCCTCATGCATTCTTTCTTTGGCGACCCTAACATTCACTAATCTATATGTATAAAAGCCTAAGCAACGGTTAAGACTCAATGATTGGAATGACTGAAACAACAGGTCAACCAGTCGCTATGATGTATACTGACCACCAGGGGGCAGATGCTCAATGCAGGAGCTGCCATGATGCACACTGGCCATTTACAAAGAAATGGTATGATGGACCTGGTACTGACAAAGCAACATTTGGCTTCCCCCAAGTGGGGCACAGGCCCTGCCCCCACCACAAAGTGACTGCCTACCAAATCGAAGCCAGCGTGGCCCAGAGCCCAGCCCAGCCCAGAAATGGTTGTTGTGGGTGCCGGGTAATGATGTCACTTAGCAACACCCAGCTTCCTCTCCCTAGCGATTAGCCTCCTTGGAGTTTCTTCAGCCCAGGAACACAATTTGCTTCATAGCCAGGTGCAAACATTGCACACTTAAACCAAATGTCTGTGAAACGTTTTCATATGTCTCATCTCATTTGATCTTCACAGAAATCCTGAAGTAGGTAGATAGGAGACTTGGTAGAATACTATTTCTTTTTCATTAGCCAGAAAACAGAGATTTAGAAAATTTAGAAACTTGACCTGACTGAAAAGAAGTAAGAAATGGTGGACCTTGAAAATGACTTCAGGTTTTCTCTTTGCACAGAATATAGTCAAACACTGCTGCAGTTAAATATTTTACCCTTTGTTCTCCCTGCTGATCTATAATAATAATCTGCTTCATGTTGATATTTACTACTGTGTTGCCAACAATTACCTGAAAGAGAAGTTGGAGTGCTTCACTGGGCTGGAAAAGGTTTAGCTACATCAGAAAGCAAGTCTAATTAAGCAAGTTTATTCTATATCTATAAAAGGCTAAGTTGACTCGTGCATGCACAATACGTATAAAGCTCTCACTGGCACCATTCACAAGTGTGTGTTTCAATCTGTCATTGTTGATCATGAATTTGATTAACACTTCTATTATAGAGGAAGAGCAAATAGTGATATTAAAATATTTCTTCTAATTAATTTCCTTTCAATGTGCATGAATCCATGCACTGGGACACTATTATTATTATTATTATTATTATTATTATTATTATTATTATTAACTAGAGGCCCAGTGCACAAAATTCATGCATGGGAAGGGGGTCGCCTCAGCTTGGCCTACACTCTCTCCAATCTGGGACCTCTGGTTCCTAACCACTCACCTATCTGCCAGCCTGATCCCCCTAACTGCTCTCCCCTGACAGCCTATTTGCTCTAACTGCTCTCCCCTGCTGGCCTGGTCACCCTAACTGCTCTTCCCTGACTGCCTGATTGCCTCTAACCTCCTCTGCCTTGGCCCCGCCAACATAGCTTTGTCAGGAATGACATCAGGAAGGACATCTGGAAGGTCATCCAGAAAATGTTCAGTTTAACTAGCATATTACCCTTTTATTAGTATAGATACCACCTTGCCCTAAAAATGCAGGTTGTTCCCAGGTTTTCCTGTTGTGGAAGGGGAGCCCGCAGTAGTATCCTATGTTCTTATGTGCTTGTGCTTTATCTCAGCAGATGTGATTCCTAGAAGAAGACTCTTGGATATACCTTGAACATTTCTATTGAATTTGCCAAATCATCCTCCAAAAATGTTGAACCACTTTAAACTCCCACCAGCAACCATGCCTGTGCCCTCCATCCCACTTTGATGCCGATATAATTGATTTCTCCCTAGAGGCTTCCCTCCTGTTAGCTGGGACTACTTGGTACTTGAGCCAACCTCATTGTTCAGTTGGGGACTTGATTTCCCGAGATAGAATTATGGAGGAGGAAAAATAGCTTTTCTCTACCTTTCTGAGTTCTTAGTGGAGGCCCTTGTAATGAATGACAGATCACTAAGAGAAAAACGAAAGTTCATTAACATGTGTACCTTGTATATATGTGGGAGATCCCAGAGAAAAATGAGTAACTCCCCAGGGTGGCTTAGAATGCAGATTTAAATACCTTTTTCCTAGGGAAAGGGGATGGGAGATATAGGCCTCTTAGAGGACAGCAAATGATATTTAGGAAAGATGAATGAAGTGGGGGGAAATAGTTTGTAACCAAGTTTGGGTGTGATGTCAACTTCTACTCTCCTGTCCTGTGACAGGATTCAGTCTTCTCTGCCTGATGACACTTCTCCCATCAAGGGAACCTATGACATTTAAGCTCCTTTAGGGGGTCTGATTTTAGGGAGATCAGGAGACTTCAGTGAAATCCTCCACGTGCATTTGCTGTTTTCAAGCATCTACAGCTCAAGATGAATATAACAACACAGCATATGTTGGGGTGGCATGTTCTCTGACCTTCAGAATAAACTCAACAAAAGCTTGTTTCCTCTCTTAGATGATTTGCCACAGTAGCATTATTCCCTGGAGACAGTATTCTGACCAGACCTTCCTGGGAGTGGTCATAACATTACCCTGTACTTGTAGAAAGGCATTGGCCACAGCACTAAATAATCCAGGGGCAGTTTTTTCAGCCTGTGGAAAGGGAGATAAAGTTATGATAGTTTATTTCCCTTTCTACAGGTTTCTTGTGGGTTTGTGTCTCTGCTGCCCCAACCCATGCCCTTCAGCAACCCAAGCACCTCCGTCTCAGGCCTTGGGGCTGCTGGGTGCCAGGCCTGGAGGTTTTTGTCTTCAATCCACCCCCCCCTAACCCCCAGCCCCAGGTTTGCCATGGCCAGGCTTCAGGCGGTGGGGGTCTGGGTCCAGCCTCCCCTGCTGGGTCTGGGGCTGCGATCCGGACCCCTGCCACCCCAGTGGCTGCCATGGCCGGCTCAGGGCAGAGGGGGCCTGCCCACCGTCTTGGTTGGGGGTTAATTTGCGTATTGCTCCTATTGGCTGGTAGCATAGTGAAGGTACAGTCAATTTGCATATTTCTCTTTTATTAGATAGGATAATAATGACAAGTACAACAGAAGTAAAGGGTCAGAACTTCTACAAGCAGGTAGTAAGCTCACTGCTCTACATTTACTGTTTCATTTTACAAATGAGGAATTTCAGTAGGAGTGAGAATAAATTAATTCTTCAGTGTCAAATGATCTGAACTTAAATTCAATCTTAGTGTTAAAATCTATGTTCTTTACTGAAATGCTAGCTTGTCTCTTGTTTCTGAAACTTTAATTTATCAGTAAAAGGCCAAATTTAATACTAATAAGAACATTCAAAACATATTTCTGTATATTCTGATGACAAATACAAAAGAAGTTCAAACTACTTTATTTCTTGGCAGGCCGTCTTAAAATCAACTCATACCTCCCTTCATTATTTACTTGGGAAAGGATAGTGCTCATTTCTTTTTATTTTTGACTTTATGGAGAGAAAGAGAGGCAAACATCAATGTGAGAGGGTAACATCAATTGGTTGCCTCCGACATACTCCCTAACAGGGGATCAAAACCACAACCTGGGTGTGTGCCCTGAGCAGGAATAGAGCCCACCACGCGGGCGGTGCTCCAGCCAGCTGAGCAACTCCAGCCAGGGAGATAGTGCTCATTTTAAATGTGAAAGTTCAGTTTTGTTTGTTAAAAACAAAACAATACCATCACCCTGTATATTAAAATCATACCAATCTTTATCCCTGAATGCAAACATACAGCTTGAAGGACTGTGTGCTATTCATCTTCATATCATCAGCATCTAGCAGAGTGCCTGCCATATAATTAGTGCTCAATAAAAATATTTAAGAATCAAGAAAGAAATATTTGCTTCAGTTAAGTCCACCTTTTTTGTGTGAATATGATTTAAAATGTCAAATAATGCTGTGAATGGGAATGTCTCAGGTCTATTCAACAGACAAAAATTGAGTACAGTACCTGCTATCTATCTCCATTCCATTTTGTATTAGGCACTAGCAGCGCACAAGCACACACACACACACACACACACACACACACACACAATACAAGCTTTCTCCTCTTATAGCAATCTACTCTTCAAGAAAATGACAATTAAGTTCTTAATTGGCCTTCCCTCCTTATTCTCTTCCTCGGTTAAGTTATGAAGTGATTTAAAGAAAAAGTACCTCCAGATCTTTTCATCTCCTGGATGATTCTTTGAGGTTGATATAGAAGCAGCGATTAGATAAAATGCACCCACATTACCCAGACAGTTGATGGCAGAACCAAAGCTGGACTCATTATGTCAGTCTACTATTTATTTTTTTATTTGCTTAAGATCATCTCTATTTTTACCTCTGTCTTTTCTTAGAAACATGCTACAGAAATTTTCAGGAATATGAGGATTTTTGAAGAAATGTAGACTATTGGGAATTCTTAATGTTACTTTGTTTAACCAGTTAATTTTGGCCTTCACTATATTTGACTGTTCTTTAATAAAGTCCCACTGAGAGATGAATAATTATAATTAGGATCCTGGACTCTCTTCTTTATTCACATCTCCATGCCTTATAAAAAATTTTATTTTTTCCATTGTAAAAATAATACACTTTAACATAAAAAAATTGTAAAATAAAGAAGTTTAAAAAAAAAATACTGACCTAAATTCTATTACCAAAAAGAAATCATTCTTGTTTATCTACTGAATTTATTAGTATAGTCAATCTTCCAAACCCAACTGTGCTATAATAAAGAATTGGTCTCATTTTGGCCAGGATTCCTGGCATGGAGCTCCTAAAGGCCTTGGAATTTCCGGAGTGCTGTCTTTGTTATGCAAATGAGGTGACTCAGGGTGAGCCTCTAGAATGGGGCTAATCTAATCACTAGAAAGTCCTACTACATGATTAGCAGATTGAAATTTTGAGCAAGTGCTTCCTCTGGGTAGGAGCTGGGGCTGGAGCTTGAGTTCCATCGCATGGCCAATGTAATCAAGCACGCCTATATAATGAAACTCAATAAAAACCCTGGACACCAAAGCTCAGCGGAGCTTCGTGGTTGGTGACCACATCGATATGCTTGGAGGAGTGATATGCCCTAACTTCATGGAGAGGGCCCAGAAGCCCTGCCTCCTTCCTATCTCTCATCCTATGCATATCCTTTATAATAACACTACAAGATTAAGTATATAAAAAACAAAAACAACCAGTTTTCACATTTGGAGATATTTCTTTTTATTATTACAGCAATTAATTTGCTTCACATAGCTCATATGCTGTCATGATTTCCCCCTGCCTTTTCCCTTGTATATTAAGGTAGGTACTTACCAGTGTTATTACAAACTCTTTTCAAGCACATTTTATTGCGTCCATTTTAACGATGCAGAAATGAAGTTATGAAAGACTGAGTTACCTGTCCAAAGCCACTCAGCTAAGGGATGAAATTGGCATTGAAACCCTCCTTGCCCCACTTTACTCTCACCTTTTTCTTGATCTTATTCTTTTGTCCTCTCTCCCATGAATTCCATAATTCATTTTTAAAATCTTGTGCTTTAAAAAATATTTTTTTTTATTTATTTCGGAGAGGAAGGGGGAGGGAGAGGGAGATAGAAACATAAATGATGAGAGAGAATCATTGATCGACTGCCTCTTGCACATCCCTCACTGAGGATTGAGCCTGCAATCTGAGCGTGTGACCTGACCAAGAATAGAAACGTCACCTCCTGGTTCATAGGTCAATGCTCAACCATTGAGCCACACTGACCGGGCTTCTTACGCTTGTAAAACAGATTTATTTTAAAAGAGGACAGTGCCTTACTCAGGGGAGGGGGGGGAGTGATTCTGTAGTGAAGTTTTAAGGATGATAGATAAGTTATAGGACTTTCAAAGAACCCTGATGATAACTTAGGCAGCTCTCCTACTAGTCTGACTTCTATAAAGTTGTCTCTGATATCAGACTCTTGACAATATTTTCAACAGGCATTTATTAAAGCTTTATTTTTTGTAGGTTGCTGTACTGTTAAGAAAGAGAAATTCCTCATCACAAAAACATTAATAATAAATCCCAAATGAGAAGTACAGATAATGAGCTAGAAATCACTTCTGACTAGCGTAGACAGAAGGGTTCACAGGAGAGTAAATTTCAGGCTTTTATTTGCCATTGACTTGAGACGTGGCTAAGTCACTTAATTTTAAATTAAGTCAATTTATTACCGTCTGATTACCACTTCAATGTTGCAGCATTGACTAAATAATGTTGAGAGAGAAATGACATCTTTAGAGATTATTAGTTACATTGAGAGTAAGGTGTTGTTGCTGTTTTTTTTTTTTTCTTTTAAGTGCACGTGTGCATAGAATCAATCTGATGTAATCCAACGTGAGTTTAAGTATAGTCATTCAATCTTCCTTGTCATCAAAATAATCACATGTCCTTTATACATAAAAATCAATCACACCTAAATGGGTGGAGAGTGTGTGGATCATTTATTGTTATTGCCACAACTGAGTCATTTGTTTTGTTCTTTGGACTGGAAATCTTGGATATATCCTTTCTCTGACTCAGGTCAATCAAGTTCATCAAGGTGAACTTCTTTCAAAGTATTGAACTTTTAACTCAGACTCAGATATGCTTCAGAGGAGCTTGGAGAAACAGGGGAAATGAGTTACTGGCGTAATCAGGGAAAGACACATATAGGATTTGCAACAAAGAAGCCTGGGAAGACCCTCCTGAAGAATTAACGTTTTCCTTTTTAGAAATAGGAAAAGTAGATGGAAAACATAATAGATATGTTATACAGTTATTGATAACACATTCACAGAAATTAAAATGAATATTCATTTTTGCATTGTTTAATAGGCAATAAGAGAAAGACAACTAATGAGTATACTAAAACACTGGTGGGCCTTCCACATCTAATATCTCAATGCACTAGGAGAAACTCACTGTTTATGGAATTTATATGGCAAAAAGTCTTACATTTAAGATTGAGTTATTTGATAGATCTTTGCATATTAGATTTGCTTGAGGTAGGGTAGAAAGCTGTGTTTCAGAAAAAGTTAATGTTATTTGGGTGGCAAATAGGTTCAAACAAAACAAGGCAACTAGCCTATCAAATGCATTTATAGAATTCCTATCACTGGAAAAGCACTGTACTATTATACAAACAAAACACACTTTCTGTCTATCTGGGACAGTAAAACTGTTACAAATAAAATAATCTACAATATCCCTAAAGGCAGAATGTAATGTTCAAATCATCTACCACTAAAATTTAGCACAATATTTAGCATATGGCAAGCACTTAGTAAATGTTTGTGGAACAAATATTGACTGAACAGAAGCCCAAATTTATGGAGAAACACCCCAATAAGTATAAGTTCAAATAATTTAAAATATTTTAAATAACTTCAAATATTTTAAGCAGCATACAATATAAGTACAGCATTCTTAGAATAAAAAGCCTTTATGTGATTTTATAAGTCAATCCGCTCATTCATTTTTCCATTTATTCACATCGCATATATTTACTGAGCATTTACTATGTACCAGACACTGTTTCTAGATTGTTTGAGCAAAATAGCATGACATTGTAATAAAAACCTGAAGAAAATGAGGAAATGAGCTATACTGCACAGCTAATTTAAGGAGAAGGAGTTTCAGTCAGAGAAAATGTGAGGTGCAAATACCCTCAGCTGGGAGCATGCTCCAATGCTCAAGGAACAGAAGGCCAATGACATTGGGACAGAATTAATAAGAAAGGAGTAATAGGAGATGAGGCCAGATTAGAGGGGGCCAGATCATGTAGGAACTTGGGAAAAACCTTGGATTTACTCTGAGTAAGAGGGGAAAATGGTTGGATAGTGACAGAATTAGACTTGACTGACACTTAACAATACACCCTACGGAGAGGAGGTGGAGAGAGACTGTAAAGGGTAAAGGTAGAATCAGAAAGTCCATCAAGTTCATCACATGTCCTTTATACAGAAAAATCAGCTGCTGATGTTATTTCAATATTCATGATGGCAGATGCTAGGCGATGTGGCAATGAAGGCATAAAATGGCATTGTATTTGTTCATTTTCCTCCACTGTAAAATGGGGATGAGAATAATAGTCCCTACTCACAGGGTTCTTGTGAGGATCAAATAAATTAATCTCTTCAGTTTTTGGTACATGGCCAGTGCTTAGTAAATGTTTACTATTATTATTCCCACAGATATGTGTAGAACAGACTGCAGCAAGAATGTGAATCTTGAGTATTGGGGAGTACATACAAGTTTGTGAAAGAGCTACATGCTGGTGGAGGACAGGCAGGTGCAGAATTATGGGGAAGCACACTTTAAAAAGAGAAAATAGCTGCTTGCATGAAAGTATGTGTGTGAAGACTTGGAAAGGGACTGCTTGGCTTCCCTGAGGAGCTAACTGCCAAGTGCAGCTGTGACATATTCCCAGAAGTGGTGGGCAGTAATGTGAGACCAGAGTCTATCTTAAAGGTCCAGGATTGTGGCTTGGAAGTAGCTAGCATTGTCCATTAGTTTAGGTCCATCATAGGTTATATCCATATTTTCATGACCGTGGAGCAAAGAAACTAAAAAATGTTATTAGAAAAACAGAGCTCTTTTGAAAACTCTGGTCTGTTCTGATCCTTACATTATGTGTGCCCTTGATAAAGATTTTTCACTTGAAGCTCAAGCATGTAAACATAGTATAAACAGCATAATATTTTATTTGAAAATATCTGCATTGTTTTAGGGAGGCACTTTACAAGTATACATATAATATAACAAGATCTCAAACTGAAGTAAAATAAAAGTGGAAACAGAGCAGAGGCATAAATCAGGTTAAAAATCCATGTGATGAAGAGGAAAGCTTTACCCACGTGCTCCAGGTGGGACCACAGGGTTGGTGTTAAGTGTGTAAGCAGTTGAACAGATGCTGCTCACCCGCCTGTCCAGTTAGAAGATAGAGAAAATCAGTGGCCTGCTAGAGTGTCTAATTAACAGTTTGTAGAGAAAGAAACCTGACTGTATGGCTAAAACGAAAACCAAGGCAAGGAAAACTTGGAGTAAAGAATGGAAAGGAAATTATGGCTTTGAATTATGAGCTTCAAAAGCAGGGAAGATACTCATACTATGCAGTAAAAACATAAGAGTTTTCTTTTAAACTTTTGCAGTGAGCTGAGAGGCAACAGGCAGAGAATGCACTAGTCCTATCCTAAAAATGTCCGTTTCAATGTACATATTAACATTTTCCCCCTATTTATGTCCTTCCCTTGATCTTCAAATAAAAGATGGATGAACAGATAACCACAGAAACTGACAAACACACCGAAGAAAGTCATCTAGGAAGGCTGCTAAGCAGGAAAGTTTAACTCATTTTAAATTACAAAATGGACCAGGTCCGGGATTATTTTATTAACTCTACTAGATGTGACACCAAAGAAAGTTTCCCTTATCTGCTCGAGACCTGGGGCGCCAAACTATGTCTCTCTCGAGAGGAGAGAGAGTTTTCTGGACATGTAGAGACATAACTCTATAAATGTAAGTGCCCCCAATGACTCAGCTGGGAGGCGGTTCTCTAATCGCTCTTTTGTGGAGGGGCAAGGACATTCCTCCTGGAAATCAACCTGTTTCGTAACTAGCGCAATCCGCAGTCAATCGAGCGGGGCGGGAGCAGTCCCAGCTGGTCCGGCTGATTGGCTGGCCCGAAGCGCCCAGGGTAAGGGCTGCGCACTGCCGGGGGTTCACTCTCTTTGCTGCAGGAAGCTGGGGCGCAGTTGAGCTTGGGCTCCTCCGAATTCGCGTCCGCCCGGGCTTTCCACTCAAATCGGCCTCTTTTCTAACAGAATTCACGTCTCCGTAGACGATCCGAGGAAAGCCCGAGGTAGGGGTGTGCGAAGCTGGGGGCTGGATGGGGACAGTACGCAGAAAAGATGGGGCTCTCCAATTTCTTGAGTTTGGTACCCGTGGGAGAAGCGCTTCGGAGGGGATGGAGAGGTTGATTCCAATTGGGAAACCCACGGGGACCAAGTGGGGGTGAGATCTAGAGTCCCTCTGGGGGCTCCTGGAGCACCCCCAGCCCAAAGCTTTGGGCGCTAGCCACGCGGACTGGGTTAAGTGGTCCGGAGCGCGTAGAGCCGGCGCGGCACCGAAGGCGCGTCTCTGAGCCCGTGGCGGGTGGACCGGGAGGCATTGGCGGAGGCGAGGGGAACCGGGAGGGAGCTCTCCTAGCCGGCGGGCAAAGTCCAGGTCGCGCCGTTGTCCTCCAGCTGTGCTCGCGTGCAAAGGCCGGAAGCCGGGTGCGGGGCAAGCCCCCGGCGGCGAACATCGCCCCGGGAGCGGCTGGGGAACTTCGGGGCGAGCGCACCACGCCACGGCTCGCCGGGCTCCGCGCGTGGCTCAGGCTCCCCTCCGCCTTCTGAGGACCACCTTTTTGGTTCACCGGCTGTGGTGTCTCCGCAGGTCGCGATGGATCACGAAGAGGGCCGCAATGGAGGAGCGGGGGAAATCTTGAAAATGGACCGAAAAAGGTAGCCAGTTTGTTTCACTTTCATACCTTACATGGCCCCCAGCACTGAAATAAGTGAACAGGTGGGGGTGATTTTGTCTACGGAGCCAGCGATCACTCTGTAGGAGTTCACTGACCTAGTTGAGCTCCTGGTTTGCGGTTTCCCCTCCTCCGCGGGGAGCTTCTATCTCGCCCTCGGAGATGGAGACGAGGCTCGCATCCTCTGCTGTGTCTGATAACCTTCTGCTTTGCGCCTTGTTGACCGTCCTCCTGCCTCGGCTGCTCCCTGCTTATGCTCTGCTCCCTGGCCCAGTCTCTCTTGCTTCTGGTAAAACAGGCAGAAGCTTTGCACTGTTGGAGGCGTGGCAGGCGGGGCAGAAGACCAAAGCTACATTTAGGTGTGAGTGTTTTTAAAAAGGCGATGACTATCTGACCCTAGTTAGAAATTGTGAAAAGAGAAGAGTTGCAGCACCAAAGAACCCACTAGCGTGGTGTGAAAATATCCGGATGTATAAAGAATTGGCCACTCTGGGAAAATAATTTAAGTAATTTTGGTCCAAGTGCAGTGTCTACATATAGGAAATGTTACACAGTAGGTTCATTGTTAGTAGTAAATCCTATCTAACAAAAGAGTAATATGCAAATTGACCATCACTTCAACACACAAGATAGCTGCCCCCAGGTGGACACAAAATGGCCATAACAAGATGGCCAGCAGGGGAGGGCAGTTGGGAGGGACCAGGCCTGCAAGGGAGGGCAGTTGGGGGTGATTAAGCCTGCAGGGGTGGACAGTTAGGGGTGACCAGGCCTACAAGGGAGGGCAGTTAGGAGCAAACAGGCTGGCAGGGGAGTGGTTAGGGGGTGATCAAGCTGGCAGGCAGAAGTAGTTTGGGGCAATCAGTAAGACAGGCAGGTGAGCAGTTAGGAACCAGCAGTCCTGGATTGTGAGAGGGATGTCCAATTTCCCGTTTAGGCTAGATCCTACTGAGATTGGGCCTAAATGGCAGTCAGACATCCTTTGAGGAGGTCTCAGATTGGATTGGGTGTAGACTGGGCTGGGGGATACACACCCCCATGCACGAATTTCGTACACCGGGCCTCTAGTTGTAAAATAAAACATGAATGAATGTGTTATTAGAAACTGAGCTTTTTAGTAAAGAAAAGAAATACAAATGTAGACAGCAAGTACATTTGTTTTTTTACTAGTAAATGTTAAACTTTAATTGGAAACTTCAATATGAAGTCATGGTTTTTAATAGTTCAGTTTCTTTCCAATGAAAGGGACAATAGCAGTGAGCACACTGAGTACCAGATGTTGGTTTCTAAGTACCAGACCTCATGCAGAGAATTGTGGATCCCAGAGAGAAATGGCTAATTTCAACCAAGTTGGACAGGGAAAAAGAGGGCCTGGAGTATCTGGTGCAATGCCAAAACAAGGGACTGGAATTTAAGTTTTCAAAACAGGAATGGAAGGGGCTTCTATTGGTCAAATACAGGACAGGATGAGAATCAGAGAATAGTAACTGAACTTGATAGTGAATATGACACAGAAGTTCTTAATAAAATTCTGAGAGGAGGAAGAAAGTTAGAAAAGGGTGAGATAAGTAGAGAAAATAAACTTTTTTTAAAGAAATATATTTTTTTATTGATTTCAGAAAGGAAGGGAGAGGGAGAGAGAGAGAGAAACATCAGTGATGAAAGAGAATCATTGATTGGCTGCATCCTGCATGACCCCCACTGGGGATCAAGCCCAAACCCAGGGCATGTGCACTTGACTGGAATTGAACCTGGACCCTTCAGTCTGCAGGCTGACGCTTTATCTACTGAGCCAAACTGGCTAGGTCCAGGACAAAGGAACATTCTTTATAGAAAAACACCAGTGATCATTTTTGAACCTGCATTGTGGTAATGGATTAAGGCAAGGATTGTAATGGATCCTAAACCACTAGTTGTACCTAAGAATTATGTGTTTTTCCAATAGGGAGATTTTTGCAGTTAGTACTTTAACCAAGTAATCAGACCTGGCATCACTCATGGTGGAAATCACTGTGTTCGTGATAAGACACCACCTGGGAAGTATGTTAGCAATCCAGTCAAGCTTCTAGACTGAAGTTGTCAATGGGAATATAATGTGAGCCACACTGTGAATATTAATTTTCTAGTAGCAACATTCAGAAAAGTAAAAAGAAACAGGTGAAATTACTTTGAAAATATATTTTAGGGAGCCCAGTATATCCAAAATATTTTTACCTCTAATCAGAATTATTAATCAGATAGTTTACATTTTTTTTCATACACCTTTTAATTGCGGGGATATGTTCCAAGAACCCTGGTAGATGCCTGAAACCAAGGATGGTGCCTAATCCTGTCTATACATTTGATCCGTGAACAGCACAGGTTGAGCTTCACAGGTCTACTTATAGTCACTATTTTTTCTGTTGACCCATAGTTGACCAATGCAGTTCATAGAGTCTGTGTTGTTCACGAGACAACGGGCGATTGTAACCCAAGTATGCAGAGGGTTGACTAAAGTTATATGTAGGTTCTGCGTAGTTGTCACCATTAACTCTCCTGAGTTGTTTAAGGGTCAACTGTACTATATTTTTTCCTATACATACCTCCTATGATAAAGTTTTAATTTATAAATTAGGCACAGTAAGAGATTAACAGCAATAACTAATAAAATAGAACAATTATAACAATATACTCTAATCAGAGTTATATGAATGGCTTTGGAGCCATCCTATCTAATAAAAGAGTAATATGCAAATGGACTGTACCTTTGCTACACCCAATAAGCCACACCCACAAGCCAATCAGGAGTGATATGCAAATTAACACCCAACAAAGATGGCTGCTGCCCATTGCAGGGTGATTGCTGGGTTCCCAAGGCTGGAAAAAGCCTTGCCAAGAGGCTTTTTATGGCCTTGGGTGGGCAGGCAGGCCGGGGCTGGGGTGGAGCCAGCCAGCAATTGGCCCCATGCCAGGGCAATTGCTGGCTAGGGTCCCCTGGTTGGGGTCCCCTGGCCAAGGTCCCCTGTCCAAGGACGAAAGCCTCAGCTAGAGGCTTTCGACCTTGAGCAGGCCGGGGTGAGCCATCAGTAGGACATCCCCTGAGGGCTCCCAGTATGTGAGAAGGGGCAGGTTGGGCTGAGGGACCACCTACCCCCAGTGCACTAATTTTGTGCACCAGACGCCTAGTTATTAAATAAGGGTTATTTGAGCATAAGCACTGCACTATCATGACAGTAGACAGTTACTAAGAAACTAACCGGCACATGGTAATACAGCATGGGGACTCTCGACAAAGGGATTATTCATTTCTCCAGTGGATGGGCGCTAAATTTCACCCCTCTATTCACAGTGCACAATTTAGAACTTATAAGTTCTCTATTTCTGGAATTTTCCATTTAATATTTTTGGACTACAGTTGACCACAGGTAACTGAAACTGTAGAAAATGAAACACAGATATGGAAGCACTATTAAGTCTTCAAGTCTGCTATGATTTTCTACTTACTGCACAACAATTTGAATTTAATTTGAAACAGGCATATCCAAGATGTGGGACATTCTATAAGATATTCATTCTTGTTCCTACACAAAGTCAGTGGAGTGAGGGTGAGGAGCAGAAGGACTTACAGATTTAAAAAAGAGACAAAACTACAATATTTAATGTGTAGACCTCGATTACATTGGTTCCAAAAAAGGGAAAAGCTATAGAAAACTTGCTATTATTTTTTTTAGATATGATAATAATAGGAAAGCATTTGAAGTGTCATGGTGTTTGCAACTTACTTTAAAATAGGTTAACAAAATATTGACTATGACCCCTGGCCAGGTGACTCAGTTGGTTGGAGCATCATCCTGTGCACCATTTCCTATCAGGGTACATCTCTAGGTTGTGGGTTCTATTCCCATTGGGAGACATTTGGGAGGCAACCAATTGATGTTTCTCTTTCTCTTCCTCTCTCGTCCCCCTTCTTCCTCTCTCTCTACCTCTGCCTCTCTCTCTAAAATCAATGAAAACATAGCCTTCGGTGAGGATTAAAAAAACTAACAGTGATAGTATATACTTTCTTATATAAAGAAAATATGCTCAAAAAGTTAACAGTTGTTGAATTAGGTGAACATTATATGGGTAGTCATTACTATTTCAGTTTTCCTGCTTATTTAAAAAATTTTTAAATAAAAATATTTTCATAGAAATAAAAAGGAAAAAGATCCATAGAATGGAAAGTAGACATTTTCTTTTTGTTTTTGATTAAAAAAAACGAAGAAACCTGGTACTTTAAAGAACTTAGGACACAAACAGGGATATCGGAGTAAGAAATATTGAGAAGTATGTGGAGGGAAATGGCAAAGAAATTGGTTCAAGCCTTCACATACATTTATTTCATTACTAGAGGGCCGGTGCCTGGACCCTCTCACAGTCCAGGAGCCCTCGGAGGGGGATGTCTGACTGATGGCTTGGGGAGCTCTCTTGGGGAGCAGGCCTAAGCCAGCAGTTGGACATCCTTAGTGCTGCTGCGGAAGTGGGAGAGACTCCCGCCATGGCCACTGTGCTCGCCAGCTGTGAGCCTGGCTTCTGGCTGAGCAGCACTCCCCCTGTGGGAGCGCACTGACCACCAGGGGGCAGCTCCTGCATTGAGCATTTGCCCTCTGGTGGTCAGCGCATATCATAGAGATTGGTCCTTCTGCCATTTGGTCTATTTGCATATTACCCTTTTTTATATAGGATTATTATATAGGATTGGGTCTTATTATGACCTACAGACTTTTTTCAAACCAGATTTTTTAGTTAAAATGTGCTCATTCTCATAATATTAATCTGTTCTTAATAAAACTATACCCTTTTTTCCCCCAGTTCTATTTAGATATAGTTGACACAGCATTGTATAAATTTAAGATGTACAGCATAATGGTTTGACTTACATATATTTTGAAATGATTACCACAATAAATTTAGTTAACATCCATCATCTCATACAGATACAATAAAAAGTAAAACATCTTTTTTTCTTTTGAAAAGAACTTTTAGGATCTATTTTCTTAAAAACTTTTTTATATATCATTGTTAACTACTAAGTATAGTCATCATGTTGTACTTCTTTATCTTTTTTTGTTGATACATCCCTGGTACTTCTTTATTTTGTTGTTATCAATCCTTACACAAGTATATTCTTTTCTTTCTTTCTTTCTTTTTTTGTAGAGAGAGTGGAGGGGGCGGGTAAGGAGAGAGAGAAAGAGAAAAACATCTATGTGAGAAAGATACAGTGATTGGTTGCCTCCAGCACATGCCTTGACCTGGGCTGGGGATTGAAGCTGCAACCCAGGTATGTACCCTTGACTGGGAATCGAACCCATGTCCCTTCGGTGCAGGGCTGACATTCTAACCACTGAGCCACTCCAGGCATGGCATTGGTACCTTATCTTCTAACTGGATAATCTGATCTCTTTTTCTATGAGTTTGGGCTTTCTTTTTAAACAATATTTTCTCATTTGTAATTTTAAAGAAGCAGATGTCTTTGTTAATAGTTATAAAGCTTAGATGATCGTACCCCTTGAAATATCTGTATTTATAAATATTCTTAATTACATTGAGGTTTGATGAGCAACCTGCCTTTGGTCAGCCCTGTGGTTCAAGCTGATGAGTAAATGGATAATCTTGTGGGGCAGAGAGTCATTGTGGGAGAGCATATCCTTGCAATGCAGTGACTCAGAATCTGTGGTGTTGAGGGACTAGCCTTTGCAGTTGAAATCTTCGCTTTGCTCTAGCCCTGTGCCCTTGGACAAGCTGGTTAATGCCTCTATCTCTAAAAGAATAGAAATGTGTCTGCCTCGTGGAGAAAAAAATTAAACTATTTTGGATGTTGAACACACAATGAAATATACAGATAAATTATTAATGAGATTACATATGGGAAGTGTTCACTTAGCGCCTCAGCACCATTGTAACTTCTTCAAAGTAGCAGCAATATTAAAGAAGAAAAAAATAAGTAAAAAGCTTAGGGCTCATCTTCAATTAGGAATTGCTATTTTTCCCCTCTCATCCTGGTTTCAGGGTTATTGAAACCATGCCTTTACTGGGAGTAGGGCGGGACCACAGTCGAGGAGTTATGTTTGTGTACTCTGTGTGTGCATGTCCGCCTCACTTCACTCCAAAGCCAAATATGGGATAAACTCTGGATTTGTTTCGTTAGAAGTCTCTTCAACTCTTTGGCCTCTCTTAGTGTAAGGAACAAAGACAAAGATGAATTAACTTTTTGAACTTGAAAATCTGTGTAAAAATAATGGGGTTCTTCTCTGAAATAGTCTTTCTTTTGTGCATTTGAAAATAGAGATGCGGCGGCTGGTGGTTTGCCTTCCTGTCCTTGGGTGGCAGTTATGCAGACTGGAAAAGGGGTTGCACTTAGATCCATTTGAAATCAAAGCCCAAAATAATAATTGACTGTAGCTTTTCTAGGTTACATTTATTGCCACAATGGTCCATTGAGGGCTCCAGACATCCTTTCAGAATTAGATTTGTTCATAGTGATTCAATTACTTTTCTTATTCGGTTATTTTATGCTCAGTATCTGACTGCCAATACCCTCCATTAGCAGAGAGAGGGATTAAGGTTAATATCTGGGTAGTAGATGGAATATCTACTTCTGGAATTCTTAGATGATAATTAAGAAGATTACCTTGGAAGAGCATGAATAATTTTCTAATAGTAAAAACAGAAATCTGTCTTTTTTTCAGTATTTTTTCTAATCGCAAAAGTCATGCGTCTGTGTATGTTTTTATTATAGAAAATGAGGAAATGCCAAAGGCACAAGAAATAAAATATATTGATAAATATCGCAACACCCAGTGACAGCCACACATGTAGATTTCTAGGACACATGTTAACATGTTTAAATTTCATTAATGGGATCAGCCTATTCACCTGCTTTTTTACTGAATAATATATTGTAGGCAAGTCACAAGTTCTATGTTAATTTAGTAGTTTAAAAATTTATATAATTTTTAAAGTTTTGTGTAATTCTATTGCTGTTTTTCAGTAAAACAAAAGAGAAGAAAGAAAAGAAACCATCTGTCAGTGTATTTACAATGGTGAGTTTTGAATTTATTCACTATTCAGAATACATAGGAAATTGACTTCTCCTTACCTGAAGAAGAGATATTTTAGCTTGTATGTTATTTCTGGGAAAGTATTTGAATGGAGAGGTAAACTGTATTGGTTTAATTTAGCTTATTTTCAGGGTAATGCCGTTATTACTGGACATGAGAATTGAGCCTCAGTAGCCACCTTGCTTGTCCTAGATTTCAGTATTCTCCTACTTAGTTATGTCACCAGTGATCTGTTACTCTATGGAAGCCACTTGAGAGAGATGCTTGCATAGATAACAGGTCTCTCGGCCACCTGGATGAGGCCAGCCACATAGGACACAAGGATCCCTGTCTGCAGTGGCTCTGATCAGAATCCTGGCAGGTTTGAGGTCAAAATCCATGCATTCATATCATAAAAGTTTACAATGGATTGTTTATGACTGTGACTTGGTACATGTAATCATTCCTCTGTGCTGAATAATTTTAGAATGTGAAAACCTTAATTCTTTATCGCATTTTCTGGTTGCACAGTGGTTGCTCAGAAACTTCTTTTTTTTTTCATTAGTTAGGAAGAAGAGAGGGTTTTTTAAAAAACATATTTTGATTTCAGAAAGGAAGGGAGAGAGAGAAAGATAGAAGCATCAATGATGAGAGAGAATCATTGATTGGCTGCCTCCTGCACGCCCCCAACAGGGATTGAGCCAGCAACCCAGGCATGTGCCCTTGACTGGAATCGAACCTGGGACCTTTCAGTCCACAATTTGACGCTCTATCCACTGAGTCAAACCCGCCAGGGCAGAGAGGGTGTTTATAGATATGACTGGTTGATGGTCTTTCTCTCTCTCTCTACCTGAGTTGAAATTAAATTCATTTTGAGACCAAAACATTTCTGTAGTTTAGTTTTTATTATTTGTAGCTTAAATTTTAGAACAAATCTTATTATTTTAGAAAATGTAACAGATTTAATATGCAGCGGTAATACTAACCAATACTATTCAAGGCACAAAAGAATAACAATCTAGAATTTCAATGTGAGGTAATAACACACATACTGCTCTATAGGCCATGTATTGTTCTAAACACTATATGTGTGACCTCAGTTTTTTCTTACATAGATACTATTCCTTCAGATAGATATTATTATCATTCTAATTTTACAAATGAAGAAACCGAGGCCAGATACATGAACGTGCCCAGCGATAAAGTATGGGGCCAGGATTCAGACCTGGGAAGTTCGTGTTCTAAATCACAGTGGCATAGAAAGAATGTATTCTAAGCCTGTGCCAAAGTGCTGTGCTACAAATGTGGCTTTCCATGGTGTCTTTCTCCTGGAGAGTGGACACAGAAAACTGCGAACTTAACTTATATGTAAAACCTATAAACACAAAGACCCGTCAAGAAAGTTTAAAGTAAAATGCTGATGTTAATGGCATTGCATATTAATAACATTATCCAGCCAAGACAAAACTTACCTGTGTCAGGAGGTTTCCAAGAACCCCAGGTTTGATGAGTCACTAGAAGAACTCACAGGACTTGGCATGTAATTACACTCATGGGTAAGATTTACTGCAGCCAGATACAAAGCAGAACCCGCTGTGGGATAAGGCACCTAGAGAGACATCCAGGAGATTCCTGGCTCAAGCTCCCAGTCCTCTCCTGGCGAATCCCACTTCATTTTCCTAGCAATGAGCTATGACACCACATGTGAAAGGCTGTCTGTCAGGAACACTCAAGGCTCAGCATGCAATGTTTCTCCTGGGGGCTGAGCCAGGAGGCACAGCACACACCGCAATTCCAAACTCCCCGAGGAAGGCAGGTTTTCAGGATCCACCACATTGTACAAATAGTTCCAACCTCTTTATCAGCGAGGGTGGTCATAACCCTCCCCAGATGCAAGTTCTGGATGCCAGCTAAGGGCCAACCTTGTATGCAGGCCATTCTAAATAGCACATTACTAGCAATGTTACGTGCTTCCTCTCTGCTAGGCATTTGTTAAGTGCTCTGTATGTATTCTTTAACTTCATCCTCACAACAACTCGATGAGAGAGACATTTGTGCTGTCCTTATGCTCCAGATAATGAAACGGACTCAGAGAAGTCAAGCAATACATTCAGAAGTCACAAGCTAGTAAAGAGGCAAGCCTAGAATGTTGCCTGGATCTGCATAATCTAGAGCCAGAGCTTCTAACAACTTCACTCATGAGTGTTCATGGCGGGGGAAACTTTTGTCTGCCTGGAATTGAAGAGTCCTTTGTTGATGCTGTTATCTTCTGAACACCTGGTCATTTCTCAGTCACTGAAGACCACCTGGCTCAGTATCTCCCTTTTTACCACTGGTACCCCTACTATCTTGGGTGACCTTCATAGGGTTATACATATCCATTCTGTGACCTTCACAGATACAATAATCTTGTCCTCTCCTTTACTCCAGCTATCACTCATATACTCACATCCTGGATTTTGTTATTTGAAACTTCTCTTTCTAAAGTGACCAACTGAAGCAGCCAGCTTGAATTAGCCAGCCATGTCCTCTCTTTGCAATCTGGTCACTGTTTTCTCTGGATCTTGAGCCCACTGACCCATCAGTTTTCCTCAGCCCCTTCTTATCTTCTTCCTCTTATCTACCTTCAACTAATGACTCTCTTTAGTTATTATCTTGCCCAAACTATAAACCTCTTTTTACCTGTCTTTTATCACAGATAGCCCAGGCAAATGCAGCCACCTGCTTTGCTGCTAGAGAAAAATCTCACAGCAAGGTGTACCCTGCACAGACTGGATACTGTTCTTCTGTTCTTTTCCCTGTGTCAAACCTGTACGCTTCCAATTTCCCACCACTTCCTGGCCCTCAAAACCTCCTCTCACTCTTGGTGGATAACCTCTTATTTCACAAACAAAATGGAAGCCACTTGACATAAGTTTCTCAGTTCTTCTCTTCCAATCTACAGACACTGGGATCCACTCCCTTTTCCTTCCCCCCTATTTTAACAGGGAAGCATTTGGTCCTTGAAACTCACTACTCACTTGAACTTTGACTCCTATATCCTCTGCCTTCTCAAGAACCTTATATTATTTATTCTTCTTCTATGTATCTTCAACCTCTCCCTCTCAACTGAGTCTTTCCCATTGTCATGTACACATCATCTGTCTGATTTTATTAGTGCTGCCTCTATAGATTTTTTTGTATTTTTATTGTTGACACTATTACAGATGTTTCCATTTTCTCCATCTTTGCCTGCCTTCACCCAGCCCCCCATCCAACACCTTTCCTCTGGCTATTACTACACTGTTGTTTGTGTCTATGGGTTATGACTATATGTTTGGCTAATCCCTTCACCTTCTTTCATCCAATCTCCCCTCCACTCTCCCCTTTGATAGCAGCCGAGGTGCTAGCAGGGCTGCATTCTTTCCTCAGGCTCTGAGAGAGAATCTGTTTCCTTCCCTTTTTCAGCTTCTCGAGGCTGCCTGCATTCCTAAACTCATGGCCCCTTACTTGCGTCACTCCCACTTCTTATTTCAGTCATCATTCATTGCTCCTGACTTGATACATTTGGCTCCCTTTTATAAGTCCCCGGTGATTGCATTAGGCCCATTTGGATAATCCAGGATCACCTCTCCATCTCAAGATCCTTAACATCTACAAAGTCTCTTCCCATGTAAAAAAAAAACCAAAAACCTATTCACAGGTTCCTGGGATGAAGATGTGGCCATGTTTAGGGTGAACAGGGCATTATTTCACCACCTTCTACACCTGGTGTAGACTTTGTTTGCTCTCCTAACCACTCTCTTTACTGCTAGTCCCCCTCCTCCAGTTCTGCTCCTCTAAAAACTATTTCCTCCATAGTAGCCACATCACATCACCTCAGTTCCATCCTTAAGATGCTCTAGATGGGAAAGTTAGAGCAGAACCCAAATTTCCTCGTGTGGCTCTAAAAGGCTCTCCATCTGACCTCTGTCTCATCTCTGACTTCTCTATGGACTCTTCTTCACTCTGCTCTTGCCGCAGTAGTAATTCTGTTTGGTCCTTGAGACATACTCCTTTCTGTCCCTGAGGTCCCAGTTCATATATTGCCTCCTCAGAGAGATGTCCCTAGACAGTTAGTCTAGCCAGGTGACCCTGCCTGTCAACCAGGCTCCACTGATGGCAGAGGTTTTCTAAGTGTTCTTTGTTGATAGCCAATCAGATAATTAGCTAACGAGGAACTTACAGTAGCAAGAAATGAGGATAAGCTTTACTTTTTCTTATCTGCTTTTTGGGCTGCCATTCACTACCTCCAAGAGCTGTTCTGCTCTTTATTTCTCCACTTGTCAATTCAATACTTGTTCCCATTTCTTGCTTCTGTAAGTCTGTAAGCTGTTCCTGTAAGCTATTTATAGAATTGGTTTCTGTTTCTATGAAGAGTATATGATAGTTCTAAAATTTCACTTTCTGCTGCTGTGTTTTTTATCTTGATCTTGATCTTTCTTTTGGTTTACATTATCTGCCTAGACACAGTTTTTACTCAGTTTCCTCCCTACAAACCTGCTGACTAGCCCTGGCTAGTTTTGCTCAGTGGATAGAGCATTGGTTGCAGACTGAAGGGTCCCAGGTTTGATTCTGGCCAAGGACATGTGCCTGGGCTTGATCCTTAGTGGGGGGCATCATTGATGTTTCTCTTTCTCTCTCCCTTTCCCTTCCTCTCTGAAATCAATTTAAATTATATTTTTTAAAAAACCAAAACCTGCTGACTATATCTGTATCTTGCATCCACAGAAGGAGCACAGCTGGCTTCCTCCTGCTTGTTTGTTTTCTTCCATTTGGCTTTCTTTTGGTCCTTAACTAGCTTTTTGAATTTTACAGGTGGAATATTGTTTTCCAGGTGGGCCTTTCAAAGAGCCTCATACTACTTCCCTTGCTGTACCCTCTTATTGCAACTTGTTAGATCCAGAGAAGTCTTTCTTTTCTTCTTGTGACTGGCTTTCAGTAAAAGAGGTTTGCAGGTCTACTTTTGGCAGCCATTATGATACCTTCTGTCTTCTTGGGAATCTCTTCTTTAACAAGTATGCATCTTAGTTCATTTTTTTCCTCTTCCTCCTCACTATAGAGACGTAATTACATTAAAATCATTTTACATTTATGCTAATGCCTTTATGCAACAGATCTGTGACCCAAGCCACTTTCTTAGAGCAATAAAACAAGTCTGCTCAATGGGGTTCTCGGAGAAGCCTTTGGCAATCCAGATTTTTCTTGACTAAAAAATGGCTTCTGTTCTTGGAAATCAGAGCAACGTATACTATATTTCTATTATTGTACCATTAAGGACTTTACAACTCCCAAGAGGAATGTCATCCCTCTCATCAAACCTCATGCATAAGAAGACATAATGAATTTAATATAAAGAAGTAGGTCAGAGCTCAATAGGGGAATCAAATGCCCTTTTTTGTCATCGTTGTTATTAATCCTCACCTGAGGGTATTTTTTCAATTGATTTTTAGAGAGAATGGAAGGGAGGGAGAAGAGGAGAGGGAGAAGAGAGAGAAAGAGAGAGAGAGAAAGAACGAACCATCATTGTGAGAAACATTGATTTGTTGCCTCCCGCATGTGCCCATGTACATGCCCTTGACTGGGAATTGAACCCTTGACCCTTTGGTGTGTGCAAGACACTTTAACCACTGAACATACCGGTCAGGGTGCAAACACCCATTTCTTATTAGGATATTACAATAGTTTGGCTTGGACCAAGGTGGTAGTATAAAAATGTTTGGGTTTGGGGTATGTATTGAAAGTAAAGCAAACCACCCATGAAACTGTGCTAATTGTTCCTATTCTCTTTTTTTAGTTTCGCTATTCCAATTGGCTTGATAGATTGTATATGTTGCTGGGGACTATGGCTGCCATCATCCACGGTGCTGGACTCCCCCTCATGATGCTGATTTTTGGAGACATGACAGATAGCTTTGCAAATGTAGGAAAGTTTCAAAACATAACTTTTGAAAACATAACTTTTAATCAAAGTAAGTATTATTTGTGGTTCTGGTTTTACCGGAAGTTTAGGGGAAAAACAATAACTTAGAGTGATATTACTACTTAGGCACTAGTGTGTTTAGTGCAGTGGGAGGTGGAGCGATCTGAGCTATAGTTCAGATTTGTAATGAGTTTAATAAGAGAATATTCATGAGCATTAGGATGCACAGTGGAAGTGCTGGCAGAGGTATGTAGAAAAAGAGAGTTCTATGAAGTCAGAAATGTGCCAAGAAGTTTCAGGAAGAGGTATAGGAACCTAATTTCGACCTTGAATGTTAATTAGGAGCCAGTAAAACTCTGACATATTGGATATGGGCGTAACAGGCAGGAGTCCCAAGATGGTTCTAAAGTTATAACCTGATAAACTGGATGCAGCTACCATCAACCTAGATTAAGAAGGTGGAGAGGAGAGTAGAGTAATTTAATTTTGGACATTGTCACAGATTGGGTTCTTCAGAAATAGATGCTAAAATGGAAAAATGGGGCCAAGAGAAGGTGTGTGTGTGTGTGTGTGTGTGTGTGTGTGTGTGTGTGTGTGAGTGTGAGTGTACGTACACACGCATGCACTAGAATGGGGGAAATAATAGCTTGTTTGTGTACAAATGGAAATGATCCAAAAGAGGAGAAGGTAATGCTTTAAGAGAGGGAAGAGATTTTCTTGCTTTAGTGATATCCATGAAAAAGGATGGGATATAATGCTCAAGAAGAACTATTTGCTTAAGGTAGGAGCACAGGTAGTTCATCTATAATAACAGATGGGAAGAGAGAGTGTTTGAGCAGCAATTCCCAAAGGTGGGTAGATGAAGAGGTGAGAATTTATGAACATTTTCTTTTGATTACTTCACTTTGCTCAGTGAAGTAGGAAGCAAGCCATTTGGCTGATTAAGGAGATCTAAGATAATCCTCTAGGACTGATTTTCAGCCTGTGGGCCATGGGAATTTTTAAAACATGTAATACCTGATTATTTAGTCAGGGACACAGAGCTCTTAGACTGTAAAATAAAAAAAGTGACAACAGCCCACACAACAATAGCCATCTGGTGTGAATACCCTGTCTTGAACCATAAATATATAGGTCATATAATAGAGTTGCACCTTATTGATCATGTCTCATAAAATTGCATCTGATGGATTAATTCTTGGTAACAGGTATCCTTATATGGGAAAGTGAAGGGACTGTTAGAATACTTTGGGTGAATACAGATACATTCTCTCACACTTGATTTCAGAAGGGTGGTTGATAGTTCTCAGCTTCCATGTCAATTTTGGTCACGCATAGATTGATTTAAACTAAGCTACCCAAAAACTTAGTTTAAAACCTGGTGGGCACTCAAGTGGTAGAAATGTTGAAAATGCCTGTTTGAAAAAAAACACTTGAGAATACAATGATACCCTGTAGCTTTTACAATGACCCTTCCATCTTCAAGTCTCTGATGAGTGCCATGAGTCCTTTCCCCAGAAGCAAGCACATGAATATTCATAACAATTTGGGGTACTTAACGGTCTTTTTATATCCGTCTGGTGATCTTGAGAACCCCTTCTTTGTGATCCTGAAGAGCACATTATTTATTCTAAGGCATGACTACTCCAGTTCTGTGAGTGCAGGTAATGAGGTAGGCCAGGAAATGTGACTGTATGTTTGGCTATGTAAAATCCTTATGCATGTACTATATCCCTTCATGGAATTCAAAGGAACGTGCCAAAAGGATTGTGCCACCTTTGAATTGACACCTTACTACTCACAAAAAAGGGGAGTGGGGCAAGCATCAACCACTTTGATGCTGAACCTAGAGATGAGACCAAATTAATTCTCTAATGTTTCTGGAGGGAGAGCCAGGCTTGTGGGTCCCCAGATCTCAGACCTTTTTTTTACATCTTGACGTTCCCCAGGTGTGGAACCTCATAACTTTGCCTGGGGGTAGACTAGATACCAGAGCCTCCCTGTTGGACAATAAGTATTCCTTCCTTAAGGAGATTTGGACGTGCTAACATAGCTGAACATAGGGTTTAACTAGACAGCTCTCACATCTTTCTGAGAGCAGATCCCTCTCAGCCATGCACTGGACCCCTCCTTAGCTCTCTTGCGATACCTCACCCAGATTGTCAGACTACGGCCTTTTTCCTGCTCTTTTTGTTGTGGAACTGATTTCCTGATGCCCAACTCCCAACGCTCTCTATCTTGTTGCCACATTTGCCTTTACCTTAACATCTCTGATGAATTGAGCCCAGGGAACTCCACAGTGTGAGCAAAGGTGGACCATGCTGAATTTCTGTAGGATTCCTGTCTTCCTCGGAGACTGTCCACTGTCTGGAAGTGAGCCAACATAGAGGTGATTGTGACTTTAGGCATTTTACATTGAAGGTGTCAGGTTGGAAACAAGTGTAAATGGCATTCAGGCAGTTGAAGAAATGAGACTGAACCTTGGTATAAAGAGTAGGACTAGAGATTTGGCAATATTTGAGTTGAAGGGATATTAAATCTCCTGTGATAGGATATGGAGAAAAGTAGAAGGAATGCCAGTCCTAAGCCTTGAGGGAAAACTCAGTTGTTAACAGTAATTAAAGTTAAGCATTAAATATGGGCGGAGCACTGTTCTTAGTGTTTTCCATGTACTAACTCCTTTATTCCTTTCATGAACATGAGGTTGAGACGACTACCTATACTTTACAGATGAGGAAATGGGCCCAGAAGGTTGAGTTGCCTGAGGTCCTAGAGTTAGCAATTAGTGAGTATTTGAACCCATGCAGACTGGCCCCAAGTCTGTACATTGAAGAAATAGAGGGACACCCAGAAAGGAGGACACTGAGGTTAACATGCTAGTCCAGAAATTAGAGGACACAGGGGAGATTTTCCAAGTCTCATAATGGTTATGAGTTAGAGATACTCTTTACACAGTTCCTGAGTATTTATTGTCTCTAATGATTCACTTTATGGTACATCCACATTGATGGCCTTCCTCTTTCTCTAGAACTATATTACGGTAGTTTCTGTTTAATCTCCTGCCAGATTGTGGGCCGAGGAAAGGAGAAAATGAGACCCTTAAATTTTAATATGAGTTAATAACTCAGATAAAAAGGGATAAAGTGGAACTAATTATTTTTATATTTATCATTATAATCTATACTCTCACTGTTCATATGAGAAACCTGAAAACTATTTGTAAAGGACCATTTCTCAAAATAGAATCTATATTTTGTTGCTTAAACTATGAGTGCTTATACTGAGTACAGATCTTGAATATGTATTTCAATACTTCAGTGTTGAAAAGCAAAGGAAACATTGCCATCTGTATCCTCAAGATTAGCATTACAAGTATGCTCCAAACTAGATTGTTAGCCAATATTTCAATGCTAAGTATGTACTCTCTAAAAACTTCTACGATGGATCTACTTTTACATATTCAATGCTTTTCTCTGCTGCTGAATTTCATTGGAAAAAATTTTATAGATAGATTTCTGGTACCAAATAATGGCAGTATAATTCCAAGTATATTATTTAGTATGGCAGTTTATTTTTTAAGTTTGAGTTAAAACTTAAAATAGGGCTAATTTTTCTAGATTTAGTGTAATGTAGTCAGATTTTTTTAGTTGCTATTGAAGGAGTACTCTTCAACCAAAAAGTAGATTAGTTAACAACATGCTATCTACAGTATATTATAAAAACATCAAAAAAATAAAGATAGGCAGCTAGTACCTGACCCATTCTAGGTGCTTAAAAGTGGGATGAATAAAGAAAGCCTGAATTACAGAATTTTTTGGTTAAAAGAGAGCCTAGATTTTATCTGGCCCAAACCCATCCTATTTAATAAAGAGGGAATGTGCTAAATGACCCTCACATTGTCTCAAAGATGACAGCACCCACATCCAATAAGGAGGAAATATGCTAATTGACTGTCACACCCTCAAAGACGGTGGCACCCACAGCCAATAAGAAGGGAATATGCTATTTGGCTGTCACACCCTCAAAGATGGCAGCACTCATAGCCACAAGATGTGGCACCCAGTCCCCTCAGCCCCACCAGGGTGTCTGCCTCCTGAGTTGTAGGCAGGCCTCAGATGGCGACTGCCTAGCTGCCCAGGGCCATCTGAGGCTTGTGCTCCTGGCAGTGGCAGCAGCAGAGGTGTGATGGGGGCGTTGCCTTCCCCTGATTGCTGGGTCACCTCCCACCCCTGAGGGCTCCCAGACTATGAGAAGGGAGCAGGCCAGGCTGAGGGACTCCCCTCCAGTGCATGAATTTTCATGCACTGTGCCTCTAGTGTTTTTATAGGTGTTGAAACCAATGCCCAGGAACTTGAAACCATATGGCACAATGGAATTTCTTGCTGGTAGACAGAGCTGAGTTCCTGGGCCAGGAGTCCTCCCTTTGAGTGTTTGTTTGTGTGTATGTTTTCTGCTCTACTAGTGGTTTCACACTCTGCCTAAAATTGATGCAAGCATGAGTATTTTCACTTGGCCTTTCCTCCAGGTGCCATTCTGGTTAGGTAGAGTTGCTTATTAGTAAGTCAGGTAGGTCAGCCACGGGGCACAGGTCTTCAGGCCTGAGGTGGGAAGCAGCACACACCAGGAGAGCATGGCTCCTGGAGTCCTCTTTGTCTGCAATAGGCCCAGCCACACGAAGTGGCAGGCACTAGCCTGAGCAATGCATGAGGATTGGTCCTCTAGGCAAAGGGTCCGAAGTCCTGCGCAAGAAGACTGGTGAACTTGGAATCCTGGTGTTCCTGAGTTAGAAGGGACCTTGTGGGTCAAAAGTCAGAGGTTGACTATCTCTGTAATCAGAGAACCACCCTATGTAAATAACATCTGTCATGGAAGCTTCCCTGGTCAGATAGCTGGAAGGGAGGCTTCCATGGTTGAACATGGTAGAGGGGAGCCCAGAGCCAGGATAGTAACTGATAACGTTCTCTCCTGCCACCTGGTCGCGTCTCAGACAGCCACCACCTACAGCCCTGGCTGCACCTGATGCAGAGACAGAGCGAACGCAGCAGTGAAGCTTGACTGCTTCACGTTCTGTCAATGAAACAATAAATGTGTGCAGCCTGATTTCTTTATCAGTTATAAGATTACTTCTGCTCCGAAATTAAAACAGGATAATAAATAAGTAGCAGGGTAACGATTTGTTCCCTTAGCAGTCCTGAAATTTTCCATCTTATCTGGGTAGCCAGGAAGTGTTTCTAAATGGTATTGTCACTAGTGTGTATCACTACGAAACCAAGACAAACCAGCACTTTTTATTTGTTGATTTATTGATGGTAGCCATTCTGACAGGTGTGAGGTGATATCTCATTGTGGTTTTCATTTTAATTTCTCTGATGATTAGTGATGTTGAGCATCTTTTGTATGTCTGTTAGCCTTGTGTATGTTCTCTATATTTCTTAATTACTTTCTTACTTTCTGTATTTTCCCCCTAAGTGTGGTCTTCCCCCGGGTACTGTGCTTGCTTGCTGTTTTCTCCTTTCCTGTAGTGGTTTTCTCTCTTTTCCACGTCCAGCGTGGAAAGAGAGTGGGTCCAGTTTCTGAGTAGAGGAGCTGGGGATTGAGAAGTAAAAGAATAGAATAGAAGATGCAGAAATAGAAACAATAGCTGGGGCTGGCTCTGGTGGAGAGACAGGGACTTGAAACCCACACAGCAAGTTTATATCCCCAAAATACCAGGAAGTTACACCAAAAGTTAGGATCAAAGGAGATTATTTGCATTCTTAAGTAGGCCCAAGCATTCTTGGTACTTGCCTGGATTTACATCTCAAAGCCCACTCCCTGACACGTTGGCAAAGGTGAAGGCCAAGCTGATAACACGTCAGCCTTTTTGGTGAAGCTGGATTCCCAGGGCGTGGCTCTGCCTGTAGCCTTGAGTTCAGCTGACAATAATCAAAGAAATGCCCATGTGTCTTCCCGGGGGCCCTCTACACTTACCTGCCATCCTGTCCACACAGGCGAGGAGAGATGGCTTTTTTCTCTCCTGAATTTAACAATGGCCTCTAGTACATGACTCCTAAGTCTTCAGACCTGAACTCTCTCCAGAACTGGAGAGCCACCGTCTGAATACTCATTGGACATCTTCAATCGAATGTCCCAGATACCACAGAATAAAAACACTCAAAACTGAACTAACATCTGACCAGACCTGCTGCTTTGGCTGATGGCATATTTCCCACCATAACCCCACCCCGCTCCAGATGCTCACACCGAGGTCTCGATGTTCCTTTGTTTTGACTCTCTCGACTTCTGTTCTATCAGTTGCTGACACCTGTAACTTCTCCCCCTCTAAATCTTATGAGCACTCTCTTTTCTGTTCTCACTTAGATCCTCTTTCTTTACATAGTTTCAGTAGCTCGAGTCTCTCAGTCTCTCCCTGTTTTAATCTTATGCTTTGCTGGCAGCAAAATCACCCTCGACCATACCTCTGGGTTGTTGTTGTTTTTCCCTCTGAACAAACTGCTAAATGACTACCAGTTTTTATACACCATACCTATTGGGCCCAGATTATCTTGACAGCTACATATCCACTTCTTCCCATCCTCAAAATACATCTTACACCCCAGCTGAACTGGCTCACTCATTCTTCAAACTTACAGCAGACTTTTGTCCATGTTGTTCCCTTTGCCTGGAAAAGTTTTCCTCCCCTTACCCATACCTGTCAAAATCAGACCCATCGAAGCCAGGCCCTCTCATATTATATTATAGCATAACTTTTTAAATCATTACAAGATTAAAGGTACACTTCCCCAATGATCCAGCAATCTTAATTATGTCTTTTAATCTATAAAAATATTTACCGTATATTCATGTATGTAAGTATGTTTAATGCAGCATTGCTTGTAACAGTAAAATATTGGAAATAACTAAAATAGATGTAATTTTGAAAAAAATAGAGATGCACGTATAAACACACATACTGATATGGGAAATTGGCCATTGGATAGGGACTGTAATTCTGTTTTAAAAAATAAGCTTGTATATGTATTTGTGTGTCTGTATTCATGTATTCAGAGAAGAAAACATGAAAAAATATACACCAAAATATCGAACAGTGATTATCATGTGTGTTGGTGGAGGTGGGGTATTCAAGTTTTAGTGTCCAACAATGTCAACATTTGCTAATACTACGTGATAAGCTCACTAGTGTTTGTTACATTATCCTTTGTAGTTTATATTATTGTAAATAAAAATAAAAACTGGGAAAATGCAGTGTTAGATTTTAAATACTAAGTGCTCTGGTGTCAAGTCTGCACTGATATTTATTTATCAAGACAGAGACCCTAGAAAAGACTTTTTCTTGTCATCTTTGAGTATATTTCACAAAATACTTTAATTCAAGGATACTGATATTCCTGCGGACAGACTGCTTCTTCTTAGTGAATGTGGTTTTCTTCTTGCAAATAAGCTCCATTGAATTTTGTGTGTGTGTGTGTGTGTGTGTGTGTGTGTGTGTGTGGAGGCCAGCAGTGAAAGATCTGAATGGATGCTGTAATGTTTAAACACATTTAAACTGAATCAGTTTGAGCTATTTTTGTGTAATTGTTAAGTGACATAAATGTGACTCATTTTTGTATGCTTATTTTTAATGGAGAACAAACAGACATAATGGTATTTTTTATTTTTTTTTGATGCGGTGATCTAGGTCTGATCAACTTTACAGATCCCTACAAAAAGCTGGAGGAGAACATGACGACGTAATTTGACATTTTCCTTACTCTTGTTAAGCTTTTCTGTATCTAGATTGATTGTGGCAATGTTTTAAAATTTGCATTTAATAAAGATTTAAAGTTTGAGGAGAACAATACCATTGTTAGTTTCCTAGGAGGATATAATGTAGAATTTTTTAAAATAAAATGATTAGCTGTATAAGATGTAGGGTTGAGTCTAGATTAGACTTAGATATGCATTGGTAAATATAGAATGCATATACAGGGTAATAAGATTTCAAAGTGTCCTTTTGAAATGTAGAATTAATTAAGAATCACATTAATTTCAATGGCTTTGTAATTATTAGTTTGCTTCCTGGATATTTTCAGGATGTAATAATGTAATAATGAGATTAGTAAACAGGGATTTTTAAAAACACAGCATGTAATTCTAAATAATTAAACAAAACTTCCCAGAATAAATATAATCACTCTTAGCTTAACTCACCTCAGGGAAGCTTTTGATAATAACTTATGTATCTTGAAGTTTATGCCCAAGAACATGTTATGAAAGATGTCCAAAGGTATGAATTTATAAATCAGAAGATAATTTCACATTATCAATATGAGATCTGGTAGATTTGAAGAGAATGGATATGCTTGATCATTTATTGAAAGATGTGAAGCAAGTACTTCCAATATTCATATGGAAAATTTAACATTGGGGAAAATAAAACTGTCCTATAATCATCTTGTAAAGACTTAAACATAAATATATTTGTTTGAGTAATCAAAGACTGATAGCTAAAATACATGCATTGATTTTCAAAGCATGAGTTCTACTTGTTAAATAGGATTTCTTTTTGGCTATGTCTTGCTAGATCGTTACCACTTAGATAATAATTAATCACTGAGTTACCTATTAACTAACATTTAATACTGGAATTGTATCTTCCCTGATAGACATTGTAAATGACAAGGTGTAATCCTGTTTACCAGGATTCCTGCTGAGTCGTGAACAATGCAGTCAGAGACTGCATGGTTCATTCAATCATAGTTATTTAAGTATGGCAAGTAATGAACTTTTTTTTTTTAAAAAAAGGGAATATTGATATATCTAATTTTAGAATGTGAGTCTTAATTGCTTAGTAAAACCCAACAGTTGTTTGCATTCTTAAACAGGAAGAGTCAGCGTGAGGAAACATAAATTCAACATTTTTAGGTGACTAAGGTCCTGGTTTCAGAAGATGCTCATGGTTTTTACTGTTAGAGTTTAAACTAGAAGGACTATAGGGTTTGATTCATTAAGCATCTTAGGCTAGCTCATGATGGCCAGTTGGACAGATGATATAAAAATGCTTCTTATTTCAATTGTCTCTTGGCATCCCAGCTCTGCCAGATTAATAATAAAAAAGCCAGAGGACCATTTCCATCTCTTGGTTTCATTTTCTGGGAAGGTCTGTCACATCTTTCTACCTGCTGATGTGCAGAAAACTGATGCTGAGGTGTTATAAGCAGGTAGAATAAGCAGGTAGATCTTGCCTGATGCTCTGATGCCCCAAACCTTCCGCAATACCTGTCAGTCTCTGTGCTGGGCACTGGCCAAGTGCGGTACATGCATTCCTGCATTATGGTTCTTAGTTCCATTTTACCAATGAGAAAACTGAGGCTCAGCCTGCCTGAGATTACACATCAGGCAAGGGAAGAGCTGGAATTGGAGCCAACGCAGAAAGTGCACTCTTAACCGCCCCACTCTACCAGCACAGACATAGTTGGAGGTCAGCCTGCTCGTCACAGCCCCTTCCTATTTGTTAAGGACCGAGAGGTAACCAGAGAGCCACTGAGGAGAAACAAGTGGTGTGTTTGGGAAGGGTACACTAACCAGAAAACAGCATGTGCAGTTCTTTGCTTGTTTTTCAGGTATGCCTATTACTACAGTGGGATCGGAGCTGGTGTGCTTGTCGCTGCTTACATTCAGGTTTCATTCTGGTGCCTCGCAGCTGGAAGACAAATATTTAAAATTAGGAAACAGTTTTTTCACGCTATAATGCGACAGGAGATAGGCTGGTTTGACATGCATGATGTTGGGGAGCTTAACACTCGGCTGACAGAGTAAGTACCAGGTTTTATGTTGAACTCAGACGTGGTTCTGATTCTTATTAAGACACAAGAGATGTCATGACATCTGTTAGGACATGTCAGTACATCACTTGGCAGTAATTAGGAGACTAAGTTCCTTCTGAGCAGCGGCCGTGTCTTGTGCATCATTTTTGTTCCCAGCACATGAGTCAGGACATGAGGGGGGACCTGCATAGCTGGTGCTGAAAGAGGAACGGACTTCCCAGACAGAAAGTCCTCTGCCAGCGAGCAGCAGAGCAAAAAGCATGACACTTCCTGGAGCTGAGACATAAACGAGTTAACCCCACGTCCAAACAAACGAAAACTGGATTCAGGGGGAAGGAAGGTTGTGTGTTCACAATTCTGATGTTTGTCTCTAACACTATTTGTTCTTTTAGTGATGTCTCCAAAATTAATGAAGGAATTGGTGACAAAATTGGAATGTTCTTTCAGTCCATAGCAGCGTTTCTCACTGGCTTTATAGTAGGATTTACACGCGGTTGGGAGCTAACCCTGGTGATTTTGGCCGTCAGTCCTGTTCTTGGACTGTCAGCTGCCATCTGGGCAAAGGTAGGTGATGCCTGTGAATTCAGCCCCACAACCGATGGCTGTTTATACCAAGTGATGACCCTGCCTATATACCTGATCCCTGGTTTTAAATCTGCTCAAAATCAGTGGGAATCAGCAGATGCCACCTCACTGAGTTCTACCCCTGCTGGGACTCCACGCTGTCCTGGGCCCTGGGGTTATTTGGGGAAGAGCTGAGGAAGAAAGGAGTAGCTCTCCTCTCTCATCCTTTGCCTTCTTATAAAAGGCATGCTCACCTCTTTAAAGAGCTGTGTTCTCTAGTTGACAATTCCATACTCACACAGCCAATAGAAACCCAAGTTCAGTGAACCACACACATGTCCCATTCAATTAGCTTGATTGGTATTAATGATTTTGGTTTGGTAGATTTTGTTAATTTATAAGTCAGTTTTATCAGCATTATAAATGGTTTTATGTTTATATATATTTAAACCCATTGGTATGAAAATAATTTTAAAATATACATCCTACACCGACGTGCATTGTAAATACTAAGTCTGTAGTTCTCTCTCCCGGTCACCAAGGCAAAGTAAAACTTATTTTCCCTTTTAAGGCTTGGTGTGGTATTCATTTTAAACCTATCAGATGTAAGAGTGGACTGTGGTGGAGCGATTGGCCCAGTATGTAATTTCTGTTGGGTTTAACACAACTTAAAGAAGGTGGTACAAATTCGTGTGGCAAAAAGATATCAAATAAAGGAGAGCCAAACAAAGCTGAGGCTAACAACAGTAAACAGGCTGCAAACATTCCAAAGTTTTAGATTTTTATTCTGTAGAATAGATACTGTTTTGTTCTTGCAAACGGTAACTGCATTTACTGGGCATCTACTATGTCAAGCCAACAGATGTGTTATCTTTCTGAAGTATAGCTATTAGATCATTTACAGAGAAAGAAACTGAAGTTTTGAGGATTCTGTTAATTTGCTGCTCAAAGTAACACAGGGTTTCATTGGTATTCTTGGTGGTTAAATTGCATCTCAGCATCAGTCAGCTAAAATATTTGGCAAAAGCTTTCCACGTTAATCAGTTTTTCTATTGATTAGAATATTAAATGAGTCAGGTGACCAATTCTTCATATGAGTATTTGTTGATAAACTATCTAAAATGTATTAATGTCTGTTCTAGTTAAGTTAGGAAAATAACTCATCTTTTATTAACTAACTAGAAGTCCAATGCATGAAGATTCATGCTAGAATGGGCTTTTCTTTCCCTGGCCACCAACACTGCCTATGCCCCTTTCTGCTCAAGCCCTGGAGTTGCCTCTTTCTGCTCTAGTCCCACCTTCCCACACTGCCCAGAAGCCCTAAGAGATCAGGGGTGGGGCAGAATGCTTGCATAGTCACCATGGTGACGACGCAAGCATCCTGCCCCCATCACTCGGGGCCTGTATATGCAAATTAGCCTCCATCTTTGTTGGGTTAATTTGCATATCACTTCTGATTGGCTGGTGGCATAGCAGAGGTATGGTCAGTTTACATGTTTGTCTATTATTAGGTACAATTATGCATTGCTTCAGATACTATTTATTGCTGGAGACATACATTTTAATCCTCACTCTGCATTCTCTGGTTGTGGGCCACTTAAAAAGGAATGTGGTCCAGTCTGGGAAGCCTCTCTGTCCCTGTGAGCCTGCGGCTATCCTACCCAACCCAGAGACACCGGGAAGAACAGGAAGGGACCCAGTCCCAGCAACCTTCCTGGTCCAGGAAGTCTTTTAGATGGCGGGGCTTCTCTTCCCCACCCAGGGCACAAGTAGGAGCATCCACACACTCTGCCCCTAACAGGAGATACCTGTTGGAATGACCTTCGGAAGCCCTTTTTACTCCCTCAGGTGGCAGGGGCAAGCTGCATAGGAGCCTCAGCAGCTCCAGATAAACCCCTCTGACAAAAACAATACTAGCGAGGCTCTGGATATTAAACTGCCATTAGAACCACAACTCACAAAAGTAGGCCAAAACAAATACAAAAAGAATGATGAATGTGAACTGCAACTTCTTTTTAAAAATTGTAGACTAAAAATCGCATGCTAAACCCAAAGAGGGTTACTCTTTGCTAAAACAAAGGTTTAAATAGGACTCAGAGTCTCCAACATAATAGATAAGAGGTGCAGGATGTAATAAAAGTTTACTTGTCACTCCTAGCACCAAAAACAACTTGAATGAGAGAAAGACCAATTAAAAAACTGACACCAATATTGATGTAAGTTAGACGCTAGAATGATTTGACAGGAATTTTAAAATAGCTACTATAAAAATGCTTCACTAAGCCATTATAAATTCTCTTGAAACTAAAGAAAAAAATAGAAAATATCAACAATGAAATAGTTATTGAAATAGAACAAAATGAATTAGAGATATGGAAGATACACAGCAGGATGGATGAGCTCTGTCTCACTGAGTGGAGCTAATAGAATAGGATTGGCGAATCTGGAGAGAGACCAATAGAATTCATCTATTCTGAAACGGGAGAAAATGAAAAGACTCAGGGACCTGTGGGACAATAGCAAAAGATCCAAAAGACAATCACATTTATTACCATTGGAGTCCCAAAAGATGAGGAGAAAGAGAATGGGACTGAAGAAGTAATGGAAGAAATAATGGCTGAAAATGTGGACCTAACAATAGCAGGCTATCCTTCAACAACTGAATGGTTAAACAAACTATGGTACATGGATACCGTGGAATACTACCTGCCAATAAAATTGAAAAACTTTAAAAAATATATATCTTTAATGATTTCAGAGAGGAAAGGAGAGGGATAGAGAGCTACAAACATCAATGAGAGAGAAACATCAATCTGCTGCCTCTTGCACACTCCCTACCGAGGATGTGCCCACAACCAAGGTACATTCCCTTGACCGGAAACGAATCCGGGACCCTTTAGTCCACAGGCCGAGGCTCTATCCACTGAGCAAAACTGGCCAGGGCTGAAAATACTCTTGATACACTTAACAACCTAGATGAATCTCAGACAATTATACTGGGGTGGCAGTCGGGGGCAAGGGGGGTGGGGCGGCGGAGAGCCAATACAAAAAGGTGACAAAACCATATGATTCCATTTATGTAACATTCTTGGAATGACCAGATTATATATAGATTATATATAGACCGATTCGTGCTTTCCTGAGGTGGGGGATGGTTGGGGGTCAGGGAGGAGAGGAAAGAGGTAGGATAAGAGGTGACTATGGCTATAAAAACTAGCATAAAGGATCCTTGTAATGAAATTGCTCTGTGTCATGACTTTGTTAAGAAATTGTCAGCCTTTGGAAAAAGGTATGGGCTAATGATGCTTCATATAGTTTGTGTGGGTAGTTGTAATAATGGAACTATCACCATTTGATTACATTAGACTAACTATGGAAGATGCCTTTTCAAATCCTTAAGAATAGCTTGGAAGATTTCTTTTAACAGGCATAATCTCTTCAAGTACAAAAGCAAAACAAAACACTTAACGAAGATTCTACCATAGTTTTGCTTACCCATCCTATCTAATAAAAGAGTAACATTCAAATGTGACTTACCTTGGCTCCTGATTGGCTATGCTACCAGCCAATCAGGAGCAGGGGACGGGGCTGAGCGGCTGGAGGGCTGAGCCCGGGGGTGGAGATGAAGCAGTAGCGGTGGCGAGCACCAGGGTGCCCTGGCTGCCCGAGCTGTGTGTGGAGGCAGCTGGGCAGTGGCAGCAGCTGGGACCGCCCAGAGGCCCCCATGCGCTGCGTGCAGAGGCAGTAGGCGGGAGGAGTGTCCTGCAACCTCTGCGCACATGCGCGCTGTGCGGGGGAAGTTCCCCGAGGCCCCCGAGAGCTGTGCACGGGAGGCAGCTGGGCAGGGGTGGTGGCTGGGAGCACCCCGCTGCCCCTGTGTGCTGCAGGGGGAGCGGCAGGGCGGGGCCTGGCCCCGGGGCGCTTCATGTGGAAGTGGCAGTGAGTGCCCAGTTCCTGGGGCTGGATGGTCACAGGCAGCTGGGACTGAGCTGAGCAGGGAGATGGCTGGGTGCCCAAGGCTGGCTTTAGGCCTTGGACAGGCTGGGGATGAGCCATCAGTTGGATATCCCCTAAGGGCTCCCAGCATGCGAGAGGAGGCAGGTTGGGCTGAGGGACCACCCACCCCCAGTGCACGAATTTCATGCACAGGGCCACTAGTATGCTTATAATTATGGAATCTCATGGAGGAGGGAGAAAGAACCAGGTTTATTGAATTTTGTATGGTTCTTGATATATTTAAGAGTGACTTAAAATAGCATATTTTGAAACTCCTGATTCAAAAACATTTCTGGTAATCTTCCTGTTGTTGCCTGCCTTGGTTGTGGGTGACTGTTGTGGGGTGATGTTTTGAGAAAAGCAGAGAAAAATAGCTGAAGCATATTGCATGTGCCTCTCACTTTATGCAGCGTGTTTGTTCAGGGACAGGAATGAGCTCCCTGGCTCAGACCCAGCATTGTGAATGACTCAGGCAGGTGCCGCCCTAGGAAGATGGCTGTGAGAAGGCAGCAAGGCCTGGTGTGTCAGCAAGATGTTAGATAAGTGCATGCAGCACAAAGTCTGCCCGGAGGACATGGTTAATCAGTGTTGTTTTACTTTCACCCACCCGTTCCTACACCTGCTGTAGCTCCTTTTTACCTTGACTCACAGCAAAGGAAGAAGTGCGTTGTTAAAACTAAGCCTTAAGCTCTTTATGACAAGAAGGAATACACTAGTAGTAATTATGCAAGTGAGTCCGCAAATGCCTGTAAATTATTTATGAAACGGTGTAATATGGTTAATCAGTATTGTATTATGAACTGCTCTTATGTGACCTTTATCTAGGCATTCTAGGTATAAATAGTAACCATGGTTCTTCGCCCATGCCAGGTGATTTTATTTTCATAATAGGGCTCTTTAGGACTAGAGTTCACACATGTCAATGGCTGGTTTCAGAGGGTGAATCTGTCTAGTGGCTGTTCATTCAAGCTTTGAAGCCATATGGCATCAGACTTGAATCCTGGGTATTTCTTTCTTTAAAAAAAATTTTTTTAAATATATTTTTATGGTTGCAGAGAGGAAGAGAGAGAGAGAGAGAGAGAGAGAGAGAGAGAGAGAGAGAGAGAGAGAGAGAGAAACATCAATGATGAGAATCATTGATTGACTGTCTCCTGCAGGCCCCCTACAGGGGATTGAGCTCACAACCCAGGCGTGTGTCCTGACCAAAATCGAACCCAGGACACTTAAGTCCACAGGCCGATGCTCTATCCATTGAGCCAAACCAGCTAGGGCCTGGGTATTTTCTTTATTTATAAAATAATGTAACCTCTTCATCCCTCCATTTCCTTACAGATACAGTGGGAGCAATAGTATCTACTTCACTATTCAATTGAGAAGAATATATGAGAATCCTGTGTATTTAAAGTACCCCGTACTGTTTCTTCCACAGAATAAATGCCCAGGAACCAGACAGAAGAATCAAAGAACACCCATAAAACAAAGCCCTCCCTGGTGGCTGCATGCATTGTTTTGCTCAGCAGTGCCAGCTTTCCTGGCATGTGAAACTTGTTTGTCCCCAGCATTCTTCTGGCTCACACTTCTGAACCAAAGTACCATGAGCAATTGCTGGGTTTTCTTGGTGTAATGCCTTTTTTCTACATTTGCTTATGTTTAATTAAGATCTCTCTAAACTCCTAGTTTTATTTATTCAGATGAGGATCCTTGAAGCATTCAGTGAGAAAATAATATTTTAATGGAGTTTATTATATACTAGAGGCCCAGTGCAAGAAAGTTGTGCACAGATAGGGTCCCTAGAGGCAGCCTTTGTTCCACACCACCCCTCGGTGATCAGCGCACGTCAGAGTGAGTGATTTAACTCCTGGTATCCTGAGGGGACACTACATATTAGGCTATATGTATGTACTAGGGGCCAAATGCACAAAATTCATGCACTGGGGGTGGGTGGTCCCTCAGCCCAACCTACCCCCTCTCACATATTGGGAGCCCTCAGGGGATGTCCTACTGACGACGTAGGACATCCAAGACTTTGGGCCTTGGGCATTCAGCGATCGCCCTGCAATCGGGCCGATTGCTGGCTCCGCCCTAGCCTTGGGCAGGGGACCTCGGCCAGGGGACCCCCAGTGATCACCCTGCGATCGGGCCGATGGCTGGCTCCACCCCAGCCCTGGCCTTGGGCAGCAGCCATCTTGTTTGAGTGTTAATTTGCCTATCACTCCTGATTGGCTGATGGGTGTGGTAGAGGTATGGTCAATTTGCATATTACCCTTTTATTAGATAGTATATAGATCAGCTCCATTCTAAAAGAATTAAAGTGTTGCCAAACCGGGTGTGGCTCAGTGGATAGAGTGTCGGCCTGTGGACTGAAGGGTCCCAGGTTCAATTCTGGTCAAGGGCATGTACCTCGGTTGTGGGCACATCCCCAGTAAGGGAGTGTGCAACAGGCCGCTGATTGATGTTTCTCTCTCATGAACCTTTCTGACTCTCTATTCCTCTTCCTTCCTCTCTGTGAAAAAAATCAACAAAATATATATTTTAAAAAAAAGAATTAACGTGTTTTAAGAGTGAACATATACTAAAAATTAGAATGTCATGACAAAAAAGTAAAAGACAGATTTTGTTCAATGAGTAGATTAATGTACCAGCAACATCTGTGTATGTATTTTTATTTTACAAAGGATAAAATGAACTTGTTAAAAAAATTTACATGCTCTGAAATTGCATTTTTAAACAGATACTATCTTCATTTACGGATAAAGAACTCTTTGCATATGCAAAAGCTGGAGCAGTAGCTGAGGAGGTCTTAGCAGCAATTCGAACTGTGATTGCTTTTGGAGGACAGAAGAAAGAATTGGAAAGGTTTGAATCTTTTTTTAAGTTGATAGGAATGTTAAATTCTGTGTCATCTTTTATGCCCTTCAGGTTGACAGTGTTGTTGACAATGTATATGTTTCTTTAAACAGCTTTATCCATATTACAGCATGTCTAATATTCTGTAGAAGTTGTGATTCTAATTGTACACTTCTTTTTGTTGTTGTTAATGTCATATGCTTGTGTTTTTTTTTAACCATTTAAACAATTTTTCAGTTACAGTTTACATTCAATATTCTGTATTAGTTTCAGGTGTACAGAGTAGTGGTTAGATAATTATATACTTTATAAAGGAGTCCCCTTATATTTTCAGTACCCACCTGGCACCATACATAGATTTTACAATATTATTGACTATATTCTCTATGCTATAATTTATATCCCCATGGCTATTCGTAACTAACAGATTGTACTGCTTAATTCCTTCCCTTTTTTTACCCAGTTCCTCAACCCTCCTCCCCTCTGGCAATAATCAATCTATTCTCTGTATCTATGAATTTCTTCTTATATCTGCTAATTCAAAGCATTTCCTAGAGTCTCCTAGGTGGGTAGTGGCATAAAAATAGTTCCTCGGTGCTGAACCATTTTATCCCAGGTGATGTTTCCATGTAGTAAATTCTTATTTGTTTCTGTATTTGATATAATTGACACATTCCATCCTTGATTTTCTAAGATTGAATGAGTATTTTGTGTAAGATCTATGGGGACATGTTAATTTCTGGTTCATTTCCCCTCTTGCCTGGCCCCTCATCAGTAGTTATGCTCCATGATTGAGAAGATAAAAATATAATTAAAAAGCACATCTGTGCAAAAGTTCAAAATCTTTTTAACTGTGTTAATATTTCCCTTACACCTACTTATATTCCCTTTTATTAGATTTCTGAGAGTATACATGGCAATTTATTGAAATTTAGAATATCAGATTCATTGATTTCTGAGCAGCAATCGAATTTACTTAAAATTAACATCTGATATTATAGTATTTTAGGTTATGAACGCTTCTTTTAGAAAATAGGAAAAACTAATTGTATTGTTTGGGAGGTTATACATTGTTAAAGCCATAAAGGAAAATGGGAATTTTTGTAACTAGGATAATGAGTACCTGTCCAGGGGATAAGGAATTGTGGGTCATAGTGGGACACAGTGCAGGGGGTTCTGTGAGGCTGATGGTATTTCATTTCTTGACCTCAGTTGTGGTTACGTGGTTATTCACTGTATAATTATTCTTTAAACTGTACATATGTGTTTGGGGTAGCATTTTGTCCATATGTGATATTTTACCCCACACAGATGTCCTCTGAGAAGGATTTGTGATGATGTAGTACTATAGCCCAAAGGAAAGACCTGTCTTGATTTTTTGCTAAGGTTTTTGCTCTTCCCTTAAGATATGTCTGATTACTAAACTGAGAAGTCTTCCTTAGTGACCATCCAAACATCCAGTGAGATAAATCCCCTCGTCTCCTGGAGCATAAATTCTAACAGGGCCGAGGAAGGGTACAGACAACTACAAAAAAAATAAAATAAAATAAAACAATACATAACATACCAGGCAGGGTAAATATTATTGGGAAATAAAATACTTCTCTAGACTCATGGGGTTTCTTGTAGAGATGTTCTTCATAAAGCTCTTTCTGAATAGTTGCTGCTTGAGCAGACGGAGGATGAAGGTTTTAATTTGGAATTCTTTCCAGTTTTCCTCAATGGAAAGGTGGATCAGAAAAGTACGATGTCCACCAACACAGGGAGACAAGCAAAGTGTATCTGCTTCTGCCTCGTTTCTGAGCTGGAGGAAAGCAACTCCCCATAGAAATCAAATCCTCAAGCCTATACACAGTAGGGTCTGAATTTATATACTCTACAGGCCAAGGAAACAAAGAGTAAGAATACCAAATGAAAGTAAAAGCTATAATGATTGGAAAATAAACAACATTTTCATTATTCATAGATGATATGATTATATGCATGGAAATTCCTGTAGAGCCTGTAGACTAACAGCATAAAATAAGATCTGAGTACCTGATCAGGCTTCAGAAAAAATGACATTCCAGGAACAGGCAGGAAATAGATAGCATTGCATCAGTTCTAAGGTCCACATTTTTTGGTCACAATTCATCATCTCTGGCATTGAGATAAGCCCTACAATTGGTGTCTTTTTATAATTGCTATGGATCTGGATGGAGACCGGTTCTTCCAGGTGGGACTTGGGTTTGTGCCAATCACTGGGGTCACTGATCCAACACCACCTTACATTAACTTTTTTGTCTATACTGGTAGTATGAATTCACACTTCAGACCTTATGGTTCAAATTCCCAGGGGAGGGTTTTCCCTGCCTTTACCTGTTGCCAAGGTTGAGACACAAGTTCTCCTGCTGTCACTTTCCATGTGGTATATGCTTATTATACTGAGGTTCTAACCCTTTGGGTCCCACCTGTATGTGAACTGATGCTACATAGAATAACAGAATAATAATACTTCATACAACTAATCACATCCTAAATTTGAGAAATATGATTCTTTTGAAAGATTATTAGCAACAAAATTATAACGAGATAAGGGATATAACCTAGGTAAAAGGGAGAGGGCATTATGGGAGTCAAGTCTAATATGCAGAACTTAGATGAATCTGATCATTTTAGTTCACTAAAAGTATAAAGGAATAAAAATATTTTTAAATGGAGTGCTATAATTAGTAGGTACAGAAAGATTTTTATCCCCTAGAGAAGATGGTGATCAACTTTTTATTATAAGAATAAGCAAATGGGCCTACATTGCTCTATTCAAAGATTCATTTTATATGTGGAAGCATTTCTTCAGACGATAAGAGTTACTGGGATGTATCTTTGAAAGAACAACCTCCCCTGGAAAATTGGAAATTAGTCTGAGATTAAGAGTTGATTTAAGACTACAGCCTGAAGGCCCAGGGTTCTTTCCAGCTTGCCCATTTCTTAAAAGTTCATTTATTCAACATATTTAACCAGCATCCACCACATGACAAGCACTGTGCTAGGCTCTGGATTGTCAGTGAATCAGAAATAGAGGATATTTACCCTTTTGTGATCCTTAGTCAGAATAGTAAGGTAGGGAAAAAAAAGGGAAGGAAAGAAGGTAAGAAGAAATATAAGAAAGACATCAAAGAAGTAGATTATAGATTTTTAAAACATGCAATGAACCAATTAAAGAATATGCTGCTGAAGGTGAGGAGGGCAAATTTGCTTTAAATATGGTGGTCAGGAAGGCATCTCTGAAGAGGTTCCATTTGGCTGAGAAGAGAGGGATGAGAAATGGCCTTCCTGGGTGAGGGCCAGGATAGTAGAGTCTTTTGGATGTCCTGAGGTGGCAGTGATTTTAGGAAATATAAGGCTCCTGTGGCTGGAAGTCAGCTGAGCCAGGGGAGATTGCGGTGAAGAGAAGCCGTTGAAGGTGGGTCAGGCCATAACGTGGGGAATTGCAAGTTGTGATGAGGAGTTAGGATTTTATTCCAAGGGCATAGGGAAGGGTTGAGGATCTTAAAGAAGGGAATGGGTGTCCACATGATGTTTAAGATTATTTCTCTGTAATTGGTCTGGTGAGTAGAGGAGGGCAGTTGAAGAGTAGAGCCAGGTGGACCAGTGGGAAGATAGTGGTCCAGGTGAGAGGGCTTATGGTGGCCTGATCGAGACTGCTGCAAGGAGATGGGGAACAGGTATATAGATTTGGGATATAATTTGGAAGTAGAATTGACAAAACTATTCTGAGACCAAATATAATCCTTCAGTTTCTTCCCCTTACCTTCTCTGCTTCCAAATAGACAAGCAACTAAGGTCTCTCAGTCTTCTTCTTCAGGTTAGCAGGAGGAAACTTAAAATGAAATTAACCAGAATTTAAAATAAATTTAATCAATAGTAGAGAATTGTTTTATTCTCCTTAAAATTTTTTTTCTCTCTGCATGTGTCTAACAAATGTTTACCTATTAATATTGCTTTTTATTTGCTTAATTAAAATTGTTCCTTGCTCTTATAAGTGGCTGGTAAATATTTTTATAATATTTTAAAATAATAACTTTTTCTAAGTATCAATGTTTTTGTATGTGACTTTAGTCAATTTTAGGAACTCCTACTTTAATTACTATTTTCATACTAATGCTTTTAGTGAGTTTAATAGCTGATTTTGTATTGTGACTTTTTTATGGACATGCTAATCAAAAAATAAAAGGACTATTGTTTATGTCTTTCCCTCTCCTCCTTACCACTTTTTTTTTTCATTTTCTTTTCTGATATCTAAATTATTTTCTTCCTTGTTGCTTCTTCCTATGCAAATGTTTCCTCTGGCTGCATGTGACAACAGCTTATCAGTGAAAGATTTCTACGTTAGTCTCTCGGTAAGCAAGAACTGAAATAAAAGAGATAACAGGGTGTGAATCATACTGTTAACTTTCCTTAAATGCAATCATGTATAATTTATGCCTAGTAGTACTTTTCACCTCAGATTAACTCATGAATTTATATATATATATATATATATATATATATATATACACACACACACACACACACACACACACACACACACACACACCATTGAAACCTCTTTCTCAAAGATAATTTTTTTTCAAAGGTTAAAACTGGCAAGTTGGGGATTTATATTTTTGGAGGAAGAAACTCTAATAATATGTTGTTATTTTACCACCATAAAATTCTGTTTAAATTTGCTCTTCAGCAAACATGGGGGCCATGTAAATTTCAGTTGACAGACTTTCCCAACTGATAGATAGCTGGTTAAAAAAGTCATGAGGGCAAGGAAGGATGCATGTTTCCATCTGAGCAGGGCTTGACCCACTCTGTACATCCGAATGGAACAAACCTCCAACAAAAATTAGTATCACATTTATATGGTCATGTTTTTGTAGATTAAAGACCTCAAAATATGAATTCTATATGGAAGTAAGTCCTTTTATCACAACAATTATGAACTTTTATATAAGTCAGGGGTCTAAATTCTGCAAGGCATTGTGATTAAAAGGATAAAGACAGATTTAAAGCTTAATTATAATCTGTCCTATTTCCCTACTAATATTACCTTGATTCTTTATTTTCAAAGATCCTTCCTTTACTTTAAATTTGGGCCCCATTATCTTATCTCCACATCTGTCTTTTTGAGCAAAATAGTCTGCTATGTTCCTTTCAAATGAAGATGAAGTTACAGACAGCATCCCCTTTAATTTTAACATCAGATATTCACTCATCCCCAAGGGTTTAAAAAGTACGAGAATTAATATTTGGGAGAAAGCTTTAAATCATTAGAACTGGAGGGAGAAAATCTTATCAGTGGACACCAGCGTTGTTTTTTATTTGCTTCCTTGCTTTTGCCCTCTTTTGTGTAATCTGAAATGCTATGTAATACCTTTTACACTTAAATAACTGTAAACCATACAGTGATTTCCATAGGTATTATTTTGAAAATAATCAGTTGAAATTTGCTTTAATTTTTGTAAGAAGTATTTATGGGTATTTTCCAAGTTTGGCTAATATAATAGAAACCACTGTGCTGTGAACAGGTTACAAGGTCCTCAGTGTGCTGAGATTTTTATTTTCTCAGTCCTTGAGGCCTGGGGTGAGTGACCTGAACCATCAGGCCAGAGCCCCTTTTTCCAGCAGTGGACAGCCATGACATGACAGTGTTGGGCAGTGACTGAGGGAATAGGATGTAGGCAATGTGTAGAAAGACTAAGGGAGGGGACACTGATACCCAGTGAGGGATTATTATATATTTTTAAGCCTGGTCATTTTTTCAGGTCAGTGATTTTTTAAAATAAATGTCGATGGAAATAAAATAAACTACATAGTTTATTTAAATGTAAAATATATTACATAACCATTCACAAAATGCTCCTACACATATGTCGAACAAACTCAAAAGAGACTGGGAGCTTTGCTAGAAATAAATGACAAAGATTTATTCACGGGTTCTTATAGTATGCAAACTAGAAACACAGCAAGGCAAAACCCCAGAAGTGTTTGATGAGGAAAGAAAAATTAGGAGTTTTTATAACAAACATCGCATCCTTGAGAATAATCAGTCCTTCATCCTTAGCCCCATGATTGGTCCAGAACTGTTACCAGTCATATGTCAGGTGATCTGGATGATGGATGCCACGTGTTGTGGAGGATTGGCAGCAGGAGGTCTGGTCTTGCCCCGAGTTCTTTAGGGGATAGTCAAGAGGGTTGTCTGCAGTTAAATAAATGTCTGGGAATTGAAACAAGACTGGGAAGTTCAAAAGTGTTCATTTCCCATCTTGTTAAAGCAGGAACAGAAACACTTCATGCCTCAGCTTACTTGATTTGAATAATTTAGCAGCTTGACCATAGTGACTCCATTTTATTTCTTCACTCTTTTCCTCACTTGTTTTCTTTCAGTTGGTTCTTCTATTAGACCCACAGGGATGCAGGATGGGATGCAGACTGTCTCCAAAGCTGCTGTCATATTCAGAGACGTAAAGGGCTTGCTTATGTTGAACACTTCCTAGCATTATATCTTCATTTTATTTATACATTTAAAAAGCTTGCAGATTGTAAGGGAAAATACAGTGTTCATAATGTCTGTTTTGTTTTGTGTATGAAACAATGCCAGTGTTAGAAGTTTGCTAACTATCATTCTACTTATTTCACTGTTGCTAAGGCCAACAGAAAAGAGGCTTTTAGAAGACTCCCCCACCAATAAATCTCTGTTAAGACTCAGTTTCCTCCCCTATAAGAAGAGATTAAATAGCTCTAATATTCTAGGGTCAATGTATGGACAAAAGGAGAAAATATGTATAAAATACCTACCAAGGGGCTGAGCACATTCTAAGTCCTCAATAAGCATCATGCTATATTGACCCATTTCACATGGTTATGAGTATATGTGATCATTTTTGTTATTCCTCCCAGGTACAACAAAAATTTAGAAGAAGCTAAAAGAATCGGGATAAGGAAAGCTATTACGGCCAACATCTCTATAGGCGCTGCTTTCCTGCTGATCTATGCATCATATGCTCTGGCATTCTGGTATGGGACCACCTTGGTCCTTTCAGGAAAATATACTATTGGAAAAGTACTCACTGTAAGTGATATTATATTAAGAAAAGAATCGCTGTTTAAAATGCCAATGAAATTGCAGTATGGTGTTGGCTTGACTGTTGGAGAATACATTTTGAAGAACGAGTGAATAACGCAGACATGCACTATTAGGTTGAAAAGTGGTAAGGAAATTAGATGTATTCAACAACCAGTTTTGTCTTTTTTGTGATCCCCCTTGAAAAGTCTATCCTGTGGCCTAGAGTAATACTGACATCATCAGTCTCTATAGCATCAACTTTTCATTAGTTGAGATTATTTCTTCATGTCAGACACTATAGCTAAGCACTTTACTTATATTTTCTGATTTACTATTCCTAACAACAAATGGCAAAATACACTTGAATTTCTTTTCAAAATCTTTTGAATGATAGCTAGTACAACTAACCAATTTTTGGAAGCATAAAGTATTATTCTTTTTTAAAATATATTTTATTGATTTTTTTTTTTTACAGAGAGGATGGGAGAGGGGGAGAGAGTCAGAAACATTGATGAGAGAGAAACATCAATCAGCAGCCTCCTGCACACCCTGCACTGGGGATCTGCCCGCAACCAAGGTACATGCTCTTGTCTAGAATCGAACCTGGGATCCTTGTCTGCAGGCCAACGCTCTATCCTCTAAGGTCAAACTTGTTAGGGCTAAAGTGTTATTCTTAAAAGAATGTGCTGTTTGACATTTCTTTGCCATATAGATCTTTGTACAAGTATAGAAGGCTTGTCATTTGATGCTATCCTTTTGTATTTAAAGACAATGAACTGTTTACTAAAGCTGAATCTACATCTTTTTAATTTATTTTTTTTAAGAATTTATAAAAATAAAAACATTTTATTTTTGTCTTAATCAGCAGCTAATATAAAACTATCTTGGTGTTTAAAGCCAACTTTGTTCTTTCCTCAACTTCTTTTTTAAAAATATATTTTTATTGATTTCAGAGAGGAAAGGAAAGGGAGAGAGAGACATCTATGATGAGAGAGAATCATAGATGTTTCTATGTGCTCTTGACTGCAATAGAACCTGGGGCCCTTCAGTCCTCAGGCCAATGCTCTATCCCCTGAGACAAACCAGCCAGGGCCTCAACCTTCTCCTTAGATCATGAATTCATTTGGAGCCAACAACAAAATAATCCCAAATTGTGGAGAAAACGGGCATATTTCCCTTCATACAAATCAAAGCTAAAATGTTCAGCTCTTAAAAATGTTTCACTGTAGTGTTTCAGGAATGGGCAGACTCTGTCCTTCCAGAACACCCCATCAGGAAACACCTGTGGCCAAGAACCCAGCCAGAGTTTTGGATGAGATGCCACAGTAAAGGAGATTTCAAAGTGTTGCCCTAGCCCCGTGGTCGGCAAACAGCGGCTTGCAAGCCACATGTGGCTTTTTGGCCCCTTGAGTGTGGCACTTCCACAAAATACCACAGCATGGGCGAGTTTTCTTTTAAAGAAGTGGCATTAGAACAAGTTTAAGTTTTAAAATTTTGGCTCTCAAAAGAAATTTCAATCGTTGTCCTGTTGATATTTGGCTCTGTTGACTAATGAGTTTGTCGACCACTGCCCTAACTGGTTTGGCTCAGTGGATAGAGTGCTGGCCTATGGATCAAACGGTCCCAGGTTTGATTCCAGCCAAGGGCATGTACCTTGGTTGCAAGATCCTCCCTGGCCTGGGCCCTTGGTCAGGGCATGTGGAGGAGTCAACCAATCCATGTGTCTCTCTCACATTGATATTTCTCTTTCCCTTTCTCTGAAAGTCAGTGGAAAAAGACCCTCTAGTGAGGATTAAAAAACAACAAAGTGTTGAGACCTTCATGCTTCGCATGAAGAAAAAGAAATCTTAGTTTTGGAGTGACAAATTAAGTACATTAGAATCACTTACTCCAAAACTACTAGTATGTTTTGCAACAGTGCAAGAAGAAAGGCAAAGTGCCCTCTACCTCAAGGCTATAGGCTCCACTCACTCAGCACAGTTATCCTTCAATGTAACTGCTTCCCACAGTGAGCTTCCTCCTGTCTCCTGGTTAAGCACAATAATATCAAGGCTCTCTCAACACCACCATCTTATCTTCAAGAATTTCCAACATTGATACAGGTCTGGTTTAATTCTTCCTTGTACATTTAGATAAGACTGTTGTTTACCATACTAGTTTTATATGCTCTAGTATGGTTTCAAAACTATGAACACATTGAAATCAAAACATGAAATATAAGGAATAATAACACAGGGACCAAAATCCATGGTATGAGGTAGTCGACAGCAACCTATATAATAAAAGTCTAATATGCAAATTGACTAAATAGCCGAATGACCAGTGGAATGACCAGTCACTATGATACACACTGACCCTCAGGGAGCAGATGCTCAATGCAGGAGCTGCCCCCACCTCACAGGCCCCAAGCCAGCTAAGGTGGGTGCCAGCGGGGGCCCGCTGATCACCCTGCCAGTTGCCCCACAGTTCAGCCCTGATCGCTGACCAGGCCTAGGGACCCAACCCATGCACGAATTTCTTGCACTGGGCTTCTCATAGTTTATATGCACATCACCCCACCTCACCCTCCGCAGAGGTGAGCTCAGGAAGCCAATAAGCAGCCATGGCAAGGCCTCTCCAACAAGACTCTGTGGCTGTCATGATCTAACAGCCAACTCTGAAACAGCAACCCAAACCAAGACTCAGCAGGATTTTTGTACCCACAGTATCCCCAGGTCTTCTGTGATCAGATTTCAGATCCCAGGAGGCAGTGGTGTGATGCTGGGTGGGGCTCCCTCGGCAGCAGGATGAAGTTGGAGATTAATACTGAAAGCTGTGCTTGGTCTGGATGTCCTCATCTTCAAATTGCCCCTCCAGGCTTAGGATCAGAGCCTTGGACTCCTCAGCAGTCTCTGGACAAAGGTTGGCCGAACAGGCCAACTCAAACTATGAAGCTTCTTCTGGAGCAACAAGCTGCGGACACTGGCAGTGGTCTCTCTGTTTCTGAAACGAGCTGTGTGGTTTAAAGTTTTCATGAAGACCTCAGAAAGCTCCTGTTTGTCCTCTGCCCTCTCATTCTGTTGCTTTTGATGCTCCAGAAGCTTGCGAACTTCTGAATTTACAAGTGTCTCAGCTGTTTCAAACTCTTTGTGGAAGAGAAGCTGTGAGGCATCCTCCTCCATGTCGCCAGCCCTCGGGTCGCTGCTGCCACCACCATTGCTGCACCGACACTTCCACCGCCGGAAGTAGAAGCCTGGATCTACATCTTTTTAAAATATATGTTTTTATTGATTTAGAGAGAGGAAGAAAGAGAGAGAGAGAGAGAGAGAGAGAGAGAGAGAGAGCATCAATTGACTGCCTCCTGCATGCCCCCTACTGGGGATCGAGTCCAGAACTGGGGCATGTGCCCTGACCTGGAATTGAACCCACAATCTCCTGGTGCTTGGAACAGTGCGCAAATCAAATGAGCCACACAGGTCAGGCTCAGTCTGCATCTTGACCTAATAAAGTACATATGCAGGAGCTGCCCCCAGTTCACAGGCCTTTTTCATAGGTTAAGCATAAGTATATTTAGTTAATGACAGACCCTATTTGGTTGAGTCCCTTAAAAACAGTTCCCTTTCTCAGGAAATAGGTCGGTAGTATGGGTCTGGTCATTGTGTCTCTTGTTTTTTTCAGACTGTTGCCTCGTCTACAATGTATAGGGCTCTTTAGTTAAGAATGGTTTTAACCAAAAAGATTTTATTAGGATAGTGAGACTGTAGGTGAGCCTTGGTTGATAAGAGAACTATTCTGCTTAATTGTGATATAGATAGGCAGTTTTAAATCCAGTATTCATTGAACACAGATCTGCCTTTCAAACTGGAATCGAGAGTAGGAACAAGCACAGGATTTGATATCAGGACTATGTGTTTCAAATTCCAGCCTATAACTTTTAGCTGTATGATTTGGGGTAGCCACATAGACTTTTCAAGCCTTCATACCTCTTTTGCCAAATAGAAATGGCAGTATTCTTGTAAGGACTAATTGATAAAAATGAATATAGAATCAGCAGAATTCTTTGTATATAAATTCTTGGGGACTAAAATTACTGTGTGGCTTAGAACGAAAGGAATAGTGACATTAGTTCTCTTTAACCAGGATGAGAAACCAAATCAAAGCCAGGTCTTTATCAATAAGAAACTGCTTTGGGCAAAATCAAAACCTGTTAACCTGACTTCAAAGAGAACAGTTTGGTAGAGGGGGAAAAAAGACAACCTGGTAAAGAATAATGCCTTAGGTGTGTGTGCTGTATAATTTACAAAATATTTTTATATATACTGTTTCATTTGACGTACCAGCTCTAAGGTTGCTGGATATGGAAAACAGAATCTTGCCTGTTTTTTTTTTCAAATGAAAAATTGAAACCCAGAAACTCTAGAAGAATTTCCTGGAGACATATAGCCAATTAGCACTTAGCCCAGGACTCAGACTTAGCCCTTGTGTGTCTCCTACTAGGGTGTATTTCCTCTGTCTGCTGATGATCTAAACCAAAATTCTTGGCCATTCAATAAATATTAAAATATGCTATTATAATATTCTGGTTCTATAGAATTTACACAATTGTCTCACTGAGCAAGTCCTGCATTCTAAGTTGAAAAGTACTTAAACTATTAAATATTTTAAAACATTTTTAAAATATCTTAACACCCAGTATTTGCTAGGTATATGTTGCCTTGCCATTTTAAAATTTAATAAGTTGTATTAAGAAAAAAGTATGAAAAAATTGTTTAAACAGTACCTCAGTAACTTGACGATTTCCTTCACATTCCTCAGGTCTTCTTCTCCGTATTAATTGGGGCTTTTAGTATTGGACAGGCATCTCCAAGCATTGAAGCATTTGCAAATGCAAGAGGAGCAGCATATGAAATCTTCAAGATAATTGATAATGTAAGTCTCAGCTGGCTATTTACCCAGCTTTTTAAAAGTTTTTCTAGTTAAAAAGTGGATTTGTTTATCACTTGTTCCAGCTCTCTACAACTGTCACTCAAAGTTGTTGTTGTAACCTCGTCAAATCTTCTGATATTTTATTCTGTTTAGAAGCCAAGCATTGACAGCTATTCGAAAAATGGGCACAAACCAGATAATATTCAGGGAAATTTGGAATTCACAGATGTTCACTTCAGTTACCCGTCTCGAAAGGAAGTTAAGGTACAATGATAGATGATTAATCAATCAATGATGTATTGAATAATTTATCATACTTTCCTTTAGAGACTTTAAAAGAATATGAATATTTAACCCTCACTTTGACTTCTACCGTCCATTTGTAGTCCTGTGTATTTCTGTTAAGTTTATTTCTTATTCGTCCTCCCAGATCTTGAATGGCCTCAACCTGCAGGTTCGGAGCGGGCAGACGGTGGCCCTGGTGGGGAACAGCGGCTGCGGGAAAAGCACGACGGTGCAGCTGATGCAGCGGCTGTACGACCCCACGGAGGGCATGGTGAGAGGGGCTGGCTGGGCTAGACGCCACGGCCATCGCAGGGCCACTGCAGGTCACACGCCGCCATGCCGCCGTGGATAAAACTCTTTTCATTTCAGGTCAGCATTGATGGACAGGATATCAGGACCATAAACGTAAGGTATCTGCGGGAAATTACCGGTGTGGTGAGTCAGGAGCCTGTGTTGTTTGCCACCACAATAGCCGAGAACATTCGCTATGGCCGTGAAGATGTCACCATGGATGAGATTGAGAAAGCTGTCAAGGAAGCCAATGCCTATGACTTTATCATGAAACTGCCTAATGTAAGTCCTTCTTGGTTGTCATGCGAGAGGTTCAAAGATTAGAATGCTGACCTGATGCTTAACAAATTAGGAGACTGTGATTTGGAGGAATCTTCTGAGAAAGGAAACCCAGACTACTTCAGATTTTAAAGCTCTAGCAGCCAGTCATATTTTTGAAAAGGAGGGTTGGTTATTGCTAAGTTTTAAGGAACTGGATCGTATTACTTGTGAGGCTGGCATTGTCTAGGGCAGTGGTTCTCACTCTTTCTAATGTTGTGACCCTTTAACACAGTTCCTCATGTTGTGGTGATCCCCAACCATAAAATTATTTTTGTTGCTACTTCATAACTGTAATTTTGCTACAGTTATGAACTGTAATGTAAATATCTGTGTTTTCTGATGGTCTTAGGCAACCCTGCTAGCGGTTCTCAACCTGTGGGTCGCGAGGTTAAGGCCCTTACAATTCATTAACAGTAGCAAAATTACAGTTATGAAGTAGCAACGAAAATAATTTTATGGTTGGGGGTCACAACGACATGAGGGACTGTATTAAAGGGTCACAGCATTAGAAAGGTTGAGAACCACTGGTCTAGGGCAGTGGTCAGCAAACTCATTAGTCAACAGAACCAAATATCAACAGTATGACGATTGAAATTTATTTTGAGAGCCAAATTTTTTAAACTTAAACTTCTTCTAACGCCACTTCTTCAAAATAGATTCTCCAAGGCTGTGGTATTTTGTGGAAGAGCCACACTCAAGGAGCCAAAGAGCCTCATGTGGCTAGAGACCCGCAGTTTGCCGACCACGGGTCTAGGGGATTCTTTCCTATCTTAAAACGGGAGCTGGGATAGCTTGTGCTTTTGCTAAATCATCCTGTGTTTTCTGTTGTAGAAATTTGACACCCTGGTTGGAGAGAGAGGGGCGCAGCTGAGTGGGGGACAGAAACAGAGAATCGCCATTGCTCGGGCCCTGGTTCGCAACCCCAAGATCCTGCTGCTGGATGAGGCCACGTCAGCCTTGGACACGGAAAGTGAAGCTGTGGTTCAGGTGGCCCTGGATAAGGTCTGTGAGCCTCAGTTCAAACCATCCTGATTCTTAAGCATGTGATCATCTCACCGGAAGTTATTCTTAGTATTTTTATTTATTGGGGGGGGGGGGGGGAGGAGAGAGAGAGAGAGAGAGAGAGAGAGAGAGAGAGAGAGAGAGAGAGGAGCATCAGTTTGTCCCACTTGTTTATTCATTCATTGGTTAATTCTCTTATGAAAAACTTGGCATATCAAGATGATGCTCTAAAGCTACCGGGACAGGGCCTTAGTATTTTTTTATTTTTATTTTTTAGGTAAATTTTCAATCGCTTCTAAAGTGATTCCTTATACTCCACTATCAAAATAAAATAATCAGGCCTCTGGATCTGTTTGTTGCATTATTTTTTTTTTAAATAGAGATGAAGAAACTTTCATTGAAAGGTACTTGCACGTTTTTTAAATTAAACAATGAGAAATACAGACTCAAAGGAAAACAGGTCTTTATTGTAATCTTGGAAATATAGTTTTAAGAGAAAACCTGTTTCTGAGGTTTTTGAGTTTTTACTTTTGTTGACAAGGGGGAAGTATAATCTGAAGGTTCATGTTTAATTGCCAAGATGTTAAAGGCTTGAGGTAGACTCTATGGGAAATGAGAAACCTCTTATCCCCCAGAGAGAGCCCATGAAATGTCCTTGACTAGCAACAGAGTTTGACCTTCCTGCAATTCTTGGGTTGGTGTGACTCATTCACCAAAGAGGATTCGAGTGCGTGTTCTGTGCCAGGCACTAGGTGCTGTGTCTGGCATATAAGGTAACCAGGCCAGCTCTGTGAGGACGAGGACTGTGGAGACCTTTTAACCCAAAAGCGCTCTCAGTTGAAGTGTCACAGTAGAATTCAAAGATGAACTCATATTTGTCCCAACTCTTCCACTCTCTAATAATAAAACAACACTGCATGTTCCTTTAAACATCCTGTCATTGTGCTTAATAGATTGTTGAGGGAGGAAAAAGGTTATAAAAGTTGTGTGGTGTTTTCCTCCTTCGCTATGCTTATCTGTAATTTCACATCTGTGTTTTCTTATTATTCTACAATAGTATTAACTTATAAATAAAAACTATTTTAAAAGGTTGCATCTAAAAATACTTTCTGCTGCCCTGGCTGGTGTGGATCAATTGGTTGGGCATCTTCCTGGGCACTGAAAGGTTCCTGGTTCGATTCCCAGTCAGGACATGTGCCCAGAGAGCAGACTCAATCCCTTGTAGGGGGCGTGCAGGAGGCAGCTGATAGATGTTCCCCTCTCACACTGATTATTTCTCTCTCTCCCGCTCCCTTCCTCTCTCTCTAAAAATCAACAAAAAAGTATTAAAAATTTTTTAAAAACACTTTTGTAATCCTTTTCTTGAAAACATCCAAAGAATTGAGCCATTGTCTTATTTACTTTCTAGTTGCTACTACCTAATTTTCCTACATGTCTTTTTTTCCTTAGAGTTTTCTACTTTTTCTCATATTGATCTTGATATCTTTTTTGGTAATTTGTGTGGAGAATTTTGTTGCTAGTTCCAGAAAAAAAATATAGAGTACTAAATATCATAAGCATTGGGAAAGTTACAAAGCCTAAAGAAATCTCATACAAGTTCTGGTTGTCTGACTGTGTTTTGTATTAAAATAACAATGAAATTGGCATTTAAAAACATCTGTAGCTCTTCGGCATTTCCATAGTGCTTCACCGAGGCAAAGTACCATTTACTTGGAACTTGCAGTGTGTATGTCACAATGCTTCATGTGCATTATTTTATTTAGTATCACACTTGTTCTAAAAAATGAGTGCTATTACCATCCCCATTTTATGTTTGAATACATTGAGCCTCATGCAGGTTAACAGATTTGGATTAAACACTGGAATTCTTATATGGCAGAACTAAGATATGAGGTGAGATAACGTGACGCTGAAGTCTGTCTGGACTGTGCTGCCTCCGACTTACTGTCTGGATCCTCCAGATATCCTGTGACATAGCTAGCATGCACCAGTGTGGCACAGGGGCCTGTGTCTGTTCTGATTGGCCAATGCCTAGGCTGTAGAGGTTTTTTTTTTACTTTGAATAAGCCCTTAATTATTACTGCTAATTTAAGCTGATAGACTTAGAGGTGTATATCATATTAAGATGTAACTATCATATTTATACTTATCTTTATCCTATATAATAAAAACCTAATATGCTAAATGTCTGGTCATCCAGTTGTCCAACCAATCAAAGTGTAATATGCTAGTGATATGCTAAGGCTGCTCAACCACTCGCTATGATGTGCACTAACCATCAGGTAGTGCACTTACCTACTCCAGTTGGGGGGGGTCTGACCCCCTACTGCTGGGGTCTGACCTATTGATTGGGACTGAGCGAGACAGACCAGACATGCCCTGGAGCCCTCCTGAGTTCCCTCCCCAGAAGGCCAACCTCCTGCATCCCTCCCTGGCCCCAATCATGTACCAGTGGGGTCCCTTAGCCTGGCCTGTTCCCTCTTGCAATCCAGAACCTCACAGGGGATGTCAAAGAGCTGTTTCTGCCAGATCCCACAGGAAAGGCCAAGGGACCCCACTGGTGCACAAATTCGTGCATCAGACCCCTAGTTATATAATGAAGCATCATTTAAGCCTGAATCAATTGACCATATATTTACTAAAGCCAGAGACTATATTAAATAGGTTGGATGGTTTTACAGTGTCCAAGGGATTGATAGTAAACACAAGTTGAATGAATAAATTTTTGCATGAAACTGTTCATGTGTTCAAAAGTCAAATTTTCCTCTCCTTAGGCCAGAAAAGGCCGGACTACCATCGTGATAGCTCATCGGTTGTCTACAGTCCGTAACGCTGATGTCATCGCTGGTTTTGATAATGGAGTCATTGCAGAGAAAGGAACTCATGATGAACTCATGAAAGAGAAAGGCATTTACTTCAAACTTGTCACAATGCAGGTACAGACTAATTCCAGATTTTCCCAAAGTATCTCAGGTATACACTGGTTTTGCTATACTTAGTGCTTTAAGTAAATGTAAGTTGACTTGTTATCTTGAGAAGTGGGGAAAAAAATACTTGAGGGATTTAGGATTAGACCACTGTACTAGATATTTTATTTCTCTTTTAAAAAGGCTCATTAGAGAAAGTTAAATAAAACTCTAAAAAGGTGTAAATGTGGTTATTGAACAGAACAGTGGTTAATCTGAATTGATGTGCTTGTAAGCAGAAAATGCATTCCAGATTCTGAAGACTTAGTACAAAAGAATGCAAAATATTTCAATAAATATTTGCTCTGATCACATGTTAAAATGCTAATGTCTTGGATACATTAGATTAAATAAAATATGTAATTAAAATTGATATTACTGGCCAAGAGACATAGGAAAAAATGCTCAAAGTCAATGAGATGTAAATTAAAACAACAATGAGGTATCACCTCACCCCTGTCAGAATGGCTACCATCAACAAATCAACAAATGACAAGTGCTGGTGGCAATGCAGATTGGTACAATCATTATGAAAAACAGTATGGAGTTTCCTCCCAAAATTACATATGACCCAGTGATATATCCTAAGAAACCCAAAACAAAAATCAGAAAAAATGTATGCACTCCTAGGTTCATACCAGCACAATTTACAATAGCTAAATCTGGAAACAGCCCAAGTGCCCATCAGCAGATGAGTGGATAAAAAAGCTATGGTGCATTTACACCATGGAATATTATGCAGCATAAAAAAGAAGAATCTCTTACTCTTTGAGACAGCATCGAGGGACCTGGAGAGTATCATGCTAAGTGAAATAAGTCAGTCAGAAAAGACAAGTATCACATGATCATACTCATGTGGAATCTAAATGAAAAAATAAACTGATGAACAGAGTGGATCCAGAGACATGAAAGCATGGAACAGAGTGCAGAATCTCAGGGAGAAGACTGGCGGGGAGAGTGGATGGGTGGGTGGGAGGTAATCAACCAAAGACCTTGTATGCATATATACATAACCCATGGACACAGACAATAGGGTGCTGAAGGCCTGGGGCAGGGGGGTGGGGGCAGGCTGGAGGGGGTCAATGGGAGAAAGAAGGGGACATGTGTAGTACTTTCAACAATAAAGAATTATTAAAATAAAAAAATTAAAAAAAATTTACACAAAAAAATTGATACTACCAATACTTGTCTCACACTTTTTAATGTGGCCACTGAGAAAATTTGAAATGACAGCTGTGGCTCACAGTGTGGCTTACACCATGTGTCTGTTGACAGCACTGGTCCAAAGCAAACATGATTCATCCCAAAACACCCACAAAACAGATGACTAGATCAGCTATGTGGAGTGATGCCATACCATTCTAGCATATTTAGTGGGAATCCTTCTTATTCAGTGGTTTTAATTTTCAAAAATATTATAAAAAATAAATAGCAGTTTAACTTTATCCTTTCCTATGTATTTACTCAGATTGCCGTTTTCCTGGATATCTGATATTCAATGACTAATTCTCATAGATTAACTGAGCCTAACCAGCTTATTGCATATATTGTATTTATTTTAGACAAGAGGAAATGAAATTGAATTGGAAAATGAAACGAGTGAATCCAAAAGTGAAATGAATGCCTTGGAAATGTCTCCAAAAGATTCAGGATCCAGTCTAGTAAGAAGAAGATCATCTCGCAAGAGTATCCGTGCACCACAAAGCCAAGACAGGAAGCTGAGTGAAAAAGAGGCCTTGGTACGGAGGAGAATTTGGGGCAAGGGCTGGGGTAGGCGTGGGAACAAGAAACGATTATCCAGAATCCTCCTGTCCTATCCCCCAGAGTGTTCTACAAACCAAAATCTCAACAGTTTAGACTTGGGTTAGAATTTATGAAGGATAATTTATAGGTCAAGAATTATAAAATTAAAATGTATCATGTGAAGAGACAAGTTATAATAGTTCTTCAAATATAAACATTTCTATTCCTTTATCCCTATTTGCAAATATTCTTGTCATGTTTGTGGAGATATCATTTATTTCTTTAAAAATAGAGGAACAATAATCAGTCAGCGCTTTTTTAAGTATTTGTATTTTTTATTTTAAAGGAAAAGGAACGGAGAGGGAGAGATAGAAATATCTTTGAGAAAAACATTAATTGGCTGTCTCCTGCATCCCCAACTAGGGATTGAGCCTAAAAGCTAGGCATGTGCCCTGACTTGGGAATCAAACCAGTGACTTCTTGGTGCATGAATCCATGCTCAGTCAACTGAGCAAACTGGCTGGGGATGTTTTTGTTTATGTTTTTTTAAGCTAAAAAACCATCAATTGATTAGGAAATAAGAATTAGATACATTCATTAAATTTTTTGTTCATCATTAAATCAATTAAGTATCAATTCTTTTTCTTACTAGCCTGTTGAACTATTTTGTGTTTTCCAGGATGAAGATTTACCTCCAGTTTCCTTTTGGAGGATTCTAAAGCTGAATATCACTGAATGGCCTTATTTTGTGGTGGGCATATTTTGTGCCATTATAAATGGAGGCCTGCAACCAGCATTTTCAGTGATATTTTCAAAGATCATAGGGGTAAGTGTTGATGTTTACTTCTGGATTTACTTGTGAGTCCTGACTGAAGCATGAACTGTTTATATTTGTCATTGTATTTGAAAGCCACAAAAAACATGCACCTAGGGAACTAAGCAGCTTGAAGATGTGAGAATGGAAATCTGCTTTGGGATAGGAAACCTCATTGTTTGACTCTCCTTTTGTGCTGGCCGTCGGTTTCTCTAGGGCCCAGGGAACCAGATCCCGGAACCTTACCTGTCCTCACTAGGCTCTGAGTGAACGTCATGAGCTGTCCTATCCCCACCAGGCAGAGAGAGTCCCTCGTGTATTTATTTGTCAGACTGGTTTGAGAGGGAACTCTTCTCTGACATATGCACTTATCAGGACGTGAGTAGGCCTAGCTTGTTGCCTCCACAAGAAGCCCATCTCGTTTAATAAGATGCAAACAAATGGAACAACTTCCAAAAGATTGCAGTGGTCATGCATTGGTTGCACTTGCTTTTAATAATGGCATTTTCAACCAAAACAGTTACAATCCAGGCAGGAATGCTTTCTTTTTAGTGACAAATATTCAAACCTCAAGCTGAGGATACGCTGACCCTAACTCCTAGGAATACTATGGAAAGAGAAATTGATCACTACATAAAACATAGGTCAAACACTAACTTTTGATTATATCAAAAATGCCATAAATATTCAGGTCTACCTATGCCTGGCTAACTTATTTCAGGTTGGCATTCATATGTTTAATGTATTCATTCGAGAAATATTTTTTCAGTGTCTGCTTTGTGCGAGCTACTATTCTGTGGGCTGAAAAGGTAACAAGAAGGAGACAGGGTCTGATTGCATGGAGCATATGTTCTAAGTCAGGAGTTTAGCAAATTTTTTCTATCAAGGATAAGATAGTAAATATTTTAGGCTCTGTAGGTCAGATGGTCTCTGTGGCAAATACTCAACCTTGCCATTGTAGTGCAAAAGTTGTCACGTTAAAACATTATATAAACACTAGAGGCCTGGTACATGAAATTCATGCGTGGAGGGAGCTTCCTCGGCCCGGCCTGTACCCTCTCCAATCTGGAATTCCTCAGGGGATGTCCGACTGCTGGTTTAGGCCCGATCCCTATGGCCTAAACCGGCAGTTGGACATCCTTCTTGCAATCCAGGATGATTGGCTCCTAACCACTGCCTGCCTGCCTGATCCCCCCTAACCCTTCTGCCTGCAGGTCTGATTGCCCTTATCTTGCCCCCGTGCTGGCCTGATCGCCCCTACCTTTTCCCCCTGTCTGCCTGATCACCCCTAACATCTCTGCCTGCCTGCCTGCCTGCAGATTGTCCCTAACTGCTCTCCCCTGCCAGCCTGATCTCACCCCCAACTGCCTTCCCCCACCAGTCTGGTATCCCCAACTGCCCTCCCCTGCCAGCCTGATCTCATCTCCAGCTTCCCTCCCCTGCTGGTCTGATTGCCCCTAACTGCCTCTGCTCGGCCTCCACCACCATGGATTTGTCCAGAAGGAAGTCAGACATCAGGAAGATTGCCAGTCAACCCGGTCTAATTAACATATTACCCTTTTATTAGTATAGATTTGGCTGGTGGCCTATATTTTGCCAGTTTTTCTTCTAACATTGATGGATCTTGCAGGCAGAGAGGGAGACATTAGGGGGGAAAAAGAATTAGATTAGTTAGGAATTTAAGGATTTTTGTTTCTCTCACTTTTTATATAACAATAGGTTTTAAAGCAGATGGTCCAGACTGACACATTAGCTTCTAGATACTATTAGGAAGATAATCAGCCATCTGCCTCATTGAAGGTTTGTAACACAGAGTTAAGGTTGTGGGCTGTGAGTTAGATTGCTTGGGTTTATATCCCTGGATCATTGCTTGCTTGACTGTGTTACTTTGAACATGTTAATTAACCTCTCTGTGCCTCAGTTTTCCTCTGTGTAAAATAGTGATGCTAATAAAATAAACCTCAGGAGGTGGTTGTGAGGATAACAGGAATAGTATACATGAATTTGCTTAGAATAGTGCCTGGCACAGAGTGAGAACTCATTGATTGGTAGCTATTATTCTTGTTGGAATGACATCAAGAAAAATTAATTTTTTTCTAAAAAGATTTTTTCTTTACAAAAATAAAGTTGTCTGGGTGAAGACAATTGTCTGGTGTGTGGCTGTTACAACATGGATTTGTGCTCACTATTTAGAGCGATGTTTGCTTCCTTCCCCTGTGGAGTGGTTATTCTCTGCGTTCTAGAGCCCAGTACATCCTAGTAGCTCTTCTGCCCATCTGTGGAAGTGTCTCCATGTGTGGTGTTGGGTCAGCTGGCTGTAGATCCACTGGCTTTCTAACTGGTCTTTCTACAGAGAAGGCTGGGTCAAGGAAACCCCTCTCTTTTTTGCACTGAATAAATGACCCCCGCTTTCTGATTCACCAAAATCACATCATCAGACTTGTCTCCAGACACCCTGGGACAATTTGAAATGCGCAAATTGTAAAACAGTGAATGGCCATACAGTGTAATTTCCCACCAAAGGAGGAACAGAGTATCCGGTCTCAATTCCACTTCACATCGTAGGTGTGGCGTTCATGACTCCAACGGGAGTCTGAGCAGGAAAAGTGTTGGGTTGATTTGGGAATGACAGACCCATTATCAGACTCTAGGGAAGGGAAGGTATGTAAATTTGGGATGAAGGAAGCCAACCCCAACCTTCAATATACCAAATGCCTCTTGCCCCCTGACGACTGTGCTGGATGGGAAATGGGTCTGCCTCTGAACGACTTCTTCAGTGACTGACTTAAAACCCCTTTCATTGTTTTCTTAACAGATTTTTACCAGAAATGATGATCCTGAAACAAAACGACAGAACAGTAACTTGTTCTCACTGTTGTTTCTAATCCTCGGAATTATTTCTTTTATTACATTTTTTCTTCAGGTAAATGTCTACATTTTCACTTTATTGATTTTGAGCAATGCATCATTATTCCACTATGGGAATTTAAAAACATATATGTAGTTTGGTTTTTAGTAGAATTGCTCCTATATTAACTGAGCTATTAGCAGCCAAATTTCTTTGGAAATTAAAAAAAAAAAATGTTTTACGTCCTCTGGCTCCCTTGAGTACCTCCTCCTCTTCACTCTTACCATCTCTAGCTGTAATATTAATGAATCACAGGGAACAGAGCAAAGGAATTCAGAGTCCTAAGATAGTGATCGGCAAACTCATTAGTCAACAGAGCGGCAAATCGAGGATGCGGCTTGAGAGCCACAGTTTGCCAGCCACTGCTCTAAGAGATTAGTATTGTAAGGCATTATAGGTTTTCATGTTAGACCTAGCTTGAGTACAAGTCGAACCAGTTTTTAATTTTGTATCCTCGGGCAAATAAGTAATTTAAACTAAGTTTCCTCATCTGTTAAATAAGGACCATTAACTGCCTCTCAGTGATTAAAAGAGATCATGTGACTAAGTGCCCAGGCCTGTGTGATATGGCAGCAAACACTCAGTCACCTGTTAAATGAATAAATTATAGCCACATGTGATTTTTGTAAGAGAATTCTCAGTAGGTCTCTGTATTTAATGTCTTGTAAGCATGTATTCATATGTTTTTTAAAGATTACTTATTGATTTTTATAAAGAGAGGAAAGGAGAGGGGAGAGGGAGAGAGAGCAAAAGGACATAGATGTGAAAGCAAAACATCAATCCAATGCCTCTTGCATGCCCCCTACCCTGACCAGGACTTATATTGGTAACCCTTCTGAGCACGGGATGATGCCCAATCAACTGATACATACCAGCCAGGCCCATGCAATAGTGATTTTAATAAAACATTGTTCTGGACATTGTATAGGTGGTACCAAAGAAAAAAGACTGAACGCTTCCATTACTAAATACTTCCAGTCTCATTGTGGAATTTATAAATAGGCATGACATTCTCACTATATCTAAGCTTGTCGTGCCAAGTCTTCATGCCAAAGGTAAAGGTTGCTCAGGGTGAAGTTGGTCAAAGAATTTGGAGGGAGGGAGGCTTTGAGGTGGTCCCTTCAACTTGAGAGATAGGCATTGGTGAAACCAAGGCAATAAAGCAGAACCTTTGAAACATAATGATGGGTGGGGAGATGCGCCTGGCTTGCCTGGGAAACGGGAGGAGTGAAGGCCCTGAATTATAGGGCCTCAGAAGTGTAGATATGACGCCACCGCACCCAAGGTTAAGAGTGCCCGGCGCCTCATTTGGAAACATAAGGAAGAGCTCTGTGGGTGATGAAATCTCAGGCTCTGGGTTCCATTCTGGTGCGGATTCTCAGACCCTGATTCAGATTGCAGCTGCGCCACCCTAGAACTGTGGCTTCTGGCAATTTCGCCGCCTCTCTAAATCCAGTTTCCTCTGCGTGGTGGTGATTGTAGGGTTGTTCGGAGGACTTAGTGAGATCGCATCTATGGCACCAGAGGAAGCGCTTAACAATAGCTAGCTCTCTGTTGTTATTTTGTCTCCCACATCAGAAGAGTAATGTTTCTGTAGTGGCTAAGGTATTTCACATGTCCTTCAGTCTCATAGCAGAAACCGTAATTGGTCATTTCCACATGACTATAACCATTTTAGTAACGTCAAGCTTAAACTCGAATAACCTGATTCCCCTAGGGTTGGCATCTGCTAGCAGAGGGGTTATGCAACATTACAGCGCTGGGCATAGGCAAGGGTCTGCTTCGTGCTGCGAACCAGAATGTGTGTGTGGCCCCGCCTGGCCTTCAGTTACCTGGCCCAGCCTGGCTGTCCCCTTTATCAGGGCCACTTAGTTGAGCTGGTTCTCTCCTCCCTTGTGATCTTTGCATCTGTTTCTTCCTTCTCAGCCATGTTCTATTTGGGAGAATGCTACTTGGGAGCTCAGTGGAGCTGTGGCTGCCTTCCTCCTCTTCTCTGATTCTGTACCGCGGCCTCTGGCCCCCTTCCTTATGGTGTCTCCTCATTCTTCACAGGGCTACACATTTGGCAAGGCCGGAGAGATCCTCACCAAGCGGCTTCGATACCTGGTGTTCAGATCCATGCTGAGACAGGTATTTGCGTTGCGGACTGTGCCCGGGGTGGCAGGCTCCTGGGCCCCCTGGACACAGATGGTGAGGGCGTTCTCAGGTCACTCGTAGGAGCTCCTGCCTTGCTTTTCCCTGTCTGATGGGGAAGATGGGGCTGAATGCCACCAGGTGCAGCCTCGGGTCCTGCTGTCTGTCTGTCTGCAGGGGGTGTGGGCTCAGGATGGCTGCGAGGCAGTCTCCAGAGCAGGTTCACCCCCAGCTTGGTCTCAGCAGCTACAGGCAGAGAGGCAGAAGTGATCTTCAGTACCCCTCCCCCATCTCCTCTCTCTTTCCTTCTTTCCCCCGGGAAACCCAGGGTGCTAGTGTTTCTTCCCACCAAGGGATACCGTCTTTCTTCCCACGAGTCAAAATGCATCCCCACACCCATTTCTTCATTGCTCGGTTTCTTTGCTGGGGCCTGACTGATAGATTAATTTAAGCTGCAGTGCTACTAGCTGACAATGACTTAACTTAATGTCTCTCGTATTTTACTCCTTCAAAACCCTAACAGATAGTGTGATGTTTTCCTGGGGAAAGGGGTCAGGAGATTCAAGGAATGTAGCCCAAAGAAGTCCAGTTCAAACAGGAAAGTTTCTTTAATAACAATCATGAAAATTTTGTATGTGACTTGGTAATGTAATTTTCCACTAATGGAGGGCCCTGACCTAGGACTCTCAGTCAAGTTTTGATAGCAGAGATTTCTTTTTGGCTCGAGGCTGACCCTGGTCCAGGATCAAATGCCACTTTACCCCCTCAGCCCCTAAGCCAACCCCTAGGTCCGTTACACTTTGAAAGGTGAGCAGATGGTTTGTAATGCCCTCTCCATAAATTATCAAGTCCAGTCATCATACATTTAAGTGCCTTCTACTTACAATACTTAGTATTTTATAAGTCATTCAAATCTGAATGGACCCCATCTTCAAAGACGTTAAGTTCCAGTGTAGGAGGCACTTGAGGGCTTAAGAGTTTTACAAAGCAAGTTGACACACACTAGAATAAGTTATAATGGTGTTTTTTTCTTAATTATTTGGGGGCAGGGGGGAATGATAGCTTCTGCTTTAATCCAAATCATCAGTTCAGGTCAATTTTTAGGACCATAGTTATTTTTGTAGCAGACATAAATGTATACTTCAAACATTCAATATATATATTATATATATATATAAAACCAGTGTTCATGACGACCGGGACAACCAAATGACTAGTCACCATGAGGTGCACTGAGCACCTCTTGTTCCCTCCCATGTGGCCCAAGGCTCCGATCACAGCAAGGCAGGAGGAGGCTGGGGGCTGGGGGGGGGAGGGGTGAGGCTGTGAACAGCAGCGGGCTATCATGTGCAATTTCGCCCCCTGGGCCTCTAGTCTTTTTCATATTTGTGTATTTAAAAACGTAAGTGGTTTTACAAAGAAAATCCTATTTCTCATTGAATGTGAATTTTGGATCTAGATTTCTTTGGGTGAGTTTTTAAAAATCTAATTTGTTTATTTTGCCCTGAACTGCAGTTACCTAACTGCTCTTCAGCTTCTCTGTTTGGCCATCTAATAAACACTTCATACTTATTTCCAGACTTGAATTTTAGACCCTCCCCTCCCCACAGAGTCCATTCCTTGTCTAGTCTTCCTCCATATAAGTGAATAGCAGCTTCATTCCGCCAGTTGTTCCGGCTAAAATCCTTAATGTCATCCTTGACTCCTTTCTTTCTGTTTAATATTACAGTAGCCTTCTAACTGGGCTCACCCCCTCCATCCTTATCTCAGTCCAGTAGGTTCATCTGCCAAGAGCCAGAGTCATTCTTCTAAAATGAAAGTCAGATCCCAGCCCTCTGCCCCAAACCTACTGAAAGCCACCCATATCTCTCAGGATAAAAATCTTAAATCTTTGCAGTTGACTGTAAGGTCACACAAGGTGTGGCCCCCCTACTACCTCTCAGACCTCATCACCCACAGCTTCACATATTTTTTGATACATAGTCAATATATGCACTGACTCTCTGAATTTGAGAGTGGAGGAGTAGAAGAGACAAATGAGAAAGGAAATCTGTCAAGAGGAAGAAGCAACCTTTAGAAATGCTCACAAAGGTGCTTTTAAGACTCATGACAGCCCTTCAGACATTCTTACTCATGCGTGAACAGATCAAATATGCCTTTGCCACAGGACCTTTGCACATGCTATTCTTCCTTCTCTCAGAAATTCTCATTCCTCTTTTTATGCAGATCTCTTCTCAAATGACACATTGGAGAGGCCTTCTCTCTCACCTCCCCATCTATAAAATACCACCTTTCCTCACTTTTATCCTTCTTACTCTGCTCTATCTTTCTTCATAGCATTGTTACCACCTGGCCTGATATATATTTATTTGTTTGTGGCTTTCCTCTCTAGAATTCAGGCTTCATGAAGGCAACAACTTTGTCCTTTTGTTGTTGTTGTTCGCTACTGTATAGATTGAACACTGAGAAATCAGCTTTGGAACAAATTAGGCATTCGAAAAAATTTGACACATTTATGTGTTTGTCTGCTAAGTCCCTTTTCTTCTCTATTGAGTGTCAAATCCTGAGTGCTAAATGCAGGAGATATACATGATAAACTCTCTCATTGTCTTTGGAGCTAAGAGTCTTCGGGCTTTAAGAGAATAAAATCATTTTCTGTGCCACAGGATGTGAGCTGGTTTGATGACCCCAAAAACACCACTGGAGCATTGACAACCAGGCTAGCCAATGACGCTGCTCAAGTCAAAGGGGTACGTGCCTCCTGTCTGTGGGTGTCTGTCTCAGTTGGCCACTGTGAATCTCAGCATGAAACTAATTTCCTCATTTCCGATGTTAGTTCCCATTATATATTTTTTTAAAATGTTAAATAAGCATGTAACCTATATAGTATATCATGTGCCTGATAGCAAAAATGTTAGCTACTTAAACATCATATACCGTTCAGTATATAGATAACTTACAAGCTTTCTTTTGTTACTTGCTGCCTTGTTTATGCTATTAACAGTGTACATGTAGAAAGATGATTATTCAGCAAAGGAAGTCTTTATCAGCATATCACACAGGATCAGTCTGTTTTAATGTTCAATTAATTGACAAAATTTTAATTGCCTCAAGAAAAAAAGAAGAATATATGTAGTTGCTATAAGAAAGTTTGGGGACCCTTGCTGGTTTAGCTCTGTGGATAGAGCGTCAGCCTGCAGACTGAAGGGTCCCAAGTTCCATTCCAGTCAAGGGTACATTGCCTGTGTTTGAGGGCCCAATCCCCAGTGGGGGTTATGCAGGAGGCAGCCGATCAATGATCCTCCCTCATTGTGTTTCTATCTCTCCTTCTCCTTTCCTCTCTGAAATCAATAAAAACATATTTTTAAAAATAAGAAAAAGAAAGTTTGGGGGCACTACATTCAGAGGGGAAGGAAGAAAACTTTTTTAAAAACTTGAAGGAAATGCATTGGAAGCATATTAAAAAGTTAAAGCAAGAGTAGAAGGAACAACATTATCTGACTATAAAGCTAAATTTTGCTGCTGTGTGCATCTCTTTAATCGATATAAATGTAAGGTTCTACACCGCCGTGAGAGAAACTGCAGGCAGGGAGTCTGAATGAGTGAGCGAATTAATCAGGCTTTACTGGGGGTCTCTGGGCGGGTTCACAAGCTCGGGGGGAATGGAGCCGGGGAAGTCGTGCCCTGTGACTGGGGCCAGGGGAAGGGGAAAAGAAGAGACCCAGCCGGGCCTCCTCCCGCACTGCCTGGGAGAACAGTCCGGGAGAAAAGGTGCCACGTGGCACACTGAGACACCTTTAAAGGACGGAACAGGCAGGGGTTGGGTCCAGGGCGGAATGGGAAGGGGTGGGACACAGGGCACTCTGGTATGTGATTGATTGGTGGCTCAATGTCTCTGTCAATTACATCATAACTCCGCCCACCAGTTGGGGGGGTACCTATCAATAACTAGAAACTAGAATCAGGACATTTTGATTTATGGATGAAGTGACAATCCCTTCTACAACTACAACTGTTTATAACAAAAAAAAATGTTTTTATTCAGAAAGCACAAATATTTGGAACTGGATTCAAGCATTTTTATGGTGTTTTGAGGAGGAAGTAAATAGCAGGAGAGGGAAGCACAGGAAACGGTGAGGAGAAAAATTAGTAGGTGAGGAAGTGAGATACAAATACATGGAGGTGCATAGGAGAGATTGTGAGGGGGCTCTGTGCGTTTCAAGTGGTAAAGCATTTTTCTTCCCTTGCTTCACACTTGGACTGTGGTGTTTGGAGTGTTACCTCCTCTCAGCCTAACATTTTGAAATTAAATTAAACCAAGGGGCTTAATCTCCTCCTGTCCCCCCGCCCCCTAGCGTGCAGGCTCTACATCTTTTAACTCATCTTTCGTGACTATATAAAAGAAGAATTTGTCATCATTGACCCATGTTACTTATTTCTGTGGCCTTGACTAACATCCAAAGCTAAATATTTATATGTGTGCGAGGCTGTGTGCCCAGATAACTCACGAGCCCTGCATGGGGGGAGGTTCTGAGTGTTCCTCTCAGCCGCTTGCTGTGGGAATGAGCTCTGAGCAGGACCTGTAAATGCTGAGAACACAAGCCGCCCACAGCCTTCCCGTGCACAACTCTCCTCAGAGGAGAGAATCCTTGATCGGCTCCTAACTTCCGACTTTCAAATTGAAAATGTATAAATACAGAGAGAACTGGCTTGGAAGGCCACTCCATTCTTTGACTTATACCCAGTTTAGCTAAGCACCCCTTTGATAGAAGCTCAATGATGGCATCAAATAAAAATAAATGCTCTGTTATTTATGCCATCTCTTTCAGCCCCAAGGCAGTTCCCTGGTACTTGAAAGAATAGAGGCTACTGGTAGTTGTAGCAACCTTTTCCCCCTAATTACTGGTCTGTTGTTTTAGCACATCAGTGTTGAATGGGTTTAGAGAGTCGATATTGGGGAAGGGGGGTCTTATCAAGGATCCTGTCCTAAAATTCATTAACTAAGAGAAGTTTTCATTATTAATCAACGAACCTGCTCATTTCGAGGTTGGGAGAAATTTGTCCAAAGTGGCACTGACCACCCTAGACTGTACTCCACCACAATCTTTATCTGCGACTGGCCCTACTCAAGCAGAGGAAATTCAGAGAGTGGGGAAGAGCATAGCCATTTCCAGACAAAGCAGATCTGGGGGCCAGGGGAGGAATGTGGAATGGCTCTCGGGCACAGGGGGTTTCCAGGGTAGAGGAAGAGAAGAATGGAATGGTAGATGGAATTGACTTTCTAGTTTGACTCCTTGTCTTAGAGTTGCACGCAAATCACTACCCGCTACTGAAAGTCATGCTTCAGGCTCCCCCTGACATTCAAACAGAAGGATCTGATGTCTGCTTAATATCCCGAATTAAATTCCATAACTTTCAGCTCTGAATTTTTTCCAAATCAAAGGCAGATTAAATTGCACATAATAAGCATCTCACATATGCCAACATACATTTGAATATTCTTAATGACAAATGTTATAAGTAATTCTGCAGCTAACATTGGAAATTTCCAACATTCCCAGTTTAATATAATTGTCAGACTTTTTTGTCTTGTTAATTTGCAGAGCTCACGTTAGTGATTGCAGTTTGATTAATGGAAATTTTCTTGGTAATGAAATATCAGAAGAAATAGAAATATACAACTGAATTCTATATTGTTGATCTTGAACTTTCAGCATTTATTCTAAAGTCATGAAAATCTTTATTTTACAAACCAAATAAACTTACAAGTAAACCTTTAGTTTTTTATTACTGAGAAGATAACCAGTAGGTTTTCATGAGGCTGAATTGTCACACTTCTAAAGAAAATGTAAGCATGGATTTTAAAGATAATGTAAAAGTGTGTATTTAATTTGCTTTGTTTGTTTTGTAGGCAACAGGTTCCAGACTCGCTATAATTGCCCAGAATATAGCAAATCTTGGGACAGGCATTGTTATATCCTTAATTTATGGCTGGCAATTAACACTTTTACTCTTAGCAATTGTACCCATCATTGCAATAGCAGGAGTTGTTGAAATGAAAATGTTGTCTGGACATGCACTAAAAGATAAGAAAGAGCTAGAAGGTTCTGGGAAGGTGAGTTTAACTAAGCGAATTGCTTATCTAAGTAGATTGTAATATTCTAATCAGTGTTATTCTGTTACTATTTCTCATTACTACTCATAAGCTCGAAGAATGTTCTCAACAAATGAAAAATAGAACTACTATATGACCCAGTGATTACACTTCTGGTATTTATCCAAATATATCCAAAACACTAAATAAAAAAGATATATGCACCCCAATGTTCATTGCAGTATTTATAATAGTCAAGATATGGGAGCCATCGAGTGATTGGAGCCTGCGGGCCTGGGGGAGGATCGAGAGGTTGGCCAGCAGGCTCTGATCGGGCAATCAGGGCCTGCAGGCTGGAGGCAGCTCCTGTGTTGAGCATCTGCCCCCTGGTAATCAGTGCATGTCATAGCGACCAGTCATTCTGCTGTTCAGTTGATTTGCATATTACCCTTTTAGTATGCAGGATTTTTTTAACTAAAAAAAAAAACAAATGGAAAACCTTGTTCAATAATAAAGGCATTCTTAAGTGGCTGGGATATTAAGTGGCCCAATACACATCCCATTATTAATGTACATTTAATGACCTTAGGAAGTGCTCTTGATATTTGTTAAGGTAAAAAAATAATGATATAAGACCAAATATGGAATTGTATCCCAATTTTGTTAAATATGTACATGCTTAGGGAAAAAATGTAAGCTAATATCTGAAATACACCAATATGTGATTTTGTACCTCTTTGTATTTTTCAAATATTATTCAGTTGTCATGAATGATAAATATAAAGAGAAAAATATGAACATCACATTAAAAAATATAAAATTGCTATAAATGTAAAGTGTGACCATCATAGAAGAAACAGCACTGCAGTAGATGTAAAATACTGATTTCTTGGGTGAATTTTGCCACTGTAAAGCTATGTGGCTTTAGGTAAATGCCTTTATCGGTTTAAGCCTTAGCTTAAGATTGAATTAGCCAATCTCTCTTCCAGATATAAAAGTCGATAAATTACTTAGGATCCTTTTCTATAGTGAAGAAGCTCATAGGTCATAATAAGTTGATAATGTTAATTTTATTATTACATATTCTTGATCTCTTTTATGGACTTCAAACTAACTGCCCTCGTTTGTCTTTGTGTCCCGGGGTGATTGGATGCTCTGTTACAGATCGCTACTGAAGCAATTGAAAACTTCCGAACTGTTGTTTCTTTGACTCAGGAGCAGAAGTTTGAATATATGTATGCACAGAGTTTGCAGGTACCATACAGGTAATAACTACTGCAGAGTGTTTCAGTCATCAGAGTGGTTTTCCAGAGGATTACTTTGGCCAGAAGGTGGGGAACAAGTGGAGAAGCTCCTAGAAGTGAATCATTTGGGAAGTACATATAACTATGCAGGAGAGCTATCACAAAACCCTGACCTAAGATGGGGGCATCTCTGAGTAGAACCTGTAAGAACAGGTGCCTGATGGAAAGGGGTGGGAGAGAGGATACTGAGAAAGACCTCTGATGCCAAGTCTGGATATGACACAAGTATTTGCCTTGTTGAGAATTAGTTCTTTGTGGAACATGAGGGGTGGTGCATCTTAAAGGATGCCTTTTCTTCCTCTCTTTAACCTGCTCCAGGGAAGCCTGCTCTTCCTCTAATGAATTCATCCAGTGGGGGCTCTGAAAAGTGATCTAAGCATAAGTAAGCCCAACCTTTGAGTCTCAGTTTCTTTTTTTTTTTTTAACTTGATTTTATTGATTTATCACAGAGAGGAAGGGAGAGGAATAGAAAGTCAGAAACATCGATGGGAGAGAAACATCGATCAGCTGCCTCTTGCACACCTCCAACTGGGGATGTGCCCGCAGCCAAGGTACATGCCCTTGATCGGAATCGAACCTGGGACCTTTCAGTCTGCAAGCCGACGCTCTATCCACTGACCCAAACTGGTTCGGCTTGAGTCTCAGTTTCTTCTGTGGGAAAAGGAGAGAGCTGCACCTTATTGGTGGGTTTTCAAACTTTTCTTTTATCATAGTAGAGTCTATATTTTCCTGGGGAAAAATTATTTGAAATCCCAATATGTGAAGTAGATCAAAGCAGAGTTGATCTGATTGAAGCAGGAGGAGAGGCCCAGAAGACTGTCCACTTGTTGGTCTGCTCTTTCCTTCACATTGCCCAGGTCCGGGTGGCTCAGAGAATGCATGCATGGAAACTCCTTTGTGAAACCACTAACTCCCCATAGCATGTTATTCATAAGGTAGCTCCATTGCATACACTCTAATCCCACTTGATTCCTGGGTCCCCAGTGGCAAGAACATGCCTGATTCCTCTGTGCTGCCCCTCATGGATAAATGTATGCTGCATGAATATTTACTATAGTGTACATGTTATACATTATATATCCAAGAGGGGGGGGAATGGGGAAGGAGCTTCCATTTATGAATCTCTAACAGGCTCTTCAGGTTTTCCTTGGCTTATTTTAACTCAGCCTCAACACTTGGAAGTGTGGTTAATCCTTCTTTAAAGACTAGAGGCCCGATGCATGAAATTCGTGCAAGAATAAGTCTTTCTTCCCCCAGCTGCTGGCACTGGCTTCCCTCTGGCACCTGGGAACTGAACTTTCTCTGGCTGCTGGGACCCTAGCTTTCCTCACTGAAGGAGGCCCACCCACCTGCCACAGCCTGCCAGTTGGTGGCCTGGGCCTCCCTCTTCAGCCTCCCTCTGTGGTGATCCTGGGGTGATGGCCAGGCCCCTGACCAATTGCATTGCACCTGCCCTGGCTGGCCTGGCGCCAGTGGGTGTCAGCGTGGTCCCAGATGGTCATCTGCTGTTTAGCCGTTTGGACGATTTGCAAATTACACTTTTATTATATAGGTTAAAGTCTGCGGCTCAAGGATCAGGCTGTTTCCTAAATTCTCACAAGTGGTAAAGTGGGAACCAAAATTCGTTTTTTGCTAACTAAACCCATCATTGCCTGCCATGCCTCCATGCCCTACCACTGACCTATCAAAGGTGACGTTTTAAGGACTGAGACATGAAAGCCAACTAAGTGTCCACATGTCTTCTTTTCAGAAACTCTATGAAGAAAGCACACATCTTTGGAATCACATTTTCCTTCACCCAATCAATGATGTATTTCTCCTACGCTGCCTGTTTCCGGTTTGGTGCCTACTTGGTGGCACGTCGGATGATGGAGTTTGAGGATGTTCTCTTGTAAGTAGTGGATTGATATTTACGCTTAGACTCTAGAAATAAAGCCGAGGTGAACAAGCTTCATGCCTGCATGGAACACCTCTCCTATGAAGCTTCAGGAACAGGTTTTCGTGATTCAGAAGGTGTCATTTTGTCTCTGAGTCTTCGTGTATTGTCACTGAAGCACCTCTATCATTTGGGGAATCGGTGACTGTCATTAAAGTGCTGAGTCACACATTCGGTCTTTTGGGTCTGTGTTTTGTTGGGGTGGTGGTTCAGTAAGGGGTTTCCAGAAGGCCTTGACATTTGAGGGGAATCCTAACCCTGAACCAAGTACCTGGCTCTCTTTGATAAACAAGAGGAGTTAGAAGGTAAGAGCTGGAGAATTTCAGAAATGACAAAGGAAAGCTAGACTTGGATTTTGGCTCCATCTCTTTGCCAAACACTGTACCTCAGCTGGGGGGACACAGGCCTGAACTTCATTATATTTCTAAATGATTTAGATAGGCAGTTCGTATATGAGTGTCTAGATTTGGTGATGGGTGAGATCCCGCCCTGTGATAACATACCATCATTGGTAGAAATATAGTGTCATCGAAGCTTGGCAACATGGTGTGTTTGGTATAAGATGTTCATACTATGTGGATATGGACATAACATGCATTATCATTTTCTCAGGATGACTCTAAGAAAAGGTTGGACATTTCCACTTAATACATCCATTTGACAAGTGATATGCTGGTGCTATTTATGTCCACGACCAGGAGAGGCGACGTTCGCACCACATCGGGGCTTTGATTGGACACTGCGCTGGAGGCAGGCTCTGGATTCTGGAGGAGAGGCAGTGAGGGACTGACAGTATTAATCTGGGAGGGTTCCCAAGTCTTGTGTCAGTTCCAGGCGCACTGTTTAAAAAGGCATGTTGATCAATGTGTGCAGGGGAAGACAGCTGGAATGTTGAGAGTTTAAGAAGTTATCAAAGAAGCGAAGTTCCTGCACTATACCTATGACGTAGCAGAAATCCCAATCTTGCTTTCCCTTGCCATTTATGAAATTCTCCAGCTCTTACTTTGTGCTGCTTTTTTCCCCCCCACAATATTCTTATACTTGAAGGATGTCTTAAGCAAAAGGATATATGTATTTTTTTTTTCAATTTGAAAAACTTAACAGTAGACTTAATCAAACTTGCTACTTCCTAAAACAGAAGATAGCAAATGTAGGGAAGTGCCTGGGCATAAACCGTGAGAACTGGACTAGACACCCTGTAGAGTCCTTCCCAACTTGAAGCAGTTATGGTTCCCATGTCATAGATGAAGAAGCTTGATGCATCTTGGGAGCAGCATGCTATCTGTGTCTGTAAGGAGCTCTTTCTTTACTGGATAGCTCATAGGCTTTCTAAGATTTGATGTAATTAATTCTAGCATCCCTGCCTATGTCCATTATTGATTACCACAGTGATGCTGCATAATAGCTAGCCATTACAGTGGCGTGCAATGATAGACATTGATTTTCACCCACAAGTCTATGGGTCAGCTGGACATTTCCACTGATCTAGGTTGGGCATAACAGAGCTCAGCTAGGCTTACTCATGTCTGCAGTGAGCTGTGGGCTAGTTGGCCGGGATCCACACGCTTCCCTCCATCTGTGCCTTGTCCTCCAGCAGACTGACTGGGCTTGTGGTGATGGCAGAGTTCAGAAGCAGAGAGAGAGGCAGAGAGTGAGAGAGAGAAGCATACAGGGCCCCCTGAGTCATAGGCTTGGAACTGGCAACAGTCACTTCCACCACATCCTGTTGACCAGAGCCAGTCACAAGCCCAACCCAGATTCAAAGGGGAGGAAAACCAATTTCTCTTCTTAAATGGATACAGAGTCACATTGCAAGAAGACAACGCTACAGAGATGAAAAAGTGGGACCATTTTACAGTCAATCTGTTGCACTTACATGAACTTAAAAAGAAAAGTGGTTTTCTATTTTGTAATTGTCTGATGCTATGCTCTCTGGTTGTAAAAGTGCCAGCTTTCGAGCTTCGTGGTTATAATCTTTGCACCCATTTTGTCTTTGTTTTTTATAGGGTATTTTCAGCTATTGTCTTTGGTGCCATGGCCATGGGGCAGGTCAGTTCATTTGCTCCTGATTATGCAAAAGCCAAAGTGTCAGCGGCCCACATCATCATGATAATTGAAAAGACCCCTTTGATTGACAGCTATAGCACAGAAGGCCTACAGCTGGTGAGTTTGATGTTTTGATTATATGATCTGCTCCTAACTGATCAATGAAAATATTCTAGAAGGAGCCCTGGCCAGTGTGGCTCAGTTGGTTAGAGTGTTGTCTCATACACCAAAAGGTTGCAGGTTTGATTCCCAGTCAGGGCACATACCTAGGTTGAGGCTTCAATCCCCAGTTGGGGTACATTGTTGTTTCTCTCTTACATTGATGTTTCTCTCTTCTCTCTCCCCCGCCTCCTTCCACTCTCTAAAACAGTATGTCCTCAGGTAAGGATTTTTTTAAAAAATATTCTGAGAGGAAATCTGATAAAAATTGTACTTTCAAAAATTTGCCGATGATAAAATGAAACTTTATAGATCATGAATTCATTTTTTAAAAATGTTAACAATATATATTTACGTCCAGTACTTTGTGTGACAAAGTTACTGGGAGATAGGAATACTGTCCACTTTATAAGCAAATCTTGTTAACCAAGTTTTATTATATGTAGATTATCCCTGGGGAACAGATTGAGTTATCACATTGTTTTGTATTAACACTACAGGCTGTAAAAACACTGACTCTTTGAGATTGTATTTGTTAAACTCTAGCAGTTACAAATGAAACCCGATTATAATACACGTTCACTACCTTTGACACCTGGAGCTCAAGGGGGTTGTCCATACAATATGTTTCCAGGGTTACAGCAAAGAAACTTAATGGTATTGTTCTGATTTTAGAGTACGTTGGAAGGAAACGTGACATTTAATGACGTCGTGTTCAACTACCCGACCCGGCCGGACGTGCCGGTGCTGCAGGGGCTGAGCCTGGAGGTGAAGAAGGGCCAGACGCTGGCCCTGGTGGGCAGCAGCGGCTGCGGGAAGAGCACAGTGGTCCAGCTGCTGGAGCGCTTCTACGACCCGAAGGCCGGCACCGTGGTGCGTACTCAACTCACTGGAAGTGTTTCATCGTCTAAAACCTGGGGTGCATTTAATTTTCACTGTAAGCCATGGTTTTTCAAATCTTTGAAGAACAGTCCCACTTAATTTCTGACATCCTAGATATGGTCTCCAAGCTCATCATCTGTCCCAGCCAACATCTCCAGCCTCTCTCTCAACACTGCCCCTCCCTTCTCTTAGAGGCTTCAGCTTACATGAGAAGTTCCAGCGAAAATTTAAGGAGCCCTAAAGATAGAGGAGGGGTGGTAGGAGAGGCAAGGTGGAGCCAAGAATGGGGAGTGTTTCAAGAAGAGGAAGATAGTTAGCAGCAATGACAGAGGCCATGGAGAGGCAGGGTAAGATGAGGAGTGTAAAAACGTGATAGGATTTGGCAATGAGTGGGCGCTTCTGACAGTCTAAGGTATTCTCGGTGAAGAGGTGGTGGTTGGAAGCAGCTGAGCATTGCTGAGTTGTGGTTAGGAGGGGAAACAGACTGGGTATAGAGTCAAAGATGAAGGAAGGGCAAATAGGAACAGCAGCTTGAGTGGAGAGATGGAGTCCAGGGAAAATGTTGAGGGGGACATCTTGAGCATTTTTATGGCTGAGGGAGAGAGAAAGCTATTGATGGAGAAAGGGCATTGAAACATTTTCTGGGGGGAAGGGGGTTGGGAAATTAGATCAACAAATTTTAGAAGCGGGTTGAGAATGTAAAGGGATTCTCTTTTGTTTCTTGAACTGATAGAATAAGTGAATGGTTTTATTTATTTTTCCAACAAACCTTGCCGAGTACCTGTCAGGGACTATCTTAGGTACCGGGGTTGAAATAGGAGTCAAGAAGTGGGTAGTAAAATTTTAAATAATTATAATGGAGAGTAGGGGGAAAATCAGATTAGGAAGGAATAGAATTTACAGCAAGAAAATTTCATTATGATGATGTTATTTAGCTATTGGTTTGCACTCAGATGGTATTAAAAATATCTTAACAATTGGAATGGTAAGGGCACCGACCAACCAGAATGGACACCTGTTCCATATTGTCAGATTGATGCCCATCAGCTCCTATGGTCCCTACTTGCATTAGTGACTGACATGAAGACACAATTTTCAGCCTGTAGACCAGGGTATTTTTCCTTCCCCATAGCTCTCATGGTTACTTAATGTTTTATTGTATTCAAAGACAGTTATGCTTTTACGCAGTCTATTCATTCACAGCTACATAAGCTTTGTTTCTTATTTTTTATTATCTTTTTAATATATTTTTTGTGTGAATTCTGATTTTGTGCTTCAATTTTGTGGCTAAAGTTTGAACAAAAGACTCTAAGTGAAGACCTCGCTGACAAATGAGGCAATCAGAGGAGGAAATGCTAGCTCTCAGATACTGATGATGGCCCTTCATGGACATGTATTAAGGAGTGTGTTAAATGTTGAGCTCGAATGAGTTATAGGGTATGATGTCTGTCCTCAACTGAAGAGATAGGACACATACTTTCATGAGGTAGAATAAAGGAGGATATAAGTTTGAACCAGTTCTTAAGGGATAAGTAGAGCTGGATGCATAAGGGTATGAGGGTAAGTAGTCAATTAGATGCCATTTGGTGCAAGAAATCATGTGAGCTGTGGTTGATAAGTGATTTGTTCCCGTTGTCCATAGAGGCCCGTTTGGCTGAAATAGTGGGTTTAACAAGAGTTGCGGTGCTCATGCTTTTGTACAAAAAAATTCTTTATTGTTGAAAGTATTACTTATAGTATTACATATGTCTCCTTTTCCCCCCTATTGACCTTTTTCTGACCACTCCCACCCTGCTTATGTTTTTTTTGTAATAAGCCATTTAGGAAGGACAAAAAAATTCTCATGGCCTCGCAATTGCACTCATAATCACTTTAATGGAAATAGCACTCCATAACAGAGTTGAAAACAACAGTAATGGTAAACAGTACAATAATTAAACAAGAAGTAAAGAAATTAATTATTCTACACATCCTATCTAATAAAAGAGTGATATGCAAATTGACTGTACCTCTTATCAAGCCACGCCCACAGCCATGCCCGCCAGCCAATCAGGAGCAAATTATGCAAATAAACCCTAACCAAAATGGCTGCTGCCACTGAGAGCAGGAGGGAGGCTTGGGTTTCCCAGGTAACAGAGGAAGCCAAGCTTTCCGCCTGCCCTTGTTGGCCTAGGCCTCCACTCAATGCTACAAAGTTTCAATTATAAAAGACGAGCAGCCCATTGCATGAAGAGATTTGTGCAATAGGCTTTCCTTCCCTTGGCTTCCAGCACCTGTTTTCCTACGGCACCCGGGACTCAGGCCTTCACTCCGGCCAGAATCTGCCATCTTTGCTGCAGACTCTGGAGTCTGCAGTCTTCATCTTCGTTGCGGCCAGAGTGCTGCTCCTGTAGATCCCTTTGCTCCCCTGCACTCCCTCTCATAGCAGGTGTCCTGTCCCCCACCTGGCCACTCAGTGCCTGGAGCACCTGGGCGCCACCATCTTTGTCCTAATTTGCCTATTCACTCCTGATTGTCTGATGGGCATAGTGGAGTGATGGTGAATTTGCATGTTTCTCTTTTATTAGTGTAGATAATGATGGCAGCCATGGAGCTGGAAAGAGGCAGGAGGCTAGGGTTGCCCTGGCAATGGAGGAAGCCAAGCTTCTGCAGCTCTGGCTGGCCTAGGCCTCCACTTCAGGTTACAAAGTTTCAATTATAGAAAGGTAAATAAAACAACAGAAATGGCTGTCACCACAGAGCAAGCGGAAGACTTGGCTCTGCTCCAGGCTACAAAGTTTCAATTGTAGAACATAAATAAATCCCAGGTACCAGGGCCTCCGTTTGGGTCACTGGGTGGCATGGCCAGCCTGCAAAACACCACAGGCCCCTCGCCCAGGCCGCCCCACCCCCCAAGGGAACACCCACCCTGATCTGGGACACCCTTCAGGGCAAACCAGCTGGCCCCCACCCATGCACCAAGCCTCTATCCTATCTAATAAAAGAGTAATACACAGATTGACCATCACTCCAACACACAAGAGGGCTGCCCCCATGTGGTCAAAGATCCTTCCCCCATGTGGACACAAGATGGCCACCACAAGATGGCCAGCAGGAGAGGGCAGTTGGGAGGGACCAAGCCTGCAAGGGAGGGCAGTTGTGGGCAATCAAGCCTGAGGAGAGGGCAGTTAGGGGTGACCAGGCTGGCAGAGGAGCAGTTAGACATCAATCAGGCTGGCAAGGAAGTGGTTAGGGGGTGATCAGACTGGCAGGCAGAAGTGGTTAGGGGGCAATCAGGAAGGCATGCAGGCAAGCAGTTGGAAGCCAGCAGTCCTGGATTGTGACAGGGATGTCCCAGATTGGAGAGGGTGTAGGCTGGGCTCAGCAACATCTCCCCCCAACCCTCCACCCCCCATGCACGAATTTTGTGCATTGGGCCTCTAGTACAGAAATAAAAGGGAAGCATAATTAAAACATGGATCATATCAGTGATGATTCAGCATATGAAACAAACTGTTATAGGTATTCCAAGTAGGTAAGTATTTAATAAAAGCAACTAGCTTTTATTACAAAATCATTGAGAGAGCTGGAAGAGTAGAAGGGAAAAGTGGAAGAAAGTAAGTGCTCTAAGACAGCCAAATCACACCTCCGCAGGCTGGGATCCTGTGCCAGGAAGTTTTGTAAATTTTGCCACTGTCACGGTTACTCCAAACTTGAAGATGTAAGATCAGGGTGTGTCTTTTGCAAAAACTCCCGTCTGCTGGAACATGTGAGTAAGCTTACCACTGCTAAAGAGAATTAGCCTCTGCCTTCCAGATTTTGCAAAGGGTTCCTCAGTGGTAGAACCTCAGTTACTTCCAGAACCAGAAGAGAGTCTGGGAAATAAGTTTTTAACCTTCCAAACCCTTGCTTTATGGAAGGGCAGATACAGGATAAGATGGCGATGAATGCTGAGTGCATTGGACAGTAACCATCTCAAGACAACACTGATAATGCACCGAAAGCAGTGTCCTCATCTATTGCAGGAATGCTTTATCTGCTCCTGTGCATTTGCACTAGAACTTTGAAATACTGCCAAGAGGCACATAGCAGCCAGACTTAGTGGAAGGGTCACCAATAAACACTAGTGCGTATGCCAAGTTTTGCTTATGAATGCCAATTAGTACCCTTAACTCAGTGGTTAGTAGTAATTAATCCTCATTACCTTATAAAAATGGGGATGTAGGATTTGAGTATTATTTGATCTTTGATCATAAGAACTGGAAAAAGGACTTGATCCTATGCTCAGGAAATCTCATAACATTACCCAAGTGGTGGTTCTCAAAATGGTGTATATCAGAATGGCCCAGGGAGCTAGTAATGAACACAGCCACCTGGTTTATTCAAGTAGGTTAGGACCTGGCCTTTCAGTTTCCACAATTTTCCCAGGTGACTCCGATGCCAGTTATAGTTGGAGAACCTCTGAACTAATCCATTTGAATGGTTTTGGTTAAATTGTGGGGAGTGTTGAACAACAAAGCTACGGAATTGTGTGTGTAGAGGGAGGTTCCAAGTTTGTGGAGCCTGGAGGTTATACAATTTTATGGATTCTACTTAAAAGAATACAACGTTATGAATACAAAATTAGGTACAGAAGTGAATATTTGCTTAGAGGGAGAAAAATCACACAAAAAATTTTGGAAACTTAAAGATTCTGGTCCCTTCTTTAGGCAAATTGTCATCAATACAGTACTTACCTGGAAGCGCTTCCTCACCACAGCCTGGCCTTCCTCCCATGCAGAACTCTGTCGAGGACCCAGCATTTCCTGCAGTGGGGGCCTTCATTAGCTTCCCTGTTAAACTGCCTCTGATTTGAGTCTTCCCCTGACCTATCCTTTCTCCCCTCTCTGATCCTCCCATACACCACCCTCAGAGTCCTCTGTCCTTAGGATACAGGTAGAAGCCTGTCGTCATGGTGTAGATATTGCCCTGTGGGTGCCTGGGCTAAGATGGGGGCATCCCTCTTTTGAGGCAGGACAGAAAATATCTTTCAATTATGAGACACTGTTACCAAAACCCAAAAACTTGATTTCCTAATTAAGTGTTTATTTATATGAACGGTTCTCACTGATTTCCAAGAGTTCCTTGGTCTTCCCTCAAACCGCCTCCCCTTAGACCTCAGGCAAAGAAACTCTGTATTCATGTGTTTTATATTTTGGCTTCTAAACATGTTTCCTAAAAAAAAAAAGAATTCTTTAATTAACACAGATTTTAAATTGTTTGCAACTCTGGTGTATATTGTATTCAATGTGATAGAGAGAGAAACTCATTTAAACTTACTGGAATCATTCAAATTTGTCTGATTATATTAGGCAGTATACATTTTCCTTCCAGGGGCATGCACCTGGAAAATATTTTTTTAGACACACAACTATTCTTTCTTCCTTAAATTTCCATTTCTCAAGTGCCATGTTCCATTTAACAAGGTCTGCTGTTTTGCCTCACATTTTTATGGTTTTTCCTGCCTCTCTCCGCCTTCCCTTCACACTGTAAAGAAGCCTGGGGCATAGATGCTTGGAACAGTCTCCATGGCAACTGGGCTTGATACCAATAAGGTCACGGCTGTATTCCATTCTGCATCTGTGAGCTTCACAAACAGAAGCTATCTTCCTGCAGCAGAGATGGTACCCTAGCCCTGGCCAACTGTCTCCCAGAGGTGCCCAGCCGGGCACACAGGATACGAGAGTATTTTGGGCTCTTGGTATATACTCATCACCACTATTAGAAAAGCTTGAAGCTGAGTCACTCACGTCTTTATCAGAGGGGATGAACAGCTCTCTCACTCAAATGCCAGAATTCTCTTGCAAAGTAGATCTTTGCGGCAGACATATCCACATCAGAGAGTGAGGATTTTTGTCAGCAAGGCTGTGAGGGGCATCACCCGGGCATCTACAGCAGAATCCAGGGAGCCAGTGACCAGAGAAAGGCCAGCCTCTGCTTGCTACTTCTTTGGCTCAGCATTAGAAATGGCCCATGCATCCTTTCATCCATCAACCATCTACCCTTCCTCTGTAGTTCCAACTACAGCACAGGCAGAGAGATACATATTGCTGGTAGTCCTTGAGTGCATACTCTCTGCCCAGCAACTGTGCTAGTGGGGGTTCATACATGATCTTGTCTAATCTTTAATTCCAAGAGTTTAGGAATGATCACAATTCCCGTTTCATCCACAGGGAAACTCTCGAGAAATTAAATCACTTTCCCAGCATCAACAACTACTGCACACGGCAGCCACCTTCCTCCCACACTCACTTCTGTTCCATTTAACTGCAGCAGCCCATTCCTCAAAAACCTGATCCTGAACAACTCAGGGAGGATCAGAACCCTGACCTGCAAACCTACTATGTGGTCAGAGTAGTTATTTATTCCCCATCTAATCTCAGCTACGTTTCCTATGGAAAATCAGTACATAAGAAGAAGGATGCCAGGAAGTATTCCAGAAATACAATGCATTGTATTAGTTTCTTGTGGCTGCCATAGCAAGTTTCATCAAATTTAGTGGTGTAATAAACAACAAAACATATTGTTACCAATTCTGGAGGTCAGATGTCCAGAATGGCTCTCACTGGGCTAAAATGAGAGCCCAATGGGTCAGCAGGGATGGGTTTCTTTTGGAGGCCCTAAGGGAGAATCTGTTTTTTACCTTTCTGGCTCCTGGCCCCTTCCCCATCCTCAAATGACCAATTGAGCCTGTCTCCCATTGCACACTGCTACTCACTCTTCTGCCACCTCTTCCATAGTTTAGGACCCTATGGTCACATTGGGCCCACCTGGATAACCCAAGATAATCTCTTCATTTTGAGATCAGCTGATGAGCAAATTGATACAATTCCCCTTTGCCGTATGACATAACATTCACGGGCTTCATGGATTAGAGCATCAATATCTTGGGCTTATGTGTATGGCATTATTGTACCTGCCACCTGCATATGTCAGATACTAGGGTTAAAGCAGAGGAAACAGGACAGATCCTCAAAGCATATAGTTATGACCTTATTTAATTAACCTGATAATTAAAAACAACCAACAACAATAAAAAGACAGTCTCACTGTCAGCGGGCAGTTTTAGTGTGTGGATCATGATATTAATATTGCTAAAAGCTCAGTGTGCTGGTCATGAGGTTGATGTGTGAACTCCTTGTTTTCAGCGCATTGACAGCAAAGAAATAAAGCAGCTGAACGTCCAATGGCTGCGAGCACAGCTGGGCATCGTGTCCCAGGAGCCCATCCTGTTTGACTGCAGCATCGGCGAGAACATTGCCTACGGAGACAACAGCCGGGTGGTGTCCCAAGAAGAGATTGTGCGGGCCGCCAAGGAGGCCAACATCCACCACTTCATTGAGACGTTGCCTGAGGTAAGTCTCCCTCCCACGTGGGAGTCCGGGATCCCATGGCAGCCCCCCCTGACCTACAGTCTGATTTCTAAAGGACTGGTTTCCCAAAGGTGAAGGAAAATGAGCAGCTATAACACATACACCCCTCCCTGAGTACAGGAGTCTGGTCACATTTTCTATCCCACCAGCGGACCACTCTGTGAACAAGCCTGACAGTGCATTTGTCTGGGAGGCCTTTCCCTTCAAGTCTGAGGGCAGGGCCCACAAAAGCAGGCATGGCCCTCCCTCCTCAAGTGTCTCCCAACCTTCCTCCTTGCAGCTCTTCCCCAAGCCTCAAACCTCCCTGTGGAGTCAGGCCAGGGGAGAGGACTCAGGCCAGAAAGAAGGCTCTCTGTGAATAGGGCCGCCTTGCCAGGGTGGCAGTGATGTGGTGTAATCTCTCACCATTGCCCGTTTCATGGGCCCCAAGCTCTGCTTACAGGGTTGATTATTCTTCTCTGGGCTGTTGTCCAATGGCTGTCCTCCGAATTTCTCCTAGGAAGCTAGATAAGCAGAACCTCTCACCCTCTTAAGCCCCTTAAGTCTTATATCTTATTTTTTTTTTTGTTAGTTCTCACCTGAGGGTATTCTTCCATTGATTTTTAGAGAGCGTGGGGGTTGGGGGGAGAGGAGAGACACAGAGAGAAAAACATCAATGTGAGAGAGACACATGGATTGGTTGCCTCCCACACATGCCCCCATCAGGGCCTGGGATTGAGCCTGCAACCGAGGTTCGTGCCCTTGGCCAGAATTGAACCTGGGACCCTTCAGTCTGATAGGCACGCTATCCACCGAGCCAAACTGGTCAGGGCTTCAGTCCTATATTTTAAAGTGAATCTTGACGTGACTCATCTTCCCCTCTTCCCTCTTTATTGTAAGGAAGTGTCCCCTAAGAAAATAAAGCTCAGTAGCATCAAACCATCAGGGAAGGCCACCTGCTCTTGGGGAAGGATAGCAATACCAGGTGGCCCTCTTTCCCACTATTTTCTTTTCCTGAGGCCCTTCTTTGGATAACTGCTGCCACCACATCGTGTCCCCAGCAGAGGGCATTGTCCCCCTCCCAGCCTCTCATCTTCTAGCCCACTTGTGAATATCTGGGCCATTCCACGGCTAGCACATTTTAAAATATGGTTTCAGTCCCCTTTACTAATGACGAGGTCAGTGTTCTCAACGTTTGGGCATGGACCATCAGCATCTCCTGGGTACGTATAAGAAATGCAGATTTTCTGGGCCCTACCACAGACCTGCCGAATCAGAAACTCTGGAGGTGGAGTTCAGCCATCGCTGTTTTAGTAGCCCAGGTGATGCTGACGCAGGCAGAAGTTTGGGAACCCCTGGGTTAGGGATTGACAAAGACAAACACAGAGAGTAGCTATTGCCCAGCTTATTAATATACCTGTCCTGTGGCATTGGTCTTCCACTGGGACCCCGCCATTCTGCACTCCTGGGCTCCATCTGTCAATCAGAGCACAAGTGGATCTTGTGAGTCTTTTTCTCAGACAAGGAAAGAAGGCAAATCCCTTGAGTCCCATTTTCTGCCTAAGGAGCCACTTCTCCTGAATGATTTGTAGTATGATCTACCTCGCCCTGCAGGGTTAAACCCCTGCCTTTGCCTGCTTCAACAGGCTCAATACCTTATCAGTGCAACTGGTCACCCCTCCATTCACAGGGGACACAGTGCTCCTGCCTCCCGGGCAGAGGTAGCCCTGGGGTAGGGCCAGCCCCAAGCATCAGCTGGAACCTCACTTGGAGTCTTCTTATTCCATCCGCAGGTGGAATCCTCGATCTGAGTGCCACATAACTAGGGCTGCAAGTATAGCAACTAAAAATAGGCAGCACTATATAGAACACTGACTTTACAAACTCTGAGTGTCAGAATCAGAGCCTCCATTCTGTCTGATTTGAGGCGGGAAGGGCCTGTAAATAAGATAGTATTGTTTTCTAGGGTTACACGTGCTTTCATATCCTGTTTTGGCTCTCCCCTATGTACCCTCCTAACATCTGTTCCTTTCATCATATTGAATAGTGACATTTACTTAATGTGGGCAACACGTGTGTGAAAAAGAATTGGGGAGAGCCAGATTTAACCGTAGCATCCTTTAAAATTGTTGAAACATTGAAGATAGTTTTATTAACACAGACACCAAGAGGTGAGTTTCCTAAGAATTCTTCCCTTCCTCATTTTTAAAGAATGCAGAGAGCGTCACCTACTGGTTATAAATACAATGAGCATCAAATTTGTATTTATTTGTTTTTGTATGCATAGTCCATTGAAATCAAATTTCCTCCCTTCTACCAATCTGCTTCCCAAATATAATGAAACCAGAGGACTGGCAGAGACTCAGATTGAGACAATATTTTTCCTCCTCGACATGCTGACTGTTTATACTAAGATATAAGTGTTCTACTTTCAAGAAGACAGATCAAACCTGCCATTTGGAGCTATGTCTGTGTTTGTTTCATTCCCTATGAACCATTCCTATTCTGAACCTAAACTTTTTTTATACGTAAGGAAGGGATTATCCTCTTTTCTGTAAGCAAACCCTTTTTTAGAATCCTAGTTCTACTTTTCATAATAGCTCCACCTTATTTACAGCGATATAACACCAGAGTAGGCGACAAAGGAACTCAGCTCTCGGGGGGCCAGAAGCAGCGCATTGCCATCGCCCGTGCCCTAGTGAGACAGCCGCGCATTTTGCTTCTGGACGAAGCCACATCGGCTCTGGACACAGAGAGTGAAAAGGTAAGAATGGAAATTAGACTTACTCACACGGACCTAAGATATAATGTGTGCTGCTAACTTCCATAGCAGAGGACAGAATTCAGCCACATGTTTTGATTATCACTTACAACGCCTTTCAGTGGAATTCAAACACTTCCTGTAGCTCTTATTACTGGTAAAGGGAACTGAGCTCAAACCAGGCCAGACAGCCCCGGATCACTCTGTATTGACCCAAGAAGCTGCATTCAGGAGACGATGTGTTTCCGTTTCCACTCGCAGCATTTTTTCAGCGACTGTCGAAAAAAGAGGGAGGGCACTACGATGTTAAAAGCTGACCGTACCTTAAGGTAAACATTAGTAATCGTTTTCAGTTTAAGAAAAAGTTGAGTATTCAGGCGCCTGGAAGCACACTAATTCTGAGAGGTAGCCTATCTTAAAAAGACCAAAATGCAAGGAGGCTGTCTTTGTGCTCAGTCTTCCTGAATTTGAGGTAGAGCAGGACCAGTGAGCTGCTTTGAAGGATGTTGTATGGCGAAGAACACCAGTATATGTTCTTAAACGATTGGATGGGCTATACTTATAAATGTCATGCCTTTGAGAATAGATAACTCGTGCCTCAGAACTAACCCAAACTAGGATTCAGTTATCTTCTTGACACGCCAAATCCCTCACTTTGTAAAACCTGTTACATTTCACTGATACCATTGTTAAAGAAGAACCTATTGTTCAATAGATTCATTTTGAGGGTTATTATGGGAGAGGAAATAAAGGGAGAGGGCTGTTCGTATCAGAATTCATGTTCATGAATATCAAATAGGTTGTCCAAGAAGCCCTGGACAAAGCCAGAGAAGGCCGCACCTGCATTGTGATCGCTCACCGCCTGTCCACCATCCAGAACGCAGACCTCATAGTGGTGTTCCAGAACGGCAAGATCAAGGAGCACGGCACCCACCAGCAGCTGCTGGCGCAGAAGGGCATCTACTTCTCCATGGTCAGCGTCCAGGCTGGGGCCAAGCGCTCCTGAACTGTGGCCAGATAAGCCGTTAAATATTTTCTAATGTTTGTGTTAAAATATGGCATGTAATCAAAGTTAAAAAAAAGTGAGCACTTACTGGAAATGCTACATAGAGTAACCTGTGTAATATCTCCTGACCCAAGATCATCCCACCTACTTCAGTCTTGAAAGACTTTATAGTGAACTGGAAGGAACATCATCAGATGGGATAAAATGATGTTTTCAATTGCATTAGACGTTTATATAATAATTCAAAGTAGATTTTTGTTAATAAAATGTGTAACTTTTGTGTATATTTTCTTATTTGGAGTGCAACTGACTGCCTTGCTAAAAGTACTGTAGAAGAAGCAACAAGTACTGAATGTTTGCATAAAGCACCTATAATAAAACTAAACTTTTATATGACTGGAGTCATCTTGTCTAAAACACCTGTAAATATATTACCTCCTAATTGGAATGTTGAAGATCCTATCTGTATTTTTTTTATAAGGAACCCTTTAAAAACTCCTGTTAATTTTTTATTTTTGTGAGAATGCGTACATAGTGTAAATAATTCCTGCTCTACATGTATTTTCACACTGGATCCTAAAGAATCATCTACCTTCGTTCTTGGAATCGACCCTGATGATTTTTTGTAGTTGCACATAATGATGGCGCTCACATTGACCACATAGATCGACACAGGATTCGTGGGCTTGGATGGGACAGAGGATGCACAATGTGACCTGTACACTCTGATGTACATTACATATTTTGCATTGCTCTTACAAAGGACTTTTACAGGACTTTAATATTTTTGTACTTAAAAAAATATATAATTACTCTTTTTCTGTTTCAATAATGAATCACTTCCCAGTTATTGATCTCTCCAAAGTGGATCTTTCTGGTGGCAGATGTTTAAAATATCACATAAGCCCTAGCCAGTATGGCTCAGTTAGTTGGAGCTACACCCGGTGCACAAAAAAGTTGCCAGTCAATTACCAGTCAGAGCACATACTTAGGTTGTGGGTTTGATCCCCTTTGGGGGGCGTGTACAGGAGGCAACTGATTGATGTTTTCTCTCTCACATCAATGTTTGTCTCTCAAATCAATAGAAACATATCCTCAGGTGAGGACAAAAAAGTTGTTAAGACTATAAAAGGTGCTTAAATAATTACTAGAGACCCATTGCATGAAATTCACAGCTGCAGCAGCCCTTGCAGCCCGGGCTTTGTCCAGAAGATTGGAAGGACATCCAGAAGGATGTCCGGTCTAATTAGCATATTATGTTTTTATTATTGTAGATAAGTAAGATTATACATACACCCTACAAAGACTGAATCTTGAAGAAATATAAAATCTGAATAGACCAATGAGTAAGGAGATTGAGTCAGTAATCAAAAACCTCCTAACAAAGAAAAGTCCAAGAACAGATTGTCTCACTGGTGAATTCTACCAAACATTCAAAGAAGAATTAACAAGTCTTCTCACATTTTCAAAAAGAGAAGAGAACATTTCCAGACTCATTTTAAGAGGCCAGCACTGTCCTGGTACCCAAGCCAAATAAGAACACTCCAAGAAAACTGCAGATCAATATCTCTGATGAATATAGGTGTAAAAATTCCCAACAAAATGTTAGCAAACTGAATTTAATAGCACATGGTTAGTATCATACATTATGATCAAGGAAAATTTATCTTTGGGATGTAAGGGCAATTCAACATATGCAAATCAACAAATGTGATACACCATATTAACAGATTGAAAGATAGAAATCACATAATTATCTTGATACAATAAAAGCCAGTTGAGAGCTGCCATCTTGAGTCCCCTCATGTGTGCGCTTATTCTCAGCTGGTCTGCCCTAGAGCCCCTGAGCGTCAGCCCTAGTCCCCCCACATGGTCCCGTGTCCTCTCCAACAAGATGAAAGAAACTATTATGAACCAAGAGAAACTCGCCAAACTGCAGGCACAAGTGCGCATTGGTGGGAAAAGAACTGCTCGTAGAAAGAAGAAGGTAGTTCACAGAACAGCTACAGCAGATGATAAAAAACTTCAGTTCTCCTTAAAGAAGTTAGGGGTGAACAATATCTCTGGTATTGAAGAGGTAGATATGTTTACAAACCAAGGAACAGTGATCCACAACAACCCCAAGTTCAGGCATCTCTGGCAGCGAACACTTTCACCATTACAGGCCATGCTGAGACAAAGCAGCTGACAGAAATGCTACCCAGCATCTTAAACCAGCTCGGGGCAGACAGTCCAACTAGTTTAAGGAGACTGGCTGAAGCTCTGCCCAAACAATCTGTGGATAGAAAAGCGCCACTTGCTACTGGAGAGGATGATGATGATGAAGTTCCAGATCTTGTGGAGAATTTTGATGAGGCTTCCAAGAGTGAAGCAAACTGAATTGAGTCAACTTTTGAAGAAGATAAACTTGAAGTATCTGGGAGCTGCTATTTTATATTATGACTGCTTTTTCAAATTTTGTTTATGGGTCTGATAAAATCTAGATCTCTAATATTTTTCAGCCCAATGCCCCTGGACATTGCAGCTCTTTTCAGTTTTTGCTTACACATAAATCATTCTTTGCAACTAATTAAGCTGAAGAAGCTTGGGAATAAAGTTTGAAACAGGTTAATAAAGGTCTTTGCCTAGTATAAAAAAAAAAAAGCCAGTTGACAAAAATACAACATCCTTTCATGGTAAAAACTCTCAACAAATTGGATATAGAGGAAACATACTTCCACACAATAAAGACTATAAAGTCAAGCCTACAGCTAACAACATACTCAATGGTGAAAGAGTTGAAGGTTTTCCTCTAAGATTGGGAAAAAGACTGGGGTTCCTGCTCTCAACAGTCCTAGTCAACCTAGTGCTGTAAGTCCTAGGCAGAGCAATCAGGCAAGACAAAGAAAAGGCAGAAAGGAAGAAGTTAAATTCTCTTTGTAGATGCTATGATTGTATGTGTGTGTGTGTATGTGTATGTGTGTGATTTTCTTTATAGTTTCATATGTCAATGGACACAGGTTGTTTGCATATCTTGGTTATTGTGTGTAATGCTGCAGGCAACATGGTGTTGCTAATTTAGTTTTTGGATATATACCCAGAAGTGGGATTGCTGTATGGTATGGTATTTCTTTTTTAAATTTTTTTAGTAACCTCTATTCTGTTTTCCATAATATTAAGCCACCAACTAAATGTATGGTTATTTCTCACAATAGCCCTAGGAAACTGACACAAGCCTCAAATCAGAGAAATTAAGCAAGATGCTTTTCTTTTTTCTTTTTTTTTTTTAAGTGTGAGGGTAATGGGCTGATTAGAACAGAGAAGAACAAGTGGTTCTGGGAAACATCAGCGATTAGACTTGAAAGGTGGAGGGGTGATAAAAGTTGCCTAGCAAAATGTTGTGACATTTATGGAGATCAGCTGTTTTAGGAGGAAGATGATTTGTTCATATGTCTTGAAGAGGACATTATGGTAGAAGGCATTTGAAAGTATGGGCACAGGTACTAACTAAACAAGGATGGGTCCCCATGTGTGCTGTTTGCTTGAGTTCAACTCCTTTATTTTCCCAGTTGCATTTTAGGATTGTCCAGCTATAGCAAATTCTAAACAGTGATGGCCCTTTTCTTTGGTTCACCAGAATCAACATCTGAATTTAGGCCAAAATGTGTTTCAATCTGTTTCTTGACACACAGAGCAACCAACCATTTGTTCCCAGGTTTCCATAATGTCTTTTTTATTCATTTTTCTTGCTCACATCTCTGTTTCAAATGCAGCGCCCATCTGTGAACCATTTGAGGAAAGGACCGTGTCCTTGCATCACTTTGTTCTTGTGTTTGGCAAAGTCCTGAACATGTAGCAAAGGTTCCATAAGTGTTTACTCGTTTGCCAAGTTTTTGATCTAGAATGTGCCTTCCTCTGGGTCAGTTTTGTTTGATCACAAATTAACATCTTAAAAGTCCTTTATTAATATGATATGTTAAAATAATGCTTATGTGAAGCCATATAACATCATTACCATAAGACTTGTGACTCAACCTTATCTATTCAACAGTATAAAAGGGAAGACCTTATGGGAATTGCATTCATAACTTTGTAAAAGGAAAAAAATATTTTTATGAAATTGGAGTCATCTGCTAAGAGTATCGTACCAATGCTGGTGTTCTACGTTTGATTTTGTCCCACAGTTACTACATGACATCATTTGGGGAAGCTGGATGGCACATAGGACTACAATTTTTGCAACTTCCCATGAGCGTATATTATCTCATAACAAAAAAGTTAAGAAAAAAAGAAATAGGAGAATCAGATGGTTCAACTTTACTGAAATATTTGCTTCTCTTGAAATGGTAATTTGGGCTGAAGTCTGACAAATGAGAGGGAGTTACCTGGAAGTGGATATTTGGTTCACCTTCGTACTCCAACACCTCTATCAATCCCGGGCACATTGAAAATCCTCAATAAAAATATTGGTTAAATGAAAAAAAATAGAGATTTATAGCTCTTTTTTAAAAAAATTATTTCAGGGAAGATCTTCTGCAACTGTCTTTGTTTCTCTTGGAACTTCTCACTCCAGAGTGAAAGGCCTCTGCCCTTGGATTCTAGAACAATCAGAATATCAAATAGAAAAGCAGGAATGCTTACAGAGGCAAAGATATATGATGAAATATTTTTACCCGGATTTTTTCCATAGAGTCTGAGTCATAGGAAAAGTAACCTTTGAGTTGTAAAGTACACATTTTCACTTCCTCCACTGGGCAGTCACACTTCAATGTAACCTAACTGTTGTCCTTTGGGATACGAAGAAGCTCCTGGGTTCTCCGTTCATGAAAGCCTGGGTTTCTCTTTTGGCTTCCGATTTGTTAACATGTATGATTCTGTGGGCGGGTTACTTCTTTTCTTTTAGTCTTTATTTCCTCATTGGCAGTTCAGGAATTTCAACATCTACCTGTTTGGATAACTTGAGTATTAAATATTATAATAAAGTTTTTAAGATGCTTCTCAATACACAGAATATAAGAAAAAAACACATGTTGATTGACTTGCCTTCATATTTTTCTTGCTCTTCTAGGCTAGCAATTCTCTTGCATAAACATGAAGTTTTATTTTATATTTATCACTTAATTCTCTTAGGTGCCTACTGGACTAGATAGTGAGAGCATGATGCTATGACAAGAAGCTCACAGTTTAGGAGACAGGATGTGTTTAGTAACATGTATTGGTGCCACGATGAGAGACCTCTTGGGAAATCCAGAGGACAGCCATCACTTCTGAGAGGAGTCAAGGGTTAAGAAAGCTTCCTGGAGAACTGAGGACTTGTCAGATGGGCATTAGAGAAAGGGTATGGATGTGGAGAGCAGTGGAGAAAAGACTGGAAGGCTAGACTTGAAATTGACTCAGGGTGGTCCGAGTTTCAGGTGTTGGGTGTGGCCTCCACAGGAATGAGACTGGGAAGTCCAGTAGGACCTGAACCTGAAAGACCTGGTGGACCAGAATAGATTTATTTTTATTCTTGCAGTGGTTTATTTGAAGTGAGAGTGCTGAGATACACTTGGTCCTAATCCTCCTGCTAAGTGCAACTAGAGACACTGAACATTATACAGGAGTGGGCAAAAGTGGGTTAACGGTTATTCATATGGAAAAATAATACAATAATTAATAAATAAGAATACAAGAATAAAGTCTGTGTTTCACGTACTCACAGCTGTAAACCTACTTTTGCCCACCTCTGTATATAAAACAAACGTAGGACTGAAAAGTGGAGAAAGACAAACCAGCGAAGGACCTTGGAATCCAGAGAAGGACATGGTGGTGAGTTCTCCACTTTTGGTTTTGTTTTATTTTGCTTTATTCTTGCCTCATACACTCAGACTGGGAGTTGTAGAAGGCAAGAACCCAGAAATGTCAATGTAACAGACAAAAAGGAGCCCCAACAAACAAACAAAACAAGCCTGTTCTCTCTGGCCAAAAACAAAACAGGAAGGGACAGCCTCGCAAGATAGAGCATGTTTAGAAAATAGCCTCTGTATTCTAGCCAAACGGCACAGAAAAAAACGGTGGCACCACCCATGCCGTGCATGGCTATAACAAAGCGCCCCAACCTCACTGCCTGCCTCCTGCCCCTGTGGCATCAGAGGAGGCTAAGGTGGGGCTGTCTTTCCATCCCCCCTCCCCTTAGGAATGAGCAGCTCTCTCCCTCCCCTCTAAGGGGCTTATGGAGAATCAGGACTTCCACCACTCACAGCTGTAACAGGGCCACCTCCCCACCCTGTGGTGTCCATGGAGACCATGTGGAGAGCTGTAAGAATACACTTCTACTCTTCCCAGCCAAGAGGGTGTTAGTGGAAGCTTAGTGGGAGCAGCAAGAAGGACCCCTCCTACCTCAGGTGTCAGTAGAGACCAAATGGGGAACCTGGACTTCTATCCCCACTCTCAGTAATGAGTCAATAATGACACCCCATTTCCCTGCTAAAGCAAAGTACAAAAATCAAGAAAACCAAGGTTTAAATTTAGATCCAGAATCTCATAACATAATTCCTCAAATGTCCAATTTTCAGCCAAATATAGCTCAATACACCAAAAACTGGGAAGATATCAAATTGAATGGGAAAAAGAGAGCAACTAACAGACGCTAGCACCAAGATGATACAGATGTTAGAATTATCTGACAAAAATTTAAAAACTACCATCATAAAATGCTTCAAAGAGCAATTACAAATATGCTAGAAACAATTGGGAAACATAGAAAATCTTAGCAAATAAATAGAATTTATAAAGATGGATCAAAAGCGAATTTTTGAACTAAAAAATACAGTTACTGAAATGAACCAAATGAATGGCCTCACCAGCAGAATGGGAGATAGAGCAATTGAAAATGCACAATCTGTACAACAGTGAGAATAACAGACTTGAAAAAAAAGTCACAGAACCTCGGATCTGTGGAACTATGACAAAGATTTAACACTAGTGTCACCAGAGTCCCATAATGAGAGGAGAAAGAGTAGAACTGAAAAAGTGTTTGAAGAAATACTGGCTGAAAATGTCTTAAGTTTGGCAAAACCCCAAAGTCATGCATTCAAGATAAGCAAACCCCAAACAGAATCAACCTAAAGAAATCCATGCTGAAACACATTATAACCAGACTTCTGAAAAAGAAATACAAAGACATTAAATCAATAAGTAGTAATCTAAAACAGCACCGGGCCCAAACATTTAAGGAAAAAAAAAATCAACTCTCTACAATCTCTTTCAGATAATAGAAGCAGAAGGAATTCTTCCTAACTCATTCTATGAGGGTAGTATTACTCTAATACCAAAACTGGACAGAAACATTACAGGAAAAGAAAACTACAGGTCAGTATCTCTCATGAAATAAATGCAAAAGTCCTCAGCAAATATTAGCAAATCAAATCCAACAATGTGATAAAGAATTACACACTATGACCAAGTGGAAACTTTCCCAAATATGTAAGACTATTTCAACATTAAAAAATCAATCAATGTGATCCATTGCATATGATAAAAATAAAAAGTCATATATGATTAGATCAATGGATGCATTTGACAAAATCCAATGCCCATTCATGATAAAAACTCTCAATAACCCAGGAATAGAAGGAAAAACCCTCAATTTGATAAAGGATATCTACAAACAAAGAAACCCTACAGCTGGGGTTTCTATGGCAAGAAGCTCAAAGCTTTTAAGTTTCAGGAACAAGGCAAAAATATCCCCTCTCACCACTCCTTTTTAACATTATGCTGGAAGTCCTAGCTAATTAAATAAGATTTGAAAAGGAAGACAAATCTGGAAAGAAGAAATACACTGCTTTTGTTCACAAATGTTAAGATGGTCTATGTAGAAAAGCCTAAAGAAACCACACACATACACACCAAACTCCTAGAGCTAATAAGCGATTTTAACAAGATTGGAAGATACAAGGTTAATATAGCAGAATGAACAAATGAAATTTGAAATAAAAAATAGTAACATATACATTAGCACACCACAAAATGAAATATTTACATCTAAATCTAACAAAATATATACAACGTCTATATGGAAAACAATTAACGTTTTGGTAAATGAATCAAATAACTAAATAAATGGAGAGATAGTCCCTGTTCAGATAAAAAGATTCAATATTGTCAAGATGTCAGCTTTTTCCAGCTTGATCAATAGATTCAATGCAATGCCAATTCAAATCCTGGCACTAATTACATGGCAGTAACAGGCAGTAAACAAGTTTTTCCACAGATGTAGATAACTGATTCTAAAGTTTATGTGGAAAGGCAAAAGAATCAGAATTAGACACAAATACAATCTATTACCATTAGGGAAACTAAATAAAGTATACAGGCACTCTCTGTATTACTCTTGCAACTGCTATGTAAATTAGGTCTCTCAAAATAAAATGTTTAATTTTTTAAAAAGATAGCAAAGAAGGGGGGGGTGAAGAATCATAGATTTTACTTGTATTAGGAAGGTTCCCAAACTAATGCACAATTATTATAAACCCAGCTTAATTTTGCTTTCATAGATTCCTGAACATTTCACAACATCCTTTAAAGGGGTTGAAGAACTCTTAGAATGCCACCATTTTAGGGCTAAGAAAATGTGCTGTGAGTAACTGAGAACTAACATCAAATGCAAATCTGAAGTTACTGTTCTTTTTTGTTATATTATTTATAGATATTTTTTAAATATATTTTCTTGATTTCAGAGAGCAATGGAGAGGGAGAGAGAGATAGAAACATCAATGATGAGAGAGAATCATTGATTGGCTGCCTCCTGTACGCTCCCCCACTGGGGATTGAGCCCACAACCAGGCATGTGCCCTTGACCGGAATTGAACCTGGGACCCTTCAGTCCGCAGGCCAATGCTCTATCCACTGAGCCAAACCAGCTAGGGCTATTTATAGATATTTGATATGGTGTTAGCAAATATTTAAATTTGTAGCAAAGTATAATATTTTGAAAAGTTATGCTTTTAGAATAGCCTTAAGGTGAAGGGACTAAGAAGCATGGATTGGTAGGTACAAAATAGTCACAGGGATGTAAGTAAAGCACAGGGAATGTAGTCACTAATATAGTAATAACTATGTATGGTGTCAGGTGGGGTACTGGATAGATCAAGAGAATGCTATGTAAAATGTATGATTATCTAACCACTATGCTATACACCTGAAACCAACACAAAATAAACTGGGGAAAAGAGTGGTTTCTGCAATCAACCAAAGTTAAAAATTGAATAAAACTAACATTCTAATTTGAAAAAAAAACCCATTATAATGACCTTAAGAGTAAGTCAACATAAATGACCTAAAGCATAGTGACCCTAGCTCATACTTATTCATTTAGTCTCTGACCTTGGCACCCTGCAGTCCTCCCTGTCCACCCAAGAGTTCCCTTAACCCTCACAGAACACAAAAATTCCATTAGGCAATGTGAACTTTTAACTCTCAGTGTGTCATTACTCTGTGCTGGTGGAAATGATATGACACTGATTGATAGCAAACTCTTCCCAACTGGTTCTTTAATTTTGGTCATGGCACCTTTGCCAGTTCACCATGGTTTAAGAGGATGTAAGAATGAGATCATTGGAAAAGAGAGTGCTGAATTAGCACCTCCCTCAGTTTCAATGTTTTATGAATGCCTTCTAAATGCCGGGGCTAAATTAGTTACATGAATTTTATCATGAGCAAAAGAGGAGGGAGACTACAAGGAAATGATTTTTAGGAGGAAAAAAGGTCCAAGGTGGAGAGGGATTTTTGTTTGTCAAGAAGTGAGAAACATTTTTTTAAAATTGTTTTGTGAGAAAAGTTTAAAAGATAACATGACTTGAAGAAAATAAAGACAGGAGAAATCAAGATTTATCCTCTGAGAAGATGGAAGACTTAGGCAGCAGTTGGAAAGTATTGGTAGCAGAAATTTTGGAAACAGAATGTAGGTATGGCCATACACAAATATAACTGTGAAAGATAGCCTCTAACTGCCAATCTTCAGAGATTAAAAAGTTGGAGAATTGTTAGACAGCCACAAATACAATATAATGACCACAAAGCATATTATCATCAAGCTAAATGTCAGCTGGAGGGAGAGCTGAGTCCGTTAAACTCTCTTCGGAGAAAACTGCTGCAAATTAATTTATATTAAAATATAATTCTATATATTAAATGTGATATTAACATACATACTACAATATAAATAAAATATAATATATTAAATGTAGTATTATATTTAAACTAGAGGCCTGATGCACAAATTCATGCAAGGGGCTTGGCCCTCACAGCCCAGGCTTCATCTGGAAGGTCATTCAGCTGTCTGGTCTAATTAGCATATTATGCTTTTATTATTATAGATATATGCTATATTTTTAAATACTTTGGTAGCTAGAGTTTGTTCTTCCTGTTGGCCCTTTCTTTGAGCCCTTCCTTATAGGAAACTTTTTACAATATAAATTTTTTATGCTATAAATTACAAATATTGATCTATTCAATATACATTTTATGAGCCTTCTAGGGCTGTGGGGCCTAGAAATATAGGTAAGCATGGCCTCGGCCTGGCTGTAGTCTTCCCCTGCGATACTGAAGGAGCAGCTGGGAGGCACACAGCCAGGGCAAAAGCCCTGATTCCACTGTGTCTCAGGTTTGTGGAAATTCACTGACTCTTCAGGAATCCCACTTTCCACACCTTTCAACTGAGACTAGCTCCTTGCCTGTTTGCTTTAAATATGCTTTATGAGTCTTGTATCCCACATAGTAGACAATAAATAATAAATATACTTATCACATTAAGTTTATAAGTAAAGGGCCATTAATTTCATGGTGAGACCAGTCAGATGGTCTCGTGTTTTTCTTTAGCCATATTCTGTAACAAGGTGGAAGGTTGCAGTAGTTGGGTAATTTAGATTAGCCAGCGTTGTGGTTTTACCAAGTGACCTTGATAAAGAGAGAGAGTAAGGGGGCTACAGATGCTTGCAAGAAGGGTTATGAAGGAAGAGAGCACATCAAGAATGGTTAAAGGGTGGTAAGATCAATCAACTGGGGATGAATGTATTTAACCATCTGATACATTTGACCCCTCTTTTCCATTCCTACTTCCTGCCCTATTTAAGGTTGTGGCAAAGAACATTGCTTGCATTAGAATTCTAGCTGTATCTATTCCAAGATCTCTATTCTGCTCTACTTTAATTTTGTTTGTCCCTGTCCAAAAACACATTCCCTTAATTACTATAGTTTCATAATAAAATTCTTAATATCCAATAAGGTAAATCCCCAAGTAATTTTTCAAAATTAAGATGAAATAAATTTTCAGGGGGAAAAGGTGAGATGATTCATCACCAACTAAAGGAAACGAGAAAGAGTGGTCCTCCTGAAAAAGGAAAATGATCCAAGTCAGTGGCTCTGATATGTAGGAGAACATAAAGGACAAGAAAAGGATAAAAATAGAGATAAATCGAAACAAATATCAACTTTATAATCCTACCTAATAAAAAGGGAATATGTTAATTGACCATCACTCCATCACAAAGATGGCTGTACCCACAGCTGAGATCAAATTCCCATCAGGAGCCTTAACGAGCAATCAGCAGAGATCTGAGACTATGCCCTCCCCCATCCCCATGGGCTTGACAGGGGACCTCAGGCTGTGCCCCCAACCCTGGAGTCAGGCTGGGGAACCTGAGGCTCCCCCCACCCCAGTGCCAGGCCAGGGGACCTGAGGCCATGCCCCCCACTAGGTAGGGCTTGACAGGGGACTTCAGGCCATGTCCCCCACCCCAGTGCCAGGCCAGGGGACCTGAGGCCATGCCCCCCACTAGGTAGGGCTTGACAGGGGACTCCAGGCCATGTCCCCCACCCCAGTGCCAGGCCAGGGGACCTGAGGCCATGCCCCCGACTAGGTAGGGCTTGACAGGGGACTTCAGGCCATGTCCCCCACCCCAGTGCCAGGCCAGGGGACCTGAGGCCATGCCCCCCACCAGGTAGGGCTTAACATGGGACTTCAGACCATGCCCTCTCCCTAGCACCAGGCCATGGGGCTTGAGGCCATGCCCCCCACCCAGCAGGGATTGACAGGGGATCTCAGGTCATCTCCCCCACTGGCAGGGCTTGATGGAGGACTAAAGGTATGCCCCCTGCCTTGGTCTGGGCTAGGAGACCTCAAGCCACACCCCCCATCCTGATGCTGGGCCAGAGGACCTGAGACTATGCCCCCTACTTAGCAGGTCCTGACAAGGGTGGGACTGGCGGGGTCTGGATCTAGCCCATTGCTGGGGGGGGGGGGAGGGGAGGATGCAGCCAGGTCTGGGTCTCATACGATTTTGAAGTGCATGTGGGTGGGCGGGGACTTGACTCTGGGTCCCATGGTGTGCCCCAGACTCTGACAGGAGGAAGGTTTTTATATACATTTTACTAATTTTCTTTTATCTCTGACACTTTTATTATAAAGAAAGGGCAAATAGCAATATTAAATTATTTCCTCTAATTAACCCCCTTTTAATGTGCAAAATTTTGTGCACCAGATCACTAGTATTATGATAAGGGTCATAAAAAAAAATTAAAGCACTGTGCATGACAACAATAATATATAAGCCAGGTGGATTAATGAGGTTTGAGAGTTCTAAAATCCTTGCATTGTCATGGAAGAGGAAAAATTACCAGTGATTAGTCAGATACATGTCAATCTCTGGGAAGGAGTTAATTATTAAATAAGTAGTAAGAGAATGTATACTTAGTAAGTTAAGAGAAATAAACCTAAATATTAAAAATATTCAATTGAGTCAAAAATGCAAAGTTAAGATTAAAGTGGAAAGACAGAAGAAATGGAAGAAATAGAAAAATTGAGATAACACAATGGTGAAGGGCATTAACTCTGTCAGTGAGAATAAAGAAGTATCTCAGTACCCTGCCACAAGGAGGAAGTTAAGATTTCTTACACCCTGAATGTCATCAAGAAATCCAGTGTAGCTTAAATATAACTCATGAATGAAGAAATAACCGGTCAGATGCACCACATAACATTGTTTCATTGTTGTCAAGCAGATATAAAAGGTCCCTGTGATTTGTCTCCCACATGGGGAGACACGCAGTCATGTAGGCATGGGCTTCTCACTCTCCACACGCACCTGTTTGCCCCACAATCTTGCCTCCGCTCCTAGACGCAGAAAACACGAGCGTTTGCCAGAAGGACATCTTTGCAAATTGACTTAGACAGACAGACAGATAAATGTGCTCTACTTTGAGGATACTTTTTGTTCGCTTTTTTTAGTTTAGAACTTGCTACTTTCTCAACTATCTGTCTTTTTTACTCCCCTAACCTTTCTTTGATAGAAACTGGAGAGGCTGCCGTTTCCTTACAGGCTAATGTCCTCCAGTCACCACCACATCTTCTTTCACACTGAACAATTCCAATTGCTTTAGTCCCAGAGTATCTTTAGTCACGAAGAGGAGGAATTCTGGTTGATCAAAGGGGAGAATCTTCATGGTTATGGTAGAAAGAATGAGAAGAAAAACATTTTGAGGAAAAATACTTAAGTAAATTTATTTCTATCACATAATTCTAGATCGTACCATACTCTCAATCAACCCCCAGCATAATCTTCAAGTCTAGTTCTAGCTCAAGGGAAGGGGCCAAGCGGATGGAGGTAAGTGGCACATTTAAGAGTGGGTGGCAGAGCTGCTGGTTCCTATTCCAGTCTTTCCTCATCAGCCTCTTCTCATCTTTCAACTGTAATTCTAGGTATCATTTATGAGGTGCCTCCTATACCAGCACTTTACACACATTATATCTAATCCTAATAATATCCCTGTTTTCAGGAGACTCTGCCAAGAATTAAATAAACTGCCCAAATAACAGAGGTGAGAGTCGTACCTGGGTCTGCTCAACAGCACCTGCTCTTGTACCATGCTCCACCTAAGGTGCTCTGGAAACCTAAGAAAACCCTGGAATGCCATTTCCCTTAGTAAGACACAGCAAAAGCAAGGACCAGCCAGCAGTCCTGCCGCCTGATTAGGAAGGAAAGCCGTATTTATTGAGCACTTTCTATGTTTTAGGCATGATACTAGGTCCTTTCACCTTCTTCATTCACTTATTCCTCATAGTAACCTAATAAGGGAGATATTTCTATCCTCTGCTTACATATGAGGAAACTGAGGCCCTCAGAGGTCAGCGAAGTGTCCAAGGTCACATAGCTAATAAGATGTGAAGGCCTGCCCTGGTCGGTGTGTAGATAGAGCGTGGAGCCTGAGGACTGAAGGTTCCCAGGTTCCATTCCGGTCAAGGGCATATGCTAGGGCTGTGGGCTTGATCCCCAGTGGGAGGCTTGGAGGAGGCAGCGGGTCAATGATTCTGTCTCATCTTTGATGTTTCCATCTCTCCCTCTTCCTTCCTCTCTGAAATCAATAAAGACATATTTTTTAAAAGATGTGAAGCTCTGAGTTTGAATCCCACTGGCTCCAGAGCCTCCAGAACTTACCCCTGGATGTTTTAGACCCTTTCTTTTTGGATGAGTGCGGAGACACTAATCAGAAGGAACAAGAGAACCGTACAGGGGACTCAGTGGGTGCCAGGTGTAAGACAATTTAGTATAGGAAGTCCGAGGTCAGAGAGCAGGGAGGCACTAGAGCCAGGACCCGGCCCAGCTGGTGCAGCCTCTGGCCGGACTAACCTCTCTGGGCATCAGTTTCTTTTCGCAAAGAATGCGGGTTTTGTATCGGTGATCTCTACAGTCCTTCCCACCCTCAAGTTCTGTCTCTTAGCAAGAGGGCACCGCCAACTGCCTCTTCTCCAAGGGGCACCACGTGGTGCTGGGGGCCCTGAAGGGGGTTGGGTCCGGTGCCAGCAGAACCGGCCCTGGGGATGCAGAAATGGGAGGCGAGTCTGCGCTCTCTCTCGGTCCCCGTTCTCCTCCCACCCCACCCCACCCCAACCCCCGTGATTGTTGAGCCTCCTTGGACGTGTCCCCGCAAGGGTTTAACGAGACAACTGAGCGCCGGGAGAGTGTGACCCGGGGGACTCCGCTGGCCCGCAGGCGCGGCTCCGAGCACCCGGCGGCCCCCGGCGGAGCGCGCGCTTATCGCCCACGGCGGGCGCGGCGGGGCCGGGCTGGCGGCTGGCCCGGGTGGGCGGCGGCCGCGGCGGGCGCCCCCGGCGGCGAAGGCGGCGCGCTGGGCCCCTTACCCGCGCCTGGCCGGCGGGGCGAGCGCGGTGGGGGCTGCTCCGCCGGCCGGGGCCTGAGCCCCGGCGGACGCGGGAGGCGTCGCTGGGCCCCGACGCGCGAGGGGCGGGGGGCGGGGGCGAAGTCGCGCGAGCAAAGTCCAGGCCCCTGGTCGCAGCGCCCGGCGCCCGGCGGCTCGGCCACAGGCGCGGGAGGTCGGAGGTGAGGGAGTCCCTGCGCGCCGGGGGCCCCCCGGGCGGCGGGCGGGCGGGAGGCTAGGGCTGCGGGACCCTCCCCCGGCGCCCGGGCCCTGCGGGACCCTCCCCCGGCCCCGCGCCCCTGCGCTCGGCTGGACCCTCGGGGGCGGGAGCCGCGAGGAGGCTGGCTGCCCTCGCCGCGCCGGGGCGGGCGCACGGGGGCCTGACGCTGTGCTTTCTCCCCAGGCAGCGATGGATGTGGAGGCGGGGAGGAACGGCACGGCCCGGCGCCCCAGGAGAGCGGACGGCGACTTGGAACTGAGCAGCAGCAGCAGGTACCTCCCCGCGGGCTCCGCGGTCCGGTTGCGCGCCAGGCGGCCGCGCCGAATTCGGCCCCGGGTGGAGGCGAGGCGAACCCGACCTGCCGGATGCCGTAGCCTCTGTCCCGGCGCTACTTTGGGGGGGCGTCTCTGGCTGCGCTCCCGACCTTTCCCAGGGAAGTCCCTGCGGCTCCGGGGGCCGCGCGCTCGGGAAGACGCTGCTCCCCTTTGTCGGGGCAATTCGATGGGTGTCTGTTGTGTAACATTGCTTGTGTTATATAACTCGAAACTTTTACCAACAACTTTCAGAAACATCGTCTGATGCTCCATGCTTATAGAGCACCAGGCATTCGCTGCTGATGGGTGCGCTTTGAGGACCGGGGCCGGGCACCAGTCTCCCTCCTCCCCCTCCTGTTGCTCTTCCTCCTGCCTTCCCCTCCCCCGCCTCCCGAGCCCGGCGGTTCCGTATTTCTCAGCCCCGGGGCCCGGAGGTGGGGAGGGGGATGGGGGAATGGGGCAGCCTCATTCTCCCGGACCCCGCGCCCCCCAGATCAGTTTTTGTTCCCATCCGAGGGGAGCCCTCGGAGGGCTTCCTCTGCTTGCGCGTCCTGCTCCCCCGTGCAGGCTCTTTGGTTCCCGGGGACCCCGGTTCAGTGCCCTTCACAGGCCTTCGTAGGAGCAGAAGGGGCCGGTCAGTAGAGTGCTGTCTTTGTTTCCTCTTTCCCTGTGGGAACCGTGAATCATTTTCGCCTTTCGCCTCAAATAGTTGATGAGGCAGTTATGGTCTCTGGGTTCACCCCAGGCCATCCAGAGCTGAATGGCCCGTGTGGGAGTCAGCACCCGGAGAGACACATTTATCAAGTTCCCTAGTGTGTCCTCAAGCTGCAAGGGGCCTGATTAGCCAACTGAAATATGCCTATCTGATGGTGAAGCTGGGGCATTATTTTAGCCTGTTGACTTCTTCTTCCAGTGACCGGGCTCTGTTCCTTCTGAGCTCCGTGACGCCCGTTCATGGAAAGTTTCGTTTGCCCCGTGTCACTGGGAAACGGATGTATGGTGGAATTTCTACCGCAAAGATACGGTGTTCGTCCGCTGGCCATTTCGTCTGGGATTGACTGTGACTCTATAAATAGGTGGCATTTTCACCAGGAAGGCTATTTATGTATTATTGCCTTGGCTGAACATTGGATAAGTGTACAAAGGAGCTAGCTATCCTTGAAGAAGAAGGAAAAATAGAATGCAGTGACACTCCAGAACCTAAGGGGCTTCTCAGAAATGGAGCTCACAGCCTTGCGCTGGAAAGAAGAAAATGTTTCAAAAGAGAACGCAGGAAGTTAAGACGACAGTAAGCCTGTAAGATTATGAGATTAAATGTAATGAGGCTAAATTTTATAAAAAGCTTCTGTATTCAAAGGAAGTTAAGCTCACCTCAGTCATCTAGGGAGAAGGCAAACTTCGTTAATATGCTTATCCCAATCATGCTGCTCTTGCCTCTGCGGCACGTTCGTATGAACATATTTTGTGGCAGACGTCTGCCCTTTGATTTTAGCAAATGTCCTAAATAATTTGGGGTCAAGTTTGATGAGTTAACTTTATCATCTACCAGGAAATGTAAGCCAAATAACTGAATTTTAGGTAAAAACATACACACACACAATTCTGCCCCCATGGAGTGAATTTCCATGATTGTACGGCAGACGGACATAAATAATACACAGGCTAAATCAGTAAACTACAGGAAATGTTAGAAGGTAATGAATGCTGTGGAAAACATTAGTCAGGAGTAAAGACACCAAGAGGGCGACAAGGAAGTAGTCTGTCATTGTAAACAGGGAGGTCTTATTGAGGAGGGAGTATCTGAGCACAGATTTGAAAGAAAGGAGAGGAGAGCGAGTATGGATGTCTGAAGAGAGTTTTCCTGGCAGAGACATCTGAGAGATGAAGACCCTGCGAGGGGAGGATGCCGGCTGTGTTCACGGGACAGAGAGAGGCCAGTGGGGGGAGCAGAGGATGCCAGCTGTGTGCACAGGACAGAGAGAGGCCGGTGTGGGGAGCAGAGGATGCCGGCTGTGTGCACAGGACAGAGAGAGGCCGGTGTGGGGAGCAGAGGATGCCGGCTGTGTGCACAGGACAGAGAGAGGCCGGTGTGGGGAGCAGAGGATGCTGGCTGTGTGCACAGGACAGAGAGAGGCCGGTGCGGGGAGCAGAGGATGCTGGCTGTGTTCACGGGACAGAGAGAGGCCAGTGTGGGGAGGAGAGGATGCTGGCTGTGTGCACAGGACAGAGAGAGGCCGGTGTGGGGAGCAGAGGATGCCGGCTGTGTTCACAGGACAGAGAGAGGCCGGTGTGGGGAGCAGAGGATGCTGGCTGTGTTCACGGGACAGAGAGAGGCCGGTGTGGGGAGGAGAGGATGCTGGCTGTGTGCACAGGACAGAGAGAGGCCGGTGTGGGGAGGAGAGGATGCTGGCTGTGTGCACAGGACAGAGAGAGGCCGGTGTGGGGAGCAGAGGATGCCAGCTGTGTTCATGGGACAGAGAGAGGCCGGTGCGGGGAGGAGAGGATGCTGGCTTGTGCACAGGACAGAGAGAGCCCGGTGTGGGGAGGAGAGGATGCTGGCTGTGTGCACAGGACAGAGAGAGGCCGGTGCGGGGAGCAGAGGATGCCGGCTGTGTTCACGGGACAGAGAGAGGTCAGTGGGGGGAGGAGAGGATGCCGGCTGTGTTCACGGGACAGAGAGAGGCCGGTGTGGGGAGCAGAGGATGCTGGCTGTGTGTACAGGACAGAGAGAGGCCAGTGTGGGGAGGAGAAGATGCTGGCTGTGTGCACAGGACAGAGAGAGGCCGGTGTGGGGAGCAGAGGATGCTGGCTGTGTGTACAGGACAGAGAGAGGCCGGTGTGGGGAGGAGAAGATGCTGGCTGTGTGCACAGGACAGAGAGAGGCCGGTGTGGGGAGGAGAGGATGCTGGCTGTGTGCACAGGACAGAGAGAGGCCAGTGTGGGGAGCAGAGGATGCTGGCTGTGTGCACAGGACAGAGAGAGGCCGGTGTGGGGAGCAGAGGATGCCAGCTGTGTTCACAGGACAGAGAGAGGCCGGTGCGGGGAGCAGAGGATGCTGGCTGTGTGCACAGGACAGAGAGAGGCCGGTGTGGGAGCAGAGGATGCTGGCTGTGTGCACAGGACAGAGAGAGGCCGGTGTGGGGAGGAGAAGATGCTGGCTGTGTGTACAGGACAGAGAGAGGCCGGTGTGGGGAGGAGAGGATGCTGGCTGTGTGCACAGGACAGAGAGAGGCCGGTGCGGGGAGCAGAGGATGCCGGCTGTGTTCACGGGACAGAGAGAGGTCTGTGGGGGGAGGAGAGGATGCCGGCTGTGTTCACGGGACAGAGAGAGGCCGGTGTGGGGAGCAGAGGATGCTGGCTGTGTGTACAGGACAGAGAGAGGCCAGTGTGGGGAGGAGAAGATGCTGGCTGTGTGCACAGGACAGAGAGAGGCCGGTGTGGGGAGCAGAGGATGCTGGCTGTGTGCACAGGACAGAGAGAGGCCGGTGTGGGGAGCAGAGGATGCCAGCTGTGTTCACAGGACAGAGAGAGGCCGGTGCGGGGAGCAGAGGATGCTGGCTGTGTGCACAGGACAGAGAGAGGCCGGTGTGGGAGCAGAGGATGCTGGCTGTGTGCACAGGACAGAGAGAGGCCGGTGTGGGGAGGAGAAGATGCTGGCTGTGTGTACAGGACAGAGAGAGGCCGGTGTGGGGAGGAGAGGATGCTGGCTGTGTGCACAGGACAGAGAGAGGCCAAGGTGGTGGGAGCAGAGGAAACAGAGGTGGCAGTGCGAAGTGTGGTTGGAGAGGTAACAGGAAACAGATTGTTTGGGCCCTAGCGGCCAGTGTAGGGGTTTGGATTTTACACCTGAGAAAAACAGGAGCCGTTGTAGGCTTTTAAGCAGAGGAGCAGCATAGACTGACTTGAGTTTTTAAATGAATTGTGCTGGCTGCTGTGTTGAGGTACATTAAAGTGGGCATACTAGTAAGTGGAAGCAGAGAGAGTAGGCGGACGTTCTCCTGGGCTAATGGGACAGCAGTGAAAGTGGTGAGCAGTTGTGGAATTCTAGATGTGTTTTGAATGTAGTGCAAACAAGATTTCTGACACCACTCCCCACACCCTTTAGAAGAGTGGCCTTTACTATTTTTAGAACAGCATTTTTTTTTTAGCCAAAGAAGAATTTACAGTAGTCCCCCTTTATCCATGGGGAATGTCTTCCGAGACCCTCTAGTGGGTGCTTGAAACCTTAGATAGTACTAAACCCTATATATTATTTTTTTATTCATACATACCTATGATAAAATTTTAATAAATTAATCACAGTAAGAGATGAATAATAACAACTAAATAAAATAGAGCAATTATAATAACATCCTATCTAATACAAGAGTAATATGCAAATTGACTATACCTCTGATCAAGCCACGCCTACTAGCCAATCAGGAGCAAATTATGCAAATAAAGTCCAACCAAGATGGCTGCCGCCTCTGAGAGCAGGAGGGAGGCTTGGGTTTTCCCGGCAACAGAGGAGGCCAAGCTTTCTGTCTGCCTAGGCCTCTACTTACTGTTATAAAGTTTCAATTATAAAAGATACAGAAATGGCAGCAGCCACTGAGCTGGAGAGAACAGAGGCTTGGGTTTCCCTGGCAATGGAGGAAGCCAAGCTTTCCACCTGCCCTTGCTAGCGTACGCCTCCACTCAATGCTACAAAATTTCAATTATAGAAGATACATAATCCCAACAGAAATAGTGGCAGCCACGGAGCTGGAGAGAGAAGAAGCTAGGGTTGCTGGGGTGATGGAGGAAGCCAAACTTCTGCAGCCCCAGCCTAGGCCTCCACTCTAGGCTACAAAGTTTCAAACAGAAATATCTGTCCCCATGGAGCAAGCAGAAGGCTTGGCTCCACTCCAGGCTACAGAGTTTCAATTGTACAACATAAATTAATCCCAGATCCCAGGGCCTCCGCTTGGGTCACTGGGGGGCGTGGCCGGCCTGCAAACCACCACAGACCCTATGCTCAGGCTGCCCCACGGGAATTCCCACCCTGATCCAGGACACCCTTCAGGGAAAACCAGCTGGTCCCCACCCATGCACCAGGCCGCTATCCTATCTAATAAAAGAGTAATACACAGATTGACCATCACTCCAACACACAAGAGGGCTGCCCCCATGTGGTCAAAGATTCTGCCCCCATGTGGACACAAGATGGCCTCCACAAGATAGCCAGCAGGGGAGGACAGTGGGAGGTTCCAAGTCCGCAAGGGAGGGCAATTGTGGGCCATCAGGCCAGCAGGGGAGGGCAGTTGAGAGGGACCAGGCTGCAAGGGAGGGTAGTTGGGGGCAATCAAGCCTGCAGGGGAGGGCAGTTAGGGGTGACCAGACTGGCAGAGGAGGGAAGCTGGGGGTAAACAGGCTGGCAGGGGAGCAGTTAGACATCAATTAGGCTGGCAGGGTAGTGGTTAACAGGTGATCAGGCTGGCAGGCAGAAGCAGTTAGGGGAAATCAGCGAGGCAGGCAGGCGAGCAGTTTGGAGCTAGCATTCCTGGATTGTGAGAAGGATGTCCGACTGCCCATTTAGGCCCCATCCTACCGGAATTAAGCCTAAATGGGCAGTCAGACATCCCTCGAGGGGTCCCAGATTGGAGAGGGTGCAGGCTGGGCTGAGGGACACTCCCCTTAACCCCCTGTGCACGAATTTCATGCACTGGGCCTCTAGTACTGTAATAAAAGTTATAAAGTGGGGCAAAAGTAGGTTTACAGTTATTCAGAAAATAACAATAATAAATAAGAATAAACACTGAGTGTCGAGTACTCACAACAGTAAACCTGCTTTTTGCCCCCCACAGTATGAATGATTTCTCTCTCTTTTTCTGTCAAAATATCATACTGTACTCACCTTTCCTCTTCTTGTGATATGATAAAATGCCTAATTAAGTCAAGAACTTTCACCTTTTCACTTAAAGAAAGCACTTTATGGCTTCTCTTTGGCATAGCCAAGTTGCCAGCATCACTGTTCTTGCACTTGGAGCCATTATTAAGTAAAGTAAGCTGACTTGAACACAACACTGTGCTAGCAGGAGAGTCAATCTGATAACTGACAAATTGACAGGAGGGAAGCACCTACAGCACAGATACACTGGACAGAGTGATGATTCACGTCCTGGGCAGGATGCAGCAGGACAGCGTGAGATTTCATCATGGTACTCAGAACCGCATACGATTTAAAACTTATGAATTGTTTATTTCTGGAATTTTCCATTTAATATTCTCAGTCCACAGTTGGCTGTAACTTAAACTGCAGAAGGTGAAACCGTGGATAGGGAAGTGTGCCTACTGTAATCCATTGGGCAGTCACTCTTAACATGTTCATCTTTTCTCTGTGTGAGCTCTGTAAGGCAGGTGACCATTTCTGCTTTCCCAGAGAGTCCTGTAGTACCTTGGACAGTTACCTTAGTTAAAAGGGGATTGCCTTGAAGTATGTTAAACCGGATAATTTTAACAACTTGTGGCCATCACTGTTTTGTGTGTGTAATATTATAAAAGTTGAATATGATAACTACTGAAATTTATATTCAGTTGGCTGTGAAATAGTTGTAACAGTTTTAAATTAAAGCAATGACATTTTTTTTTTCAGCAACCAAGACAGGAAAAAAATGAAGGAAGTGAATTTAATCGGACCATTAACATTGGTAAGCTATGAAATAATAAATGTGATCATTCGTTCCTTCATTCAGATTTGGTGTCTTGAATCAATAATTACTGAGCCAAGATTTTAAGACTGTCTGCAGGCAGCGATAGATTTTCCCTGCTGCACCAACATGTCTGAGGTTTTCTCATTGCGGTCACGGCTCATGTTCTCAAGGTGGATGATAAAAGAGGCAGGGGTAGGCTGGCTGTGAAACAGAGCAGAGCTGACTGGTCCACAGGGAAATTGAAAATAGGACTTGTGTTTGTAGCACCAAACAAACTAACCCATTTCAGAAAAATATATACCTCTGCATTCATTTCACAAAACCCCACAAATTCAGCTTAAAATAAGATTGCATATAGCGTAATCATTAATCACAGAAAATTTAAAATAATCAAGAAATCTGTGTTTACATTTGGCATTCAAGAAAATATAGAGTAGCTACTAGGGATTTAGATTATCTGCAATACAATTCTCAGTGGTGTCTGCCGGTACAAGGCAAGCCAACCTGTTTTTGGAAGAAGTCTGATCTGTTTTTCATTTGTAATATATCTCAGGGGCAGCCCAAGAAAATGTTTGCCCACTTTTAATACATATGTGTTTCAAGTGATGACAGCCATTACTCAAAGGAAGTTGGTTATTAAGTGCATCCGTTGAATTCCCCACCATAATAAGTAAATGGGTGAAAAGACAGCAAAATATCCTAGGTTTCGAGCCTCATTGAAGATTTCCCATGTCACAAAGCCCCTATTCATTCTCTCTCCCTTATTCTCCTGATGTTTTTGTCTCAGTGAGAGGTGTTTTTTTTAATTGAATGCTTTAGAGAATAAATAGTAAAACTAGTTCTGGTTTTAATGCACCGATTTTAAATCTGCCTCTTACATAAAATAAAATATCCCAAACCTTAAAGTAGAAACATGGAAAATTTCACCTGAATTTAGAAGTTAAAATTTAAATTAAGTTTAAATGTAATCTTTTTCACACTCTGAATAGATATTTTTTTGTCCTGAAAGAGGTTCAGGATAGAATGGTACTCTTTTTCTCCCTTTTTTTAATTTTTCAATGACAGTTAACATACAATATTATATTAATTTCAGGTATTCAACACAGTGATTAGACATTTACAAAACTGTACTTAAAGGAGTTGGCAATGCATTGTTTTGTTGAAAATCACTGAAAAAATATTAGGATATTGCTGTGTAATTCGTGTAATTTTAAACTTAAGTATAAATACAAAAGTTTTTATTTAGTAATTTGGAAAGCACTTAAAACATTCTTCAATGTCATGTAAATGTTCAGTAAAGAGAACATTACACCACAAGAGATCCTGTGTTTGTAACTGTAGCCCACCGACCCAAGTGCTCTATCTCTCTCCCTGGGGGCCACTAAATGGAACCTCGGGACACAGTTCCCTTTTGTAGCAATAGAGGGACCCTTCTCCATTTGCTCTTGACTTTACCTCCTCCCCTGGCTCCACCTGGCTCTGACCCTTTGTCTCGGTGGCACTCTGGCGTGCCCTGTGTGTTTGATGATGGAATTTGGCCTTCCCATGCGGAACTTTGGGAACTCTCTGAGAACAGTTTGCACACATCCCCCCACCCCACCATGGGTGTCTGACCTCAGCCTGCCCGTCACATTGGCCCTGTCTGACCTGACTTTCACTCTCAATAGCCCCAAACTTCCAAGTCTGACTCATCATCCATTCTCCCAATGACCATTCCTTATCCCCAAAAAGGGGATAAGTGGGGTGAGGAAAATGGGTGGAAGGAAAAATATTAAATAGGGGGGAAGATGCAAGGGACAGAGGGAAGGTATAGAAGTGGAAAGTTAAGAGAATGAAGATGCAGTCTGGAAGTCAGAAGAATAAAGAAAGAGCCATGGAACCACTGATCTAAAATGTGGAAAGTGAGAAGCGGGAGAGGACTGAAAAGTCAGTGAGGGAAAAGTCTTGGGAGTATGGGGACACTGGTCGGCTGCTTGGTTCTGGGTGTGGTGCACTCCACCATGTCCCCCTCTAAGTGTAATACTAAGTACATTGTACAGGGGTAGTACTAAGACCCCCGGCCTTTCTCCCTCTCTCTAATGTCATCTCCCACACTTTGCACTGAGCACTTCAGGAATTCTACACTTTGGAGCTACCTGAGCACTTCATGCAGTTTCTTAGTCACCTCGGTGTTCTAAGCCTGCCGAATCACTACTCTCGCACTTGGGGCCATCATTAAGTAAAATAAGCTGACTTGAACACCACACTGAGAATTTTACGTAACTATTACAAATGTGCTGACCTTAAATAAAAATCCAAAGAACATGTAATTGTGGAAAAGGAAAAATAAGGTAAAACAAGGTAAAATAAGTATTATTTTATTTCCGTTTTTTAGTTTCGATACTCGGATTGGCAGGATAAGTTGTTTATGTCCCTGGGCACAGTCATGGCCATAGCTCACGGATCCGGGCTCCCCCTCATGATGATAGTATTTGGAGAAATGACAGACAGATTTGTTATTACTGCAGGAAACTTCTCCTTTCCAGGTAAGCATTCATCTACTTTTCTTCTTCTTCTTCTTTTAATGCACACTACTCGTTTTAAGTACATGAAGGATTAGAAATAGACTTTGTTCTTCATTGTGCACTTGTGTAATGATTTAGCCATCTGGGTGACTTTAGATATCATGGAAGTTATAAAATTCTCAGGAAATTCCTCAAATGGTCATTTAAATTTTTCAGAAATAGGTGAATGCTGCTTGAAAGGATGAGGAAATATACAGAATGCTTTGCCTCTAAATAAAGTTGGGCAGTCACTCTATGTTAGGATGAGGGAGCTGAAACAGTATCCATCCCATCAGTAATCCCTGGTGAATTTCAGAATATACCGGCTGTGCTCCTGGCTGGCTCAGTGTGGAGATATGTTTCTGCTTTTCTTTTTTCTCTTCCCCACCCATTCTGTTAAAATTATAGCCATTTTTTGTCTACATTTGGATCAGCCAGGTTGGCTGGAACTTGATGTAGCACTTCACTAAGTAGTGAGTGGATTCAATTGGAAAAGGATGAGGACGCGTCAAAAGGACTATCATTACAGAAGGGCCAGAGGAGTCCCAGAAGTTAAGGTCATCTAAAGAGGGACTATGGCAATAGCGTGCTAGTGAGGTTCCGATGGACGCAGCTATTTTTCACATTAGTCAAATTCCACATAGGAAGGAAGAGTCCCGTGCTCTGTACCAACCCTAAGACATCATTCCTCTGTGTGAGCATCAGACTGGAGAAGACTGAATGGAGCTTTATTGGTACACATGGTAGAATATAAGGACAAAATACCGGTAAAGGGAAGGTAGCTTTCACAGCAAAGAACCTAAGACAAAGTGGACCCCCCATCATTTAGAGAATATTTGGTAAGAGTTTTCAGGGTTCACTGACTGAGCATTATAATATTTGTTTAACACTGTAGGATGTAAGTGTGAATACCTAAGAGGGGCTATTTACATTAATAGTGACAAACATTAAAGCTTTTAAGGAAGGCTCCTACAAAACCAGTGTTTTTTTTTGTTTTTTTTTTTTTAAATTCTCAAGTACTGTTGCCTCTGAGAAGACCCTCTTAAAATAAAAATAACCACAGTAACAGCAATCTTCTATTGTATTTTTATCTGCCAGGTCCTGTTTCACTTAACCTCACAAGAACAACCCTACACAGTAGGTAATATTACCCTCTGTGACAGATGAGGCTAGGAGACGATAAGTAACTTGTCCAAAGTTACACAGTTAGTGAGCATGAGGACAGAATTCAAATCCAGGTCTCTCTGCCATCCAAACCATGCTCATATGACCAGCCATGTAAATGATTTTGCTTTCTCTTTTAAAAAGAAATGTGTTTGAGAAAGTTACATAGATTACCAGTGACCAAAATTTTAGCATAAATACCAGAAAGGTAAAACTGGAGTTAATTTAGGATAGTTTTAAAAATCTTTAAGGAATTGAGGGGTAGGAGTTTTCTATTGACTTTTTAGAAATCTATAGATCTATTGTGCATTGATTATGTAGATGTATAAAGCAGGATGATGTTGGTTTTTATTCCAAATTAATCCAAAGTTGGTTTCAATTCAGGGTTTAAAAAATCCAGATTAACAGATGAATGAATGGGTAAACAAAATGCAGTATACCAGACAATGGAATAATAGCCTTCTAAAGGAAGGAAATCCCAACACCCACTACATGAGTAAGTCTGGAGGACATTATTATGCTAGGTGAAAAAAGCCAGTAACAAAAATACAAATACTATATGATTTCACTTATATGAGGTAGACAGAGTAGTCAAATTCACTGAAACAAAAACTGGAATGGTGGTTACCAGGCACTGGAGGGAGGTAGAAATGAGAAGTTGTTGTTTAATACAGTGGGTTTCATTTTGGAACATAAAAAGTTCTGGAAATTAGTTATACAACAATCTGAGTATATTGAACACTATTGACCTGTACACTTAAATATGGTTAATTTTATGTGATGTATATTTTTATCACAATTAAACTTTCAAAAAATATCAAATTAAAGCAATACAACACATTCATCACAGATAAGTTAGCATTTGTACTAGTTTTATTAGTCTTATTTTTAGAATACCAGGATACTTCTTTAACTTTCTTATTTGGAGTAGTTTCCTTGTGTGTGTGTGTGTGTGTGTGTGTGTGTGTGTGTGTGTGTGTGTTTAATTGTTTCTAATTATGCAACTGAATTGCTTTGAAGCTGAACATGGCAGACAAGTGGCCCATGCTGTGCCCAGGACCAAATTCAAGGTCTCTCTGGGGAATGGCACAAGCAAGTGGCTTACAGACCTGTGGTTGCTGGATGCTAACCTCAGCAGAGTTGCCAGCTTATGTTCAGCAGCCTCCAAATGCTGTGACCCTTGGTCTTCACAGCCACGTTGGTCAGTAGGCCTATTGGCTGTCTTAGGGGACTTGGAAGGGAAAGTTCCTCCAGTGTTTTCAATGTCCACTCTTTCTGTAGTTTGTAAAAATAATATTCTCGTATCTCTTTGGAGAAAACAAAATCTTTACATTCCATACTTACTCTAGATCCAGAGAGATCATTGACATGTTTAGAGTTGTAACGTTTAGCACTTCTCATGGAAGTTGGGAGAAGATAGAGTACCTAGCTGCCCCCCCCCCCCAGCTTATCTCATAGAGATCATGTTTATTTAGTGTCCATTCTTTAGAATTGTTGGATTCTTGGACACCTACATGCGAAGGAAATATTAGAAGAAAAAACAGTTTAAATTACAAGAGGGTCTGACAATGATTTATTGTGAGCAGAACCTGTCCCTGTCAACAGAATAGAGTCTCTCCGTGACAAGGCTGTTCCCTCACAATGACTCAGTTGTGCAGAAACTATGCATAAAACATTCTGTATCCAAAAACCTTAAGGACAGAGTCATAAAAAACAGTTTTTCTGCAGAGTATCAAGAATTTGATATATTTTATGCCAAGTCTATGCCACTGTAATAATCTAGGATATTCTGTGGGGAAATCAATATGCCCTTGCAAGTCCTTGCATTGCCCTGGGATTAAGAAGAAAATGCAGCCCTGGCTGGTTTGGCTCAGTGGATAGAGCATCTCCCTGTGGACTGAAGGGTCCCAGGTTCGATTCTAATCAGAGGCACATGCCCAGCTTGCAGGCTTGATCCCCATTTGGGGTGGGGAGGGTGTGCAGGAGATGGCCAATAGATGATTCTCTCTCATCATAGATGTTTCTATCTCGACTTCCTTCTTCCTCTCTGAAATCACTAAAAATATTTTTTTTAAAAAAGAGGAAATGCATTTTGAGTTCCTTGTTACCTTAACTAACTGCCTATGCTGCCTAAGCTTCCTGGACAAATACCATCTCTTTGCTTTGGGCTGAATATTTCTCTATGATAAAAGAAATTTTAGGTAGAATTGAAGAAGACAGACATTGCTTTACTTTAAGACTCAAAAGTGACAAGTCAGGACTCTCTATGCAATGTCTCTTTAATCCTTAAAGTAAACGATTATTATTTAGGCCCTTCACTCACTAGCTGCGTGACCTTGGGAAAGTTACTTAACCTCTACAGTTCTCACTGTTCTCATCTTGGAAGGTAATCATAGACTTAAATGAGTTGTTTTATGGAAAGAGTTAAATGAGATGATTTATGTAAAGTGCCTGGAACATAGTAAATGATCAATTAATATTGGGGAAAACTAGCTGTGGGAATGTGGAAATGAAATAACTACTCTAAAATTCTATTGATTCATCTATAAAATGGATGAACGCTCTGGGAGCTCTCAAAACTGAACAGGCAGCTTCAAAGAATTCCCCATTCTCAAGTCATGGGAGGCATTCAGGAAGATGAGAGTGAGAGTTCTCCATGTGGACACATTAGAATCAAGTGGAGGTAGTTTTAGAAACATGGTCTCTAAATTCAGTTAAAGGTTCTGACTTATGGTGTTTGGGGGTGCCTGGACATCTGTAATTTTGCAAGCTCCCTAAGTCACTCTAACAGGCAGATAGTGTTAAGAACTTCCAAGCCAGATAACTATTTGGAGATTGTTTATGAGACACAAGCATAACAAGTAGCATCTGAGAGAATAGTTCTACGCCCTATCCGGATCTAGAAACCCATGAGATTTCTAGATTTAGAACACCAGATCCGAAACCGCTAATTCCAGTTCTAGAACTCCATATTTCCAGGTTTAGAATTCCAGATCTAGAATCCCATGACTCTTCTAGGAACACAGCAACACACATTTGTCTCACCTTTGTCATCAGGCAACAGAAACTCTTGGTTTCCTGAGGTTCTGGAGCTCCTCGGATTACTAACCCAGAACTAGATTGCTGTTCTTGGCCTGGGATTTGAGAAAGAAGCAGGTCAAATTTGGAATGCCCATAAATTCTTATTTCCTAGGAGGGAGGGTCAATTTGAATTATAACATCCTCATTGAGAGAATTCAAAAGTTTGAGATAGGTATTGGAGGAGAGTAAAACTCATTTAAGATTTCTAAGTTCAAGGAAAAAATTAGCCCTATTTACAGCCCTAGCTGGTTTGGCTCAGTAGATAGTTCATTGGCCTGCAGACTGAAAGGTCCCAGGTTCAATTCCAATCAAGGGCACATGTCTGGGTTGCAGGCAATGATTCTCTCATTGATATTTCTGTTCTCTCTCTCCCTTCCTCTCTGAAATCAATAAAAATATATTTTAAAAAATAGCTCTGTGTACATGTACCTGGAGGTTTGCGAAGGTTTTGAACAATGATTTTACAAGTACCACAGCTTTAGGATAGCTTGTCTGCCTCGAATTCCAAACATAGCTCCAGTTTGGCATATCAAAGGTACCTATTTAAGAACTCAGAAGGAAATGAACACACAGAACTGAACTGATAAGAACGGGAGTAAAATAGGGCATGCTCTCTCCAGGATCTAATAGCTGAGGGAGAGCTAGAGTAATAAGCACTTTACCATGAACTTCAGTAGAATGTATAATCCCAAGGGGAAAAGTTATGCGTGGTAATTGATCCTTATAGTAGTTTAAGTTTTAAATAAATTTCAACCTTATCTCCATTTGGAAGAAGATAAGGAGGATACACAGAACCCAGAAAACATGACCCCTGGGTTGTTTACACATGATAAAGGAGCAAAGATTAACTAGTGTCTCTCCTAGCATCATGGGAGATGGGAAATACCTACCCTGGTGTGTTCTCTCACCAAACCATAGTGATGATACTTTATGCTATTATTTTGTGGATGCAATAGATACAGTCTGTTTCCTTTTTCCCCCCACTTTATGTTTGTTTGTTTTTTAAAGTGAAAGTAAGTGATTACCACATGAATCAGTCAGCATAGTATAGTGTTAGGAGCTGTACAGTACACTGTTAGGACTCTCAGCCTTTTGCTGGCTGTGTGACTTTGGGTAAGTTGCTTTATCTCTCTGTGCCTCAATTTCCTCATCTGTACAATGGGGATTTTTAAAACAGTCCTACCTCAGTGGGTTGTTGTGAAAATTAAGCAAATTAATATATGTAGACTGTTTTCAATAAATACTAGCTATAATGAAAACCAGGAAAGCACACTGACATTTTATTTTTTCAAGTTAATGGATAGTATATTTCCTTCTAATTAATACTGCTTTAAAAATTCCAAAACACAGTTTTGCTAGCAAACAAGACATGGAACGCAGGATGATGACTCATTGCCAGTGATCATTAAGATCTCATCTTTAGGTTTTCTTTCTCTACAATGCAAGCAATTCAGGCTTTCTATTACTTAGGTCATGAGGAAGCATCTCAGGGAAAACACACAAATATTAAAATAAAATTTATGGGAGCAAGTATCTGTCAAGTTCTTTGAGCCACTTAGAAAAGAGGGCCCCTTAAATCCTGTATTTTCTGTTTGGACCCTTTCTTTCTTCCTCCTCTGCCTTCTGTGGCTCCTCTCTACTGCCTCAGGAAGCTGCTCTGCTAAAGGCTGATGACCCGTAGGATGGGGGAAGAACCTGGGAGGGCTTATCTTCCATCTGGAGTCTCCATGTCCTGCACCTAAACCCTTGGGTTGTTTTCTTGAGTAAAGTGAAGAGTGCACTTGAAAGTAAAAAGAAAAAAAGATTTTTAAAACCCAGCAATATCTATTAATAGTTTAACCTTTCAAAAATGTCTCATTTTTGTTTTGTTTTGTTTTTATTTAGTGAATTTTACATTGTCAATGTTAAATCCAGGCAGAATTCTGGAAGAAGAAATGACTAGGTAATTGGCTAAGATATATATATATATATATACTCTTTACCTTTTGTTATACTCTGTAACCTATTATCATTTATACCACCCCAACTCTAACCCCACCATTTGAAGTAAGTTGCATACATCACGGCCCTTTACTAACAAATCAGTGCGGTTCTTAAGAATAGGATGCTTTCTTCATAACCACAGTACAGTTAACAACTTCAGTAAATTTAATATTGATACTCTACTTTGATCTCATCTACCACCTGCATTCCAACTTTGTTAGCTGACCCAGTAATGTCATTTATGGCATTTCCCCGCTACTTTAGCCTTCTCAGTGGAACTCTCAAAAGCCTGTAACATAATGTTTGTGTGTTTAAAATATCAATTAAAGTTGCTGATATAAATGAGTACTATCTGTATGCAATAATAGCAGGACTGAAAGGCTCTATCTGGAAGATGTTTGTAAAATTATATAAAACGTATAATTGAAATTATTCACACTGAATTTATTATTTTTAAAGATTAACTTTTGCCCTGGCTGGTTTGGCTCAATGGGTAGAGCATCAGCCTGTAAACTGAAGGGTCTCATGTTCAATTAGGGCACATGCCTGGGTTGTGGGCTCGATCCCCGTTGGGGGAGTGCAGGAGGCAGTCTATCAATGATTCTCTCATCATTGATGTTTCCATCTCCCTTTCCCTTTCTCTGTGAAATCAATAAAACTATATTATTTAAAAAATACTAACTTTCCCCTAATTTAGTTAAGCCCTCACCCAAATTAAAATAAAATTTTAGCACACTATTAAATACCTCCTCTCCAAATTCTGCCAAATAGAAAAAGGTTTTTTTTTTGTTTCTTTGTGTAAACAATATAGGAAACATTTAACATGGTCAATCTGTTTATTCCTTTACTTGCAATATGTTGAACAGTAGTGAACTTTTTCAGTACAAGATATGCAAGTCTACAATAGTAATTGTAAAAAAAGAATCATATTTATAAATTATCAATATCAGTTAAAGTTATTCATTAACACCACTATTTTTTGCAGTTAGCAAAAAAAATTATCTGGTTTCTTTGGCTGATAATTCATGTAAATCAATTTGCTTTTGTCTTCTTATAATTTAAGAAAAGAAAAAGAAACTTTAAGGTATATTTGTTATAATGACCTACATAATCTTATTTATTCCCAATTCTGAAGATTACTCTTGAAAGAGATGAATAAAGAACAGTATATAAAAGAAACTTTCTAATTATTTTCCAGATATGCATATTATTACTCAGGACTAGGTGCTGGAGTTCTTATTGCTGCCTATGTACAAGTTTCATTTTGGACTTTGGCTGCTGGCCGACAGATTAGGAAAATTAGGAAAGAGTTTTTTCATGCTGTTCTCCGACAAGAAATAGGCTGGTTTGACATCAACGACACCACTGAACTCAATACACGGCTAACAGAGTAAGTGTATAGTTAATGTTATACTTGTGTGAAGAGATTAACCACTAACTGTGAACTGTCATGGGAGGCTTTTTAAATGGACAAAGTTACTAGATTAAGTGTTTGATATAATACCAAGATAGATTATCGGACAGCGATTTCTAACACTTACAGCCTATACCATAGCATATTTTCCTTATCTGTTAGTTTTTCTCCTCAGTTATAGAGTAGGTTTATTTGAGGAATGAGCTCACATCTTGTATACTTGTTTCTCTCTCATGAAGCTTACCACACAGCCTGGCAGACGTGGCATACTCAATTAAGATGGCTGAGTGAATGAATTCATGATTGAATGAATTCACAAAGAGGTTCTTCTTAATCGTTGCTGACTCTTGACTTACTCATCAATTTGAGAGGCTGTTATGTGCCAAACATGAGATATTTGTGATCTACCCGTGACCCAAAGACCTCTGCCACCTTATGGCTTACATTCCAGGAGAGCAGTGGTTCTCAACCTTTCTAATGCTGAGACCCTTTAATACAGTTCCTCATGTTGTGGTGACCCCCAGCCATAAAATTACTTTCATCGCTACTTCATAACTGTAATTTTGCTATTGATAATAAATCCTAATGCAAATATCTGTGTTTTCCGATGGCCTTAGGCGACCCTGCTAGCAGTTCTCAGCCGGTCGAGAGCCGCTGCTGTAGAGCCTAAGACCATCAGAAAACACAGATAGGTGATAAACTTTTCTTACTGGCGGTCCCAGCCAGAGTGTAGTGAGAAAATGAGGTCAAAAGCAAGTGAAGGTCATAGCATTTGGGACCTGGTTGGCCTCAGTAAGGACTTGTTCAGTCTGAGTGACATAGCAGTGATGGCACATGCTTGGATCTGAGGACGAGCCTGATCAGACTTCCATTGTCAAAGGATCACACTGGTTGCTATATTGAGAACTGAGTGGATGGAAAATAGGGCCAAAGGTAGAAGGAAGGAGCCCTTCCCTATTATCGTAATGCTCTTCCTAACTTCCGCTTTTAGTCAGGTTGGCTCATCCTCAAAATGTTAATGCTTCTCTTATAGGATTTATGAGTTGAGTAGCATCCACTGTAATGATGTTGACATCTTAGAAGCATGAACTAATCCTGGATTTCTTCCTTTGTGCAGTATTTAGGTGGGGAAAATGTCATTCAAAAGGCTAAGACTCTGAAAGAGGCTTCTAGTGTCTGAACGAGTCTGACCTGTCTGTGTTTGTTAGATGTCTGCTTCACCTCTCTAACTGAAGACCTCCTGCCTGTAACCACTTAGGTGTGATCTTTTTTAGTGACATCTCCAAAATCAGTGAAGGAATTGGTGACAAGGTTGGAATGTTCTTTCAAGCAATAGCCACGTTTTTTGCAGGATTCATAGTGGGGTTCATGAGAGGATGGAAGCTCACACTTGTGATAATGGCCATCAGCCCTATCCTGGGACTCTCTGCAGCTGTTTGGGCAAAGGTATGTGAAACGGGCATTGGCATGTGTGTTAAACCACGTCTGCAGTGATTTGAAAGATGCAGGATTCCAGTGCTTGTGATTGTGCAAATCGGTGTTCAATGTCAGTTGAAAGCACAAGCATGTTGTTAATTTGGTGCTTTAATAAGGAAATTTATTTCAAATGTGATTCAAAATGTCACCATTTTTACCTCAGTTATAGATTTTTTTACACTGCTGTTATTTCTTTGGTAAATTTTCGGGCACAACAGCTTAAATTACATATAAGGTTTGTGTTCTTATATGTAATTTGTGTTGAGGAAACACAATTTTAAAATATAATATTATCTCTGAATTATTCTGTGAATATAAAAATTTTAAATAAAGTTTGGATTTATTTTTATTTGTTACCTTGACAATTGAGTAGCACTCTGCCAAATTTGCCTTCTAGTAACATAACTCTTTCCACTTCAGCCAACACTGCAGAGGTGAGAAGTTTTACTGGAATTTTTGCTCACTCTGGAATTGATAATTTACTTAACACATTGTGGGCCAGTAGTTTTATTGCTAGCTTTACCCAGTGGCCAGATAAGTTTATATTGAACGAGTACAAAAAAAAAAAAAAAAAAACCCCCGCTTTACATAAATGTTAAAGGCATGCTTTAAACTTAAATACCCATTGCATTTTGAAATTATTTATTACATGTTCTTACAAGCTAATATCTTTTTAAAGCATGATACTTTGTAAAACACTGTGTGATATTAAGTGGAACTGAACAAAGCTGGCAAATTCTCGTGATCCATCTGCAATGTGTTAATAAACCACTGGTACCTATTTTGTTTTTATTTTTCCTTTGTCCTTCTCCCACAATATCTCGTTAGCCATCTTATTATTCAGTAGAATGCCCAGGAGTACATCTGGAAATATTCTTTCATAGTCATTAAAAATCATGACAAAATTAAGGAAAGGATGGGCAATCCTTTCGAAGCAGTAAAGTTTTATTTTTATTTATTTTGTAATCAACAGAGAAAAAAAACGAAATAGATGTGGAACTTGAACTGTTCCCAGAAACGCTTTCTAGAGAATAACATGTGGATTTCCTTTTCCTGGCTGCTGTTGGGGAGCATGTCACGAGGGTGGACCTGGGTGGCCTGTGCAGTGGAGGAAGCCCTTGCTGGCACACAGAGTGCCATTTGCTTCATGACTTCCGTGTTTAGTAGAGGACAGGGTTGGGGAGAAAGAGTAACCTTAAGGGTTAGCTTTTTAACTTTCAAAAATCATGAATGTTTCTCTCCTGTCCAGATACTCTCGGCATTTAGTGACAAGGAACTAGCTGCATATGCGAAAGCAGGCGCTGTGGCAGAAGAGGCTCTGGGCGCCATCCGGACCGTGATAGCCTTTGGGGGCCAGGACAAAGAGCTGGAAAGGTCAGGAAGGTTCTTTGCACACTTTTACATTTTGTTGTTCATTCTTTTGTGGTATGTGTTCGCCACTTTCCTTTTCCTCATATTAATACTCCCCCACGGTAGATAGGCACCTTCAGTAATGTCTAGAGTTTAATGGCAGGCTCTAAAACAGGGTTCTGACCTTCTGTGTCCCATGGACTCCTTGGGCGGTCTAATGAAGGCCATGGACTCCCTCCTCAAAATAATGGTTTCAAATGCATAAAACAAAATAGGATTACAAAGGAAACCAATTATATTGGAATCCAATTATCAAAATGTTTTTAAATTGTAATCTAATGAATATGTCTCTTTGTTAACATATCTATCTATAATAATAAAAACATAATATGCGAACTAGACCAGACGTCCTTCCAGACAACCTTCTGGATGAAACCAGGGCTGTAAGGGAAGCCCGGGTCCCAGGTGCCAGAGGGAAGCCGGTGCCGACAGCTGGGGAAAGATAGGCCTGCTCTTGCACAAATTTCATGCATTGGGCCTCTAGCGTGTGTGTGTGTGTGTGTGTGTGTGTGTGTGTGTGTGTGTGTGTATGCCTAAGTGACTGACCGTACGTCGGTCTAACCATCTGACCGACCAGCCAGTACATATGACATGCACTGGCAATTTAAGAATAAACATTGACTCGCACATGCACGATACATATAAAGCTTTCACTGGCGCCAATCACATGCATATGTTTCGATCTGTCATTATCAATCGTGATTTTGGTTGTTTTTGTTGACATTCATCGTGAACCACATCATGATTTGTTCATTGACCATCTGACCGAATGACTGGCCGGTACATATGACACGCACTGGCAATTTAAAAATAAACATTGACTCACACACTTGCAATACATATAAAGCTCTCACTGGCGCCTATCGCACACATGTTTTAATTTTATAATACTATATTATATATATATTATTTTGACATGTAATTTTTTGCAGTAATTATAATTACTGCACAAATCTTTCTTCTAATTAATTTCCTTTCAATGTCACAAATCTGTGCACCGGGCCAATAGTTAAATAATAAGAGCTAACCATTGGCCTGATAGGTGCTGTGGTTCTGAAGTCGGGGAGTGAGTAAAATATATTTGTAGCAATTGTAACATGATATGAAAACGACCTGGGATTTCTATTGGCAACAGAGTCAGAGTTACTGCTCATACTACCGTGGTTTGTTGCTAGCATTGATCATGAAAAGAAATGTTAAATTTCAGTTAGAGGTTAATGAAAATAAATATGTAATTTTTTTCCCCATTCAAGATCCTTGACCTTGGATCCCAGGTCAACTATCTCTACTCTAAAGGAACTTGATATATAAAAAATCTAAATGTCAGAACAAAGCCCACTGATGAAGGTACTCACTCCACCAGTTTTCTCTAAATAATAACACCCCCTAACATAGCCAAAGCATAATTCTGTGTACAGTATTTTCTTTTCTGTTCTGTGGAACTCTGAAATAGAAATTCTTGGAAATTCTCTAGCATTAAAAGCCAAGTTTTCCTAATTTCCTCCATTTCCTTTTCTATTTTTCTATTCCTTAAGCCCTCTTCAAAACCACCACATTCCTGGTTCTCTAACCTCTCCCTTTTTCTCTCTTACTGCTGCTTCCTGTACACAATAGCCCACACAGACCACACTAACCCTCAGTTGGACCTCAGGATGTGAAAGTAATCAGTGCCGCTCCATTAGCTGCAATAAGCAAGCCGCCTAAGCGAAGGTAACTACAGCGTGTCCACCACTGTCACCGGAGCTATGTGTCACATTGGGGCTGATGCAAATCTCCCTGCATGAGGCTGGCTCAGGGCCCAGCTGAGGACTGGACCTGGCCTTCCGGCCATCTCCCTAGAGACGCAGCTCTGCTAAGTGAGTGCAGCGCCCAACACAGAAAAATACAATGGAGAGTCGAGTGCTTCAAGTAATTAAAAGGACAAACACTTTCTGGTGGCAGTATGCATTCTTTGCAAACTAATAAGTTCTCAACATCTCATTGGGTTAAACTAAAAAAATATATGAGGCTTATTTTTTTGTTGGAAACAGAAACATCCACTTTATATGTTTTCTCCCCCAAAGTCTCATTGTGTATTCATTGAATTTTTTTCTGAAGTTAGGGAACTGAAATAAACATTTTTATACTCTCCGTGTCTAGCATGGAAAGCTAGATTTAATTTAAATTATTGTAAAAAACAACAACATTCCAATTTAATAGAATCATTCTAGGTATTTATGCCTTTGTATCAAATTCTAGAAGCCAATAGTATGAATTTTAATTACTATTTAGAAATATGATACTAATAGAATGGGCAATGTTCAGAAAGAGATTATATTTGAGAACAGCAGTAGTAGTTATAGGGGAAACAGGAAGTGTAAACTTTTGCCAACTTTGCACCAGCCCTGTACTAACTACTCTCTATAACTTCTGTCGGCCTCAGAATTACCTGCAAGGTAGGCATTATTCGCTTCATTGTACAGATGATGAGACAAAAGTCTAAAAAAAATTGAGTAAAAACCCAAATCTCTTAAGTAGTGACCAGTTAATAACTGTATACCCTGGCTTGACAGTTGAAGGTCAATTGATCAAAAAACAAAACAACAATAAAAAAGCAAAAGTCCTAAGTATAAGAACATGTAAAATTCCTGTCCCTCACCTAGTGGGGCAACAAAGGGAGGATTTTCTTTTCTCTAGAGGAGAGAAATTAAGCTGTGTTAAGAATCTATATTAAGAGTCCTGAGTAGTTTTACATTTTGATGTTATTCTTGGTTGGCTTGGTTTCTCTCCTTCCTCCTTGACCTTGACTTGTGATGCTGGCCGTGGAGAGGGTGATAAAGCTCTTCCATATCCGAGGAATGAGCGCTCAAATCTGTAATAGCTATAGGAACATTGGTTGGACTGGTGAGGACCAAGGGAGAGGGGTCCCGGCCAGTGAAGAGAAGGCTCAGATAGGTTCTAGCCTTCTCAAGCCCTATCTGGTGATCCTGAGTTAGTTCAGTTTCCAGGAAACTGGGCCCCCCACAAGGGATTTCTTACTTTGATGGCTTTGTTTCTTAAACCTCCAACTATACAGGAGGTGAATATGGCTCAGATTATAGATTGCTTACTTATAACGTTTTCCCCTAATTTTCTGGTAGGTATCAGAAACATCTAGAAGTTGCCAAAAAGATTGGAATTAAAAAAGCTATTTCTGCAAACATTTCCATGGGCATTGCCTTCCTGTTAATATATGCATCATATGCGCTGGCCTTCTGGTATGGATCCACTCTGGTCATATCAAAAGAATATACTCTGGGAAATGCAATGACAGTAAGTATTTTTTCCTAATATATTTATGAAGAATCTAAAAATATTACTTACCCATCTTCATTGTCTTTACTTTCATATTCCTCCTTTTCGAAGGACGAGCCATGGTGATAGGCCTTTTTCTTTTGGTGAATCTTTGCTCTGTCCTGTGGGCAGAGTTGGCCTTCTGGACTACACAAGGTGTAATTATGAGTAGGGACAAGAAAATTGCATGTAGTGCCCTAACCAGTTTGGCTCAGTGGACAGAGAATAGGCCTGTGGACTCAAGGCTCCCAGGTTCGATTCTGGTCAAAGGCATGTACCTTGGTTGTGGGCACATACCCATTGGAAGTGTGCAGAAGGTTGCTGATCGATGTTTCTAACTCTCTATCCCTCTCCCTTCCTCTCTGTAAAAAATCAATAAAATATATATTGTTAAATAGCATGTAGTAAGAAACATATACAATATGTAAAGGAAATAAAAATTGAATGACTTTGTGAATAGGCAAATATAGATTGGAGCCATCCTTATTCTGCCCTCGATTCCCATTATCTAAGAAATGAAACATTACATAGTGATGGAATGTTAAATTTACTATATATTATAAAACATCAGCTATCTGAAATAGGAGATGAAAGTTATTTTAGTTACCTTTTCTTTTTCAAAATGAAGATAGATTTATTTTAAGATTATAAAAATAATATATTCTAGTTATTAAAAGGATTAGAATTTTAAAAATCAGGAATTACTTAGAATTACTCATAATCTAATAACCCGTATACATTTAATGAGAACATTTGGCATATATCTTCCAAAAGTATATATATATATTCCACATGTATATATTTTCTATATACTATACACGTAATTATTAATACAGTATACACGTATTTTTTCTTCCAAAACTGAGATTGTATTATATCATTCTGTAATCTTTTTTTATAAACTAGAAATAATGTTATGACATCTCTCCATGTCAGTGACAGAACAACATGTAACCATTCGAACAGTGATCTTTTAAAACCTGAACTTCTCTGTATTTTCCAACAAAGGACACTGAACACAGTCTGTCCCTTTGCTGATGACGTAGGGCCATTATGAAATTAATCACTTCAAGTTGTTTTCTAGAGTGCTGTCTTCAGACTCCACTGAGGTGTTGAGGGCTATTTGGCTGGATGAGCTTCCATAATTGCTGTGCTTTTTCCTTTTTTCTCTCATTTTGGTCTTCTCTCTGATGGTTAGCTTAGACGCTCTCCTTCTTGCTTCAGTTCCTTGCTTGCTAAATTTTATGAAGGAAGGAGACTGAATCCTGACTTTGCTATTCACCTTTTGTGCTGAGTGTGTCCTCTCTGGCCGTGTCTCCTCGTTGGTACATGGACAGCGACAGCGCCCCTGTGGGGCTGGAGGGTGATATTCGCCCACGGTGCGGGGAGCCAGCAACACTCTCTGGGTAAAGGGCTCTAGTGCATTAACTTTATAACAACTCTTTTGGTAGATACTTTTTGCTTTCCTGAGAGCCCTTACCTTATTGCAGACAGTGGGGAGATAGTGAGGGATATTTGAGTTCTGGCTATGTGAAGTGTTATTGTTATTGTTGTTTTCTCATAAGAAAAGCCAAACTTCTAAACATTAGAAGTTTCACCATATCCAGAGAGAAAGGAGAGTAAATTCTCTTCATTTATGTTTTCCTCAGTTGAGTTATGCTAATAATCTGATTCCTGAAGCAATATTTTTGGCTTTTCTATATCAATTTATTTTCCTAGTTAAAAAAATAAAAAGGAAAATATTTTAAGTTTTATGTGGTATTGTACAGAATGATAATACAAAGGAATTATTAATCAGTGCACACAGATGTGATTGTATTTTACTAGTATAATGAATGTGTGAACTAATTCTTATATTAAAATCTTATTAAAATATGTATGTACAATGGTACTTCTTAAAGAAAATTCCATGGAGCCAAAACCTACCATGTTTCATCCTTTTTAAAAAATATATATTTTTATTGACTTCAGGAAGGGAGGAGAGTCAGGAAGCGAAAGAAACATCCATGATGAGAGAGAATCATTGATCAGCTGCCTCCTGCACATCCCACACTGGAGTTTGAACCTGCAACCCGGGCATGTGCTCTGACTGGGAATCAAACCACGACCTACTGGTTCATAGGCAATGCTCAACCACTGAGCCACACCGTTCGGGCCCATGTTTCCTTTTGAACATTCTGTAGATCATATAAATATATAGTTAGAGAAAATGAGAATAATAATAGTGATGGAAAATGCTTCCCTCTGGTGGTATTAGCTTCAGAGTCAAGGAAGTAGGTTTGAAAAATCTTTCTGACTTTGTATGAGTTCAGAGGAGCAATAGATAAGTTTTCCAAGCTAGACAAATATTTCTAAGGTTGAAGAAACCCATTTGTGCAATGAAATGTTATAATAACCTTATAAGTGTTGCTAAAACAATTTTAAAGGATAAACCTAAACTCAACCCTTTGTGTTGTGTATTTCACACAAATCGTGTTTGAAATCCTGGGCCCCAGAATGGGGCCATAACCCTTCCTCACATTCTTCTGTTCAGGTCTTCTTTTCAATTCTGATCGGAGCTTTCAGCGTTGGACAGGCTGCTCCATGTATTGATGCTTTTGCCAATGCAAGAGGAGCGGCATACGTGATCTTTGGTATTATAGATAAGGTGAGTCAATTATTGTGATACTGAAAAGTTCATTGAGGCTTGGATAATTAAGTCTGTCTTTAGGTTAAATGTCATGTGAACATTAATTATGTGAAATTAACAACCTCTTGTTAGTAATGAATGAAGCAAAATGCCTCATTAATATTTCTAAAAGTTTATCTTTCATATAATAACCCTAATCTCATTTTGAAAAGGTATGTCTGCATTTATGTAATTATTAGAGTTCAGCGCAAAGATGTTTGCCTTCCTAGTTTTTATTTTCCCTTTTCTCTTTCACTTTGTGGCCAGAATAAAAATAATATGATTTTTATTCAGGGTGGAAAAATTATTGGTGGAGCCAAAATTAACAGTATGTTTTGCTGGGTTGCGCCCTTCATGAAAAAATGATCACTGCATATTTGATATCATTTTGAATTAACTATGTTGATTGAATAAGTTGTACTGATTTGAAATAAAGAAAATAGTTTTGACATATTAAAATATGTCACTGTTTATGCACAGATAAACCTACAGAGAGGATAATTGAAATTTTATCATTTAATCCAAGCACTTCCTCCTGTTTCATTGATCGAAGTCATGAGAAAATTGTTCAGCTTTCAAATTTATTGAAAATTTACATTGGCCCTAAATAACTTGTTTTAACTAGTTGTTTAGCCACTCTTCTTAATCCAATCTATTACATTTATTATTTGGAAATTAATTTTCCCTAAACGATGAAATACCTGGCTATATCAATTAGAGTATGTTTTTTGTGTAAATATGAATATCTGACCATTTAGAAATTTTATAAGGGTATGGCAAAATCTTAAAGCAAAATATTGTACAAAATAAAATTAGTATGTCACTATGATCTTTGAAAGCAATGTCTGTTTTCTGAGAATGAACATTTCCTTAAACACACATACATAATCTCTACCTAGGTTTCTATCTTATGGGAGGGAGAGTGTGCCATTCCTGGTGTTATTTTTGGAATTTGCTAAATTATTCCTTAAAAATGCAATTGTTTATTGTATGATAGAATAGTTATTGAATTTTGTTTTATTTAGAATCCTAAAATTGACAGTTTTTCAGAGAGAGGACACAAACCAGACAACATCAAAGGGAATTTGGAGTTCAATGATGTTCATTTTTCTTATCCAGCTCGAGCTAATGTCAAGGTACTGTAAATAGTATCTATAGGAATTCCTAACACAAGTTGAATGTTTAATCACCTTAGAGAATCTAAATCCTCTAATCTTCTGATATTTATGTGTTTTTTTCTTTTGGGGGCTATATTCCTTTAATTTGATAGTTTTTAATGAAAAAAGTTGCAAGTTTTATTATTAAACTGTTTCTTGTTTTCCTGCAAGGCTGTTGCTTCACTGTCTAAGAACAGCGCCAGCAAACACAATTTACTGCAAAATTAAGATAGTGTTGTTCATCGCCTGACACTGTAACAACTAACAAAAGCTTTTTCCATGGCCAGTTATTTCCAGTGGAAGGATCATTTGGTATTTTAACCCAATCCTGAGACCGATGTAAGCAGGTTATAATACAAGGGGGGCAAAAGTATGATTACAGCTGTGAGCTGTATGATACAGAGTGTATCCTTGCATTATTATTATTTATTAATTATTGCATTATTTTCCATATGAACAACTGTGAGCCTATTTTTGCCCCACCCTGTATTATATAAGGCTTAAGGTAATAATGTTATCTTTGAATTACATAATTTTTATGGCTAGATTGTACCACAAATCATTTTATGAATTCTGAATAGCATACCTTGTAGCCTAGCCTAAAAATGATAGGGTGTTGGGAGGAGGTACATATTGTGATTATCTGCAATTGTTAGAAAGTGAAGGGGTATTTTCTTCCAGTAGCATTGTAGTTACTTTTTCCATTGCTTAAACGTTGCTAAATCTTTTATCCACCACTAATTTAAGCCAACTACGCTGGACAACTTTATTTAGTGGAAGGGGTTTCCATTTTTCACTCCACTCATTGGTCCATCCAGTTCTGCAGGGTTACTCAGTGTCATCTGGGTCAGCCAACCATCTTCATGACAAGATGTGCTGACAAGTCCTGGATTTTCTGCATGAGCTTCATTAATTTCAGTCACTTCTCCTGAGAGAGGAGAGCAGAGATCACTAGCAGCTTTCACAATTTCCTAAGCACTGAATTCATCTTGTTTGTTCAATTTTGTCCCAATTTAAGATAGGCTACAATACACAATGCCTCCCAAAGCTTCCTATGCAAAATTGCAGATCCTCACTATTCCAATACCATTTTCTGTTGTTATCCATTCCTGCTACTCAGTGAGAGCGGATTAGGGCGGGTGCCCTGCCTCCTGATGCCACACACCCTTAGGCCCCAAGGCTGCAGCCTGCAGGCTCTGTGCTGCTCGGAGCACACTGGAGCACCCCGGAGCACCTCGTTACAGGAGTGTGTGGCCTGGGGGTAGAAACCCAACTCCTCTGTCACGCTGGGCCCATGGGGGCAGGACCTATTTCATAGTTTTTTAAATTTAACATTGAACCAAATTAGTCCCCTTTTAGGATTTTGTTGTGAAGGGTATTCTTTTTTGCTCTTTTTCTCCCAGATCTTGAAGGGCCTCAATCTGCAGGTTCGGAGCGGGCAGACGGTGGCCCTGGTGGGGAACAGTGGCTGCGGGAAAAGCACGACTGTGCAGCTGATCCAGAGGCTCTATGACCCTGATGAGGGTATGGTAAGTGGGAAGAACTAAGTTCTCCAGATTGGGGAGCTGGGTACCAATTAGTCCTTTGAAATTGTTTTTGGTTTTGTGTTTGTTTTTGTTACAAATTTGCATGTTAATATAATTTTGGTAAAGGGGTTATGGCATTGCAGTGTATCTGGAAAATGCATTCAAACCCTAAGGTATTCAAAATGATAAAAGCCAAAGAAGCTAGACAACACTCTTTTCAGTTCCCACTTAGTGCCTCATAACCTACTACATCACCGGAAACAGTCATCCAAACCACTGAGAGAGTTATATTCGATGAGTGATTGGGTTTGGTCAAAATTATTTTATATCTCAGTTGCTGACAATTTGGTAATCAGGGTCAGTAATTAAATTAATCAGAGACAGTTCAGTTTTCTTAAATGTTGGAATATCTGAAGGGGAAAATGGGATAGTCTCCTAAGAAACTTCCGGGGATATGAGGGACAGTAATAGGGTATATATTTTTTAACCTCTTGAAAACTGTGTTAAATTCTGGTCCTGACTGGGTGTCTCAGTGGGTTGGAGTGTCATCCCATGCACCAAAAGGTTATTGGTTTGATTCTGGTCAGGGCACATACATAAGTTCAATTCCCGGTTAGGGCACTTACAGGAGCCAACCAATCAATGCTTCTCTCTCACACTGATGTTTCTCTCTATCCCTCTCTCCTGGTTGAGGATTTTTTTTTAAATGTGTTAAATTCAAACTTACAGAAAAATTGGAAGCAGGGAACTCACTATACCCTTCACCCTTCAGATGTACTAATTGTTTAATTTTGACCCACTTGCTTCATTGTTCTCTCTACTCTTGCCTTTTTCATAATAGCCATGCCAACAAATGTCAAGTGTTATCTCATTGTGGTTTTTATTTGCACTCCCTGACAATTAGTGTGATATTGAACACCTTTTCCTGTACCTGTTGATCTTTTGGATGTCTTTGGGAAAAAAATAAAAGGCTATTTAGTTCCTCTGTTAATTTTTAAATCAGATTGTTTTTCATTTTATTTAGTATTGATTGTATGAGTTCCATATATATTATGGATTTTAACTCCTTGTCAGTATATGATTTGCAAGTATTTTCTTCTATTCCCTAGGTTGTCTTTCTTTAATGTTTTTCTTTGCTGGGCAGAAGTTTCATGGGTTAATATAGTCCTAGTTGTTTATTTTTCCTTTTGTTGCCTGCGCTACTGGTGTCATATCCCAAAAAAATTATTGCCAAGATCATTGTCAAGGAGCTTTCTACCTATATTTTATTCAAGGAGTTTAATAGCTTCAGAACCTACATATAAATCTTCAGTTCATTTCAAGTTGCTTTTTGTGTAAGGGTCCAACTTAATTCTTTTACATATGAATCTGCAGATTTATTTTCCCTAAAACCATTTATTGAAGAGATTTTTCCTTTCTCCATTGTGTGTTCTTGGCACCTTAATCAAATACTAGTTGATCATATATGTGTGTGTTTATTTCTGGGATCTCTGTTCTGTTTCATTGGTCTATGTGTCTGTTTTAGGGGTTGTTGTTTTCCAGTATGTATGTGTGTTTTTATACCAGTATCATACTATTTTGATTACTACAGCTTCATAATATACCTTTGTTTATTGAGGATGTTGAGATATCCCTTTCTCCACTGAGTGCTGGGGCTGGAGTCCTTAATATCTCAAGAAAAAGAACTTTCTGAGACTAGCATGGGAGGATGATTGATTTTTTTTGTGTGTGTGTGTGTGTAATTACATCCCTTGGTTTCCCAAGTCCCATTCCCCTTAGCCTAGTCCTAGAAGAAGTGAGCTGGGGATTTAGTAAAGCTAAAGGCAAAGCCATTGTCCAGAGTTTCCATTCCATTTTGCAGCGAGGAGTAAGCCAATGTTCCATGTTTAGCATCAGGCTAGTTACAGTCCATTAGTCCACTCTGTGGAGGAAGGCAGGGAAGCAGGAGCAAGAGTCCTGCAAGCCAGGAGTCAACCAAGAGGCAACAAGAGAGTGAATTCCTTTGTTCAGGGAATTAAATATCCCAAATCTTTCCACACTTGCAGTGGCTATGCCCTTTTGGCCAATGACCTCTCTTCTCAGGTATGACTGCGAGCAAGCACCTTTACTAGCCCCCCTAACTTTACTGGGCATGCCTCTACCTCCCTGCTTCCCCTTGTAGTCTGCAGGGAACAGGCAGGTGGCTCCCTGGGGAGTGTAAAGCTTTAGCTTCCTGGTGAAGCTGCCCAAATGGCATGCCTATAATATTTGGCCTTCCCTTTGCTCCTTTCCTGTTATTAATAACTAGGTTCATTACAATGGTATCCCTTTGAAGGCAGGAAATGTAATGCCTTCAGTTTTGCTTATATTTCTCAAGATTGCTTCGGCTATTCGGGGTCTTTTATGATTCCATATGAATGTTGTATTTTTTTCTATTTTTGTAAAAAATGCCATTGGGATTTTAACAGGGATTTCATTGAATTTGTAGATCATGTTGAATAGTATGGATATGTCAACAGTATTAATTCCTCCATGCCATGAACAAGAATACCTTTTCATTTATCTGTCTTCTTTAATTTTCTTTATTAATGTGCCATACTGGGAAATATCTTTGTATTCACTTACCTTTTTTTTATAACAACCACTTAAGAATTTGAAAGAGGCAAGTTTTAGCAAATATTTATTCCAGTATTTGAAAACATATTTAACTGTAGCAACATTATCTAGCAAGTAATATCTAGATAACAATAGAGATCGTTCAATTAATATTCACTTTAGAATTCATTAGGCACTATAATCTTTATCTTTCGATTACTAAATTTTCCTCTTTTGAAATTAGAAAGTTAGAGATTCATCAAGTTGAAATCAGGTTTGTTGTTACTGTCTTTAAATGCTATTCACCACTCCCACATATTCATTTTATACTCAGCTTCATTAGACTTTTTAGTACATGGTCTTGCTTGAGAATGAACATTTTGATCAGATTAGAAAGTTTCTCATTGCTCTCGGCATGAACTGTGACTTCGCTTGGTCATGTGGGGGCTGGGGGACTGGATCTGTTACCAAGTTACACGTGTAGTTTCAGATGAGGTCCCAGGGAACTGCAGAAGCCCTGGAGAAAAATTGACCTTCAGCTGTTAATGCCCTGGGCTCCGGTGGAGGAGGGCAGAGCGGCCTGGAATCCGGTGAGGAGAAACTGGGCCTGTGCTCTGGGAGGGAGCCCAGGGACAGCTGCCCAGACCCCTGGGCTGAGTCACTCTCCTGCACCGCAGTAGCCATCCTTCTTCTAAACTCTTTTTAGAGGACTATTTATTCAACCTTTATTCAGCAAATAAATGCCCAACATATATCACTAACTGTACAGGGCTTTATTAGAGAAGAAAAAGTAAGTCATATTCCTCAGCCTGATAATTCTCTTCTACAATGACTGTCCTACAGTGCTTCTTGAAGGAAATAAAATGCCCAGCAGGTGGGAAGTGTTAAAGAAAATTGTGGTGTATTACATATAGTAAAACATATAATGCCATCGAAATGATATGCAGACTGGGTAGGAAAGTGGACATTTTTATTCACATTTACTAATTGTAAGGAAAAATAATAGTATGCCAAGACTATATAACCCAAAATGTTTATGGAGAGTTATCTATCTATGAAAAAACTGTATATGTAAGGGGAAAATATCAAGAGAACATATACTTTTTATTGTTATCTTTCACATTGTTCTTTATTTCCATTCTCATCCTAACCACTGAAATAAGTTCAATATCAGCTAAGACTTTTTTCATAACAAATGAAAGAATATTATGCTAATTGAAATATGCCATTCAGAGAAAGACAAGTATCACATATCTCACTCATATGTGAAAGCTAATGAACAAAATTAACTGATGGACAGAATACATTCCAGGACATGGAAGCATGGAACAGACTGTGGACTCTCAGAGGGAAGGCAGGGGTGGGTGGGCTGGAAGAGGTCAACCAAAGAACTTGTACGCACATATATATATATACATAACCCATGGACACAAACAATAAGGTGGGAGGCAGGGGTAGTCTAGAAGGGGACAATGGCGGGGGGGAGAGGACATATGTAATACTTTCAATAATAAAGATTAAAAAAAGTCTTGATGCTTTAGATATCAAATGGTTCAAAATATTTAATGAAGATATTCCTCTTTTTTTCTTTTTTCCAGATTAGCATAGATGGCCAGGATATTAGGACCTTTAACGTAAGGTATTTGAGGGAAATCATTGGAGTGGTGAGTCAGGAGCCAGTGCTGTTTTCTACCACAATTGCTGAAAATATTCGCTATGGCCGTGGAAATGTCACCATGGATGACATAAAGAAAGCTGTCAAAGAAGCCAATGCCTATGAGTTTATCATGAAATTACCACAGGTAAAAGCTTTGTTAATGTAGTTGCCCTCAAAGTTAGAATGTCACCTCATGCAACCGAGTTCTTTCTTCTAAGGTGAAGCTAATAATGTTTGAGATACAAGGTTGTCCAACTTTGCTAGGTAAGTCCCTTGAATTATTCAGTTGGAGGTTTAAAATTACAGCCTGGCATACAAATCACATAAAATTTTATAGAGTATGTATTAGTAGTTTTTATGATTTAGTATTCATTTATTTTACTATAATTTATGGCTCACTGTGAATGTCAGAATGAAGCTCCATGTTGTCTTCATGCATTTCTAAACTCTGTAGCCTTTTTTATTTAAAACTAGGGACCCGGTGCACGAAATTCGTGCACTTGGGGTGGGTGGTCCCTCAACCCAACCTGCCCCCTCTCACATACTGGGAGCCCTCAGGGGATGTCCAACTGATGGCTCACCCCAGTCTGCCCAAGGCCTGCTCAGCTCAGCCCCGGCTGCCTGCAATCACCCGGCCCCGGGGGCCGGGTACTCCCTGCCGCCGCCACAACCACTGCTGCTGCTGCCGCAGCTTCCCCTCACAGCACCCAGTGGCTGAGCGCTCGCCGCCACTGCTGTTTCATTGTTACATCTCCACCCCAGGCCCGGCGCTCATGCCACTTGGCCCAGTCCCCTCTCCTGATCGGCTGGTAGCATAGCCAATCAGGAGCGAAGGTGCGGTCAAATTTGCATGTTTCTCTTTTATTATATAGAATATTTTTAGGGAACATTTGAGATCTTGCTCCCCAGCACATGTCAGTTTAGCTCAAATAAACTCTTACAAAATTTCTCTCTAAAAAAAAGAAAAAAACTTTAACAGCTTTCCATGTTTTCTGTTGTAGAAATTTGATACCCTGGTTGGAGACAGAGGGGCTCAGCTGAGTGGGGGACAGAAACAGAGAATCGCCATCGCTCGGGCCCTGGTTCGCAACCCCAAGATCCTGCTGCTGGATGAGGCCACGTCAGCCTTGGACACGGAAAGTGAAGCTGAGGTACAGGCGGCTCTGGATAAGGTGGGTAAGACACTAAACGCCCGAAGGGCCAACAAAATGAGAGTTCTGAAAATTCTTATTAAGTCCTTGCAAGTCCATATTGAAAAACATGAGAGCAAACGAAGCTCAGTCATGGAGCTTTATTGATTTCCTCTCTGTCAGATCACATTGCAGGTGGATGGCCCATTAGCTGACTTGCTGATCAAGGTACAATGAGCTGGAATCCAGGCCTAGGCACTGAGCCACTCATCTTTGTTTTGCCCTTGCAAGTAGGGCATTGCTTTGATCCAAAGTAGTTGTGTAAAAATCTACCAAAAAATATAGTTACCTGGATATTGGTCCAGCTGAAAAACAAATCAAAGTCCTTGCCTTATTTTTTAGGCAGTAACATCATTTTTATCTATTCATGAAGGCGGGTGGATGATTTTCTGGAAGTAAAAGTTCAGTTTGTGTTTGTCCAAGCAAATAAATAAGCAGCATATTTTAAGAATGCTGAGCTCACGTTCCTGAGTCAGATATTCTAAGTCTTTCTATTAAATTAACCTGAAGCTTCACAAGAAGAATCTTATCTTAGAACCCTTTGGACATCAGTGCTAATGTCATTTATAATAACAATGGAGTGTAAAAACCAGACTTGTGTGGCACCAACTTACTGTGGTTAGCTATTTATTTATTTGCCTTCTCTCTCCCAGAAAGAACAAACCCCTTAAGAGGCAAGATTAATAAATGTTTCATATTTGTATCTCTGTAACACTTAATCCAGTGCCTTGCACATAGTAGAGCCTAAATAAATATTATCATGGTCCAACTCATTGAGATAATACATGTTTACAGTAAAAAAAAAAATTAATGATCATATTAGCTTTTTGACTCAATAGCAACTATTTGTCAAAATAAATAATAGGTTTTTCAACATAAGATCTTAAAGAATATAAAAGTGGATTTGATATCTTGAAATTTTAAGGTAAGTCAATAACCACAAAGTTTCATACCCACATGCATTCTCCTGTTCGTAGTGTTATTATCAGGAGGGGTAAGGAAAGAATAAAAAGCCTACATGGTGATTTTATGAAATGATTCCAAAAGGTTTCATTTTATACTATTTTTTCCAGAAGTTCCAGAAAGGCGAATGAATAGTACTCCCTTTGTGTGGCCCTGCCTTTCACCCCTGCATATTCCAAACTAGTGCAGGGTCCAAATGTCTTAATAGTTGGTGTCTTTGAATCTAGGATGCTTATTTGCCAATGTCTTGTCATCATTTGTATGTCTGAGAGGTCTGAAAAAAATCTCTTTGTGTCATATCTCTGTTCTGGCCAAAATTTCTTGGTCAAGGGTGACAGTTGCTAACTTTTATTTATTTTTTTTATTTTTTAAGTTGTCAGCAATCTTTTTTTTAATCTTTATTGTTCAGTTTATTAATTACATTGTTCCCTTTTTTCCCCTATAGCTCCCCTCCACCTGGTACCTACCCCACTCTCCGCCCTCACTCCCCCACACTGTTCTCTCCCATAGTTGCATGATTTTTGTCCAGTCTCTTGTTGCACTTCCCACACCCCTTTTCTCCCCAAGAATTGTCAGTCCATTCCTTCTCATGATTCTGTTACATTCACCAGTTTATCCTGTTCATCAGCTTATTAATTCACTTGATTTTTAGATTCATTTGTTGATAGATGTGTATTTGTTGTTAATAATTTACACTTTTATCTTTTCTTCTTCCTCTTCTTAAAGAATATCTTTCAGCATTTCATATAATATTGGTTTGGTGGTGATGAACTCCTTTAGCTTTTTCTTATCTGCGAAGCACTTTATCAGACCTTCAATTCTGCATGATAGCTTTGCTGGATAGAGTAATCTTGGTTGTAGATTCTTGCTATTCATCACTTTGAATATTTCTTGCCACTCCCATCTGGCCTGCATCGTTTCTGTTAAGAAATCCGCTGACAATCTTATGGGTGCTCCCTTATAGGTAACTAACTGTTTCTCTCTTGCTGCTTTTAATATTCTCTCTTTGTCTTTTGCTCTTGGCATTTTAATTATGATGTGTCTTGGTGTGGTTCTCTTAGGGTTCCTATATGTTGGGGTTCGGTGCGCTTCTTGGACTCCTAAGTCAATTTCTTTCACCAGATGTGGGAAGTTTTCAGTCACTATTTCTTCAAATAGGTTTTCATTGTCTTGCTCTCTCTCTTTTTCTGGCACCCCTATAATTCGGATATTGGTATGCTTGAGGTTGTCCCAGAGGCCCCTTACACTATCTTCAATTTTTTGGATTCTTTTGGTTTCTTGCTTTTTCAGCTGAGTGAATTTTACCTCTTTGTATTTCAAATCTTTAATTTGGTTCTTGGGGTGCTCTAGAGTACTTTTAGGTCTTTGTATAATATTTTTTATTTCAGTCAGTGTATGCTTAATTTCTGGTTGGTCCTTTTTCATATCCTTGAGAGTCTCATTCATATCCTTGTAGGTTTCGCTCATTTCCTTGTAGATCTCATTCATTTCCACATTAGTCTTGTTCATTTCCTTGCAGGTCTTGTCCAATTCCTGGTAGGTCTTGTTCATTTCCTAATAGGTCTTATTTATTTCCTTATAGGTCTCGACTTTTTCTAGGAGCCTCTTGAAAAGCCCTATAATCCTGGTTTTGAATTCCATGTCCAGTCGTTTTTTTTCCTCCTTTTCTTTCACATCTGATTTCTTTCCATGTCTCTGCATGGTGGCTGCTTCCCTGAGTTGGTCAATTAGCTTTGTGTGATAGATGTCCTACAAGGGCCAGTGGCTCAGCCTCCCCAGTTACCTGAGGTGGATATGGGTTGCACAGTCTTGTTGAAGTTAAGCTCAGGTTAATCGTTGTTAGCACTTGGAGGGGTTGACCTCCAGGCCAGTTGTCTCTGAAGTTCAGCTGTGCTCAGATTGGATGGGTGGAGTCTCTGGGCCAAGCATACAGCATCAGCTCTGCCCTATGTGGCCCCAGGGTCTCTGAGAGAGAGCCGCTGCCGAGCTCCACCAGCTGCCGGAGAATTCAGTCTCTCCCCAAATGAGTCTGCACACCCAACGTCTCACCCAGGGTCACAAAATAATGCAGTCTGATGGTTTCCCAAATGAAAGAGCAAGTCATGAGTGCTCTGCGTGGTCACGCAGCTGTGCTGTTCCCACTTTCACGCCCACACCACACAAGCTCGCCTTCTCCACAAGCCTGCAGACCCCTGCAGCACCCGAGCTTCAGCGTGCCCTCCCAATGTCCAGTTTTTACCCTTTATGATAGTGGGTTCCCTGGACTTCGCCCAGAGCTGGAGAATCAGTCCAGTGGGACGTCTTTGTCTCCCCTGTTCAAGAAAACTGGCCGGTTTTCAGCCGCCCGCCCTATCCGCTGACGCGCACACTCCTCCAAACCTCTGACTTCGCGCGTATCTTCAACGCTGTTCACTACCGCTCCTCCGAGTCACAGTATCTTATCTTCACTTTTATTTGTGGAATTTTCCCTCAGCCAGCTTTCTGATGATTCTGGATGGTGTTTGTTCTTTCATTAAGTTGTAGTTTTGAAATTGCTGTGTATGGCAGCAAGATAGGTGTTTACCTATGCTGCCATCTTGGTTCTCCTCGACAGTTGCTAACTTTTAAATTCACAAATATATGCTTTGTTTCTCCTAAACACCAGCTAATCATTCACAATTTTTATTCCAACCTCTCTGTTTGTTTGTTTTGTATTGACATAGCATCAATCTATTATTATTATAGTGATAGCATAGCTTTTGTTATAAATTTAGTCATCACTATTAGTATCATAAGTATAATTAGAATTATCAAATTATTTCCTATGTGCCTTATCATGCATGAATCAAGGCATGCAAATTCCACATTAGTAAATATTTATAGATGCTTCATGGGAAGCGATATACTAAAAATCAAGAATTGTCTTAAAAGTGTTGTTCACTAGACCTGTTTCTAGTCTCTCTTTTTATGGTTTAACTCTTTTACATTTAGTTAAGCATCATTGATTCATCTAGTTTAAAATTTTTGAGTAAGGATTGACGTAGAAAGATTGCATTATTTTCCCCCCGAATGGCTATACAGTTGGCTCTGCTAACTGTATTATAGAATACATCTTTTATTATAGAATCCATCTTTTCTCTATACTTGAGAATGCCATATCTATCCTATACTAACTCTTAAATGTTTTCTATTTATTTCTGGTCTCTATTTTGCTCTATTGATCAAATTGCCTATTCATGGATAGCTTCCCCTGCATTTTACTGTTTTAATTGCTGTAGCTTTTAGCTGATAGAGATATTTCCTTCTCATGAAACATTTTCATAGTTTTCCTGACTGCTCTTTTTTTTAATATTTTTTATTAATTTTTAGAGAGAGGGGAAGGGAGAGGGAGATAGAGAAAGAAACATCGATGTTAGAGCAGAACATCCATTAGCTGGCTCCTGCACAAACCCTCCTGGGGATCGAGCCTGCAACCCAGGGATGTGGCCTGAGGGGACTCAAAACCTTTCAGTGCACTGGATGACACCCAACCAACTAAGCCATACCAACTAGGGCTCATGGCTGCTCTTTCTAAAAAAATTGAGATGTAATTTATATACCATAAAGTTCACCCTCTTAATATGAACAACTTATTGGTTTTTAGTATTTTCACAAGATTTTGCAACCATCACCACTATATAATTTTAGAATATTTTCATCATCCCAAAAGGAAACCTGGTACCCACCAGCTGTCATTCACCATTCTACACTCACCCTAGCCATAGCAACCTCTAATCTACTTTCTGTCTCTATGGATTTGCCTATTTTGGACATTCCATATAAATGGAATTATACAATGTGTGGTCTTTTCACTTAGCATCATGTTTTCAAGACCATTCTTGTTGAAACATGCATCAGAGTACCGTTCCCTCTTACAGTGCAATAATATTCTCTTGTATAGACATACACTTTCATTTATTCTTTGGTCAGCTGATGAACATGTAGATTAGTCCCACTTTTTTGGCTATTATAAATCTAGCCTCTTGTTTTAATCTATTTAGCTGAATTAGGTTATACTCTACTAACTATCCTAACGAGGTTTTATTACCTCAGAGTAGAAGTAGTCATTGATGGTAAATGGCTACCATCAACAAATCAAAAAACAAGTGCTGGTGAGGATGCGGAGAAAAGGGAACCCTAGTACACTGCTGGTGGGGATGCAAACTGGTGCAGCCACTGTGGGAAACAGTATGGAGTTACCTCAAAAAATTAAATATGGAACTGCCATTTGACCCAGCGATTCCACTTCTGGGAATATATCTGAAGTAGCCTGAAACACTAATCAGAAAGAATATATGCACCCTTACGTTCATTGCAGTGTTATGTACAATAGCCAAGATTAGAAGCAGCCCAAGTGCCTATCAGTCGATGGGTGGATAAAAAGTTGTTGTACATTTACACGATGAAATACTACTCAGCTGTGAAAAAGAAGGAAATCTTACCCTTTGCAACAGCATGGATGGACCTAGAGAGTATTATGCTAGGTGAAATAAGCTAGTCAGAAAAAGACAAGTACCATATGTTTTCACTTATATGTGGAACTTAAACAAAATAAACTAACAAAATAGAAACAGATTCAGATACAAAGAACAGACTGACAGTTATCAGAGGGGAGGGAGTTTGGGGTGCCAGGTGAAAAAGGTGAAGGGACTAAACAAAATAAACCTTATTAAAAATAAATCACATAGGGGGAAAAAGAAACCATTATCCTAATTCTTGATACTCACTAGAGTATCAAGAAGAGTAATGATTATAAATGACATAACATGAATAATTTGATGAGCATTTTTCAGGTTTTAAATTCCCACGAATAAACCCACCAAGCCAGCATGCCCATTCACGGAACTACTTCAAGGGATGATTTGTAGATTTTAACATGCATTTAAAAATCACCTGGGCCCTTGTTAAATCAAAGTTACTAGCCGTACTCCAGAGGTGGTGATTCGGATGGACTTGGAACCATGTTTTGAACCATCCAGACCCCAAGGTACATTTTTGCCTTAACTGCCTACATGAAGTCCATGAAAATTACAGATAAAATCAGGCAACTTCAGAAGAAACCCTGCAGAAGTCTCTGGAGAAGGCATATGTGGCAGTCACTCCCCCAACAGAAGTCTCTAGCATGCCATATAGCTCAGAACTAGGGCTCCTCCGGCAGGTATGACCACACTTGAGAAGGGTCAAGCCTTTTCTCCTATTTCTTGAGTCAAGACTGACACTTCTTAGTCTTCCAGTTACCCACCCCTATATGGAAAGGATTGGCTTTCCTGTCTGATCCAAACCTCAAGTCTCACTCTAACCTTTTACATATATAGATGAGTGATGTCTTTGTGCCCTAGGGGATGGGGTGAGCTCCTGTCTCACCAACGACGAACAGGTCCATCTCAGTGCTTACCTGTGCATGCTAATTGACAATGTGTCGACTTTGCAAACCTGCTGCCCCGTGTGCTTGTCCTTTTCCCCTTTAGGCCAGAGAAGGCCGGACCACTATTGTGATCGCACATCGGTTGTCTACAATCCGAAATGCAGATGTCATCGCCGGCTTCGAGGATGGAGTCATCGTGGAGCATGGAAGCCACAGCGAGCTGATGAAGAAGGAAGGGCTGTACTTCAAGCTGGTTAACATGCAGGTATCTGCCTCCCAGGGAGCGTGCTGCTGTTGGCTCTTCAATATAGTATTTGTACATGTGTCGGTTAAAATATCAGACAGTGCCCTAGCCCAGTGGTCAGCAAACTCATTAGTCAACAGAGCCAAATGTCAATAGTACAACGATTGAAATTTCTTTTGAGAGCCAAATTTTTTAAACTTAAACTTCTAACACCACTTCTTCAAAATAGACTCGCCCAGGCCGTGGTATTTTGTGGAAGAGCCACACTCAAGGGGGCAAAGAGCCACATATGGCTCAAGAGCTGCAGTTTGCTGATCACGGCCCTAGCCAGTTTTGCTCAATGGATAGAGCATTGGCCAAGGACTGAAAGGTCCCTGGTTCAATTCCAGTCAAGGGCACATCCCCTGTGAGGTGTGTGCAGGAGGCAGCTGTTGGATGTTTCTCTCTCATCGATGTTTCTAACTCTCTATCCCTCTCCTTCCTCTCTGTAAAAAAAATTAATAAAAAATATATATTTTTTTTAAAAATAAGATATCAGACAGCTAATGCCATACTGAAGAGTAAGAAATATTCAGAGAGAGTCCTGAATGTATGCATTTGAGACTTTAATTCAGAATTGGTGCAACAGTCCTGAAAGAGAGAAGCAGAGAGGATGAAAATGCCCAAAACATTTTGAACTTATTCCTTAGGACAGAGATTCTTAATTTCCTGGGGAGCATGTTCAAACGAATAGCTCCTTTCCACCATAAGATTAGGATGCTCAGAGTGGTAGGGGTAGGAGGGCAAGGCCAGAATTTCTAGTGGCGGGAGGAGGTTTTATATAATTTTAAAATGCTTCTCAGATGATCCTAATAAAACCAGTAGCAAGATTCATTTCTCTAGGAAGTGAATGCAGGCAGACCTCAAAGATTTGAGGGTTTAGTTCCAGTTCCCCAAGATAGAGTATCACAAGGAAGCAATCGTAATCTTGTTGCTGACAGAGGGTCTTGCTGTGTGCAGTACAATGAAGTGAAGTGTGATAAAGTGAGGTATGCCTGTAGCTTGTTTTTGTTAAAAAATGATTCAGTCTAATTGCTAAAACAGGTGATATTGGGAATTACAGGTTTGTCTTATTGAACACGACATTTTATTGTGCTTACTTGCTTGAGCAACTTTGCAAAATAAATACCCTAAAAAATATTTTATCCTATAAACAGGATTCTTATCGTTATAAAAGTATATGCATTGGCTTTGCTATAATTGTGACTAGTATGTACATATATAGTTTGTTCTTTTTCAGATATACATCATTCAAATACTATGAGTTTAATTCATACTTAGCAGTCCATTACATTAATGTGTTAATTAATTGCTTTGTTGTTTCTCTAAAGCTGGGTACATGCTTTGTTTCCAGTATTTCTCTGTTCTAAATATTGCCCTTGAAGCATGTGGGTCAAAAAGGTTAAGTAAAGAAATTGCTTTATTTTCTGACAAGTAAATCAACTCCTCTGGCCCATAGTTTTCACATTTGAAACACTAAACCTATCATGCAATGTTGATATAAGGTTAAGAAATAAGCACCTGAATATACTAAACAACAAATACACACACACACAGAAAAGAGAGAAAAAAAAAACACTTTATAGGGGTAAATGTTGTAGTATGTGAATTATGTCTCAATAAGGCTGTTACTTAATTTTTAGCACCTGACACAAAATAGATGCATGAGACATGATAGTTGTTGAAATTTACAAAGTTCCCGGAGTGAAAATACCCAGTGAGATATAGAACTCATGCTTCATTTTGCCAGAGAATGTTCTCCAGCAGGAGGAGATGAATCATGGTGTTTCCCATTTGCTGTTGGGTCCTCTAATGAGGTAACCACTTTCTCTCTTGGCTGGCCTATTTCTGTGTCCCTGAGGGAATGACCTTGCAGTCCCACCAGGCCTTAGGCTGGGAGACTGCCAAGGGGATAGGGAGACCGCTCTGACCTTCTGATAGTCTCTTCCCTTCGCTCTCTTTCCTGGGAAAAGCTATGTGATTAAAGACTGAACAGCGGAGTGGCTTGGGCAAGTCCTTGGGTTTTGGTGCCCACACCTTTCTCACTTCTGATTTGAGTTTGCCTTATCTTTTGACTTGCTGGTGCTGTGGGAGAGATGGAGGAAAGAGCCACAGTGAGCCTGAGGGTTTATGAAAGGCTCCCGCTAAGGTCCTTTTCCTCAGATTCCAAAGACCAACATCGTGTCAATAGATCTTGTCTTGGTTTTGTTTCTAAGCAGAATTATCTCTAGGTAGATTGTTGGTTCTTAGTTGTTTCTTTTAACTATAACTTAATTTTTTTCAGATTATAAATGGAATGAATTCTTATATTTTAGAATTTTGATAGATTTTCTCTTTTTTTAAAGATATTTTTATTGATTTCAGAGAGAAATGGAGAGGTAGAGAGAGAGAGAACATCAATGCTGAGAGAGAATCATTGATTGGCTCCCCTCTGCACATCTACTGGGGATCGAGCCCCACCCTGGCATTTGCCCTTGACCGGAATTAAACCCGGGACATTTATATCCACTGAGCCATTCTTATTTTTAAAAATCCAAGCGTTTTTTAAAAATTCAAACTTGAGTATCTTAGGAAGGTGAAATTTCCCCATAATTGAAACTTCTGCTGACAACTATTTGATGTTTACTTTTCATCTTTATAGCTTAAAAGAACTAAAGAGTAACTCCATATTTCCTTAATTATTCATGAGATTGAGCATGTTTTCACATATTCATCGGCCATCTGTGTTTTTTCCTCTGTGAAAGGATCTTCTCCTGTATTAGGCTGGTTTTTGGTTGTTTGTTGGGTTGTTTATAATATTCTTATTTATAAGAGTACCTTGCATTAAAAGAAAAAAGGAAATGTGCTTTTCTCTTGAACATATTAAAAATATTTTTCCTACTTTGCGCTTTCAATTTCACATTATTGTTTGTTTGGCTGCCATAACAAGTGTTTAAATTGTAATTAGATATTTTTTCTCCCATGTCTTCAGGATTTGGGGTTGTTCTTTGAAAAGATATTCACCCATATTTCCTATCAACATTTATTGTTTTACTTGCTTTTTTTTCAATCCTCACCACAGGATATGTTTTTATTAATTAGAGAGAGAGGAAGAGGGGAGAGGGAGGGAGGGAGGGAAACAGGGAAGGGAGGGAGCGAGGGGAGAGAGAGAGAGAGAGAGAGAGAGAGAGAGAGAGAGAGAGAGATTGGTTGCCTTCCATATACACTTCAACCTGGGATTGAATCTGTAACCTAGGTATGTGTCCTGACAGGAATCAAACCTGCAACTTTTTGGTGTGCGGGATGGTGCTCCAACCAACTGAACCACCCAGCCAGGGCTATCATTTTGTTTTACAATTAAATATTCAGGGTGTAAGAAATGAGGGCTATTGGTTGTAAATGTACTTTTTATTACCTAGTGAAAAAGGCCCGTCTTGGCTTTGTAGCCCAATGTAGACCTCAGCACCCAGGAAATGAGGGCTTTGGGCAATACCCAGAATAAATAGTATAGGTGTGTAGTGTTCATTTGATTATCAGAGGAAGCTAAATTCAGAATGGGCTTCATGGAAGAACTGTCCTTGATAGCATGGGTGAGATTACAAAAGGAGGAAACGATAAGGGGAGGCATTCCTGAGAGGTGGTCCAGTGTGAATTACCATGAACTGAATTTGGGGGGAGCCAGGCTTGAGTATGTGGTGGAGAGCTGTGGAAGGCTTTTGAGCTGGGGTACCGTTTGAGCAGAGCAACCTTTTATGAAAATGAGTCTGGTAGTAGTGTGTGAGTGGGGAGAAGTGAGGGTGCAGGGGTCAGTTACAAGACTACATCTTGAGTGTAGGCTGGATTTTGGGGGGGAGATGGTATAAAACCATCTTTTAGTTATAGACAAGTAAGAAAGTCCACCTAGTAAAACATACTTTTGTAGTGTGGTTCAAGGCACATATTCTGTTAGATGTTGAAAACACAAGTGGAAAGCTAGGATCAGATAATGTGCAGAGATCAAGATAGACAAGGTAGCCCCAACTGGTTTGGCTCAGTGGATAGAGCGTCGGCCTTCAGACTCAAGGGTCCCGGGTTTGATTCCAGTCAAGGGTATGTATCTTACTTGCGGGCACATCCCCGGTGGGAGGTGTGCAGGAGGCAGCTGATTGGTGTTTCTCTCTCATCGATGTTTCTAACTCTCTATTCCTCTCCCTTCCTCTCTATAAAAAATCAATAAACAAATTTTTTTTTTAAAAGACAGGGTACCATAGCCATAGGATCGGGTTGGGGCCAGACCTGAAGGGCAGGACCAAGAACAAGTCAGTACTACAGGGACTGGGGTCCTGGACAAACCACGAGGATGTGTACTCGGACATGGAGAGAAAAAGCATGGAATCAGGCCAAAGTCAGACTCTAGCAAGGTTAGCTGGATGTTCTCTCACCTGGCATTAAGCTAGATAGAGGTCCTTAAATTACCTATCCCTGCCCCTTTAAGGAGAGAATTAATCCCACAGCCTGCAATGAGGGTGAGCCTGCTGGTTGAGTCACCTGGGGTAAGGTTGTGATGCTGAGCAGGACTGCGAGGAAGAAAGCTGATTGCACTCAGACAATCAAGGAAAGCAGCTTAATTGCGTCCTGTGAGGGAGTGACCAGCTTGTCCTTGTCCGTAGCTTTAAAAGTGAGTCCTTGGTAATGTTTCTTTGTTTTCCTCCTTTTCGTGGTGGCCACTTGTTTTCTGAACTTTTAACATATTGAGGAATTTCCTACATGCCTGCTAGGTGATGAAACATTTGCGTTTTAGTTCTTTTTTTTTTTTTTTTTTTGCCTTTTAGTTCTTAGAAAATGCTATTATATTCCAATTTTCATATTGGTCAAATCAAATTTAAGCTTCCTTTTTAACCTTTTTAACTTCCATGTGTTGATACACTTCTTTACAGTTTTCCAGCTGATTGCAGTGCTGTTATGCAATCTGTCTTCACACATGTAATATTGAAAATGTCCTTTTGGTTCTAAATTTGTAGGTTACGTGGGTCTGGACACACACACACACACACACACACACACACACACAATTTAACATTTTGTTCTTCTTTCAGACATCAGGAAGCCAGATGCAGTCAGAAGAATTTGAAGTTGAACTAAATGATGAAAAGGCTGCCCCGGGTATCGCCCCAAATGGCTGGAAATCTCGAATATTTAGGAATTCTACTCTTAAGAGCCTTAGAAATTCACGAAGGTATCAGAATGGCCTTGATGTGGAAACCAATGAACTTGTAAGTTGTTTTCACTTAAGTTAAACCTTTTATTGTGTGTTTTTGCTGTTGAAATTCTTAGCCTTGCTAGTACTCTGCAGGCATAGGTGACTCCTATTATGAGCCATACTCTTCTTGAGAAAAGGGGATTTCAGATGTTAAATGTATTTGACAATGACTTGAAATCAATTATAATTAAAAATGAATTTCCAGTGGAAACAACTTAGTCTTTGTGCTTCAATGCTTAAATTAAAATTAGATATCCCACTCATCTTGGAGATGCAGCGATAAATGCAGGCATCCCTCGGAGATGGTGCAGGTTTGGTTCCAGACCACCGCAATAAAGCGAGTAGTGATCTTTTGGGAGTGGAGGGTCTTGCCTTCAATTTGCTAAAAATAAATAAATAAATAAAAACCCAAAAAGTAAAAACCCACAATATCTGTGAAGTGCAGTACAGCAAAGTGTAATAAAATGAAGTATACCTGCAAGGCTCGTCTGACGTCAGAGGCCCTGGTAGTTGCCTACTCTGTTAGATAGGATCACGTTGGATTGCGTATACTAGGAAATGCAGGGCTAGAATGGTGGCCGCACAGTTACCATGGCTGCAGGCTCCTCTCATCTCTATCATCGCCGTCCTGGATGTGACTTCCATCTCCAATGATGTGGCTCCTGGAGCTCCAGCCATCACATCTGTGTCCCGAGCAGCAGGAAGAAACAAAGATGTTCTTGAATATAACACAATATTTTACTTACATGCCATTTTCATCAATTATATGGCCAAACCTAGCTACCAAGAAGGGTAGAAAATGGAGCCATTTTGAAGTTTGTATTGCCACTCTGAATTAGATTGGATTTCTCTTCCTGAGAAAAAAGGAAGCATGGCCAGGAATAGCAAAATTGCGCATTAACATTTCTCACCTGAAGACTTGGGATATTACTTTTTCACATATTTTTATTGATTTCAGAGAGGAAGGGAGAGGGAGAGAGACAGAAACATCATGATGACAGAGACTCATTGATCAGCTGCCTCCTGCACAGACCGCCTCCCCTCTCCCCTCCCCCCTCCCCTCATCAATGGGGATTGAGCCTGCATCCCAGATATGTGCCCTGACCAAGAATCAAACTGTGACCTCCTAGTTCATAGGTCGATATTCAACCACTGAGCCACACCGGCCTGGCAAGACTTGGCAGATTATTAATTCAAGTTAACAGAAGTTTTTATAACAGCGAGGGAATCCTTTCCTAAGAAAGATATTTTCTTATTTCAAGAAACGGTTTGAGAATACATTTTAGTGTTATTTATTGGTAAAGGATGAGTTTATTTTTACTCTTGTGTTGGCCTGAAGAAATTAAGCCTACTGAGAGCTCTTGGCATCTGGCTTTCTCTGCCCACAGTATTATTTACTGCAGAAGTTACAAGGGCTCTCTAGATCTTAATCTTGGTGTGTTTATAGAAAGAAGGATAATACTCGAGCTATTGCAGACCTGAGCTATCACTAGTAAGATAAACAATTTCCCCCTTTTTGGCTGTGGAAGTATTCACTTTCTATTTCTCATTTGTCCTGAGAATTATGCTGCTAAGTCTTTGTAGTCTGGTATTTTAGAAGAGAACTTCTCTTGGGAAAATGCTCAGAGGGAAGATAAAATGCCACAGTCAACAAGATTTTCACAAGTACCATCATCGTGTGATAAACAGTTTATCCAAGGGAGGGAGAAATTAAGTCTGAGTAGCGGGATCGTGGAAGACCTGAGAAAATGGCCCATTGATCAGGCTGGAGGCCAGGACTTGAAGATAATGTTGAACAGGGAGAAAAACTAAACACGAAAATGAGAGAATGGGTGGTTTGAAAAAAAAAAGGGGGTGAGTAGAAACTACTTCTGTGTTCTGCTTCACAGAGACAAACATGACCCATTTAAACAACCCTAAGCTAGAGCATTCCATAAGCAGTTTTAGAATCTAGTTTAATGTTAAACTACCTCTGTAGTCAGAATAGTCTCCTTTTTGTGACCTAAATCCTTCCTGCTTGACCAGACAGTGAGTCTGATATGTACCAGGCATGGGATTAGTTTTACCTTTAAAAAGCCCATATAGGAAAGGAGACATGAAAACAAAAGAAAACCAACAACAACAGAGAATAAAACAAGCTAAGCCCTGAGAAGAGAAGTCTGCACAGAGAACAGGGGCCATGTGAAGCTGGTTTTGTGAGTTGGGAACCTGTCACAGAAAAGGCAGTGCCGGGCTGGGATCTGGGGGTGAGGAGACCAGGCCCATGTTCTCAAGTTCATCATGCTCCCCTACACTTGTGAGGGCGTCCATCGGCTATTGTTTCATTTGGCCCCAGGGTCATCCTTGAGTTGAGCTGGCTCTTGAATTCTAGGGTGTTTTGTGCACAGACCCTGTTTCTGCTCACTATGCTGAGGCTGGGACAGAAAAGACTGATCATGCCATGAAGATAGTTTCTTGGGTGAACAGCTCAGACTCAGCTGATGCTGTGTAATCATGGACACTGTGGACACGCGCAACACACTGTCCTGCTCTCTAGGACACGGTTGGCTGGGCGGTCGTTCTCGGTGCCCCGTGTGCAAGGGCCTCGAGCGCAGTGCAGTGTCTGTATCCTGCCTGCAAACTCCGGTAACTGCTGTGTGCTCACCCATCTACCCTGATGTGTTCTAGGATGAAAATGTGCCACCGGTATCCTTTCTGAAGGTCCTGAGACTGAATAAAACCGAATGGCCCTACTTCGTGGTGGGGACAGTGTGTGCCATTGCTAACGGGGCGCTTCAGCCAGCATTTTCCGTCATCTTCTCGGAGATGATAACGGTAAGTTTGAAGCATTGCTTAATAACTTGAATTAAATCGTCATCATTAAATCAGTGCTCATGCCAACCTTACCACTGGGTCCATTTTGGAGTTAAGTGGCCTCAAATTAAACTAAGCCAAAGTTTTTTTTTAAATATATTTTATTGATTTTTTACAGAGCGGAAGGGAGAGGGATAGAAAGTCAGAAACATCGATGAGAGAGAAACATCGACCAGCTGCCTCTTGCACGCCCCCTACTGGGGACGTGCCCGCAGCCAAGGTACATGCCCTTGACCGGAATCGAACCCGGGACCTTTCAGTCCGCAGTCCGATGCTCTATCCACTGAGCCAAACCGGTTTCGGCTAAGCCAAAGTTTTTAATATCCTTCTGAGGAAACATGTGAGGCCAAAGAATAAGTATGAACCATTCCGGGTTATGAAATTATAAACTGTAAAATCCATGAAAGAGGCATTCTAATGAGCTCTCTCGTTTGGATCCAACTGGTGTCCGGCCATGATGTCCACCCCATCTGTGGAGAGGAGATGCAGGGCTCCCAGGAATGCTTGGGTTAGGACGGGGGGGGGGGGGGGGGGGGGGGGGGGAGGGGGCGGGGAGAGGAGTGTGCGCAGGAGGGAAGAGTTCAGGTCATAGCGTTCAAGAGGCCAGACTCTGGGCACAGACTGGCCTCACCACACAAGAGCTGTGCAAACTTGGGCAAGATGCTTTTCCTCTTGGTGCCTCAGTTTCTTCGTCCATAAAATAAATGCACCATAGGCTAGCTGAGGATGAAAAGAGATTGGGTAACTATATGGAGAGCATTTAGGACTATCTGCTTCATAGTAAGTATTCAAAAAGTGATATCCACCAGACGGCCAGGCAGCTCCGTTGGTTACAGCATCGTCCTTATATGCCAACACTGTGGGTTTGATCCTCTGGTCAGGGCACATACAGGAATCAACCAATGAACGCATAAATAAGTGGAACAACAACCTATATTCCTCTCCCTCTCCCTCTCCTTCCGTCTTCTCTCCCTCCCTCCCTTTCTCTCTCTCCCTAAAATCAATATTAAAGAAGCGATAGCCGCCACGATGCAGTTATTTCAGCAGTCCTTCCAAGGCTTGGGGAGTCTGAGACTAAGAAAGAAAACTCATGCGATCCAATTGTTAAGTTCGTGGAGGGGATATTTGTAGGACGTTGTCAGAAACGCCTAAGGCTCCATAAAACCTATTTATGTTGTGTAACCTTAGCCAGCCACTTATATTTTTGGAGAGACTTTTTTGTTAAAGGTGACTTATTATTCTCTGTCAGGTTGAGTTTGTTATGCTTGTGACATTGGACACTGGTCTACAATTAAGACCTAAAGCCAAAAAAATAAATGAATTAGAATGTTTTTATATTGGGAGAACCAAGATGGTGGCATAGGTAAACACCTATTGTTCTGTCCCATGCGACAATTCAAAAACTACAACATAACAACAAAACAAACATCACCCAGAATTACCAGAAAGCTGGCTGAGTGAAAACTCCACAAATAAAAGTAAGAAGAGTGGCAGGAGCGCAGCCTTGAAGATGGAAACAGGTTAGGAGCCGTACTGGTTGCGCGCGCAAGCTGTAGGGCTGGAGCAGCAACCCTGGCTGGATTTCTCCAATGGGGAAGGCGGAGCCATCCCACTGCACAGATTCCCCAGCACCAGGCGAGGTCCAAGGTCCGGGGGACGCACCCTGGAAGCCAGGCGTGGCAAAGGTCTCCTAGTCTGTGGAGAAACCGAGTAGCTGGGAAAAGAAGTTTGCGCACAAGTAAACTGTGCGACAGCACAGACATGCAACTTGCTCCCTGGAAACTTGTCTCCTGGTCCCGGAAACCACCTGTTTTACAACCCTGGGGGAGACTTTGGGTATGCAGACTCATTTGGGGAGAGGCAGAGTTGTCTGGCAAGGGGAAGAGACTCGTGACTTTCTCTTGGAGGTGCCTGCAGCCATCCCCATCCAACAGAGACCCGCACACACGAGCGCCGCATAGGACATAGCTGACACTGAGGCTGCCTGTGCAGCTCAGAGACTCCGCCCATCCAACCTGAACACAGTCTCCCTTCACAGCCAATTGGCCTGGAGGTCAAACCCTCCTAGGGCTAACAACAACAAGCTGGGTTTAAATTCAAAAATACTGAACAACCCATAAAGGATTGCAGTAAGAGTACCCACCTCAAGTAACTGGGGAGGCTGTGCCACTGACCCTTAGAGGACATCTACCACATAAAGCAGCCACCATGTAGAGATATGGAAAGAAATCAGGTGTGAAAGAAATGGAGGAAAAAAGACGACTAGACATAGAGTTCAAAACCACGGTTATAAGGCTTTTCAAGAGGCTCCTAGAAGAGGCCGGTGAACTTAATGAGAACTACGAGGAAATGAACAAGACCAAACAGGAAATGAATGAGACTTACAAGGAAATGAATGAGACCCTCAAGGAAATGAACAAGACCTCTGAGGATATGAACGAGACCTTCACGGATATGAAAAAGGACCAACTAGAAATCAAGCATACACAGACTGAAATAAAAAATATTACACAAAGTCCTAAAAGCAGTCCAGAGGGCCACAAGAACCAAGTCAAAGATTTGAAATACAAAGAAGCAAAATCCACTCGGCTGGAAAAGCAAGAAACAAAAAGAATTCAGATAATAGAAGATAGTGTAAGGGGCCTCTGGGACAACCTCAAGCATGCCAACATCCGAATTATTGGGGTGCCAGAAAAAGAGAGAGAGCAAGTTAATGAAAACCTACTTGAAGAAATAGTGACTGAAAACTTCCCCTACCTGGTGAAAGAAACTGACTTAAAAGCCCAAGAAGTACACAGAACCCCAAAATATAGGAATCGAAAGAGGACCACACCAAGACATATCATAATTAAAATGCCAAGAGCAAAAGATAAAGAGAGAATATTAAAAGCAGCAAGAGAAAAACAGTTGGTTACCTACAGGGGAGTACCCATACGATTGTCAGCGGATTTCTCAACAGAAACGATGCAGGCCAGATGGGAGTGGCAAGAAATATTCAAAATAATGAATAGCAAGAATCTACAACCAAGATTACTCTATCCAGCAAAGCTATCATTCAGAATTGAAGATCAGATAAAGTGCTTCGCAGATAAGAAAAAGCTAAAGGAGTTCATCACCACCAAACCAATATTATATGAAATGCTGAAAGATATTCTTTAAGAAGAGGAAGAAGAAAAAGGTAAAAATATAAATCATGAACAACAAATACACATCTATCAACAAATGAACATAAAAATCAAGTGAATTGATAGGCTGATGAACAAGATAAACTGGTGAATATAACAGAAACATGGACATAGAGAGGGAATGGACTGACAATTCTTGGGGAGAAAAGGGTTGTGGGAAGTACAGCAAGAGACTGGACAAAAATCTTGCAACAATGGGAGAGGACAGTGGGGAGGGGGAGGTGAAGGTGGAGGGTGGGATAGGTACAGAGTGGGTGGAGGGGAGATATAGGGGGATAAAAAAGGGGAAACAATGTAATTAATAAACTGAACAATAAAGATAAAAAAATAAAAACAAACAAACAAAAAGAATGTTTTTATATTAAAAAATCAATTCCTAACTCTCTTGCAATTTAAGAGCTATGTGGACTGTACCTATATTTTGGGGCATCTCCTATGTGCCAAACGCTACTCTAAGCACTGGAGACATATCAGGAAACAGAATAAACCGAGTCCTGCTCTCAAACAGGTTACTGTCCATGCAAAACGAAACAAACTACATAATGTGTCAAGGGATAAGGAGCATTTTAAAAGCAGAATCTGGCAGTGGAGGGGCTGGAGGCGGGGTTGCCATTCCGGTAGGTTGGTCACGGGACGCCTCTCTTGGCAGAGACCCTGTGAAGTGAGGGGCAGAGGGAACAGGCTGGGGCAGAGGGGACAGCAAGTGCAGGGGAAGAGGAACAAACACCAAAGTGTGCAACCATACACAATCCATGCTAATAGCCACACATTCCTCAGGTCATAGGCAGGGACTAGCATCGTGGTTCCCAGAGGGCTAGGGAGGGATGACGGGGTCTTACTGTTTGGCGGGTAAAGAGTTTCCATTTGGGATGATGAGGAAGTCCTGGAGACGGATGGTGGCGAAGGTTGCACCACACACACTGTGCCTGTCCCGAATGCCACTGAATTGCACACTTAAAAATGATTAAAATGGTAACTTGTAGGCGATGCATATTTACCACAATAAAAACCCACATATCTCAAAGCCCCGTCTTTAAAATGCCACGTTCTGGCCTCTGTTGGTGGGAGGATCAGCCCGGGCCTGTAACGAGCGGGCCTGTGCGTGTTCTTTTGTAGATTTTTGGGCCGGGGGACGACGCCGTGAAGCAGCAGAAGTGCAACATGATCTCATTGCTGTTCTTGGGTCTGGGGATTACGTCTTTCTTTACTTTCTTCCTTCAGGTAAGTGCCTACGATTTGGTCTTCTCGTGGAGTCTAGAGTCAGTGAGGGTATAGATTCATTATTAGATTTTCACTACTTATTAATACAGATTAACTATCAATTAATCAAGACCTAGTGGAGTTTCTGAGTCTGAGACTGAAATAAACGGCAAACATAGTTGACAGAGGACGTTTATAGAGGACAGGCCTTAGCAGGAACAATTGTGACTTCCCTGTGTGCTAAATTATGGTACGTCGTATGTTTTTCCTTAGCAAGGGAAAAAGAGACCCAAGTCCCCAGGAGAACATAAGAACCAGTTAAACTCAACTAGTTAAAAACTGGGAGTGAGGGGGTGGAGAGGGAACAGTACAATAGCATCCTCTTTTTCGTTGTTACTCTTTACATACTATCATAACTTCTCTGAGTGTTTCCTCCTTAATCGATGAACTCTTCAAAAGAACATATATGTTGTATTGCATTTAGATATTATAGACCTGGCTAGAGTGAACTAGCAGACCTACTCTGATTGTACTTTTCTACCTAGATTTTTACCAAATACCTTTTGTCTCGTTAACTCAGTGAACACCATGCAGGTCCTTCCAGTACAATCCACTAATTCAGCAAAATGTTTCCTAGTCAGGCCCAGCCCTCTTCTCCCTTATTGTTGGACCAATGGTAAAAGTAAACCAAGATTTTTATTTAGAAATCCCACCCAGTTGCTAGCCCTGATATGTGAGGGAGTGGAGCTGGGTACATAAATGTATTTTGGAGGCTCATGGATAGAACTGTGGTGCCCACACTGGGTTTGAGCCATCTGCCAGCAAAGAAAGGAGGAGAACAGGGTGGTCTAGTCCTGGGCACCATCCCCTGGGCACCAGCCCCCTGGGGACCAGCCCCCTGGCACCAGCCCCCTGGCTTAGTGTCCTCCCAGACGTGGCCTGCACACACCTGCACCAATGCTCCGTGAACCTGGAGGCTCCCACCAACCCGGAACCCGGCCCAGCTGTGGACATGTGAACTGGATCTGATTAGAAAGAAGGGAACTGCCTGGCAAGCATGCTTGGGGCGGGACAGGGGCCTGGTCCCCAATCTGAGAGCAGGTGGAGCTGTGGCCGGGAACCGCCAACTCGCCTAGAGCTTCTTACTCCAGGCCACCTCTCTCCCTCCCCACGTGATCCAGATGTGGTCCTGCATAGAATTTTGTTACTTCCCTTTTCACTGTTTTGTTAGACAGAAACACACTGAAAGTTGTGACTAAACACAATATTGTCCTCCCTGAGATGTTCTTGACCGTTTCGAGAAGGAAACCTATTTAGAATGGTTCAGAAGCCAGAACTGGACACTTTTAAGGCTTTTCATCTCAATTGCATACTCATGATTGAGCAGTAGGTGAATTTTAAGTGGTGACTTCGAATGAATGGTCATAGACATGTGTTACTTGACTCGTTGGTTAATATGTAAGTCATGTAAAAACCAGCGGGCAAGTACCCACTTGCGTCAGAAGAGCAGTGATGAGCCAAGGGCACAGGAGCTTTTGTTTTCTTTTCTCCACCAGGGCTTCACATTCGGGAAAGCTGGCGAGATCCTCACCACCAGGCTTCGGTCAATGGCTTTTAAAGCGATGCTGAGACAGGTAGGCGTGTGCACTGGATGCCTTCTGCCCAGGTTTCCCACTTTCAGCCTCTCCTTCTGTTCCTATTGCATGTTGTCCCCCCGCCCCACCCCGCTGGGTGTTCATACAAGCACTGGTCGGGGCCCTGCAAATTGTCCTGGTCCGTCAATTATCCAAAGACCTCGCAGGGTTTTCGTCGGACTAGACTTAATGTAGGGGGTTGGGGGCTTATTTCACCACTACCTCTGTCCGTGTGGGTACTATCATTTCAGGGACCCGGATCTCGCCTCTGGATTCTGTACAAGCCTCGGCGAGTCATGCGAGACTCCAGGCCACCTCTAAACAAGGGGAAAAGAGGTCGATAGAATTCATGCACCACAATCGGCCACACTAGCTATAGGTTTCCCCACATGTGGGTGATTTATTTTGTTTCTGTCTTATTTGAGCTCTGTTTTCACATTAGTTCACTTATTCACTCACTAAACTGTTCCCTGCCGTGCCCTGGGCAGTGTGGGGAAAGTGGGAACACGAACCCTCTAGTTCTATAGAGAAGTCTTAGGAGAGGGCCAGAATATTCACCCGATTGGCGGGAAGTGATTACCTTCTTGTTCATAAAAGGGCACACCGCATGAATTGTATTTTAGCAAATGTGAGTTTACAACCCTTTTTTCAGTATCTTTTATTTTTATTTTTTAATATATTTTATTGATTTTTTACAGAGAGGAAGAGAGAGGGATAGAAAGTCGGAAACATCGATGAGAGAGAAACATCGATCAGCTGCCTCTTGCACACCCCCTACTGGAGATGTGCCTGCAGCCAAGGTACATGCCCTTGACCGGAATCGAACCCGGGACCTTTCAGTCCAAAGGCCGACGCTCTACCACTGAGCCAAACCGGTTTCGGCTTTTCAGTATCTTTTAAACTGTGCTATGTAAGGAAATTATTTTATACGAAACTAAAAGACGCTGCGGATGAGTAGCTTATACTTAAAGTCATCCCTAAGAGACACACTTTTGTGTTGAAGGAAACAAGCATGGCGAGAAACCAGGGCAGATGCTCTCAGGCCTAGGATGTGCAGGAAGCCATGTCCGGCCCAGAGCCTCCCCGCCTTTATGAGGGACACCACCATGCCAGGCCAGGAGGAAGTGTCTGTGGGGCTAGTGGTCAGCACCGGGTGATGGGACGCCCACAGCACCTGCACCTCAGGGGACTCTTGACAGGAAGCTGCCCTCTGATGAGTCACCCCACACTCCTGCCCCATCGGCGGTGCCGTCCCTGGCCCAGCAGAGCCGCCCCGGGCTTGGACCCTGGTGGACTCTGAGGGCGTGTGCCCAGGTAGGGACCGGCTCTATGCTGCAGGTGAGGGCTCCCGGAACTCCAGTTCCCAAGTCAGTGTGGATCGTGCCTTAGCACTGAAGGTTCGCATGGATGCATCTGGTTTCCTTGTTTTCATCTTGAACTGGTTGAAAGGTTATTTTGTGCCGTAGGACATGAGCTGGTTTGATGATCACAAAAACAGCACCGGCGCACTTTCTACAAGACTCGCAACGGACGCCTCCCAAGTCCAAGGGGTATGTAGACTGCACCCCACTCCTGTTTTCCTTCATCATGGCTTTGAGTAGACATAGGGCAGTGGTCGGCAAACCGCGGCTCACGAGCCACATGCGGCTCTTTGGCCCCTTGAGTGTGGCTCTTCCACAAAATACCACGGCCTGGGCGAGTCTGTTTTGAAGAAGTGGCATTAGAAGAAGTTTAAGTTTAAAAAATTTGTCTCTCAAAAGACATTTCAATCGTTGTCCTGTTGATATTTGGCTCTGTTGACTAATGAGTTTGCCGACCACTGAATAGGGCATAGCTGCACCCGTTAAGTTGCTTTCAGCTGGAAATGACAAAGCTCAAATAGGCCTAAACAATAAAGACAAAGGTTAGACTTCAGGGTCGATGGGTCCACTGGTTCAAAAATGTCAGAAAAGACCCAGGTGCCCTCTGTCTGTGTGGCTTTGAGTGGCTTTCAGTCCTGAGCATTGCTTCACCCTCCACCTCTGTGCCTCCAGCCCCTAGGATGGCTGCCAGGAGTCACTAGAGCTACAGCTTCCTTGTTTCCCACCCAGCGAAAGCGCACACCATGCCTCAACCGCCCGATGCGCACCCTTCCCTTAAGTGAGCTCATTTGGGTCATATGCCAGGCCCTGAACCAGTAACTGTGTCCCTGGAAAATGCCACGCTCTCCCTGGCTTGGGTCCCCACCCCCGGAGCTGAGGTCTGTGGCTGTGCAGCCCCCTGTGTCCGCACGGCTCAGGGGAGGGGGAGGAGTCCGGCTGCATCAGCCCTGCTTTCTGAGAGGTACCAGCAGTAAGTCATGTCCATGGGTGCGCACCGTGGAAGGGCTTAGGGCATGCACACTTTGGAAAAGGTGGTCTCTTTGAAGTGTTACACTTCCCTCTTGCACGTTTAAAGCAAATAGTCTTTAACATGACCAGAGAAGACTGGGAGGAGTTTCCTCTGTGAGTGTTGCCTTCACAAAAAAAGTGTGGGTGCCCCACAGCCTGTCCCCAAAGCAGAGCCGCTGATTCCTCAGTGCTGCAACGCTGAGCTCACGTGGGCAGGAGAGGAGTGAGAGGTGAAAAACCTGCAGAGCCTCGTGCGTTAAGCACAGGGGTCTTGGATTTATTGTAGTGAAAGGGAGCAGATGTCAGCACAGAGGCAAAACCCTGCCACCCAGGAAGCCTAAACCGCCTCTCTCTCGCTCTTCCAGGCCACGGGGACCAGGCTGGCTTTAATGGCACAGAACACGGCCAACCTCGGGACTGGCATTGTCATATCGTTTATCTACGGTTGGCAGTTAACGCTTCTGCTGTTATCGGTTGTTCCCATTATCGCTCTGTCAGGAATTGTTGAAATGAAAATGTTGGCTGGAAATGCCAAAAGAGATAAAAAGGAACTGGAAGCTGCTGGAAAGGTGGGTCCCATGAGGCTGCCGTTAGCATGAGCATTGTGTTGGGACGTGTGTTTTATGTGTTAGTATGAGCATTGTTTCCTGGCATGTTTTATTTGAATTATTTATTGTGACACAAATGTTTTAAGAATTAATGTTTTAATGATTAAATGTTCGTGCTCACTACAGCTAATAATTGCCAGAACTATGCATGAAATAGTTGACTGTATTAAGAATGCTTAGAACTTGAACATGGAATAATGGAAAGTGTTTAGCCTGTAGAAAACACTTTACGTGGGGTCATTATGAAGAATTTCTGAATTTCCAAATCTGATTTTACCTTTTACTTCATAGCCTGATGCCATTGTTAAGACAAATATCACCCCTATTTTACGGTCCTTAAAGCAGAGAATGTAAATGAATTGTTCAAGGTTGGGGAACTTGCTGATTCTTAAAAGTTCTTTGCTTCTTGACTGTGATTTCTGTAATTGAGGTGGACCGCCACCAGAGGGCAGTAACACTTCGATTTGTTATTCTATAATGGCAATTAGGCAAACACTTTGTCTTTACTATGCCAATTATTGTTCTAAGTATGTATTTATGTGCATCAACTCATTATATCCTCACAACAACCCTACGAGGCAGGCACTTGTGTTATCCCAATTTTACAGACAGGGAACCTGAGAATCAAACAAGTGAAAGGCATGCCTGGGATTCAAACCTGGGCCTAATTTTGAAGCTCTTTATAACATAGCCCCATTAAAGACATGTTTAAATGTGTCTACACATAAACATTTTATTTAAATGTGCATTCATTTAAAATTTTAATTGTAGGTTACAGCCAGGATATTTTTTTTACTCTTGCCTTATGTAAATATTATCCTTTATTGAAACATTAGGAGGTGAAGCAATTCATGAATATGTAGTGTGATAGTTTCTACAGCATGAGACTTTACAAAGCCTGTTCACTGAGCCAAACCTGCAGAGGCAAGATTTTTTAAAGAAAAGAAACGGGGGGAAAAATAGATACAGAGGCAAAGAAGCATTGAACAGACTAGACTATCTAACTACAGGGGGAAGGCAGGAGAGGTTGGGGAGGGGCTGTAGAAGATCAGCCAGAGGACTTGTATGCAGGCATATAAGCATAGCCAATGGATACAAGACACTGGGAGGGTGCAGGTGAGGGCAGGAACTGGGGGGTACGGGATGCCGGGGGGAGGTCAAAGGGGGGGAGGAGACATATGTACTAATATTTATAATACTTTAAACATAAAAAAAACCACACACACACAAAAAACAAAGCTCGTTCACAAACATGACTGCAGCCGGCCTTTGCTGCAGCTCAGGGAGGTGGGACTGACAGTGTTCCCACTCACAGGGAAGAAAGCATTCAGAAGAGGGCGAGTGACCTGCTCCAGAGCGAGGGCATGCAAGGGGTAAGAGTAGAATCCCAACAAGCCTGTGGCCACTAAGCCAGTGATAGCCCATGAGAGCCCTGCCCGTTCTGTCCTAACGGCATCAGCTGAGTTCAAAGCAGCATCGGTCTCACCGCCAGGTTCCCATCAGAGGCTTCCTTCTCGTGTGGGTCCTGCAGCCTTGCCCGCGTCAGAGCGCTAGCACGGTGCGTGGTGCCCAGCCTCAGGAAGCCCTGGGTGCCCTGTGTGCTTGAAGAGCCTCTGGGCTCCTGGCGGTGGGACTTAGGGCATCATGTCCTTGACTTCTGTTTGTCACAGTTCACTGCTGAGAAAACATCCTGTACGTGGTGTGGTTTCCTTCCTCCTTCGTACTCCGTGTCCTTTCCCATTTCGGAAGGGAGAATTGTCAGTAGATAGAATGAAGATACATTTTTCTTAGACCAGTGACATGAAAGAAAACATCTTGAACCTGGTGAAGACAATAGAGTCTGAACTCTACTCTAAATGGCTAAAGAACACTGAAAGTTGCCAGAATCGGGGCAGGAGAAGGCTGTTAGATTTGAGCAGTATGGCAAACCAACACAGCACCTTGGGTTAGAATCTTGGCTTTGCTGTCACAGTGTCTGATACTAGAGGAGGTCTGGTTCTCACTTGCCACTCTTATGAAATGAGGAATTGTACCAGATAATGTCCCATGTTCCTTTCAGCTAATACATACTCTGCCATTCTAGGGTCAGAGAATGAGTAACTCAGGCTGATCACTCTGAAACTATTTTTAGCGGCTCCTTTAACCTCACGAGGTGATTTTTAAGGAAATATGAGATTGGAAATTTTAAATGCTCATTACCAGCAATTTAATCACAGTTCAAGTTTGTTTACTTAGTCAGCTCTTGATTAACACAGAATGAGGGTTAGAAAGAAATCTCCGAAAACTACCATATCACTGTTTTTTGTTTTTCTTTTTTCAAAATGAAATGTTCTCATTTATCTGGTGGGGATTATTCATGGGTAAAATACATTGGGATTTGGGATATCTTCCCATTTTCATTTTTGACAGAGGGCTTGGTGGTGAGGGTGCTGGTTGCTGGGCTGGGAAGGGGCGTGGAGAAGGATGAATAATGGCCCTCCCTCTTGTCTTGGGCCCTGCCTCATGACCGAGTGTAAGGTCCTGCTGAATCAGAATGAACCCTCCAAGCAGTTAATCCGCGACCAGAAAAATCAAGAGTTGAGTGTACCTAGTCATTAACAGCCAGTTCTCCTTGTGTAAGTGACAAAGCAGGGAGCGCAGAATGGCATCATGAGTTAAGAACCTGGACTTGGCCTTAGGTAGACTCTCTTTGCTTGCCTACTCCCTAACTCAGGAGCTTCAAACACGTAACTTCTCTGTGCATCAGTTCCTCGACTGTGAAAGCAGGAATATTTACCTCACAGGGTTATTGTGACACTAAATGAGATCATGTAAGTTAAATGAAGTAATACCTGGCACATAGAAAAAGCTCAATAAGTGTTCTCTACTCCAGCTATTATTACTGTTAGGGTTTTTTTTTTTTTCATTTATAATAGAGATATAAGGGTATTCAGCCTGAAGTGTCAAATATCTTGTTTTGTTTTCTTTCTGGTTACAGAAGCTAAGAGCTAAGGTAAAAGTCATAAAGCTGATAACCGAAAATTAAGACCTGGCGTCCCTTGTGCTAATGGTTTAGATGACAGCTGCAGGTCTGTGATTTAGGCTGATAAGCTGTCACAGACTGTGAACATCAGTCAAGGGGAGGTTTGGCTGTCATCTGAGAACTGTTCCGGCTGGTTTGGGTAAAAGGCGTGTGATGTAAGGACACACAGAAGTGCAGGGAACACCCATGCCTTATGTTACTGGAAAGTCCTGGCTCCTCCTTTAGAGCCATAGGCTCTACTGTCTTTGAAGCCCTCTGTACGTTTGTTCTGTTCCTCCATTGTTGCATATTCAGACCAGCTTCCCACACATACCCTGGTGAACTAATCCTCCCAATCCAAGGACTTCTCAGTTCAAGCAGTTGCCTCCAGGTCCAGGAAATAATCTGATTGGCCTGCTTCAGTCAGGGGTCTGTCCTGGGTTTAATCAGGAATTTGTGGCAGGGTTATGTTATTTACTATTTAGATCTTCGTTCCAACTATTAGTGCACAGTTCCTCTACGTAAGGATGTGCTCATGGAGGAAAAATTGACACTTCTCTGGGCCCTTAGAAATCACTTAGCCTAACTCTCTAGGACTCCACCCTCTGAAGAAAGCAAGCCATGAAGGGCTGTGACTAAAGCCAGTCAAGTACCTGCCTGGTGGCAGGGCTGGAATAGAATCAGGCTCTAGGGCTCAGGTACCATTCTTGCCCTAAGCTTGTCGGTCTCCTCGGAATACAAAAGCTCGTCCAATGTACTTGGCACAGCCACAAGGGCTTTTCAGGTCGCCAGTTGTCATACAGCTCGTCTTAAAGAACATGGTTATATCTTTGCGTTCAAAATGAAGGAACTTCAAACCCTTCAGGATTCTTTTCAGAGTGCCCCAAGGTTTATATTTTCCATTGTTTCAGAAGGAAAAGCCCCATGTCTAATCGAGATCTGATCTACATTACAGATTGCAACAGAGGCGATAGAAAATATTAGGACAGTTGTGTCCTTGACCCAGGAAAAAAAATTTGAATCAATGTATGTGGAGAAATTGTACGGACCTTACAGGTAATGAACATAGGATCGTTACTAAGAACCGGGTGCCGGCCTAAGTTATTGTCCCCAAAAGATAACAAACCTCTGCTGCTCCCAGCACTAATGCAACTGTAAGATGACATTTTTATTTGTTGCTAATTATCTTACTGAAAATAAGTAGCTTTTTGACCGGACTGGGCCATAGGATCAGATTTTCCTATCTCTTTTAAAAACAGTAGATTGGGTCTCCAAGAATGCGACAGTCCAGAAGACTGTGCAAGTTTTTGTTCATCAGTGCAGGCAACAGAAACAACCCATCTGGCTGAGTCGGGATCAACATTGTTTTGGGGGAACTGCTTAAACCTTTATTTTCTTTGGGTTGTGTAGACTGAGCCAAAGAAGAGGCTTATCCACAGTTTCACCTTCCATAGTTTCAGTAACCTAGTCAACCCTGGTTGAAATATTACGTAGAAAATTCCAGAAATAAACAATTCATAAGTTTTATTTTTTATTGAAGCATAATTGACTTACAGTGTCATATTAGTTTCAGTTGTAAAACATAGTGGTTTGATATTTACATATATAATGCAATGGTCATCATAAGTCTGGTTATCTTCTGTCACCATACTTTGGCTCCCTCAGATATCAACATCAGCCCCATTGGTTTTCTAAGTCGGGTAATGTGAATATATTTTAACACTAACAAAACTGAGTACAACTTAGATTACAACTCTGTAGAGTAGAACAGTTGGAACACTTACAGATTTGAAAACGGATATCTGAAATTCTCAATTTATTCTATCTCCTTTTTATGTATACTTGATGTAGCTACATTTTTCTGTCCACTTGGTATTTGACATATACATGTGGCATTATTTATGACCTTGTGGTTTATTTGAAACTGCAAGGGAATTAAGGAATAATTGAACGCTGGAGCTAATTTCTAATTTGATTGTGATTTAAAGATTCAATATCATTGTAAATTTTTCAGTAATATTATTATTATAATACTAATCATAGCACATTACTTAAAAATCATCCAAATCAGTAATAATTTGACTTTTCTCTCTTGGCAAATGTCTTCCTCCTAATCATTCTAATCTAAAAGTAAATTGTTGCTCTTTTAGAGGATTTAGAAAAATAATTAACTATACTGAGGATGGGATCTAATTAGAAATAATACTAAAAACTTATTGGGGCTGATGGGATCTAGCTGAGGAAAGACTGCCTGCCCAATGTGTTTTTATATAAACCTCAGTGACACTACTTTCCTGAATCAGAAAGATGAGTTTTGACATAAGAGATGATAACTAGTCATAGAAGACAAGATAATGATATTAAAGAAATCATACTTAGTCTTCTCATTGAGTTCCTTTCTGTCGCGCTATGGCAGTTTATGGATTCGCACGAGAAGAGAAAATTCACAGAGCTAGCATTATTTTGCCTCTTGTTTTCAGAGGTATATGCTGCTGTTTTGTGAGACATTTAAAAAAAAATCACACTCAGACAACTCAAAGTTTAGTGCTAACTTTGACACCCTCAATATTTTTAACGCAGTAATCATGTTTACATCATAGGGGTTGACTGGGTCAGCAACTATCATTTCAGCAACCGCTAAGAGCTAGGTTCTATGCTAGAGATTTATATTGTTTATTTAGTTCTCAAAACAATTCTGCATCATATTGGTTATCCTCCTTGTACAAATCAGAAAACTGCTACATAGAAAGGTTAAGTCACTTACTTAAACTAATGGAACTGGGGGCAGAAGTTAAATGCAGGTCAACTAGACTTAGAAGCTGTGCTCTTTCCACTGCACGGTGCTAAGAGTGGTTGAAGAGATGGTTATGAATGCTCTAATTTGCTTTTCAGAAATTCTGTACGGAAGGCACACATCTATGGAATTACTTTTAGTATTTCACAAGCATTTATGTATTTTTCCTATGCCGGTTGTTTTCGATTTGGTGCCTATCTCATCGTGAATGGACATATGCTCTTCAGAGATGTTATCCTGTAAGTAATTCTTAAAATATTAAGAATATTCTATAGTAAGATTTCAATACATCTATGCAAAATTTTAGAGTAGAAAAAAGCCCCTCTCTTTTTCTAAGGTAAGTTTAGAGAGTTGAATCAACTACAGAAATCTGATCTAATCAATACTACAAGGACAGTTTAATCACTGGAGTGTCAAAAACTAACCAAGCTCATCATAAACCAGAATTTTAGGACTAGATAGAACTCTAGATAGGAGGATAGCAAATTTTCTTTTTTTAAAAATATATTTTTATTCATTTCAGAGAGGAAGGGAAAGGGAGAGAGAAATATCAATAATGAGAGAGAATCATTAATTGGCTGACTCCTGCACACCCCCCACTGGGGATCGAGCCCACAACCTGGGCATGTGCCCTTGACCAGAATTGTACCTGGGACCCTTCAGTCTGCAGGCCGATGCTCTATCCACTCACCCAAACTGGCTGGAGTGCAAATTTTCTTATTGTATAATGTAGACAGATAGGAATCATATTAGAAAGTTGCTGGTGGCCATGGACTGAAAACAGAGGGTTAAGTAGCTTGCTCTTTTTGAGTGACCAGAGATGGCCTTGTCAGGGAGAAGGGAATGCTTGCCTGATGTCTGGCAAAAGCTCCGTCCCCTAATCAGTCTTGGGATGACCTTTGCCAATATTTGCCTTAATCTCTGTATTTTCTTGGTTTCCAAAACTAACCAGTGGTCTTTCTAATTGATACATTCCTCTTTTCAAAATATGCTAAATACATTCAAGTAAGTTGCAGTCTGATCTTGCCAAAGGGAAGCCATTCTTTCTTTAAGATCGTTTGGCATATTCCTGTTCTGATGGGATGAATTTTAAAGCACTAGTGAGGAACCATTAAAAAAAAAAAAAAGATCAAAACAAGGAAGGTGAAGTATTTAAAAAAGCTGTTCTTTTCTTTTCATCCAAAATTGAAATAACTATGAAAAGAAAAGTGCCTTCTGTCCTCTTCGGTGGAGGGATACCAAGAACACAACAGGCCAACAAGAAAGAAACCAAATTCCCTGGCCTCCCTCTCCTTCAGCCCTCCCATCCCCAGCTAGTCCCCTTCATTGCCAAACCCCATCAGACGTCAGAGGACAAGAAAAGCTGTTGGTGCAGTCCATGAAGGGTCAGCCTCTGACAGATGGGGAAGGTATACACAGAGATGGGTGGAGAGTAGTAAGTGGTTTTGGGAAGATCAAATGGAAATATGCAGCTCAGCTCGGGAACTGACATCTTGAAGTATTTCTACTGTCTAGAAAAATATCATAGAGAAAATTGGCCTTTTTTTGTTTCATTTTTACCATCAAAATATTAAATTCTGGGTGATTGGAAGCCAGTTTTTTAATCTTCCATGCTAAAGCTAGATTACAGGTGTACAGGAAAGTTAGGCAACTACACGTGGGTTCATCACTATTCGACAATTTAATTTTTGGTAACCAAACTTACCAAGTATTTGAGAGCCTTACTGTACCCACCATTCCTGTCCCATGTAATTAAAACACATTTTAATATCCTAGATGTAGAAGCTTGGTAAAAGCAAAAAGGTTTTAAGTTTCTATTATTACTAGAGGTTTTCTCCCTCTCCCCTTTCTCGAGGAGTTCTGGTGCCAGAAGGAAATGGCTTTGTGGATATGAAGGTCCTGGGAATCTTTGGCCCCTCATAAACGCAGTTATAATCCATATCTGTCCTCTAAAGACTATTTAATTAGAAAGGAGACCTTTAGCTTAGGACAATTGTTTCAGAGTAGTGTCACTCATTATTTTAATTCTCAGAGAAAACTTATTTCTGGTAAAGGCTCGTTTTTCCTAATCTAAGCTCTTTAACCCCAGCGGTCATTGGTGTTTGTGGAGTCTAGCAGAAACCACACACTGACAGTCAAGGCTGTATGTAGGTTCAAGAGGAAACCCGACTTCTTGTCTGGCGCTGACCAAGCCCCTTAACATGCTCTCTACTTCAGTTCCCTCAGCTCTAAAACTGGTATCTGTAGTTATTAAAATTCCTTAAGATTACAAATCAGATTCAGTTATAAGCCACTTCCAAAAGGAGAAGAACTGTGGAAAGTTACAGGAACTCGAGGTAGAGGCACCCAAGGAAAAAGAAACCCTCCCTGGTGACCTGCCTTGCCTGTGGATTTTGCCCCTTCATTACTGAGATTTCACAGGAACGTGGGGTGAGGTGGGGTGGGGACATGACTAAAGGAGTGAAAAAATATCAGTGCTGGTGGACAGTATGTCTGCAGACTTTTAAACATCGTGGAGCTAATTATGCAGGCTGACGTTTTAATCCCCCTTCTTCCGGTCGGTCTCTAGGGTGTTTTCAGCCATCGTGTTTGGCGCGGTGGCGCTAGGACATGCTAGCTCCTTCGCTCCGGACTATGCCAAAGCCAAGCTGTCGGCGGCCCACTTGTTCATGCTGTTTGAAAGACAGCCTTTGATCGACAGCTACAGCGAGGAAGGCCTGCGGCCTGTGAGTTCTCTGCTGCCTTCTGCGTGTCTGCGTGCTTGGTTAATTGTTTCCCCAAGGTCTGCTGTCTGCTCGGTTGTGACCCCAGGATAAAGCTATAGCGATTACACTGATATTTATTCATCTTGCTGATATTTACAGATCTAGGATTTGGCCAACTTTCCTGGCATTTTAAAATTCCATGGGGGGATATTCAACGATTCTGAGGTTTAGCACATCAAAAGTAAAAAAAAAACAAATAACAAACAAACAAAAAATCAGAAAAGGGTCCAGATGTCCTGGAACTGGCTAATATTTATGAAAACCAGTAGTCATTTCTGCATGAAGGTCTGCATATAAATCTGTGTGTAAATGCAATCAGCAGTTTGCCTTTAATCACACCTTGTAATGACTGAATTACAATTGGTAAGAAGGGCTCTGTGTTCACAGCAAGTAATCGTGCTCTTTACTGTTTCCAAAATTAAGATTGGATGGGAGGGTTCTTTGCACGACGCAAGCTGCTGTACATTTTGCAGCACCAGCAGCAGTGTGGGTAAGAGAGGCCTCTTTCCGGGGCTTCCCCAGGTGTTCCTGTCCTGAGAAACCTGCTGTGGTGGTGAGCGAGAGGAAGAGAGTGAGAGAGAGGCTGCCAGGTTTGGGACGGGCTGCCCAGAGCCTGCATGTGGAAACCTGCCCTCCATTCCCGCACCTTTGAATCTTTAGCCACCGGCTTGGCTCCAGGCTCCTGATTGTCCTTTGAGAACGCTCAGTATTTGTCTTAATTGAGCCAGAAATCGAGGTTAGATAACCACTATCTACAGTACGACTATTTAATGTAACCTGTTACCCATCTCCCATCTTCATTTTATAGAACAGTTTTCTGTCCATATTAACGAATGTTAGCCCTTGTACTGAATATGACTTTTATGTCTTTTTACTACAGTCTTTGGTAAAGTTTTCTTGAAATAATATCGTTTATTACAATAAGGATCAGGCCCATTACAATAGCAACATTGAAACAAAATTTTTTTTTTAGGATAAGTTTGAAGGAAACGTGACATTTAATGACGTCGTGTTCAACTACCCGACCCGGCCGGACGTGCCGGTGCTGCAGGGGCTGAGCCTGGAGGTGAAGAAGGGCCAGACGCTGGCCCTGGTGGGCAGCAGCGGCTGCGGGAAGAGCACGGTGGTCCAGCTGCTGGAGCGCTTCTACGACCCGAAGGCCGGCACCGTGGTGCGTGCACTTCCTTCCATCAGTGATTGAAGGCAGGATCTCAAATGGTTCAACCAATATTCCCACAATGGAAAAACCTGCATAAGACCCACAATCCTATTTGATAAAATGACCACATTCTGTAAACCCTAAACTAGCACCCAGAGTCAGACAAAGATTGGAACAATCAGGTAGAACATCTGGAATTTAGTTCAGCAAATAGTGAATATGAAGTTGACGTCTATCTGCCATGGGCCTTTTGAGCCAGCCTTTTCCTCCTAAATAAACCCTCAGTTCCTGGTTCATAAAGGAAAGCACTAACTCCTGCCAGAGTCTTCAGTAGGCTGCCAGGACAGGCGAGTGCCTGCCGTTCTATCCCCACCCCCTTCTGCTTTGCCTTGTCCAGCCCTGAACTCCAGGCTCTCTGGCTTTGACCCTCACCTTCACCCATTTGTATTTGGCTTTCATCATTGATTTCCTGGGATCTAGCTTCGGCTCTCTTCCATAAGTGAAGCCTCAGCTCTGATACTGCCTACCTCTTCCATCACTTTGGGTAGCACCCACTGACCTAGCCCTGGGAGCCCACCCCCATGTAGACAGTCACCAAAGTGTTAAACCATGTTGTTTCTTTTTGGAAAACCTTATGTTTCCACCATGACAGTCACTCGGCAGTTATGAACACAGCAAACCAGCTCAGCACGGTGGATATGCTGAGCCAATGCTGTGGTGGGGATCTCTCGATTGAGATGTCAAGGTTAATTGAACCTGTGTCTGTGTCTGTTTCTTCTCTGGTGACTCTAACCTTGCAGGAAGCTGCAGTGCAGTCACTACATCACAAGGCTGCTCTGGAAGGATCATGCCTCCTGATAATTTTTTGTTTGCTATAACAATTTTTTGTTACAGCAAACAAAAAATAAAACTTCCACCAACCAAACAATTCTCCCAAGGACACTGCCCCTCGACCTTGCACACTTCCCCTTGAACGTTTGTCCTTGGTGCTATCAGAGAGAACAGTTAGGGCTGATAGATCTCAGGGGAAAGAAGTAGAAGTAGGTCAAGAGGTAACCAGCTTTCAGAATCTGCGTTTTGTTCTGGTAAGCCTGTGGGAGGGGGACAAAGTCAAGTTGAGAGGTTGGAGTCATTCTGGGGACAGATGAGTAGAACACCTAATTCCAACTTCCTAAAGGCAGGGGATGGTGCCCTTGCCCGAAGAGGGCAGATAGGGACAAAGAGGAATATAAAGACGGGACCCAGTGTGCTGTCGTTTTGCCAATTAGACCAAGAAAGGGGCAGCATGATCATCATAAAGATCTTTGGCTATGTTGGCCTCCAACCGTGTCAGTGTGTAGGGGCAATGAGGCCTGGTATTCCATAAACTGCTGATGCCCATATACACCCAAATCTGCTTAGTTATTTTTTCTTTTCAAGCCCTTCTTATAATTTGAGGACTCTGGTTTTCAGCTGCTAGATGGTCAAGAGGCAAAGAAACTCAACCTCCAGTGGCTCAGAGCCCAGCTCGGGATTGTGTCCCAGGAGCCCATCCTGTTCGACTACAGCATTGCCGAGAACATCGCTTACGGAGACAACAGCCGGGTCGTATCCCAGGAGGAGATTGTGAGTGCAGCCAAAGCAGCCAACATACATCCTTTCATCGAGACTTTACCTCACGTAAGTTAACTGGTAACTTCTTAGGATGAAATCAGAATCAACGGCTCCGTTTCCCTCCCCACACAGTTCCCAAAGTCAAACCCAACAGTCTGGTAACAGAAGGTGTCTGTTTACTAGCTCCCTGACTTTGCACCAGACATGGAACTTCATGATACCGAGTGTCCTTATGTCACGTCTACCCCATACAAATGTAGCAGGAACAAATAAGGTGATATTAAGTTAACGCACCATATCACAGGTGGCGAACTGGTGGGCTGCATTCAGACTGAGGCCAAGTATCCCTGGGGATACTTATTTTTTTAATTAAACACTTTGAAATAAGTATAGATTCGCATGCAGTTGTTAAGGAATAGGGGGATCTTAGGGACCTTTTACCTAGTTTCCTCCAGTGACAAAATGGCAAAACACCACCATGAAATTGATATTGATACAATCCCCGGATCTCATTCACACTTCCAGTCTTACATGTACACATTTGTATGTGTATGTATTTAGTTCTGTGCAATGTTACTGTATTGTAGATTCATGTATCCGCCATCAGTCAAGACACAGAACATTCTATCACTACAGAGATCCCTCATGTTGTCCTTTTATAGCTCATACCCATCCTTCCCACTCTCACTCCCCCAATTTCTGCAACCACTGACTGTTCATTTCTGTAACTTTCCACTTTTAGAAAATTATATAAACTTACAGTATATAACCATCTGAGATGAGCTTTTCTTAGCCTAATTCCCTGAAGGTTTGTGTTCATCCCTTTTTATTGCTGAGTAGTATTCAGTTCACTGTAAACTGAACCAACTCAATTTGTACTTTTATCCGTTCTATGCGTTTTGGCTTAGAATGTTCTCTCAATATTGAGCTTACCAACTTCTCTACAAAAGTATCTGTATCTCCCCTTTCTCCTTCTCCTCCCTTATCTCCACAGTTTCTATTTCCCTCTGTGATCTTTCATAGCATGTTGCCTATACTATTCATTTACCACTTAACTTGTATTGAATGCTAAATATGCATTTCTCTTTAGATTTTAATTCCTTCAGGGTAGGAATAGAGCTGAATTCATTTTTACACACTTCCCACAGTTCTGGGCATAACAGATACAAAAAAAAAATTAAATGGACAACTATATAGCTGTTACAGAAACTTTTTATTGATTCCAAATTATTTTTCCTTATAAGTAGTACTGTCATATGTTAAGTAAAGTTTATTCATTATAACATTAGTAATTTTGCTGGGTTGGCACCTTAATTTTGTTGACTGACTTGCAGAAATATGACACAAAAGTGGGAGACAAGGGGACTCAGCTCTCAGGAGGTCAGAAACAGAGGATTGCGATCGCCCGAGCCCTCATCAGACAACCTCGAATCCTGCTGTTGGATGAAGCTACATCCGCTCTGGACACTGAAAGTGAAAAAGTATGGCCTTCCACCTCACATCCTATTTAATATGTAAAACAGAAGGGTCTTGTGCTATTAGCCATGAAAAACAAAATACGTATGCACAGAAAAAAAGTAAATAGAAATTTCGACAGTGGTTATTTTGAGGTAGAATATTTTCTTATTCCTCTCAGTATTTCCCAATTTTTCTAAAATGATCATGTTTTACTTTTAGAAACACACTAAAAGGTAAAGCATTCAAAAGAAAAGGCGCATAAATCATTTTAGCATATTAATTCTCATGGAAAACTCAATAAAATACTCAATAAAAGGGAACTAGTTAAGTCAAATATTTTGTGACTAGTTAGAAATAGTAACTTGTGAGGACTACAGTAAACAATCCATTTTTATTATAATTAAAAAGAACATAACTGTATATGATGTCAAATTATATTAACACACAGGCATAAAGGCAAATATTCAAAGAGATAAGAAAGAAATTTTCTTGCTTGGATGGTAACATTTTTAAATTTCCTTTAATACTAAAACCTATTTATATAATTAAGGTAAGGCTTCTGATCTGATTTGTGTATAGATTGTCCAAGAAGCCCTGGACAAAGCCAGAGAAGGCCGCACCTGCATTGTGATCGCTCACCGCCTGTCCACCATCCAGAACGCAGACCTCATAGTGGTGTTCCAGAACGGCAAGATCAAGGAGCACGGCACCCACCAGCAGCTGCTGGCGCAGAAGGGCATCTACTTCTCCATGGTCAGCGTCCAGGCTGGGGCACAGAACTCATGAACTCCTGTTATTGCATATCTTAAAAATAAACTCAAAGCATTCTACAACTTTGGCTGACTTGTAAAAGAAGTTTCTAAGTCATCATAAAATACAGGTACATCCAATCTGGGGTTTGCTACTACAACATTTGAAATTTTGGAGTTATAAATTATCAAGACACATTTCTTAATGAAATATAAAAACAGCTTAGCTCTTCCTGAGTTTTCAGAAACATTCAGGGGGGCGGAGGAAAGAGCGAAGTATATAAAGCTGTAGCATTAGTAGAAGCCACAGACGTAGGGACAATTATTATGGTCTTGAATAGTTGGGTATATGGATGTTTTGAGAACATTTTCCCCAAGGGCAAAGAAAATATAAATTGTTCAAAAGCCTACTCTCTCCCTTGGTAGGTTTCCACTGGGCATTAATTTTTAAAAGTGAATGTATCCCCAGCTTTATCATAGTCCAAGAGAAAATACAATTTCCCTTAGACAAGGTATCTCTGCAGCACACATTCATTCTGTAAAGCAAAAAGAGAGATATCATTAAGTATTTCTTTTAAAGAAATGTTTAAACTCATGAATAATTATTGTACATATATCATTATAATTTGTAACACTGGAAATACCAATAAAAATTCTTTTTCTATAACAAGTCTATTACTTTTTCCAAATAATACTAATATTCCCAGAATGTGAACCCACTTCTCCTAACAAGAAGAAAATATATTTAGATGAAGGGCAAAAAGAAATATTCCAGACAACCCTTGGTAACTAACCACATTGAAATGTTTTTTTCCACAGTTTACCTCAGCAAAACCAATTATTTAGGTTGCTATTCAAACCAAGTTCTTCTACCTATAATAAACCATATACTGTATTACCAAAGATGTTTCAGATGTGACCATGTGTATTAGTAGACAGTTTCAGATTAACCAAGAGGAGAATGGGGCGAGGGACATTAGCACAGTGATTCAACACGAGCAGAATTCAACTCACTCTTATGTAATTGTTCCCAAAGTTGCCTGGTGAGGATTATGGGGCATCTTCTGGAAACTGACTCAGTAGGTCTGGATTAAGGCCCAAGATCTCTGTAGAAAGCATTCTGGGTGATTTTTAACTTGAGGCAATGTAGGGAAACGTGTTAAAGCAGGAGCAAGAGGAGGCTCCTTTCCAGGAGGTGACCCATTGTTAAAATACTCAGCTCTTTAGATAATATTTAAAAATACACCAAATGACTGTAAGGTGCCTGGAAATTTAGTCTACAAAATTATACTAGTGAGGAAAAGGTCCGGAGTTCATAGAAGCAAACTCTGAATGTTTTCACAAAGAAATATACCAGACTTACCAAATTCAGAACATATGAAAATATAAGAATAAAAAGAACATCCAACATTAACTCTATTGACATTTTAATGTGACAGATTGCTACAATTATGTCCCCTCTTGTGTCTATTTACATTTTTATGAGGTTCTCATTTTATTTTTTAGTAGTATTTTTAAAATATATTTTATTGATTTTTTTACAGAGAGGATAGAAAGTCAGAAACATCAATGAGAGAGAAACATTGATCAGCTGCCTCTTGCACACCCCCTACTGGGGATGTGCCTGCAGCCAAGGTACTTGCCCCTGACTAGAATCGAACTTTGGACCTTTCAGTCCACAGGCCAATGCTCTATCCACTGAGCCAAACCGATTTCGGCTCATTTTATTTTTTAATATTTTTATTGATTTCAGAGAGAAAGGGAGAGAGAGAGAAACATCAATGATGAGAGAGAATCACTGATCAACTGCCTCCTGCACACCCCCTACTGGGGACCACACCTGCAACCCAGGCATGTGCCCTTGACCAGAATTGAACCTGGGACCCTGCAACTTCTACCTTTCCCCTTTAAAACACCCACTGCCAAGTATAGAAATACAGTTAAAATACTGAATGGGTGGGAGAAACCAAGATGGCAGCTTAGGTAAACACCTAAACTGCTGCCTCACACAACAATTTCAAAACTACAACTAAAAGACAAAACAGACACCATCCAGAAACAAAGGAAAGCTGGCTGAGTGAAAATTCTAAAGAGAAAAGCACATTGAGACTCAGAGGAGCTGCAAAAGGCTGAGGTATGGAGATGTGTGCGTGGAGAGGACTGGTGGCTGAGTGTGTGGCTGACTTTCTCAAGTGGAAGGGAGAAGGAAGCTCCCAATTGTGCTGAACTCCAGTTTTGGACAAGACTCTGGGAACCCAGATTCATTTGGGGGGAATCTGGACTATCAGGAAAAGAGAAAGCACACTGAGACTCAGGGGAGCTGCGGAAGGCAGAGGTCCAGAGATGCGCACGGGTGCAGCAAGGACTAACTGCGAGTGCGCAGCTGGCTCTCACAAGTGGGAGGGAGACTGAAGCTCCCAACTGTGCTGAACTCCAGTTCTGGGCGAGAATCTGGGAACCCAGACTCATTCAGGGAAAAACTGGACTGTCTGGCAGTGGATGAAACTCGACGGTGGCTTTCTCTCAGAGGTGCCTGCAGTGATTACCAAGAGACACTGAGACCCAGGGGCCTCATAGGGCAAGGCTGTCGGGAAGCCAAGCTGTCTGCTCAACCCTGAGACTCCACCCCATCTAAGCTGAGCACAGAGGCTTTTGCAATTTTGCAAGTCTTGTCTCATAGGCTGTCTCCAGCACAGAAGATCTCCCAATGTAGACAGAGCTGATCCTCACAGCCAATTGGCCTGGAGGTCAATTCCTTCCAGAGATACCAACAATCAAGACTTAACTGCAAAAAGGCTGTGCACACAGCCCACAAAGGGATGCACCAAGAGTGTCCACCTCAGGTAAATGGGGAGGCTGAGCCACTGGGCCCTCTAAAACACCTAGTGCACAAAGCTACTCTACCAACTTAGGGAAGCAGTGAAAATGTGGAAACAAAAAATAGATCACAAATAAAAGAAATGGAGGAAAGCAAACGATTGGATATAGAGTTCAAAACCATGGTTATTAGGTTTTCCAAGAGGTTCCTAGAAAAGGCTGATAAATTTAGGGAAACCCTAGAAGATATGAAAAAGGACCAACTAGGAATTAAACATACACTGACTGAAATAAATATTATACAGAGGCCCAACAGCAGACTAGAGGACCACAAGAATCAAATCAAAGATTTGAAATACAAAGAAGCAAAAAACACCCAACCGGAAAAGCAAAAAAAAAAAAAAAAAAAAAAAAAATCCAAAAATTTGAACATAGTGTAAGGAGCCTCTGGGACAACTTCAAGTGTGCCAACATCAGAATTATGGGGGAGCCAAAGAGAGAGCAAGATACTGAAAACATATTTGAAGAAATAATGACAGAAAACTTCCCCGACCTGGTGAATGAAATAGTCTTATAAGTCCAGGAAGTGCATAGAACCCCAAACAAAAGGAATCTAAAGAGGACCATGCCAAGACACATCATAATTAAAATGCCAAGAGTGAAAGACAAATAATATTAAAAGCAGCAAGAGAAAAACAGTTAATTACCTACAAGGGAGCACCTATACAACTGTCAGCTGATTTCTCAACAGAAACTATGTAGGCCAGAAGGGAGTGACAAGAAATATTGAAAGTGATGAACAGTAAGAACCTACAATCAAGATTACTCTACCCAGCAAAACTATCATTCAGAATTGAAAGTCAGATAAAGAGCTTCACAGATAAGAAAAAGCTAAAGGAGTTCATCACCACCAAACCAATATTATATGAAATGCTGAAAGGTATTCTTTAAGAAGAGGAGGAAGAAGAAAAAGGTAAAGATAAAAATTATGAACAACAAAACATATGTATCAACAAGTGCATCCAAAAATCAAATGAAAAATCTGATGAACAGAATAAACTGGTGAATATAATAGAATCAGGGACATAGAAAGGGGGTGGACTGACAATTTTCAGGGGTGGGGGAAGGAGTGTGGAGGATGTGGGAAGAGACTGGACAAAAATCGTACACCTATGGATGAGGACAGTGGAGGAGTGGTAAGGGCAGGGGGTGGGGTGGGAACCGGGTGAAGGGGAGCTATGGGGGGAAAAAAGAGGAACAATTGTAATAATCTGAACAATAAAGATTTATTAAATTTTTTAAAAAGAGTGTTAGAAAAAGGATCAAGTCACAGAAGATTCTGATTTTTCAGTTCTCATTATATAAATCACAGAGCAAGATAAAATACATAACAGATATATTTTTTTGACAAATGGCATCTTCTGAACTTGAAGCTTCTATTGTGAGCAATTTTGATATTGGCAATAATAAATGTCTATATTAAATAAATAAATACTGGTCAGACACCATGGGGAGAAGGAGCCCCAGCCACCAGTCCCCAGAGAGTGGTTAAAGCCATTTCAGACTTCCCAGGCATAGCCAGCAGCTGCATACATGACATCAAACCTGGGACCCTTCAGTCCATAGGCTGATGCTCTATCCACTGAGCCAAACCAGCTAGGGCTTTATTTACATTTTTAAAATCATTTATGAAATTGACTTTACTACTCCTCTTAATCCAAAGGTGAGACTTTTCCCCTGACCCCTTAAATCCGGACTGCCCTTGTAACTTGTTTTAACCAATAGAATGCAAAAAATATGACATCATATGACTTCAATGTGACTTCAGAGCCTAGGCCTCAAGAAGCCCTGCAACTTCTACCTTTCCCCTTTAGAACTCCCACTGCCAAGTACAGAAATCCAGTTAAAATATCGACTGGTCAGACAGCATGTGGAGAGAGAGCCTCAGCCACCAGTCCCCAGACAGTGGGTAAAGCCATCTCAAACTTCCCAGCCACAGCCAGCAGCTGCATCCATGACTCAGACAAGACAGAAGCAGAGTGCCAAACAGGCACCCTCAACTGACACAGCTGTGAGGAATAATACTTTGTCAGAAGCAGAAAGTTCGGGTAGATTATTATACAACAATATGTAACAGATCAGAAAGTATAAGGTCAAACAGGAATGAATCACTTACTCAAATACAAGAAGCTATATGGTTTTGAGTTTTATTTTCTGAGGGTAAAAACTACAAAATTGAACAGAAGAGAAAAAAAAAAAACAACCACTAAAATCCTGAGAATCTGATTTCAATATTTAATCCTTGTAGTCATTAATTCTGATAACTAATTTTAACTATAAGTGCTTTAATTTTATATTCTCATGCTAATTACAAAATATACTAAAATGAATTTTGTTAGTGGTTTTTTTTTTAATGCGTGTCAGAGGGTATAAACCTCCCTATTACAACTTACTTTTTGTCTGTTCAACAGAAACTTTTTTCTTTAATCCTCATCAGGAGATATTCTCATTGATTTCAGAGAGAGGGAGAGGGCAGAAGGGCGAGAATTAGGGAGAAATACGGATGTGAGAGAACATCAGTGGACTGCCTTGTATACATGTCCTGATCAGGGATCAAACCCACAACCTGGTATGAGCTCTGCCCAGGAATTGACACTCCAATCAACTGAGCCACCCCAGCCAGGTCAGCAGAAACTATTTTTGTTAATCACCATTAACTTGCAGTGGTTGTTCCCAGATATGGTAAGCTTGCATCCCTGATTCCAGGGAAATTAGCATCCAACCAGGTATTTCATACCCTTTGGCAATTAGAAAAGGTTAAAGTGCTTGAAATATAGACTCTATGACAGTGATTTCCAACCAGTGTGCCATGGCATTTTTAATGACTAACTAATCAGGGACACTGACTGACCTCTTTTCCCTTAGATTGTAAAAAACAAAACAAAACAAAACAAAAAAAAAACACAACACAACAACAAACAGAACAATAGCTGTCCAGGGTGCATGAATCAAAATTATACCTATTTTTTGGTCATATTGGCAAAAAATATATTTTTTTGATGTACCATGAGATGAAAAAAGTTGAAAATCACTGCTCTACCATGATGTTCAGAGAGGGAATTTATAACCTACACAGGTATCAATAAAAATATTTAAAAGTTAAAATTAGACTTGCATTGTTAAATTTTGTAGAATTGCATTGTTGAGGCTTATCTGAAACTTTACATAGCTCTATAGTCATTATATCAAAATTTGCATTGTTGCTGCATCAGAGGAAGCTTAAAAATAGTATTTCTACTTTGTATGTCAGTATAGATTTAGAGAGCATGATTCTATTCATGTCTACATTTCCTTCAAGTCAACACTCTTCTTACCTCACCTCAGCAACCCACTCCCAGCACCCAGTTTACATGGTCTAATTGCTAAGTGCCTAACGCATAACAAGTCTCTAGAGATGAGCAGTGTTCATCAGCTGCATCATATCCTGGAAGGCCTGGAATATCAGCTGAACCAGCTTTTCTGCATCAGTCTCTGCACAGGATTTCCAGGCTGAACAGGCCACAACAAACCTGCAAAGAACAAGTAATGAAAGATGGAGTAGGAGGCGAAAATCACAACACCGCAAAGCTCCACATGGCTGGCTGCGAGCATATGAAGGGTGACTTCCGCCTGGCATGAGGTAAATGGAACCTGAGGCATGGGAAGTACAGGCATCGTCACACATAATGCTGGGAACAGTGAATGCACCACGTGACTGGAGACTAAGGTCAAAGGGGGACAAAAACACAGCCAGAGCTCCCAGTGCTTGGAGCAAGGCCTTGCTGTATTACAGAAACACCCACCTCTCCCCTAACAAAGCCCTTCCTGCACGTGCTCTGAACGGAATGAGGTGGAATACAAATTCATGCCATTGTTTGTCATAAAAATCTCAATTTTAAAAATATATATTTTTTATTGATTTTTTTACAGAGAGGAAAGAAGAAGGATAGAGAATAAGAAACATCAATCATCTGCCTCCTGCTCACCCCCTCCTAGGAATGTGCCCACAACCAAGGTACATGCCCTTGACCAGTATTGAACCTGGGCCCTTTCAGTCTGCAGGCCGACGCTCTATCCACTGAGCCAAACCAGTTAGGGCAAACCTGAACTATTTTAAAGAAGAATACAGGACTTGAAAAGAGAAAAAAATAAATAAATAAAATAAAATAGAGAAATATAAGAGAAGAAAAAAGCTACTTCTAGGAAAGCCAGAGAGAAACTCTCTTGGGACCCTCTTCCACATATCTCCCTGGTCCTCCAGATGAAAAAATCCCCGGTCTGGCAGGTGGTAAAGTGGCCCTGGAAGCTCAAGGACATAGGAAATGTGCTCAGAGCAGAAACTGGGCTATTGACTCTCTTGGGATTGGCTTTCTCCTTTCCAGACACTCAAATTTATTCTAGCAAAACATACATTAAGCTCAAGTTAAAACCAAATGTTGTGCAATGTAAAGCCGTGGACAGCCACGCAACTGTCACAGCACTAAACAGACATGTGCGTTAGCTCCGCAGAGTGAAGTGAAACCACGGTCTGGCCAGGCCAAAATGACAAAACTAATATCCGAGTGGATTGTATTTGCTCGGAGACACACAAGAACCCAGAGAAAGCCCTGCCTGTCTTCACCCAGTGGCTTCACATAACTTGTCACTTTCCAGACACTCTGCATGTCGTTGTCTAATCATTGGCAACATCTAAGTATATTCCTTTGCAAAGATGAACAATTCCTATTTAAATGTCAAATTTTTTTCAGAAATTCTGTTATCTTTCTAAATTATAGAAAGAAGTAATTATCTTCACAAAAGAATGTACAGAGATGCCAGTAATAAAGAAAAAATGGTTCGTTCATCAGGAAAGAATTCTTTGTTATTTTTCCCTATAAACTGGTAAAGAATGTTTTATAATGCTTAGAATTGGTAATAATGTGATAAAATAAGGAAGGATATATTATCGTTATTTGTAATAATGAAACACTTGAAATTGTACGTAAGAGGTTAAATTATGGAAATCCTTAAGACAAGACATTATTCAACCATTAAAATAGGTCAAAGAATAGTTTATGCATTGGGAATTGCTTTAAATAATATTAAATGAATAAAATTAACACAAAGGAATGAAAATATTTATAACATGGCCTACATTTTTCATTATTGTACAAATTTTTATAATGAGCATGTAATACATTGAAAGTAAAATGCTATTTCAAAAATAAGCCAATTTTCTTTAAGTCATACAGTTTTCATTTTTAACAATCAATGAGAAAATCCCTTCCTGAGACAGTTCATATGCATTTTTCATCTGAAGTGCCTCCAAGTCTGCTCACTGCTTCTTATGTGCTGAAGGCAGCCACATTTTTTTTTTCTTAGTTGTTCCAGTGTGCAGGTCTCTAAGGCGTGTATCCGTGTTGAGCAGGGACTTCTTTGTTGAATTATAAATGGTTATTTTGTTGAAATGTTAGGGGGAGAGGAAAGACGCACCCCCACACCGCCATTCCTCTGCAGTCACTCGACACTTTATCTCTCTATATAAAAGCCTAAGTGACTGAATGACCAAATGACCAGTCGACCAGTCACTATGACGTGTACTGACCACCAGGGGACAGATGCTCAACATACAGGATCAGGCTCCCTCCTGTCTGGATCAGGCCTGCAGGGATCAGGCCTGCAGGGATTGGGCCGAAACTGGCTATCCAACATCCCCCAAGGGGTCCTGGATTGCGAGAGGGCACAGGCCAGGCCAAGGGGCCCCACCAGTGCACGAACCCGTGCATTGGGCCTCTGGTTTTTTATAAAGCTTCCCAGGCTTGGAAAGGTCCCTCTGAAGAGCCTGCCAGACTGAACAGGGCTTCAAGCCCTTCTGTCAATTCTACGTGACCTTCTTTCCCACCGCTCTCTCCCCTACCAGGCTTTAAGATTTTCTTTCTTATTCTTCCCACAAACTTAATTCAAACTCCAGAAACCCAAATGAAATACACAGTAAATGCCTCAGTGGTAAAATAAAATAAAATAAAATAAAAACTACCCATTAACAAGCAGCAGATGCTAAAACAATCGAAATCACAGTGTAGGAAAGACAGTCAAACAACGAAAACGATCGCTTTCTTACTCTACAGCACAGGAAGGATCAGCAAAGCGGCCTCACCTGTCATCTCTGATGTGGTAGAAAACCCCGTAGCCGCTGTGTATCATGGGCACCACCACTCCCTGGACCCTTAAATAACCAACCAGACTTGTCGAGAGAACAAAGTTTCCACCTCCTCCACTGCGCACAAAGGAAAGAGATGACATGAGGCTTACCGAAGCTCACACGGTTTCTGAAGAGCTTTTAACATGAGGGTGTGGGGGAAGAGCTGGTAAACATAAAACACTGCATTCTGTTACCTTCTGGAGAAGAGTGGGTCCGTAAAGAGCTCTGGGACAGGGAGACCTTCCTCTTTTGCGATGAGTGAAAGCCCTAAAAGATGACGGTCAAATCCTACAACGAAACCCCAAACCTGAAGTTAGAAAAAACTGTCAACAGAGAATTTTGTTAAAGTTAGAATAATTACAATGTGAGTACCTTTTCCAGTTGAACAATCTTTCATCATTTTATTATGTTTTGCAAAAGCTTGTAACATCTTTTGCTGCCTCTCAAGAACCTGTGTTAAAAAATCAAGAGATACTTGACTAACAAACGGTACAGAAACGAAACTAGAAGAAACCTGAGCTCAAAGAAATGAGGCTGTGGGTAATGGGGGAGAGAAAGGGTTTTCTAGGAAGGCCTGGAGACCCCTGCTGCCGTGTCCCGCTGCTTTTCCTTTCCTATGTGCCCTACAGCGCTGTTATTTATTTCCAGAGACAGGAAAGCAGGAACTTACAGGCCGCACTGAAGCTGCATTATCAAGTGGAAAGAAAGAAGCGACTCTGATTTCAAACTAAGAAATAGTTATACAAAATGATAACGATGCAGTTCTATGAAATTAACACAAAGTAACATATGTCTATCAAAAGTAAAGAAACACATACAATGCCAAAGTAGCAGTGGGAAGGAACTATCCGGTTGTCTAAATGCCTCCTAAGGTATAAAACAAAACAAAGAAAACTGTTCTGGTTCTCACGTATGAAAACAAGAATCTGTGATTTCAGAAACGTTCAACCACATTAAGGAAAACGTCCTCTCCAAAGCACCTGGGCAGTGTCTGCATCTCGCTGGTGTGATTCTAAAGGTAGAGCAATCGCAGTGCAATACTCAAGGTATTGAAGATGCTTTGCCTAGAAAAGGCACCAAGGGCTTCTTCTGAGGGGCTCCCTGTTTCCTATGCTTTCCACATACATCCTTCCCTGGCAAGTGGACAAACGGATGTTTTGAAAACTTCAGGCGAAAAAAGTCTGAAAGTATTTTACTAACCCGGGGAATTGAGGGAAAGAAGCTGGTTCTTAAAGGGCCAAGGCTCCCTGAGAACAAAGAAATTCTGTTAACTCTTCTTTTCAAATACTCACACTGGCGGAAGGATCCTGCATGGACTGGCACCACCTGACGGCTTCCACGGTGCACGACCGCACAGTCTCCGTCCGGCCGTGATAAAAAAACCTCGTCATGGCCGTTTCATAGCAGCAACCAGGGCTGGAAGGAGAGAAAAAAAATGAAAGAAGAGACTGCCTTATTCTAATGAGAATGCTCTGTTATTACCTACTGATGCTGGCTTTGGTCAGAGACTAAGTTCTAGTAACACGAGACTACAGTTGAGACTTTCAACAACGAAGATGCTAATTCCAATACCACAGAATAAGAACTACTCTGACATGAAGGGCCTGGTGTGATGTGGAATGTTCCAAAGGGTTGGCTGCTGTCCGGGTGTGCACCCTGGAATCTGTGCTCAGCGGTGCGTGTGAAGCCTGCCCCGAGTGACCCCTGCCTCTTGGCATTCATGGCCGTCACTTTGATGCGGGAATGACTTAGTGCCTTACTTCTGATGAAAAGTATATGCCAAGTGGTGGGATGTCACTTCTGAGATTAGGTTCCTGAGAGCTCACTCTTGCTCGCACCTCCTTGCTCTGAGGAAAGCCAGCTGCCATGCTGGGAGCTGCTCTGCAGAGGCCCAGGCAGTGAGAAACGGAGGGAGGCCTCAGGACAACAGCCTGGGAGGAACTAACCCCCACGAATCACCATGGGAGTGGGCCTGAAGCAGATCCTCTCTGAAAGAACCTGCGGATGAGAACACCGCCCTTGCTGGCACCCTGACTATAACCTCAAAACAGAGCCAAAGTCAGAGGCACCGAGCTAAGCTGCAACTGGACTGCTGACGACAGAAAACCTGAGATGACATGCCCTGGCTGGTGTAGCTCTTTGGTTAAGCATCGTCCCTTGTACCGAAAGGTTGCCAGTTCAGTTTTTGGTCAGCGCACCTGCCCAGGTTGCGAGCTTAACACCAGTCGGGGTGCATGCAGGAGGCAGTCAATTAATGTCTCTCTCTCTCTCTCTCTCTCAGAAAAAAAGGTAGGAAAAAACACTGGGAATCAGAATGAAGTAGCTATGGTGAAGACATATCCCTGGAGTTCAAGAGTCCGAAGATAGAAAATGAATGTCCTCACCGTCCATGAAGTCTATAATAGGCCAGCTGGAGTGCAAGCTGAATAAAGGTATCAGGGTGAAGCATCTTCTTCTTGGTTAGCTTTTTGCCAAAATGTGTAAAGGCATATGCCGCTATCTGAAGATCAGATGCCTAACAAAAAGAATTAAATGGGAACAGTGAATAATCATCTAAGGAGAACATCCCAAAGACAGCCAGATTATCATTTGCATTAAAGTAATTCAGACATAGAGCTATAATTTAAGTGTTTCATACTGTCATACTTAGATGCTAGCCAAGTATGCACTTAATTTATATACAGTAGTTAAAAGAGACAGCATGCCCTGGCCGGGTGGCTCAGCTGGTTGGAGTGTTGTCCAGTACACTCGCAAAAGGTTGCGGGTTTTATCCTGGTCAGTGTGCTTATGGGCAACCAATTGATGTTTCTCTCTCTCTCTCTCTCTCAAAAAAAAAAAAAAAAAAAAAGGCTAAAAAAAGAGGGAGACAGCATTACTATCTAAAAGAAAAGTAAAAAAAAAAAAAATCTACCTGCTTGAGATGCTGGGCTTTAGCTTGATTGATGTCATTTAATACTTTCTCATCCACAGTGAAAACAAGCTCTTCTGGAAGTGGTATATCCCGTACTTTTTCTGAACCCTGAAAGTAAGGAGGGATTAAGAATATTATATTTATAAAAATGAGGAGAAAGCAAGCTAAAATATTTGTTCTAACATACCTTCCATCTTCCTTCATTCTCCAAAATCTTCTCATCAACATAATCGCAGATGCTTACCATAACCATTGCATCGTAAGGAGCATGCTAAAACGAAAATACACAACATTTTGAAGACATTATATCAAGTTGAAACTTGACCCAATATTTTACTTTCATGCTTTCTTCATTCTTTAACACAAGTGCCCTGACCAGGAATTGAACCAGCAACCTCTTGGTACATGGGACTGTGCTCAAACAGCTGAACCACACCAGCCTGGGCAATGTGCACTATTTTTTTTCTTTTTCTTTTCCACTGTGCAACCTGCTTCAGTGCCTGCAGCCTATGAGCAGAGGCCGGGCAATGGTTCAAGGCTGCAGCTTGTTCTGGCATGGGCACATGAGAGACCCAGGGGAAGAGGCCTGCCATCAATCCAAACCCATGCACTCATTTGTAAACAGTATGTTAAACATACTGCCTTCATATCAGTGAAATAAAAATGATCAAACTTACGTGAACAAATAAAGCATCAGGAAAGCATTAGAATTTTTCATATTTTCTAATTTTTTTTTAAGTGACTATTAGCTTTCCACCCGGAGATGGATTGGTAGAATTATAAGTTGAACAGATGTATATCCATTAGTCTTACTCTTTGTAACTGGTTCCAGTAAGAGTTAGAAATTAATGCCATCATCTTAAATGAAACTATGTACGTGCTATCTGTGAAAATTCATTGTAAATCTATAAAGCCCCACATGGTTGTGAGATTCGGTTAGAAAAGGGGTTTGTCAGTTATCTGAGAGTCTTGTTAGATGGTTGTTATTGACAGGTGGCCTCAGCTGCTTAAGCATCATGTACTGACCTCCCTCATGAGCCTTTCCTGATGTTGCGGCTGCTCCCTATTTGGCAACAGTACACTGTGTTCCTAGGGTCCATGGGCCATGGGCCATGGTCCAGGGCAGTAGAGCTATGTCACATTAGGGTGACATGTTAGACACCTAGTTTCTCCTTCTGAACCTGGCTGCCCCTGTAGACTGTGTCTGTAAGTTAAGCCTCCCTTCCCCCTCCCCCAGGCTAGCAGTGTCACGAACGATTCAGTTCATGAATGGTGACTGCATGTCATGTAAAGTGGTAGCAGCAGCACAGAGAAAAAAAGGCTGTCTGATGTAATTGCCCTCAAAGGAACATGGAGAAAACGAGGCAAAAAGTTTATCCTTCAAAATAAATGATGGAAAAATTCACTAGCTGCAATTCCTTTCTCCAGATATAGCTTTCAAACCTGGAACACTGTGCTACCCAGCCCATCTTTCCCATAGTCCTTAAACATTGAGCATTATTTCTGCCACTTCAGAGCACTCTTGCAGATATGTGAATAAAATGATTGTGCTTTTTAACTCATCTAGCAGGCCTATGTCTTTACCTAAAGTTCATGGCCATCCTTGATTTAGCCTTCAGATAGTCTGTCATCCCATAAGCTTTTGCACAGTGCTCCTAACAATTTCAGAGCGCTTTCTCATTGCATCCATATACCTGCTCTGACTTCCAGTAAAAAGAGCAATTGTTTTCTTTTAGATGTTTCATGTTTACTGCACACCCTCCCCATTACCTAATGAGGTACTTCCAACTTTAAATATTTGTTCTTTCTCAGAAAATAACATGACAATTACTATCCTTTACAATATCCATATTTTGATCACTAGCTGATACGGGCACGTGAGAATTCTGCACTTTTTCTCATGTTTCGGGCTGGATTCCCAGTAGGGGGCATGCAGGAGACAGCTGGTTGATGTTTTTTCTCTCTCTCTCCCTTCCTCTTTCTAAAATCAATAAAAACATACTTTAAATAATAAATAACAAATGAAGTTGTGGACTTTGATTCTGAGTCCACACCCCACCATCTGCTAGCAATGCCTAGTGGAAAATGATTTTAATAATGCTTATACAGTGCTTCCTACAGAACCTGGCTCACAGCAATAATCAGTAACTTCTGTGACTATCAACTAATGTTTACTACATGCTTCTATGTGCTCTTTACAAAGCCTTACAACAAACTCTATGTAGAGAAAACAAGCTCATTGACTCCAGGATTTTAAATCCCAAGAGGGAAATGTGATTAATTAGCCTAATCACAAAAGCACATATTCAAGAACCAATGGGCGAGAACAGCAACAGGGCCTTGAATTAAGAACAGTTTTACTTTACAGTATGTATATACTTACTAATGCTGTTTTACATAAGTTAGATTGCATTTTCCTGTAACATCTAAAGTTATAAGGGAAACCTACCTGAGATTTTAAAAGCAGATTACATGTGGAGATAATCAGATTGATTTTATGAATATGTGAGTGTTAATGAATACACATAAAAGATGTCCATATACTTACTATTCCTACACGAAAGCATCTCAGTTGTGTTGAGATGTACGAGTACACTCATAATGGGACCAATATTCTTTATTTAGAGATAGAAAAGATCATGAAATTTCTTTTCATTCTGAATTTGAGCAAACAGCAGGTTGTTGGTGCTATTAGTAAAATAGTGCAAAGTGTTGTTTTTTTTGAGGGGTGGGGAGTGAGAATGAAGGAGGAAAGCAAGATGATGAGTTCTTCTCAATGATGAGAGCAACTGAGCCCCATGTAACAACATAACATACAGAGAATAGGTAAAACTGGAAAAATAGAATTGCAAAAATTCCATATAAAAATGGCCATTGAAAGTATTAAACCAGGGAAGACAGCAGGCATGGGGGGAAAGTATGACTGTTAAGGCCAGTTTCAGAACAAACAAACAGGGAAGGATTGAGAACAGGATGGAGGCAGTGCCAGAACCTTATGAGGAAGGGGTGTCAGCTGCAGCAGACAGGGCAAAGAGAAACGGACGCAAAAACCAGACGGCAGGCAGCTCCTTTGTCAAGGACAGTTTCCAGGGACTAGTGGGGATAGAAACCAGACAGAGCAGGTGAAGAAGAATCAGAGAGGAGGAGCTGGAGAGTAGAAAACTGAGGCAATTAACAAGAAATATTTTGTCAACACTAGACTCCAAGGAAGAGCAAAGACAACAAAACTTCAATGACTCATGGCAACCTTTCACTCTGATGAGCTACTACAATAGACAACTAATTTCATTACCTACTCATTAGTCACTCACCTTTTTATGTGATAATGACAACTTTATTTTCCTTTAGGCAACCACCACATGTCTTTGTGGTGGTTTGAATAAGAGTGATTCTACCCCTAGGTTCCAAGGTTTGGCATGTGACCCACAGCAGGTGGATCAGAGTACCTGATTCCCTGGAATGGGCACAGGTTCACACTCGACAATCACATGAGCGTTATCCCCAGGACTTCTGCTGGTACCATTGGGGAAAATAGCTGGCTATTTCCAAAGGGAATAGATCTAATCTGTGAAAAGAGCTGAGAAGACATGAGATTGTGGATACAACAATCAAATGGGATAGTCTCTCTCGATAAAGCCAAATATAGGACAGTAGTACCAAAAACTGGAAAGACGAAAGTGTTGGGACACTGGGAGTCAGCTTCACCCAAATTTAACTGCATACCAATGCCAAAAAATGCCTTAAGTTAATGCCAGTTTGATTTAGGTTTGTACCACCTAACACTGAATACATACTGATTAATACAATCACTGAATGCAATAGGTCTTTTTAGTATTTTGCAGTCACTAAATGCTTTTAGAGGAAGGCCATCAAAAACTAACTTTACAATATCCATATTTGCTTATTTTCTCCTTAGTTTCCATTGTCCTAGGAGCTGTTTTCAGTAAAGATATTGTTACGACATACATCTGATACTTTGCTGCCTATGGATTCCTCTGAGATTTTTACGTTTCCCATCTTACATTTAAGTCTTTTATCCATTTTGAGATTATTTTTGTATATGGTGTACGTGGGTGATCTAGTTTCATTTTTTTGCATGTATCTGAACAATTTTCCAAGTACCATTTATTGAAGAAACTGTCTTGATTCCATTGAATGCTCTAGCCTCCTTTGTCAAATATTAATTGAGCATAATGGCTTGTGTCAATTTCTGGGTTCTCTGATCTGTTGCATTGATCTATACACTGTATGTCTGTTCTTGTGCCAGTACCAGGCAGTTCTGAGAACAGTGGCTTTGTAATACAGTCTGATATCTGGTATTGAGATCCCTCCAATTTTGTTCTTGCTCAGGATTGCTGCAGCTATTGGGGCTCTTTTTTTTATTCCTTAGCAGCACTATTTATAATAGCTAAGATTTGGAAACAGCCTAAGGACCCATCAGCAGATGAGTGGATTAAAAACTGTGGTACATCTACACAATGGAATACTACGCTGCTTGCTGTAAAAAAGAAGGAACTCTTGCCATCTGTAACATGGTTAGAACTGGAGTACATTATGCTAAGCAAAATAAGCCAGTTGGAGAAAGATAAATATCACATGATCTCACTCATTTGTGGAATATAATGAACAACATAAACTGATGAACAAAAATAGATCCAGAGACATAGAAGCATCGAACAGACTGTCTAACATCAGAGGGAAGCAGAGGAGGAGGGATAAGAGATCAATCAAAGGACTTGTATGCATGCATATAAGCATAACCCATGAACACAGACAGTAAAAGGGTGAAGGCATGTGCTGGGGGGTGGGAAGAGCCGGGGAGAAGTCAATGTGGGGAAAAGGAGACATATATAATACTTTAAACATTAAAGAATTTCAATTAAAAAAACTAACAAAAAATCTACTTCATACTATATATCAAATTACACACTTCATGAAGAGTGTTACAAAGAGGTTACAAGTGTGTACTGCAAATCTGACTAAGGTTGATTTTTAAATTTTCTTGACTCATAGACCTCCTGAATTTCTACCAAAGATGGCTAGGGAGAACAAAAGAGAAATAAGCAAAGATTTTTTGTTGTTTTTTTTTTTAATAAAGAAGGTAAAAAAGGCATTAAATACCAGACATTTTAATATCCATAGTGTAAATAATTAATGTTCTAAAGAGCATGTGTCATTTTGGGAAAATATTTACAAAATTACTAGGTTAATCTAGAAATATCCACATATATTTCTCTGTGCAAAGAACATATGTATAACACTATACATCTTCTAAAATATGTTATAATTCTCAATAGTAAATTTTATAGTGCTTACACTACATGAAAATATGTGCAAATTCAACTTTGCATATGTACACCAAATTATCAGCTTTACTACAAATGAAAATAACTTGTTCTACTCTCTTTCACTGAGTAGAATTCATAACTAAATGTTTTATGATAATGACATAAAAATGAAGAAGTGTTTACTCATACTACCACACCATAGCGTAAATATTGTAGCTTATTGCCATTAAATCAACCTAAAAGATAAAAAAGAAAGAATAACTATAGTAGGTTACTTACATCACAATTACAGCCTAATACTCCATTAGAAAAGGAAATCAAGTTATAGGATTTATCACCCCAGCGTACTGTTGGATCTCCAATGAGGATCATTGCAATTACCTAAAATAATTTAATATTTCCAAGTTAAAAGGATTTTAATATTGATCTGTAAGTATTCATATCTTAAACACACACATACATACTGGTACCTATATGTAAATATAGTCTCACTTTTCCCCTTCAGGTAAACCAAATTTAAATAATGGTAACAGTTATATTCAAGAGATAATAATTCTAGTCCTCTAAATATTTCTTAAAAATCTCAAGAAATCCTATATAATAAAAGAGTAATATGCAAATTGACCATCACTCCAACACACAAGATAGCTGCCCATATGTGGTCAAAGATGGCTGCCCCATGTGGACACAAGAGGGCTGCCACAAGATGACCTACAGGGGAGGGCAGTTAGGGGTGACCAGGCCAGCAGAGGGGTGCAGTTTTGGGGGACCCAGGCCTGCAGGGCAGGACAGTTCGGAGCTACCAGGCCTGCAAGAGATGGCAGTTGGGGGGACAAGGCCTGCAGGGAAGGGCTGTTGTGGGGGACCAGGCCTGCAAGGGAGGGCAGTTGGGGGGACAAGGCCTGCGGGGAAGGGCTGATGCGGGGGACCAGGCCTGCAAGGAAGGGCAGTTGGGGGTGATCAAGCCTGCAGGAGGTGGCAGTTAGGGGTGACCAGGCCGGCAGAGGAGTGAAGTTGGGGGCAGTCTGGCAGGGGAGCAGTTAGACATAAATCAGGCTGGCAGGGGAGTGGTTAGGGGGTGATCAGGCTGGCAAGCAGAGGCAAATCAGGGAGGCAGGCAGGCAAGCAGTTGGGAGCCAGCAGTTCATGACTGTGATAGGGATGTCCCAGGCTGGGGTGAGGGACACCCCTCCCCCCCGTGCTAATTTTTCATGCACAGGGCCTCTAGTCTATCTATAAAAGCCTAAGTGACCAAATGACTGGACAATCAGAAGACCAGTTGCTATGACACACACTGACCACCAGAGGATAGGCGCTCAACACACAGATCAGGCTCCATCCTGTTTGGATCGGGCCTGCGGAGATCGGGCCGAAACTGATTATCCAACATTCCCAGAGGCACATATTGCAAGAGGGCACAGGTCAGGCCAAGGTATCCCACCAGTGCAAGAGCTTCCCCTGGTGGTCAGTGTGCTTCCACAGAGGAAGCTCTACTCAGCCACAAGCAAGGATGACAACTGTGAGTGCAGTGGCAGTGTCGGGAGCCTCTCCCACCTTCTTGACGCGCTAAGGATGTCTGACTGCTTAGACCCAATCCTTAAGGGAGTGGGCCTAAGACGTCAGACAGATATCCCCTAAGGGCTCCTGGCTGCCAGAAGGATGTCTGACTGCCAGCTTAGGCCCAATCCCATGGGAAGTGGGCCTAAACTGGTAGGTGGACATTCCCTGAGGGGTCTTGGACTGCAAGAGCACAGGACAGGCTGAGGAAACCACCCCCCCACCCCAGTGCACAAATTTTTGTGCACCAGGCCTCTAGTAACAAAACAACCTTCTCATGTTCAATACATACAAGAGTCCTCCAGAAAAAAATTGTGCAGATAAATAATAGAACAAGATAATTAAGTACCTGTGAATAATCTTCTGGTGTTACATGTGGACTGCTATCCTCTAAGGAATAGACCAGCAAACTGCTCTGGATTTTTTCCAACCTAGTCAAGTTCTCTGGATCAAGACTAATCAAATAGTCTCGTGCCTAAAGGAGATAATGATTAAATATTACAAATTAAGTAATACTATATCCAGGAGAGAAAAGGTTCATTAAGAAAAGTATGTAATTAATAATGTATTAGATATTTGAAACTTGTTGAGAGTAGATGTTAAGATATCTCATCACAAGAAAATAAATTTGTAACTATGGTGACATATTAATTAGACGCTGTGGTGATGATTTCACAATATGTACAAATATTGAATCATTATGTTATACACCTGATAGTGTAATGTTATATGTCAATCACAGCTCAATTTAAAAAAAAAAAAAGAAAGAAAAGTGTAAATTATAACCTTTGCCCATCGAGTTCGCTCCTCGCTAGTTAATGCTGCCACCCCAGGTCCATCAGGTTCGCTATGGCACTTCTTGTGGATGTATGTCAGTTGCCTTACGGAAGATGATAGAGACAGGATTCAAAAGAGCATAGGCAGGATCACTAGCTACTGTGGCCTTTAATAGGTTATAATGTTTACCAGTGTTTAAATGCTTTGATATATTATCCAAAGAAAGGGATTATAATCTCAACAGTAATGTACTTATTTCCAATACTACATAATTTTTTAAAAAGAGAACTACATGATCAATTAACACCAAAAGTGTATTTGACAATAAACTTAAGTAAATAAATTTGGTATTTGACTGATATAATTTATGCTTTTAAAATATAAATGTAATTTCTGGGTCTAAGTAAATACCCCTTACATAACAGAGAACTTGAATTATATTCTGGTAAATAATCTCACAAATATCCTACACATCTTATTTAGCTGAAAACTATGTGCATAAATACAGGGTGTACCCAAAAAACAAATACACACTTCAACAGCTGGTTCTTTCTTTTCAGATTTAACCCATTAGAATAATTATTCAAAGTGCATATACAATTTTTAGGACACCTTATATTTAATAGAGGACTTACTCTATACCAAATTAATATTTGTGTTAAACCCAACAAACATTAAGTACCATGTAGTCCAGGTTGTTATTAATTACAACCATTACATTTTAAAGACTCTATTAACTAATAATAAATTATTCCACCCCATAGCATTCTATATTCCCAGTCTAGTGAGTTTAATGTAATTTTAAAACAAATGGCTGGTAAGTAACAGGGTTCTTCCATAAAGAAATACATTTGTATCAGTCAAAAATCTACGGAGGTTTAGTTTCAGCCTTACTTCCTCATGGCACATGCGGAGAAATTACCTCAATTAAAAGCTTTCAAGCATTTCCCAGAAAGTAAGCTAATGTAACTTGATATATGATCAAAAGGTACCACTAGTAGCCATCCCTAATTTGTGACTTTTTCATTCCAAACTGGAAAAAAATACAACTTTCAATTTGCATATTTTCCTCTGTTCCCTAACTATTTCTGTAATACTGATGAAGAAATAAACTCCTCCCTCTGAATTGAACACCAGTGAGGTCCTGGGCAGCAACTGAGGCTTCTTCACCAAACAATCTGCATCTATGGGGCGGGATAAGTGACATGCCTTGTCTATCACTGTTTACCTGTCTGCTAAATTTGATTTTGCTTTAATTAAAAATAAAGTTTCTGCAGTTGGTGGGTGTGTGGGGAGTCCAGTAACTAGGCATGAATTCTGAATGCTAAAGTAGTAAAATCTACCTCAGTCTTTTTCTCTGTATGGTACTGGTTGCTGCTCTTTCCTTACCACCTCAAATCACCAGTTTTGACTATGAAACTTTCTCCTGCTCCCTGATATGGCCATATTTACATTCAGTGGGAAATGATCGCCTCATAAAACGTGGTCATTATTACAAAGAAATTACCAGGGAAAATGTGTTAAACCTGAAATGACATTTTAAGTTTGATAATAAAAGGTCAGATAATAACTGCCTAAGTCTTCACCATTAAGAAGTTCATACTACCTAAATCAATCTACTGATTCAATGCAATCCTTATTTGCATATTTTCCTCTGTTCCTTAACTATTTCTTTAATACTGATGAAGAAATAAATTCCTCCCTCTTTTTTCTCAATTGTATTTTTCAAAGAAATAGAAAAAAATCCTAGAAGTCACAAGAAACCACACACACACACACAAAACTCTGAATAGCCAAAGCAATTTTGAGCAAAAAGGAAAAAGCTGGAGGTATCACACTTCCTGATTTCAAAATCAATATATTACAAAGCAACAGTAATCAAAACAGTATGGTGTTGTCATAAAAATGGACATATAAGCCCTAGCTCGTTTGGCTCAGTGGGTAGAGCATCAGCCTGCGGACTGAAGGGTTCCATGTTTGATTCCAGCCATGGACATATGCCTGGGTTGCAGGCTTGATTCCCAGTAGGGGGCATGCAGAAGACATCTGATCAATGATTCTCTCTCATCACTGATGTTTTTCTCTCCCTCTCCCTCTCTCTGTAATCAATAAAAATACATACTTTTAAAAATTTACATGTACATGTAAGTAGATACATAAAGCTAGTAACAGTGATTAATTCTGGGGCACCAGATGAAACTGGTAGTATTTGTAATGTTTTCCTTTTCTTCAACTAGAATATATTCACATATGCCTAATAAAACTAAAAATTAATTTAAATTAAAGACAAAAATATTTTTAATTCAGCAGATATAAAATTCTTAATTTTCTGTCACCTTATAAATAGGCAATTCTGAATTTATTTTTAACTCATGCAAAAGCTTAGGACCTAATGAGATGCAAGAAAGTAGTTTGAAAACCTGAGAATCTCTGGTGGGGTGATCAAACATCCTTCATGAATTGCATCAAAGACAAAAATTCGGCCTCGGCACAGCACTACAATGTGACTTGGGGAATACCCTTCACTCTCTGGAGAAAAAACACAACAGAAAACACAAAACCAAATCTTTCAATTAAACAAGAGTAAAGTTGCATATACATTCCTCCAACATTTTATTTATCAAGTATTCAAAATGTCACATGAACAAAACACTCATAAGGTGATGAAATTCCAGTTATTATGATATAAATGTATGCTCCCAAAACCTGTCCATATGAAACATCTAGAAACCCATGGGAGTTTCAAATATTTGTACACCTTGAAAATCATACAAATCTCAAACTACTGCAGGGTTTTCTAGTTTTATTTTCAGATAGGAGTGGGAAGGAGAAAGGGTAGTAGAGGGACCTGAAAGAGCTATTTGAATTAGCAAGTTTCTCTTTCGTATTATTTAAATGTTGATTGCCATAATATCTAGCTGTTATTTCTCAATAAAACAGTTTTCAGGAGAATAAGGGCACTGTATGCCTGACTGGCAAAGAGAAAGAATTCTGCCCAATCTGTAGTTTTATTTAAGGTTCTGATAATACCCAGTAAGCCACTGGTATCTGCTATCCAATTCTGTGTTTCCTTTGGCACACCTTAGGTGCCCAATAACTAGATGGCTATAAACCACAGGGTATTCTGATTTAGCCTCTTTTTTTCAAGTACTAGTTCCTTTAGCAAGGGTCTTCTTGTATGACCCCTGCTCCTTCCCTCTAAGAATGGGGAGTTAGGCGGAGTGAAAGAACAGTTAGAAAAGACATATATATTGCCTCTGGAAGGAAATGTATTGGTTGCTATTATGTACAAGGAACTGTGCCAAATGCTTAATACATTATCTCATGAAATCTATTCATCAGCTATTCATCTCCTGATAGGACTACTAATTCTGCCCTTATATCCTATTTCCTCAAGTCCTAAGAAGTGAGGCATGTATTTTCCTTGTCCCTCATGGCTAATCCCACCCCATTTCTCCTCTCTTCTCCTTCAACCCTCCCCTTTCTCTTTTGCATTTACCACCATGATCTTTTATTATTGTCATCTACTGACTACAACCTGGCAAAATGTTAAGGCTGGAAAAGAACAAATAAAATAAGCTTCACACAGCAGGTAGGATTATCTTTAAAATATTAACCTGATCACATCACCCTTTCTCAAAACCCACTAATAGAATCTATTCACATTTAAAATAAAAGCCAAAATCCTTAGTTGGCTTACAAAGTAGCATATGACCTAGTCTCTAGTCACCTTTCCAATCTGCTCCTCCTTCCTGCCTATTCTGCTCCATCCACAATGCCCATCAAACATGCCAAGTTTAATATGCCCAGGGGATTCCTCCGCAACACAAACAAAAAAATGAAAACAACAATAAGTGAACAACAAAAAAATGTCAAAAAATTGTGCTGGATTATCTTATTCAGATCCTCAGAGAGGTCTTCCCTAACTACCTGGTCTAAAACAGCCACGAATTACTCACGTTATTTGAATTTTCTATATTGTATTTGTCACCAACTCTCTGATAAATTCCATATTTACTTATTACCTCAGCTTTATTCCTATCTATACCTCTTCACATAGCCATACATTCAAGAACATACTAACCATGACAGCGTAAGCCACTGTATCAAGAGGCATATCATTAAATTAATGAATCCCAGTTTTACATACTGTAACTTAAAGGAGTTGCCTTATTGAAGGACATAACTACTTGGTGATAAAGATTTAATTCAAAACCAGGTCTACTGATATTAGTTCTTACCTGATGTATGTATTATCTCTCTTTGCTACCGATAATCTTATGTTCATCTTTTCCACTCATATTTAGGCATTAAGCTTCATGTCATAAATAGCCATGTTCCTTAATCCTTTCTTTTATTATTTTTTTATTGACTTTTTTTTTTTTTTTTGTCTTTTTTTCCAGAGAGGAAGGGAGAGGGACAGAAAGCCAGAAACATCAATGAGAGAGAAACATCGATCAGCTGCCTCCTGCACACCCCCCACTGGGGATGTGCCCGCAACCAAGGCACATGCTCCTGAAAGGAATCGAACCCGGGATCCCTCAGTCCACAGGCAGACACTCTATAAACTAAGCCAAACCGGTTTCAGCCTTAATCCTTCCTTTTAAAGCTTTCACTTGCAACCTCAAGGTAAATGTTTGCAGGCTTGAAGACATTATCTCAAGCATCTAAAGAGGTTTACAAAAAGGAGTTGAGTTCTACATGAAAATAAATTCAGAGCTCTCACACTACAAGCAAAGTTGGCTACAGAAAATTTAAATAAAATTGGATGTAAGAAAAACATCTCTTTATAATTAAATTCTGCAGTGATTATAAATAGTCATTAAATTTATAAAAAAATAAAATTCCTGGGACTCTTTCCCCCTCCCCACGTGGGAGTCCGTACTTTTTCTTCAATAAATTCCCACCTTTGATATACAAAAAATATATAAATAAATATTCTTGAAGTAACAAAACTAGCAGTTGCTACAACAGAATTTTCCATTGCAAGATATGCTAGGACACCAAGCAGACAATGCCATGAAACTGACAGTAAAAACAAAGACTTTGATGAGTCAATCTGAACTCATGTGACTTTAAGAAGATTGATACCAAGCTCTCTCACCTCACAGATGATGGAGAAAAGCAAATTCACAATGAAGAGGGGTATGATGAGCACATACAAACAAACACCCAAAAAGAGCCTTCAGGTAAGAAGTAATGAGGGTGACCCAAATTATATTCTCCAGATTTCCTAATACTCTGATTTGTAATTCTCTTTTAGCTAAAATTTAAATTTTCAAATGATGTAACATAAGCATCAAGTTTATATAATACCATGTAAGACACAGTTTAGGAAATCCATTCCCATAAATCACTTTCAACTAATCTGAATGACTGAAAGATAAGGTTTATAGAAAGTCTTTGATTAGTCAAAATCCAATCAGAAATATTCTCCAAAATGTTTCATAGAGTCATAGAAATTACAGCAAAACTACCGAAATCCTAATGCCTTTCCCAAAGAAAGTACCCGTATTTTCTACTTACCAGTCCTAAAATAATTCATAATTGAATCTCTAGAAATTCCTGGAATCTTACAGGTAGAAAATAGCATTCGGAATTGATTCATATCTAGAGGAGTATTTCCAACTTTATGAACAGGCAATTTTTCTCTATTAAAACAAAAAGTAAGTACTTTAAGAAGTAATTATAAAACTTACAAACCAAATAGTCACAACTGTAATATTCATCCCCAACTAACTAAATTATGCTTCTCAACTTTACCTGAGACTTTGGATAAATTTCATACTAAATTCACGTTTCCTTACTTTCTTAACAGCTGCCAGTAGTTCAAGTTATGCCAAAGACTTATGCTTCCTCTTTCCAATTGCGTGCCTTCCTCTGGAGGCCAGTAGTGCTCCACATGGGGCGCCGGACCCCCAAAGTTGACATTCAGCTGTGATGGTATACGGACATCCAGGTAGGCAACATTCAGCCACCACTCTTCCAGCTAAAATGAAGAAAGGGATTTACCATTTTCCTTTTCCAAGCAAAAACTGAAATACTAAATCAGAAATATAAAAACTTTTTAGGTTTTGCCAAGACCGGTTTGGCTCAGTGGATAGAGCATCGGCCTGCGGACTGAAGGGTCCCAGGTTCGATTCCGGTCAAGGGCATGTACCTTGGCTGCGGGCACATCCCCAGTTGGAGGTGTGCAGGAGGCAGCTGATCGATGTTTATCTCCCACCGATGTTTCTGACTTTCTATCCCTCTCCCTTCCTCTCTGTGAAAAATCAATAAAATATATTTAAAAAAAAAAAAACTTTTTAGGTTTAAAAAAAACTAATTTAGGTTTTTCACAGGCAGTGTTCTAATCCCTCTTTCACTATATGCACTTTAATTTCATGCATCAGAAGATCTTATCAAGTTCCCTAGAGTTATTTTTGAAGAAACTGATGTTCTCAATTATAATCAGTCATTCAAAAAAAGATACAAATAAAAAGGATACAGGCAAAACAACTTGTTACCTTTACCCTAATTTAATTAAAATCATTCAAGGCTCACCCTGGCCAGTGTTGCTCAGTTGGTTGGAGCATCGTCCCATACACCAGAAGATGGCAGTTTGATTTCTGGTCAGGGCACATACCCAGGCTGTGGGTTCGATCCCACTGGGGCATGTGCAGGAGACCGTCTATCAATGTTTCTCTCTCTCCCTCCCTCCCTCACTTCCTCTCTCTGAGATTAATTTTTTAAAAATTAATTCAAGTCTCAAGATTGAGAATAAAGCAATCTGGAGGTGTAAAATTTTATTATTTTATTATAGGTACCGATTACTGATGAAAAGATAAGCTTGCTTTTTCATTTCTAAAACTAAAATAATCGTAATCACTATTTCTAGGTGAAAGTAATTTTAAATTCAGTCCTTTGGTTTACATTATACAAGCAGAGTCGTTAAGTAGTTAAAGAAGATTCCTTGTGGAAAATCGATATCCTGAATAATTATTATAGCAATGTGTCGTTAATCTAATTGACACACAGAATACTCATCCATTTCCTACTCCAGTTTTGTAATGGCCCTTTTTCTCACATGCATTGTTTCAATACTTGTATAACACCAATATGATATGTCTATTTTAATAGTGTTTTGATGTTTTTGGGCAACAATGATCTGGATAAAATGTTTCTCTTGAGCCTGGTCTACAAACCACATGGAATAGTTGTTAAAATAAGGATTTTTGGGTTTCATTCCAGAGATACTGCATTAGAATGACTGGTACCAGGAAATTTGCATTTTAACAAGTTTTCCATATAATAAGAGAGTAGACCACCCACAACACTCAGAACTCCAGGGTTAAGCAGTTCATTAATTCTTCTGAATGATGATCACGACAATAGTGACTGCAAGAATTTTTACAGTAATAATTTTAAAATGAAAGTTGTGTACATTTTTATTTTTAATTTTTTAAGCATCATCAATTTTTTAATCTTAAGTATAACAACATACGTACCCAATTTCTTTTTTCTTTTGCCCTTTCAAGTAATTTCTGGTGCAATTTTTCTCCAATACCATTTTGAAATTTTTTGACAATTTCTTCAGTTTTCTTATATTCTTCTTCATTTGCAAATGGCTTTACTATAAAGAAAAAATATGCATTAAAGTAATAAGACCTCAGGTACCACAAACTCTCCTTATTATTGTTTACACGAATATTGAGACTCAGTATGTAAAACAATTATGGAATAGTAATTATCACAGCAGTCCAATAAATTAGAGTTTACAACATGAAAATAGCTAAAGAGCAACAATAAAAAATACTGTAAGAAAATAAAACAGTGGAAATTATGTAATCTAATAACCATTTTCTGAAAAAAACATTTTTAATCATTATAGATGATGATAGTTAAAATGAGAAAGGCTATCATGTAGCTGTTGGTCCTACAGGAAAGTAAATCATGTTTAGCCACAAATAAGAGAAATTAAAGCATCTTTCCACTAATGTTCAAGCAAAGCGTTGTAAATGCAATGTGCAAATATAATGCCTGCCCAAGTATAGTTCTTGGTGCCCTGTGGCCAATAATGGTTTCCTTTACCAAAAACAGAGAGGGGAGGGGGGGCAGAGAGAGAAAAGAAAAATACATGGTTCTTAATCCATCAAAACCTAGTGCTCTGAAAATTAAACTATATCTACAAGTATTTTAGAAATTTTAGAAATCTTGGAACATTAATATTTACCTTTTGTCCTATTTTGCCTTTTCAAAATTGTATCTTAAATCACTTTAAATATCTGTATTCATAAAGCATATAAGTGAATAACCAAAAACAGTGATTAATCAATGAATTTTTAAAAAACACCAGAATTTCCCGATGAGAAAAACGAAGAAAAAGAATTTAAAAAGCACATAAAAACCAGACGGCTTCCATTTAAAGTGAGCTAAATACATCAATTTACCTCCACTACTTCTAGAAACTCACTACAATGACAGTAATTAAAAAGGTATAAATCTGTCAGGACAAGAAAAGAAAAGAGAGAGGACAGTAGATACATCAAGCTAACATTTTACAAATTACAAAACACATGGGAAAATGGCAACTGATTGTAGAATGGAACAAAGTGTCTAAAGCAGGAGGTAGGGTGAAGTTAGGTGCAAACCAAGAAGCAAGCTAATTCTTGCGATATAATCCTAGAAAGGCTCAAGAATTCAAGACACATGTAATTCCAAAAGCAGGGGGCAAACTGAGGCTGACAACAGTCTTTAGAAGCAGCTCACAATTGCCCTACCCACACTGGCGTCTGTATAGAAAGCCAGAAAACTTCCTCCAATGCCAGTAGAAATAGGGAGGTTTATTCTCAGGAGAAGTTAAGCCACACAAGCAGAATATCTGGGTTCTAGCTCAAACTGAAAAAAGAGGATGGATTATGGTAAAAGTGCATACCTGGAACAATGAGTCCTCCAACCCTCTCCCTCTCCTAAGCTCCCCAGACACCAGCAGGCAGGCTTATGCCTTCTGAACAAATGATAACAGGATTCTTCTTTGGTGACACTAATCAGTGTAAGAGAAAGGCGTGCCGGTATTTAAATGTGACCTAGGAGAACTGCTAGTTCTCTGCCCTATTTCCCTAGAAAGCTCACTCTAAGACTCACTAGTCACCAAGCCCTTAGACCCATGCACACAGAGCACCTACTCAGTTTTTTAGGGTCTACTCAGATATGAATGTCTAAGGGCTGCCAGATATTTGAGGAAAGTCACATGAGTCAGAGTGCAGAACTAAGAAAGGATCGGTAATATCACAGAGCAGACAGGCCGAAAAGGTGAAGGCATTAATAATGAATATACACTCCAATTTTCAAGAAAGGAGATGCCACGGTGTGCAGTAACTCGGAGACCATTACCCTAATTTCCCACACAAGTAAAGTGATGCTCAAGGTGAAGCAGCAAAGGCTTTTACCTTTTAGGAAACGCTGGATGTCCAAGCTGGATTCGGAAAAGGAAGAGACACTCTAATTGCAAACATTTGGCATTTGTTGGATCCTGGAATGCTCCAATGAATTTCAAAGGGTTAGTCTATGGTTATAGACTACAATAGAGCCTTAGACTACATCAATCATAAAAAGCTATCGGTTGCTCTAAAACAAATGGTGTGCCTCAGCATCTGATGATCCTGACACGTAACTTGTATGGTGGACGGGAAGCCTCTGTCAGGGCAGAATATGGAGAGACAGAAGAGTTTCCTGCAGGCAAAGGTATCAGACGGGGGTGTACTTTATCTCCCTATTCTTTCATCTGCATACAGAACATGTCACACAAAACACTGGAGGAGTGAAACTGGTGCAAGAACGAAATAATTTAAGATATGCAGATGGCACCATCTTACTGGCAGAGAGTTGTAATGATTTAAAAGGACTTCTGATGAAAGTGAAAGGAGAAAATGCTAAAGTAGGTCTATATTTGACCAGCAAGGCAAAAATCATAACTACAGAAGAAATACACAACTTAACAAAGACAATAAAGATATTGACATTGGCATAAGGTTTAGCTTACCTTGGCTCAGTTAGCAATTCAAATGGAGACCGCAGCCAAGAAATCAAGAGAATGTGGAGACTCGGCAGGGCAGCAATGGAAGAATTAGAAAAGGTCACCAAAAGCAAAGCTGTGTCATTAGAGACCAATACTTAGATCATCCACACCATTGTATTTCCAGTAACTATAAATGGGTGTGAAAGTTGGACAGCGAAGAAGGCTGACAGGAAAAAAAAACAAACAAAAACGGATTCATTTGAAACATGGTGTTGGAGGAGAGTGCTATGGATACTCTGGGCCACCAGAAAGGAGGAGCCAGTGGATCCGGTAGTTTGCCTGAAATAGCACTGGAGAAAAAAGGACAAAACTGAACCTGCCCTACTTTGGGCACATCATGAGAAGGCAGGGTTCTTTGGAAAAGACAATACAACTGGGTAAAATAGAAGACAACAGGAAAGGAGGAAGACCAGGGGGACCGACTGCGGTGGGGGGGGGGGGGGGGGGAGCCATAGGCATGAGTCTACAGGAGCTGAGCCCGGCTGCTCAGGACCTGACATTGTGGACCTCACTCATTCACAGAATCGCCAGGAGTCAAAGCTGACTCAACAGCAATTAATACGCTAATAATGAAAGGGAAACATTTTAAAATTCAAAGCTCAGCCTAGAAGGACCCAGATCCAAGTAGCAATAGCTCCAGAAATAGAAAGCAAAGAAGTGAGGGAAAAAACTACCAAAGAAATATTTCAAAAATTTCCTAGAACTAAAGAATATTAACTTTTTAAACTAAAAGAAACCACTGGGTATTCATAGACATAAATAAAAGAAACCTACACTCTAAGCAACATCATTGAGAAATTCAGAATGGTAGGAATAAAACAAAGTTGCCAGACAGTACAAAACAACGGGTCACATATAAAGGACTGAACATCAGAACAGCATTAGACTTCTCAAGAAGAACAGACAGTGCCTTCAAAATGCTTTAAAAGTTATCATTTCCAACAAAGAATTCTACAGTCAGCCAAACAATCAAGCATGAAGGTAGAAGAAATGTTTTTTTAGGCCCTACATTATTTTTCTCCTAGATACCCTTTCTCAAGTGGCTACTAAAGATGTACTGCACTACAATATGAGAACAGAAAAAAAGAGGAAGATAGAACCCAAAAGCCAGGGACTCCAACAGAGGAGGAGGGAAGAGAGCGGCCAGGATGATGACCTAAGGAAAGCCCTAGGATAACAGCTGCCCCACCAGCTCTGGAAATGCTGACTGGAGCAAGAGGGTAGAGGTGTCAGCAAGGCTGCCTTCAAGAAAAAAGTGAAACTGAAAGAATATCTTATATATTTAAATATATTTAGAGATTCTCAGTATATTAAAGTGTTTGGGAATGAAATAGTTGTGAACACAAAGCAAACTAAGCAAATGAAAAATGGTGGGGGCGGGAGGGGGGTGTGGCCGGGGGGGGTGGGGGCCGAGGACAGGATGCAGCAAAAAGGTAATCAAAATTCACCAAATGGTTTGCATGTGAATAACTGCAAAACCACAAACCCCTGCCGAACTGGTTTGGCTCAGTGGATAGAGCGTGGGCCTGTGGACTGAAAGGTCCCAGGTTCAATTCCAGTCAAGGGCATGTACCTTGGCTGCGGGCACATCCCCAGTAGGAGGTGTGCAAGAGGCAGCTGATCGATGTTTCTCTCCCATGGATGTTTCTGACTTTCTATCCCTCTCCCTTCCTCTCTGTGAAAAATCAGTAAAATATATTAAAATCAAAACAAAACAAAACAAAACAAAACAAAAAAACCACAAACCCTAAATGGTCAGCTAAATCAATTCAGGTAAATACTGATTTGTATCAGGTGAAACCCTAAGTTAAATCAGATGAATACTAATTTAATCCCAACTGGTTATTTGTACAACTATATTGAGAAAATGAGAGGGAAAATGTGGATGTGTTGGATTGCATATATCTTGGGGTAGCGGAGAGGTTAGGGGGTGTAAGAGAGCTAAATCCACATATTTTTAAAGAACTAATTCATAATATCAACACCAAAAAATCCATGAAATAGTAGCATAAGAAGTTTAAGCCTGGAGATAATACAATAAATAGATAAGTTATTTTTAAAATGGTAGCTTGAGGGGGGGGGGCGGGGGAATGAGGCAGAGAACTGCTACTTTTTATTGTAAGCCTAATCGTACTATCTGACTTTTTAAACTATGGAAAAATTAACATAAGAGAAAAGTTTGGACATTATAAGGATATTTAATTATCATGAGTCTAAAAGAAAAAGCAATTTGATCTTCTAACAATTTCATAGTTTTTTAGGTTGCTAACAACAGTTATACTAAAAGATTACAAACGTACCTGACTCAAGGTATTTATTTAATGATTCTTCGAGTGAAGGAACAGGCAGTGATGGAAGAGAATCCTGGTACTGAAATGTTCGTTCCTCAGTTGACTTAGCCAATCGATTTTCCATGACGCAATCACAGTAGGAAAACTAAAGAAAAAAAACCGCATTCACAACTTCAGCCTCATAAATATTCTTATATATGGTAGGTTCAATTCACTAAATCAGTATTTAGGTACCACAGTATATCTAAAGCTTGGTCCTCGTACTTCATAACTTCATAAACTTGTCAGTGAGAGAACCCGTTTTTAAAAAGTATAGACTCTGAAGAAAAGCCAAGTTTGCCACTCCAAAATATGCCTTTTTGGAATATTGATTATTTTAATCTCCTTATTTTTTTTAAAATATTTTTTATTGATTTTTTACAGAGCAGAAGGGAGAGGGATAGAAAGTCAGAAACATCGATGAGAGAGAGACATCGATCAGCTGCCTCCTGCACACCCCCCACCGGGGATGTGCCCGCAGCCAAGGTACACGCCCTTGCCGGAATCGAACCCGGGACCTTTCAGTCCGCAGTCCGACACCCTATCCACTGAGCCAAACCGGTCTCGGCTAATCTCCTTATTTTTAAGAAACAAAAGACTCAGGAAAAATGTTTAGGTTATCAAACAACCTAAAGGAATCTGATAAAGAACCTGCTTCAGGGAGGAAAGCAATAGATAACTGTAATCAAACTAGTGGCCCAGTGCACGGATGCGTACACACTGAAAGGAAATTAGAAGAAATATTTTAATATTGCTATTTGCCCTTTCTCTATAATAGAAGTGCCAACCAAATTCACAATCAACAATGACAGTTCAAAACACAGGCATGCAATTGGTGTGCAAGAGCTTTATATGTATCACACACAGGTGAGTCAACATTTATTTTTAAAATAGAGGCCCAATGCATGAAAATCATGCACTCGGGGAGTGGAAGATTCCTCTGCCCGGCCTGTGCCCTCACAGTTTGGGAGTCCTTGGGGGATGTCCAACTGCATGGAGGAGGGAGAGGCTTCCATCCACTACTTCCATGTGCTTGCCAGACATGAACCCGGCTTGTGCCTGGACAGAACTCCCCCTGTGGGAGCACACTGACCACCAGGGGGCAGCTCCTGCATTGAGTGTCTGACTTGGTGGTCAGTGCACATCATAGCAACTGGTCGTTCTGCTGTTTGGTCTATTTGCATATTAGCCTTTTGTTATATAGTCTTGCCGGTGGGTGTTATATGTACTAGCTGTTCGGTCGGTTGGACAGACTGTCAGTCACTTACCCTTTTATATAAATAGATATAAGTTAAGTGTGATATACAGAGGAATCAAGCAAGGCATCTGATCATTGCTAAAAATAGCCCAGAAAACATTCATTTACCAAACACTTGCTTTCCTATCTCCACATGAATTGCCTCCCTGCCCTCGGGAGCCCCTCGCCACAACCTCCCACTTCTTTTTAGCTCAAGATGGCATATAAGCCTCAACTGCCAGATCTGTCCTCAGGGGCTCACATTCTTACAGAACTCAGTATGAACGTACAAAACAAATCTGATTACTTTCTCCTGTTACTCTGTTTCATGCCAATTTGATTATTGGACCAAATCGAAGAATTTAGAATGGGAGAAGGAAACGTATTTTTCCTCCCCTACAACTCAAACTGCTACAAGTCAAGGAGTAAGCAGTGGGACCACGAAAATTATCATTTACTGAGCACCTTTTTTTGCCAAATATTGCAGTAGGTGTTACAGAAAATGTGTTATTTCCCTAATCTTCATATTATTTCTGAAAGGTGGCATTCACTGCCATTTTACAAATGAAGAAACCAAAACTCAGACAGATCTGGTAACTTGCCTCAAATCAAAGCAACAACTCAAATCCAGATCTGTGACTACAGTCTTTCCCCTATACAATGCTACATCATCGTGGGGGAGGGGACCTGCAATAGATGTGAGTGAGTAGATAGAATTCAGATATAGAAGAGGATAATGGGCTAAGAGAACTTTGGAGAGCAAATATATAAGAATATTACAGAATACAAAAAATCACATGACAAACTGCTGTAACCTAATTCTGCAGATGGTATGAGACGTACACAGAATGGTTTCAAGTTTCCCAAAGCAATCTTGAACATTTTCCATAAATGTACTAATTTTCATCAGAAAATTCAAACTAACCCAAAATGTGAATGAGGCATACAAGTGCTAAATGAAAAATGAGATTTTTCAAAAAAGCTTTTTTAAAGTAATTATATATTAAAATAGCAATTGAGAAATCAAGGAATGCTAATATAGAATAAGAATTCCCTCTCCTTTAAAATACTACCTTTTAAAACTAATGTCGAAGACAAACAAAATATTCCACTCATAGAAGGTTACAGAAGAAAACATCAAAAACAAGGGTATGGTAGAGATTCTTTTTAGCTAATATAATTTCCCCTTCTTTCTTAACAGAATCTCCAGTTTTTGCTGGACAAGTAGCTACATATCTATAGCTCTCCCACCCTCCCTTGAAGCCCAGCATGGCTTTGTGATGTGTGTCCCCTCCAGGTCATGCCCCTTTAAAGGAATACATGTGGTTTCTGTCCTCACTGCCTAGAAGGTAGTCCCAACTGAAAGAGCACGTTGGGCCCATTTATGGAAGCCATGCACAGACATAAGGCACAGGCATACCTCAGAGATACTGTGGGTTTGGTTCCAGACCACTGCAATAAAGTGAGTTGTAATCTTTTTGCTGGTAGAAGTTCTTGCCTTCAATTTATAAAAAAAAAAATCTGTGAAGTGAAATAAAATGAGGAATGCCCTGTAATGAGGCTGTCAGAAGCTTCCTACTAGCCCCGTACTCCTCCTTCTAGATTTATGAAAAGAAAACAAAAATTGTAAAAACCCTTTCTCTTATTTATACCATTGTATTTTGGGTAGAAGAGCTTAGCCTATACCACTAATAGAAAGATATACAATAGAGCTCTCAGTTCCCCAACCTCTTCCTATCTGATGACTTTTGCTGCATTTCACTTTGACTACACATAAACATGGCTTTCGACCCTAAGGGAAATGTAGATCTGGGTTCAAATTTCAACTCTGCTACTTTCTAGACATGTGCCCATGGGCAACTAACTTTAACTCCATTTCCTTAACTGTAGAGAGCATTTATAATAATAAAAGTGTAATATGCAAATTGACCGAATGACCCAACAGCAGAACGACTGTCCTGGACGACCACGCTATGACATGCACTGGCATCAGGCCAGCCCAGGCAGTGCAGCGCAATTGGTTGGGGGGCCCCTTAATTGCCCCTCAGGAGGAGGCCCAGGCCACCCTCTGCAGGGTGATCGACTGGGGGGCTCCGTGAGCTCCGTGATCCATTGCCCCACAGAAGGAGGCCCAGGCAAGCCAAGTGATTGCACCTCACACCTGTTGCTTGCAGAGGAAAGCAGGGGGGGAGGGGGGGGAGGGCTGCACAGATGGCAAGCAGTGGCAGCAGTGGGGGTGGGGCCAGCTGCCCGCAGCCAGGAGAAGGAAAATCCCCATAGGCCCTGATCCTCAGGCAGCCTAGGGACTCTACTTGAAGGGTCCTGGATTGTGAGAGGACACAGGCTGGGCTGAGGGACCACCCCCCCCCCAATGCACAAATATCATGCACCTGGCCTCTAGTAATCATATAATCAAACAAAGCTGTTGGGTTTTGTGCTTTTAATACTACACAAAATAAAAATAATCTGGTTAAGATGACCGTATTATGCTAATGAGGCAGAATTTCTATGAATGTCCTCCTGTCAGTCCCCTCCCATCCCAAACCACAGAACCTATGATTATGAGATTTTTACTTCCCAGCTTGTGATTTTGTTATTTTACACAGCACAATTATCACTTGAGCCTTCAGGAGCAGAAACCTTTCTCCAGCTGATGACCGAAGAGTCAGAGAGGTTACAACCACGAAAGGTGTTGACTGGCAGGTGGTCTTATGGAAGGAAGAGAGGCCCCAGCTGACAGCCAGGAAGAAAATGGGGACCTTTGTTCTACAGCTGCAGGGAGATGAATTCTGCCAACCACCTCAATGAGCCAGCCTCCTGGAGGGGGATTCCCTGCCAGGGCCCCCAGAAAACAACCCAGACCTAAAGAAACCTTCATTCCAGCTTTGTGACATCCTAGGCAGAGAACCCACCCAGGCTTCTGGTCTATAGAAGCTGTGAGATAATAAGTTTGTGTTTTTTAATTAAGTGTGTGATAAATTGTTATGGCAGCAAGAGGAACCTAACACACATATATAGAAAAGCCATTCTCTGCATTCCTCAGACTCTAGGAAACTGAGACCAAGAATACCAATTCCACACCCACTAACTAACCAAGAGGTACACATTAAAATAAGAATTATCAGATTCTTTGATGAAGAATTTTTTTTAAATTCTCAACCATAAAGATCAAGTTAAATAACATAATTCCAAAAGAACCGTATGTGCAATAAGAAAATGATGACACTGGATTTAATTATAGTGGGCTTCCTGGGAGCCAAACGATGTAAAATCAACGTGGAAAGGAGAACCAGGAACAAAAAAGTAAAAATAACAATAATAATCTGATTGCCACATACCAGAACACCAAGAGGAGTTGTTTAGTAATTCCAGGAGCCGTTGCAACAATTCTGTTTTCAGATCACAGGGGGCTGAACCTGGCTGGTGACTGTGGAAAGAAACAAGTTACTAATTGCGGAACCGGGGGCGGGGGCGGGTATTAACAAAAACTGGTGAAGAAGGTGGAAGACAGACAAGCTAGAAGTTGGGAGGCCTCAAGACTCAAACTTTTGGGGAAAGCATAGCAAACATACTCCAAAAGTCCATCTGCTAGAGAACTGGATAAAAACTACTACACGGTTCCCTAGTTTGCAAACAACCGCCCTGCCTTCCCTTAGGTCCACAGGGGACAAGGCGACAGAGTTCAAGGCTGAGCTCTGGAGACGGAGGCGCAGGGAGCGACCCGAGCTCGGAGACTCCGCCCCCCCCCCCCCCCCCCCCCCCAAGCCAAGGTCAGCTCTGCACCCTCGGGAGGCCACCGAGGAAGAGAAATCCAAACCACGCACCGAGACGGACCTGCCTGGCGGCCCCACATCAGGGGTACCTCCGATCCCGCAGGCGAGATGCCTGTGGACCCTACCGGGCCCAGTCCTGGCACCGGCGCCATCCTGCACTGCTTAACTCTGTTCGACACCATTTCGCTCCCCCTCGCCCCCCGACAGGTTCGGAAAGGGGGAGCGCAGTCTCGGGACCTCACTCACCCCGCGCCCTTCGCCCATTCCACCGCAGCCCGCAGCCCACAGCCGCACCAGCCCGCTCCCTTAAGGCCACCGGGGGGCGGGGATTGGGTGGAAAGCTGCGAGGGTCCGCCCCCTCAGCCATCGGGGAGGGGGGATTGGATGGAAGCCCAGAAGGTCCCGCCCCCTACCGAAGGCGGGGCCGGGCCTGCGCTCTGCCGGGACCGGCCCCACCTCCCGCGGGCGCCTTGGGCGGGGGAAGGCTGCAGGATGCCCGGCGGACGGTCTCGGTCCCGACCCGGCCTGGAGCGCTGAGTTACTTTCCGGCGGAGCACAGCGCCCGGGCCCGGGCACGGCGGTCTCGCCCCCCCATCCTCCGCCCACACAGGTACCTAACCTGTGGGAGGGCGCAGGACACGACGGCTCTGACCCGTTATTACCCAACTTGTTCAAGACCCGGGGCCCGTTTCCCTTCCTCTTGTAGCCACAGCTCGGGTTTACCAGCCGCTCCTCCCCCTCCCAGAGCGGCTTTTTCCTCAACCCCAAAAGCAAGAAGTTATACGCACGCCTTCTAAAGGAATCTCATTGTCCACCCTGTGCAGGAACAGCCACTCCTCCCTATTGCCTCTCTTAACCTTCACCCACCTAGGAAGCTCATACGAGCTGCAGCATCTGAGCATTCCCGCCAGCTACCCAGGGATGCTCACACTGCAAGCTTGAAGTCATTTACAAATCAAGCTAAAGAACAGAGTTGTTTTTTTAAAAAATAAAATAAAAAATAAAAAAGCCGGAGTGGAGCTAGGCAGATTCTAGAGGAAAATCATAATGTAGTTAACTTAGTTTCACAGGTTAATCTATCTTACATTTACTGCCTGAAATAAAATGGACTGTTTCATTTTAAATACACTGCTTACTTTTTGTGAAAGAAAACAACAGTAATGTACAATGGCTCTAAACCAGATATCTTATTTAATAAAAAAGTAATATGCAGATTGGCCATCACTCCAACACACAAGAGTGCTGTCCTATGTGGTCAAAGATCCTGCCCTCATGTGGACACAAGATGGCCACCACAAGATGGCCAGCAGGGGAAGGTAGTTAGAGGTGACCAGGCCAGCAGAGGAAGAAAGTTGGGGCCAAACAGGCTGGCAGGGGAGCAGTTGGACATCAATTAGGCTGGCAGGGTAGTGGTTAGGGGGTGATCAGGCTGGCAGGCAGAAGCAGTTAGGGGCAATCAGGGAGGCAGGCAGGCGAGCAGTTTGGAGCCAGCAGTCCTGGATTGTGAGGATGTCCGACTGCCTGTTTAGGCCCCGATGGATCAGTCGGATATCCCTCAAGGGGTCCCAGATTGGAGGGGGTGCAGGCTGGGCTGAGGGACAACCCCCACCCCCTGTGCACGAATTTTGTGCACCCCACTTCTAGTCAAATATAAAGAACTAGATTTCAAATGAACATGTCAGATTAAAGGTCCCAATCCTTTATCTTTCCTAACTCCCTTGGTAAAATCTGACGCTAAGGGAACTGAGGCTATATATAAATACATATTTCCTTGGTGTGAATAGCCATAAATTTCCTGCAGACTGCATTGCAGTTCTAGCCCTTGTTGGAGGTGTTGCATAATTTGTGGCAGGCATACCTTTCTAGTAAAAGTTCTGAATTCTGAAATATATCAGGCCAAAAATTCAGATAAAGGAGTGTAATTTCTGAAGCAATAAAAATATTTCTCTTATAGTATATTAGAGTCCCGTTGCAAGAAGATTCGTGCAATAGACCTCCCTTCTCCTGGCTGCTGGCACCGGTTTTCCTCCAGCACCCAGGACCCAGGCCTTCACTCCAGTCACAGCGGAGAAGCCAAGCCTCAAGGCTACGCTTTTCGCTCTGGCAGCAGCCAGGCTTGGCTTCTCTACTCCAGCTGCAGCAGTCTTCAGTCTTGGGTCTTCAGTATTCAGTCTTCGCTTGGGCTGGAACCTTCAGTCTTTGCTCTGCGCCTGCGTATGCAAATTAACCCATCATCTTTGTTGGGTTAATTTACATACTCCTGATTGGCTGGTAGGCATCATGGAGGGACGGTCAATTTGCATATTTCTCTTTTATTAGTGTGGATGAGTGCTATGTTGTGAATGATGTTAAAATGTGCTTATCTATACTAATAAAAGGATAATATGCTAATTAGACTGAGAGACCAGCTGGGGAGGACAGTTGGGGGTGATCAGGCTGGTGAGGGGGTGGGGGCAGTTGGGAGCAAGAAGGTTGGAAAGGTGGGGTAGTTGGGGGCAAGGAGACAGGCAGGCAGGTGAGTGATTAGGAGCCAGTAGTCCTGAATTGCGAGAGTGATACCTGACTGCCACAGTGATCCCACAGGAATCAGGCCTAAACCTGCAGTCAGACATCCCCTAAGGGGTCCCATATTGGAAAGGGTGCAGGCTAGGCTGAGGGACGCCTGCCCCAACCCCACCCCCATGCATGAATTTCATGCACCAGGCCACTAGTTCTTAAACAATAATAACCTACTCAGAAACCTTCATGGTGAGGAAGGGGCAGGAGTGGGCTGGAAAAGGTTAATGAGGGTAGGGGAAGGAAGTCCTGTGTAATACATTTAATTATAACTCTCACTCCTTCTGAGGGAGGTCTCCTGCCCCGATGGCTGCTTCGCCTCCCACGCACAGCTCAGATCAGGACCCAGGTTACAGACCGAGACTTGGCCAGCAAAAGCTCCCCTATATCTAAATGCAATCTAGTACCAGGAATGCCTAGGGCCTATTCAAGAATGCAAATAATTCTTTCCACTAATATTTACAGGGTAAATTAAGATTATTGTTTGAGTATTAAATTTGGCAGTAAAATAATAATCAAGTTTTCAGATTAATTTAAATTGGCCAATTGAAATAAGTGAATACTCAAGAAAATTTAGGTGTACTGGACAAAAAGCTGTTCCTAAAATATTAACTAAAATTTCTATTAGTAGTTCATCTCATTGTAAAATTACCTAACAAGCAAAGGACCTAAAGCAATCATATTTTTGTGCAAAAATTAAAATTTAAAGTTACCAAGACTGCAATATAAAATTTCCAAAAGCCTCCATTAATCAAAAAAGGTGGGGGGTGGGGGATAATATCATGTAAGGAAAAATATCATGTAAGTAAATTAAATCTAGAAAATTTTTACTTCAGAAAATTAATTTTCATTTATAAGGCTAACAGCAGGACACACATGAAAAACCCACATGGTGTCAAAATAAGCCAAAGGAAAATCATTTGGGCAAAAATAAAAAGTATTCCAAGTCTAATTTACAGAAAAGATTCCCTTATTAACTTTTGGTCGAGAATATGTTTGTATATTTTCAGAAAACAACTCCAAGACCATATGGATTCCTGCAACCGGGAAGATAGTCCAGAGATGGAAGACACTAACAACACCTTGCCATGCTAGCAGTCAGCAGCTGTGTGTCACTGCAAGGCAGCCCAGGACCAAACCAGAGAGGGTGGAACCTGCATTGCCACCATTTGTCCACCATCCAGATACCATTGCTGACATGCACACTTAAGGAACTATTTGACATTGAAACTGGGACTCAGAACTGTTGGACATTGAAACTGAGATTCAAACATTTTTTTGTTCTTATAGATTTATTTCCAGTATGCAGATGCAAGATTTTCTTTAAAAGAAAAGAAGTGGGGGGAAAAGATAGATACAGAGGCAAAGAAGCTTTGAACAGACTGTCAAACTACAGTGGGAAGGCAGGGGGAGGGTGAAGGATGGGGGCTGTAAGAGATCAATCGAAAGACTTGTATGCATGCATGTAAGCATAACCAATGGATACAAGACACTAGGGTTGGGGGGCAGGTGAGGACATGTGCTGGGGGGTAGGGGAGGCTGGGAGGAGTCAATGGGGAGAAAAAAAGGAAACATATGTATTACTATTTGTAATACTTTAAAGAATAAAATAATAATAATAATACATTCAACAATAAAGATTTTTTAAAAATATATTTTATTGATTTTTTACAGAGAAGAGAGAGGGAGAGAAAGTTAGAAACATTGATGAGAAACATTAATCAGCTGCCTCCTGCACACCCCTTACTGAGGATGTGCCGGCAACCAAGGTACATGCCCTTGACCGAAATCGAACCAGGGACCCCTGAGTCTGCAGGCTGAGGATCTATTCACTGAGCCAAACTGGCCAGGGCAACAATTATGATTTTTTTAAAGAAAATAACTAACTAACTAACTAAATAAATAAATAAATAAATAAAAGAGCAAGAAAAAAGAAACCTTCACTGTATTTTTCCCCCTTTGCTAGTGAATTTTAGCCTCTTTAAACGTTTATGCATATTTAAGGTCTGTTGGTGGCATAAAATTTAGGATACTAAGTTTCACTGTCATTCTCCTAGTCTTGTTATTTATTTAAAGGGAAACAATATATTTTTAGATTTTTGTCAAGATTTCTGGATTCGTGGGAAGGGGGAGACTGTGGAACTGAATAAAAATGATTTGTACAGAAACTTGATTGTATAGGAGGAAAAAAAGTTATTTTTTAAAATATATTTTAGGAAGTGTAGAAGAATGCAAAATAAGCTGTGCAGAGACAGAACCAAATAAAAATCTTTCTCTTTCAAGAAGAAATTCATTATTGAAGGAGAGAAAAGAGCTTGCTACTCAGGAAGCCCTCCCAGAGCCCTGTTGCATTATCTTATAGTTCCTGCATCGCTAAGGCAAGATCGAAATGCAGAGGTGCCTATAGATTTCCTAGGAATATCGTGAATGTTCCACTTTAAGTTACATCTGTGTCTACTGAGTTGTCTCACCTACTTGGAGTAGACATGGTGCAGTATGATAGGCATCCACCACAGGGAACTTGTAGAATTCCTTAGAAAACAAAATGGATTCCACCATTTCTTAGGTCTACTGTCCATTCTTTCTTACACACAAACTACAGGAAACCTTTATTAGTAGTCTTCTTGTCCGCATCTCACGTTTTCAACCCAGGCTCACTACGCAGCCTGTTTCGCCACAGCTGCCCTGGATGACAGCTGTTTTCCATTCCTTGATTACTTCAGATTCAGAAGTCAGACAAATTCGATATAAATAATATGGGTTTATACAAATACAAATGAAGGGTTTTCTTAGGGGCAACTTCTCCAGCATACTTAATAGAGGATTCTCTTAAATAGCAATCTTTCCAGTGTATGGAATAGGCATTCCATAACATCACTACTTTTCAGAAAAACAAAAGACATGGAAAAATGCCTTTTCCCACATTTTGGAGAGTGAGTTTTATGAATGAGTTTGGATAATATGAATTTAATGCTTACCGTATGTTTATTACGTGATACCAGTTTCTTTGAGGAAACACCCCATTTAATCAAGCATCAAAAGAAGAACATAAGGGCTCTTCTTGAATGATATCTTTTCCCCTGAGAAATATAAAGTGGACAACTTCATGGAGTTTTTGTGGCAAAACTTCAAATGACCTACTTTTAGATCAATAAACAAGAATAGCTTTCAAGCACTAAGATTAAGGATACATTATCATATTATTGTTTACATAGTGATGTATCAACTTTTATTCAACATTGTATTCTTGCTTTGTTGAGAGAAATAAATTTTGTATCAAGTACTGAGAATGCCAGCCCTGTCTCCTGAGTCTCTTCTGGGTTCTGAGACTTATCTTAGTATCCAAAACCTTTTATACTTTAGGGCTCTCACTTTTCCAGATAGAGTTTTGATGATGAGGATATAATATTCTTGAATAAACAGTGAACTGTTATAAATAAATTTCAGAATACCCTTCAGGAACCTCGAGATTTCATAGAGGACCATTTATTTCCGATAATGTGGGGATAAGGCAGGGTAGTATATTGGAGCCCTCTGGTAAGTAAAGGTCTAGAGACCTCTTTCTGCTGCTAAGATGTGTGGTTTTGAGCTAATCATGTAACCCCTTAGCTAGTCCCCTACATTTTCTGGGAAGTGGTTCTTCTCTAAGCACCATAGTCCCCACCTTCTTTATAGTCCTGAGAAATTCCAATGAGCTTTACAAGGTGACCCAAAGTGGGGCTCATTGTGACCATGTCTCTTGCTGGGCAGAAATCCCATGGGAAGGTGGAGTAGACATGGTGCAGTATGATTGGCAACCCACCACAGGGAACTTGTAGAATTCCTTAGAAAACAAAATGGATTCCACTATTTCTTAGGTCTACTGTCCATTCTATCTTACACACAAACTCCTGCAGGAAAACTGCCGGGGGTCTTATCCGGCATCTAGAAGGGTTCAGGAATCCAGAGAAGGGGCTGTGGGAAATTATTAAAGAGTCTAGAGATGAAACATAATTTTGGAAGGCTTTTGGGAGAGTCAGAGGAGACTTAGCTAAAGAAACCAAGTCCTCCCTGTCTCAGGACCCCTTGCTCTTTATTAACACAAATTGTCCTAAGGCAAGGTAGATATACACATCAAAGGCCAAGGTTTAATATACAGAGGCATTATTGGATTGGGAGATCTGCCTACAGCTGTTCAGGTGTTTGGCCAGCAGGAGGCAAAAACATGTAGATTGAAATGCCCTCAGCTGTTTGGCAGCAATCAATCATGTATGCATCCTTTTGAGGTTTGGGGAAATGCCCTCAGCTACTTCCCGCAGGCAATGCTCTAGGTCCCATCAACCTTCTGATGAAACTTCTTACATTTATGATATGCTGGAATTAGCTTCTGGCAGAAACCTTTATTAGTGGTCCCCTTGTCCTCTTCTCACGTCTTCAGCCAGGCTGACTGCACAGACGGTTCCTCCCCAGATCATTCCCAATGTCTGTAGGTTTGTAATGAGCCATTCTCAGCTGCAAGCTCGCCCTGGGGGCCTGAGCTACTGAAGTTGGTTAACTGGGACAGTTACTGTGCCTGGGCAATTTAATACACCTGATAACACTGCTGCCTAATACAGCGGCTTTCTTAGCATTTCAGGTATTTCCGGCTCTGCTCTGGTGTACATAAGATTCATTCTTTTCCCTTCTGTTTCATAGAAGCTGCTATGTCATTAGCTCAAGGGGTAAAAGGCTATACAAATAGCTCATTTATTGAGCACTGCTCCTTGCCCAGTATTATGTTAAATACAAATACAAATCAACAAGTCAGTTCTCTATTTTCCCATTTTCTGTTTGCATAGATATGACAGCTCATAGGTGGAAGGCCCAAGACATTCTTTGTGGTATTTCATGGTAGGGCATGTATATTGTGAAAAATAATCATAGGCTGCCAAGTGTATAATTTCTACAAAAAGTGCATTTGACATTCTGCTGGATATATATATATATATATATATATATATATATATACAGTCTGTATTTTTTTCTTTTCATTACTTACATAATTCTTCTAGGCAATGTTATCCTTTATCTTAATATTTGAGTTTAAACAGAAATTCAACATAAGGCATTTTATTAGACACACTTTGTATGTCTCTAACACAATGCCAAGCCAAAGTGAGTGCTGCTTGAATTTTTATGTGTGCGTGGGGGGGGGGGGGGGCAGGGGGAGAGGGAGGAGAAACACTATTTAAGAACCTTTATATCTGAGTTACAAGAATCTGAATTGTTTTTATTTCTTTACAGTCTTCTGTATTTTCCAGATGGCCTAACATAAGTGATTTTATACATATGTTATATATGCATGTTTGTGTAGATCTATATTTATATATATTTTTCTATGGGACCTCAGGATATCATACAATCCTGTGTCTTGCCTTCAGAAAGATTATGTGCTGTTGTCTTCATAAGAGTTCCATCATTGGAAGCCCAGAAATATAAAGTTAATATTAAATAATAGAATCCCTGAAATTAGACAAATACGAGAAAATGATGGGGAGGGATCAGAACTTAGATTTTTCAAGCTACTGGTTTTATATTTTTCCTGTTAAAATGAACATGACAGATGGAAGTGTAGAACCACCCTTGCTTCCAGCTGTATGTGTGTGTGTGTGTGTGTGTATTAGTGTCCCCCCAAAATGTATACACACACTTTGAATAATTGTAAAGGCAGTGTTTATTAATATTAATATACATTTCATTTTCAAAATTGAGCTATCTGCTGTTAAAATGAGTATGCATTTTGGGGGACACCCTGTGTATTCTACTTGATGTTAAATCTCTGGTATTCCAGAACTTAAAACAAAGTGTGAAATCCAGGGGATTGTGTGTGTGGGTGTATGAAAGGACAAAGCAGAGCTCTCCTCCATCTTGCGGGGCTGGTCAGCCCAACTCCCCTTCTCCCCTGCTGGGAATGGCCACAAAGGTGCCAGAATTGTCCTAACTCCCCCAACCACAGTCTGAGCAGACCAATGCAGCCCAAGGACATGGCTTAGGTCCTAATAAGGCATAACCAAAGTACTGGTCACTTCCTGATTCTTGTGCTGTGAGACCCCCACTGAAAAACTCTGACCTAATAAGGTTATCTCTGTAACCCACGTCACTTCCCTGGGACCACCCAAATCACCAACCCTTTATAACCTATTGTTCTTGCTGGGCTACCTCTCTCGCCACGCTGCTGTGCCAGATGAAGGTTGAGGGCCAAACCCAGGTTCTATGCTATTGCAGCCGTTTCTGGCTCCCTGGTGGTCTTTGGGGATCATGAAATCTGGGCATAACATTTACTGTCCTCAATCAATTTGAAAATGATTTTTTTAAAAAAGTATTTAAGGATGTCTTTTTTCTTAATGCTCACCCAGATATATTTTTCTATTGATTTTTAGAGAGAGTGTAAGAGAGAGGGAAAGACAGAAGAGATACATCAATGTAAGAGAAACACATCAATTGGTTGCGTCCTGCATGTGCCCTGACCAAGGCCCAGGTGGGGAGAAGCCTGCAACCCAGGTACATGTGCTTGACCAGAATTGAACCCGGGACCCTTTGGTCCACAGGCTGATGCTCTATTTACTGAACGAAAGTGGCTAAGGATTAATATTTAAGGATGTCTTATGCACTAAATGCATGTATTAGACTCTCAATAATAATAGCTTAAAGAAAATATAACAGAATATTAACTAATTTATTCTGGCTTGTGTGTTAATGTTTTCCTTCTCCTTTACATTTTCCTATAATGACTTATCCTATCTAATAAAAGGGTAATATGCAAATAGACCAAACGGCAGAACAACTGAACAACCAAAGCATAATATGCTAGTGATATGCTAAGGCTGCTCCACCACTTGCTATGATGTGCACTGACCACCAGGGGGCCAGAATCTCCAACCAGTAGGTTAGCTTAATGCTGGGGTCCAGCAACTGAGAGTGAGAGAGATGGGCCAGATATGCCCTGGAGCCCTCCCACAGTCCCTCCCCAAGCCTGATCATGCATGGGGCACTAGGGGGGATCCCTCAGCCTGGCCTGTACCCTCTCTCTCTCCAAGACCCCTTGGGAGATGTTGAATAGCTGGTTTCAGCCCAATCCTGCAAGCCACTCCCTTTGGGAGGATGCCAGATGTAGAGCTCAAGGCTGGTGAGTGCTGCTGCTTCAGCATGAGCCTCTCCTGATCGATGGGGACTGATTGGGCGCAAGCTCACAGCAGACACTACGGGGCTAGGATGAGGAGAGCAACAGTTAGGAGCTGCAGGTGGCATTGGATTGCAGGTTTCAGCCGATCCCTGTAGGCCACCCATGCACGAAATTGTGCACCTGGCCTCTAGTTTTCCATAATGACTACTTCATAATTTACCATTCATCAAAACTGATTTTTTATAAAAAGCAGGTTGATATTCCTGTGTTTTGATAGAGAACTCCTTGGTTGCCAGAACTAAAAAAAACCAACAAAAACCACCCCAGACTTTGTTGATGGGCTCAGTGCCAGGGAAGGCCTTTAACACTTAGACTTGTGCTGAGCTTGAGGGATCAGCCTGATGCAAAAGCTTAAGGTGTTTTCAGATATTTTCTGAGCATGCTTGCCCTGCATGGTGGGCTTTCTAAATTCCTAAGTACATACGATTGCTTTAGAATGCTCTCATTTCCCTAAAAAATTCTCTTCTGGATTTTCCTCCCAGTCCTTAGTGATCTGTTGTACATCTCAACCAGGATCTTTTGTTCTAAGCCAGTGGTTGGCAAACTCATTAGTCAACAAAGCCAAATATCAACAGTACAATGACTGAGATTTCGAGAGCCAAATTTTTTAAACTTAAACTTCTTCTAATGCCACTTCTTCAAAATAGACTCGCCCAGGCCGTGGCATTTTGTGGAAGGGCCACACTCAAGGGGCCAAAGAGCCGCATGTGGCTTTCGAGTCACAGTTTGCCAACCAGGGTTCTAGGCAGATGTAGATTGTTTTCCTGCTAGCCAATGTGTGGAGAGCGCCCTCGGGGAACAAAGGGTGGGCCTTGGCCCGTCTGCTCTCTGCCCCCCAGGAGAATGGTTACCTTCAGTTGTAGTTCAGCAAACAATATTGCCTTCCAGCACATAACATTGTAAATAGCCAAACGGTCTATGGGATAATGGAAAAAGATTTAGGTGGCGTCTTGGATGGACATATAGCCTAGGGAAATTAGTTAAGATAAAGGGTTTAAAGGGGAAACATGTTTACAATAGAATGTAGCTTTGTTGTTTGGGGAACAAGGAATTGTGTGATATGTAACCAGAACTGTTTAAAAGAGTGGAGTGAAATAAACTCTGGGCCGCAGTCCTAAAGAGGGCTTTTCAGAGCTCCTGATCCCATATCTTTTGTTTCTTCTTTATTTCTATCCATCTTTCTATCTCTATCTTTCCGTAAGCCTTACCCACCCCACCCCCACCCCCCTTCAGAGACTGTTCGACTAATGCCGGCTGGCCCCTGCACCAATGTTAATGAGCAGTGCTTGCTGTCTCTCTAGCCTGGGAAAGTTCCCAAGGATGTGAAACAGACAAGCTTCTTGCCTCTGTCCTTCAGGTAGCCTCAGAAAGGTTAGAACAGAACTCTACAATAATTATGGAATATAGTCTGCTCTGCTCCCACAGAACCAGGGACCAAGGTCCTATCCTTGCTGTCTTCAAGACTACCTCTAACCTGGGGAGAAGAGGGAAAGGGCAAGTAAAAATACTACAAAGCTCTTCTAATGTTTTTAAATTGCCTTTTTTAAAATTCAGTCTGTAGGTTTAATCTGATTTTTTTTAAAAAGGTAATTACTATTTTAAAAATATTTTTATTAATTTTTACAGAGAGGAAGGGAGAGGGATAGGAAGTTAGAAACATTGATCAGCTGCCTCCCGCACACTCCCCGCTGGGATGTGCCCGCAACCAAGGCACATGTCCTTGACCGGAATCGAACCGGGGACCTTTCAGTCTACAGCCCAATGCCCTATCAACTGAGCCAAACCAGTTTCAGCTAATCTGATTCTTATAAATGGTATACAGTTGAGCTTTTTCGATCCAATCTAACAATTTTTGTCTTAACTGGAACATTAAATCCTCTTACATAAAATGTAAAAACTTACATGTCTGATTTTAAATCTACAATCTTTATGGGCTTTCTAATTGAAACTCATTTTCAATATTCCTTTTTTTTTCTTTTGTTGCTTTTTGGCATATGATACAACATGGTCCAACCTTGAAAACATTTCACTAAAGTGAAAGAAGCCAAGCACAAAGGTCACATAAATAATATTCCATTTACTAAATTTCATAAATATTATATTTTTAAAATAGGCAAATCAATAGGGACAGAAAATACCCCCGTGGTTACCAGTAGCTTTGTCTGCTATCCCCCTCTGTCAGGAAGCTGAACATAGAGGCAGTGGCTGCTGCTCCCTGGCAAGCAATCCAGCTTCACTCCAGAGAGCACAAGCAAGTTCGGGGGTTTCAATCTCTTCCCTTAGGTTTGTGGCTCTACTTCTAAAGAAGCTACCTGAGCAGAAACTGTCCCCACTCGTCTCTAATAGGGTCTTGTTATTGGGATTGTTCTTCAGTGAGCAAACAAGTACAGTCTCTGTCGGAGAAAATGCAGCAGCTATTGTAACTCTCTGGCAGTTAAGATACAAGACGAAACTTGTATCCTCCCATGCCAAGGACTCGAGACGGAGGCTACCTCAATCTGGGCCAAACCAGGAAATAAATAGTCAACATTGTATTAAGAGTACAAAGGAATCCAATTAGATGCACACTCTTATAGAAGAAGTTGGAAACTTTTCATCATAAGGGAGCCACGAAAGGATAGTGTTCACAGATAATTACTGATAAAAACATAAAACTTCCTCAAATTTATAACAGTGTATTTTAAGAAGGGTTTAGGGAATAACTTTTCCAGTTTATGTTTGCTGCTGTTGTTTCCAATTAGAAAGTGTCAGAGAACCCTTATTAGAAAATGCTGGTCTAGATCTTTACTCTCAATGTGCGGTCCAGAAACCAGTAGCACTTCTGCCTCCTAGGAGATCATTAGATCCTCAGGCCTCACCCCAGAATTACTGAATCGAAATCTGCATTTCCACAAGATCTCGGGTGGTTTCTATGCTATAGCCCAGACATAAATGATAACAGCGTTTGAGGTGGTGGTGTTTGCTCTCTGGGAATAGGGGTGGGGTGAGTGGCAGCAGTGGGTGGAACCTAAAGTGATGCTCAAGTGGGAGGATTAATCCTGGGAGAAGTGATTGGGCAGGCAAGGCCAACAGGTGGACTTTCAGCAAAAGACATAATACTATCCTCCTATATAATAAAGAAGTAATATGCAAATAGTCATTAGGTCATGAAGCATAACAACTGCGGAACGACTAGATCTCAGATCAGCAGGAGGGTGGGGCAGCCAGCTACAAGTGGGCATCCAAGAGCTACAAGAGAGAGCAGGGAAGCAAGCTATGGGGAGTGGGGAACCACAGGAGAAGAAGCGGGGGCCGCTACAGGATGACAGGGCAGCAGGTGGAGAGCTACTGGAGGGAGAAGCCAGCTATTGGAGAGCTACTGGCACACAAATTCGTAATAATTTGTAATATAAATATTTATTTTGTAATATAAATACTAGTAATATAAATATTTATTTTGCCCTGGCCAGATATCAGTTAGTTAGAGCATCTGGTTATGCCAAGGTTGTGGGTTCCATCCTCTGTCGCGGCACATACAAGAAGCAACCAATTACTGCAAACAGAAGTGGAGGAAAAAATAAATGTTTCTCTACCTCATTAATAAATTAACAAAAATTAATATTTATCATTTCAGTCATATTAGGGTTGAGAGAGAGCTATCAGTTTACCTTCTTAAACCCAGAGTGTTATCCAGTAACAAAACAAAACCAACTCTTAAATTCTTTAACCTCCAATTTGGTGCATTTTCAGGAACCACAATTCTGTCTAAATTATAGAGCTGATACTTTAAAGAGCTTATAAATGAACTTCTGAATGAAAAATAGTGTAGAATTTTGAAAAATGTGGGACTCTTTACTTAAATTTACTGTCCTCTTCTGTGAACTAGGAATGATGCAACTTACTAGTGGGTTGTAGTGATGTATATGGTATATTTTTGAAAATATTAGAATAATTTTTAGAATCAGTATTCATTTCACACCAACATAAGCACTCAATAGCCTCACTGACTAGCTACATACTAAACCAGTGAGCATTCAGACTGGCTCTACACCTGGCTGTTGAAGGCAGCAGAGCTTGGCATTGAACCTGAAGTTTTAGACTGTGACTCAACACTTAACTTGTGAACATGCACCATGAGGAGAAGTAAAAGGGAGTGGCGATAGAAGACCAAGGAGAACTCATTTATGTGGGAGTTTTCTCTCTTTCCCATGTCCAGCATGGAAAGAGAGTGGGTCCAGTTTCTGAGTATAGAAGCTGAGGATTGAGAAATAAAAGAATAGAAGAGAAGACTCAGAAATAGAAACAATAGCTGGTGCTGGGTGGGATGCTGTCTTCTCTGATGGAAAGATAGGGACTCGGAACCCATGCAGCAAGTTTATTTTATACCTCCCAAAATACCAGGAATTTACACCAAAAGTTAGGATCAAAGGAGATTGGGTGTGCCTAGGCCCTATTCATTTCCTCATTCCTGGGGCTAGACTGGATTTATATTTCAAGGCCGTCTCTCCGACACCTGGGGCAAAGTTAAGAGTCAGTACTGATAATGCATCCAGCCTTCTTGGTGGATGTGTTTCTAAGAGGAGGCTCTGCCTGGCGCCTTGTGTTCAGCTGACAATAATTAAAGAAACACCCATGTGCCTTCCCAGGGGGCCCTCCACACATTTATAAAAGAGTCATTTGTCACTTGTCTTGCAAGGAATGACAACAAGGAGAGTTGGAAATTCCCATGATCCTCACCACTTACTGGACCCAGGACCAACTCAAGTCAGCAATGACACCAGACAATCTTCACATTGTCCTGCTTATTAAAGGGGCTATTACCAGGAAAACAGAGCAGGGCCTAGCTCTGGCCCATTTATCTTCAAAATCATTTTATGTACCTCAAAGGCTGGCTCCTCATTTCCCCACCCCAAAACCTCTCAAATTGCTGTTACTTATTTCTCATGATTTCTGTGGTTTGACTGATTCTTCTTGGAAGCCCATTCTCTAGGCCAGCTTTTTAGTAATCGAGCTGTTCATCTATCTCCACGTGTCTTTTTCTAGGGCTTTATTTCTCAGGTGTTCTAAATTTTAGAAGCAAAGATAACATCACTAACCTAGACAGTGCTCCTATAACTGATTTTACTGAAGAGCCGTGCGTGTCTAGAGCAAAATTCCATGTAAGGAAAAAACTTAAAAATATATGCTAATTATAACTGTTCTCACATTACAGATTTTAAAAATATATAGTTATGCTCTTCCCTATCTTGGTATCCAATCACTTCTTCAGAAAGAAAGAGAGATTCTTCAGTCTCTCTCGGTATAAACTGCACCCCATCCTTCAGGAAAACCCCTTAGCAGAGCTGAAGTTCCACTCCCCATCTCTTCCCCAGTGGCATCTTGCACACAATAATTGGCCATAGAACAAGTCTCCAAATCTTAACATAGACTGAGCGGAGGAGCTCTACCAGGTTGGCCCCAGGCGGCTGTGACCTTCCACGTCTCCTGTTCTCCCTGGAGAATTCTCCACAGGTGAGCAGTGAGGTTGTGCCTCTTTCTTCCACCTGCAGGCACCTAGTAGGTTTCTTCCCCACTCCCACATGTGCCCCTTGGAGGGTAAACAATTAGAAACGATGGCATCTAAGTCCATGCGAAAGGGTAAGAGCCACTTCTCTACAGGCAGCCTCAGGAGAAGATGCCTTTTCCTCCGTGGACAGCGCTCCCCTGTGCCGAGCACCCGACTGAGTGAGTGTCTTTCCCACAAGAGAGAGAGCACTCCTGGCGGATACCCCGCAGCTAAACGGCATCCACACAGAAGCACTGATTGCCAGTTTGTTCTTACCTTGGGCCAAGACAAGTTCTGGGACACTGGTCTCAATAAGCAGAGGATGGGCAGTTTAAAGGAGATTACAGGATTATTTCCCCCTGTCCGAGCACATCCAGAAGGGCTGGGTAGAGAGGTGTCTTTTCTTTTCTGCATATACACTGAGTGGCCAGATTATTATGATCTCTGAATGCATAACAATCTGGCCATTCAGTGTATATCCTAGATAATAAAAGGCTGATATGCAAACTGTCCCTTCGACCAGGAGTTCCACGAGCAGACAGGCTGGCCAGCCGCCCATGTCCCCTCTCCTTGGCCAGGCTGGCCAGATCCCACCCATGCATGTATTCATGCACCGGGCTCTAATATATATATATATATATATATATATATATATATATATACATACATACACACACACACACACACACACACTGAGTGGTCAGAGTATTATGCATTCAGAGATCATAATAATCTGGCCACTCAGTGTATAACCTTTCTGTAATGAAGGCCATTCACTGTGACCATCTTCCCCTTGTGGGAAGATGATAATCTGAAGCAAAATGTGCCAGGCACCTAAATATTAGCCAATGTGCCCTCAGAACCTGCTCCCTGCCCACCTCTGTGCACTATTGCTGCCATGTCAGACCCCCGGGGAAAGCTGGGCAGACCATGACGCCCAGTCTCTAAAACAGTCCCTTTAATGCCATGTGTAGGCTTTACTTCTTAGCATTTTGACAGAATTATTCACTGAGACTAGATTTCCTGCAATGGATTCATCCTGATAAAAAACAAAGCATATGTATCCTCCCACTTTGGACAAAGGTTCTAGTGTGAAACATATCAAATAGTGGGAATCTTAAAATCTGATTTGAAAAGAAAGGAATTCAGTACTTCAAAAAGTTAAAAGTAATCTCAAAATCTGATAAATCTTCTCTGGAGGACAGCATGGTGAAAACATGCATTTGGGCACAGCCTGGTAATTAATTACTTGGTTGTAGATTTAAAGTAATGGGTTCAGGGAGTTCCATCCTTCTCCAGGTGCCATCTGTGGTGGAGCGACACCATCTGGCACACAATGGGTACTGCTAGCTTGTTGGTCTTCGATCAAGAGCTCATGAACTGACCAAGTTCCAGCCACTGACCAAGTTCAGCCTCATCAACAGGGCCAAAGGTAGATGAGAATGTTGGTTCGAGAGTTAATAATTGACACTGCTCTCTGTTTTATAAGTAATTACTGGACACTGGCCTTTTAGGGAGAAACAAAGCAGCCTCAAGTACACAAATTATCTAGAATTATGGTAAGTATTGGCCATATTCTCCCCGCCCTTCACTCCATGTCCCACCCAAGGGAAGACTTCATAAGAAAAAAAATTCAGTGGAGAATGCAATAGTCCAGATTCCTTCCTGGGTGACACAGGTAGCTGACCAGTTGTTAGAGGGCATTTCACTTCATATTATTCTGGGACACAGTGGGGGAAATCCCCAACTCAGCAATGGGGTTCCTGACTTCACAGGAGGAGAGCCGTGTATGGCCATTTTCATTTGCTAGGGCTGCTGTTACAAAGTACCACAGACTGGGTGGTTTAAACAATAGAAACGTATAGTCTCACAGTTCTGAAGGTAGGAAGTCCCAGATAAGGTCTCAGCAGGGTTGGTTCCATCAGAGAGCTGCAGAAGAATATGTCCCATGCCTCTCTGACAGTTCGTGGGTTCTGGAAATCTTTACTTGTAGACACGTCAGCCCATTTTTGCTTTCATGTTCAGATGGCTGTCTCCCTGTGTGCATGTATGTTTCTCTACAAGGTGTTCTTTTATAAGGATTCCAGTCATATTAGATTAGAAGTATACCCTTCTCAGGATGACTTGACTTGACTTCATCACATCTGCAATGATCCTATTTCCAAATAAGGTCACATTTTGGAGGTACTGGAGGATTAGGACGTCAACATATGAATAGTGATGGGAGACACAACTCAACCTATAACAGTTTGCCCCAGATCCCCCAAAATTCATGTCCTTCTTACATGGAAAATACAGTCATCCCATCCCAACATTCCTGTCTTAACCCATTCTAGCATCAGCTGTAGGTCTAAAGTCCCATCTAAATCAAGTATGGGTGAGATGTAGGGTGATAGTCATCCTGGGGAAAATTCCATCTGTGAACCTGTGAAACCAGCCACGTTCTTTGCTTTAAAAAAAAAAGGTAATAAAGGGACAGGCGTAGGCTACACATCCCCATGTAAAAAGGAAGAATTTAAGTAGCTACATTTACCAGTATCTGCTCATGTCTCAATTTATGTTTGGAAAAGATCTGCCATGTTCTCTATCTTACTTGGCATTCTATAGCATGCCCCCTCAATCATAGGAATTTTGCTTTGCTCTCCTGTTATCCATACACAAATGCTCATGACTCTCCAGTTCTTGAATTCCTCTTGGAAAGTTGAAGCATCTTGAAATTCAGTGCATCCCTCTCCTTCTACAGCACACATTCTCATAAATATATACACACAAAACAATAATATCCTCAGAGCTGCTTCTTTTGAGCAAAGTATGTTTTAAAACTGTAAGACTGGCCATGTGTTGATGATCACAGAAGCTAAGTGATGGATAGATGGGCTTTATTATATGGTTTTCTCTACTTGCTTAAAAATATTTTTTTTTTTAGTTTTAAATTATAGTTGACATACAATGTTACATTAGTTTCAAGTGTACAACCTCGTGATTAGGTATTTATATAACATACCCATCTGACATCATACATAGTTATTACAATACTAGTGGCCCAGTGCATGAAATTCATGCATGGAGGGGGGGTTCCCTCAGTCCAGCCTGCACCCTCTCCAATCAGGGACGCCTTTGAGGATGTCTGACTGTTGGCAGTCAGACATCCCTCTCGCAATCTAGGACCATTGGCTTCTAACTGCTCACTGGCCTGTCTGCCTGATCACCCCTAACCACCTCTGTCTGCCTGCGTGATCGCCCCTAACTCCTCCCCTATCAGCCTGATCACCCCTAAGTGCTCCCCTGCTGGCCTGATTGCCCCTAACTGCCTCTGCCTTGCCCCACACCTGGGACCCAGGCTTCCCTCCCTCTGGCCAGCTATGGGCACTCAGGACCTGGGCCAGCTTCACTCAGGCTGGCCGCAGCCTCAGGCAGCCACAGGCACCCAGGATCACAGGGCATGCAGCTTGTCCCTCTCCTGGGCCGTAGGCACAGGTGCAGCTGCTGGCGCCCAGGACTGCAAGGCAGGCGGCTTGTCCCTCTCCTGGGCCAGAGAGGCAGGCACAGCTGCTGGCATCTGGGACCGTGGAGTGGATGGCTTGTTCCTTTCCCAGTCGGTACCCTGTCTCCCCAGTGTCGAGTGTTTGAGCCTTTATGGCATGATGGCATGAAAGTGTAATGAATATTTGCATATTAGCTCTTCACTATATAGGATTTTAACTTGTCACAGTCTATCTTCAAGTGGATATTTTACCACTTCACATCTTGAATAGAAACTTCACTGTAACAAAATTTAATTTTTCCCAGGTAATCTTTGTGCTATTGTTGTCATGTATTTTACTTATGCAGATGTTATAAAACTGACATTACATTATAATTTGTTTAAATAGTTATGGTAATTACCTTTAAATATATTTCAATAATAAGAAACTCCTATTATATTTTTTCCTATGCCTATACTGTCTTTGGTGTTTTCCATTTCTTGGTATAGATCATTATTTGTATCTGGCAAAATTTTATTTCTGCAGGACTTCTTTTAACATTTCTTACACTACAAATCTGCTGGTGATTAAAAAAATTCAATCTTTTATACATAAAAATATTAACTATTTCTAAAATAGTTTAAAATAGTCAAATTTTTATAAAATAGTTATATTTTGACTATTTTAAACTATTTTAAAAATATTTTCACTCAGTCTAGAATTATAAATTGATAGGATTTTTCCCCTTGTAAGTACTGTAATGATGTTGCTCTACTATCTTCTCCCTTACACTGTTTCTGATGAGAAATCTTTTGTATTCTTTATGTTTATTCCTGTGTACAGTGTGTCTCTTTTCTTCTGACTACAGCCCGGCCCGGCACCCAGCCATCCCAGGGCCCTGCGATCGATCGATTTTTTTTTTTTTAATTTTATTTCAGAGAGGAAAGGACAGGGAGAGAGGGATAGAAGCATCAATGATGAGGGAGTGGAAGCTGCTTCTTGGTTTTGCTCTTGGGCCTCCTCCGAGGATTTGTGTTAAAGTCTCTGTCAGACACACCATGCGGTCCCGTTACTTGTGGAGAATTCATCCTACACGTAGGTGGGGGCTTTATATACCGGCTTCCTCAGCGCCCTGGGCCCACAGGTTTCCCAGGTGTCGGCTTGTGAGTTCTTCCTGAGTCAGACAGCCCGAGGCCTGGGCTTGCTTTTGCCTCTGAGCTCACCCCTCTGTCTCCCAGATTTCTGGACATTACAGGGCGGGAGGCCCAGGGTCGGAACCAGCGCTGGGGACAGCGACCAGGGCTCCTTGGCGGGGTGGTTGGGCCCGGTGCCCAGGCTGAGTGCAGCTCTGGATCCTGGGTCACAGTGTGCCCACGGACCCAGACCATCATCACACCGTAAGGGTGGACAGTAAGCCCAGCTCCAGGGTCCTGTTCTGAGGGGAACTCTGGTCCCTTTACCCCAGGAGTGGGGCCACGCACGCCTGGCGGAGTCCAGGCCTGGGTCTGCAGATGGTCTGGGTCCAGTGCCTTTCTGGCCCATGGAGACATCCCCGCCGCTGTGTGTTAGCTCTCCCCTTTCTCACTTCCTTTCCCGCACTCCCTGCCGCCGCTCTGCACACAGGCTGGGTGGGCTGTGTGGCTGGTCTCCTCTGCCTCCGGGGCTGTGTCTTGGCTGCTCTCCTGCCCCCAGGCTGGGCCTCGCACTGGAGTCCGGGAGCTCTGGGAGGCGGGAGCTGGGACACTCCCCTCCGCCGCCCTCCCCAGCCTCAGGACCAGGCGTAGACTTGGTGAGCATCACCATCCGCATGTGGCATCGTTTGGCAAGCCGGGCAGGGCACAGTGGAGAGGTGATGAGCTGCGCGCAGAGACACACCTGGATTCAACTGGTGACCGGCCACTCCCCAGCCACGCGACCTCAGGCACATATCACACTGGCTGCTCCGTGGCTCAGTAGGTGTTCATGTTCACAGGGCGCCTGGCTCATCCACTCTGTGTCCTCGCCTCCCTCAGCCCAGCCAGGCCTAACCCCAGGGCCATCACAGGGCCCTGCAGTCAATTGGGGCCCCACCATGGCTAGCTGGTCCTGCCCACAGCCCTGCCTGGCCTAACCCAGGGTCCTGTGATTGGCTTGTGGACATGGCTTGTGGGTGTGGCTTATTGGGTGTAGCAAAGGTATGGTCAATTTGCATATTACTCTTTTATTAGATAGGATTGTTGACTATATTTTCTATGCTGTACTTTATATCCCCATTACTATCCTAACTACCAATTTGTGCTTCACCTTTTTCACCCATCTGCCCAATACCCCTCCCATCTGGCAACCATCCAAATGTTCTCTGTACCTATGAGTTTGTTTCAGTTCTATTTGTTCATTTACTTTATATTTAAGATTCCACATACAAATAAATTCATATGGCATTTGTCTTTCTTCGTCTGACTCATTTCACACAACACAATGCCCTCTAGATCCATCCATGTTTCTATAAATGGCAATATTTCATTATTCTTTACGATGGGCTCATATTTTGTTGTATATGCACCACTTCTTTACCCATTCATCTATTGGGGGCACTTAAGTTGCTTCCCTATGTTGGTTATCTACACTAATAAAAGAGAAAAATGCAAAATAATCGTACCTTCATGACATCCACCAGCCAATCACGAGTGAGTATGCAAATAAACCCACAAGATGGCAGGTTAATTTACATACACAGGCACTGAGTGACCAAGGCTGGGTGAGATGCTTGCATTGTTGCCATGGCAATGACACAGGCATTCTGCACTGCCCCAGCCACTCTGGGCCTCAGGGCAGCATAGGAAGGTAGAAAGGTGGCTCCTGGCCCAAGAGAAGGTGGTGCTGGCAGCCAGGGGAAGGAAAGCCCATGTATCAGGCCTCTAGTTTTAAATAATGCTGCAATGAGCCCTAACCAGTTAGGCTCAGGGGATAGAGCGTCAGCCTGCAGGTTGAAAGATCCCAGGTTTGATTCCAGTCAAGGGCATGTACCTTGGTTGCAGGCACATCCCCAGTAGAAAGTGTGCAGGAGGTGGCTGATCGATGTTTCTCTATCATCGATGTTTCTGACTTTCTATCCCTGTCTCTTTCTCTCTGTAAAAAATCAACAAAATATATTAAAAATAATGCTGCAATTAATACATGGTTGGATACATATGTTCATTAAATTAGTGTTTTGGGTTTCTTCAAATAAATATTCATAAATAGAACTGCTTGGTCTTTCATTGTCTCTTGGGATAGCCTTTGTTTTAAAGTCTATTTTGTCTGCTATAAATATTGCTTCCTTAGCTCCCAGCTTTTGTTGTTTCCATTTTCATTAAATCCCTTTTCTCATCTCTTTACTTTCAGTCTCTGTGTGTGTGTGTTTATCTGAAGTGAGTCTCTTGTAGAAGTATGTGTAAGGGTTTTGTTATCTTATCCAATCAGCTACCATATGCCTTTTGATTGGAGTATTTAACCCATTTGCATTTAAAATAATTGTTGATAAATATATAGTTGTTGCCATTTTATTAATATTTTTATCTTGTTTTTCTTCTCCTCCTTAAACAAGTTCCTTTAACATTTATTGTAATCCTAGTTTGGTGTTGATGAACTCCTTTAGCTTTTTCTTGCCTGGGAAACTCTTTATCATCCTCCTAAATTAATGTATACATAATTTGAAAACAATTCTAGAAGAAAATCACCATGCTTGCAATATAGAACATTTCCACAAGAGGACACCACAATTCTAGCCAGACACATCTTATACTGAAGGCACTCCCCCTGGGGAGAGGAGGAGGTCAGAAACGTTGTCTTTTGTAGAACACAACCAAATGGACCGGGAATGGGCACACAGCCCAAGGACAACCACTCTTGACCATGAACCTATCTGAAAGCCAGATACCAAAAGCCCCACCCTCCGGAGATTATCAGGGCTCCTCAGAGTCTCAGGAAATGCAGAGAGATGTAAAGCATTGACAATGTAAAGGTAAAAATCCATGAGATAAGGAGGAAGCTAAAAGGGCAATAATGAGTCACTAATAAATAAATCAAAGGTTTCTATAAGCAGAAGCTATGGGAAAGAAGAAACTGAAAAAACAAAAGAGAGAAGATGCTAACAGAGATACAGACGGCAGGGAAAGAAGAGAGAGCAGCTACATATGCAGAAATGCAGTCCCATTAAAGATGGAATCCCAGAGGGAAGCTCTCAGACCCCTGCTGCCAGCATCGTTGGAGCTCCCGCTCTGTGAGGTCTGGTCACAAGTGAATTCCCTTTCTAGGAGTTTCACAGATCCGTCTTCCTCAGAAAACCCTCCTTTTGCTGACCTAACAGCAGTTGAGTCTTTTGTTTATTTCTATAAAGGGGGCTAAGAAAGGAAGGAAGAATGGGAAGGGAGAGAGAGAGAGAGAGAGAAAAAGGAAAAGAAGGAGAGGAAGGTGTTCCCAGTATATTAAGTTAAAAAAAAAAACCACTATCACTTAATAGCATTTCTTTACCATCGAATCTTAAAATGTGTAATATAATGTAAAATCTGAGAGCATACGCATTGCTACAGAACAGAAAGGGTTCGCCCACCTGGCACTAACAGAGCGAAACTCTAGATACTGATCATTACAGTGGAGAAATATTGATTATTTTCTTATGAATGGCAACCACCCAGGAGAAGGGGAAGCTAATGCTCAAAAGCCCGAGCTCCTGGGTGGAATATAGGTTACAGATTCTATAGCAGAAAAATCACAAGACACCATGGATTAGGTTTTAAGGTTGTGCTGGGAGCTGATTGGTTGGAAGGGCAGGAAATCATTTCTTGAGGTCTTGAGGGCAGTTCTGAGGTTTGTACTGGTGTCCCTTTATCAGGTTCATGGGAAAGTAGCTGGGGGGAGGAGGGTCATTCCACCTTAGGATTCAGGAGCTAAAATATAACTTCAGGCCTGCTGGAGGTCCAGACCTTGTGATCATTAGTCAAGTCTGGGCCTCCGGGTTGCTGATTATGGGGGAGAGAAAGAGGAGGGGTAGGGAGGAAGGAAGGGAGAAAGAAAGAGATGAATTCTAGCCTAACCGGTTTGGCTCAGTGGATAGAGCTTCGGCCTGCAGACTGAAAGGTCAAGGGCATGTACCTTGGCTGCTGGCACATCCCCAGTAGGGGTGTGCAGGAGGCAGCTAATCGATGTTTCTGACTTTCTATCCCTCTCCCTTCCTCTCTATGAAAAATCAATAAAATATATTTTAAAAAAAAGAAAGATGAATTCTAGACAGCTGGGATTTAAAACTAAATTTAATCAAAGTTATAAGGAACCTTGGTTTTGGTTCAAGATATTAACAGCAGTTATAGCTGAGTGATGATATCATGAGCACATTTTTTTTATTTGGCATCAGTATTCCCCTGCTCCCCGCCAAAAAAACACCACCACCACCACCACCACCACCACAACAACAACAACAAAAACCCCACAAGAATGCAGTTTGTTTAATGTTTTAAATGCAGTTCTTATTAAAAAGAAATAATTTTTAAAAATAAGATTTTTTTAAAGAGACTGAACAAGGTTGTAGAATGTCTCTGGAAGGAGCATGTGATTTGGGTTGGGCCTCAGAGGCCTTGCAAGGTAAGGTGTCTTAGGAGCTTCTTCACAGGACCCCTGAGTAAAGAGCAGAGGCTAGTGCCTGCAAGGAATGCTGAGAAAAAGGAGCGGCTGGCTGCTGAGGCAGAGGGTACCCAGAAATTACAAAGGACACAAACACTGAATGTGTCTGGTGGAGATTGTTTTATGTTTTTAGACTTGTAAAAAGAATGCACTATTTGATAGATACATTAGATGCAATATGTCCATGGGCCATCTTTATGTCCTCTTTGAAGAAGTGTCTATTCAGGTCCTTTGCCCATTTTTAAATTCAATTATTTTAGTATTATTACTAGGGGCCCAGTGTACAGAATTTGTGCATTGGGTGGAAGGGGATCCCTTAGCCTGGCTTGCACCCTCTCATAGTTCGGGACCTCTCGGGGGGACGTAGCAGTGTGCCAAGCAGCAGGCGGCCAGGGAGGAGCCCAAACCAGGGCTGGGCGCGCACGCCACTTACACTCATCCAGGCCCAGGGCACCTGCTGCCGCTGCAGCTCATAGTGCTGCCACAGAGTCAGGAGATGCCCACCACCACAGCTGTGCTCACCAGTCGTGAGCCTGGCTTCTGGCTGAGCAGCACTCCCCCTGTAGGAGCACACTGACCACCAGGTAGCAGCTTCTGTGTTGAGCATTTGCCCCCTGGTGGTCAGTGCACATCATAGCGACCCGTCGGCCTGGGCATTCAGCAGAAACAGTTGCTTAGGCTATTATGTATAGATTTTGGTGTTGAGTTGTATCAATCCTTTACAAATTTTGGATATTAACCCCTTATCAGATGTATCATTGTCAAATACATGAACTCTTTAGTTTAGTGTAGCCCCATTTGTTTATATTTTCTTTGTTTCCCTTGTCCAAGGAGATATATATATCAGAAAAAAAATTTTGCTAGGAGAAATGTCCAAGATTTTACTGCTTATGTTTTCTTCTAGAATTTTTATGGTCTTTAATTCATTTTGAGTTTATTTTTTGTGTGTGGTATAAGAAGATGGTTTAGTTTCATTTTTTTCTGCATGTATCTGTTCAATGTTCTCAACACAATCTATTGAATAAAATACCTTTAGTCCATTGTATGTTTGTGCCTCTTTTGTCAAATATTAATTGACTTTAAAGGCGTGGGTTTTATTTCTGGGCTCTCTATTCTGTTTCATTGATCTATATGTCTGTTTTTATTATAATTATTATACCTTTGTAGTTTAGTTTGATATCAGGTAGCATGACTTGTCCAAATTTGTTCTTCTTTCTTAAGATTGCTGTTGCTATTTGGGGTCTTTTATGGGTTCATATTGATTTTTGAAACGTTTGTCCTGGTTCTGTGAAATATACCATTGGTATGTTGATAGGAATTACATTGCGTCTGTAGATTGCTTTGGATAGTCTGGAGATGCTAATGATGTTAATTTTTCCTATCCATGAACACAGTATATGCTTCCACTTATTTCTTCTTTCTCAACTTCTTTCTTCAGAGTCTTATAATTTTATTTACTTATTTTGTTAATCCTCACCTGAGGCTATTTTTTTCATTGACTTTTAGGGAGAGTTAAAGAGAGGAAAAGACAGAGAGAAACATTGATGTGAGAGAAACACATCAATTAGTTGCCTCCTGCAAGGGCCCCGACCAGGGCCTGGGCCTGGGAGGAGCCTGCAACCAAGGTGTGTGCCCTTGACTGGTATTGAACCTAGGACCCTTCGGTCCTCAGGCCAATGTTCTATCCGCTGAGCCAAACCAGCTAGAGCAGTATCTTAGAGTTTTTTAAGTACAGATCTTCTGCATCCTTGGTTAAAGTTATTCTCAGGCATTTTATCCTTTTTGAAGCAATTGTGAATGGATTTTTTTGTTTGTTTGTTTCCCTTTCTAGTAGTTTTTTTTTTTTTATGAAATCTTTAGGGTTCTCTATCTACAATATCATCTCATCTGCAAATAACAGCTTTACTTCTTCCTTTCCAATTTGGATGCCTTTTATTTCTTCTTTTTGTCTGATCACTGTGGCTCGGACTTCAGGTACTATCTAGATATATAAAAGCCCAGAGACTGGAATGGCAGAATGACCAGAATGATCCAAACCACTGGCAGCTATGATGTGCACTGCTACAGCCAACCAGCCTGATCCGGGCCCCAGTCGGCCCCCAACACCCCAATCAGGGGTAGGGCCGGCCGACCAACTACCCATGGCCCCTCCCCCCACCAGCCCAGCCCGATAGGCCCCCATTGGGGTTGGCCAGTCGGACCTCACTAGTGCACAAATTCATGCACTAGGCCTCTAGTGTTGAATAAGAGGAATAATTGCAGACATCTCTGTTCCCTATCTTAAGTGGAACACTTAGTTTTTGCACATTGAGTATGATGTTGGCTGTGGGTTTGTCATATATGGTCTTTAATACATTCAGGTGTGTTCCCTCTATTCCTATTTTCCTGAGAATTTTTATCATAAATGAATGCTGGATTTTATCAAATGCTTTTTCTGCATTTATTGATATGAGCATATGGTTTTATCCTTCAGTTTGTTTATATGGTGTACCTGGTTAATTGTTTTGCAGATATTGTACCAACTTTGCATCCCCAGAACAAATCCCACTTGATCATGGTGTATGATTTTTTAATGTATTGCTGGATTCAGTAATGGGTTTTGTTTCTATAGAGAACTCTAATAAAACCTGGCAATAGGTTCTAAGGTCAGTTATAAAACAACACCTTCAAAAGTATGAATAAAGGTAGCAGCTTTACTTTGATGCAGTGTCTAAGGCTGACAGTGTAAGATAACACTAAATTTCTGTGTGTTTGTTAAAATTCACGCAGATCTCAAACTAGAAAGGTGAGAGGTTTCATTCTCTCCTCTTACTCCATGTTCTCTTAGGACTCTTCATTTTGGGGCAAGTGGTTCTCCTAGAGCACTTACCGCAGGAGAAAGCTTTGTCAATATGAATAAATTCCTGTAACATCTCCAGTGATGGAGGAAGTGGTTCCCAGCAGAAGTTCCCAGTATTTGTTTTGTAGGACTGTTGCAACAAATTACCACAAACTGGGTGGCTTAGAACAACAGAAATTTACTCTGTCACAATTGTGGAGGTCAGAAATCCAAAATCACGGTGTCAGCAGGGTTGTGCTGCTCCAGAGACTGTGCGGGAGCATCTGTTCTGCGTCTCTCTCTTAGCTCCTGGTAGCTGTCAGCAATCCTCGGTGTTCCTGGCAACACACTGTGTCTTCACGTGTGTGGCCCTCAGTCTCTGTATTTTTATTTGGCCTTCTCCTAAGAGTGGACTTGCCATTGGACTTAGGGTCCACCCTAACCTAGGATGATTTCATCTTGAGTGTCTTACTTTAATTTCACCTGCAAAGACCCTTTCTTCAAATAAGGCCACCGGCATGAGTTTGGGGTAGACACATCTTTTGGAAAATTACAATTGAACCCACTACAAGAGGCAACAGAAGACATTGTCCACAGATAGTCAGAGGTTCTGCTCAGATTTCTCTTTAGCGGGTGGGGTGAAAAAACCCCATACTGGGTGTTATAGATGAGATCGCTCCCTTTGTGTTTGCTGAGAGTTAAAAGCTTTTCCCTGAATAGAGGCTCAGGAGCCGGTCTGCTCTCATTGGAGGGATTGTCAAGGACCCCGGCCAAGGGGAAGTGGTGCTAATATTTTACTGGGGAGAATATAAAGGACACTCTAAGGAGGGAGAATAAGCGTGCTGTTGGATGGATAGATTGCAAGATAATTTATCTTGTTATTTAATTTTTTCTTCCCCATCTTCATACCTTTCCTAGAACAAAAACAAACAAACAAACAACAAAAAAAATTCCTCCCAAATCCATTGTCATGTTCTATTTGTTTATTTAAAAAGTCAAAAGTAAGAATGACAAATGTTAACTTTTTTTATTCTTGGTGGGATTTTTGTTTTGGTAGTTTTATTTTTTCTGTATTTTTACAATTAAAAAGGTAATTTGATGAATTTTCATAATCTACAAGAGACATCATAGATGTGTTGCTAAGGAATACTATTTACTTCTTCAGATGTTTATTTTTCACTATGAGCCTGGATCTCTAAGCAGTAAGATAATTGTATTCCTGTCTAGTCTGCTTTAAAAAAATTAAAGTGACATCATTCTAAGAAAAGAAGTGTGATTACCCCATTGTTCCATCTATTTAGAGAACAACTTACGTAGTATGGAAAGAGCGACCACAGCGAGGCTAGTAGGTTTGGGTTTGAGTATGGATGGTGCTGTGCTTACAGAACTAAAAATATCTTATCACAGAGAAAACACCTCCGTGAAAAAGATCTTACTGATCCCACCCTTCAAGGCCAAAAATATGCAATAATTTCTATATCAAAAACTAATATAACTACACTGCTCTGTGGACCGCATTTGCATTTATATTTTTCTTTCTCCCCTTTAACTTTAGGCTGTCCTCTCTTATGGCCAAAGAGTCACATTATTTTAGTGCCAGAGACGTTTAAAAAGCAATCTATCCATTCTATCGTTCTCACTCCACAATTAGAAAATGGAAATTCTTGCCCTAGCTGGTTTGGTTCAGTGAATAGAGCGTCGGATTTTGGACTGAAGGGTCCCAGGTTCGATTTCAATCAAGGGCACGTGCCCGGGTTGTGGGCTCAATCCCCAGTGGGGGGCGTGCAGGAGGCAGCCCATCAATGATTCTCTCACATCATTGATGTTTCTCTCTCTCCCTTTCTCTCTAAAATCAATAAAAAAATATTTTTTAAAAATGGGAACTCTTAATGTTAATAACTGAATGTGACACAATCCATATCAAAGCCAGGGCCTAGCACATACTCTGCCTAAAGCTTCATGCCTAAATTTTAAATAATTTACCAAAATTGTTCTCAGAAATATGCTAGATCTTGAATGAAATGACAAGAAATAACTGATGTCATTTCCCCCTAAACTTTCTTGAGAAATGTATTATGGTTCAAAACCTAAAAAATCTTTACCTTGGCCTTGAATCTTTATTTTCAAATTTATAATTCATTAAATTTATTATTTAAAAACAACATACACACACACACACACACACACACACAATTTAAAACACAGAAGTTATTGTAGGAACTTCAGTAAACTGTTTACCTGCTCAAAATCTACAGGGTGTTGCCCCAAAAATGTACACGCATATTAACAGCTGCTAGCTCAATTTTGAAAATGAAGTGTATTTTAACAAATAATGTCTTTATAATGATTCAAAGTGTGAATGCATTTTTGGGGACTCCCTAGATTTACTCCTATTTGATAGGATTAACTTAAATTGGCATATTTATTTAATTTCTCTGTGCAAATTTTGAACTTTCAAGTTGAGAACAGTGCAACAGACCACTGGTTCTAATTTTATCTTTTTGTATCAGAGTTAAACAGTTATTAACACACCTAAAAAACAATCCTGTTTATCATTTGTGGCTCATTGTAACAGCCTTAGTTCGTTTGGCTCAGTGGATAGAGCGTTAGCCTGTGAAGTGAAGGGTCCCACATTTGATTCCAGTCAAGGGCATATGTCTAGGTTGCAGGCTTAATTCCCAGTAGAGGGCATGCAGGAAGCAGCAGATCAACGATTCTTTCTCATCATTGATGATTCTATCTCTCTCTCCCTTCATCTCTGAAAGTAATAAAAAATATATTTAAAAAATATGTCGGAATTAAAGGTCAATTTCTCCTGCCATACCTTATTTAATTCTCACAACAACCCTGAGGAGGAATTTGTATCAAGGTGTCAGTTCTATATGACACATCAGCCTAATATTGGGAAGGGTGTAACTGAAACTGGACTATCTCTACAACTTCTCTGTAAATCTAAAAATATTACAGAGGGTGGATGTGGGGAGGAAGGGATCATTGGGGGAATGAGGGGAGGCATCTGCAATACTTCCAAAAATAAAGATACATTTTAAAAAAAGTATTTCAAAATAGAAAGACTCAAAAAGGGGTCCTCTAGTCTCACAGTTTGCAAGCATTTTAGAACTGGCAGGGTAGAGTATAACCTTTCCTCTTGCAGCTGCCGATACCAATGCCCAAGCTCACACTTGTAAGCTCAGACCAGACCAGAGATCCCCAGTTACTGAGCTGGTTCTTTTGCAACACTGGCCCCGATTTGCAGGAAGTGTGTAGAAATCTCATCCTTCTATTAAAAAAAAAAAAAGTTTATCAGGAAGCCCACAGATTGCATCTAACCTGGGGAGCACATTCAGGCCGATATGCAGATATGCACAACCTACTGCAATGCCTTAATTCATTGTATCTGTGAACCAACTTCTCTATCACATAATTATTCAAACACGGGCACCTGAGAAGGTCGCAGCCGTTATTCCCATCTGTCCCGTTTTATAGGAAGACACGTTCTCCTTTCTTCTAGTTCATCTGTTGCTTTTCTTTGACACTGCAGCCTTTCTCCACCTTCACTTGTTTTCCCTCTGATCTTTTTTCTTGAATCTCTGAGGGAAGCGGTGAGGGTCACACTCGGAGCAGATGTGTGCTCCCCCAGCCCCTGTACTTTGAGAGACTCGGGCATTAGTTACTCGGTGCTTGCCTCCCATCCTTGAGCGCTGTGACCAGGAAGAAGCACATTTTCTCCAGGATGCTGCTGTGTGACCCTTTCTAAGGCAGTTGCTTGATATCATTTTATACACCAGTGAAGGCTGCACGTGGATAATTCCTTCCTCCTGTAGTGTACGCCACTAATGGGGGTCTGATTCTGATCTCTTTCTACTTCCCCCTTCCTGGGCTGACTTTGAATGCTGATTCTCTTCTCACCTGGTCCTGATCTCTAGTTTCAGTTTCTGAAAACTGCTGCCCTTGGCTACCGAAGGATCATATGTTGCTACTGAACATATATTAAGGGAAAGAGAAAAAGAAAGAGGCACTTATTATTGCCAGTTTTCCTACCTTCTCGCAAAGGCATGGAGCTTCAAAACTGTTTAGGAGAAGAGAGAAAGATTAATTTTAACAACCCTATTTTTATATTTTACACGTTCCCTTCCAGTCTTGGTTCACATGTGTAGACATCTTACACAATTAGACTGTAGAGAGTCTACTTTATATTTAGTTTTCCCCCTTTAATGTTAAATCATATTTTCCCCATTTTGCTACAGTCTTCATTATGTTCATTTTAGTAGATTCATAATATGCGTAACTTCTGGTGTTTACTGTGTTTCAGGTGTTTAACATATTAATTATTTAACTAGAGGCCCAGTGCATAACATTCATGCACTGGTAAGGTCCCTAGCAGCTGCTGGCCGGGTACTCTCTCCCTTCCCCTGCTTGCCCTGCACCCTGGTCAAACTCCCAGCTGAGGGGACAATTTGCATACTACGCTTTTATTATATAGGATTCCCACTAAACCATACAGGCCAGGTATCATTCTGCTCATTTCACAAGTCCAAAGTGGTGTTCAGGGGAGGTGAAGTAACTTGCTCAAAATCGTTCATCCTAGTGAGGGGGAAAGCCATGATTCAAACCAAGTTCTGTCAATTCCAAAGTCTGTGCTATTGACTTGTCAGAGAATGGGCCGAGGACCCACAAACCCCAGGCCTAGATGTGTAGCCCAGTACTCTCCCGTAAACCAGTGGCCCTCTGCTTGTCTGCATACCAGGATCATCTGAGGAGCTTTAAGAAAATACTGCTACCTCCTGGCCAGTGTGGTTCAGTGGTTGAGCATCAACCTATGAACCAGAAGGTCATGGTTTGATTTCAGGTCAGGGCACATGTCCAGGTTGCAGGCTCTATCCTTAGTAGAGAGCATGCATGAAGCAATAAACTAATGATTCTCTCTTATCATTGATGTTTCTTTCTCTCTCACTTCCTATCCCTTTCTCTCTAAAATCAATAAAAGTATATTTAAAAAACAAGCAAAAATAAAAAAAATATATACAAAAAATATTGCTGCCTGAGTATCATCTCAGAGAATCTGATGTTATTGGTCTGGGGAATGGCCCTAGGCATCATTGTAATTAAAAACCTCTCCAAGTATTTTAATTTCCAGTGAGAGTTGAGAGAACTGCTCTCTACGACAGCTTTACTATAGAGACAACAAAAGAGGAGAAACACAGTTAAATCCTACCCAAAATGAACGAGAATCATTTAACCACAAGGGTTTTTAAAACATGCCATACCTGACTACTTGGGAGCACTGACCTTTTCCCCCTTAGTCTGTCAAATTAAAAAATGACAACAGCCAACACAACAATAGCCATTTGGTGTGAACGAATCAAAATTATACCTATTTTTTCCGTCAGATCGGCAAAAGAAATAACATTTCTAGTGTGCTGCAGAATGTCAGGAATTAGTTTATGTGCGCTGTGAGATGAAAAAAGTTGAAAATCACTGGCATAGAGACATAAATGGAAGTCACGGAGGCAGGTGAGCTGGCCCTGGGAAAGCATGTCGTGAGAAGGAAAAAGGGCTGAGAACAGAGCTATGGGAGAGAATGTTGGAGAGATGGGCAGGAGGAAGAGCAGCAGAGCTATAGCAACGGCTTTCTCCAGGAACTTAAAATCCTAAGTGCTGCTGAGAGGCCCGTAGGAGGAAGTTTGAAAAAGTGTCCTTTGGATTCAGTAGTCAGTCCTTCACCGGGACCCTCACGGGAGACCAAGGTGGAGTGCTGCTGTGTGGGTAACCCAGATTTCAGTGATTAAAGCAAGTATGGGAGGTAAAGAAGTGGCTACAAGCTATATGAAGCTTTTCATACATATTTTGGTGTGCAGTTAGATATCCAGTAAGTCTCCCTCATTATCTGCAGGGTATCAGTTCCAGGCCCCTGCAGACACCCAAATCCGAGGATGTTCAAGTCCCTTATATAAAATGGCATAGTATCTGCATTTATAACCTATCTATACCCTAGCTTGTCGTATACATTTTGGCTTTAAAATGTATTAATGTCTTTTCAGCTGTAAGCATGAGAATACCCAAATAACGGTGACTTACACAATAGAGACCCTCCCATTCAAAGTGTGAATGTGCGCGCACATGCGTACCCACACACCATATATATATAACTAGAGGCCCAATGCACAAAGATTCATTAAAGAATGGGCCTTCCTTCACCTGGCTGCTGGCACCACCTTCACTCTGGCTGGAGCTGCCTTTTCACTCTGCCTAGAGCTGACTTTCTGCCTTCCCATGCTGCCCAAAGGCCCAGAGTAGCTGGGGCAGTGCGGAATGCCTGCATCGTTGCCCGATGATGCAAGTATCCTGCCCTGCCCCTGTCCACCTGGCACCTGCATATGCAAATTAACCCACCATCTTTGTTGAGTTAATTTGCATACTCACTCCTGATTGGCTGGTGGGCATCACAAAAGTACAGACAATTTGCATCTTACTCTTTTATCAGTGTAGATAAGCAGCCCAGATGTGGGTGGTTCACAGGCTTAGAGTCTAGTCGGCTTCTTTGGCTGCTCTTCGTGGTCAGAAGATGATAAAGCATCTCCAAATATCCTGTCCTCACATGGCAACTTCTAGAGGGATAGCTCTCCTCATGTGCCTCTCTTCCTGTCATCAGGAAGCAAACCTTCCTGAAAGCTCCCAACAGATGCATGCCCTAACGACTCCCTGGCTGTAAAACTCATACCCCACCCTCAGCTACAAGGAAGTTTCAGCCAGTGAACAACTGGAACTTCCCCTCCTTTATACTGGGAGATAGATTCTGCTTTCAAGGAAGCAGGGAAAGAGAAAGATGCCTATATAGACAACCAAGGGAGTATGGAGAACGTTTTTAACTAAAAAAAAAAACCAAAACACACAGTTGAAACTGAGCATGCTTACATGCTTTTTATAAGAAAAATATAATCATAATAGTGCAATTCCAGTAATTGTGGGACGCAATGAGATGTAAAACATGAGAGATGGATAGGCATCTCTCCTGTTCTAATTGGAGGGAAGGAGAAATAAATGAGGGTGATTGTAAGTGAATGTGTAGGTTTGTTAGGAGGTGAGGGAATTCCCATTTGATGGCTTCCCTTTCTTCCCCGTGAAGTCAGCAACTGAGTCACTTGATGAGAGTAAGGGAGTGTTGCCCAGGCAACACAGGATTTCCAGCTGGTTTTAAGGCATGGCTGAAGTTGGCTGCCCTGAATTTAAAATTAATCAGGAGTGTGAACAATTTTTCCCCTCCAGCTGCACTAGACACCTGGTCACAAGTGTTGTGAAGGAGATAGATTAATATCTCAGGGGACTTTCTGCACAAGTGTGATAAAATAAATGAAACAAGAGAAGAGGATATTATCAAAAAAAACACTTGCAGTGCTAGAACACAGAATCTAAGTTGGAAGAAGGTGAAAACAAGGATGTATGTCCATAGGGAGAAAGTCAAGACAACAAAAGGTCAGAGACCATGAAGTTGCTGAAGGACCGATAAGAGTGAAAGGAAGGACTGGAGGACAGGGCATATCAAATAGTCTCTCTGGACATATTTCCAACATGGTGCAGTTCTGAATGATGACCAAAGTCAGAATGTTGCATTGAAATGAGGGGTGGAAGCACAATTTTAAAAAAATACCAAGAGCTATGGTATTTGGGAGGGTCATCTATATTGTCTGTGGCCCAATTTATAAAAATAGAAATGTATGAAAGAAGTGCTTTTCCAACTTCAAAGTGCATACAAATACCCTGGGAGTCTTATTAAAATACAGATTATGATTCAGTAGATCTGGGGTAGGACTAAAGCCCTACATTTCTAACAAGTTACCAGCCAATTCAATTTGGTCATCTGGGACCCACACTTCTAGTGGCAAGACACTGGATAACCTGTCATTGACTATCACACATACTATGTGTTTTATTTAAATGTCCTCTATTCTGCTCTGCTGAAACGGGTGGATCTTAGAAGAAAAATGTTATATCTGGTCCCAGCTTTAGCTGGTTGGGTGTGGAGAACCTGATACAAGTAGAAACCAATCCATAATTTGGACTCATCGGACCAAAGTTTCTCATGTGAATCTGAACTAAAAAATTGAGATGGAAACTCTAAAGCAGTGGTGGGCAGTTGAATTTCAAGATCCATTTTTCCCATTGGGTACCCTAAATCAAGCTAAAGCCTTATTTAAGTTAAAGTTTTGGGGAGTAGTAATCATGATGAAATTGGTTCTTAGGGTAAAAAAAATGGACCAGAGGCACAAAATTGACATGAGACAATAGACCAAGCAGCTCTAGAAGGAGAGGATGGTTATCCCGGACACAACCTCTCCTCAAATATACCCTACACAAGCATCTGGTCTCTCTGGCTAGCCTTCTTGACTCTCTTCTTTACTTGGCTAAATCACACTGTTTTCTAGGGGGGTGTCTTGATTTAGAAGGCTCTTCCAGGAAGCTTCCCCACCACCTAAGGCTGTGGAGGCCCTACACACACCTATAGCATCCCATAGTGTCCAGATCATAGCATCCATCACTATTTATGACAACCATTTAGATACTTACGTGCCATGTATTATATGTGTGTGTGTGTGTGTGTGTGTGTGTGTATGTGTGTGTGTGTGTGTGTGTGTGTGTGTGTGTCTGTGTGTGTGTGTATGAAGTTAGGTATTCTAGTTTCATTTATTGTTTTTTTTTTTTTTTTTTTTTTTTTTTTAATTTTCTTTTTTATTGTTCAGTTTATTAATTACATTGTTTCCCCTTTTTTATCCCCCTATATCTTCCCTCCACCCTGTACCTATCCCACCCTCACCTCCCCCTCCCCAATGTCCTCTCCCATTGTTGCAAGATTTTTGTCCAATCTCTTGCTGTACTTCCAACAACCCTTTTCTCCCCAAGAATTGTCAGTCCATTCCCTCTCTATGTCCATGTTTCTGTTATATTCACCAGTTTATCTTGTTCATCAGCCTATCAGTTCACTTGATTTTTATGTTCATTTGTTGATAGATGTGTATTTGTTGTTCATAATTTATATTTTTACCTTTTTCTTCTTCCTCATCTTAAAGAATATCTTTCAGCATTTCATATAATACTGGTTTGGTGGTGATGAACTCCTTTAGTTTTTTCTTATCTGCGAAGCACTTTATCTGATCCTCAATTCTGAATGATAGCTTTGCTGGATAGAGTACTCTTGGTTGTAGATTCTTGCTCTTCATTATTTTGAATATTTCTTGCCACTCGCGTCTGGCCTGCATCGTTTCTGTTGAGAAATCCGCTGACAATCGTATGGGTGCTCCCCTGTAGGTAACCAACTGTTTTTCTCTTGCTGCTTTTAATATTCTCTCTTTATCTTTTGCTCTTGGCATTTTAATTATGATATGTCTTGGTGTGGTCCTCTTTAGATTCCTATATTTTGGAGTTCTGTGTACTTCTTGGGCTTTTAAGTCAGTTTCTTTCACCAGGTGGGGAAAGTTTTCAGTCACTATTTCTTCAAGTAGGTTTTCATTAACTTGCTCTCTCTCTTTTTCTGGGACCCCAATAATTCGGATGTTGGCTTGCTTGAGGTTGTCCCAGAGGCCCCTTACACTATCTTCAATTATCTGAATTCTTTTTGTTTCTTGCTTTTCCAGCTGAGTGGATTTTGCTTCTTTGTATTTCAAATCTTTGACTTGGTTCTTGTGGCCCTCTGAACTGCTTTTAGGACTTTGTGTAATATTTTTTATTTCAGTCTGTGTATGCTTGATTTCTAGTTGGTCCTTTTTTTTATCTGTGAGGGTCTGGTTCGTATCCTCAGAGGTCTTGTTAATTTCCCTGAGGGTCTCATTCATCTCCTTGTAATTCTCATTCATTTGCTGGTTGGTCTTGATTATTTCCTGGTAATTCTCATTAAGTTGATCGGCCTTTTGTAGGAGCCTCTTGAAAAGCCTTATAACCGTGGTTTTGAACTCTATGTCTTGTCGTCTTTTCTCCTCCATTTCTTTCACACCTGATTTCTTTCCATGTCTCTGCATGGTGGCTGCTTTATGTGGCGGCTATCCTCAAAGGGACAGTGGCTCAGTCTCCCCAGTTACTTGAGATGGGTACTCTTACTGCAATCCTTTATGGGTTGTATTCAGTGTTTTTGAATTTAAACCCCGCTTTTTGTTGTTAGCCCTAGGAGGGTTTGACCTCCAGGCCAATTGGCTGTGAAGCTCAGCTGTGCTCAGGTTGGATGGGCGGAGTCTCTGGGCTACGCCTAGGCGGCGGCGGCGGCGGCGCGGCTTCCGCGGCGGCGGGGCGGCGGCTGCTGGGTCCTATGCAACGCTCGCGGGCTCGGGTCTGTGCTGGGTGGGGATGGCTGCAGACTCTTCCAAGAGAAAGCCGCTAGTCTCTTCCCCTTGCCAGACAACTCTGCCTTTCCCCAAATGTGCCTGCACACCAAAAGTCTAGCCCAGGGCTGTAAAATAGATGGTTTCTGGAACCAGGAGACAAGTTTCCAGGGGACAAGTCGCGGGTTTGCTGTCCCTTGGGACTAGGAGCTTCTGCCGCGCCCCCCGGACCTCGGACCTCGCCGGTTCTGGGGAATCTGTTTCAATCTGCGCTCCCGCTGGTCCTGAGTCTGTGTCCCTCCTCTGCTGCTATTAGTGGAGTTTACATTCAGCCAGCTTTCTGGCGATTCTGGGTGCTGTCTGTTCTGCTGTTATGTTGTAGTTCTTAAATCGTTGCGCGGGGCAGAACAATAGGTGTTTGCTTATGCCGCCATCTTGGTGTCCCCCCCTAGTTTCATTTATTGTTATTGATCTTCCCTTTTTACGTAAAAAAGGAGCTCAAAAGAATGTAGATAACTTGCCCAAGATCACATAGCCTGTGGAAATGAAGTTTGATGATTGCCTGTCTTAAAAGTGTTTGTCCTCTAAAGTATTTGTGAATGAATGTTGCTGAATATGAGTAAAAGGAAGTTATTTCTAACAGAACTGGGTAAACAGACTATGCCAGTGAAGAAAAGTTAGTGAAAGGTTTTGTTGAAATGTCCATGTCTCTCTCTCTCTCTCTTTTTAAATTGATGAGAGAGATGGAGGAGCCAAGATAGCAGCATAAGTAAACACCTGTCTTGCTGCCCCACATAACAATTTCAAAACTACAACTTAACAACAGAACAAACATCATCCAGAATCACGGAAAAGCTGGCTGAGTGAAAATTCCACAAATAAAAGTAAAGATAGGACACTGTGACTCAGAGGAGCGGCAGAGGGCAGCGTTGAAGATATGCGTGGAGTCAGAGGTTTGGAGCCGTGCACGCGCGCAAGTGGAGAGGGCAGGCAGCTGCAAACCAGGCTGGTTTTCTCCAACGGGAAGGGAGACAAAGGCATCCCACTGCACTGATTCCCCAGTTCCAGGTGAGGTCCGGGGAACCCACACTCATACGGGGTGAAACTGGACAGTAAGGAAGCACACTGAAACTCGAGCGTGGCAGAGGTCTGCGAGCTTGTGGAGAGGGTGCGTAAACTTGAAAACAGCAGAAGTACGCGAGCGCGCAGAGAGGAGTCATGACTTGCTCTCTCGTTTGGAAAACCACCGTACCGCATTGTTTTACAACCCTGGGAGAGACTTTGGATGTGCAGACTCATTTGGGGAGAGGCTGAATTGTCCAGCAGCAGGTAGAGCTCAGCAGCAGCTTTCTCTCAGAAGGGCATGCAGCCATTACCACCAGGCACAGAGACCCAGTTGCCGCATAGGGCGGAGCTGATGGAAAACAAGGCTGCCTGCTCAGCTCAGAGACTCTGCCCATCCAACCTGATCACAGCTGACCCTCACAGCCAATTGGCCTGGAGGTCAAATCTTCCTAGTGCTAACAACAATAATCTGGGCTTAACTTCACAAGACTGTGCAACCTATAAAGGGCTGCAGCAAGAGTATCCACCTCAGGTAACTGGGGAGGCTGAGCCACTGTCCCTTAGAGGACATCTACCACACAAAGCTAATCGACCAACTCAGGAAAGCAGTCACCATGCAGAGACATGGAAAGAAATCAGATGTGAAAGAAATGGAGGAAAAAAGACGAGTGGACATAGAGTTCAAAACCACAGTTATAAGGTTTTTCAAGAGGCTCCTAGAAAAGGCCAATGAACTTAATGAGACCTTCGAGGAAATGAACAAGACCTACAAGGATATGTAAAAGGACCAACTAGAAATTAAGCATACACTGACTGAAATAAAAAATATTATACAAAGACCTAAAAGCAGTCTAGAGGATCACAAGAACTAAGTCAAAGATTTGAAATACAAAGAGGTAAAATCCACTCAGCCAGAAAAGGAAGAAGCAAAAAGAATCCAAAAAATTGAAGATAGTGTAAAGGGCCTCTGGGACAACCTCAAGCATACCAATATCCGAATTATAGGGGTGACAGAAAAAGAGAGAGAGCAAGATAATGAAAACCTATTTGAAGAAATAGTGACTGAAAACTTCCCCCACCTAGTGAAAGAAATTGACTTAAAAGTCCAAGAAGCACACAGAACCCCAAAATATAGGAATCTAAAGAGGACCACACCAAGACACATCATAATTAAAATGCCAAGAGCAAAAGATAAAGAGAGAATATTAAAAAGCAGCAAGAGAAAAACAGTTAGTTAACTATAAGGGAGTACCCATACGATTGTCAGTGGATTTCTCAACAGAAACTATGCAGGCCAGATGTGAGTGGCAAGAAATAGTCAAAGTGATGAATAGCAAGAATCTACAATCAAGATTACTCTATCCAGCAAAGCTATCATTCAGAATTGGAAGGTCAAGATAAAGTGCTTCGCAGATAAGAAAAAGCTAAAGGAGTTCATCACCACCAAACCAATATTATATGAAATGCTGAAAGATATTCTTTAAGAAGAGGAAGAAGAAAAAGGTAAAAATAAAAATTATGCACAACAAATACACATCTATCAACAAATGAATCTAAAAATCAAGTGAATTAAAAATCTGATGAACAGGATAAACTGGTGAATATAACAGAATCACAGACATAGAGAAGGAATGGACTGACAATTCTTGGGGAGAAAAGGGGTGTTGGAGGTACAGCAAGAGACTGGACAAAAATCATGCACCTATGGGAGAGGACAGTGTGGGGGAGGTGAGGGCAGAGGGTGGGATGGGTACTGGGTGGAGGGGAGCTATAGGGGGAAAAAAGGGGGAACAATGTAATTAATAAACTGAACAATAAAGACTAACATATATATATATATATATATATATATATATATATATATATTTCCGGATAAACAATTCCGTTAAAATTCCTGTTATAACAAAAAGTCCTGAACAAGGAGGTCATTTATAAAATACACTAGAGACCCATTGCGGGAAGATTCCTGCAAGAATAAGGTTTCCCTCGGCCTGAGCAAAGCTCCCTCCTGTCTCCTCTGCCTCGCTCCCTCCCTTCTCCCCCACCCTGCCCACTTCCCTCCCTTCTCCTCTGCCCCTCTTGCTTCTTCGCAGATCTGCTCCCTTCTGCAGTGCTTGGCTTCTTTCTACCTATCTTCTGCACCTGGATATGCAAATTAGCCACCATCTTGGTTGGGTTTATTTGCGTACTTGCTCTGATTGGCCAGCGGGCGTGGCTTGTGGGAGTAGTGGAGGTATGGTTAATTTGCATGTTACCCTTTTATTAGATAGGAATAACTGGTAGATCAGATATGCACAATACCTGATTCTAGTCAGTGTTACAACTTCCAGACCTACAGCCAGGTGGCCATCTCATCCTCATCCCTTGTCCTAAACTGTTAAGGGATCACCTGGAGTCTTTGCTTGGACTCTCATTGCCAACAGGGGCCCTCTGTGCACCCAAATATCGTTAGAGCTTTCTTCCATCTAGGAGTTGGCCTGCCTGTGTTGGTGTCCTATACTTAAAAATGACCCACATGCACCGCGATGCTATGTTGCTTGCCTAGAAGTGTATCCACCTCCAGTTCTCTGTTCTCTATGAAGCGAAGAGGTTGAGGGACGCGCGTTCCCCGTGGCTGCAAACATGCTTAGTCAGCACCTGCCAGGGCAGGAGGAGTCAAGTCCCAGGCGCACCTGGCACTCATCACCTCCCGGCTGTTTCTGTGAACCACACAGGACCCCCATCGCAGGCAAAACCAGCCACCCACACCCTCAAGCACATTTATCAGGGACCCCACTCCGTCTTATTGCGCACACAACTGGGGCGGCCGTGTTTTCCGGACGCTTTCAGCCACACGCAAAGCCATCTTCGGAAACGCTCTCTGCTCCCGTGGCTCGCGCGGACGCCGACGACTAAGCGGCTCCGAAACGTGCCGCGGTGGGAGCCGGCCGTCCCGCCGGGATCCAGGGGCACCGCCGGAGCTAACGTTCCGCAGCCAACGCGTCGCCCCCGGCGCGTGGGATTGGCAGCCTCGGCCGTGACGTGGCCTGGGCCGGCCCAGTCGGTTTGCGACAGCGGCGCGGGGTCCCGGCCAAGGGGAACCCGCAGCGCGGCTCCCGGACCGTGCGCCCGCTCTCCGCCGCCCCGAGCGGGAGCTCCCTCACCGGCCAGCGCCCCCAGCCTCCGCACCGACTCCCGCGCCGGTGTAGACGCGGGACCGGCGGTCCCCCTCCCCGCGCGTTCCCCCCAGCACGGCCGGGACTCTCCGGCGTGCGGGCGGCCGGGGGGCGCCGAGGTGTGGCCTGCGGGCGCGGGGTTCCCGGAAGGGCGGCCAGGCGGTGCGGGGCTGAGGCGGGGTTCCCCGCACGGAGCGCGAGGAGAGCAGCGGGAGGTGAGGCAGCCAACGCGGGGATCCGGGGGGGTGGGGGGCGGCCTGCGCCCGCAGCGCTGCGGGAGGCTCCGCGGAGCTCTGGGCTGAGCTCGGCCGCTAACTTCACTTCTCCCGCCGCCGGGAGCTGGGGGAGGGGGCCCCGGGGCTTGTAACGAAGTCTCCCCGGAAAACTTTCCCCGGGCCGGAAGGGTGAGGGTGGGGGGCGGGCCGGGGGTCGCGGGCGGCCGGGGCGAGGGGGGACGCCGATCGGCCGGGCGAGGAGCGGTGCCCGGCGGCCCGAGCCCGGCCGGCGGGCGCGGCGCTGAGATTTGGGGAAGCGGCGCGGCCCGGGCGGGCGGGGGCGTCGTGCGGAGTCGGCCAAAGGTGTTCCCTTTCGCTTCCTTCGCCAGCTGCTCGAGATGCGGCGGCGAGCGGGGCTCGGGCGGAGCGGCCTGGCCCCCCGCACCTGAGCGCCCGCCGCCCGGACCCCCCGGGCGCCCGCGGCCGGCGATGTGTGAGCGCTGAGCGGGCGGCGCGGGGAGCCCGGACCGGACCGGACACGTCGGGCGGGAATGCTGGCTCGGCGCTGAGTGACTTCGGTGGAGCGTGAAGAAGCCCCAACATGGAGGACTTTTCGACCAGGACCTACGGCACCAGCGGTCTGGACAACAGGCCGCTGTTCGGAGAGACGTCGGCCAAGGTGAGTGCGGAAGGGGCGCCTGGCCCGGGGGTGTGCCTGCCTGTCTGTCCGTCCGCCCGGCGCCCCGCGTCGTTGCGTGGCCCCTGAAGGCGCTCGGAGGGAGCAAGCTGGCTCCTCCGCCCGCTTCCCTCTCGAGGTGTTTGGTTTGCCCCGCCACCCGGCTCCCGCGGTGGGACGTGGGTGGCCGGAGCCCCGGCGGCGGCCGCGGGGGAAGTTCGCCCAGGTTCTGGACTCTCGGGGCCCTGGAGTGGAGGGCGGAGCTGGGAGGTGTTTGCACACCCGCCGGGGAGCCGGCCTTTGAGAGTCTTCGGATGTGCGCCCCCGGCTTCCGTAGCGGCCCCCCACCCCACCCCTCCCCTTCCCTCCCCTGCCCGGGGGGGGGGGGGGGGGGCTCTGATCGCTGTTGACCCGGGGCCATCAACGGTCCGCTGCCGGGGCGAGAAGTGAGAGTTTCTGGTTGACTTTCCTCGCAGGAGGCGGTCCGGGGTCCCTGGACCCACCCACGCCATGGTGCGTTATTTTAGGCTTTTTCCAAGTCTGTTTTCTTACAAGCCTCCTCCCGGGGTGTCCTGGGCCCGGCCTGGCTTCAGCCTTCTTCTTCGGAGTCGTTTGGGCAAGATCAGCTTGTTTTTGTGTTGTTGGTTTCACCTGGAGAGTGGCGCGGGCGGGGGGGGGAGCTGGGATCCCTGACACATTGCTTTCAGTCTCTCAAAAAGTTGGGTGCATGGGAACCCACATCCTCTTGGGTTTCTCAGCCTTGGCAGGGACAGGACAGGGACCTGTACACCCCGCAGTCTGGGGCGGGGCCCTGAATCTGGAAGCTGCCAGCCTGCTGCAAGACGGCTACTCTATTTTTAAACAGAAAACTCCCATGTGGGTTTTGCTTTCTCTTCAAGTGTCTTAAGAAGAAAGTGTTTTAAGCTTGATCTGCAGGAAGACGCCCCTTGTTTATGTTGTGGCTTTGCAGTATCGCAGCCCGCGGGGCACCTGGCGTGAGAGGTACGGCTCCCGTCCAGCAGAGGTTTCTGTTTCTGCTCACATCCTTGAGCATGGTGCGATAGGCCCTGGGGGTCCAGGGCACCCAGCGAGGTGGAGGAAATATGTGGACAGCGTGATACCATTGGGTCTGTGTGCCGGATGGGGCGCAGAGGGGTCAGAGGAGAAGCTGGCCGCTTTTCTTTGGGAAGCTTGGGGAAGGGCCTAGGATAGCTTCTCCACTCAGTGCCCGGTAGCCTTGAGCCTTTAGACAGGAATGGCTCTAAGCTGGAGTTTGATTCGAGGATTTAGAGCCTGGAGAATGGAGGCAGCTTGTTGCTTGAAGGGATCAGACGGAGGGCATTTGGCTGCCCAGCTGTTTCGAGCACTGAGAAGGTCACTGTTTTCCCATGGGCCTCGGGACACAGGTTGGGGTTCTGTGCAATGCAGACTCTGACCTCATTTAGCCCCCTTGCCCTCCAGTACTGAAGTAGATGGCTTGGTTGGTAATTGACTTGTTGGTTGGTTATTTATCCTCACCCGAGGATACTTTTCCCATTGGTTTTTAGGGAGAGTGGAAGAGAGGGAAAGACAGATCAGTGTGAGAGAAACACATCGATTGGTTGCCTCCTGCACGAGCCTGGACCAAGGCCCTGACCTGGGAGGAGCCTGCAACCAAGGTCCGTGCCGTGGACGGGAATGGAGCCCCGACCCGTTGGTACGCAGGCAGCCAAACGGACTAGGGCTGGACTTGATTTCTATAGCTAACTTAGAAATATTGGTGTTTTCTTGCTTGGGCCTAAATAGTCAATGAGTAAGTTTCCTGTTGCCTGTGATCCGTTTGAAATTCGTCCAAAAACTGCTATTCCAAATATGTCTCTGTTTATCGAATACATTTTAGTCCATGAGTATTCAGCCCTGATATTACTCAGGCAGCTTTAGGCATTTTAACAGTACATTTAGCTACTCACAACTCCTTTGAGCGGCCTCTGTGATTAGATGTGGGGAAATTGTACAGAACAGAGAGAGGATGGTCTGAGGATGGAGAAGACATGTTTGTTATAACTAGGTGCTAGGCCTGAAGAAGGAGAGGAATCCATCTTCAGAGACAGCAAATGATTTAACTTGACCTGAAGTGGACGGGGCACAGGAATGGGGCTTCAGTACTGAAAGGACAGGACACGTTATGGTGGTGCAGTCCCGTGCAGGAGTCACTGACGGAGCAGGTGGATTCCTGGGCCCCGGGAAACCTTTCAGTGGCACTTGCAGTGTGTTCTCTTTCAGATGCCAGGACACGGACACAAGAGTCATTTCCCAGTGACACAATATTAGTGAACTACTACCTTTGAGGAGGAAAATCTAAAAAGGGGAAAACCCACTTCTTGTCATAATGTGACAGATCTTCTGAGTTCTTATATTTACCTTATAACCACTGACCAGACATACAGCCTCTCAATTCTATTATTTTAAAACTTACTCTTTAATTAGTTTACATGAGATGTTGTTCTGTATTAGTTCCAGATGTATAGCAGAGTGGTTGGAAAATCATGTTCTTTGCAGAGTGGTCTCCCAGCCTGACCCCACACCTATTTATCTTGATATTATTGACTGTATTCCCTATGTTGCAATCTATATTGCTGTGGCTTTTCTGCAGCTACCAGTTTGTACTGCTTAATTCCTCAATTTTAAATCTAGAAAGGACTAGACCTTCACTTCAAGGTAAAGACTGAAGCCCACAGAGCAGAGGAGTCTAGAGGGAAACTGCTCTTGCTTAGTGCCAGCAACTGCTGGGATTCAGCTTTCTTTCCTTTGATCCTCCAATTCCTTGGTAAGATGTGTGTTGTTGTTCTTGTTAGAACTAAGGAAGCTGAACCACAAGGCAGGGTACCTTTTTCAGTCACACAACTAGTTCTCTGGTTAGGTTTTACCAATGCCCTTTCATGAGTTGACTGGTATAGTACTTCAGAGGCACGGTGGACATTCACCTACCTATTACCCTTTCACAGGAAATAGGTGAAATGGCCACCCATGGTCATGGAGTGAGTGAAAGGGAGTCAGATCTACTAGGGTTTAATCACAAGCAACAACAGCAGCCTGTAATTAATAATTACAGGCTGCTGTTGTTGCTTGTGATTAAGCAAGCCCCTATCCCAGTGGTTGGCAAACTCAGTCAACAGAGTGGCAAACTTCGGCTCAAAAGCCGCAGTTTGCTGACCATTGTACTAGGGAATAGTAAATATATAACCATTGGGCCCTGAGCTGCCCGAGGGAACTTCTGTCTTCCTGTGTACTGGCTGCACACAGTGATTTCCGTCACTGAACTCAACTATATTCACTCTTTAGCATGATATTTAGGAATAACTTTACAGATAGAGTCATGGAATGAAAGGCAAAAGCAGCCAGTTCTCTATTACATAAATATCTAAGGGATAAGACAAAGAAGGAAAGCTGTTCGCTTTTTCTAGGAAGTATTTCCCTCATTCCTTGATACCTTTGGGATTACATAATGCTAAATGGGCTATCTAATATATCCTGGTCAGAATGTCTCGATGCTTTTTTTTAATCTTTTTTATCTGCCCCAAGTTCTGGGATAGATTACCTCTCTTTCAGAAGAAAAGCAAACCTGGCACAAATGCCATGGCAGTCCAGGATATCTGAGGTTTTTAATGTGCTGTAGCTTCGCATTTTCTAAAGAACTATCCAGTAGAAATATAATGTGGGCCACGTACCTGATTTTAAATGTCCTAGGAGCCATATTAAAAAGTATAAACAGCCCTAGCCTGTTTGGTTCAGTGGATAGAGCGTCAGCCTTCGGACTGAAGTGTCCCGGGTTCAGTTCTAATCAATGAATGGCACATGCCCAAGTTGCGGCTCTATCCCCAGCAGGGGGTGTGTAGGACGCAGCAATTGAATGATTCTCTTTCATCATTGATGTTTCTTGCTGATGTTTCTATCCCTCCCTTCCTCTCTGAAGTCAATAAAAATATATATATTAAAAAAAAAAAAGTAAGTGGTTAAGAGCATCGGCCTATGCACAAATGTTCACTGGCCCGATTCGCAGGAAAGGGCGTGTTCCTGGGTGGCAGGTTTGGTCCCAGGTCTGATGGGGGCGTGTGCAGAAGGCAGCCAACCCATGTGTCTCTCTCATGTTGATGTTCTTCCTCCCCCATACACCCTCTCTAAAAATCAATGGAGTATTAACAACAACAAAATTTTTTAAAAGTGTAAACAGATGAAATTAGTTTCAACTCCATACATCCAAAACATATTACTATATAATCAAAATACAGTTGTTTTATTATATAATCGATATAAATGGAAATATGTAGTTTTACAATTTTTTTTCATACTAAGCCTTTGAACTCCTGTGTGTATTTTACACTTACAGCCTGTCACAGTGTGGACTGGCTACATTTCAGGTGCTCAGTGACCACATGCAGTTAGAGTACTATTGTACTGGAAGCCCAGTCTTAGAGCAAGGGAATTATTAGTTAGGGTGGTTCCATAGTCTGTGGGACTTCTCACACTATGTTAATATGCTAATTTTCATTGGGACTCTAGTTGGAGAGTAGTGGTTTTTTGTACTGTTTTGGTAGCCAAGTCTTTTAGCACTGGCACAATGTCATACCCAATTCTTATCTCCCCCCTCCTCCTACCCAGGATTATGCAAGGGACACTTTCTAGGGTTTGAAAGTGTTATTCAAGGAATCTCCATCCCCTCCTCCTCCTTTCCCTCACCAAATGTGAACTAAAACCTGGAGGTATTTCCCCCTCTCTTGCCCAGGGCTACCTTTAGAAGTTTGCTTTAGGACAACATACCCTTGGGGTAATTTTTCTATGTGATGAATGGGCATTAAGTTATTCTTGGGGCCTATAAGGTGGTCTTTATTTCTTGATTTGCTAGCTCACTGCCCAGTCATCAGAAATCATTTCAGCCAGTGAACCTAGCAGGGGAAGGAGAGGGTGGTTCTGTCGGGGGGGGGGGGGGGGGGGGGGGACCTAGTGTAGTTGGTGGGAGGTAGTGTAAACTGGTTTGCAGACCAGCCTGTTGACTTTCACTAGTCACCAAGTAAGTGATTCATCTTTTAAGGGTGGTGACAGTTCTTACCTCTGTATTCCTATTTGGATTTGATGTAAGAAGAGTGAGTGACTTTGGAGGAAGGCACATCACTGGACTCAGGTAATATTGGAGGGGAACTTCTGTGTAGGGGTAAGGAATTGGGCCTCAAGTCTCAGATTTTTTATTATAAGGCAAAAGTTCCATGTACCCTTCCCTCCTCTTCTGTTTTTTTTTTTTGTTTGTTTGTTTTTTTAAGGTGTAAAACAAGGTTTTTTTTTTTTTTTCCTGATGTGTAGTCCAATTCAAGCATTTTAAACTTCGAGCATTTGGCTTCTGCAAATATTAGTGTAAGATTAGAGGGGCTACTTCTTGCCTTTTGAGGTGTGAAGGGTATGGGGGTTGCTGCTTTATTAAGAACAAAGCTATGGTTCATATTGTTGTGTTCCCTTGCCTGTTCCCTTGCCCAGTGCCCCAAAGGTTGTCCTCTTAAGGTTTCTAGCATCTTTCCTTTGACAGAACTTTGGGGTGATCCTCAGAGGAGAGCTAGTCATCCAAGGGACTAGGTCAGTTGTCCCCTTGCCTCTCACTTTAGTTGCAGTTTCTTGGGCTGGAGAAACAGTTCAGGCAGATGGTTGGCCATGACTTTTTTCTTTCCTGCTCTAAGTATTCTCTCTCCACCCCCAGACCAGAGGACTGGGACTCTCTGGGGGTTTGGCTCAGGCATCTGTATTTTTAGAAAGCTCCTCAGAGGATGCTGGTGCAGAGGGAGGGCTGACACCCCGGATCTCACCTAAGCTCCGTGAAAGCCCAGTCCAGCTTGGCACCTTCTTGTGGACCCCTTTCCTTTAGCTGCCTCCCTGTCTTGGCAAGTATTGTTCTCCTTTCTGTAGCTCCCTGTCTGCTCCAAACTTCTGGATTCTGCTCAGTCTACTTCCCCACCTCAGAACCTTCCTTACAACCAGCCAGCAGCCACACTTTCCTCCTATGAGCCTGGCAGTCAGAGGCGCTCCAGCACTTGCTCCTTGTGCTTTGAGGGATTTATGTATAGGTTGTCTCTGGACCAGAGCATACACTCCTTGTGGGGAGGAGGCCGGGCCCGCATTTCTCCATAGCACTAAGCACTAGGCACAGTGCTTTGCATAGTCCTTGATTTTATGCATACTAAGTTTACAGTGACCTGCATTCTTGGGAGATCCTGGAACACCCATAACAGGCGGAAGCTGGTGTTCAGATAGAAACCTGGAATGCTGATACCAAATCAGGAAGTGGTGCTTCAGGCTGTCCTGCAGTTAAGGTCCTCTCTCTCCCCTCTCCCTGCTGAGTTTCCGAAAAAAGGCCGGTAGTAGGAATACATACAGTATTGTGTATAAAAATACTTAAACTGAGGTCTGGCCTTTCATAAGTGGATGGTCTGCTGGGTTTTCTTCTCTGTAGATGAGTTTTCCAGGTCTGTGATAATAGGCTGGATCTACCAAATTGAGTCTTTTTTTCCCCTTCGGGTCAATCCATAGACCATGTATAAGTGACCTTGTTTAATGAGCTGCCGTAGGGACATGTGTTTCTGTGTAAATTATAGAATGCATTTGAAATTGGGGCTGCCTTAGAAATTGGGTGCAGGACATAGCACCCACTCAGCTCCCACACACCCCTGAGGAGCCTCATCTCATTGGGAGATGGGCATTAGATGTGGCAGAACTAACACTAACACCATATTGACAACTATTTACCAATCCTCTGTTAAGGTCAGTTACTTTGTTCTAGACACTTTAAGTGTAGTATTTCCTAATCCTTACAGCAACCCTGCATATTTGACCATTGTGCAAATATGGGAATTGAGGCCTAACATTAAGTGACTTTTGCAAGGCAGGCATATGGCAGGAGAATAAGTCACGTGTTTTTTCACTCTTTTTTTTTTTTCATGTGTTACCTCTTAACCTCAGGGTCCTTCACTGTCTACCTCTCATTCTGAAGAGAGGCACATAAAAATAGGGTACTTCCTACGGTTACCAACTCAAGGGATCATTTGCCCCTTAAACCTGTGGAATAGGTTTGTTTTCTATTGCTGCTGTAATCTGATTTTCATAAATGGTGCTTCAGTGAAAAGAATATATTTCAAGGGCATGGATCTGTGAGAAAGAATCTGGCAGAATGGGTATACTAAAATATTCACAATGGAAAGGTACTTCAAAATGTGAATCTGTGGTATAAGAGAAACATTTAAAAACATCTGTGTACTTACTGTGTCGAGAGAGAAGTGAGGGGGAAGTTGGTGTTCAGGGCTACGCAAAGCCGTGGAGGATGTGGATGCACTGAGAGTTCAGAGCGTGAAACTGTCAGGTGTGGGCGGACCTGCATTCTCATAAATCCTTTCTCACGCTTCTGCTGGCACCGCTCAGTCTGGCGTTTCTTTGGCAAGCCTCAGAAGGATGGGACCTTTGATCAGTGAAAAGGTGTCCCCTCACTCTCCACCCAGTGGGTGCTGTCCCTAGAGTTGTCTCTGGTGCCAGCGTGAGGGGAGGCTCCTGCTGAGTCAGAGCCAGGTACCTCTGGGGACCCAGGTTAAACTCACTGGCTCAGCTGGGTCCAAACCTCCTCCCTCATCCTCTCACTAGGTAGGTGTGTTCCCAGAGGGCCACCCAGCCATTTCCAGAGCTTTCCTGACAACTGGAAGAAGGAAAGGAAAATCATTTCTGAGAATTGGCCTTTTATTTATGGTATGAGAACCCTTATGTTTGATCGGGAAATGAAGTTTGGACGCAAAATTGCAAAATTGTTGGATGTGGCTCAAGGGTGTGAATCACTCCTTGTAGGCTAACAAAGGTGGGAAGGAAGGTCATGCCCTTTGGACATGTCAGACATGCTGAATAGATAGCTTTTCTTCACTCTCTCTCACAAGACTGTCACTGTCTTTAGTGACCCAAAGAACATGTGGGCTAGAGATAATAAGGGCTAGGGATAATAAATACTGAATTTAAAGGGATGAACCCTTTAATAGAAGGATGAACAAAGTGCCAGGGAGCATGAAGAAGGGATAATTCCCTAGGAGACATCAGATCAGAGGGTTTTTGAATCTTAGACCTAGAAGCAGGACATAAGACTTAACAAGAGGAAGTGACCAGAAGTCCCAAACAGAAGGTCCAGCTTGTGTCAAAGGGGTAGGAGCTGGAAAGTACAGGAAGTGGCCAGGGGTTGTGATGGTTCCACTGTGACTGGACTCTTGAACTTGGGAGGCAAGGTCAGAGGAAGGGCGGGGCTGGGTGGAGATCCTTGAATGCTGTACTAAGGAGTATGATTTTCTTCTGGAGGCTTTAGGTTGTTCCATGTGCATGTACATTTTTTTTATTCAATTATTCATCATTATGCATACTTCATCTCAGAAAATGTGCTATGAGCTGGATAGTATATCTTTTCTCAAGGAGCATAGATGTACGGCAGAGAAGATAGGCATTAAACAAATCTTTGTTCTTCTTTCTCTTATTAATAAGCTTCAGTCATCCTGGCCTTTTTTAATTTTAAAGTAGTATTTAAAAAATACATCTCCCTCCCTCCCTCCCTCCCTCCCTTCAACAGATAGAAACACTGATGAGAGAGAAACATCTTTGATTGGCTGCCTCCTGCATGCTCCCTCTGGGGATTGAGCATGCAATCTGGGCATGTGCCTGAGATCAGGAATTGAACCAGTGACCTCTTGGTGCAAGGATCAATGATCAACCACTGAGCCATACCAGCTGGGTCTGGCCTTCTTTTTTTCCTTTTAATTCCCAGCTCACTTCTGCCTCAGGGCCTTGGCACTGGCTTGTTTGCAATATCCTTCTGCCAGGTTATTGCATGTTTCATTTATTTTTCTTATAAAAGCCCCTGCTCAAATGTCACATCATCAGAGGAGATTCTTTTGACTAAAACTAAGCCCCCAATTTCTACCCTGGTTACTCTTCTCTTACCCTGTTTTGTTGTCTTCCAACTTCTAACACTTAGCATGTGCAAAAAAGTGGAGAGTGGATGCTTAGCATCCAAGTTGGAAACCGGATGGGTAGAAGGCTCTTCTAATATTGAGGGAGTTGAGGTTTTTGAGGCCAAAACTCCATGAAGGAAGAAATGCAGTGTAGAGATGAGGACAGACATAATTAATTGAGCCAGAGAATGGGTACAGGATTGGCAGAGAAACTGATCACCTGCTGGTCCTCTTCAAGTCAGAAGGAATGAAAATAGGGGAGGATTTTTCCTCTTTTTTTTTGTGGCCTTTTTGTGTGTGTATGAATTTCTGCTGCTGTATAATCTTCAAGAGTGGTACCACTGCTAACTACTTTCTTGAAAGAGGCAAAGAGTCAACCCAAAATAAAAGGCCATGGAAAAACAGTGAAACTCAGCCAAAAACATGAATTTATGGTAAACTCAGTTAGTTTGTTCTTTTAATTAACATTTGAGCATCTAGTCTATGCGGGGCACTGTGATTGGCCGAGGGAAATGACCAGTGCCCCTTTCCACCTTTGTACAATCAGAAGAACGTTGTCTGCACTCTGGGTAGTGGCAGCTCTGCTCTCGCAGTCGAATGGCAGACAGGGCCCTTAGCTTCCAGGACCTTATAGTGCAGAGGAGGAGCTGATGAGTAAACTGGGAGTTAAGTTAGGACTGTTTGAAGGTTTCACAGCAAGGCTTCACCCCAGCACAGAAGCAACTGGAGTGTTGAAGGTGACTCGGGGCTTGGTTTTCAAAGCATCCAAAGCAGATCAGCAAATCCACCAAGAAGTCTTCTGTGCATTGCTGAAACTGCTGACTCCACGGTCAGAGGCTGGGGTGATGTAGTCAGTGGATGTGGGTGAAGCCCAGATTGAGGCAGTAGAGCAGAGGATTGGAGGAAGAGGGATGTGGCAAAGCAGGTGCTGAAATAATTGAGGTAACTGAGAAGAAGGGAGGAAGTTGGCATGAGACTGCCTGGGCACATACGTTTCAGAAACTTGAGGATGTTTTATTCCATTTCAGCTGCTCCAACAGAAAACCATAGACTAGTCTTTTCCCGTGTTCTGGATGCTGGAAGTCAGATCAGGTGCCTGCAGGGCAAGGTGAAGGCCCTCTTCTGGGTTGGAGACTTCCGAGTGTGTTCTCACATGGCAGTAAGGGCTAGGGAGCTCTCTGGAGCCTTTTATTTTTAAAATAAGGGCACTAATCCCATTTATGAGACCTCCACTCATGACCTAAATACCTCCCTCCTGATACTGTCACACTGAGCCTTAAGATTTGAATATGGATTTGGGAGGGGCAGGGGACACAAACATTCAGATCATAGCAGAGGATATTACTGAAATTACCCTGTCAGCCTGGCCTGGGGAGCAGGAAATGCCTTGCCTCCACTTCTGGCCCCGTAAATGTGGATGAGCTGTGGGTAGCAGGGGCTCTGTTGGGGAGAATGTTCAGAGACAGGCAGCAAGGGAAATCCAGCATGGGAGAATGCTATCGTCCCAGAGAAGGGTGCTCACATGGGACAGACTTTCAGGGTGGGGTGGCTGACAGGACTTCCAGGGTGGGGTGTGAAGACTGACCCTGTAGGACTGAGAAGAGCTGGAGAGGGAATGTGGGTCTATAGGGCTACCTGAGATGTTGTCTGAAGAGGACTTTTATGGAGTCCGAGAGAAAGAAGTGTATAGTAAAACCTTGATATAAAGTACTAATTCGGTCAGGGGGGTTTCCATTAAAGTTAAAAGTCCCTTATATAATAAAGTAGGTTTTTAGAATGCCTATGTTAAAAATGTGACAAATTAGTTGTAGCCATATTTGTGTAATTACAATTAAGTATTTATGGCGGTTTTAATTTCACAGAAAAGTTTTCTCTATGTATTAATTTTAAATTTATACTGCATAGGTCTAGTAAATGTGTCCATTTACCAGTCACTGTGAGTGAAGAAATGCACACAGCTGGGCGTGGCTTAGCATCACGAGGGAACGTCACCTGCACCTGTCAAAACTGCTTCAGAAGGTCACACCATGTGACAACAGAACCGATGCAATGTGATCATGTGCTAATCATACACTGAACATTGTTTACAAGTGGTGACTCTTGCATTTGCATATGGATGTAGTTGTAGATATGTAATATTTATGTCAGCAAAAAATTAATAGTGTTTTTTCAACATATGGCCTATTTGCTAAATATGTTAAAAATAACAGTGAATTAATAACAAAAAATATCCTGTTAATTTAGTTACTAGGCACTTCTTGATTAAAAGCCTCTTAAAATTGACAGGATGTTAATTTTCACATATGACATACGGACTGGAAATTTTGTCCATTAAATCTGAAGTCCTGTAACGCCAAAAATGGAGTTCTCATTGTTAACCCTTCCCCACCTTCTCTCTGGAGTGTGGAAGGGAATGTTTTCTTGGTGTTGTCCATGTGGGTTTTCTCTTCTGCAAGGGGGTTTCTGTTTTGCTCCGCTTCTCCCCAGGCGTGAAGGACGAGCTCCTCAGCTGTCATGCCGTCTGACACCCATGCTGGCCTTGCTGTAGCAGAACCCTCGTAACTGGGCTTGTGCTCAGGCTGGTTTCCTATGGATAGTTTCCATAGGGTCAGTGGGGCCTACCCTGGAGCCTCCACTAGATGCAGGGCCTTCGTGGATGGCAAAGACATGTCCTTTGGCAACAGGAGCAGCCCTAGCCTCTGTGCTGCTGGGTGTCCCTCAGAAAGCAGCAAGGCCACTCATAGTTGTGAGGAAGGTGAGTGAGGAGAGCAGCCTCTGTTGTGAGAGGCACTGGAAGGAAAATGCTGTCTGTGAATCCTCTATTTCACCGTCTTCACAGCATGAGTGCCAGCAGCGTGCCACTCTCTTAGGAGGGAAAACAGTAGGCTGTCTTCCCCAACCTCAGTGAATTGCCAGTTTCATTGAAGAGACAGGCAATACATTTTATTTTGGTGCAAAAAGTGTAACATGGGTAATGTGATCCTGGAGCCCTGAGACAGGAACATCTCATGTCCTGAGGGCGGGACCAGAGGTGCCCAGGAGGTGGTGTTTGAGTTGAGCTCTGCAGGATGAGCAGTCGCATTGAGAGTGTGGCATGTCAGCCATCTCACCTCCCACCCCATACCTTACTCTTTTGGGAACATTATGCCTTTGGCTTTTCTGTGGGTCAATATAAGAAACGATTATGGATGAAGTAGCTGCATGTTCTGTCCTCGTATTTGTATAGACCCAGGCAACAAACTCTGCATAGACCCAGGGGAAGTGTGCCTCTTGTGACCCAGCATGCTTGCTTTTGTTAGTGAGAACTTGAATTTCCCCCTCGGGTGCCAGGAATCTTCCTACTAACATTTGAACTTAAAGCAGAGAAGTTTTCTTTAAATTCCTTCCTGTAAACTCTTTTCATTCCCAAAACCCCTTTGGAAATTATTTCTTGCTCTTTTTATTGTTGCTTAAACGGGTTAAGAGTTTTACTAGAGTGGCACAAGTCCTTAAATCCATTTGGAAGCAGGTAAAACATAAATTGCTGTGGAAATATCAGATCAAACATGATATGACTCTTAGCATCTCAAACTGTCTACTAGGATGTTTCCAGGTTGCTGAGGACAGTTGCCAGGTTTGGTTATTTGGGATGTTATTGCCCATTTCCTTCCAGGGACATCATTAAACAGCTGAGCATTTGAAATCAGTTTGGGGTTTGTTGTCTTGTAGCAAGATGCTGGCTAATGAAGCAAGATTGGGTGGGGGGCTCCCCTACTTTTTGATTATTGGGGAGTTGGCCTTCTTTTTTTTTTAATATCTATTTTTTAATTAATTTTTTATAGAGAAGAAGGGAAAGAGATAGAAATTTAGAAACATCGATGAGAGAAGCATCGATCAGCTGCCTCCTGCACACACCCCACTGGGGATGTGCCTGCAGCCAAGGTACATGCCCTTGACCGGAATCGAACCTGGGACCCTTCAGTCCGCAGGCCGATGCTCTATCTGCTGAGCCAAACCGGTTTCGGCGAGAGTTGGCCTTCTATTCTGGCCCAAGTGGTGACTGATGATGAGCCACAAATTAAAGCAGGAAGGGACCAGAGATCATTCAATTTGATAGACCCAAATGGATTAAGGCAGTGGTCGGCAAACTCATTACTTAACATAAGCAAATATCAACAGTACAATTGAAATTTCTTTTGAAAACAAAAAAAAACGACTTCTGTGCATGGGCCACGAAGTTTCAGTCGCACTATATGTGCACGCCCACACGTGGTACTTTGTGGAAGAGCCACACTCAAGAAGTCAAAGAGCTGCGTGTGGTTCTCGAGCCGCAGTTTGCCGACCACTGGGTTAAGGGATCCTTTTAAAGTTACACAACTAGCCAGTGGCAGAACTCCGTTGAAAACCTTGGTCTTTTGACTAATTTCAGGGACCACTTGTATTGGTGGAAGGATTCTTAGCCCTTTGAACTGCTTGCTAAGCTTGCATTTTGCATAAAGCATTGGATAGGAGACCTTATCATTACCTGTGTCATTGAATCTAAGTGGACGTAAGATGTCCCTTACTTGCTTGACAGGTAGAAGCCATTTGCATGTATGTCCATTTTTTTTCCCAAAGGAAGATGAAGATGTGTGGCTCCTATTACTCCTGCTCTTCCCATCCTGATGGCCAAGGAACCTCACTTCCTTTCTCCTAAGTGCCCTCTGGTGCTCTGGATAGTGTAAACTTCCTGAAGGTAGAGACGGTTTCATTCATTGTTGTGTGTTTGCATCTGGAATATAGATGGATTTTCCTTTTATTGAAATATAATTGAGCTAATGTTTAAATGAACAAATAACTTATGAGGTTATGTATCAGAATCCTTCTCAAGACGATACATGTATATTTTTTTGTTCATGTGCTCATATCTGCATGTATATGAGTTAAGACTATCTCACAACCTGTTGTTGAGTATTTGTCTTTGGAAAGGACATCCTGATTCCCTATCCTATCCTCTCTGCAGGTAAGGATCAAGGCTGGTTTTGATCCTGTCAAGCTTCCTTAGGGATGAAAATAAGCAACAGTATCAAGTTTAAGGCTCTGGGAAGGGAGGTTTTGGTAGATGGAAAAAGGTAATAAAACTGGGGAGGAGATGGTGCTAGTTTCTGTGAGAAATTAAAATAATAGGGACTAGCTATACTTGTGGAAATAATCTGAGTTTCAGTTTATTCCACAAACAGCAAAAATTAAATTCAGTTGTCTCTTTTCCCAAACTACTCTGTTTCTGATTTGGAGCCCATCAATTCTGAAACTCCTGAAATACTAATTGGCTGTTTAATTGTTCTCTATTCTTTTATCTTTGGAGACTGGGAGCTGGGGGAGCAAATAAAGCCCTGAAAAACCATCTCTGGGCCCAGGGAAAGGTCTCTCACCTTTGACTTGGACTTAGTCAGTATTCAGAATGGTTTCATTTAGAATCTAAACTTTAGAGCAGTGTTTCTTAAAATCTTAAATGTGCACAAAAACACCTGAGGAGTTGGTAAAATGCAGATTCTGATTCAGTGGGTCTGGAGTGAGGCCCAGTATTCTGCATTTCTCATGGGCTTTCAGCTGGGGGTAGTGTTGCTGGCCCACAGAACTCGCTTTGTGTAGCAAGCATTTAGCAGAAAGAGCCTAAGAGTGAGAGGTCTTTCAGAGTTAACTGTTTTTTTGGCTGCACTCATGGCTACTTTGATAGCAGAAGGTCTGAATCCAAGGTCTTGGCTTGGAGAAGGAATACCCTGTGAGAAACTTTCCTGCATTTTGCCAAATAGTTCATCCCACCTTGGGAGCCCAGAGACTGTGTTATAACAAGAGAGTAACCAGTATTTATGTAGATGCCTCAGTGTTCCATTTGGTGAACTGTCTAGAAGGCAAGCAGGGTAGTAGTCATTAGATTAGCTATATTTTCATTAGTGATTAAAACTAGTTAGGCTTACATGGATAAGTCCGACATTCTGGAAAAAAAAATCACTTATGAGGAACTCTTCATTCCTGGAAGATAAACACTTCACGGTAATACCTTGCCAATAGGCTTTTTGAGGTGTTAACTGCCACTTGGTATCTTTGTCTAGACCAGCATAGCATTCATTCTAGGTTGCTCTTCCAGTGAGGATAAATGGAATCTGCTCTGTTGGCATTGAATCCTGTCTCCGTCACTCATTGGTATTGAGAACTTGGGCAAGTTTTCAATTTCCCTGAGCCTGTTTTATTCTCATAATACCATTTCATCCCAGGATTTTTAGAAAAGATATGCAAAAACTTTTGGTATAGTTACTATTCCTCACCATTATCCCCTTAACCCTAACTCTCTCTCTCTGATCCTGATTGGAAACTTGCTGTTCGGAGAGGAGTGATTCTTGGCTACCTCTCATCTGAACATCTTCACTAGCTTCTTTCTGTTGGTAAGAGGAATGTTGGCAGGTATGCAGGCTTCCTTCAGCTTTTGCAAATCCCTGGAGATTATAGACGGGAGCAGATACTCCTGACTTCTCAGCAGAGACCATAAGAGTTTAGATGAACCTTTTCCACAAGGTGGAGTGGTTATAGACGATGTACACGTTTATGTTAAACACACACATTTGAAATTTGTGTTGTGTGAGAATAACAGTGACCAATAATTAGCCCCTAGGTCTCTTTTCTAAAAATGGTCGGCATCACTCTGGCCGGTTTGGCTCAGGGGGTAGAGTGTCGGCCTGTGGACTGAGGGTCCCGTCAAGGGCATGTACCTTGGTTGTGGGCACATACCTAGTAGGGGATGTGCAGGAGGCAGCTGATCGGTTTTCCTCTCATCGATGTTTCTGTCTCTAGCCCTTCCTCTCTGTAAAAAATTAATAAAAAATATACATTTTTAAATGGTCGGCTTTCCAGGCTACTATGTGCTGTGTAGGGTCTTCTAGCTGAGGCGGTGATAAGATTTGGCCTGAGCCTTCCTAGGTTAGAAAGGGTGTGGCAGGTATTCAGTTTCCTTTGTACCATGCAACACTGACTTGCACTGGCCTTGGTCTGGACAGTGGCTTTCTTTCACGCTTGCCTCCCAGCTTTGCCTGCCTCTTAACTTCCGATTCTTATTTTTCAGTATGAAATGAGTGTTTAGTTGCTGTTTTGAGCTGGTTCCTATACCCTTTCCATCTCTGAGCTTTTGTTTATTCCATATCCTGTTGTTCTTTGCTAAAACTTTACCAAGACAATCTGTAAGATGACGGATTCATTACTCAGCGTTCTCAGAATAAGACGGCGTGGTTTTATTGCCCTTACAGTAGTGTTTATTCATCAGGTCTTAACTCCTTATGACCTTATTCTGTAAACTCTACAAATAACTTCTGTAACTTAATACATATATATGGTTTGCATAATTAATATTAGTAACTTATGTGTGTGAAGTATTTAAGTCCCCATAACTGAAGCTAAATCTAGTCACAGGCCCTGATTTAGGAACCGTTTCGAAGTTGCTTCTAACTTGCTGCATGACTTTAGGCAATATTTAACCACACTCGCTGGGCCTAAATGTACCGTATCCTGTAAAATTAAGATTGGCTTCCACCAGAAGCTTTTGAAACGATTGTGGTTTGTTGGGGTGAGGATGGGAAGACAAGGCAGTCAGGGGGTTTATATATTGAAAACTTTCCCATTTAATAAGTTGGAAAAAAACTCATGATGGCACTTGACATCACTACAGTCTGGTTCTTTTCACCAAGGATCTGGGCTGGCCTCCCACGGCTTCTCTCTTTGCTCCTACTCCTACTGTTCTAGCAGCAGATTTTTTTGTAAGCCTCAATGTTCTCCATTGAATCCTTCTCCATCTTCAAAAGACTTGAGTGTAAAAAATGTCCTATCCTGTGGACGAAATGGGGCCTTATGTTAAACCTGACAATCTCAGGAGGCCTGTGTGGTGGCCTTATAAATGTAGGATGGTCTGAAATTAAAACTTTTAACTAAAAGCAGTTTATGGTGGGTAGTCTTATCCTGGACCCATGGTCGGCAAACGGCAGCTCGTGAGCCACATGCGGTTCTTTGGCCCCTTGAGTGTGGTTCTTCCCCAAAATACCACGGCCTGGGTGAGCCTATTTTGAAGTGGCATTAGAAGTTTAAAAAATTTGGTTCTCAAAAGAAATTTCAATCGTTGTATTGTTGATATTTGGCTCTGTTCACTAATGAGTTTGCCGACCACTGTCCTAGGTTAAAAAAACTCCCCTAACAAAGGTCAGTTTTCACCTTTACTGAGAAGCCTGTTGTTTTTTTGCATGTATAATAACATACCTTTGGAATGTCAAAGTAATTTCCTTTTTCCAGACCCCTTAAAGCAGAGGCACCACTCTGTGGAGTCCACAAATCCCTTTGTTAATTGTTGACTGTTAACCATCTGTCATTTTACTTTTTATGCAGTCCCAGAGGTTTCCCTGCTTTGCTTTTTCCTGCCTCCCTAATCTGTCACAAATAAATTTCATGTAACCCACTTACAGCTTCTCTTTTGATTGTAATGTATAAATTAAGGTGTGAAACTGGCATTCACTGGAGCACTTTCTTAATCTGCTGAGATTTTGCTTCCTGGCAATTATCAATTTGGCTCAAATAAACTCACAAAAATTCTCTATACGTTTGAATATTTCTTATATTGACATCCCTGTCTTCCCAGAGTACCTTTTTCCCACTTTGGTGGCAGACAAACATAATTGTGTAAGGAGAGGGCAGGATCTTTGTTTCTTCATTCTAATCATGCAGTGCCTAGTATACTTTTTTGAAAGTGCCATAGATCTACCATTTGGCTCAAAAACTCTTTTCTCTTTCAGGATCGAATCATCAATTTAGTAGTTGGCATCTTAACATCCTTATTGATTCTAGTAAGTATCTTTATTTTGTGTCTCACCTGGGCTGTTAGCTAAAGTTTTAAAAACTTTAGTATTGTGGTTCATTGAACTCTTCAAAAAAATACTTAAAAGGGGCCAGCATATCAGCACATGAAACATTCCAGTTATAATTACATTAATACTTTTCAATTTTATTACCACTTAAAATTGCAATTAGTAACTTGAGCTAAATTGGTTTCCACCTGCATACATACAGTAGTTGAATATGTGAAATAGTACAAGTCAAATAACTTATTTTTCTGAGTTTGCCTAGTAAATAAGTAATGTGTCAGTGTCTACCAGCAACTCCCTTCTGTACATACAGTATCCTACAGGTCCTTATGTTTTTTGCTAATATCTGAAGGTTACCTTGTTCTTTAAAGCACATTCATCATATTTTGCGTTAAAAATATTTGGTCAAATTATACAGCCTGTTTAATATAGGTTGGTGCCATCACAGTAAAATAAACAAAGCTATTTCCCATAGTCTGAGAGTGACATTTATGTGGTGCATATTCATTAAATGTAAGAAAACTTTAGGCAATTTGTTAACAAGGCTTCTTAATAATAGGTATATTGCTGTATCTATGGTAGAAACAGATCTCCATAGGGCATGAGAAATCCTTTTTAGTATTTTTCATACTGTTAAGCAAAAAACAGTTTTGGTTATATTTTTTTTGTTGTTGGAAGTATTCAAAATAACAAAAAGGCTAGAACTTTTCCCAATGTAATTATTAATCCTAGGAAAGATTAAAATGCTTTTTAATCTTTGTTAATGAAGAGATTATTTTTGAGGTTAGATAGTTACACTGCTCTTTGTTTTGGCACCTTTCAAAAAGGAGGAAAAAGAAAGAGGAAGTACTAAATGAAGTAATAGTCAAGCACATATTTTATTAAACATTACATTAAATTAACACTCCATAAGGCAAATCTGGTGATAAATATCATTTTACAATGTGAAGTATGTTATATTACATTGTCTAACCAAATTACTCCTAAGGCCTAATTTCTCTTCATACAGGTAACGCTGATCAGTGCTTTTGTTTTCCCTCAACCACCTCCAAAACCATTGAATATATTTTTTGCTGTCTGCATCTCTTTGAATAGTATTACTGCCTGCATACTTGTGAGTACTGTTTAGAATTGAAATTGAATATCCTGGAGGGTTGAAGGTTGCTGTACCTGGACAAATTCCCAGCTCTGGGTCTATCTGAAAGGGTATCTGTAATTACAACCCCAACCCCAAGGATGTCAGAATTCTCAATATTAATTGCAGGGTTTTCTGAATTTCTTTTCTCTTAAATCCCAAAATTCTAACCTTAAAGGGAAACTTCCCTTGGTGCTAAAAAATGGAAAAAAAGAAATACTTAAAAAGACTTAGGTGACCAAAGATTTGTTGTACTTTATTTAATTCATCTTCCTTCAAGGACTGCATACTGGGCTCAACAGGCTTTGGGAAAGACCATTACTGCTCTTACGGGAAGAGATAGAGCACTAGCGCTCTGGATTATTTCTAATAATTAAAAAGTCTTGTCTTAATTTCTGTGCTTACCTCCCCAAGTCAAAGTAATTCTCCAGGGGAACCCAGAGCCGCAGTTGTACTTGTCACTACAGTTTCAATTTTACTACAAAGCTTTTCTTTTAGGTGAAAAATAAAGATGGTGGTAGGCCTCAGTCGGGTATTTGCCAAGTGTTCAGGCACTCATTAGTTGGCTATTGTTTCATTTTCTTTGATAAGAGGCAGAATCAACACACTAAACCCCTTACGAGTATTTGTTTTGACTTACATAGGGCTTGAATCATAATAGCAATATGCTCATTTGACTTAAGATTAAACAGGGTCTCCAAACTTCTAATCATCGATTCTGCTGTCTTATGATCTGAGGGTAGGACTGGCCACCTCACTTTAGGAGCCTTTGGAACAAAGCTACCCGAGATGCTTTCCTCCCACCCCCAGCCTAAAGCCAGAAGTAACCAACAGTAATTTAGTTTAAACCAAATACATGCAAATGTAAGCCCAATTTTGTATTGGCAGCCTGAATTGTATATAAATTGAAAACTTGTTGCCCCTTCCTAAAGGAACTTTATCTTTTACTCAAATATGAAGGGGTGGGGAAAGATAGGTTTGTTTGTATGGAAAAATATACGAAAGAAGAAACTCTGGCATACTCTTAACTGCAAACCTACTTCTGCCCACCCTGTATTTAAAACATCCAAAAGGTGCACATTTTTGAATGATTGCCAAATGATTGGTGGATGCTGTTGGTTTGAACATAGAACAATGTTAACTGAGCAAACAGGAACAGGATGATTTTGGATGCGGAAACTTAGTGGTACCACTTGAATGATAAAGAGTAAGAATTAAATTCTGGCTGCATTAAGTCTCAGAAAATATAGATTAATACAAAAATCTGTCTCATCCGGGGGAAAAATAATTAGTTGTATTTTAAATACTTGAACCAATGGCCATTACTTAAATTTTTATTTAATTCTTCTTCTTTTAGATCTACTGGTATCGACAAGGAGACTTAGAACCGAAATTTAGAAACCTAATTTACTATATCTTACTTTCTATCACCATGTTATGTATATGTGCGAACCTGTACTTCCATGATGTGGGAAAGTGAGGCTGCCAAGGAGAAAATACTTACCAGGTCTCTTCAAAGCTATTCATTAGGACTGTGAATAAAAGCTGGATAAGGTATGCTGAAGAATCTCCCGCACAAGTCTGATACATGATTTTCATGTTAATTGTAAATCTAAATCCCCTTTTGCAGGGGAGACATTATATAGATCACTTTGCTTTTTTAAGGACTGATGTTGCACTTAAACATTCCAACCCTTGAAGTTCAAACAGCACAAGTGATTTTCACTTTTGAAATTGAAATTTTTTTTATAATGTAATGGCATGGCGAAAGGCTATGTAACAATCAATCTTGCATTTTAAGACAAATATTCTTTTATTTCTGTTAAACTGAATATACAATTATTGTTCCCTAGGCAACCAACTCTTGCTCAAAACTACAATTTGTTTTCACATTAACAAAACAGAGATGGGTGAAAAGACAATTTGATTGTGAAGATCTAATTACAATAATAAATAAAATAATTTATACAAGGTTGTTTTTTTTGTTTACTTTTCTGTAGAGTCATGTTAAAGCTTTAAGAGGCTAGTTTTGGTTTAACCTTTTCTAGTACAGGAATGACTCTTCATTTGTTTCATTTCATCACAGAAGCAAATTTTGTTTTTTGAAATTGCCTGAGAGGGAGAAATTTTATCACACCCTCACCAGCTAATGCACTAAGTGAACAGGAAATTCTGATACCCTCCTTAATTATTTCCTGGGTACTTTATATTACAAAATACATAAGAAATGGTCATAGGATAGGACAGGGTTCCCATTTCATTTTACTTCAAAGTGCTAATTTTGTAAACTGATGACAGTGGGTTCTGAAGTGAAACTGAATTTTGACACAACCATTATCCATAGTCCCTTTAAAGTAATAATAAAAAAACAAACACCTGTAGTGAATATTTTTCTCTCTTAATGCTTTCTTCTCTACCCAGCTTGAATCAGCTTCCATGCCTGCAATCAGTAAAACCAAAGGAAACTGCAGCACAATCACCTCCTAGGTCTGTGTCCTCGTATGCTGGTCAGTCTCAAGCTAATGATATAATCTTTTTGAAGAAGGTAACTGGTAACTCCAGACCATACCGATGAAATATAAACAGGCTTACTTGGGACTAGACAGAGATTCATATCTGATCATCAGAGATGAGTAGTATACCATTTTTAAAACACAGTAAACTTTGGTGATTTAAAACTCTTCTCAGTGGCTGAAGTGAATGAAATTCCCTGCTAACAGATGACACTTACCACAGGGATCTATGTATTTAAAACCTCCTATGCTATACTTCCAAACGACTAGACCTCAGTGATATATTTAAAGGAGGTAAAAAGTCATAGCAGCAACACTGTTCGTGGCTTAAGCACTGTATGTATTTAAAAGCCAGAGGAATGGTAAGTTAAACCTTTTGGGGATTTCTCCTATTTCTTTGGGGATGTTGTAATTAACAGTGTGGCTTCTTTGCCTGAACTACCTGTTTCTAAGAATTACCTAATGACAGTTTACCAAATCTTCAACATCCTTTGAGTCTTCTGAAATAGGACTGCCCAAAGATGACCCAATGATATTTGATTCTTCTCGATGATGTTGGAATATGGGATCTGTAATTAGTTAAATTTCAAATTAGTCTTAAATGTATATAATCCATGTATTCTACCAAAGTGCAAAATTTAACAAGACTAATCTTTATTTCTGGATCAAAAAAGACTAAAACAACTGAATTAAATATCTGCCTGATTTTTCTCCTTAAGACTTACCGGGCACATGATGGAGATGTATGATAGTACCTGTTAGTGTTGTCAATGGCAAGACAGATTCCGTATCTATAACATCAGATGCCTGGATAAAGCCATGTGGTGAAGGAACAATAAGTATTGTTTCATCATCAATTGTTGTTTGATCAACTTGTTCTTCTATAGTAGGAGACTCTAAATCCTAAATAATAATTTAAAAAAATGAGATTCTGACACAGATTCTTACTAGCTTTTCTTAAGATCCCAAACATGTTTAAGTTTGAATGGACTTAACTTTCAAGTACCCATCCTATATAATAAAAGCCTAATATGCTAAGTGTCTGGTGGTCTGTTCAACCAATCAAAGTGTAATATGCTAATGATATGCTAAGGCCACTCAAATGCTTGCTATGATGGGTACTGACCGCCAGGGGGCAGATAGTCGACTGGTTGACCAGTTGCTATGACATGCACTGACCACCAAGGGGCTGACACGCCAACTTATAGGTTAGCTTGCTGCTGGGGTCTGGCTGATCAGGACTGAGTGGGACAGGATGGACATGCTCTGGAGCACTCCTGTGGTCCTTCCCTAACCCCGATCGTGCACCAGTCAGGGGATGTTGGAGAGCTGGTTTGGCCCAATCCTAAAGGCCAGGCCACGGGACCCCACTGATGCACGAAATCATGCATATTGGGCTTCTAGTTTTAAAATTAAAACATAAAGAAATGAAAGTTAAGGTCTTAAAATGGACAAAAAAAAAACACCCCAAAACCAATTCAGTTATAGGTCCCTTAATTATAGAATAATGCTGTTCTGTGGCAGGAGGTTCCTAAGCTAAACCACAAAGATCTACATTAATCACCCTCACAAAAATGCTTCCATGGGTTCTAGCAAATGTTTCCAAGGGAATGCTTTTAGTGGGGGACATTGGTAAGACAGAGCAACACTGCTGGTTGACTGATACTTGTGTGGTCAGAGGTACGGGTTTGCACTTTATTTTGTGTCTAAAGAAAAGTGGTATCACAGGATATCACCTGATAAATTATTCCTAAGCTCTTTCCAAACTGCAGGTTTGAAGCTCAAGGCAAGAACCCATAGGCTGTTCACTTAAATATAACTTACCTCAGTAACGTAAGTACAGGCTAAATGAGAGTGTGATTCTTCCTCTTGTTTAAGGTCGTCTTCTGTTCTGACCATAACACTATTCATCAGTTCTGTGCTATTTTGGTCACTGAATTTGGATACACGAGCATCATTAAATGATGGCTCTACAGTTACGTTAGGCTGATGAATTTCATCTGGGAAAGTATCTGCTTCTAGGGCATCAGGAGGCTCAGGAAAATCTGATGAGTGAATATCATTATCTACTGTCAGTTCTGCTTGGGATATGGAAGAAGTGATGTCCTCTGTGGCAACTGTCTGAATGATGACTCTCGGTGTGTGACATTGCACTGTGACATTGTCACTTGTGTTCAACAAATGCTCTGGCTATAAAATGTTAAAAAAGAAAGATCAATGACAAAATGAAAAAGTATCTATCATATTCAAGTTATAGGCAACAAATGACATTTATAGGTGCTAATATGAGCTACTGTTCACCCCCCGCCACCCCCCCCCCCCCCCCCCACACACACTTCTCACATCTGGAACTGCAGTGTTCTTGTCATAAGTTATTCTAGAAACCCTGTCCTTTGCCCACATGGGCCTTTGCTCACCTAATATTCCTGTTCCCCTAAACTAAGTCCATCACGTGTAAAGAGACACAGGGAGTGAGGGATTTACCCCAGTGAAGGCAGAATGAAGATGTAAAACATTGCTCCTGGGACAATAGTGATAGGGAGAAATGTTTAAATGAATGGACTATTAGTTTGGTCTCTTTTAACAGGTATTCAGATACTTGAACTGAGCTCAAAATAAACCCCTCGCCCCTCAAAGAGCTTGTTATGGAAGGCACATGGGTTCTAGCATAGTATTAAAAACTAGAAAAACATGGTGACACTTCTTGGCCAATCTTCTCTACAAAAATTAGAAAACCCAAAGAATTTATGTAAGGCAACATACAGATAAAGCATGAACAATGATCTGTTCAGGAGAAGCAGGTGCAGCAGCCGTCAGGGTTACTGTGGGACTAGCAGCCAGAGTGAGGGGAAGGGCTTGGCTTGAGCTTGTCTGAAGCAGGTAGGTACCTGGAGTCCCAGTGGGCTGTAAATGGAAAGACTAAAAGAAAAAAACATCATCAACAAAAGTGCATACTATTGAGTTAAGTAAGTAGTAGAGTTACTAGTACTCATTAAGTTTAGTTTTGTATCCCAAATGGGGACTAATTCACTAGCCACAAAAGGACATACCAATTGTGTAGGTGTAAACCAGTAATAAAATGAAGGCTATAATATCCTTTACTATGTGTCCCTCTTAAGTCATTACTTGGTGAGGCAAGGCCTTTACCCTGCTCTTTGCTTTCTGTAAGATGTGGTAACATGAGCTACCATTTCCCTTATTATCCTTTCTCTGTAGCACATAAAAACTAGCATTCTCCCAATTTCAAAAGCCTCACATTTTTGAAAAGGCACTGCAGCAGTGTTACCTGAAAAGGTTTTTTGCATATAATGATTTTAAATATTTTTTAAATGTACAGACACAGCAATTAGCAGTGTTCTGCTAAAGGAAAAAGAAAACTATTTGAAAAGCTGGTAAACAGACAACTATTCAACACCCATACACCTTTCACTACCATAAGCTTCTATATAATAATTTGAGATTGGTTTATCCTAACACTCTAAAGGAAAAGTATTTGCATGTTCTTTAGTCTGATGGGGTCTTGTGGACTTAAGCCACAAATGCTCCCTGGGGCACAGACTCACTGAATCCAGGTGTCCTTACTCCTAATGAGGATAGTAACTACTGCTCATGGAAAAGAGTTATGAGGATCAGAAATAATTACAATGGTGCCCGATACCAGTGGGGACTCAATTTCTCCTGTCTATAGAAGTGAGAGAGCTGTTATATGTACATGGATATTTTAATACATGTATTTTTATTTAATATATGTCTGTATACAACGCTCACAATTATTATCCTTTATTAATCAACTAGTGGCCTGGTGCACAAACTCATCCTGGCAGGGACGCAGCGTCAAGTCCCTCCACCTGTGCCTGCCAGCTGGTGGGCCATTACAGCGTGAGGGCATCACAACATTAGCATATTAGCTCTTTATAGGATTAGGACTATATTTGATTTTAACCCAGTGAGTAAAAACTTAAAACATACCCCAAATATATGTGTATACATTGCTAATGAGCAGGGGGAGGGGAAGGTAGCAAAAAAGAAAAGCTTCTGTTTTCTACCTATGAATAAAGATCTTTCCATCCCTATTTTGTAGACTACTGGGTTAGGCTTACATAAACTAACAGAAGTTTGTTCTCAAAGAGAACTTTTTGCTGTGTTGGCTATCCTTGTGAGATTTGGCTGTGGAGAGTAAACTCTTGCACTAATAGCCCTAATGTTCACAGCAAATAAATCTTAACATAATTTAAATAAAACCTGTATTTTCTTCAAGAAAATAAATTTTGGCTTTACCCTATTTATAAAGCAGGGCAAGAAGTGGGAGTTTTTGTTTTGTTTTTTTTTTAAATATATTTTTATTGATTTCAGAAAGGAAATTAGAGGGAGAGAGAGAAACATTAATGATGAGAATCATTGACCAGCTGCCTTTTACATGCCCACTACTTGGGATCAACCTGCAACCTGGGCATGTGCTCTGACCGGGGAATCGTTCATAAGTCGACACTCAAACCAACTGAACCATAACAGCTGGGCGAGAAATGGGAGTTTTTTAATAAAATTTCCATCTCCCCCAAAAGAAATTCTTTCAAATTAGCAGTCATAGGTTTGCCTATTTTGGAAGGTTCAAATAAGTTGTAAACATTACATGGTATTTTCTGTCTAGTTTATTTCACTTAATATGTTTTCAAGGTTCATTCTGATTGTAGCATGTATATAAATACTTTGTTCTCTTTTACTGCCAAGCCATTTGTAGGCTTTAGGACATCCCATTTACCCTTTTATCAATGGATGGACATTTGGGTTGTTATTAATGATTATGAATATGAATGTTCATGTACAGGTTTTTATTTAGACATTTCTCTTATTAGGCATAACCTGAAATTAGAATTGGGTCACATGGTTTAACTGTATTTTTAATCTTTTCAGAGACTATAAGATTATTTTCCAATGTAGCCATGCCATTTAGGACTGTGACTTTTAAGTTCTTTATCCTCAGTGGCTAGTACAATGTTTACTGAATGAATGTTGTTAAGTAATTTATTCCACAGCCTTTTCTCAAATAACTAATATGAACCTTTTTGGTTATAATATTTACTTATGACTCAATACAAAGTTACAGCATGCATGTGCCCTACTCATTAGCACTGTCATTTTCATATATAAAAAGAACATATTACTGGTTTATATACAGGTGGAGAAAAAGACTAAAATTAATTATAAAAGTGGAAGGGTTATGTTGTCTTCTAAATATCTGGCCTCCAAACCATGGACATAGTTACATTTAATGCCAATCATGTTTTCATATTTCATTTGCTTTTATGTAGCATTTCCAAAACTAATACCAGCTGATCTTCCTTGTACATAAAAATGGCTAATATCTACTTTGTGAAATATTACTCACTGGAAGGATCTCAAACGTCTGTAGTGTCCCACTGTTTAGTGTTATTGTTTCTGAGTCAACAGGAGCAGCAGGGGAGTCTGTTGAAGCTGCGGTAAGAGCAAAACAACATCAAAATACTTTGCAAATTTAACTTTTCAGAGTGTACTTACTTATGAAGGCAATCTCATACTGAATAATTTGTCTGGAAACCTGAATTTATTTAAATTTCTTTCGAGATACTAAGAAATGGATTTGTCTGGAATGGGATTGGCAAACTGGCCCACAGTCAAATCTAGCCCACTACCAGTTTTTATAAACCAAGTATTATAGAAACACAGTCACATGTTTCTTTTCTATGATTGCTTTTGCACTATAAAGGCAGAGTTGAGTAGCTGTGAGAGACAATATTTACTTGCCACTTGTATGGGTCGTAAAATATTTCTAGTGTTAGGAAATAAGAGGAATACACTGAGACTAACTTGTAAAGAAATGGAAGTTAGTGAAAAAGAAAATTTCCTAGACATTCTGGTAAGCGGTACAGATGTCTAGAATGGTAGTCCCAAAACACTAGGTTTTAGATTTGGTGGCATCACCTTCTAGCAATGTAAACCTGGGCAAATAACTTACTTTAATTCAAACTAAAACCCAGAGACCTTATCTGTCCTGCCTACGTTATAGAGTCGTGAAGATTAAAAATATGAAATAAATATAAGTATTATTTCAGAACAACCACGTTTGGGAGATTGTACAGCACTTTAGAGATCAGGTAGTGTAATCTCTTCAGAGGTGTGTCATCTGAGACTCAGACTTCATCTGTCTGCTGCAGGTTACCTGGAACTAAAACTACTAGAAAACAGGTCTCTTTTGGTGCTTTGAGTTGCACCTGTAGGTAAATCCATCTGCAAAATGATTTGGAATCAACTCTTCATGTGTAGTGTTTATTGTAAGTTTATTATATTCTGACTATAACACTTCTCAGTTTGAAAGAAATGCACTTCATTTGGGTTATTTGATGGATTCTTAAGATCATATCTAGAATTAATTTGGAAGTGATTCCTGATACTTAAATCAAAGGTAAACAAACGGACTTCAGACAAATGTGCCTCAAGGCTAAGCTATGCTATGAATGAATATTAAGGGTCTCTACACTAATAAAGGAGAAACATGCTAATTGACCACACCTCTGTGACACCCACCAGCCAATCAGGAGTATTCAACCCAACCAAGATGGGGTTAATTTGCATACACAGGTGTGGAGCAGTTGAGGGCAGAGTGGCCACTCCAGGCCTATGAGTGTAGGCACAGAGCAACCAGGAGCGGGGCGGGAACGTACCCTGCAGCAAGCAAGCAGACAGCAGGGCCCTGCTTGCCCCTGGCCATGGCAGCGAGGGATAAGCAATCCCCCGCAGCACCCCCACAGAGAGGAGATACCAGGGCCCTGCTTGCTCCTGGCCCCAGTGGCTAAGAGCAAGCAGGCCCCCAGAGAGTAGACACCAGGGACTGTGGAGGCATCAAGCAGGCAGGCCCACAGAGAGCAGAGAACCACCAGGAGCAGGCCTAAGCCATCAGTAGGACATTCCCCGAAGGCTCCCAGGTTGGACAGGGTACAGGTCAGGCTGAAGGACACCCCCCCCCCGCCCTTGTGCATGAATTTCGTGCACTGGGCCCCTAGCCATTTATAAAATGCTTGCTATTTTCCAAAAAATTATTGCCAACACAATAGTCAATAAAAATTGTAACAATCTCCATGCACCATCAATTTAGACCAATAGTAGCTCTCATATTTATGGTGGACTAGTAATTTCAGCTGGTTTGCAATTCTTGAGTATAAAAACAAGCAATGCCAAAGAAAAATTCTTTATGCTTTATTACAGTGATAGAAAACAAGCAAATAACGAAATTTAAATTAGAACTTTAGGAATAAGATAGGAATGCTTAATTTAAATGTCTATAAGGTAACTTTGATAGTCACTGCATATACAAATATACAGTGTTAATTACATAGTGATTTTTAAACAGGATTGTAGGTACATTTGAAAATCAGTAGGTTGTTTTTTTTCCCCCCTGACAACTGGAAAGCACTACTTGGATTCTGTGGGTGAGGTAAAGGGACACTAACCATCCTGCAGTGTGTAGGAGATTCCTTCCAACAAAGAATTGCCCCACTCAAAATGCCAATAATCCCCTGGTTGAGAATGACACACAGTGATTGGTGTACTCTTGGCAATGACCTTTCCATAGTCAAGTTGCATTATGTAGGGGAAAAACAGTAATGTAAAAGTAAGTTAAGAATAATATGGTTCTGAGAACTTTTATGTGCATGGTCACACTAATGGGAAGAAGGTAGATAATAAACTTGGCTTAGGACTTAGGAAATATATTTCCCCTCCCTACAACAATTGCTAGGGGTCCTCAATCTCATTAAGTACAAAAAAATGTCAGGGGCTAAGGAAAAGATGGTTAAATCAACAGTTCCCACAGGAAACTGGCTCTTTAGTCCCTGAAGAAAATCTTTTACCTCGTCAAAATCCCTTTCTTTTACATACCACCTCAAATCCATCCCTAATTTGTGACTTCCAGAGAATTACTACAAATGATGTGCCATCTTATGGTCTCTGTTTCCTTGCTCGATTGACTATATGAGGTAATTTTCTATTAATCATTAATTTTTTATAACATATTGTCTACAGTGGCTGGCCAATTGGTTATCAGCACTTTCTATCATATTCATCTTTTGTGCAAATATTCAGCTAACAAAATACCTTAGATCTCCTTTAATTCATCAACTTGGATAAAATTCAACATTGGGCAATCAGAATGTTTATGTTATTTTCATTCTGGTATCAGAGCCATTAACCAAATTATACAGGTCATAGAGCAAATTATATAACCAAATTATATAGGTCATAGAGCAAGGAGTCTTTAAGGTCCAAAAACTTACAGACATGGGTGATCTGGACAGGAATCTGCAAGGCTGCCATGGGGCTTGGGGAGAGAGCTGTATTGTCTTCCAAGCGGGCCACTCTGATCTGAACGTGCTGTACACTAGAACTGGAATTACTGTTGGGAACTCCAGATCCCGATTTGTTCTCCAAAAGCGTTGGGTTGTTTTTTTGATTCTCATGTAACTGTTTAAGACCTTTTATTAAGACTGAAGGGAGATGGGTAGACAAAAAGAACATTGATTCTCCGACAGACCACCATCTAAGCAGCAAGGGAGGTGGGGGAGGTAAGGAGGGAAAGTATTTGGAATAAATAATTGTATGCTCGATGTGAAATCTTACCAAAATAATAAAAATATTTTAAACTACAGCCTGTCTGGAAATTTTTAGAAACGTTCTCCATCACAATAGACTTAAAAAATTCATGACATAATGTTTATTGTTCTTGCCATTTAAGATGCATTGAAAAGTAGCCATTGTGAGGAACATGGAATAGGACATTGTCTGTGTCCTAGGATTTCTTCATAAAAATTCTTCCTATTTAGTAAAAACATTGGTAATGCTAAATAGCTTATTTTCATTTTTAAATGAAAATGTACTTTCCCCCCAAGGACTCAGGGCACCTGAGTATTTCAGCGACTGCAAGAACAGCAGCTCGTTTCCAAACTAGTAACAGCCACCTGAGTTCTGTCCTGATAAATACATCAGTCCTCCCAGGTGGGGCTGCATGCTACCTTAGTATTCATTCCCTGTGCTGGGGTCTTATCAGATTTATACATTTGTAACAGGGTATTTGATTGTTTTAAAAAGCCGCATGTTTACCAAGCCAAAGTTTTTCAGCATTTAATTTTCCTCTAGAAAAATAGATGTTGGAGAACTATATTAAAGGGAATAAATTTGATTACCTAAATTAAGCAGACTTTACAACTTAGTTATTAGTGCCTAAGTGCACAGCAGGTAATGAAAAGTATGCTATGCCTCACTTTTAATCAACCCCAATGTAACATTTCTAGATTTACATATCAAAGGATATTAAAAATTCAGAGCTATAGTACAAAATAAATTATCACAGAATTTCTCTACATAACGAAAGTTAAGATATGAAATTATTCAACTCATAAAAGTCGATTAAACTTCAGTTTTCAGAAATTCATCTTTGTACACAATGAAAATATATACAATTTAGTTCTTCATAATTTATGTGAAAACAATGTGTGTAAATGTGTATATTTTTATCTTAGGTGCCTTAAAAGGACAAATAACTCTTGTTTTCCAAGAAATAGGGCATTAGTGATTTAAGTGAAAATCTTTAACTCAGATCTTTTTAGCTGAGACAAAGAACTTTTAACCTATAACTCCAGAGGAGCAAATATGGTTAAGACAAGGGACTTAAGCAAAAAATACATTACCAGGGAATGAAACATCTTTATGGTTTGCAATTTGCCTTTTGATGGTCCACCATTTACTTCGAAGCCACTGTGGTGAACGGACACTGCTCCATCCCTCTGCTAGCAGATCCCAGTTTATGTCATTTTCATCAGCTACATCGAGTTCCGCTATCCTATAGGTTACAAAATAAGCACCTGTTAGTTTATTTCTCCATAATATCCCTTCTCATGAGGACACTGGTGATAACAGGAACAGCAGGTTATTTCATTGAGATGCTGTTGTTAAGTTGCATGGTATAGGATTCCGGGAGGGCAGAGCTGCTTCCAGAGTTAAGAGCTATGAAATATCAGCATCAGACTTGTTAATGGTGCAACCAATGGGCAGACTGTAAGTGAACCAGACAAAGCACTGTGAAGGAAAGGGAGCAGCTAAAGGTCAGAACAGGGTAAGAACAGGTTTAGATGTATAGTGTTCCGCAATGTTTTGTAGCGTGTTATAGGAAGGACAGTGGTCGGCAAAACGCAGCTTGCGAGCCCTGTAGTCTGCCACTCTCTTGATTAATGACTTTGCTGACTATTGTTCTAGGAAGTTATTTTCAGGATCTGAGCTTTCCCATTTGTAAAGTTAAAAAGTATTTATAAATGAGCTATTTCTAAAGACTAGTTAAAAAACAAACACCAACTATTAAAAACAAAACCCAAGACAAAAATGACAAGATAAAAACAAGACTCCAGCAACAACCCAACCCTCCCTAAAAACAACTAACCTTGGGGTGTTGATGGTTTATTTGTTTTCTAGCTTTAACTGTCAGGCTGATTTTGGTTTTCAGTAGGGAACAGTCACAACAATAGCTTCTATTAATTCAGTGTCTCAAATATTTTCTTGCTAGTTTTTTTGCCCATTTGAGTCACTGACTTCATGGTTAAACCAACTAATTAAAAAAATAAGCTTAGGATTACTGCCTTAGTTATTTTTTGATATGTATGAAATGCAAGTGCTGATCTGGTCCAGTCTGAAGGTGTGGGATAACTGCAGACTGGGTCTGCTTGGCATTCCTAGCACAATAGCCAAAAATAGAGGGCATGGAGGCTGAATAGCCCTCTCACCTGCAATATGCCCACCCTAGCCCAGGAATGAATGAGGCATACTGGTGGGACAGTGGGAAAGCTGCACTGCCACTGCCTGTGCCTGTGTTCTGTGGATATAGAGAGCTTCAGTCTCGGTGCCTTCAATCTGGTACTTTGCATAAACACTATATATATAATCACTAAAAAGGAACAAAAAATAAAACAAAAAAAAGCTCAATATGGAATATGGGAAGGATGCTTTTCAGACATTAGGCATTTAGGCAAACCAAAAGAGGAAAATCAAGGCACCGACAGCGATTAAGAAGCTTTTGTCATTAAAAGATTTAGGACACAAACCTGAGGATGAGATTGATTTCATCTTCCTTGGTCCACTCAGTACCTCCACTCTGCTTCCAGTTCAGGTAGTTGAGCCATTTAGAACGACACTGCTTTTCTGAGCGGGTACCCACTCGTTCTGCCACAGCTGCCCAGGACACACCCTGTGTCACGATGTCACCTGGCTCAGTGCTGGTCAATTCATGAACCACCTCTGCAAGTCTCTTTTCTTCCTCTTCGGTCCACTTCCCTGAAAAAAGGAAATCATCCAGAATACTACTGATTCATATTCTCTCTCTCTCTTTCTCTCTCTCTCTCTCTCCTTCCCTCCCTCCCTCTCTCTCTCAGCCCTGATTTATAAGGACTGATGGGAAGTAGGCAGTAATACTAAAAGTATTTTTGAATAACCCTCAGGTGTAAAACTGCATATAATACCTATGAAGACAGTTGCATTTTACTAACCCAGTCAGGTTCTTAGTACAAAAGAAAATACTACAGAATACATATACAAAGCACACTGTGACTAAAAAAAACTATTCAAAGTATAACTAGAAAGAATTATATACTCTCCAGTTATACATGGGAGGAGCTTCACCGATGGCTTGATGGACACAGAAACTCATACTCTATCTTAGGCTCACCTGAGCTTCCCTGCTCTGCAGAAGTAGCATAGGCTCAATAGGAATGAATGGTGAGGGCAAGTGAAATAACATGTATGGCCTCCCACCCATTTTAGTAAAAATAAAAATAGGCTTAGACAGTCGCCCTAACTGGTTTGGCTCAGTGGATAGAGTGTTGGCCTGTGGACTCAAGGGTCCGGTCAAGGGCATGTACCTTGGTTGAAGGCACATCCCCAGTAGGGAGTGTGCAGGAGGCAGCTGATCGATGTTTCTTTCTCATCGATGTTTCTAACTCTATCCCTTTCCCTTCCTTTCTGTAAGAAATCAATAAAATATATATATTTTTTAAAAAATAGTCTCCTTTTCCCCACTATCCCCACTACTATAATAAAATATGAATCTGAGACTGGTATTCATGCATATTTTTATTACAGGTTTTTCTGAACTCATAAACCCACTAGTAACATACGTGGTCTTTTCTTAAGGAGCTTGAGTAGAAAAACAGAAAGGAAAAGACCTGTTTCCATTTTGTTACTAGGTAAAGATTTCTGGGAAATTTAACAAGGCTATGTGCTTGCTTCCAGGATTTGTTTAATCAACAAATATTTATTGCCTATTATGTGTTTGGCACAGTCTGGATACCATGGATTCAAAACAATGTCCTGCTCTCCTATGGTAGGAAAAAAAAAGAGAAAACCCAGACTGCTGTCTCATGGTGTGGTACAACGGAGAGAACTCCTGATCAGAAACAATATGTAGCAACATGGAAAGATAACGTGCAGTTCAAACCCTCAGGCTGGAAATCCAGGAATGGCACTGTTTTTGTACAAATCATGCTAACAAAGGGGGTTCTGTACTCACAGCATCTTACATGAACCTCTGGGGTCCATCCTAAATCTAAATCTCCCATTCTTGCTTCATTAAGTTGTCATTCACCAAATAAGTTGGTGGGATTTACTGGTGTCTTCATCGCCTTGTAGGTAATAGTGCTGGTTAGAACTTTAGCAGGAAACATTACTGATTTCACTTTAGCAGGGTGGGGGGGTGAAGAAAGAAAATATATATACTGGAAGCTCAAGCTTAACTTGAGAACTATTTTTCTTATTAAAAGACTAATTCTTCCGGTAATACTTTCAACAATAAAAATTTAAAAAAAGAAAAAAAGACTAATTAGCCCGGCCAGAGTAGCTCAGTTGGTTGAACATTGTTCTATGCTGAAAGGTTGCCGGTTAGATCCCTGGTCTGGGCACATATGGAAGGCAACCAATCTGTTTCCCTCTCACATTGACGTCTGTCTCTCTATCTCTCTTTAAGCATGTCCTCAGAAGAGGATTAAAAAAAAAAGAAAAGAACTGGTCAGAAACTATGGATCCTTCCGAGAACTAAAAGGAAACTATAATACTGCCTCTTCACTTTACAGAGAAAACTGAGGCTCAAATAGGTTAAATGAGAGTTTACTGACAGAGCCTGAATAGTGTTCTTGGGCACAAAATTTAGGTTTAACAATACCATCTGCACATGTCCATACTATAAGGATTAAATAGGTATTTGCGATCTGGACTAGGGACTGAAACACCAATCAAGTTTTTCCTATGGAAAATTTAGTTTGAGTTTAAAACAAGCAAATACAAACTACTGCAATACAGCTTCTTCCTAAGGTGGGACCTGGTTAGAACTCAAGTTTTTCATAAACATATGTTGATAAACTGTTACTAACAAAAGTTCAACAGTTAAGATGAGCTTAAATTCAAATTACTTCCTGAAGATAGGCCTTAAAAATCCCTGAGTGTACTAGTATCCTTAAAAAACACTTTCCCAACTGCAGCAGTTTTGAATTGCTACAAAACGGAAACACGCTTGACTTAAAACCTATGAAACTGAAATGTTGTGTTTCTGTGAGCAATGTCACTTTTACAAAAGCACAACAATAAAAAACTAGTTGGCTCTATTAAGCCTAAAGGAAAAGGAAGACTAGAAAATAAAATTTGAAAAAAAGAATCTCTTTCCAGAATAGAAGGGAAAGTGGTATCAGAATGGCCAGGAAGCTCAAATGTGACCAAAAATTAGAGAAAAAACCCACCAGTAGTACTCACAGTACCTGTGTTGCAAGTATCCTTCATCAGTCGGCACCGATCTTTGACGGAAGATGCACTTCTTCCTAGCGCCGCCCCTATTGTTGCCCAGTCATTGCCATGCTTTATCCGGAGCCTAAAACAAGAGTCTGCCAATCAGCATTTGGTTCAACTGTTTTCTCCCTTTTAATTTCATCATTTATTCTTCATTCTTCTTCTTCCCATTTGACTGGTTTGGAAGTTGTGGGCAGCAATACTTTGAGAGCCAAAGTTTGAAAGTGTGGCCTTTTTTTGGGGTCCACAGTTGTCTGTGGGTGAAAAAAAAAAAAAAAACAGGCAGCAATTGCCTTTTTCCTGGGTCAGAGAAGAAATAAGTAACTTGGATATGTGTTCAAAAAAGACCAAATTTCCCCTCAGGTTATTGACATAATCTCCCAGATTTTTCCCTTTTGAATAGTCCTAACAAGCTCTTCTCAGATATCTGAAAAAGTTTCCTAAGTACTTATCATTATAAACAGGATCATCTATCACTTTTCTCATGATATATACATATAATACATTAATCCATACTTTATGGTTCTAACTCAATGAAGCAAAATTGTATTTCCTGTGAAATAGCCCAGAAATTAAGTGAAACACTGCCAACTCATATTCTAAACTAAGCATGTAGCACAACCTTGGTTTTGGTCCTGGTATATAAGTTCCCCAGATTTAGACTTCAGGTCACCAAGGATGGCCATCTGATCTCTTCTGTAACTGCTAACAGTGGTCTAAGGATGCATTTCATTTGTTAATCGATGACAGGAGGAGACTAAATTTACGGGCATGGATACTCTGTACAGGTATAGATCTGATAAGTTTTTATGGTCAATCGTGCTTAATAGCAGGATTAAATTAGACTAGTTTACAAAAATCTCTTGACATTTCAAAGTATAACTTTTAAAACACAAGACAAAATAATAATAAAACCCAAGTATCAGAATTAATGAATAAAAAATTTTAAACTTACTCCTTGAGCTTTTCAATTTCTTCAGGTGTATACCTAGAAATTTAAAGAAATTAAAAAAAAATCAATTAAAACAAGGAATGCTAAAAACCTTAATAAAAATCAGAATTTCACTTAAGGAGTCCAATGTTAAAATAGATAATATTTTCAAGGTAACCAATTTCAAGGTAGATTAATAAAAATTAATACTACATTCTTTAAAAAAAAAAAACAGGATACTTTTAGCTATAAAAGTGAGGACTTTCCAATTTTCTCTAGAAAATACAACATTTAAAATATATTTGCTCCTATGCTGCCTAACTCTTTCTTTAAAAGTTTGGTTAATGCCTGGCTGGTGTCCTTCATGCTCACGCTGCAGGCTCAATCCCCAGTAGGGGGCATGCAGGAGACAGCCCATCAATGATTCTCCCTATTGATGTTTCTATCTCCCTCTCCCTTCCTCTCTGAAATTAATAAAAATGTTTAAAAAAAAAATTCGATTCAGGCACTCTAATATCATAGCTATTCTAGAAATACTTACTGATAACATTGTAAACCAGAATTAGGAAGGAAATCTATGGTAAATTCTCACAAGGCACTAAAAAGTTTAAAATTATCTTCATTTCCTCTACCCATACATATATGTGCACTGATACACTCTAGCTCCAATGAAAGCTCCCTCCCCCCCCTCCCCCCCCCCCCCCGCGGGCAAGTATGCAATACAATCAATGCAATACTCTTCTAAAAAATAGTATTCAGCCCTGGAAGGGTGGTTGGAATGCCGTCCCATACACTGAAAAGGTTGCAGGGTTTGATTCCTAGTCAGGGCACCTGCTTAGGTTGGGGTTTCAATACTAGGTCAGGGAGTATAAGGTAGACAACTGATGGTTGTTTCTCTCACTCTCTCTCAAATCAATAAATGTATTTTCAGATGAGGGTTAAAAAAAAAAAAACACCAAAAAAGTATCTGATAAGCCATACTATCACCACCTAAATTTCCCAGAGAGAAATAAAAACATGTCAAAACACCATGTAAATCATTGAATTGAAAATAATGCCTTCCCATGTTACCTAAAACGAAACCCATGCATAGTACCCCAAAATTTACTTAACAAAAAGTCACTGAACTAGGAAACGCTATACTATACAAATGGATAGGAAATAAACGTTATCAATGAATTTATAGAATTCTCTTCATACTTCCTAAATCTTTAACCACTATTACAGTTTTTATGTTACTACAAAGCAGACTCTGAAGTAGTAAGTCAGCTAAGTTTTAAGTCAAGCTTATGTAAGGTAATATAGGTTCTAATTTCCAAAAGAGTCCTTAGTTATAATGAGGTTTCACCATATTCAAAACATGGACCTGGAGAAATATAACCTAATAATTCATAGTATAGCTGCCTCCAATTAAAGCTATGATGATAATTCAATTTTTAAAAGAAGTTCTTTAATATTTCCCCAAATTACATGAAATAATGCAACATTACAAGTTTTCATACTTTCCCACATGGTTTCTGTCATCATACATGCGAAGCACTCTTCTATAAACCGCAAACAAAGGCCGGTTCAGACCCCATGCTATCGTCCGGTAGAAATCTTTTCTTTCGTCTTTTGACATCTCAAAGATGATTTCTGTAGCATCTTTTATTCCGCGTGCCTAAATGGGTTACATTTCTTTGACTTAGGGATTTCTGATAAAATGTATATGAATATACTATACTTTTAAATCATTTTTAAAAAAAGATTATCAATGGCTTCTTGAAAACTGATGTTGCTAATTCATTTAATAAGTATAAATTTCAAAATGTTGCAAGATAATAGTGATACTTAAATGTTTCCAAAAAAAACTATAAAATTCAGAAAAGTCAGGTTCTGCCAGCCTCTTTTAAAATCATAAAAAATTAAGATCTAAAGAAAGTAGAAGGAAGAAAATCATAAGAACAAAATTAAGAGAATCAAAAATAGAAAGGAAAAGCAATGCTAAAAATTGGTTCTTTGAAAAGATCCATTGAGATTAATAAAATATAAAAACATAAACTTATGGCAAAAGTAGTAAAAAAAAAAAAGACAAAACAACAATATTAGAGATGAAAAATGGGGCCTACAGAGATTAGACAATTGAACACTATGAAAATTTTATGGCACTACATATTAGAAACTTACATAAAATAAATAAATTTCTAAAAATCTTACCAAAAATGATTCTGGAACAGAAAAAATATCTAATAAGCACACACCATCAAGAAAATTTAATCAGTTACCAATAATGAAAACTGTAATAATAAAAATCTCAGGCCCAGATGAATTTGTAGGTAAATCTTATCAACCAAAAAACAAAACATATTTCTGATTTTAAACTATTCTGGAATAAATAAAAGAAGGAATACTTCTCAGTTCATTCTATTTATTAGGCTAGCATAGCCTTAATATAAAAAACAGACAAGGACAGTTTCAGAAATTAATTTCAGGCCAAGCTCATCCATTAACACAGATCCCCCAAATCCTTAAAATAGTTTAGCATGCTCATAAAAAGGTTAATAATTAATGTAAAAAGTGAGCTCATTCCAGGAACATAAGTAATAAATCACATGAGTAGATTTATGGAAAAGAATGTAAAAATCTCAGTAAGTGTGGAAAGAGCATACATAGAATAAAATATTCATATATGATAATACTCCTAGCAAGTTAGAATTTGGTGATAGTCTGAAATTTGGTGATAAAATAAAAATACATAAAAAGCATGAAGTTTGGAAAAGAAATCATTTGCAGATTATATATATATATATATATATATATATATATATATATACCAAAAATATATGAAAAAATTCGATTTAAAACAGTAGGAAGTTAGGAAGGCTAGTGGTTATAAAATCAATATACAGTCATTTGCATTTCTATAAGATGCTCATAAAAATCTTTAAAAGTTCTCATTTATAAAAGAATCACAATTAGAATTAGAACTAAATCTTAGGCAAGTTATACAAGTCCTTTATGAAGGAAGATATAAAAGTATTGAAAGATTAAAGAGGAACTAAAATGGAGAGCTATACAATGTTCTTCAATAGGAAGATGGAGTATTGTAAAGATGATAATTCCCCTGAAATTGATGCACAGATTCAATGCAGTCCCAATAAAAATTCCAAAAACTTTCCATTCTCTGCAAGTTGATTCTAAATTTATAATGGAAGAGCAAAGTGCCAAGAACACTTATGAAGAGACTTGGACTTAACCCATCAGATATGGGGACTTTCGAAGACAGTGCTGTATTGGTGCAGGTATCAATGAACAGAACCTGGGAACAATTAGAAAACAAATCTATAGAAGCTTGATCTAGGATAGAATGGACATTAATTTTTATATTGAAATGACACCTAAAGAAAAGACAGGCACTAAATTGGATAAGATCATCTGTAACACAACCAAAAAATCATTAGGATCTGGCATACATTAAATACATCTAGAAAGAGAAAAATCCCACAGAAAAATTGCTGAAAGACAAACAGGAATTTCAAAGAGGAACCACAAATGTCCAAATAAACATATAAAAACATGTACCAGAAAAACACAAATTAAATCATAATAAAATAGCGTCCACATCTACCAGATTTGTACAAATCAACAGCAAAAAGAACCTGTTGAAGGACTGGATAAAAAAATGAAGGGATTTGCCCTGGCCGGTGTAGTTCAGTGTTTAGAGCATCAGCCCACACACCAGAGGGTCTTCGGTTTGGTTCCTAATCAAGGGCACATACCTGAGTTGCAGGTTTGATCACTGACCCCAGTCTGGGCACATGTGGGTGACAACCCACTGATATTTCCCTTCCCTCCACCCTACTCGAAAAATCTATGAAAAAATGTCTTTGGGTAAGGATTAACAAGAAAACAACAACAACAACAACAAAAAAAAACCCCAAACAGAACAACAACAACAACAAAAAGACAAAGGGATTAGTAGTATAAATAGGTAGCTACAAAATAGTGATGGGTATGTGAAATACAGCAAGCATAAAGAATATAGTCAATAATCCTATCTAATAAGATTAATATGCAAATTTACCATAACTTCCAATCAAGCCACGTCCATCAGCCAATCAGGAGCAAATTATGCAATAAACCCCAACAAAGATGGCTGTGGCCACTGAGAGCAGGAGGGAGGCTTGGGTTTCCCCAGCAATGGAGGAAGCCAAGTTTTCTGCCTGCCATTGCCAGCCTAGGGCTCCAATGAACGCTACAAAGTTTCAATTATAGGAGATATATCCCAACAGAAATGGCAGCAGCCACGGACCTGAAGAGAGCAGATGGAGGAGGCCACACTTCTGCAGCTCTGGCCGTCCTAGGCCTTCACTCCAAGTTACAATGTTTAAATTATAGAATTAAAATAAACACAAACAGAAATGGCTGTTGCCACTGGAGTGAACAGAAGGCTTGGCTCTGCTCCAGGCTACAAAGTTTCAATTGTAGAACATAAATTAATCCCAGATCCCAGGGCTTCCGCTTGGGTCACTGGGAGGCATGGCTGGCTTGAAAACCACAACAGGCCCCTCGCCAAGGCTGCCCCATGCCTCAAGGGAACCCCCTCAAGGGTGTCTGATCTGGGACACCCTTCAGGGCAAATCAGCGGGACCCCACCCAGGCACCTATCTAATAAAAGAGTAATACACAGATTGACCATCACTCCAACACACAAGAGGGCTGCCCCCATGTGGTCAAAGATCCTGCCCCCATGTGGACACAAGTTGGCTGCCACAAGATGGCCAGCAGGGGAGGGCCGTTGGGAGATTCCAGGCCCTGCAGCAAGGGAGGGCAGTTGAGAGGGATCAGGCTTGCAGGGGAGGGCAGTTAGGGGTGACCAGGCTGGCAGAGGAGGGAAGTTGGGGGCAAACAGGCTGGCAGGGGAGCAGTTAGACATCAATTAGGCTGGCAGGGTAGTGGTTATGGGGTGATCAGGGTGGCAGACAGAAGCGGTTAGGGGCAATCAGGGAGGCAGGCAGGTGAGCAGTTTGGAGCCAGCAGTCCTGATTTGTGAGAAGTATGTCTGACTGCCTGTTTAGGCCCAATCCTGCTGGGATCAGGCCTACCTGGGCAGTCCGACATCCTTCGAGGGGTTCCTAGATTGGAGAGGGTGCAGGCTTGGCTGAGGGACATCCCCTGCCCCCTGTGCACGAATTTTGTGCACGGGGCCTCTAGTCATAGTAATAAAGAGCTAATATGCTAATGGTCAGGACATCTTAATGCATATCCACAGATTGCAGGAGGCTTGCTCTGGAGAGGGAGCAGAAGGAGGGAGGCACCTGGAGGAGGTGGGACCAGCCCGAGGCGACTTGAGTGACTGAGAGTGGGGCTTGAAGCAGCCAGAGAAGACCAGAGGGGTCAGGGGCTGGGCCAGGCTTTGCATGTAGAGGTTTGGGTGTCAAGGCAGGGCTGTGAGATTTCACGTGTTGGGTTCTTAGTATTACAATAACTATGTATGGTACCAGGTGGGTACTGGAGGTATGGGTTGGGGGAGGTGAGGAGCACTTCATAAAGAGTATGACTGTGCTGTACATCTCAGGGGTCCCAGATTGGAGAGGGTGCAGGCCAGGCTGAGGGACCCACTGTAACCCCAAGCACAAATTTTGTGCACCGGGCCTCTAGTAGTTAATATAATGGACCTGAGGTAGTGCTGGGGATGAAGCAACAGCTTGAGTTGGTACAATTAACCACCAGAGTGACTAAAAACACTAGCAGGATTTCCATAAAGGGTAACCTCAGGGTCTCACATAATTGGTTATGAATCTGCTCAGATCATGCAAAAATGTGTGGTTTCTTTCACTCATAGGTGCTACCCAGGGGCAGCACTGAGGCTGCTGATCTGCCTCCTACTGCAACTAAATCTCGCACCACGCCTGCCTCTCCCTGCCCTGAGCACCTCACTGCCAAAGCCCTGTGGGGCTGTGGAGTGGAGAGGCTTTTGGTGCAGCCTGTTGGTAAAGGTGGGTGGACACTGTCTTTGGTTGGTTGATTGTTGTAATCAATAAACAAGAATAGGAGGAGGGAATTTGAGATTCTTCTACATCACTCAGTTCCTATTATCAAAATTGTTTTCCATCTTTTTCAGGCAAACAAAGAGGACCAGCAGCCAGTGGAATGTAAAAGTCAATAAAAGTAGAGTTTCAGATGACAAAGATGCTCACAAGTGGGCCCAGTTCAGGGTGTAAGCTACTTTAAAAGACAAGGCTTTAAGGTTCTGAGAGACTACTAAGATTCTGTCTAGACTTCCGAGTGTTAACTAAAGCAAAAAAGCTATTTCAAACTGAGAATTCAAAATTAGTTTAAAAATATACTAAAATCAGACACCTTCGAATGAAGTTACGTCAGCCAGTCACCCATTACACAAATTATTAAAAAGCTTCTACTTTTATGCTGCTTTGATGTTTTGCAATTGGCAGTGAACAAAATCAGTGGGGGAAAAAATATGTCATAAGATACCTTCAGGTAGCGTTCAATATTGTTCATCAAAATATCAATTTCTTCCTTGGACCACATCCCCTGCTTCCATTTATGTCCTTTAAAAGAAAACAAGTAATTTTGTAGAAAATGTTATTCTTTGAGAGGAGTATATTACTAAAGATTTGCTTTCTGGTTAAATATATCATCTATGAAAATAGAATGTAGCTAATCTGATTTCTCATTCACCTGAAACTTGCAAGATCCCTAGGTAAGTTGCTTTTGAAACCTCCGGTTTTTAAGAAAGAATGTATTTGACCCAACTAAATAAAGATAATGGTAAGTAAAAGATTTAAAAAATGTTACTTCCACTTAGTAACTCTCTCAACCTTTCAGTAGTCTAGAACAGTGGTCGCCAACCAGGGGTCTGAGAACCACTGGTGGTTCAGGAGGTCCAAAAGGTTGGCGACTGCTGGTCTAGAACACTTAAAAAGGCTTATAAAGCCCAACTTTGCTAAAAACTTAAAAAATTTCTTCAATGAAAAATAAGCTTTATGGGCAAAATAATATATACAAAGATTCTAGGGCAAGATAAACATAATACACTGGATATCAAGTGAACAGTATATTCTAAATGTGTATTTACAGTGGTTAAAAACAATTTGCTTACTTTTGTTTCCTTTTCTTAGAGCGGCACATTTAGAATCCCCATCCTCTTATAGCAGCTTCCTAGCAATCCTAATGAGCATAGCGGCACTACAAACACCACCTGGAGTACTTATCAGACCAAAGTAAATAGATCTCTGAAAACGATTGATTTCCTAGTCCCATAAGCAGTAACTGTACTGTACTGTCTTTTAAATGTCACTGCTATTCACTCAGAAAATAACAGGACAATATCTACTTCACTTCATAAAAAAATGCTCGATTATTGAAAAATGGTTTCATTAACTCATTCAGTCATTTAGATGAAATTTAATTCAATGAGCAAAATTCAAGTTTTAATTCAATTAGAAATAAGCCAGTCAGAAAAGATTAAGAACCATAAGATTTCACTCATATACTATCTAATAAGAGTAATATGCAAATTGACCATGCCTTTGCTATACCCAATAAGCCACGCCCACCAGCCAACCAGGAGCAACATGCAAATTAACACTCAACCAAGATAGGTGCTGCCCATGGCAGGGCGATCGCTGGGTTCCCAAGGCCGGAAAAAGCCTCGTCAAGAGGCCTTTTCCGGCCTTGGGCAGGCGGGCAGGCCAGGGCTGGGGTGGAGCCAGCCAGCGATCAGCTGGATCGCAGAGCGATCCCTGGCTGTGGTCCCAGCGATCAGCCAGATCACAAGGCGATCGCTGGCTGGGGTCCCCTGGCTGAGGTCCCCTGCCCAAGAACGAAAGCCTTGGCTAGAGGCTTTCTGGCCTTGGGCAGGCCGGGGCTGGGGTGGAGCCAGCCAGCTATCGGCCCAATCGCAGGGCAATGGTTGGCTGAGGTCCCCTGCCCAAGGATGAAAGCCTCGGCCAGGCTGGGATGAGCCATCAGTAGGACATCCCCTGAGGGCTCCTAGTATGTGAGAGGGGGCAGGGTGAGCTGAGGGACCACCCACCCCCAGTGCATAAATTTCATGCCGCTAGTGTATGATATAAAACTGAACCTCATAGACATAGACAACAGTATGGTGGTTACCAGAAGGAACGGGTTGCGGGTGGAGTAAAGGGAGAAAGGGGCCAAATATATGGTGATGAAGAACAATCTGACTGTGGGTCTGGTGGGCACACAATGCAATATACAGATCACATATCATAGAAATGTACACTTGAAAACTATATGATCTTATTAACCAATGTTACCCCAATAAATTAAAAAAATAAATAAATAAAAGGAAAAGAAAAGCTCAATTACTGTAACTATTTAATCACAATTTTGAAGGTCCAACTCAGAATCCTAATGATTGTAAGTTCTTTGTATCTCCATTTTTTTCCAGCAGACATTAAAATTTATAGTATATCTTACCTTTGTTAGTCAGAGAATCCTTATCTTCTTTAGTTGTAAACCATGCTTGGCTAACCGCTGAAACTTCCTCATTACCCAAGGGAGATATTTCATCTAGTTGCTCATTCTGTAGAATCTTGAAAAGGTAAAAATATACATTTGTATATTTAAATATTTAAATTAGTTCATACATAAAATAAAAATGCAGGGGTTGAGTTATAATTTTTAATGTCCTCACAGGTAGTTTGCTATCTAAATATTTAGTCATCTGTAATGTAATCTGTTAAATTTAAAGGATTAACAGGCTAAATCAAAAGATATTTTACAAAATTATGGTCTGCTTACTGTTCACTGACAACTTTATGGTAGCCAACTTCTAAAGTATCATAACTCCTACCTTAATATACCTCTTCTCCTCAAAGAATTGTATGATACTACTTTTTTACTATTATTGCAGCTAAAACAGCCTTTATTGAGAAACGTGGAGTTAAAAAATAATTCGCACACCATAAAATTCACCCTTTAAAGAATACAATTCAGTGGCTTTTAGCATATTTATGCAATTATCACTGGGCATATTTTCAATTACATACAGACCTAATCTAGCAATTTCTACAGGAACAAAGCCATTTTTAAGAGTTGACTTTGAGCTAAAGAGAGCTATAGTGTCAGTGAGGAAAATCTGACAACAGTTCTGCCATATGAGGTTTGACATTATCACAGGCAGACTAGGATAAGGGGAGAATTACCTGTCTAGTGATCACTCAACCTTGTGCTGTCTCTGAATTGGATCAACTGCTAAGCTATGTCACTGGCTGGAGGTAAGTCCTAATAAAGATTGAACTATTTCTTCAATAACAAAAAATGAATTTCTAACTTCCACAGGAAACAAAATCCATCTCAGCTGGTAAGAAAGAAGCTATCATTGAACCACCAAAGCACAATAAGGGGAAAAGCCACACCTTTATTGTTACTTACTTTACTTTTATATTTGGTAATTAATATATTATATTCATAAAAGCAGTTTTTAAAAAATCCATGGGCAAAAAGCTATAAATCACTGATCAAGTATGAAAAGTTTTATAACTCTATGTAGCATACATTTTAGACTTTTTTCTTTTAAAGACCAAGAGACCTTTATAAAGCTGAGAATGGAGACAGACTAAATATATGATGTCTAAGACCACTTGTAATCTGAAGATCACATTATTGCTCAACTTTTAACTCTGCTGATTTTCACTAACAGCTAATGTTAATCTTATTAAACATATATTAGAAATTATTAAAAGTTTTTCCCTCACTAAAATGGTAATAACAAACCAAGAAGCTAATATTAAATAATAACTCATTAACTCTTTAGAAATAACGCAAACAAAACAACCCTATAACTTGTCTAACTAACATTGCCATTGCTCAATCTTCTAGCTAAATTGTAAACAAAATTATATGTATGTATAGTTTATTTTTTCTGTTATTGAAAACAGAATGGAAGTGAAGACTACTTAGTCTTTGAACACAAAATAAATTTGATAAGCCCTATTTTGAAGAAAGGATGTGCTCTATTGCTTCAGAGAGCTTGGAAAAAATTCCTTTCCAAATCACCAGTGGATACCCACGGGCAGATTATGTGGGTCTGCAGCCTATCTCAAAGCCATTTAAGCACATCAGAGATGCATGCCTCTGGAAAGCCTATTGTTGTGGAACCACTTTGAAGTGCTCTATTGCAAAAGGTTCAGAGTGCACCTACATTAAATATCCTTAGTCCCTGATGTTACCTATCAATTTACAACTGTTGTACTTAACTGAACAAAGGGCACTGAGATGCCTCACATTAGAAAAATAATGTCTCTACTGTCTATTATTCAAAATATTTTATTAAATGAAGAAACAAAAGGACAAGCTACTAAAAAGGCACAATCATCCAGAGATAAATTTATAAGTAAAACAGATTTAAGCTTTAGGCTAAGAAAGCAGAGAATTCCGATTACTTTTGGAAGAAATAACTTATGAGACAAAGAAGTTCACATTAAGAGGAAAACAATAAGACTGATTATAATCCAACCTCTAAACACATGATAAAATGTATGTAGTCCTATAAGCACCAAAAGGAACTACCATAACTAGAACTACCCTAACTAAAACCTATCTGTAGTGACTAGTTTCCACATACAGAATAGAGGTTATATATAGCCTTTCTAAATCAGTCACTACAGATAACTGCTGGGTAAAACTACCTCAAAAAGCTTTATATCCCAATCAATATCTTCTATAAGACAAAATTTAAAGTTATTTAACAGCTCAAGTGAGATCACTCCATGTAGATAAAGAATGCACAGGCATAATCTATTTCAACAGATGTGAACCACGCTACAGGGAATGAATTTTAAAATTTTATCTTTGCTTACAATTCTGAGATTCATATATGTAGAGACTTAGAAATCTGAATGAAGTAATGAATCTTACCCTCAATTTGGCAATTGCTACTTTGTCAGACAAAATATGTTCACAATATTTTACCACCTAAGGTATGCGAAAAGGATGATCCTTTTGTAGCCAATAAAAAGAGTTGGCCCTGGCTGGGTTGCTCAGTTGGTTAGTGTCATCCTGATACACCAAGATTGTAGGTTTGATCCCGGGTCAGACACATACAAGAATCAACCAATGAATGCATAAGTAAGTGAAATAACAAATCAGTGTTTATTTCTCTCTCTCTCATATCAGTTATAAAAAGTAAAAAAAGATTTACTATACCTGGATCTGTGTCACAGTTCCCTCAGAAATCTCATCATCTGCCACCTCTGTGGTTGCAGTCATGGTCACCTCAAAGCTCTGATCATTTTCTGAAACTTCAAGGAAAGGAATAATTCAATTCTAGAATAGCAATGGCAAGGTCTAATTAGTTTTTAAAAATCCATGGAAAAAATGAGACCATCTAATTTCCTAACACATTCCTTGCTCACATACATAAATATACGTATATTTTCATATAAAAGCATTTAACCAATATTTATTGTGCATCTAATACCATAGTGGGCATTACTGGAGATAGCAGTGAGCAAAATCTGGCTTTTATGGTGCTTTATATTCTAGTGGGTTAAACACAAAATGAACACGAAATTATATTGGATGATAGTAAGTAGTAAAAAAATACATACAAAGTAGGAAAGGGAATGTATTGGAAGTGAGGAAGGGCATTTGAAATTTTAGATAGAAGGCCAGGAAAAGTAACTGACTTGGAATAAAGTGAGGAAGGGAGCTAGTCATGTAGATGTCTTGAGAAAGAGCATTTCAGGCAGCAGGAAAGCCGAGTGCAAAAGCGCTGAGATGAGGAGATGCCTGGATTTTCCCCAGGAATATCAAGGAAGGCAGTGTGGCCAAAGCAGATTGAATAAGAACAGTAACATATTGTGCAGTAACTTGTAGGTTGCTATAAAGACTTCGGCTTTAACTCTCACACAAGAAACCAATGGAAGATCTAGAGGAATAATATAATCTTTTATTGTAATACTGGAGGCCCAGTGCACAGTTTCGTGCACCAGTGGAGTCCCTTGGCCCGGCCTGTGGGGTTTGGACCAAAACCAGCTCTTTCCCCCCAGGGTCTCAGATTATGAGAGGGCAGTTCTCAGGTGATGCACCTCGGAATTGGGCTCCCTCCTCTATGGTTCTGGATGTGTCACCCAAAAACTGCAGCTGCCAAGACACTCAGCAGCTCCAGTGTTGAGCGTCTGCCCCCTGGTAGTCAGTATGCATCATAGCTACTGGTTGGATGGTCAGATAGTTGGCTGGTTGCTTAGGCTTTTATTTATATACTAGGGGCCCGGTGCATGAAATTGGGGGTGGGTGATCCCTCAGCCCAACCTGCCCCCTCACACATACTGAGCACCCTCAGGGGATGTCCAACTGACCACTCACCCCCGAACTGCCCAGTCATCGCCCTGCTCTGCTAAGCCCTGGTCTTAACCCCTGCCACAGGCATCCGCCCAGCCCTGGGGACCACATGCTCGCCGCCTCGGCTCCACCCCTCCCACCAGCCCCGGCCTTAGCCCCGGCTGCCTGCAACTGCCTGGCCCCAGGAGCCGTGCACTCGCTGCCGGGCACCTCAGCTTTGCTCCAGGTCTCAGCCCTGGCTGCCTGTGTCCGTGCCCACCCCCCCACCCCCCCAGCCCTGGCCTTAGCCCCAGCTGGCTCTGCCCCAGCTCCTGATTGGCTGGTGGGTGTGGCCAATGGGTGTGGTTTGTGAGTATAGCAAAGGTATGGTCAATCTGCATATTGCTCTTTTATTAGACAGGATAGGTGATCACTCTGGCTGCTATAGGGAAAATAGCCTAAGAGCAGCAAGGGCTGGAGCTCAATCAGTTAAGAAGCTAATTCAATAATCATGATAAGAGGCCAGTGGCTTGGACCAGGGTGAAATCAAGTAAGGGTGATTGTAGTTCAAATTGTGGATATTTTGATGGTAGAGCCAATAGAATTTGCAGATAAACCAAACATGAGAGAAATGGAAAAGTTAAAGATGTATTACAGGTGGGTGTTTTTAATCTCAGCAAATGGAAAAAAATCTACCTGCCAAGAATGAGATGGAGAATAACATAGAAGCAAATTTCAAAATTTAGGAAGTTTCAGGAACCCAGTTTTAAATATATTAGTTTGAGATAACATATTAAACATCTAGACGTAAAAGTAGAAGTCTGGACTGGAATAAATCTGGGAGACATCACTAGAAATAGAATTTAAAATCATTAGTTTTAGGGATAAAAACAGGAAACAGAAGCAGTCTAAGAACTGAGTCCTGGGGCAGGTCACATTTATGAAATAAGGTCATAAGAACATTTATCTAGGGTAAAACTGCTGTTCTGAAACTTTGGCCACTGTTCTCCCCTGCTTGCTTAAAACAAAAGAATTATTACTTTAGTTCCCAGCTTGAGACCTTGAAGGCTAAAGAAAAAACCCTTTGAAGACTAGAACCAGAGGAGTAACTGGTCGGCGCCAATTATGTAGCTACACCACCTGTTTTTACAAGATAGGACCACTTTCCCACGTCTAGCAGAATACATAGTTAAAAGATAAAGAATGAGCAATAAGGTCATTCACAGTCTACTGGCACACCTCCCCCAGATGCAGCCTTGGGGGCTGTTCGCCAAACGCAGGGCAATAACATTTATGGTTCAGACCCTTTAAAAGGACAGCCTGCACCTGGGGCGGCACGGTAGGTGAGTGTTAGGTCTCCGACCATCCTGGCCAGTTTTCAATAAATCCTTGCCTGCTTATTACCAACTTAATCGCCTCCGTGGTCATTTGCAACTGATTGTAGAAGTCGCCCCACAACAATTTAGAGGTTTGGGAGATGTGGACAAGTCAGCATACGAGACTGAGAAGAACATGGATGGCAATGTAGAGGAAAACTAGAGAAACGTAGCAAAATGTTAAGTGGGGGAAGAGGGAGTGATAAATATTGTCAAAACTGGATAGATCAAGCAAGACAAAGACCGAAAAAAAAAAAAAGTCACCATTGGATTTCATAAAAGAAGGTTTCTGGAGACCTAGGAAAAACAGTTTTGGTGAAGAGAGACAAGTAAAAGCCTGAATGGCATGGATTGAAGGAAGAATGGAAGAAGAAATGGAGGCAATTATTTCAAGGTATTTTCCTCTTAAAAGAAGGAGGAAATTGGATGGGAGCCAGAAGTGGGCTAATGGGACTTTTTAAAGAATTATAATAGGTTTACAATGCAAAAGGGAACAATGCTAGAGAAGAAAAAATTGATGTTTCAAAAGAGAATATAAAAAATTGTTGTAACAATGTCCGTGAATAGGCAAAGGGACAGGATCTAATCAAATGAAGAGCTGGCTGACCTTAGCTAAGAGAAAAAATAGAATACATGGACACAGATACTTGTTGGTGTGTATTTGTGGAAATGAAAACTTATAGAAATTATTTTCTGGCTACTTCAATTTTCTCAGTAAAGTAGTAAGCAAGATTATCAGTTGAGAGTAAAAATGGAGAAAGTATTAGAGGTTTCGTTTCGGGATATATGGAACAGTCATGTCAGAGTGGGGTAAAGAAGATTAGAGTGATGTATGGTGTGACTGGCAGGAAACATCATGAGCCCACTTCCACGATAATGATGATTTGTTTCAAGAGGAACCAGTTTGCCTCTGCTGTTTTTCTACCATCAGATGTAGACATAAGTGGGCAGATAAATTTAACGAAGGTAATGGTTTTACCAAAGAACAAGTAATTGAAGGAAAGAAAAAAAGACCTGATGGCAATCCAAGACAGTGATTACAATGACTAATCATGAAAATGAAACTGGGTAAGGAGGAAACAGGATACAAAGTGGAGAAGAAACAAAAAAACAGTGGTAAGATTAATGGGTGCCAGTGAGGCAATGGATCATAGGAATTTAACAGTATTAGAGGAATATTGAAACATAGGAAGTAGTGGTAGAAAAACAAAATCTCACACAGAAAACAGATGGACGCGAGTTACAAAAGTGGTAATGGTAGAGAGAAGGCAGTGTGAAGAACAAAAAGAACAGAAGGCTAAGATATTGCAACAATCATCTGAATGAGTATTCACCATGAGTTATAACTTGAATAGGGAATGGAGTGAATGTGGTTTAGATGATTGCAGCAAAAACAAGTCGTCAATTAGTGGTGTTGACTGATTACTATGAAAGTTAAGAGGACTTTTAAGACTCAGAAGATAAATTTTATCAGTTTTATAAAGCATGTAAAGAAAATATGAATTTTAAAATTAAATTTTAAGTTAAATCTTTAAAAATTAATATTCTCCTCCACTAAGTCCAGCAAATGACTTGCTCATTCAATCAGTCCCAGATATATAGGACTTCATGCTGATTTATTAACACACTTTTTACAAATACAGGAAATGTATAAATACTTCAAACCTGCTTTTTATGAATTCAGTATTATTGTAAGTATTAGCCTCCAGAATGCTGTGTACATGATATGCTATGATCCAATATCAAATAGCTCATGTATTTTATAACATCCAATTCAGACTAACTCCATAAAATAGAATAAAATATAAAGTATAGTTTGAACCTACAATTATGATAAAGGCACTCTAATGAATTAACCAGTTAATAATACTATATTGTATATTTGAAAGTTGTTAAAGAGAACAGATCCTAAAAGTTCTCACCACAAGAAAATTCTGTAACTATATATGGTGATGGATGTTAACTAGTCTTATTGTGATTATTTCACAATACATAAATATATAAAAACACTGTTGTACACTTATAACTAATATAATGTAATATATCAATTATAGCTGAATAAAAATAACCTGTAGCTTAGAAAATATCCATATAGGATTATGTCTGTAGTACAGATAAGTTAATCAAGTTTTAAAGTGGAATCAAAACATAATGACAGTCAAATTAGGAGTTTAAAAATATCATATGAATCATCATTAGGAGGAAAGATCACTTAATTAGGTCATTTAATTATAAATAGATTATGTTTGTATAGTCACAAGTGGAAGCAATATTAGCAACATGAACATTAATACTGTATTAATAAAGTTTCACAGCAAACTGACATAAAAGGATTTCTTTTCTGCAAATTTAACAAGCAATTAAACTCTAAATACAGACTATTTACCTACTTGTGAAACATGATTTTCCACAATGAAAACCTAGTTTCAGTTTTTCCCCACTGGATAAAGATGTGATTTTGCTTGATGCTCAGCAAGTTCTCAGATATGGCAAGACTCTCCTTTATGTATAGGAGCCTTATATCCTAATCCCATCAGCATGGACTAAGAAACCTATCTGACCTTTGTGGGGATACCACAGTTCAACAAGATTCCCCTATTTTTTGCTAAACATATCAGAAATATAATCTAACATTTCAGTTGTTGTGTTGTAGTCTTTTGCCAACAGTACCCGAAATAGGATAACCTCCTTAGAATCCAGCCTACTCTAAATTATCTTGAAATTTAAACATGTTAAAACCTTAGTGAGAAAAACTAATCAGACTCCTATATAACTTCCTGTTAGCTATTTACCATATGAAGAGGCAGTATAGCATTGGGATTAAGAGTTTAAATCACAAGAACCAGAAATGGCTGAATATGATCATTGACAAGTTATCATACCTGTGCCTTAGTTTCATCAACCATAAGATAGAGATAATGATAATCCCTACTCTAGAGCATGCTTTCTCAATGAGGGAAAACATGCTTCATGAGTGCTGTGCATGAAAAAAATTTTATTCTCTTTATTAACAAAGCAAGAACATACAGACAGCACATTTTAAAAAGTTCATGGGGGAAAACTTGATCAGGGGGAAAAAAAAATGTTTAAAAAGGCTCCTGGTAGTGGTGGCAGTAATAATAATTTAAAAAAGATTAAATTAGACAATATATGTCAAAGCATTTATAATCACTCCTGGCACATATCTAAGCACTTATGTATGAATTAAAAAGAGGATTTTTGATGAAATGAAGAGAAAAATAATGGGTTTAAGTCTACCTTCAAATGACAACTAAATCTCTTGCAAGCTAAAATTTAATTTTAAAAGGAAACTCTGCTTTTAAACAGTGACTTACGTGGAAGTGCAACAACTGATATGCAAGGAGCAGAATCATCAATACTCTGATCATCCTCAGAAGACAAACAAAGCCTTTTATGCAGAGGTTCAGTACTATCTTCTGAGTCTATTTCATCAGCTTCTGATGAAACAAAACAAAACAAAAATCTCAAAACGTTCAAAACAATGAGGAAAACACAAAATCTTCAAGTAATGACTGTAAAACAATATTTTGTAAAACAAAATCTTACTGATTTGCTCAGTTAACTGAGCCCAGTTGTACAAGTGGGACTCCAAACAATATTTCCTTCTCAGTGTCTACTGCAGTACCTAAGCTTTCATTCTTATGACAAGGAAGTATGGCAAAGGTGCCACTTTTTGAACATCACACTTTTGTGCTGTCAACTATCTGGCTTTCCAAGTATTTCACATGGAAAAACAATTCACTTTCAAATACTGAGTGCCTACTGCGTGCTAGGTGCTTGGAAAAGAATAATGAGAGATACCGTGAATGTCAAGGAGCTCACAGTGTAGAGGAGGAGATGACTAAACTAATAATTTCAAAATAGTGTAATAAGAGCTATGAAGCAGCTGATATGAGCAAAGAGGAGAGCCATTTAAGTGAAGAGAGGTTTCCTGGAGAAGATGTCTTTAACTTGAACAGAGCCAGAGAAAAAAGAATATTATTGGCAGTAGAAGTAATATATGCAGTGACACTGAGATATAAAGAGCTTAAGGTATGTTAGGAAAGTAAAAACAGTCATGAACTGCTGGAATATGGGTAAGTGAAATGTGGCAAAAGTGAGTCTGGAAGGAAAGATGCGATGGTGGGAGGCTATGTGCTAAATTAAAGAACCCGAATTATATTCTAAAAACCATGGTAAGCTTTAAATACCTTCTTACACTGTTGAGTATCATGACCAATGTCCTAGTAGTTTAAAAGATGAAATAGAGGAGGGAAACTGGTTACAGGCTGCTAAAGCCACCCAGGTGAGAAATTGAAATAAAGGAAGACTTGAGAAGAGAGAAGGGAATTGATTCAAGAAATAATTCTATCAACAAGTCTTCATGACAGAATAAATGTGGGAGATGAGAGAATTATTCCTACCGGTATTTATGATCGAGGATGCAAAAACAAATGACACTGAGAAAGGAAATAAGAAGGAAGGGGTTGGGGGATTCTGTGAAAGAATTCAGTTTGAGACATGTGACATGAAAGGCGTCTCTGTGAAATGGAGAATTCATATTAAAGTCAGAAGTCTGAATCATTTTAATACATAGAGGGCAGTTAAAACAGCAAGTTTGAATGAAATAACCTAGGGATTAAGTATGGACTGAAAAGAGAAGACAAAACTGCAAAGATGAACGTAAAGCAAAAGAAATAAATTATACACAAGAAAAATAGGTAGAGAAAAATCACAAACCCCAAGACTGTTGAATCTTGATCATAGTAAATCTTACTCAGTTACATAAAATTCTCTAACACAGGTTCTAGCAAAAAATGTTCATTTATTTGTATTGGCATGACTATATCTATATATTCTAATGTATTACATATACTCTGGTGAGGCAGTGTATTACATATAGTTAGTTAATCCATCATTATTTTAGGATGCTCAACAGATTTTACTATTAAAACAGCTACTCATATAAGGTTAATTAGAAAATTTATGGTAAATTAGAAAATATATCAAGGGATATTTTTAAAATATAAAGATTAAGATTAATTCATGAACCAAAGAGATAACCTTTCGTACGCTCCTGGTCTAAACCTCCCAGATTAATAGAGATAAAAGATGACATAAAATCAAGAAATCAAAAAAATTCACAATTACATCTACAAGTTCTCCTACCATTCTGAGGGCAATGAAGAATGAGGTTCCCGTCTGTGTCCCGAGTCAAAGTTACAGAGTTCACAGTTTCTACTGTTACTGTGTCAGAATCCTCTTCAACTGTGCTCATACTCAAATCTGTACAAGAACATATTTTAGATTAGGATTAAAAAAATTATTTCCAAATATGAACTTAAATAGCCCTTTAAGTTTCCCCACCTCCCTCTGCAAACCCCCCACAATTTGTATCGGTCTACAGTGTTCTTTATGTGAAACTGCAATGCCAGTTCAGGATTCAAGCACTGTTTTTCAAAAGTTTATAACCATTATTTAGAATTAGATATAGGTCTGGCTGGTGTGGCTCAGCTGGCTGGGTGTTGCCCTGAGCACTGAAGGTAACTGGTTCAACTTCCGGCATTCAACATGCCTGGATTGCAGGGTCGATCCCCAATATCCAACAGGTGGTATGCAAGAGGCAGCCAATCAATGTTGCACTCTCATACTGATGTTTCTCTCTTTCTTCTCTCCTCTCTCCCCAAAATAATCAATTAAAAAGTAGAATTAGATATAATAATCTGTAAGAATTGACTGCTATGATTAAAAACCTACAGTATTCACTGTTTAAAGAAATATTTTTACCACATGCAATGAAAATTGTCATGTCAGCAAGTCTCACCGCTTGTTAGTTACGTTTTATTGGCAGCTTTGTGATTTATTTAAATGTATTTAGCTTCTAATTCTTTAGTAGAAAATTCATTAAAGCTTTCGTCATAATCTAAAAATTACTTCTCCAAAACATTTTTTACAAGAAATTAAGCTGTTATTATCTGACAAGTAAGAACACTAAATAGTTCTTTTGAAGTTTTTTTTCATTAATATTAAACAAGTGCATACACCTATCATTGATCAAATTGCTTTTCTAATAGAGAGAAGCAACGCCTTCTTCTGAATAGAAAACCGTTTTTGTTTAAACTGCTATTGTATACATATATTTTTCTTTTGTTCCGATAGACTGATCAATCTTAGAACATAGTGTTCATGGTTAACAGGGAAATTTACTGAATTATAATCAACTAGAGGCCTGATGCACGAAATTCATCCAAGAGTAGGCCTTCCTTCCCCCAGCTGCCGGCAACGGCTTCCTTCATAGCCCTGACTTCATCTGGAAGGTCATCGGTCTAGTTAGCATATTATTATTATAGATAGGCTGGTTGAACTCTTCAATGAAGTTCTTGCCTCAATACTCAATTTTGGTCTTGTCCATGTACTTTTTATCAATTATCATAAGAAAGGGAACATAAGCCTTGATGTATATTAAATTATTCACACATTACTTGGCTTTTACACACAAGATATCAGTGTGTTCATATATTTACCATTTACACATATGCACTTCCCCCAAACAGAACAACTTAGGATATGCTAACATTTACAGGGTCAAGACCCAGTGATACTCACTAAAGTTTTATTATATAAATTGCTGTTTTAAAAGGACATCATTTTACAATGGTAAAGATGCCACTCCCAAATTAAAGATAAGTGGAAATCATGATCTAGTTATGATTAAAATTTGCAGTCATTAAGTGAGGTCTGTGGAATAAGGCAGGCTTACCTAGAAAACAGATGAATCAGTTATATCCCTTCCCACAGAATCAAGTCGCCTTCCCTTAGCCACCAGCATCACTTTCATGTTATCCAGATTGTTTTTCCATGATCCTATAGCTGTAACACTGAAAAAAATAACAGCATTACACAGTAAGTCTTGTAACTACACTTGTGTGCTCGTAGTATGCTGATGACACTCTAGCCTTGTGTGTTAGTCAACTAGAAAAATGACAAAACCAGAATTCTTAGACCTTCAGGAAATCAGCCTCTAAAAGTATTCCCAGTGAAGGGCAGAAATGATGAGATTCTGATGCCCAGTGAGTTAATTCAAAGACAGTCTCTCAACTCATTTGTCCCTCATCAGGCAATCAAACATTCTTGGAAAAAAACGGCTTGAGCTGTTAGTGGTTCTATGAATTATAGACTAGGTACATGTAACATGACCCGTGGTGTACATCAACTAATACAGTAACATAAATCTGACCAGTATCTTTTTTTAAAAAACAATTAATACCAAGGAGCATTTGAGATCTCGCTCCCAGCATACATTATAATTTTGGCTCAAATAAACTCTTATATAAATTAAAAAATAGTAACTAATACCATTCTTTACGTAATACTTATTTCATCTCGAAGCACTAAAAATATAGTTATCTGTGAACAATCCTGTCTAGGAATCTGTGTGTGTGCAGGTGGAAGGGGGAGAATCCCAAATAATTAGGCTGGAAAAGGTAAATCGCAAGTAAGCTTTTGAATGCAATATGAAACTTATAAACCCTGAAATAATTTTTATACTTTTTCAGAGTCTACAAAGAAATTTGTTTATGACAGCCATGATTTAGAACATTTGAAAGTTCGTTTGGGAATACGATTTGGGAAAAATGTGGTGAGAGGGTGAGACTGAGCAATCCATGGGCATGTTAAAAGATGTGCACACACTCTCTTGGGTGAATCCTGCTCTGACATTGGCCAAGATGTTTGCCTGGCAGCAGCACCCTACCATCTGAGTGGTTGGAAAGCTCTGGATCAAGGTAATTTATTTGGAGCCTTTCTTCTTTTTCACTGGTGCTTCATCTAGTGTGGCATCCACTGCTGCCTCAACTGCTTTTGCTGCTTTTTCTTCTATTTTTGGGCTTTGGAGGTAAGTCCTGGTCATTAAGTAGCACATACAACCCTCTCTATCCTCAGTAGAAGTGTCATAATTCTCATCCCAATAATGGTCTCTGAGCTGCTGCTCAATTTGGTTGCTTAGTTCTGAGTTAGGTATAATTTTCCACATTTATCTTTTGCCTTTCTTTCCTTTCCCCTTTGGTCTCTGGAACATAACCCTGCAGCTGTGACCTGTGGCTTGTTCTTTAGCTTTGCCAGCTGCTTGGCAAAGTACTCGTGGATGGTGAAGGCATTTGTCATAGTGGAGGTTTCATTCCCAACTGGAGTAGCAGGACTGGAATCATCCTTAGGAATCTTCTTACTCTGTCTTTTCCCAAAAATGCAGTCAAGATCTGTTTTGCTCTAAGATGATAGATCCTTCCCTTTTGTGAATTTCTTATAATGAACATGGGTTTTTGGAGATCCTGGACTTTTCTTCAAGGCTGAAAGATTTCTTTTCCTTGTTGTTTGAGGAGGAGTCAGCATGCTGTTTCCAGTCCATGGCAAATGTTCAGTTCAGCCAGAAGTTGGTTAAAATCATCCTGTGAGCAACTGCTCATTTGAGAGGTACAAAATGGTTACTGGGTGAGCATTTAATGAAAGTCATCTTGGGAGCCAAGTTAATCCAAAGCTTTAGGGAAAAAAAAAAACAACACAAAACCAAAGGTAGATTCGAGAAGACATGGTGAGAAAGTAGTACAAAGATAAAGGAGTATGAAACAGCCAGGTGAAAGACGGCAGTTATATCTGCTATTGGAAAACAGAGGGTTCCCATGAAACCTTTAGTAAAGTAAAATGATGAAAGCAAACCAATTACCTACCATTAATTTACCAGAAAAAAATTTTGAGCTTTCTTAGACCCCCAAAATAATCTATCAAATCATACCAAATATAGGCATGCCTTGTTTTATTGTGCTTTGCAGGCATTTTTTAAAAAAAAACTGATGGTTTTTAGCAACTATGTTGAGCAATTTGGTGCATACTTTTTGCAGTCTAGTATAAACATAACCTTTATAGTGTACACTGAAGCCGAGACCGGTTTGGCTCAGTGGATAGAGCGTCGGACTGCGGACTGAAGGGTCCCGGGTTCGATTCCGGCAAGGGCATGTACCTTGGCTGCGGGCACATCCCCAGTGGGGAGCCTGCAGGAGGCGGCTGATCGATGTCTCTCTCTCATCGATGTTTCTGACTTTCTATCCCTTTCCCTTCTGCTCTGTAAAGAAAATCAATAAAATATATTGTATACACTGAAAAATGTGTGATTTGCTATGCTTCAGTGGTCTGAAACTGAATCTGCAATACTTCCAGTGTATGCTCCTACATTTAAGAATGTCCAGTTTTACACTAAGTGTCAACAGCCTAATCAGCTTTTGGGCTTTTTAACACCTTAGGACAGTGGTCGGCAAACCGCGGCTCTTGGGCCACATGCGACTTGCAAGCTGAGGTTTGCCGCTCTGTTGACTTGAGTCTGCAACCACTGCCTTAGGACACATCTTGCTGATGGATGCACAAAATAGATAACGCACAGATGCTCACAGTTTTACACTATGGCTGCTTGATACTGAGGTGCTACATTACTTAAAGAGACATCACTTGCAAGTATGTGACTACAAGCCAGCCAACCGATTGATAATAGTAATGTTCTTAAGGTGGGACTTAATTTGGCAGAAATAAGAAAGAAGACTGGACAGAAGATAAAATCTGGAGGCAGTGTTGATAGATTTTGCTGATAAAAAGAATGGGAGCTATTTCAAAGATGATTCTGTTTCGGGAGCGAGTAGGCAGGGAAAGGTCAATGGGGGGGAGGAGACATAATACGTTGATCAATAAAGGATTAAAAACTTTTTTAGGCTGTTGGCTTAAACAGCTGAGTTTGGAGACTCTAAGAATGTATTTCATTAAATATTTTTATTACTGTTTGTATTAAAGATGTTACAAATGAAGATGTCAAGTTGATAGTTGGGAGCTGGAATTCAACAGGTGTGAATTAGACCTATAAATGTGAGTTTAAAGAATCCAAATTGTTTTAAAGATCACCTAGAGAGATCAGAGAAGACAGTTTAGCTTACAGTTTTGGAACACTCTAACAGTTGGATGTCAAGTGATGCATAAACAAAGGAGTCTGGAAAGGACCAACCAGTAGTATAGGATGAAAACTAATGCCCTGGCCTATGTGTCCCAAGGCATCAAAAGGTTGCTGATTTGATTCCCAGTGAGGGCACATGTCCGGATATCAAGATTGGGGACATAAAGCAGCTGCTCTCACACATCCATGTTTTCCTCTATCCCTTCCCTCTCTAAAAATCAACAAAATTCTTAAAATGAAAACTAAAAAACTAACAGGTGCTAAGAGGCTCTGGGTATTTTTCAAGGAGTATCAAGTAGTCAACGGTGTTAAATAGGACTACTTTGAGGATGACTATCTGCTCTGGCAATATGAAGAACATTGGTGGCCGTAAGGTAAGCAGTTTCAGGGTAGTGGGGACAGAAGCTGTACCGGAATTCACAGAGAACTGGAAGTAGCGAAGACAATACAAACAGGTCTTTTACGGGGTTTAGCTTTCAAGCTAAGTAGCTATCTATCATAATGTCAAGACAGATGTTATTTACAAGAGCATATCTGTTATTCTGATTCGACCAGAGTGACAGAAATGTTGGGTGAATAAACTGACTTAAATATAGTAAGGTACAAAGTTGAATATTTTAATGCATTGTATTCTAATTAAACACAAAACTGGACTGTTACCAATTTGATTTATCAGGGAAATAAAATGTCAGGAAGATCTTCAAATCTATAATAAAAATTTTGGTTCTCTTTGGGGCAAATAAGTACACACCACCAGCCCACTTAGATCTTCCTTTCTATGTCACTGAGTTAGTTATATTATACCACATGTACTATTTTTACACTAACTGGAAATGAGAAAAAAGGTAATAGCCATTTTAACTGGTGAAATGGTATTCTAGTCATTTTTCTATCATTCTGGGGCTATATTAAACAAAAAAAACTACCCTAATAAAATCAGGTTAATACCTGAAATATGGTACAAAACATTTACAATGGAGTATTTACATACATTCACATTTAAATGAGAAATAAATTTTTATAATGACCAATGGACATGGTGACACTTATTATAGAACAAAAAGAACTCTTGAGTATGTTAACACAGAATTAATGAATCCGTCATCCTACTCTATGACAGTATTAATGTAAAGCTTTCATTCAATGGATTATTTTATGTATCTCCACCTATATTAACTGTTCTGATTTTCTAGGCAATTAATTGACATAGATCTTCTAAAAACTAGAACCAAGATAAGTGACATTTCTTCCTAGTTTTGGGATTAGTTCTGTAGATAAATTTGTATCAATCAGTTCCCAAGCACAGTACAAGTACAAGGGTAGATTCTATTAGTGAAGATCATGAGCAGCACAGAAATTTTACTAACCCTAGGTGCTTGGAATTTATTCTACACTGAAAAATGGGATAAGGCTACATAGTGTGAAAAAAATTCATTGTAAGATAGATTTATAGGGGGAAATCAAGCAAGCTACAGAATATACTAGTATAGCACCAGAATTTTATTGGATGAGGTAAGCATTAAAAACCACTAGCTAAGACAGGTTTGGGCATATTTAAACTAGTAAGACAGTAAGTGCACATTTAATTTTCAGATGTTTTTCTGACCACAATGTATTAGCAGAAAATTACTCCTAATTTTTGTGTGATCATCACCCAAGTCTTTTATTCATGTATTAACATATCTATTTTTTAAGAAGTTACAATGAGATCCTATTGTCACATCTTTTATAATTTTTTTTTTGCATTAGGAACATTTTCCAATATTACTTACTCTGCCACAGCATTTTTAATGAATACATAGCATCTCAATTTACCTAACCATTAACCTATTACTGAACATTTCTGTTTGAGGTCCTGCAAGTATAAAGATTCCATATTGATCATCATCATGCCTATCATTGCATATAACTAACTAGAGGACCGATGCATGAAATTTGTGCAAGGGGCTCAGCCCTTGCAGTCTGGGCTTCGTCAGGAAGGTTGTTCAGGTGTCCAGTCTAATTAGCATATTATGCTTTTATAATTATAGATTCCTTAAGAAATGTTTGTAAGGGGATTTCTTTAGTAATGTATAATAATCTAAAAGATGTGTTTTAAGGTATTTTTATTTTGAAAGATAACAAATTCCTACATCCTGAACACAATTACATAGAGGGGTGTAAAAAAAAAAAAAAAGACAAAGCCACAAAATAATCTTAAATATTGATTTTATTCAAGACAGGAATAGGGGACATGTCATACTTAAAGTTGAATGCTCTGGGCTATGGTCTCGGGCCCCAAGGGATTGGCTCTTCTGTGTACTTTGTGGAAGTTTGAGAAGCAGAGCTATAAATGAACATAAACATACCGAATTAAGGTATCTGTCTAGTTAATGCTTATTATAGCTTGGCTTTAAGATGGCAAAATATGACTGTACACTGTAAGAAGTCAATAAAGATGTTAATGGAGTTTATTATGATATACATTAATCGCTTAAGATGTTGATTTCACTTATCGATTGAAAACAGTATCATTATTTAAGAGAATTACTTGATAGTATCACAAGATGTAGCATTTTATTATCTGGTTTGGCAATACAATCATATTGCTTATTAAAACCCCAAAATGTTATTTTTTACCTAACGCATGACTTAAGAGCTTATAACATGCACTTGACTACATTTTAAGATTCCATCCATTTAAACTGAGCACTTGATGCAAAGCAGCATCAGAAGCTCTTTAAAGTTAATACATAAAATTATCATTATAGTCTTGATTTAGACTGAAGATAATTTTTAAAATGCATTTCCTCCACAGACATTAAAATACTCATAGGCAGTACATAAACTTAATGAGAACTTTTGTGTTGTTATATAACACGTGATAATAAAGATTAGCTTTGACAACCTCGTGCTTGAAAAAAGGCCAGACAACACAACAGTGTACATTAAAAAAAAGAAAGAGGCAACAGGAAAAATAAAGGGATGGTGGTGGTAATATTTCAAACAAACAAAATTGTTCAAAAAGGGCTCTTCAGTGTATTTTTTCCTGACAACTTCCTTCTGGTATCCATCACAAAATGGGTTATCTACCCATTCTACAAATGTAAAAAAAAAAGCAAACTTGATAAACAGGTTCTTTCTTTTATTTAAGTTTATTGTTTACCTTCATAGAATCAAGCAAAAACAAAACCTATTTGTGATTTCTATTACAAGAAGTCTTATAAAAAAGGGGGAGAAATGATACGAATGCAAACAAATGCCACATACATTTCATAACTATCTGTATTTTATATTTAACACAGCAACGAACTGATCATTTTCTCAGGTCATTTCATATTCAGGGATAGAAAAAGATGTGGAGCTGAAATTGCAAAGCATTCAGAATAATTAGGAAACTCCCTTTTTAGATGGGAAAATAAAGTGCTAAAAGTGATGGTGATAAGAGGAAACTGAATATTAAAAGAAAACTCCATTTTGAGAAGGCAGGTTCACATACCTCAATGTTAAAAAGGCAGCCTCTCTATACAATATTGAAAAAAGTAGAACTCTTCCTAAACTTTATTGCTGTTCTAAAGATTTGTTGTCTTCGCATACTTTCAAAACACTCCCAATCTCAATATTTTAACATTTATGCACCAGGATGTGAATCTCTAAGGACACTTGTTTCACATTGTCTTAAGCCAATGTACTTAAAGGTGCAGGACAAAAGCAACTGTTAACAATAACAAGATGTTATTTAAAAAAAAAAATTATTGCATTAATAAAAACTAGGGTCTGTAGACTTTGGAGAAATAATAAAATGAGCAGAAAGATAAGCATTAGTCCTAGCTGGTTTGGCTCAGTGGATGGTGTTGGCCTGCAGAGTGAAGGGTCCCAGGTTCAATTCCCGCCAAGAGCACATGCCTGGGTTGCGGGCTCAATCCGGAAGTGCAGGAGGCAGCCAATCAATGATTTGCTCTCTTCACTGATGGTTCTCTCCCCCCCCTCCTCTGAAATCAATAAAAAAAAGATATATATATATTTTAAAAAGAAGCATTATACTGGAAGGTAAGGACTAGTTTTGCTGTTTTTATTTCAATACTAACTACTAACACTAACTTTACAAATATAGTTCTCTCTCCTGCTGCCTTGAAGTGAAATGAGGTAACCTTTTTCATCTTAAAAAAAATCTAAGTATGCAATGCCCAGTTACTTACTGATTAACTGTTGATGAAGACAGGGCAACAGCATTTTGGCTCCACCATCTAGCTCAACTGCAATCAATTAAAGAGATTCATGCTGAATATGCAGGTCTAGATCAGTCCCAAAAATCACATTTTGGGTGAGCCTATCAACTAAAATAGTTAAAAAAAAAAAAAAAAGAGTTTGGTAGCAAATAAAAGCACCTAGTATATATCGGAGTTAAAATACTGAGATAAAATCACCACAAAACATGAAATGTACTCCCCCCCAAAACTGTAACAAATACTAGTAATGTCTTTTTCAGATAAAAGGAAAAAGTTTATTATTCTCCCACCAGCCTGTTTTTATTCTTAAAAACATTCAGTCTGACCATTTTTGTAACATTAAGAAATATAACTAAATCTTAACCAAACATAATAAAATCTTATTCCTACTACATCATAGTAAAAAGGTAAGCATTAGTTGTATTATCACCACAGTCTTTAAACATTATGCTGTTGTGACCCCCAACCATAAAATTATTTTCGTTGCTATTTCATACTGTAATGTTGCTACTGTTAATGAATGGTAATGTAGAGATCTGTGTTTTCCGATGGTCTTAGGCGACCCTGCGAGCGGTTCTCAACCAGCTGTAAGGCCTAAGACCACATGAAAACACAGATATCTACATTACGATTCATTAATAATAGCAACATTACAGTTATGAAATAGCAACGAAAATAATCTTATGGTTGGGGGACATCCCAACATGAGGAACTGTATTAAAGGGTCGCGGCATAAGTGCTGGTAAATTATTCAAATTACTAAATGATAACAATAATAATACACGGTTACCTGAAACACAAATTTAAAACCAGCTCAAAGAAAGCATCTCAAGTAATGAAAAAATACGAAAATCCTCAACTGGAAAAGAAAAATAGATTTTGTTGGTAAAACTGGCAACACAATGGAAGAATATTTGCTTGCTTGGACGGACTGGAACTTAAAACCTGTTAAGTGGTTAACTGTCTCTCAATAATGAAAGGTATAATTATTAGAAGACAAAAATTCCGAACGGAAAAAAAACAACAACCCCAAATGATATTATTCTACGTTTGAAACACGGATGAGACAGTAACCCTGTGTCACAGGCACTTTGTTGGCTGTCCCTACACGAAGCCTCGCCTCCGGTCGGGGAGGAGGTCCGGGACGATGAATCCGGTCAGGAAAACCACCAGCGTGGAATCTGAATCTCCAAAGTCAATCACGGAGAGTCCCGAGTTACGTTTCATAGAATTATCACCCTCCCGTCGGCCACATGGGGCCTTTTCACTGTAAAAACACATGCTCTATCACCATTCAGCGGCACAGACAGGCGCTGGGACACCTGTCAACCCTCCGCCGGAGCCTGGGCTAAAATCACTCTTCCCCTGAAGAGAGTACTCCAAGTCTATTTTAAAGGACACACGACATTAAAAGAACGTAAACCCTTCCTCGGGGCTCGGCAGACGCTGACGATTACTATCTGCCGAGGCATTTCACGGCTCTCCGGTCGGTGAGGGCTGTCTGCCTGCCGTCCCCCAGCCCATGCCTCTCCTCTGACAAAGAGAGACTCGGGCTGACAGACCGCGGGGCCGGCAAGCCCGATCCCCTCGGGCCGGGCCACCAATAGGTGAGCGAGAGGGAAGAGAACTCGAAGGCGCAAACAGGGTAAAAAAGAAAAAAACCCGGGGGGTGGGGCGAGACCCACCTCTTCATTGAACCACCTACTACAAATTTAAAGGTAACAACCGCCACAAAGAGGCCGAAAGGTGACCGCCACAGAAACCAGTAAGGCTTCCCGACTCTCCGCATTCCCTGGCCCAATGCTCTCCGCAGCTCCCGGCCCACCCCACCCCCCAGGGGTCCCGGCGCCATTTAGCTCCTCCGAAGCCGCCGCCATTTTCCGCCCCTGCCGGGTCGCCGCGGTGCCTCGGCGGCTGCTGGTTCCTCTCCTCTGCAGCCCGAGAGGCCGCCACAGGCCCGGCCCCGAGAGGGAGGCCCCGGTCTGAGCGTGCGAGGACGGCAGCTTCAGCGTCACGAAGGCCCAGCTCCCACCCCGCCCGCGGTGCCCGGGGGCCGGCAGCTGGCGCCGGCCGGCGGGAGCAGGCGGGCAGCAAAGGGGGCCGGACAGGCTCCACTGGGCGGAGCGGCCCAGGCGGCGGTTGGGACCTGAAGGTTCCATCGCACTTACTTCCTGTTTTGGGTCCGGGCACTTTGGAAGAACCAGGATGAAGGCTCGAAAAAATACCAGGATGGAGGAAGCAGCCACGGGCAAGAGTGGCTACAGCTGGAGTAAGCGAGCGCGACGAGCCACCGGAAACGGAGCTACGGCCGCACCCCGCCCCCAAGCCCCCGCCCGCTCTCCCTTCCCTCGGGCTGGCCCTTGGAGCCGGGTGTACGTCACTTCCGGCCAAGTTGGAGCGCGAAAAAGGGTCCCGCTCTATTGCGCGAAAAAAGGTCCCCGGTTTGTTCGAGTTGCAGACCAGGTGTATCTACCGTCGGCTGTTGTCTTCCTCTCATACTAGGAAGAACTCCGTACGGATTATCTTATCTCGCTGCTGCTGATGTAATGGAAGCAATGGAGCCCCCCCCCCCCCTTTTTTTCTATGCAACCGTGGCCCTTCTGGCTTCGGAGAAAGTTGGGCTCCGCGCGCAGGCCCACTTTCATAATTCTCCAGAGCTCGGAGCCGAGGAAGCTGCAGGTTGGAACGGCTTGGAAGCGGGGTCTGAGTGCGGAAGAAAACCCGAAATCGTGCGTCTGATCTTTTGCATTTGGTCGGCTTTGCAGTAGACGCTTTGCCGGCGTAGACGCCAACGTCAGGTGTTACCTATTTGGTCGTATGTTGCAGTGAGTGGGGAAATGTATCCTGTCTGAGCGTAGGAAGATGCTCTCGTCTTAAAGCACTTGAGACCCAGGCAAGGATTTTTTTTTAGAGTTCCAAGCCTCTGAAAATCGGAAGATTGTGTGGTCTGAACCCTGCTCTGATGATGCTGACCTCATTTTACTTGTTTATAAAACTAGATTTATTGTACTCTGCTTTCCCCTACCAACTGGGAGTAGAGGACTTTAAAAGTTAGACTTCACTAAAATAATTGCATCCAACAGTTGTGTGAAGACTCACACTACATGGTCACAGTGTGAACGTAGTCACCATTAATTGTGGAAGTCAAACGAAGGCTGTTAGGAATGGCAGTTTCTTATGAAATTAAACATGTCCTTACCGTACAGTCCAGCAGTCACACTTCTTGCTATTTACACAAATGAGTTGTAATGTTATGTCCACATAACAACCTGCACACAGATATTTATAGCAACTTTATTCATAATTTCTAAAACGTGGGAGCAACCAAATGTTTCAGTGGGTAAATTCATAAACTGGTACGTTTATACAAGGGAATATTACTTAAAGCTTAAAAAAAAAAGGCTATCAAACCATGAAAAAAGACGTGGAGAAACTTTAGATGCATATTACTAAGTGAAAGAAGTTATTGTATAATTGCAACTCTATGACCTTCTGAAAAGGCAAAACTATGGAGATAGTGAAAAGACTGACAGTTGCCAGAGATTGGGGCTGGACAGACAGGAACAGGTAAAGCACAGGATTTTTAGGGCAGTGCAATGATTCTATATGATCAATAATGGCAGATACATGTCATTGTACATTTATCAAAACTCAGAATGCACCATACCAATGATGAACCCTAATGTAAACTATGGACCTGGGTGTTAATGATGGGTCAATGTTAGTTCATCACTTGTAACAAATGTACCACTCTGGTACTGAAATGTTGACAATGGGGGAGGCTATGCATGCATCTGGTGGTCACGGTGTGGGGGGGATAAGTATATAGAAAATATACTTTCCTCTCAGTACCCCCCCCCCTCAATTTTATAATGGATCTTAAACTACCTTTTAAAAAGTCTATATTTTGAAAAAGAAGAGGTATAAAAGAGCTTTAAAAAGACTGAATTTGGACAACAGGAGCTAACATTCTTTGAGAGCTTAGGTGTCAATTAAATGCTTTACATGTATTAAACTCATTTAGTCTTTGCAAACGCAAAATGCATAAGTACAGATATGACTAGTGAATCCTGTTTTAGATAGAATCAGAAAGAAGTGGAGGAATATGTTCAAGGGCACACAGCAAATAAGTAGTCAGAATGGAAGCTCAGCTCTGGAGCCTGTGATCTGGACTATCCTTCTGAATCTCACAAAATACACATTGGCAAGTCTTTTTATAAGGAAAACAAAGTATTACAACTAGTTTTCACAGTCTAAACTGAAATGGAAGATGGACATGTTTGACTAATTTTCCAGAATAAATGCCAGAAGCAGCAATTTATTGCATCTAACTTTATTACCAATTTGTGGTACCTTCTGCATCCTATTGTAGTGATGACATATATAATATATAATTCAATTTTAAATGAGCACATATGTAATATATATGTAAGCAAAACCATGAGGCAGGATAGAATTGTGGTACTGATGTTGGAATCAGACCTGAATGTGAATCTTGATTTCACCACTTAGTAGTGAGTATAGTACTTTAATTCTCTAAAGCTTCATTTGCTTTTGAAAATGTGACAACAATATTTATTTCCAAGAATAATGAATTCAACATGCTGTGCACAGAGCCTGACATGTTTTAAGCACTTTAAAATGGAAACTAATATATTTCTGACCCAGAAAAGTAGTTAAGCTACTCAAACAGCAGTTGTAATGAAATAATCACACACATAAAATTCTTAACATTTATGAGGAAGTGATTCCTAATTAGCCACATTTTAAAAAAATCTTTATTGTCTTGGTGTGGTCCTCTTTAGATTTCTATATTTTGGGGTTCTGTGTACTTCTTGGCCTTTTAAGTCAGTTTCTTTCACCAGGTGGGGGAAGTTTTCAGTCACTATTTCTTCAAGTAGGTTTTCATTACCTTGCTCTCTCTCTTTTTCTGGCACCCCCATAATTCGGGTGTTGGCAAGCTTGAAGTTGTCCCAGAGGCCCCTTACACCATCTTCAATTATCTGGATTCTTTTTGTTTCTTGCTTTTCCAGTCGAGTGGATTTTGCTTCTTTGTATTTCAAATCTTTGACTTGGTTCTTGTGGCCCTCTGGACTGCTTTTAGGACTTTGTGTAATTTTTTTTTCCCAGTCAGTGTATGCTTGATTTCTAGTTGGTCCTTTTGCATAACCTTGAGGGTCTCGTTCATATTCTCATAGGTCTCATTCATTTCCTTGTAGGTCTCATTCATTTCCTTGTAGGTCTCATTCATTTCCTCATAGGTCTTGTTCATTTCCTCATTGGTCTTGTTCGTTTCCTCGTAGTTCTCATTAAGTTCATCGGCCTTTTCTAGGAGCCTCTTGAAAAGCCTTATAACTGTAGTTTTGAACTCTATGTCTAGTCGTCTTTTTTCCTCAATTTCTTTCACACCTGATTTCTTTCCATGTCTCTGCATGGTGGCTGCTTTCCTGAGTTGGTCGATTAGCTTTATGTGGTAGGTGTCTTCTAAACGACAGTGGCTCAGCCTCCCCAGTTACCTGAGGTGGATACTCTTACTGCAATCCTTTATGGGTTGTACAGTATTTTTGAATTTAAGCCCAGCTTGTTGTTGTTACCTAGGAGGGTTTGACCTCCAGGCCAATTGGCTGTGCAGGGAAACTGTGTTCAGGTTGGATGGGCGGAGTCTCTGAGCTGAGCAGTCAGTGTCAGCTACGCCCTATGTGGTGTGCGGGTCTCTGTGTTGGGTGGTAATGGCTGCAGGTACCTCCAAGAGAAAGCCATCGCTGGTCTCCACCTGTTGCCAGACAACTCTGCCTCTCCCCAAATGAGTTTGCACCCCCAAAGTCTTGCCCAGGGTTGTAAAACTAAGCAGTCCGGTGGTCTCTCAAACCAGGGAGCAAGTTGCCAGGGAGCAAGTCACGCGTCTGTGCTGTAGCACACTTTACCCACAAAGCTATGCTCACCTCATATTCGGAGATCTCTGCCGCTCCCGGCTTTTAGGGTGCACCCTCTCCTCTATCTCGGAGACCTCTGCTGCACCTGGCTTTTAGGGTGCACCCTCTCCTCTATCTCGGAGACCTCTGCCTCACCCAGCTTTTAGCGTGCACACCCCGGAGCTCGGACCTCGCCTGGCACTGGGGAATCTGTGCAGTGGGACATCTCCGCCCTCCCTGTTGGAGAAATCCAGCCGGGGTTGCTGCTGCCAGCCCTACAGCCCACGTGCACCCCATGGCTCCGAACCTCTGGCTCTGCACATTTATCTTCAAGGCTGCATTCTGCCGCTCTTCTGAGTCTCAGTGTCCCACCTTTACTTTTATTTGTGGAATTTTCACTCAGCCAGCTTTCCGGTGATTCTGGATGATGTTTGTTTTGTTGTTATGTTGTAGTTTTGGAATTGTTGCGCGGGGCAGCACAATAGGTGTTTACCTATGCCGCCATCTTGGTTCTCAGCCACATTTTTCATAAGCATAACCATATAGGATTGTTTTCTCTATAGCATAGAGAGTTTTATTTAAATTATAGTCTGGCTGCCCGTTCTATTCTGCAAAATCTTAGGTCAGCCTGCACTCTGCTGTTAATTCCCTAAAAAAATCAAGTGCATTCTCATAATTCTCCCTTCCTGTTGAGTTTCATAACTGCTGTTTCCCAAGGTCAGTTCATATTTCCTTGAGGAGGACAAATGTATTTTAATATTGGTTTAATACATAATTTAAAAAGTAAATTAAGCTTCTCTTTATGATAAAAACTAAGTGGGTATACAGGAAATGTACCTCAACTTAATAACGGCCATATATGACAGGCCAACAGCTAACATCATACTCAACGGTGAAAGGTTAAAAGCTTTTCCTCTGAGATCAGGACAAGAGAAGGATATCCACTTTCACCACTTTTATTTATCCTAAAGACCCCATAAAAAAAAAAAGCTTAGAACTAATTAACATATTTAGTAATGTTGCATGCTATAAAACCAACTTACAAAAATCTGTTGCATTTCTTTTTTTAAAATATTTTATTGATTTTTTACAGAGGAAGAGAGAGGGATAGAAACATTGATGGGAGAGAAACATCAATCAGCTGCCTCTTGCACACCTCCAACTGGGGATGTGCCCACAGCCAAGGTATATGCCCTTGACTGGAATCGAACCTGGGACCCTTCAGTCTGCAGGCCGACGCTCTATCCACTGAGCCAAACCGGTTCGGCAAATCTGTTGCATTTCTATGCACTAAAAACTTTGAGAGAAGAAAATCACATTTACAATTGCATTAAAAAGCATCAAAATCCCTAGGAATAAATTTAACCAAGGAGGTGAAAGATCTGTATATTGAAAATTATAAATAGTAATGATAGAAATTAAAGAGAGCACAAATAAATTGGAAGATATTCTGCACTCATGAATTGGAAGAATAAATATTATCAAAATATCCATATTACCCAAACAATATACAGACTTACTGCAATCCCTATCAAAATTCTAGTGTCATTCTTCACAGAAATAGAATAAATAATTTCTAAAATTTGTATGGAACCACAAAATACCCCAAATAGCCAAAACAATCTTTAAAAGAAGGAACAAAGCTATAGGCATCATGCTCCTCATGTCAAACAATATAATTAGGAATCACTTCCTCATAAATGTTAATAATTTTATATGTGTGATTATTCATTGCAATTGCTCTTTGAGTAGCTTAATAACTTTTCTGAGTCAGAAATGTATTAGTTTCCATTTTATGAATTAGTTTCTAATACTAGTTTCCAATATTATGAATCTGTAGCAATTCAAACAGTATGGTATTTGCATAAAAACACATATAACACTATGGAACAGAACAGAGAACCCAGAAATAAACCCATGCATATATAGTCACCTAATTTATTACAAAGCAAAGAATATACAGTTGGGAAAGGACAGTTCTTCAATAAATGGTGTTGGGAAAATTGGACAGTCACATGTAAAGGAATGAAACTGGATCATTGACTTGAACCATACTGTTTTCCATAGTGGCTGAACCAGTTTACATTCCCACTAACAGGGCTCAAGTATTCCCTTTTCTCCACATCCTCACCAACACTTGCTAATTCTTGTCTTTTTTTTTTTTTTTAGATAATGGTGTGGCTCAGTTGGTTGGATATACTGAAGGGTAGCTGGTTTGATTCCCGGTCAGGGCACTTGAATTTTGGATTTGATCCCCATTGGGGGGCATGTAGGGGGCAGTTCATTCTCACATTGATCTTTCTCTCCCTCTCCCTTCCTCTGTAAAAATCAATACAAATATTTAAAAAAAAACACAGTATGGAGGTTTCTCAAAAATTAAAATTAAAATTAAAAACAGAACTACCATAGGATCCAGCAATCCCACTTCTGGGTATTTATGTGAAGAACACAAAAACACTAACTTGAAAAGATATATGCACTCACGTGTTCATTGCAACATTATTTATAATAGCCAAGATATAGAAATAACCTAAGTGCTATCCATGGATGAAAATAAAGAGGGTGTGGTATATTGGTAGAATGGGATATTATGCAGCCATAAAAATTTTGCCATTTGCTACAAAATGGGTAGACTTAGAGGGTATTATAATAAGTGAAACGAGTCAGACAGAAAGATGTATACTGTATGATCTCTCTTATATGTGAAATAAAAAAAACCCTCAGAGGATAGATTGGTGTTTACTAGGATGTTTTTTAATAATTAAAAGTAAATATTTTAATAACGCGTATCTGTGACTTGCATATCAATACAAGACTATCCATAACATAATCTGAATCCTAGATAAACTTTCTGCAGTTAGATTTCTAGGTTATTCATTCCTACTTCACTCCTAAGTCAATGTGTGCCTAGGGAGTGCATGAGGTATTTTATATTATCCTAAGATTTACTTAATTAAATATTTTGTAGAAAAATAATGAGAACTTGTTCTATCTAAATTTTTATAACACTTTTATGAACTTCATTAGTGATAGAATGTTGATGGGATTACCTTTCTTTTATGGAAGGACTAGAGGCCCAGTGCATAAAATTTGTGCATGGGCCTGGCTGGCAATCAGGGCAGATCAGGTTCCCCGCCTCCCCGTCTCCCTCAGTGCCCCGCCACTGCCACCGCCTGGAGGTCAGTACACATCGTAGTGAGCGACCGAGCTCCTTGTCTCCCGGTCAAACTCTCCAGGGGACACTTTGCACAGTAGCCTTATATATATGTAGATGATATATAAATATAAAATTCAGATACTGAGATACAGGTTCTGATGTTTCATGATAGTCTCATGTCCTGGATTACGGTATGATTCAGAAAAAGATGTTTGTAAGGGCTTTTGCTCAAAGTAAATGAAAACACAATTGCCGAGAAGTCCATTTTCCTTCTACACAGTCTCTGTGTCCTGTTAATACAGCTGATGGGTATACACAGGAACTTCCAGAGAGCAATGAGGGTTCCTATGCTGTTAGAAGAATGAACAGATGGTCCCTAGGTAGGGCCACAAATCAGGCTTTTCTAGCTCCTCTTCTGACTCAGATTCCTCCTCTAGGCTTTTCTTTGGGGCTATGGCACTGGCTCTTATCACCCTTTTCCTGTCCTCCATTTTGTGTCCCTGTCTCCTCCACAATTCCTTAAACTTCTCAACCTGGTCACTACCTGTCCATACCCTCTTCTTTTTCTTTTGCAAAGGATCTTCACTGAGACCTATAAATGGAACATTATCAAGAATTAATTCCTTTAGAGTAATAGGGTGAGGTGTGGTAGGACATTTGTTCAGCTAATGCGGAAGTGTATTTGTAGAAAGCAACTGGCCCACATCCTATATAATAAAAGGCTAATATATGAATAGACTGAACGGTGGAACAACCAGTCGCTATGACGTGCGCTGACCACCAGTGGGTGCGTGCAGAACATAGTGGGCATTGGCCATGGTGGGAAGGTGGAGCAGGTGAGCAGGGGCACCAGATCAAAGTGGGGTGCTGGTTGCTGTCATCAAGGCAAGCCTTGAGGGTTACTAAAAATCCCTTGCTCCCATATGCTCTAGTTCTGTCCAGCACTTGCCCCTGCTGATGGCGCTGACCCTGCTTGCACCTGCTGCCTGCACCCGGCATTGGTCCCAATCGCTTGGCACTGTCGGTGGGTGTGAGTGGCGGGTGCCAGCCCCTATTGCCTCTGAGGGCTTCTCCACCTCCCCCTGCTCCTGAGGGGTGATGAGGGCCAGCAGTGGGTGTGAGTGGTGGCTCTGGCACTCTCAGCGCATGGGAGTGGTGACAGCGGGATCAGGGCTGCTAGCAGAGGGGTCCAAGAGCCGCAGTGGGAGGGGCTGGGTGGCAGTGTGGAGGATGGGCCAAGACCCACTCCTGTGCCTCCCACAGCCTCATAGCCCACAGTTCCTTTCAAGGTCCATGAATTCGTGCACTGGGCCCCTAGTAATATTTATAAAATAGTAAGGCACAGTATTGGTAAGTGATAGACTCAGTCCCTCACAGACCTTAATTGAGTTTAAATGCACTCCTCTAAGGCTGGAGATTAGCACATGCCAGCGACGGCTGGCCTATCTGCCACCTCTGCTTTGTCTTGTAGCTTCAGTGTGCCAAAATATGGCACAGTACCTTAACTTAGCAGACACTTAAATGTCCATTGAGATAAAAGATAAGTGTCTTAAATCAAAAGACCAGGAAGCTAACCATTTCTATTCTTTGGCAATAGTTACTGACTACAGGAGAGCTTATTTATTTTTTCAGATAGTGTCACTATTTGAGCAACTCTAGAATGAAACAAGCAAATGTTACCTTTTATTACTACTCCAGTGGAAAGAGGTTATTTTAACACAGTGTCATGTGTTCTTAGTGTTACTTTCAACTTTATAGCCCAAATCTCTTTATTCATCTAGATGCAGTATTTTAAGGATAGAAACATTACATTTTAACCAGCAGATGTCCCTATTCAGCAAGGTTTTTGTTTTGTTTTGTTTTGTTTTATTTCCAGAGTAGTAGCTTCAACAGCAGATGGGAATTCCGTGGCTTGAATTTGTTAGTGATACGCTATAGTAGACCAATGACAAGATTCAACAATAATAAAACCAAAGAAATGATGCTTTGAAATCCAAATTTGAAAGGTCTACTGGCATTTAAAGACTTGTCATAGAAAAATCTCTTATGCAATGTCTCATCTAATTTTCTTGAGAAGAATATTCAGGGACAAAGAAACGGGGAGCCTGTTGTAACCTTTATTGCTTTCAGAAGTTTGCACAGTTGTGATACTTATTCATTCCTTTCATTCAATAGATCTTCCTAAGCATGAACTCTGTGCTGAGCACTGTTCTAGAGATAGGGAATATGGTAGAGAAACAATGTTCCTGTCCTCAAGGCCCATATTTTCTAGTGGAGGACCTGGAGGAACTTACATTAGTGTTTTTCAATGGGTCTTTGTACAAAATTCTTGGTTAGTGTGCCAGTTTACTAAAGTATTTTAATTGTCCATAAAACTTGCTCATGATGAACAATTTAATGAGGGATTAAGACAAAATATGAATCAATTGGTATCATCAAATTAATCTAAATTGCAAATATTAGGAATGATGGACAAATGTTCATTAGTCTTGCTTAATCAAAGCACTTTGAACAATACCTTACAGATAGTGAATGCTCAAAATGTCAGATATTACTATTTATCCCTACACATCATAACTACAAAGAATAAAAAGCAGGGAGGAAATAATTCTGTAGGCAAAGTGTTTTATGCCCTAGAGAAATTATATGGCCTCTTACTTGAGGAATCACCTTCTACTGGGGTTCACTGGATATCCTTAATGTACATGCAAGCTGCATATAAACAAAAACATACAAGCTAAAGATCTTTCTTGACCTGGAATTGTTAGAGTTAACAACCCAAGCTCAACAAAAAGCACTGTTGATCAAGCAAGCTATTCTTCTCCCAAAATTAGCTGAAATGGCAAACTAGTCTTTTAACCACAACCTAATTTAAATATCTGTACCTTATATTAAATATAACCATATTAAATTAAATTTCAGAGCATAATAGCTTTGTTATAATGACTGTATCCTAAGTAGGCAAACTGAGTGAAGACCAAGTGTAGACATATGATTTTTAATTTAATGAAATTAAGAAAAACAGCATTAGGAAATTACAGTTTTTAAAAATTATTTTTTAAATCTTTATTGTTCAGTTTATTAATTACATTGTTCCCTTTTTCCCCCCTATAGCTCCCCTCCACCTAGTACCCATCCCAACCTCCGCCCTCACCCCCCTCCACTGTCCTCTCCCATAGTTGCATGATTTTTGTCCAGTCTCTTGCTGCACTTCCCACACCCCCTTTCTCCCCAAGAATTGTCAGTCCATTCCCTCTCTATGTCTGTGATTCTGTTACATTCACCAGTTTATCCTGTTCATCAGCTTATTAATTCACCTGATTTTTAGATTCATTTGTTGATAGATATGTATTTGTTGTTCATGATTTACTTTTATCTTTTTCTTCTTCCTCTTCTTAAAGAATATCTTTCAGCATTTCATATAATATTGGTTTGGTGGTGATGAACTCCTTTAGCTTTTTTTTTTTATCTGCGAAGCACTTTATCTGACCTTCAATTCTGAATGATAGCTTTACTGGATAGAGTAATCTTGGTTGTAGATTCTTGCTACTCATCACCTTGAATATTTCTTGCCACTCCCATCTGGCCTGCATCGTTTCTGTTGAGAAATCCGCTGACAATCATATGGGTGCTCCCTTATAGGTAACCAACTGTTTCTCTCTTGCTGCTTTTAATATTCTCTCTTTGTCTTTTGCTCTTGGCATTTTAATTATGATGTGTCTTGGTGTGGTCCTCTTAGGGTTCCTATATATTGTGCTTCTTGGACTCCTAAGTCTATTTCTTTCACCAGGTGTGGGAAGTTTTTGGTTACTATTTCTTCAAATAGGTTTTCATTGTCTTGCTCTCTCTCTTTTTCTGGGACCCCTATAATTCAGATGTTGGTATGCTTGAGGTTGTCCCAGAGGCTTCTTACACTGTCTTCAATTTTTTGGATTCTTTTGGTTTCTTGCTTTTTCAGCTGAGTGGATTTTCCCTCTTTGTATTTCAAATCTTTAACTTGGTTCTTGGGGTGCTCTAGAGTACTTTTAGGTCTTTGTATAATTTTTTTTTTATTTTAGTCAGTGTATGCTTAATTTCTGGTTAGTCCTTTTTCATATCCTTGAGAGTCTCGTTCATATCCTTGTAGGACTCATTCATTTCCACGTTGGTCTTGATCATTTCCTTGTAGGTCTCGTTCATATCCTTGAGGGTCTCGTTCATTTCCTTGTAGGTCTTGCTTATCTCCTTTTCTAGGAGCCTCTTGAGAAGCCCCTATAACTGTGGTTTTAAATTCCATGTTCAGTCATTTATTTTCCTCCATTTCTTTCACATCTGATTTCTTTCCGTGTCTCAGCATGGTGGCTGCTTCCCTGAGTTGGTCAATTAGCTTTGTGTGGTAGACATCCTACAAGGGATAGTGGCTCAGCCTCCCCAGTTACCTGAGGTGGATATGGGTTGCACAGTCTTGCTGAAGTTAAGCTCAGGTTAATCATTGTTAGCACTTGGAGGGGTTGACCTCCAGGCCAATTGTCTGTGAAGTTCAGCTGTGCTCGGGTTGGATAGGCAGAGACTCCGGGCCAAGCAGACAGAGTCAGCTCCGCCCTATGCGGCCCCAGGGACTCTGTGCCAGGGGCAATGGCCGCCAGCACCTCTGAGAGAGAGCCGCTGCTGAGCTCCACCGGCTACCGGGGAATTCAGACTCTCCCCAAATGAGTCTGCACACCCAACATCTCACCCAGAGTCATAAAACAAAGCAGTCTGATGGTTTCCCGAATGAAAGAGCAAGCCACGAGCGCTCTCTGCGCAGACAGGCAGCTGCGTTGTTCCCAAGTTCACACACACTCCGCACAAGCTCGCCTTCTCCACAAGCTGGCAGACCCCTGCAGCACCCGAGCTTCAGCGTGCCCTCCCACTGTCCAGTTTTTACCCCGTATGATTGTGGGTTCCCTGGATTTTGCCCAGAGCTGGAGAATCAGTCCAGTGGGACATCTTTGTCTCCCCTGTTGGAGAAAACTGGCCAGTTTTCAGCCACCCGCCCTATCCGCTGGCACACGCTCCAAACCTCTCTCAGTGCGTATCTTCAACGCTGTCCTCAGCCGCTCCTCCGAGTCACAGTGTCTTATCTTCACTTTTATTTGTGGAATTTTCACTCAGCCAGATTTCCGGTGATTCTGGATTGTGTTTGTTCTTTCGTTGAGTTGTAGTTTTAAAATTGCTGTGTATGATGGCAAGATAGGTGTTTTACCTATGCTGCCATCTTGCTCCTCCAGGAAATCACAGTTTCTATGACCCATCTGTTCAGATTTGAGAATACTATTATTATATATAACTAGTGGCCCAGTGTATGAAAATCATGCATATTAAAAGGGAATTAATTAGAGGAAATATTTTAATATTGCTATTTTCCCTTTATAATAGAAGTGTCAGAGATGAAAGAAAATTAATAAAATGTATATGAAAACCTCCATTCTTGTCAGAGTCTGGGGCATACCACAGGACCCAGAGTCAAGTCTCCGCCCACTTGTGTTCACCTTGAAATCGCGCAAGACCCAGACTCAGTCAGCCCCACCCCCATGAAGCCCCGCAGGGCAGGGGGCACAGCCTCAGGTCCCCCATCAAGTCCTATTGGCAGGGAGCATGGTCTCAGGTCCCCCAGCACAGCCTCAGGTCCCCTGGCTCAGCCTCATATCCCTCGGCCCTGGCACCAGGGCAAGGGGTATAGCTTTAGGACCTCCAGCTTGGCCTCAAGTCCTGCAGTGTTGAGGTGGGGGATGTGGCCTCAGGTGTCCCGTCAATCCCTCCAGGCGGGGGGTGCAGCCTCAGGTCCCCTGGCCTGGTGCAGGAGCAAAGGGAGCAGCCTAGGATCCCCTGGCCTGGCCTCAGGTCCCCCGTCCCAATGCCAGAGGACCTGGTGCCGTAGTGATGCCGCTGACACCACCGCCCGCGCCCCAGCGACGATGCCACCCATGCCCCCCACCTCCTCTTGGCCCCGCCACCCTGCCTCTTGCCACTTGGCCCCACCCCCCACTCTTGATTGGCTGGTAGCATAGTGAAGGTATGGTCAGATTTGCATATTTCTCTTTTATTATATAGGACTGTATTTTATAATTGTAGCTTTGGAAACAGTATTATATTGATAATAGCAATCCTAGGGCTAGGAAAATATGTAGCTCTAGTGGTCACAGCATCACTAGTGTATTTTTTCTGTGTTTGTTTATGTTTCCTACTAGGAGTTTACATCTATGCTGAACTTTGATCTGTGTTGGTTCAACTTGGTACATTAAAATGTAAAGCTATTAACAGCCATTGTCTGAAGGTAAAACTCATTTCTCTGTTTCCATAATAAATGGATAAGCTTTATTTTTGTTGAACAGGAGTCCATTTTCACATGATGCTTCAGTCTTTTCTTTCTTTTCCTTTGCCAAAGAACCATCTGCTATGGAATTATTCTATATTGAGAACACTCTTAATATTGAGCCTATAATAAATTTTTACAATAATCTCTCTGAGAAGGAACCCATACTGTTTTACCAGTGTTTACCAACTGCAGAAAAATATGTGATACAATGTCTCATACATATTTACATCTATATTAATAAAAGAGAAATTAACCATCACTTTGCTATGCCAAGCCAGATGCACTAGCCAATCAGGAGTGAGTATGCAAATTAACCCAACTAAGATGATGGCAGTCCATGGAGCTGGAGCAAGCAGGAGGCTTGGATTGCCCTCGGGGATGGAGGAAGCCAAGCTTCCTGGCCAGTCTTGGCCTCTGCTCAAGGCTACAAAGTTTCAATTATAGAAGATAAATAAATCAGATACTTGATTCCAGCCAGCCTTGGCCTCTACTCAAGGAGGCACTGAAAAAGAAAAAGAAAAAAGGAGGGGCTGGGACCTTGGGTTGCCAGGGGTTGATCAGGCCAGGATGGGATGGCAGGGGCCGTTGGGGATGAACAGGTCATCTGTGGGGGTCAGTTGGAGGTGATCAGGACAGTGGGGGGGGGGGCAGTGTGAAGTGAGCAGGCCAGCAGGGGGGCAGTTGGGGGTGATCAGGCTGCCGAGGGGGCATTTGGGGGTGAACAGGCTGGTGGCAGGGGGCAGTTGGGGGCAAGCAGGCTGGCAGGCAGAGTGGTTAGGGGCAATCAGGCAGGCAGGCAGGCAGGTGAGCGGCTGGAGCCAGCAGTCCCAGATCATGAAAGGGATGTCTGACTGCCTGTTTAGGCCCAATCCCTGTAAACTGGCAGTCAAATTGGAGAGGGTGCAGGCCAGGCTGAGGAACAACCCCCCCCCCTCCGCCCCATGCACAAATTTTGTGCACCGGGCCACTAGTGCTGTAATAATTATGTTAAATAACAGTGGTAAAAACAGACATCCATATGTTGTGCCTATTCTTAGGGAAAATGGTTTTAGTTTTTGCCCATTGAGTGTGATGTTGGCTGTAGGTTTGTCATATATGGCCTTTATTAGGTTGAGGTATGATACCTCTATTTCCACTTTGCTGAGAGTTTTTATCAGAAACTAGTGGCCCAGTACACAAAATTCATGCATGGGAAGTAGGGGGTAAAGGGGCAAGAGTGTCCCTCAGCCCAAACTGCACCCTGTCCAATCTGAAACCCTTCAGGGGATAACTGGCAGTTGGACATCTCTTTCACAGTCCAGAACTTCTGGCTCCTAACTGCTTGTCTGCTTGCCTGATTGCCCCTAACTTCTGCCTGCCAGCCTGATTGTCCCTAACTGCTCCCCTGCTGGCTTGATTGCTCCTAACTGTCTCTGCTTCAGCCCAATATCCAGGACCCAGGATTCCCTCCTTCAGCCAACTACAGACACCCAGGGTCTGGGCTTCCCTCCCTCTGGTCAGCCATAGGTTCCCAGGCCGGCTGCAGCTGCAGGGGATGGTGGGCAGGTGGCTTTGCCTGGGTTGCAGCTGCAAGTACTGGTGCCCGGGACCGTGGAGTGGGCGACTCCTCCATCTACCAGGCTGTTGCCAGCCGTGGGTGCTGGTGCCTGGACCTCAGGAGGACAGCTTCTCAGTCTTCCCTGGGATGCAGTGTGGATGACTTCTTTGGCTGACTGCGGCCTGGGATCATGGGGCAGGCAGCTTCTTTGTCTCCTAGGCTGCACCCAGCTTCAGGCGCTAGGGCCCAGTTTCTCTGTCTCCCCCCTGCCCCCCCCCCCCTGCCCCAGGACATGGAGCAGGTGGAGGTGAGGCTTCTGCTGCTGTCTGTGGCCTGGAATCATGGGGCAGGCAGTTTCTTGGTCTCCAGGGCTGCAGCCAGCCTCAGGCACTGGATCCCAACTTCTCCGACCTTCACAGACCTAGAGTGGTGGGGGGGGTGGGGGGGTGGGCGGGCTGCCACCATGCTTTAAGGTTAATTTGCATGCTCACTCTGATTGGCTGATAGCATAACGAAGTGATGGTAATTTGCTTGTTTCTCTTTTATTAGTATAGACTAGAGGCCCAGTGCACAAAATTTGTGCATGGGGAGGGGGTAAAGGGGTGTCCCTCAGGGCAAAGGGGTTGTCCCTTAACCCAGCCTGCACCCTCTCCAATTTGGGACCCCTCGAGGGATGTCTGACAGGGATTCTACTGGGATCAGGCCTAAATGGGCAGTCGGCCATCCTTCTCACAATCCAGGACTGCTAGCTCCAAACTGCTCGCCTGCCTGCCTCCCTGATTGCCCCTAACCACTTCTGCCTGCCAGCCTTATCACCCGCTAACCACTACCCTTCCAGCCTAATTGATGTGTAACTGCTCCCTTGCCAGCCTATTTGCCCCCAACTTCCCTCCTCTGCCAGCCTGGTCACCCCTAACTGTGCTCCCCTACAGGCTTGATTGCCCCCAAACTGCCCTCCCTTGCAGACTTGGTCCCTCCCAACTGCCCTCCCCTGCTGGCCTGATGGCCCACAATTGCCCTCCCTTGCAGGCCTGGAACCTCCTACTGTCCTCCCCTGCTGGCCATCTTGTGGTGGCCATCTTGTGTCCATTTGGGGGCAGGATCTTTGACCACATGGGGGCAGCCCTCTTGTGTGTTGGAGTGATGGTCAATCTGTGTATTACTCTTTTATTAGGTAGGATAGAGGCCTGGTGCATGGGTGGGGACCAGCCGGTTTGCTCGGAAGAGTGTCCTGGATCAGGAAGGGGGTTCCCTTGGAGTGTGGGGTGACCTGGGCGAGTGGCCTTTGGTGGTTTGCAGGCCAGCCACGCCCCCCAGTGACCCAAGCGGAGGCCCTGGTATCTGGGATTAATCTATGTCTACAATTGAAATTTTTTAGCCTGGATCAGAGCCAAGCCTTCTGCTCGCTCTGTGGCAACAGCCATTTCTGTTTGAAACTTTGTAGCCTAGAGTGGAGGCTTAGGCTAGGGCTGTAGAAGTTTGGCTTCCTCCATTGCCCTGGCAACCCTAGCCTCTTCTCTCTCCAGCTCTGTGGCGCTGCCATTTCTGTTGAGATTATGTATTTTCTATAATTGAAACTTTGTAGCATTGAGTGATGGTCTAAGCTGGCAATGGCAGGCGGAAAGCTTGGCTTCCTCAGTTGCCGGGGAAACTCAAGCCTCCCTCCTGCTCTCAGTGGCGGCAGCCATGTTGGTTGGGGTTTATTTGCATAATTTGCTGCTGATTGGCTGGTGGGCATGGCAGTGAGCATGGCTTGATTGGAGGTAAGGTCAATTTGCATATTACTCTTTTATTTAATAGGATGGGTGTTGGATTTTGTTGAATGCTTTTTCTCCATCTATTGATACAATCATGTGATTTTTAAATATTTTATTGATTTTTTTTTTACAGAGGGGAAGGGAGAGGGATAGAAAGTCAGAAACATCGATGAGAGAGAAACATCGATCAGCTGCTTCTTTCACACCCCCTACTGGGGATGTACCTGCAACCCAGGTACATGCCTTTGACCATCATTGAACCCAGGATCTTACAGACCTCAGGCTGATGCTCTATCCACTGAGCCAAACTTGTTTCGGCATCATGTGATTTTTTTTCTTTCAATTTGTTTATGTGGGGTATCATGTATATTAATTTGTGAATATTGTACCAGCCTTGCATCCCTGGAATAAATCCCACTTGGTCATGGTGTATGATCTTTTAAATATACTGCTGGATCCAATTTGCTAAATTTTGCTGAGGATTTTAGTATCTATATTTATCAGGGATATTGGCCTGCAAGTCTCTTTCTTTATAGTGTCTTTATCTGGTTTTGGGATTAGTATAATGCTGGCTTCATAAAAAGAGGTTAGAAGTGTTTCTTCCTCTTGGATTTTTGGAATAGTTTGTGGAGGATAGGTGTTAGTTCTTTGAATGGTTGGAAAAACTCCCCTTTAACCCATATGACAGGGCTTTTGTTTTCTAGGAGTGTTTTGATTACTGCTTCAGTTTCCTCAGTCGTTATTGGCCTATTCATGTTTTCTGATTCTTCCTGATTCAGTTTTGGAAGGTTGTATTTTTCTAGGAGTTTGTCCATTTCATCCACATTGTTCAGCTTGTTGGCAAATAGTTGCTGATAGTATTTTCTTACAATCCTTTGTATTTCTGTGATGTCAGATGTTACTTCATTACTTTTGTTTCTGATTTTAATTATTCTGTCCTCTTTCTTTGTTTCTTGATGAGTCTGGCTAAAGGTGTATCAATCTTGTTTATCTTTTCAAAGAACCACCTCTTGGTTCCGTTGACCTTTTTTATTGTTTTGGGTTTTTTTTAGACTCTGTGTTATTTATTTCTGCTCTAATCTTTATTATTTCCTTCCTTATACTTACTGAGGGCTTTTCTTGTTCTCTGTCCTAACATGTACATGACGCACATGCACTTGAGAAGAATATATATTTTGCAGTTTTGGGTTGAAATGTTCTATAAATATCAATTAAATCCATCTGATCCAGTGTGTCAGTTAGAGTCACTGTTTCCTTATTCATTTTTTGTCTGGAGGATCTATTCAGGACTGGAATTCCAGTTTACATAGGTGATAGAAATGGGAGAAAACAGGTATCTGGAAGTTACCAGTATTTCTGGAAAATAAGCACTCAGCAGAGTGCACTCCACGACTACAGAGATGTCTCTGGGTCCCCAAAGGCTGGAAGGGGAGTATCCGTCTGAGTCATTTCCATTGATGGAGATATTAGACTCTGGTAACAGGACACCAAAGTGGTAATTGGCACAATCCAGAGACGTTGAATCCTCTCACAGGAGATAATCTTTTGTTAGAAGTTGAGAAGTGTTGTTACATATTACTTTGGACATATTTAAAATATAATTGACATAAGCACTTACAAATCATGGTGTGTGTGGAAAAGGAATATTGTCTGAGTATAATAGATATTCCCGTATTTATTATACTGCTAATAATGTAAAATATCCATACAAATTTTTTGAATTCTACATATCAGCAATTAGTAACATAGAGATTCCCTGAACAGCTGGGCAGAAAATTGAAATACATGCCAGTAGCTCAAATAGGACAGGGTCATGTTCTGCATTTCTTAGTTGACCAGACACTTCCAACTTTTCTCCTACAGCTTACACTGTCAGGGCAGAACTAACTTGTTCAACAAGAAATTTCTTCTACGCAGGCCTTCTTGTGGTGTACCTGGTTAATATCTGAAAAATCACTTTTCGTGAAAAGTGACACCTGTAACCTTACTCAGGGTTCTCTTGGTTTAGGTTTATTTGGTTCTAAATAAACTTTCTCTGAGAGTTTCTACTAGTGATGAGTCTATTCAGCAATGAATTATTTTGTAATCAGACACATTGCAATCTATCAGAAGAGCACAGTTGTCCATGTGCTCTATCATTTCCACTAACATTGTAAACTATGGTCCATTTGGATTCTCTTGAAAAGGCAAAAATTGGCCAATTCACCCTGTTTCCTTTACTGATGTCTCAGTGTCAGTACACAAAATGTGATTGAGAAGAAATTTAGGTGAAATTCTTAAAATCTGTGATGGTTACATTTAGCCTACATTTCAGTTAAGAAAGTGATTCATACTTCATGTCTATTTTCAGTTGCTAAAACTAACGCTATGTTAATTTAAGCCTAACTAAAAGTTCTCTCAAATTGCTAATTTTATAGTTGCTGTAAGTAGCATAATTAAGAACTCTACACTGCTTTTTTAAAAGAAGAAACCATGTTTTTTTTAACTATGCATAATTTTGACTCTAGCACCCTTGTTGTTGTTTCTTTTTTTAAAAAAAGTTGTAGATTTTAAAAGGAAGTGTGGCCCTAGCCAGTTTAGCTCAGTGGATAGAGCATTGGCCTGAGGACTGAAGGGTCCCTGGTTTGATTCTGGTCAAGGGCACATACCTTGGTTGCAGGCTCCTGGCCCTGGTGGGCATCATGCAGGAGGCAACCAATCAATGTGTCTCTCTCACATCAGGGTTTCTCTCTGTCTCTCACTCTCTCTTCCAGTCTCTAAAAATCAATGGGAAAAATATCCTCAAGTGAGGATTAAAAATTAATGATAAATAAAAATAAATAAATAAATAAATAAATAAAAATACAAAAAAAGGAACTGTGGTGGTCAATTGCAAAGTACAATTATGTTCAAAACTTTTGATCATCTTCTTAGGTTCTTGGCATTTTACACAATTATGACTCTTTTCCTCTAATTCTTGCATCCACGCATATATTCTTTTTTACCTTAAAGAATCACTAGTTTTTTCGATAGTTTCCATTATTTAGAAGTTATATAAGAAAGTTAAAGGCTTCAGAGAGGAGTCATAGCTTCCACCATTTTCCTAGATTCTTCCTCTTGTCTTCTGCTCTCTCGCCCTCCTATTAGGAACAAAGGTAATTCCTCTTCTTGCCTTATAAATAGTGTTTTAGCTAATACACTTAGTCTTACTTGTGGTAGAGACTACTGCTGTTTTCCATATTTGTCCTTCCCTTCTTTTATAGTAATAGTAGAATATTTGAGTGCCAAGATAACATTTCATTTTGTTAGCCTCCTGTGCAGCCAGGTAGAATTGAATGACTATCACTGTGGTCAATGTGCTGTAAGCAGAACTCTTGCATACAATATCTGTTTGTTTGTTTGTTTTCCCTAAAGGAATGATCCTGCTCTCCTTTTCACTTTTCCTTCTTGAGTCTGGCTGGAATGTGAATGTGGTGGTAACAAGTAACCTTGAACTGTTCAGATAAAGCAACAGGAATAGTGCAGCAACAAGATGGGCTGATACAACGGTATCCTTATGCCTGTCCTTGACTGAGTATTCCCTGATTGTTACATGCTAGGGAGAGAAATTGTAATCTTCTTACTGTATTTATATTTTGGGTTTTTGTCCTGGGCTGCAAACATTGCACAGCTCCTCCGTTGCCTGGAGGCAGGGGAGGCAGGATGCCCTAAGACAGAGAGAGATGGAGTAGGTCATTGAACAATGGGTCGGCTGGAGTTTGGAAGGAGGAGGTGGTTCACACTCTGGCCAAGTGTGTCCAGGCATTGCACCTGTGCCCTGTGTTGTTTGGAAATGGCTGAAATAGCTCTTGTAACCTTTGGGTTGTCATTGTAACTGTCCTGACTCCCTCTTGTGGTTTCTGGGTATAAATTTGCTGGAACATGTTGTCTGCAGTTGGGCCTCTATCGCCGTGAAGTGCTGCAAATGTAGTTGCTGGCCAGCTTAATAAAGGCTCATAAATTTTGATCTCTGTCCCTGGTGGTCATCTCTTGCGGGTTGCCCCATAACATTTCTATTTCTATGGTGGAGCCTACATCCTAATCCATGCAGTGTCCTGCAGACTCTCACCATTCATACCAAGGCGTTTCTTAAGGACACTATGCACTTCCTATGAGGGACTCTGATGAACCAATTGTTCTCCCCCTCTTTACATTTATATGTGACACTTTCTGTAGGAGGGGAGGGTGAGTGGCATTTCCTAAGGTAGAGTTGTGAGGAAAATTTCAGGTAGAGGAAAACTTCAGGAGGAAATATTCAAGAAAATGCAAATAATTTCTAGGGAATAAAAAAAAAACACCCAATACAATACACCATGCAATTTTGGCACATAGGGGAATTCTGGAAAACGAAATTGGAAATGTGACTTGGGTGGAGGAAAGTGGTGGTGGTGGGGGACATATATCAGTTAGTCTTTGTTGCTTAGTTGTGTAACAAAACACCCCAGCCTTTAGTATCTTAAAAACAGTTATTACTTTGTTACTGAATGGGTTTGGAGTTGGCGTTGGCAGCAGTGGTCAGTTCTGCTGTTTCCTCTGTGCTTACTCATGCAGCTGAAGTCTGCCGGAAATCAACTGGGATTGGATGGCCCCATCCACATGTCTAGTTGATGCTGGTGTGGCTCAGTTCTCCTTTATGTTATCACTTCCGCTGTCTGGTGCTGGCTTGTTCATATGGCAGCAGTGCTCCAAGTGCAGCAAAGAAGGCAAGACTTGATTTCAAGCACTTTTTAAACTTCCTGTTGTTTCATATTAGCAAGTCTCCGACCAAGTCCATATCTCATATCTGAGTTGGAAGAAGACTTCACCTCTTGATAGGAAGAACTGTAAATTACTAGGGGCAATATTTTGTAATCTGTTAGATCCTTGGATACTAAGCTAAGAAATCTGTACTTTTAACTGATAGACAGTGAGAAAGGAAGGGCACAGACTTAGGGACCACGCTTAGGTATAGCCCAAAACTGTCTTTTAAAAAATATTATTTTTTAAGAACAGTTTTCAGCTTACATAAAAATTAAGAAGATGGTGCAATGTGAATTAACGTGCCCAGGTACAGGTAACTAATATGTAGCATTCAGTAATCCTTTGTTATTAACATTTTATATTAATACTAGAGGCCCAGTGCATGAAATTCATGCATGGGGGTGTGTGTCTCTCAGCCCAGCCTGTACCCTCTCCAATCTGGGACCCCTCCAGGGATGTCCGACTGCTCATTTAGGTCTGATCCTGGTAGGATCGGGCCTAAACAGACAGTCAGACATCCTTCTCACAATCCAGGACTGCTGGCTCTAAACTGCTTGCCTGCCTGCTTTCCTGATTGCCCCTAACCACTTCTGCCTGCCAGCCTGATCACCCCCTAACCACTCCCCTGCCAGCATAACTGCCCTCCCCTGCCAGACTGGTCATCCTAACTGCCCTCCTCTGTAGGCCTAGTCACCCCTAACTGCCCTCCCCTGTAGGCCTGGGTTCCCCCAACTGCCCTTCCTTGCAGGCCCAGTTGCCCCCAACTTCCCTCCTCTGCCAGCCTCATCACCCCTAACTGCCCTCCCCTGCAGCCTTCATTGCCCTCAACTGCCTTACCTTGCAAGTCTGGTCCCTCCCACCTGCCTTCCTTTGCTGGCCATCTTGTGGTGGCTATCTTGTGTCCACAAGGGGGCAGCCATCTTTGACCACATGGGGGCAGCCCTCTTGTGTGTTGGAGTGATGGTCAATTTGCATATTACTCTTTTATTAAATAGGATCATATATCTGTTATAGCTAATGAATTAATATTGATGTAGTATTATTAGCTGAAGTCCATACTTTATTTAGGTTTCTGTAGTGTTGACCTAATATACTTCTTCTGTTCCAGGATCCCATCAGGATTGCATAGTAAATTTAGTTATTATGTCTCCTTAGAATCCTCATGGTTGTGACCTTTTCTCATTTCCTTGTTTTTTGATGACTGAGAATGTTTTGTGGAGTATCCATCAGTTATTTTGTAGAATGCACTCTATGGTAATTTGATGTTTTTCTGATGATTAGACGTAAGTTATGGGTTTTTTGGAAGGAAGACCACAGAGGTGAAGTGCCAATCCTATCTAATAAAAGAGTAATATGCAAATTGACCATACCTCCAATCAAGCCATGCCCACCAGCCATGCCCACCAGCCAATCAGGAGCTGGGGTGGAGCCAGCTGGCCAGCACGTGGCCTCACTGGTGGCCAGGGCTAAGGCTTGGGCCAGGGGGCAGGGCCAAGGTGGCCAGTGAAGGCATGAGGTGGGGGGCGGGGCCAAGGCATATGCGAGGCAGGGGCGGGGCCAAGGTGGGGGGTGGTGCCGCCGAGGCATGTGTGAGGTGGTTGGTGAGCATGGTGGGGGGGGCCCTGGGTGCCGAGTAGTTGCCAGAGGCTAGGGCTAAGGCCTGGGCCAGGTGTCAGGGCTGAGACGGCTGGCGAGCATGGGGGCGGGGGGGGGGGGGCGAGTAGTCGTCGGGTGGTCACCGGCAGCCAGGGCTAAGGCCAGGGTCAGGGGGCCCGGGCTGAGGCAGCTGGGGCAGAGCCAGCCATCCGCCCCATTGCAAGGCAATGGCTGGGTGCCCAAGGCCTAAAGCCTTGGCCAGAGGCTTTAGGCCTTGGGCAGGCCTGGATTGAGCGGTTAGTAGGACATCCCTTGAGAGCTCCCAGTATGTGTGAGGGGCAGATTGAGCTGAGGGATCACCTACTCCCAGTGCACGAATTTCGTGCACTGGGCCCCTAGTTTTATCATATCATATCAAAGGCACATACTATCCACATGACTTTTCTTTTTCTTTTTTCTTTTTCTTTTTTTAAAAAGAATTAAAATGTATTTTAATAAGTTGATGCTGCATTACCACTTTATTTTCAGAAAAAAAACTCAGAAGGTATCAGGAACAAATCAAACATGGTATGCCAATAATTAAAAAAAAAGCATAGCATAACTACTTATGATAGGCAATGCTAAGAGCTACTGTTGGACATTCATCATACAGCAACCCTGTCCCAGGCTGTTACTAGGCCTATCAAGAAAAGCTATGAACAGCAACATCAGACACAAAAAGACCATTCCTGCGTTGTCCTTACCCAAGAAAAAGATGGAGGCAAGTTAACACAAGATTTTTAAAAAAGATATCCTAAAATGAAAATCTCTAAGATAAAAATGTTTTCTTTAGGGTATGAAGGGATAATATATGGGGTATAACAGAACCGTATATATGTATGTTATCTGTGACCTCTGCAGACAGTTGCCTGAATTCCCACCTGGGAGTGAATAGATGGAGTTATCCACATGACTTTTCACAGTTAATGTGAATCTTGATCTTGTGGCTAAGGTAGTTTTTGTCAGGTTTCTCCACTCTAATCTTACCCTCCTGCTTATACCCAAAACTCCCCTAGCCTCAACATTCTCTTTGGGAGGAAGTCACTATGCTCAATTCGTATTTAAAGAGTGGAAGATAGAAAAAAAAAAAAAGAGGGAGAGATGGAGTATCTACATAAATTATTTGGAATAACTTTGCATGAGAGATCTATTTCTTCTTCCCCCTTTATTAATCTATTCAATGATTTATTTTGTGTTATTATGGACTCATGGGCATTTATCATATACTTTGGGTTATAATCCACTACTTCTTTTTTTTGTTTGTTTGTTTCTCAAATTGTTCTAGCTTTGGTGACTGGAAGCTATTTCAGTTGGCTCTTGGACCCCTTTGATACACCTTCATCAATCATAGGCTAATGTAGCCTAGAACGACAGGATGCACAAGTATAAGCAGTAGGTAGCATAAAGGGGAAGCTTCATGAGGACAACTGAAGGGCAGTGAGAGTAAAGAAAGGCTTAACCTTTTTTTTTTTTCAGATGAATTGGAGAAAATAAGAATTAACTCATTAGAGTAGATTTCATGGCTGAAGATAACATCAGAGGAAAGCCAGATATTGACTGTTATTATACCCCAAAGACTTTTTTTTAGAAAAATTTGAGGGTGCAGAGAGTTTTTACAGTTGAACAGAGATGCAATAGAATGCAATGGAAGGAGCTAGTGAAGTGTTCAGCAGAGATAGAGGACTGTGGAGGAGGCAGGGAAAAAGGTGGAGATTGAGCCTTGTGAATCAAACGTATGCTTATGATACAATATCTCAATATGAGCCGCAGACTAGAGATTTGGTAGTTAAATAAATGAACAAAAATACCTTTTGACAAATGGCAAGTTAGTAACTAATAAGTACTTGCTCCAATAATTATTTGGAGCCAGAATGAGTGAAGAGCATATGCTGTTTATTTGAGCTATCCGTTCTTTGATGAGCTGTTGAGACAAAAATGAAAGGATTTTAAATTAGTACCACAATCTTGCAGAATGTAGTCAGGAAGTACTGGAAACATTGGCACTTTAAATATTCACATAGAAAAGTCATAATGCAAATGAATTTTTACAATATGTAAAAAAATTAGCTGAAGTCCATAATGATATATAGGCTATGTCATTATACATTCTTAGGTTGGGAGGAAAGAAATATAATGGTTCTCTCTCTCACAATACTCTTTACATTTCCCAAACATTTTGGTATTCATCCCTCACTTTGGATTTTCATTTGAGGAAAAGTGAAAGGTCTGAAAATGTTCTGAAAAGCAAAGAATTTAAATTGAGGAGAAAGAGTACTCCCCTTTATTTATCATATCTCACCTCTTCACCCACCACCTCCAGCCTCTCCCTACTGCCACCACCTTCGCAGTAGGGGTTCAGGATCTGAAGGAGGGGCCGATGCACAAATGAAAATACTATATAAGAAATATGAATTTAGAAGGCATTGGGCACCAGGTAGAGTCTTTTTCTTGAAGAAACACACCAACTTCTGGCCTGGTCTGCTAATTATTTACTTGAATACACACTTGCCCTTTAGCAATGTATAGGCAAATCAAAGGTAAAGTTTGGTAAACAGTAAAAGGATTATCAGATTAGGGAATGGCCTTGAGCCACCACTACCTCAATAGCTGAGGTACTTAGCATCAGCCCTGCTAACACCCAAGGTCCATCGGCCTTCTGAGTTCGTTGGTGCACTGACAGTATTTGCAAGTGGTGGCTTTCTGCACATAATCATCACTGGAGAACTAGATTTGGACAACTTAAACCCAAAGAGATCAAAGATCTCCATGAGCCTGCTTTGAATAACACACTGAGAATAGAATCAGAAACTAGATTTAAACTCAACTTTGAAGACAGAAACATCTGAAATATTTGAGATGAAGAACTGGACAATTTAAAATGACCCAAAATAACATAATATAATTGTCTCCTGCAGGGAAAACTCTTTGTAAATCTGGGCCAGAAGTTTGCATCTGTTATTTAATGTTACCTTCTGTTTTTTACTAATTACCTGTCCTTGGGCAGATTAATTTACACTAAAAGTTTTTTTGTTCTTTTTTTTATTCATAGGATTCTGGAGACTTAAATATACCAAGTATATAAGATTCTCTTTTTATTTTTTTAAAAGCCTCATCTGAGGATATGTTTGTTTGTTTGTTGTTTAATATATTTTATTGTTATTTTTAACAGAGAGGAAGTGGGAGGGATAGAGAGCTAGAAACATTGATGAGAGCGAAACATCCATCAGCTGCCTCCTGCACACTCCCTACTGGGTATGTGCCTGCAACTATGGTATATGCCTTTGACTGGAATTGAGCCTGGGACCCTTGAGTCTACAGGCCAATGCTTTATCCACTGAGCCAAATTGGTTAGGGCTGAGAATATGTTTTTATTGATAATAAAGAGAGAGAGAGGGAGAGAGAGAAAGAGAGAAAGGGGGGGAGAGAGAGAGAGAGAGAGAGAGAGTGTGAGAGAAACATCAATCTGTTGCCTCCTGCACATGTCCAGACTAGGGCCAGGGATCAAACCCACAATGTGGGTATGTGGTGATTCAAACCCACAACCTTTTTGCTGTACAGGACAATGTTCAAACAACTGAGTTACCAGGACAAGGATAGTTTTGTTTTATTTTTATTCAAAATAGAATCAACTTTAAATTTAGAGAAAAATTGCAAGTATGGTATAATTAACTTTTGCTATAAACCACTTGAGAATAAGTTATTGATCTAGTGCCCCATTACCTATGACTACTTTTGTGTGTATTTCCTATAATGACATTTTCTACATAATCATAATCATAATCATAATCATAATCAATATCTAGAATCAAATGTTGCATTTACTTTCCATCTCTCTTTAGTCTCCTTCAGTATGAAGGAGTTCCTGGGTCTTCACTTGACTTTGACATTAATGAAGGTTACAGATTATTTTATAAAATGTCCCATCATTTGTGCTTGTCTAATGTGTCCTTGCAACTCAATGTAGGTTCTATGCCTTTGTCAGAAATACCACAGAAATAATGCCAAGTTCTTCACATTGTATCCTATCAAGTGGCACAAATTTTGATTAATCTCATTATATTACTACAAAGTTAGTGCATTGCAACCACACAAATTACGATTCTGAATATCAGAAGGCTAAAATGGGTTCATTAGGTTAAAATGAAGGCAGGACTGCATTCCTTCTGCAGGCTGTAAGGGAGAATCTGTTAGCTTCTCTCTCTCTTTTTTTTTTTTTTTTAGTTCCTAGAAGCTGCCTACTTCCTCAGCACATAGCCCCCTTTCATCTTCAAAACCCGTAATCACATCAGTTTGAACTCTACTTTCATCACATCTCTTTCTCTGACTCCTTCTCCTGCCCCCCTTTTCCACTTTAAAAAAAAATATTTTTTATTGATTTCAGAGAGGAAGGGAGAGGGAGAGATAGAAACATTAATGATGACAATCATTGATTGGCTGCCTCCTGCATGCCGCTTACTGGGAATTGAGTCTGAAACCTGGGCATGTGCCCTGACTGGGAATCCAACCATGACCTGGTTCATAGGTCGATGCTCAACCACTGAGTCACTCAGGCCGGGCCCTTTTCCACTTTTAAGGATCCTGCAATTACATTGGATCATCTGGATAATCCAGGATACTCTTCCCCATCTCAACATCCTTAATCTAACTTCATCTGTGAAGTCCCTTTTCCTAACAGATTCATAGGTTTGGAAATTAGGATGTACATCCTATGTGGGGGAAGGGGGCATTTTTCTATTTACCATACTAATTTCTGGTTATGTGCACTTTAGTCACTTATGAAAGTGGTTCCTACCAGTTTTTCAATTATAAAGTTTCTTTTTTCTCTCACTATAGTTAATAACTTTTATAGGGAAAATTCTTTGGGACTATGTAAATACCCTATTTTTATCAACTTTCTTTCTCAGGCTCATCTTGTATTTTCTCTGACTCCACCCTTGAGTTGGGCACTCCTCAAGAAGCTCTGGTTCCCTTTTAGTGAAGAGCAGTATCTAAAAATCAAGAATTGGGCACTAGGTGTGCATATTACTATTGGATTGTTGCTATTCCCAGGCCTCTCAGTGGACAGAAGTTTATACACATCTTCACAAAGAGATTTGTACAAGAATAGTTATGCAGCTTTATTCATAAAAGCCTAAAACTGGAAACAGCAGAGGAGAGTGCGTGAACACTGTGGTATATTCATTCGTTGGAATACTGCTTAGCAAAAATTAAAAAAAAAAAAACAGAAGAAAGAACAAATAATATATGCTGTCACATAGATAAATCTCAGAATCATTGACATAAAAGAATCCACACACAGACAAGAAAATTTGAGTATGAGTCCATTTATATGAATTTTAAGAACAGGCAAAACTAAACTATGGCAATCAATCAGGACAGTTGGCTGCCTATGAGGATTGAAACTGAGCGCAAGGAGACAAAGTAATTTGCTACCATTATAGAAATATTTTTATCTCTTAATTGGGGTTAGTTATACAGTACACCCATTGAATTGTACATGTAAGATTTGTTTGTCAGTTTTAACTCAATTGAAAAAAAAAAAAGAAGAAGAAGCTTGGCAGAGAAGCTTTTAAGCCTCATCTTGCCCTTTCTTCCTAGCACCTATTCTGTAACTCTGAGTATGGATGCCATGATATAAGGATGGCAGAATAAAGAGATAAGAGTGTAAGTTCCTCAATGTGTTGTAGGACCACATATCATCCCTGAAACTGCATACCTCTAGAATTGTGTGTGTGTGTGTGTGTGTGTGTGTGTGTGTGTGAGAGAGAGAGAAATAGGAAAAAGATGTTGAATCCTAGTTATTATTATGAAGCCTCAGTTCCAGCAGCCCAAACCATTTCCCAACTGATCCACTTACTCTGATCTCTTTTTCTTTCACCTTGTTTAGTTAAGCTTAGCGTACAGTATTTCTAAGCCCAAATGTTTAGAAAAATTCTCAGTCCTGAAGGAGAACTAAGTAGTTATTTCACATGACATTAATTGCCCATTCTTAAAGCATATTCCATAAAATATTAATGTTATAAAATAACTTTATCTTTAAATAAACTAGATTAGCCTTTTATGTATGACTAATTATAAGCTATTGAGAACTATAAGTTCCCACTAGAGGTATACATTTTACTCATCTCTCAACTATTTCTTGGCCACTGAAGTTTTTTTTCCCAGTGTTGCATCAGGCTGAATCTGAATATGATTTTGGAGACATCACTGGAGGTCAAGTGTGAAACTTGGAATGAAATCCTAACTGTAAACAGCACCTTCCTGTTGGGATTTGCCATCTTCCCTCCCCACCTCTCCTCACATTAACAAGTTATGTAACTTGCTTCAATTTGCTGTCATGAGCCAGTCATGTGTTCCCTATCTTGGCAGAATTATAGAAAAGCTCCCTACGACAGAGAGTATTTGGATTATTGGAGTCCTTTTCAGTGCAGTGGCCTCACATCTATCCTGCCAGTTTTGCCCTTCTCTTTTCAGTCCCTCATTCTTGACGATCTGGGCCTCTGATGTGCCTCTCATGTCCAGGGCCTCTGAAAATACTGTGCATGTGCACATCAGACCCCAGCAGGCATCATTCATTTATACAGTGACATGAAAAGTGCCTTCTGGAATGTCCAATGGGTCAGCCCCAGTCCTACTCTGACTCTTGGTTCTTGCCTACACCCATTGTTTCCTGACAGACTCCATATTCCAGGTTTCACTGTTCATGAATTGTGACTTCTTTCAATTTCTAGTTTCTGACTCTTCTTGATCTTCTTATCCTTACTTTCATCTTATGTACGCTTTTGAGCTTCTGACATATTGTCCTGGGAACTGACTATTGCTAAAATAAACTGGTATCCCATATCCAAGTACTAACACTTTCCAATGTTCTCCTTTGCCTTACTAAATGCTCTTCTGTTTAACAGTTTTTTGCCCACAGGATACTTTGGAGACAAGTGAGGGAAGGCTAAAGAAGAAACGCATGTTTGAAATTCCAGATAACCATGTGTTGTAAGTCTTTGGGAGTGAAGGTGAGCTCCTTTCTTTCTCAGTACTTTAGATTGCCTGTTGAGGTTTAAAATTTTTAAAGGACTATAGGACAAAATAGTAAAATTGTCTCTAAAGAGAAAGAATGGTTGACTAGCAGGTAACATCGAACTATAACCTGACTGAATACACTCAGTAGCTGATGAAAGAACAGGTCAGATTGTTTGGAGGCTTGACTGGCCCTGAAACTTCAGAAAAAGAAAAACCACAAAGATTCATGGTGCCTAGGGATAGGAGACGTTGGCTCAGAGAGTATATAACTGACATCAATCATTCTAAGGTTATAATCCCCCCAAAACCTTTTGATTATAAGTTAACTTCTGATACAGTGTTCTTATGGGTAAAGAATGTGTGGGCCATAATAATGAGTGGCAGTAAACATTTTCTTTTGCAAATTAATATACTTGAACTTGACTGTATATATCAATCTTTGTGAGCTAGAGTAGTGGGATGCTACATAGTGTATTGGCAAATAGATTTATGAGTTTTCAAGACTGACAGCTGCGAGGAATCTACCATGATAAGCTACTCCGCTGGCAGCTGAGTAAGTAGCTAGTCCCTCTTCCCTAGTCATTTTTCTCCCAACCACTGCCAAACAGGTGCTCATGTTTTCTACAGATTTCTAGTCTATGTAACACAGATTAATTGAATGTGTCAGTATTTAATGGCACACCAGTATCCCTGTGCTTTCACAATCTCCTTCCTGCCTCCATTTTGGGGTGAATGTATCTGTGGAAAACAGAGAGATATTATGACCACACAGGAAATTAGATAAAAGAAAGGATTTCCTAACAGGTGTGTTTTGAAAGTTTTGTTTTTAATTTTTATTTTAATGTAATGTGATTATTTTAGGAAAAGAGTTTAAACATCAATTTGCCTGAAATATCTTTTTTTTTTTTTTTTTGCTTTTGGAAAAAGGGAACAAGTTCTGATGATCCAACTCTGTTTCGTCTAGCCCAGAGATTTTAAGTTTTATTGTTTTGCTTGATATTAAAAGTGTTATTCTGAGCAAGGATCTCTGCAAGGTGCTATTCAGGTTTGAGGCTTGGGTTTCTCTGACAAAGTTAGGCGAGAAAATAGGAAATTGATGTGTTTATTTATTTATCTTAGTTAATATCCCATGAGTTTTGTTGAATTCCTGATTCCATATGGATAGGAAAAACCTAGATAATTTCCTTTTATTCAGCCTTTCTCCATGGAAACATCTGAACCAACATATCTGAATCACTGTGATGTAGATGACCACCCAGTCTCTTCAGTGCCATAATCTGTGTTGTTTGTAGATGGCCAAAATAATTAGCTTGGCTGTTATGCCATAGTATTCAGTGATATTTTATGACCGGAAGTGTACCAGGAAGTGCAGTATGTAAATCCTGAGGATAAAACCTATATTATGCAAGGCAGATTGGAGAAATGGGAAGTCTTTGATGACATAGATTCCTTTATTGTGAAAGCCCCAGTTTGAATCAGTTTCACTCTAACGTAAATTGAGTGTTAATGGATTCAACAATCTGTTTTGTAGAATGTTTGTAATATAGCTTTAACTGATTTCATCTGTATATAAATGTCGGCAAGGGGAGGGGCCACACAAAATAATTGGTGATCCTTGAGCCTCAGTAGTAGTTCTGTTCTCATCTCTTTGTCCCACTTAGAATTTTGAAGGACTTCCTGAGGGTACTGAGTCCTTACAACTAATTTATTCTTATATGAGTTCTACTATACTTCCTTCATAGGGAACCAAGGTAAAAATTTGGTCAATAAAATGTTTGTTGAATAATGATTATCTATTTTAAAATAGATCTTAGATTTTCTTCTTAATTATAGGAAGAAATGACTTCTTGTAGTCATTTCTTAAGTATCCATACTTGGAAATCTGTCATCCCTAGATGTTAACTATATCAACAGAGACCATGAAAAATAATTTCTACTGAGAAGCATGGCATCATTAACAGTTTGGCTTATCTCTATTTTTTGGTCCACACTCATAGCCTCCCTCATTCTATTTCCAGTATATTCATGCTTTCCCAGAATAGCTATGAAATCATGTAATTAGCTTCCAATCAGCATTGCTGACACAGCTATTGGCATTAAGTACAGAAAATTGATCAACTTATTTTAAAGAAAACATTCCAAAGGACTTAGGCTTATTTCCTAATGCCAGGAAGAGTCTGATCTGTCTGCTTCTGTCACTACAACACAAAATGGCTACTGAAAACCGTCCCCACCTGCCTCTAAGAATGCCTGGTCTTAGATACAGTAAATACCCAGTTGGGCCAGATTTCTGCACATGAACCATAGTTTGCCTGTCATGAGGCCAAAGGAGCTGAATCCAGAGGGGTCAAAAGCCTAGAAAATAACATGTTTAAAGGGGAAAGGTAATCAATGGGCAGGTAGGTGGTATATAGGGGTAACAGTGGGTTGCCATTCAAGAAGTTTTAAAATAAGGGAAATTGGGATTTCCGTTGAGATTTAATGTATAAAAACCAATATATAATGGATGGATTAGACATATAAAATACTACACAGGAAGACAGGATGAGTCACAATTAAAGACTAGACACACTGGTAACCTAATTGGTGACGTATATGTGTATATTTGTGACTTTGTGTATATATAAAGTGAGTCAATGCTTTTTTCATCTAAACAATGCAAATACTAGTACCTATTTCACAGTTGTGAGGGTTAAAATGGAATGAAGCATGTAAAGCATTTAGTACAGTGCCATCTGTAATAATAAAATCATAACATGCAAATAGACGGAATGGCCATCTGGACATATTTTTATTTTATTTTATTATATATTTTATTGATTTTTTTACAGAGAGGAAGGGAGAGGGAAAGAAAGTTATAAACATCAATGAGAGAAAAACATTGATCAGCTGCCTCCTGCACATCTCCCACTGGGCATGTGCCCACAACCAAGGTACATGCACTTGACTGGCATTGAACCTGGGACCTTTCCGTCTGCAGGCCAACGCTCTATCCACTGAGCCAAACTGGTTAGGGCTATCTGGACATCTTACCACAGGATCGAGATAGCCGCTGCAGCTGTGAAGGCCTACTCTTCCATGAATTTCGTGCATCGGGCCTCTAGTTGCATAATAAGAGCTTACAAGAGGCTGAGAAGGAAGGAGCAGGCCCAAGAGCACACAAGCAACGCAATTGACCTCTTTTCTGCACTGAGGTCTTCCCAAGAACCACTGTAAGTGCCTTATATGTTTTAACTCCCTTAATCCTCACAATGGGATCTTTTAAGTACTTTCAAATACTTATGTTATCTCCATTTCACAAATTAAGAAACTGGCACCAAGACGTTACTAAGCACAATTTTACCGTCTTTACAGAGTTGGTAAGTGGACAAGTGCTGGAGCCAGGCTGGATGTCAGCCAGTGTGTGCTGTCAGCTCTATGGAGTGAGTGTACCAGTGCCCATCTAGAGGTTCTGGTGGTTTGTAGAGCTTCCTACTTTTGCCCAGATGCTTTCATCCCCTCCACACCGTCCCCCAATATATTTTTATTAATTTCAGAGAGAGGAAGGGAGAGGGAGAGAGAAATAGAAACATCAATGATGAGAGAGAATCATTGATTGGCTGCCTCCTGCATGCTCCACACTGGGGATCTACCCACAACCCTGGCAGGTGCTCTGACCTAGAATAAAACCGTGGCCTTCTGAGTCATAGGTCAACACTCAACCACTGAGCCATGCCAGCTGGGCTCCCAGAGGCTTTCTTATCCACCATTAGTCATCTCAGGGTTTTTAGTTTGTGAAACTGCTGATGTAGTTAAATAAATTTGCATAATTATAGATTTACAGAAGATCTCTACATTCTTTAATCTTTCTACTTGCTTCGAGACATCTGGTGATTCCAGTTTCTCTTAAGACCTATTTAGAAAAAACGTGGTGCCCTAACCAGTGGTTAGAGCATCGGCCCACAAAGGGTGATGGGTTGGTCACAACACATGCAGGAAGCAATCAATTGATGTGTCTCTCTCACACAGATGTTTCTCTTTCTCTCCTTCCCTCCCTCCCTCTCTTCCACTCTCTGTAAAAATCAATGGAAAAATAATCCTTGGGTAAGAATTAACAATAACAACAAAAAGAGCTACTTAGATTTCGTTGGTTCTTTCTATGCCTAGTAATTTTAGATTTTCTCTTAAACATTTTGAATATTATGTTATGAGCCTCTGAGTCCTATAAAAATCCTCTGGAAATGATCAATTTTGGTGTTGCTGTTTTAATAGGTAGTCAGCTTGGTTAAATTCAGACTACGAATTCTGTCTTCTATGGGCAGTGGTTCTGGTTGTAAAGTCTTTACAGATATTGTGTCCTATTTGGGTGCCAGAGTGGGACCTGGAGGGAGTCTATACTGTAGCTCAGTTCTAAAGCCTTCACTGTGCTTTGTTGGGTCTCTTTTGTGCATGCATATCTCAGGGGTGCCTAAGACTTTGGGTTCCTACAGAGATACATGAATTGAAAGATTCTCCTTCAGCCCTAGCCAGTTTTGCCCAGTGGATAGAGCATTGGCCTGCAGACTGAAGGGTTGTGGGTTTGATTCTGGTCAAGGGCACATGCCCAGGTTGCTGGCTTAATCCCCAGTCAGGGGCTTGTAGGAGGCAGCTGACCAATGATTCTCTCTCATCATGGATGTTTCTATCTCTTTCTCTCTCTCGCTTCCTCTCTGAAATCAATAAAAACATATTTACAAAAATTATTCTTCAGCTTTCTCCCCTGTCATTTCCTTAGTCCCAAGAATCCTTTTCAGTCCCGTGACTAGAAAGCTGAAGTTCCTCTTAGAGTTTTACCCTCCCCACACTGTTATGCACTTCCCATAACTGGGGCATAGAGGCAAGAGAAAATAGAAAAAAAAATTCTGGATTTCCGCCATGCTTTTGGGGGTGGGAAGCAGGCCCTTGCTTGCATTTTCTGGCTGGAGACAGGGCCTTTTTCTCAGGGTTTTAGGAATCTGTGCGACCATAATTGTCACTGCCCTCACACTGAGGGTTGCTTTGAGGAAGCCTGGAATACAGAAAAAAACAACACCATAGCACAATAGAGATTTCTCCCACGCCATCAGGCATGCTGCTACTTCGTCCTCTGATCAGAAAGAGAGCATTTCTCTTTGAAATTTTCCTGTCCATACACACTGCACAGTTACAGGATTTGGGCTACCATCAGGCCTAAGTTGGGAAACTGTGTGTACAGATTATTCTTTGAGTTTTTATTTTTCCCCCCAATATGCCTGCTCTTATTTTCAGAGTTCTCAGATATTTGCTTTTTGTATTCTTTTGCAGGAGTTTTAGTTGTAATCATCATAAGAATTAGGATGTAGTGGGCTTATATCATCTTAAATTAAATCAAAATCTCCTTAGTTATCTCTGAAACTGAGATATCTCATTTCTGTGTAATCTGATAAATTCAATATGCATTGTTAAATAAGGAATCTTAATCCACCTAGAGTTACTTATTCATTGATTTATTTATTCACTAAATACTTGACTGTGTACTATGTTCTTTGCCCTGAATTTAAATAAGTCCCAATTTCTACCTAAATTTTTCATAGTCTGGTATGGAAGACAGATAAACTAGAAATTGTGGTACAGAATAAATGCTATAGTGGATCTTGAATTTTATTTTATTTTATGTTTTGCAAATCTCAAATAGGGAATCTCAAAGGCTAAGTTCTTTGGAACAGATCTCTTTCTGGTTTACCTTTTCCTCTGATAGTTCTCTATTTTTCTTAAAAATATCATCCAGAATAGTTGGTTCCAGGTACAAATTTCTATTTATAAAGAAATTTCAACACATGTATTTTGAGTGAAATTAAAAGTAAATTCTCACTTTACTGGGCTACTTGAGAGAAAATATTTATTTAACACTTGGTACTAGCACAACTGATTGTCCATTTATAAGAAAATAAAATTGCACCCCAACATTTTCTATATATAAAAGTAAGTTCCAGCTGAAAGATTTATTTATTGATTGATTTTATTGATTTTTTGCAGTATAACTTATATTTAATAGTAGTACATAAGTTTTCCTTTTTCCACCTCAATATCCTCCCCCCAGCCTCCTTTACCCCCCAGCACATGTCCCCACCTGCTCCCCTCTCCGCTCCAGTGTCTTTCATTCATTGGTTATGCTCATATGCATGCGTACAAGTCCTTTGGTTGATCTCCCTCAGCATCCATCCAGCTGAAAGATTTAAATATAAAAATTAAAATGTTAATAATTTTAAGAAAAAAAACCACACATAGGCGACAACATATACAATCTAGAGAGAGAGGAAGACCCTAATAATAATTTTAAAAAGAACCCTAGGAGCTATTTTGAAAAATTGGCATATCTGAATATAAATACTAAAATTTTTGTGTAAAATTAACTCTAAGCAATATCTGCCCTCACTAGATTTAGAACAGATATTTGCAAAGCAGATGAACGTAGCAATAGTTAATAACTATAATATATGGAAAGTGATTAAATGTGGGGATTGGGGTTGAGGTTGAGGGTAGAGATGTGGATAAAGGAGTAAGTAGGGAGTAGATCCAGAAGGACAATTTGAAAAAAATAAAAAAGACAACTCAATGGAAAACAAAGTTTATGAATATGCATTTCAAGAAGAGCAGTCCATAAATATATTAAAATATGCTTTAATGCACTGGTAGTCATAAAAATGCAAACTAAATTAAGATTGACATATTGCTTTCTACCTTTCACACTGGCAAGTGTTAAAATAAAAAAAAATAAAAAAAGGTAAAACAGCTATTGCAAGCAGGGGTAAAGGCACCAGAAGTGCAATTATTGTGCTGGTCCAAGTGAATTTTTATAGTCTACCTTTTTGATACCCAATGTCACATATTTTCTTTCCATTTTTATAACCTTTACTCAAGGTTCAAGATCACTGGGTGATATTCATTTCTCTCAGCCAGGTCTCCTTGTGTTTTTCTAGGACCAAGTGATAAAATATGAGTTATTGGTTCTCAACACAAAATATGCAGTAATTAGGAAGTAGCAGGAAAAACTGCAATGTAAGCTTTCATTTGGAAAGAGAAAGTGAAAAACACCTAGCTGTCACTGGTCTATAGCACATAATCAGGCCCTGGTTATCAAGAGTGGCAAAAGGACTCCCTGTGGTGTCAGGAAGTTACTGCCAATAGCAAATCCTGCTTCTCTTTTCTGGGAAATCTCTCTGTAGGTCCACTCACTCCACAGCCTCTGGTAATTACAAGGATGGGAGTATGGACTCCTCCTTATCCATCACATTTCATGACCAACTTGCCCATTTGTAATAATTTACTTCTAGTTGGTGAGTTTAGAGGGCCTGAGGATAGTTCTAAAGGCTGATTAATGGAACCATCTCTTGGATTCTGGGATTGGGGTTGGGGGTAGGGACATGGATAAGAGAGGAATAGGCAGACCCAGAAAGGCAAAGAGTTTATCATCTCTAAGAAGAGGTAACCTCCTCTAAAATTATGAATTGTGATTATTTGGCCCACTGCTGGGGAACCCAGATCCCCTAGCTCTTTTTCTGAGCTGAGGTGGTGGGAAGGACCAGAGCCTCAGTGGGTGCCTTCAGGTCTGGGTGGGACATAAGAACTTCAGTGGCTCTATTAGGTTGAACACAGCTGGAGTCTGAGTCAGTCAGAAGTGCTGGGAGACACTGCCAATGGCTTGGATAAGTCTGGACGCAAGTCATTACTGTCCCATCTCAGGGAGGTAGAAGGATGCTGGAGCAGACCTAGTCCTATCACTGCTGCTGACTGAGAGGATGGGGTCTCACACAATTCCCACTCAAATCTTAATTATAAAAATGGCTGTAATCATATGCATAATATTCAATATTTATACAACTGACTTGTTAATTATTTATGCATGATATTGCTTTTACCTCTGTTGATTTTCATTTTGTTAATTTAATTTAAGAACTGGTGAGATGAAAAGAAGCCAGCTAGTCTATAGTTCAGGCAGAAAGGGGAAAGGTGTGCAGCAAAACCTTTTTTATTAGGGATTCCATAACCAAGAACTGCCCTAGATTGGGCAAATATATTAACTTCACTAGAGGCCTGGTGCATGAAATTTGTGCATGGGTGGGTGTGGGGGTTGTCCCTCAGCCCGGCCTGTACCCTTTTCAATCTGGGACCCTGTGGGGGATGTCTAACTGCTGGCTTAGGCCCAATCCCAGACATCCCTCTCACAATCCAGGACCACTGGCTCCTTACTGCTCACCTGCTGACCTGCCTGATTGCCCCTAACTACTTCTGCCTGCCAGCCTGAGTGCCCCTTAATCACTCCCCTGCTGGCTTCATTGACACCTAATTGCTCCCCTGCCAGTCTGATCACCCCCAATTGTCTTCCCCTACTGGCCTGATCTCCAACTGCCCTCCCCTGGTGCGACCCACCTTTTCCGCTGGGACCAGTCTCCTCCATTCTAGGCAGTGGAGATGCCGGGACTGGTCTCCTCCATGCTGCACAGAGCCAAGGAACCCCCAGGCCTCACTGCACAGAGCCACTGCCGGGCCCCACTCCTCTGTGTGCAGCCATCTTGTGACGGCCACTTTGTGACAGCCATCCTGTGATGACATGAGGGCATGACACCATCTAGGCTATTATTAGTACAGATGGTTTTCAACTTTGGGTATGTATCAGAATCACATGGCAGCTCTGGTAAAATGATGTTCAGGTCTTATCTCACTTCAGCGAGCCTCTGTGTTCATTAATTTCTAGTTTCAGTATGCACCGAAGTTTCGGTCCTTCCTGCATTTACTCATGACATCCGAGGTAGATGTCATTTCTCTCTTTACAGAAACCCAAGTTAGGATTCAGAGAGATTAGGTAATTGGTTCGAATTGGGCCAGAAGAGACCGGCCAAGTTATGGCTGATGATTATCTGTAAGTAACTGAAGACTGTAAGTACTTTCTTCCTGAATTGGTGTCGAATTTAGAAGCTTGGGGATCTTAGTTAATGTTAATAGGACATTGTCCTTGCTCTCAATCTGATGAAGAGTGATGACGTTACACTGTTTTTAAAAAGCATAGCGCATTAAACAAAGAAATAAATATTCTCAGTGTTAACTTGCTACCTTATATTCTTAGCTTATTTTTTTTTCATTTAAAATTTCAAATATATTCATATAGTAAAAAATAAAACAGTAAAGACAAAATGTCTTCCTTAACATTAGGTGTTTCTAATTCATCCTGGTGGGAGCATGGGGAGAGTTTATGTACTTTTTAAGATATGTAAGTCATTTTGGGTCACTTCCCTCCCCTGACCCCAATCCCAGCTTCATAAATTTTCAGCTGCATACAGAATAAAATGTAAACTCCTTTTCATCAACTAAAGACATTTTACCATTTAAAAACTTTTCACAATCTGCCCATGCCTGCTTCAAGGTTTTCCGCCATCTCCTGTAGACATATCTTACCACACTGGCTTTGTGCTGTCCCAGGGTCTCAGAGTGGATGGCTTTGCCCCCCCAAACCTTCAGATATCTACCTAGTACCTCTTATGGCTTAAAGGTCTTTAGGATATAAAATTTAGTTAAAAATAAAAAACAGAGGGCACAATTAATACTGTTTTGTGATGTACTGGATATTTTTGTTGATTCCAGGAATTTTCCATTTCAAAAATGCAGCAGCAATGACTATAATCATACTAGCGTCTTAGAATACTTTTGTTTCTCTCTTACTTAAAATTTTTAATATTTCAGATATGTTCACATTTCAACATTTTATCGGAACCACCATATTATGTGGTTGTTATTATGTTTTTAAAAATTACTGCACATTAAACAAACAAATAAATATTCTCAGTTAGCTTGCTATGTTAGCTTGCTATGTTAAATTCTTAGCTCATTGGTTGGAGGTAGGTATTACTTATTGAAATTAGTACCTAAGGATTTTCAAAGATCAGTAGGATGACTAATAAAGGAGAAAAAAATGTTTTCTTTTGTTTTCCTTTAGCTGCAGACTTATTATAGGTGATATTATTATATAAGCCAAGTTTTTAAATGAATTTACTGGAAAAGAAAGAAGTGTTTTTCTTATTACTCTGACTTTTTATAAAATTCACGAATTGGTTAACTTCTCAAGAGTAAAATTCAGCAAAGCCCAGGCCTCCTGACCTATGAAGAATTTCAAAAGGCTGGCTAATTGGCTAATGCATTATTGATTGTACTTTTAAAATCAGTTCTAGGAAGTGGGCAGTCCTTGAGATGCGGTGGAGAGTGCAGGGCTGGAGTCAGGTCACATTATGTCCCCTTTTCTGCTCTACTGGTTATGTTAATCTAGTGCTATTAGGTCATGAGGAACACAGCCTTGATGGGAAAAGGAGTATCTAAGAGGGCTGTGGCTTGAGGCTGGTGCAAAAGAAGTGAGAACTGAGCTTTGTGGGTAGGAATAAGGTCCACTTAAAAAAATGGTTTTTTTAAAAAAAATTATTGATTTCCAGAGAGGGAAGGAAGGAGGGGGAGAGAGGGAGAGAGAGAGAGAGAGAGATAAGAGAGAGGGGGGCGGGAAGGAGATACACTGAGATTTTGTTGTTACACTTATGCATTTATTGGTTGATTCTTGTATGTATCCTGACTGGAGATTGAACTTGTAATCTTGGACGATGCTCTAACCGAGCTACCTGGCCAGGGCTTAAGGTGCACTTTATAGCATGTTTCTATGTAAAGATGTCAGATTGAGGTCTCATTAGCCAGCACAAGCAACTCCTGCCTCACCCCAGGGCTGCTTCCGTGAATTAAAATTCATCTTTCAACAAGAGCAGAGGAGAAGGTGAAGGGCAGATGGCCCAGGTCAATTTATCTGATCTGTACATCAATGATCCCAAAGTCACCTTTGTACCCTAATTTATCAGCGTTTATTTTAAAAGCATTCATGTAAGCCTAAGCAGGAACTTCCACTTACTGCTCCCAACACCAATCTGATCTTGTTCTGTCACCACCCTTCTGGAGCCACAAGTTATAGTAGTGAGAAGCAATGACCAACGCCCTAAGACCTGGCAAGATCTGCCTTTCTTTGGTGGCAGTGCCTGGTCTATTTACACAACCAACCCCAAGAAGAAAGAAGGCCAAGAGAGAACATGTGTGCACGTTATACACTTTATATGCACAGTGAATTCATGTACTTTCAAGTTTGGCCAAATGAATATTTTGAGCCTTATCAATCTGCTAGCAATTCCTCTTTCTTGGGGATAAGAAGAAAAGGGTTGGACTAAAGTAAGGAGAGTAGCAGATGTGTTTTCTCTTCTATATCTGGATTAAGTTTAAAAAGAGATGTTTTCAAGTAGAAATGCTAGCACTCAGTTTAAGCAACAGAAACCCAAAGATAGGAATTTTTTTTTCCTTCTAGATCTGGGAAGGCTCTGTGTAGCTCTAATTAGCATCTCTGGTAATACAATGTCAGGAGTGTTATTATCTAGCTAGGGCAGTGATGGGCAACCTTTTGAGCTTGGTGTGTCAAAATTCACCAAAAAACCGAGCATAACTCGGGTGGTGTATCACTTCAAGAAAAAAACCATAATTTCGTGATATTTTTAGTTTAAAAAACAAAAAAGTATAATTGTAATATATAACTGTATTTAATAAACCAAAAACTAATTATTTAACTTACCTGCTTAGTAACTTTGTTCATCTGTCAGTCGTTTGTTTTTTGTTGTTGTTGGTTTTGATATTATTTATCTTGTGTGGGGTGCTGTGAATTAAGATAAGTGAGGGGGAGGGGGAATTTTTTAACTAACCTGCCTATTAGTGACTTTTTTGTTGCTGAATTTCATTGGCTAAACCTTCAATCGAAGGTTGGTATTTTGTACACTCCAAGCCCAAGCAAGCGATACTAACTTCATCTGTCAATCTCTTTCTTTTGTTGGTTTTGATATTATTCAACGCTGAGAATAAGGCCTCACAAAAGTACATAGAGGGAAAAATTGTGAGTAAAGCCATTGCTATATTTTTCAGGGTGTTAAAAGTGTCTGGTAATCGGTTTCAGGCACTCCAAATTTCCTGTTTGTAGTGCCACTCCTCTTGATTCTCCAAGTGGCACCTTTCCAGATTCTCAAGCTTTGACCTCAAGTCAACAAACACTTGAGCCCAGATGCTGTCTTGAAATTCTGCAAGTTGCATCTCCAAATCATCAATTTGCACCCATTGGAAACCATTTAATTCCAAACTACTTAATTATTTTTATGATCTATTCTAGGCTTCTAAATTGATTAAATCTATCACTGAACTGGTCAAGTAATGAGTCTAAAACATGCTGGTACTTTATTTGCAAGGGTTCCATTTCATTTTGAACAGCTGCACTGGCCTTCTCAAAATATTTTGTTACTTGAGGAAAATACTTATGTTTTAATTTCTACATCTCACTTGAAAATTTTAAGTTTACTTTCAAAATCTTTTATGTATCCATACATAACATCAATACTTTTGCCAAAACCTTGTAACTTTAAGTTCAGTTCATTAATATGAACAGAGAGATCTGTAAAAAATATCAGGGTGTTGACTCACTTATCATCATTGAGCTGAGAAAAGTTTCCCAGATCCTTATCCTCAAGAAGTACCTTAATTTCTTCAAAGCACTCCACAAAGCGCTCAAGAACTTTGCATCAGCTCAGCAGTCCACTGTAGGTGTAATCAACCTCCAGTAAAAGTGCAAAAAATTCTCGCTTGTGAAGGGGGCGAGCAGCTATTAAATTAACTATTTTTGTAACAACTGACATTAAGTTTTTTAAGTCGGTAAATCCTGCCTTGGCACATAAAACCTTCTGATGGATAATGCAATGGAAAGGCACAATCAGATGTCTAATAGCTTCCATAAACAATTTGACAAATCTGACTTTTTCCTCCCACCATGTTTGGTGCCCCATCTGTTGTCACTGACACAACTGTAGAGGTATCAATGCTTAGGTCACGGAATGTTTGTATAACAACCTTACATATTTTGCTCCCTGATGTACTTGTTAGCACTGATACTAACTTTATCAACTCTTCTCTCATTGTGAGACCATCAGAATATCGACCAATAATGGCCAACTGAGCATGTGATGTGACATCAGTAGTTTCATCAAGAGAGATTGAAACATATTTACAATTACTTATGTCTCTCTTTAATTGATGTACGTTTGTGTTCAGTCTCATTATTCGGTCTTTTGCATCTTTATTCTGCATATCGTGAAATAGAACTGGTGCACATCTTAGGAAGGTTTCTTTAATAAATTCTGCCTCACTGAGTGCTTTTTCATGCTGAGCTATGGAGTGATCAATGCACAAACTTGCAGATGTTAAATTTCTAGAGCCTTTTATAAATTTAAGGATGGAATTAGAATGGCTCTTATAAAGGTGTAGCTGCCTGGAAATGTATTCCTTCTTTTCATCCTCACTTTTTTTCAAGAGCTGGGAATGATTAGTTTCAAAATGTCTATTTTTATTCCACATTCTGCTTACTACTGCTTCTGTACATAGAACACAAAATGCCATTTTTTCTATAATGCCATACATCTCGGTCCATGTCTCTTGAAAGGGTTGGCTACTGCTACTACCACTTCCTTTACTTAACCTTGGTTTTTTTATTTTTTGGGTTCTCCATCAGGGGGTCAGTGACAGAAGATAGAATTATAGATAGCCTGTTAGCCCTACAGGCAATTAGGGGTTTACTAGCCTAACTGACCACAAGATGGCACATGTAACTGTCTTTTAGGAAAGGGCAGGGTTAATAAGCAGAAATAGGGGTTAATAAGGATGCACAACAGTAATATGGTGAAATGGAGTCTGCACTATGCTGCAAAATGCCATTCCTTATTTAAATTAAGCTGGCTGCCACCATTTCTGATGATGGGAAATGGCACCCATAGCACAGGCCCTCGCCTCTCCCAGCCTCCCCCTCACTCATCTCAGTAATGATGGTCTATTAGAAATCCATGACTCCCCAGAATAGATTGTATGATTGTTGCTGTGATTATGTGGTTGCTGGTAATGGTGATCACAGGGCCCACAGAGTTGCGTCCCCCACAGCATTCTGCTGCTTCCTGCTCCTCTGGCTAGAACTGAGGTCAAAGATCCCCTAATGGCCTAACTGGAAGTCCCAGAATTAGACACTCTGTGCTGGAGTTCTGTTGTTTTGGCCTACAGACCTCCGGCACAGAGTGCCTACACTACACTACAGCAAATGTTTCATCCTCCACTACTGCACCTGACCGTGCAGTAGCCGTGGATGAAACGTCCTTCTTGACATGGGGCCCCATACTTCTCTGTATGCAACAGCATGTGGCCGCGTATCATCAAAAATGGCTATGCGTGTCAGCCCTGACACACGTGTCATAGTTTCGCCATCACGGAACTAGGGTCTTTTTCCAATCTAATGGCTAAGGTTCCAGGAGATGCTAGAACACCTCAGAAAGAGGTTAAGATCACTGGCTGAGAGCTTCCACTCTGCAACCAAGTTAATATCTTAGAAATACAGATGGAAACCACATTGTGAGATTTCCCCCCCTCCTATGTTCATATATCCCAGTGCTTACTATGAAAGGTGTTAGTGGTAAATGGTGTAGTATTGAACTTTGAGATTATAAGGAAATATGGAAAGTTTTTAACCTATGTATAAACCTTTGCTAGAATGTTTGCCTTTGAGCCAAACCTGACCATATCATTACTTACTCTCCTGATGTCAGTTAGACTGGTTTAACCCAGAAAAAGACCTGGTTTGTAAGCCACATAATTTGGGGCAATTCTTATTTTTTTCTGTTATATACAAAGAGAGGTTTCCAAGGAACCTGAAGAATCAAAGAAGAAGTAAACTTCATTACCCTGGTTTTAGAAGTCAAAAGCTCAGGGATGTTCTAGATGGATTAATTAAAAATGGGAAGATGAAATCAGGATTGTGACACCAGGGTTATGGAGGGTATTAGTATTTATACATATCTAAAGCTCAAAATATATAGCCTAATATATTAAGCCTAATATAGAAGCTTAATTAGAACTGAGGACCGAAACCTCTTGATTACCCTTATGGAGGTCTGTGTCTAGTGAGGAAATTGGCTTTAGGCATTCTGGTTCTATGGCAATTATTTTTTTATTGTATAATACAAAGTTGGTATTTGATTTTTAATGCTTCAGTCTTCTGGGTTGGTTACTATAAGCCTACCCTTGGGAGATGGCAGTGCCAGTTACTTAGCTTTTATCATTTCACTCCAAATTTTCCCTTTTCTATTCTGCTCTGTGATGATATAGCTGAGACTTTCCAAACTTCATTTCCCAGAATTCTTTGTGCATTTATTATTTCTGGGTTATCTCTCAGTGTTTCTATTTTGCTCCTTCATCTCACCTATACCTGTGTAACTAATTCCTTACATTTAATTTCCTCTTGAAATATTTACTTTGGTGCCTGTTTTCTTGACTAGATCCTAATCCGCAGTAATAGGAGTAACCCCAGGAAACATATTCTAAAAGATGTAATTCTAGAATTGGTTCAATTGTGCTCTTGACCTTGAATACTCTGCTTAACTTCCTGGCAATAAAAAATGAGTTACTAATAACCCACGCCATACATTGGTATCATGATTAATTAAATGTTCCCTGGTGGCTGATTGTGATGAAGTGTTTGCTGAAGGATAGGTCTTGAAGACCAAGTGGCTGTCATACCTATCGTTTTCGGTAATAATGAAAACTGAAGAAACTAGAAGGTAGAGTAACTTCTTTGATTGCATTGGTGAGCTTACTGAGAAAAAATGATAAATTCAAGCCTTTAAACTCTCAACTAAAGACACTGCTGCAGAATTCATTTCTATAGCATTCCTATAAGAATCTCTGATTTTCTGTAGCCTGAATTTGCTGCAGATCTGTCCATAATTTAATTATGTGGAATGCAGAATTACAATATAAGTTGGATCTATAACTTGCCAATCTCATATGTGAAAGTGAGGACATTGATTGAGAAGGAGTGAGACCTGGAATTGAGTGTCTGTGTGAGACTTGAATCCCTTATTTATTTATTTATTTTTTGAGCCTCCTTGGCCAGTTAAATGAAATCTGCTCTGTCTGTGGAGATGGGTTTTCCCTTTCTCTAAGAATTTTGATTGTACTGGTGAGCTTACTGAGAAAAAAATGATAAATTCAGGCCTTTAAGTTGCCTTAAAAAAGGATGCATAGCCTTGTCACGCACTACTTCTCCTGGCCTCTATAACTTAGTCAAAACAAGTATAAAATATGAATCAAGAGGGTATAGATATGCTCAAAAGAGATGAAAAATTTTGCTATTATATATTAGCAAAAACCTGGTGAATTTATGTGGGAATGTATTTTCTGCTTGTTGGATGAAGGTAGATGAAATATAATAACATTGGATCAGGCTAAATTTATTGATATGAATTCACAATATATTAGCTCAAGCAGCTGGAAGTGGTTGTAACAGTTTTCTTGGTTGATTTAAACTTGGGCTCAATTGTTCTTTACATTTAATGAGGTTGAGTTGCCAGAACTTGGGCATATGTGGAGGAAGGAATTCAAAGGTTTAGAGTGGTGGGAACTTTAGAATGGATTAATCATATAGTCTCACGTTGCCCCACCCCCTTCACTATAATACTAGAATGGGCCTGTCCATTACTCCCTTCACTAAGGCAATGAGAAATATATTAGTGAGAAGGGCTCTAGCATCTACCCCCTCAAACCCTCCCCCCCCACCCCCCCCAAAAAAAAGCTGTGTGGCTGTGGTGGTAGTTATCTGGAGATAAGGGACAATGGAATCAGAATGTTTTGGCTCACCTTACACAGAAAGATAATTTAAGTTTGTTGGAACCAGAGGTAGAACTAGAACCTATATCTCATGACTTCTGATCTGAGACTCCTTCATTAAATCTCATTTAGGCCAAAAGTTATCAGTTTGTTTTGATGTGCACGTCAAAACTTAAGGCCCAATTTATTCATGCAAACCTCTCTCTCTCTCTCTCTCTCTCTCTCTCTCTCTCTCTCTCTCTCTCTCTCTTTCTCTCTCTTTCAACTTATGGGTAGAAAATGATGAGTCAATCCTATAAAATTGCAAACCATTACAATAACTACCGAATGCATGTGTATGATCCTTTCAGGTTACAAAACCTAAAGTGTTTACTATGTGGCCCTCTATGGAAAAAGTTTGCCCACTCCTGCTCTAAAATTAAAGCAATCTAGACAGAGCTTAAATTCCTTCTGACCACCCTCTTTTCTCAGTATAAACTTAACAATATTGTATTTTCATGTTTGTAAATTCTTTGTAGACTTAAATAATCTATGGTTTCTCTGGTTGGAAAGATGGGTGAATTTTTACAGGTCACTGATATAAAGTTTCCTCTTGATAATTAAGAAGTAATTCTATCTTTTCAGTTGTTAACATTCACTATATTTTCAAAAACCATTTCCTCTGTAATTTTTAAGTTTTGTTGATTTGTCAAATTGAAAAGTGATACACATATATTATGTAGGCTGGAAAAAATATAAAAAAGTAGAAGGAAAAAACTCTCTTGACTAGACCAGTCACCTAAAGATAATCATTGTTAACAATTTGGTTTTTTTTCTTAGCATTAATTTTCATTGAAAAATTTTAAATAAGTACAAAGAAAAAATTGATGCATTCATCTCTTTTTCATTTTCTTAAAAAAAGAGTTTATTTGAACTGGATGTGTTCATTATTTTCAGATTGTTTCTAGTTTAGCCTCAAATGTAATATTTATAGACCGTTTAGTCAATAAATAATTAGGTGTCACCTGCCTCTTGTTTTCTTATGAGATGTAGGATTGAATGTGTTTTCCAAATGTCAAGAAATATATCTAGGACAGGCCATTATTTCCTAAATTACCAACGTCATTCTGGAGATGGAGTTATTTAGAGATGATTGATTTTTTTTATTATCCCGCCAGCCTGAATACTTACTGCAGTGTTCCTTTCTCACCATTCACATTTTAAAAGTCTCGCACGGAAAGAGAAACATAGAAAGCCTCTGGGAAACTCCTCCATTCTGTGCCTCTGTCTTCCCTGTGGAGCTCGGCCATGGCCTCTCCATCCCATTTGTCCTCTGGAGAGCCTCCGTGTTGGAATGCGTCCTGCTGGAGGCAGAAAAGCCATTGTGTCCACCTGAAGTCCTATTTCAAACACCTCTCCTCGCGATTAAACAAATACACTGTTTTTAGCCTTGCTAAAGAAATCTTCAGTGAACACTGTATTAGTTTCTTGTTCCTGCTGCAACAAATTCCCTCAAATTTCATGACTTAAAACAACAGAAATCTATTATCTCTCATTCTTCTGAAGGTCAGAAGTTCGAAATGGTCCTCACTAGACTAAGGTCAAGGTGTTAGCAGGGTTGTGTTCTTTCCTGGAGGTTGTGGGGACATCTGTTTTCCTGCCTTTCCAAATTTCTTAGGGGCCTCCCACCTCCCCATCCATCTTGAAAGCCAGCAATGGCCTGTCTAGTCTTTCTTACATTGAATCCCTCTGACACTGACATGCCTGCCTCTCCCACACTGAAGGCCACTCATGATTACATTGGGCCCACCCTGCATAATCCAGGCTAGTCTCCCAGGTCAAGATTCTTGATTTAATCATAGCTGCTAAATCCCTTTTGGCATGTGAGGTAACCTGTTCACAGGTATGGGGATTAGGACCTGGGCTTCCTGCTGGTGGGGTAAATTATTCTATTTACCCCACCTACTTTACCTCAAAAGAGTGGATAATGTTTGAAATGGGACGGAATCATTAGGGATATACTGTTTTCCTTTTGCTAGTTCTCAATCATGTTAGTTTTACTACTTCAGCTGTTCTAGTATAAAATATCTGTCAGGAGTAAAATTACTATTCTTATGTGCCTTTTTTTTTTTTTTTTTTTTTTGGTGCTGGCTCAAGATGAAATTATGAAGCAATTTGTTTGGTCTGTCATTTTTTTTTTCCTCTCCACTTCTATTTCTTCTTTCCTAAAACTCTGTTCTCTTCTCTTACTCCAATCTTAAGAGTATTTTAAAATAGGAGCTAAGTAAATAACCCTTCTCAGGATATTTTCATGTTATCAAAAGTTCTTTTTTTTAAAATATATATTTTATTGATTATTTACAGAGCGGAAGGGAAAGGGAAAGTCAGAAACATCGATGAGAGAGAGACATCAATCAGCTGCCTCTTGCACGCCCCCTACTGGGGATGTGCCCGCAGCCAAGGTACATGCCCTTGACTGTAATCGAACCTGGGACCCTTCAGTCTGCAGTCCGATGCTCTATCCACTGAGCCAAACCGGTCTCGGCAAAAGTTCTTTTTTTTTTTTAAGTTAAAAGATTTAAAGACACATGTTTCAAAGTGACCATAAGAGACTGATAGTAAATTTTATTAAAATATATATTAATCCTCACCCAAGAATATGTTTTTATTGATTTTTTTAGAGCGAGAGGAAGGGAGAGGGATAGAGAGAAAGAGTAACATCAGTGTGAGAGTTGAAAATTAGAGGGAAACATCAATGAGTTGCCTTCTGTATGCACCACCCCCATGAGGGATCAAACCTGCAACCTGGGTGTTGAATTGAACCCTCAACCCTTCCATGTATGGGGTGATGCTCCAACCAACTGAGCCATACCAGGGGCTCTATTCTAATATTTATTCATTACATGCTATGCTAGTCACTGCAGGGATTCAAAGATAAGCAAAACTTAGTTGTCATTCTTAGTGGACAGTCTGGTCAATTTAAAATTTGTATTACTGGATCAGAAAACTTTCAAACTACCCAGGTAGGTTTTAGACCTCTGTAGGTATATTATTATTCACAGATATTAGGATTCAAAAACTAGAATTTTTCTTATAGAATTACCATGAACCTCTTTTTACCCATAGTTGCAAATTTAGTAATACAGTGTGATAATGAAATGTATGTACTCTTAAAAGTTTCCCATACCTTCTGATAGCAGAAGTGGGGGAGGAAGGAATGAGACATAAACGTTTTTTGTCTGCATAAATTTGCCAGTGTTCCATATCTTCTGGCTTAAAGATTCTCTTCTCAGTGACTCAGATTCTTAGGCTTTAAATTTATTTCCCCTCCTCTATATACCTTTCCAAAATAGTATCTGGTTGTATTTAATGATAAGGCTTATGGGACCACATGACTGTAGGAGGATATTCAGGAGCTTCCAGTTTTTAGCTGGTCTCTGGTGTGGAATAAACATTTTGGTTTTCTTCGCAGACTACAGAAATGCCTGTGTGGTCATTTGGACACTATGTGGGCATATACCCTGGTCCCATACATATATTTCTAGAGGTGACATTTCCACATATTAAGGCCTCACAATCTCAACTCCAGGTTCTTCAGCTCTCTAAGAGCCTCATGCCCCTTTATCAAGGCATGTGGGAACTTCTGGGTCCCTTGTGTCCCTTATGCAGGAGGCCAGGACAGTTGCTTCAGACTCTGTCTTTCACCAATGCAGCATTACTGTTTCTGCATCATGCTGGATGTGGCACTCCATCTGGGAGCATGAAGTCTTCCAAGCTGCACTTGGGTGTTGCAGATAAGATTTCCAGGAGACCTATTGTATGGAGGAGATTTGCATACAAATGTTTATTGAGAAGGGTTCCCAGAATCTGCACCTTTGGAGGAATGATGAAAACCAGGATTGAATTGTGATGGGATGCAGCAAAGGTTCCGCAAGTCCTATTGGAGAAGCTCTGAAGAGGGAATGAATAAAAAGGTTATCCTAAATTAAGGCAAGGATGCTGGGTGTGTATAACTCAGTTATTGAATGAGAGTTGTCCCATCTACTATCCCTCTGGGGGAATTCCCTTGGGCAAGGAAATTCTCTTTAGCTGGGAGCAGTTTCCTGAGAAATATTTAGCTGTGAATTGTCAAATATCAACACAACCATCAACTGGGGAAATATGTGCTTTAGTCTTAAAGGAAGGAAGAACTGAGACCTCACACCACAGCATCCACTGTCCTGGGGAAGCATACCATAGCCTCTCCTGACTCCCAGTTGACATTCTTGGGATCCTCGTACCCATCTGGATATTTCTAGTGGCTCTAATGGAGATTTAGCTGACTGTGTGTGGGCATTCCAGCCTGAGAGGGGAAGAGGGGGCATAGTTATTTGATCTTATTTCTGTATTTCCTTGTCATTTCTGTTTCCCACACTCTCCCTGCACAATAAGGTGTGGGCTATCCTATCCTCCTCCTCTCTGGAGTGAACTTTTACATCATGTTGTCAAGAATTGTCAAGGGTCTGATACTTATCCTGCTCTCAGGCTAACAGGTTAACCTGCCACAGTTTTAAGAATGCTAGCAGAAGCTGAGACTCCTGAGTCAGAGACCTAGGGCTTTATCATGGCATTCCACACAGCATGAGCTTTGTATTAGTGCCCATTTTCCACTTTTCCCAGGCTTTTTCAGTGGATGCCATCCATTTGGCCAGCTGTCTAGCAGAGTACTGAGGACCATATGGAATGTATTAGAGGTCAGAAAGTGAGATGTATCACCACCCATATGTAGTTGGCCAAAACTTGTTCATGACCTGGGGAAAGGTAACCTTCCTATTTTCTCTGTCATATTCTTTAATAAGAATTTGCAAGAGGACCTGAAAAGACACTTATCCAAAGAGAACATACAGATGGCCGATAGACAGATGAAAAGATACTCAACATCACTAATAATCAGAGAAATGCAATTCAAAATCACACTAAGATCATTTCACATCTGTCAGAATAGTTATCATCAAAAAATCAACAAACCATAGGTGTTGGCAAAGTTGTAGAAGAAAGGAAACTCTCATGCACTATTGGAGGGAATGCAGATGGATGCAGTCACTGTGGAAAACAATATGGAGGTTTCTAAAAAAAATTAAAAATGGAACTGCCTAATGACCCAGCAATTCTACTTTTGGGAATATATCCAAAGAAACCCCAAATATTAATTCAAAAGAACATATGTTCCCCTATGTCCATTGCAGTATTATTTATAATTACTAAGTTATGGAGGCAACCCAAGGGCCCACCAATAGACAAATAGATAAAGAAGATGTGGTACACATATACAATGGAATAATGTTTGGCCATAAAAAAGAACAAAATCTTACCATTTGTGATAGTATGGATGGACCTATACGGTATTATGCTCAGTGAAATAAGTCAATCAAATACCATATTTTTTCATTTATATGTGAACTCTAAAGAGAAATGTAAATGAACAAAACAAAAATAGAAACAGACTCATAGATATAGAGAACAAACTGTTGATTGGCAGAGGGGGGGAGGATTGAATACAAAAGGTGAAGAGATTAAGAAGTACAAATGGGTAGTTACAAAATAGTTACAGGGATGTAAAGTACAGCACAGGGAATATAGTCAATGTATTGTAATTATTATATATGGTGCTATGTGGGTACTTAAAATATCAGAGGATCACTTTATAAAGTAGATTAGAGGCCCCGTGACGAATTCATGCATGGGTGGGGTCCAGCCAGCCCACCCCAATGGAGGCCCATTGGGCCATACTGGTTGGGGGGAAGGGCCGCTGGCGGTTGGCCTGTGGGTCCAGCTCCCAATTAGAGTGTTGGGGGCTGGGCAGGCCAAGAGGATGGAGCTGATGAGGGCCTGGATCAGGCTGGTTGACTGCCACTGTGTGTGTGATAGCCACCAGTAGTTTTGGTCATTCTGGTTTACAGTCACTGTATATATACCGATGTCTCACCATTGTTCTGTATACCTGAAACTAACATAAAGTAATATTGAATATAAGCAGTAATTGTAAAATAAAATTTAAAGAAAAGACACATCCAAAAAGAATCTGCCAGTCAACAATATTTATTGATGATCAGCTTGGTGCATATCATTTTATTAGGCAGTGTGAAAGTAAAAAAAGAGTCAACAATCTCCATGCGTACATATAGAAAATGGATTAAGGCTTTTTAACTCATTCTGTTTAAGGATAAGTTATAAGTTGTGTTCAAACTTCATTATGAATTAGTTACTATTTAGAAATTAGGGGAACAAATAATGTATAAATTATGGTGTATATATCAGATAATATGTTTCCTGGGTTTAAATTCTAGGTGTCTGGATCTCTGATAGTGATTCCAGAGAGTCCTCCATGTTCAACAGCTGAAGCAACAGAAGAAGGTTGGCTAAGTAGAGTAGGAAATTGTGTGTAGTAGGTTGTTTCTTTCCATGAGCATAAAAAAAGAGTACCTGTTAAGCAGTGAGTGGCAACCTAAACAAGAATAGAGTTGGGACTTGGGATCTGGGTCATTATAAAGCTATATAAAAAAACAGACAAGTGATAGGACACGATTATTGTTATCAATTGGCAAGGGCTGTCATACAAAATCGGGGGAGAGGTGAAGTAGCGTGATTATTGAATATATAGTGATGTTAGCTAAAGAAAAGAAAATATAATTTAGAATTAATATGACCTTCTTTTTTGTTGCAACAGACTTATAAGTATATTTTTGCCAGACTTGGTGACCTTGTAATTATGGAATTAAAGCAAATTAAGCAATTAGTTGCCTTCTGAGGTCCAATTTTGTTCCCCTACCCCCATTCTTTTTGTTTGTTTGTTTGTTTGTTTGTTAATCCTCACCCAAGCATATTTTTCCATTGATTTTTAGTGAGAGTAAAAGAGAGAGGCAAAGAGAGAGAAACATCGATTGGTTGCTTCCTACATGTGCCCTAACCAGGATCAGGGAGGAGTCTGCAACTAAATATGTGCCTGTGACCACAATCAAACCTAAGTCCCTTTGGTCCGCAGGCTGGCGCTCTGTCCACTGACCAAAACTGGCTAGGGCCCTCTATTCTTATTTTTAAATGATTCAGATGATCAAGTGGCACAATGATGGTAATAGGAAACTGATATTTGAATGTAAATTATATGTTGGGCACCGCACAGGCACTTTTAAAATAAGTTTATTTTAAATTTCATGAGGATGCTCTGAGGCAGGCAGATTTTCCCTGTTTTAACAGAAGGGAAAACTGAAGCCCTGTGAAACTGAATGTCTTGATAAAGGACACAAGTCTAACTAATTGTGGTATTGGAACTAGAATCAGGTCTTTGGTTATGGGTTGTAGCTGAACATCGTAATGCTGATATGACTATATCTATTGTAGCTTCAGGTTGATATTTTGAGTATTTTATAAAAATCACATAAGAGAATAAAAGATTGCTTACTTGAACTCTGCAAAAGAGATTAAAAAAAGAAAAGTGAAATATTGAAATGCTGAAAGGTATTGATTTTGGCATCACAGAAAAATATGTGTACCTCTCACTCGAGTGTTCATATGCTCATTCTCTTTCATTTGCTTTCTAATTTATATCTCATCAATTTCTGAAAGAGGATTGATGGAAACTTTTTGGTTGACTCCCAGGAAAGTCAATAGTTATTTAAATTATTTTAACATTTTTAGCTAAATAGATTGTTTGCCTTGAGATTGATGCAGAACTAGCAATGTTGATAGATGAAAAAATGTTATGTGCTCCCCTGCTGGCCATCTTGTGGTGGCCAACTTGTGTCCACATGGAGGCAGGATCTTTGACCACATGGGGGCAGCCCTCTTGTGTGTTGGAGTGATGGTCAATCTGCGTATTACTCTTTTATTAGATAGGTGCCTGGGTGGGGGCCCGCTGATTTGCCTTGAAGGGTGTCCCAGATCAGGATGGGGGTTCCCTTGAGGCATGGGGCAGCCTTGGCGAAGGGCCTGTTGTGGTTTTCAGGCCAGCCATGCCCCTCAGTGACCCAAGTGGAAGCCCTGGGATCTGGGATTAATTTATGTCTACAATTGAAACTTTGTAGCCTGGAACAGAGCCAAGCCATCTGTGCTTTTATTGAAAAACAAAGTGTGGTTAAGGCAGATTAATCTAGATCTGGTAAGCAGGAAGCAGAAAGGGTGTAAAAGAGGACTCTGAGCCTGGCTGGTGTGGCTCAGTGGTTGAGCATTGTTGACTATTGCATATATTTTTATTTCAGTTTTAAATATTCATTTTCCACCTCTGTATTATTGGTGTATTAAGTGCAATATCTTTTTGCATGTTGATTTCATAATCTGCAAATGTACTAAATTATTTACTTATTATAGAAATTATCTGTAGTTCCTGTTGTATTTTGGTAACAAAGCATAGAACTTGAAAATAATGATATTTTAATTTCTTCTTTTCTATTCTTTTCACTATTTCTTTCCTTTTGGTACTGCCAAGAGAATACAGTACAAAGTTGAAAAAGTGGGTATTATGTTACTTGTTCCGATCTCCATAGGAATGCTTTTATTATTTAGTATGATGTTTAGTGGTAACTGTTTTGTGGATACTCTATTAAGTAAAGAAATTTTGTTAATTAAAAAAAATCAAAGCTAAATCCTTGGCTTCAATCAAGGGAAAAGGAAAGAAAATGGGAAAGGAGAATCTATTAAGGTTTTATTTTAAAATGTATATTTTTTATTGATTTCAGAGAAAAAGAGAGGGAGAGAGAGAGACAGAAACATCAATGATGAGAGAGAATCACTGGCCCACTGCCTCCTGCACACCCGCACTGGGGATAGAGGCTGCAACCCAGGCAGGTGCCCGGACTGGGAATTGAAACATGATCTCTTGGTTCATAGGCCATGCTGGCCGGGCAAGTTTTTAATTCCAGTGATGATATTTTTAATTTCTAAATGTTCTGTGTACTTACTTCTTCCTCCCTCTCTTCATTCTGTTCTTCCCTTCTCTTCCCCTCTCTTCCTTCTATCTTCTCGCTTTCTCTCTCTCTAAACCAGTTTTGTCTTTTTAAAATATTTCCTTACATTCAGACCTTTAAACTAAAAAAAAGTACTTAATATATTTAATATTATTTGTCTTCTAATTCCAATATCTGAAGTCTTTTGCATCAAACTTTGCTGTCTGTTGTTTCAACTGCTTCTCACTCTACTTGTGAGTTTCAACTACAAGTTCATATTTGTTGGAGCTTTATCTTGTTCAAAATTTTCAAGCCCTGTATTGGCAATTTATGCCTCCAATGACTGTTTGCTTCTGCCAAACATTGGGGAACAACACCAGTGCAGAAACACTTTAAATGAATATATATATGTTTGCCTGAAGTTTTTGGATATATGCAGGTAATATGAGATTGGTCTACAAGTTCAGGGAGGGTCAGTTTGTGAATATCAATTTCAAAGGGTGATTTTATGTTTCCTTCTACCCAATGCCACATTTTATAATAAGCAATTTTCCCTGCTGTCCCCTGGATTTATTTCTAGTTCACATACACCTTGAGGGTTTAGGACTTTTGGGTGCCTGATTTATTAAATCTTCTCCTATTAGAATCCTCATCTTGGTCAGGTGCCTCCAGGATTTATTTCCTGTTGTCTGTGAATACAGAAGTTCAAGTTCACCTTCATGGGTAAATGTTTTCAAAGTGAAAGCCAGAATCAAAGCTCAGCTTACCTCTCTGGATCCCTATGGCTTTTCAGGGTACCTACTTTCTTGCTAACACCTTGATGTATTTAAAAATGTTTTTTATTATTTTAATTATTTTTCAGTGAGAAAGTTGGTCACAGCGTATAGTGTATCATATTATTGGAAAATGGATTTTTTTGTCTTTGAAAATAATTTATTCCTATAATAAATTTAAGATCGGCATGAAAAGGATGAAGTCCTTCATGAATAATGGACAGTATAAATATAAGATCATGGACTATATTACTCATTTATATACTGTCATACCTTTTACCTGCACACTCTGTTATGTGAGGTGATGTGTTACATTACGGGAGATGTCAATAAGTATACTGAAAGCTTCTCAAATTTGAAAGATAATTTGTCATTTATAGATATAAATGATATATTCAACGAGGACGTTACAAACTAAATATTCATACCCAATTGGGAAACTAAAGCAAATTATTGTGAAGAAGTGCTATTTTATCTCAATCTATAGGGTAGACAGAGGGAGATGAGTGGAAGTTTATCCCAGGTAGAAAACAAAGAGCATAAACAATGGTGTAGAGATAAAAACAAAACAAAACAACCCCAAAAAACAAACAAACAAAAAACAACAAGGAATGGCTTCAGATTACTGTATGTTTGATGGATTATAAGCTATTTTAAGGAAATAGTTAATGATAAGAATTAAAAGTCAGGCAAAAGTTTGAGTATGAAGAGGTGTAATCCTAGACCAGTGGTTGGCACACTCATTAGTCAACAGAGCCAAATATCAACAGTACAACGACTGAAATTTCTTTTGAGAGCCAAAAACTGATTTCTGCACATGGGCCATGAAGTTTCAATCTCACTGTATGTTACCGCCTGCACATGGTATTTTGTGGAAGAGCCACACTCAAGGGGCCAAAGAGTAGCATGTGGCTCGCGAGCCGCAGTTTGCCAACCACTGTCCTAGATTAAGCAATTTGAACTTAAATTAGGAGGAGGACTGAGAGTTACTAATAGATGTATAAACTTTTCAGGTTGATACAGTCTAAAATGTGTCATTTATAGGAGGCTGAATGTAGAATCAATATTTGTTCAGTTAAACTCTAGCAATTATAGGCAGGGGTAAATGAAAATGGGATGAAGTATGGGAATGTGGAACACTATTTTAACTCAGGGTTTTTGATGTGAGTAATCTCCATTTCTGATGATAGCTTGATGTTGTTTACAAAATTACTTTCTTCCATTACTTAGAAAATAATTTATTTATTTTCTGAATAAATTTGAAACCACATCTTGGTGTTTCCTTCCATGCATATGAATCAATCCAGAGTCATAACTCAAAGGACACATTATTTAGAAACTAATTTCTCCCTTTATTTTAAAGAGAAAGAACTAAGCTGATTCTTGCTCACATTGGTTTGATCATTTTATCTTATTTTTTAGTGGAATCCTGCATCTCTATACATTTCATAGGCCATCTCATTTTGTTAATGAGACAAAGGATAATTAAATGTCAATAAAGTATCAAAATTCAATAAGGTATCAAAATGCAAGGTCCATTTTAGAAATGCTAAGGATCAGAAAGTAACCCAAGGAAACTAATAGACATATTATGATGTAATTTTTATTTCTGAACTGAGATGAAAAATGGAAATGTGTGTCTTTCTTCACTCTAACACCAAAACCTCATTAGGCTTGGCCAGCATGTGGGGAAATGACACAGCTGAGGCTTTCTCAGGCAAAATACATTAACATTACAAATGAAATTTGGTCTGAATTTATCTCAAGGAGCATTTCTCTCAAAGGTATAGAATGAATTACATTAGCAGTGCAGTTATTAAGCTTTGTTGAATAATTCTGTTTTAGAAAAGGAAAGTGACCTTTTGTATCTCTCAAGGGGTAATAGCTTTACATATATATTTAAAATAATTCTAATTTGGACAGGACATCAGATTTACAAAAATATGGGAGGAAATTGGATATTCAGTTAGAAAGTATAAAGTATCTTAAACAAAGCACTTCATAATATTAAATATCTGACCTTTATTACTTCCTAATCAGACAACTCTATCTTCTGTTACAGGTTGTAGATGGAGAATGGAGGTCAGAAAAATACTGTTGAAAATTATCATTTTTGTACTTGAAATACGGGCAAAATTTGTAATCCAAATTCCTCAATAATTACTGTAACTGTTGTTTTTCTTCAGTGAACAGACTTACATATTTTTCACATTTTGACATGAAATCTAGTGTTTCCTAAAAAGCAATGTCAAAAAATAAGTATGTCCTAGTTTTTATGCTTCTTTATGGTCATTATTTTTGGGAGTGACAGCACACAGTCAGATGTGCTAGCATTCAGATGCTTGAATTAATTTAAATTTTAATCTCTAATGCTGGCTCAAATATTTTAAAAAGTGATAATATGGTAATATAGAACATTATTTTACACAAAGAAAGACTATTAAATGCCAGACAATGAAATCAAAGGTGATTGCACACTGCCAAATCTATTGAAGATATTATGGCATTTCAAAGCTAGGAAAATTGAAAACAGATTCATGGTCTTACAGGATTATTACTCAAGTCCCAAGCATCCATCTATCAAACTGGACTTTCAAAAGAAGATAATTCACTTACAGTGATGGGTAATTCAATTAAAGAAAAACTGTAACTATCAGCTTAACCAAATAGAAAATGCAAACAAAACCCTAATATTATACTGCCAATCTTACAGGTACCCAAGAGGTCAAGAACAGAAGTATGGTTTATAAAAAGCAACACGTCATGCGGCCTGACCAAAATCAACTCAGAAGTCTGAGTGGGAAGACATTGGAATTCAAATTTCATTTTGATGATGTTATAAGTGCTAGTATTCATAAAAATGAAGACAATTTAACATATATCTAATTAGTGTTTTGTTTCTGAAAACATGATAGAAACAGAATGGTAATCATTAAGATCCAAGATGGATTTACGATCTCTCAGTTACTTCACACTAATATATCATTTTTAGTGATAAATTTGAGCTGAGATGAGCAATCTTTATTTCAGTGGGACACTTAACAAATTTACTGTATTCTTGTGGACAAAAAGGGGAAATACAGGCCTAGATTAGACTATTAGCGGAATGACCAGGCTGAGAGAGTCTGATGATAGGATCGATGGCATTGAAGAGAGGTTTCTCATGACTCATGGGTGACTCTTTCCTAGGCATTCTATACAGTGTAGTGTTTTGTAACTTGTACACACGAACACTTTTCTTATAAGATTTAGAGTTATAAAAAAGTATCATGGGTAAAAATATGTTAGATGATCAAATTAGTATCTCTAAAAATGTTGAGAGTAGAGTGATGGACTAAATCCAATAAGTGATAAATATAAAATCCTGAACCTGGGTATGTAAAGTAAACTTGTTCAGATAAGCTAGTTCTCAGTTTCTAACCATTTTGTTATACCTCTCACCTTTACACAGTTTCCCTATGTGTAAAATGGGAATAATAATACTAGCTACTTAAGAGTAGTTTGAGGTAAGGACCCAGCAAGCTTTGGCATGTAGTGAGTGTTGAAAAGGTGTTAGCTACTTCTTTTCCAGAAATTCTGGATCCAAATTCTGATATGTAGGGGCTACTTGACCTTGGGTAGGTCAAATTCTTATTCTTTCTAAATCTCATTTTCTCATTTGAAAATGGTGATAAAAATAGTACCTCATAGGTGGTTGTCATGAAAATTAAATGAGATGATGCATGTCGAACCCTTTTTGAGGTACTTGGAACATACTGAGTTCCTAATGAATGTTCATAATTGCAATGATCATTAGTTCAACTTCTGGAAAGTCTACCTAGACATTCTATTGCAAAAATAGAACTAATAGTTGTTCTAGAATAAGGGAAATTACATTTCTACTTTATTATAGATTAAATCTATGTTATCACTTCAGTTTAAATGTATACTTTTAAGAGGAATATTGGAACTTGAAGTGAACATAAAATTAAATCACGTGGAAAGTGATGAAAGACACTGGGGATACCTATGCTGGAAAAAAGATTAGAATAGGAGGAAGCTAGCTGAAGGGGGTTGTCATTGGAGAGATACTAGGCTTGCTCTTGTGTCCTCAGAATTAGAATTATGGCAATGAGACAGATTTTTTTGCTCCCCTGAAGAAACACATTCTTACTGTGCATGGGAAGGTAGTCATTTCCCAGTCCCTGAAGTTTTTTCTTTTTCTTTTCTTTTTTTAAAGTTTGAAAAGTCATTTGAGAGAGAGTTGCAGAGAGAATTCAGGGATTTGAGATAAGATTTGGCTCAGTGATCTTTAAAGGCCAGTCCTTTTCTGAGGTTCTGTGGTTCTGCAGGTGTTGACTTTTTTATGATGCTTAACATTTAACACCTTTTAAAACCCTACTTCCAGTCATTCAGCCTTTTCTTTCAAATTATTTGACAGAACCATCTCACACTAAGTAAGAATTGCATACCCCTGACCTTTAAGGGCTAAAATTTATTTCCTTTACTGCTCTTATCTTGAGGTATCTGGGTAAATGGATTTGCAGAATCTGTGCATGCCAATCATACTTGCATTTCTTTTTAAAATGGGAAAATTGATAAAATGGTAAAAGAATTGTCAGGTCCTCGGATCTCTGATGGCTCAGCTTCAATAGCCAAAAGTGCTCCTGTTTCAAGTAATGTAAATATTAGTGAGCAGAAATGCAAATATTGAGTATACAAACAATATTGGTTCACAAACAAGCTTGTTATTGCATGCATTCTTTGAACACTGTATCTCATAGGAAATTTTTTTATTGACATTTGCTATCTTATTTAGCATAATACTCTGCTTCCAAGTGGTTTAATTTTCCTCTGAGTTTTAGTTCATGCTTCCTGGCCTTAGAGAATTATGTATGAAAAAACTCAAGGACCGTCTCTCTGCTGTTATTGAAAGGGCAGAGCGGGACTGCAAAGACAGCTGCCATTCTGGACTGTGTGACTCGGCAGCCACCATGTGGGCTACGTGGTAGGTAAACCACCTGGGGGCTGCCATCTTGAAATCACAAAGACCAACCCCTCCATTTGAGTTAGCCAATCGTGAAGGACTGTGCACTTGAGCTCCAATCAAGTGCAAAGGACAGGATAGGTCACGTGCATTAGGGATTATTTGTGTCACTAGCCCCAGCCCTCACCCAACCAATTGGAATCGGCCAACTCAGTGGTTCGCGTCTGGCCCCACCTCCCTATAAAATCGCCATGTTGTTGGATATATCCTTCCCTTGCTTCCTGCCACAGTGATGGTGGAGGCGGAGGGCCAAGCCCGGGCTTGGGTGAAGGTTCTTTTGCTTTTGCATTGTAATTGGCTCCCTGGTTGTCTCTGGGGATCATGAAATCTGGGCATAACATTATATGGTTAGCAAATAAATCATGAGTGGCTCTGAAGGACAATGGAAAAGGGAACCACTCCAGTAGGTACGACTGAATGGTGAACCTTGCCTGGGAGAAGGTGACACGGTGTCACTGCTCCCCCAGTTCACAGGCAGTAGCTAAAATTTTGGCCATATGGTGAAATAGTTGGAAGGAACAGGATTAGAGGTTGCTGTTAAGAAAAATTGGGGAATATTTATGAGTGAATCTCTTGAAATGGGCCCAGTATGTGGGAGTATTAAATGTTCTATGTGATTTTTCACTAAATATTTAATAATCAGGTGAACCAGATGACATCTCAGCATACTTCCCAGTGACCTCATTGTGTCAATGAACTCTTAAACAATGGTCCATCATATGAAGAATGTGCATACTTTAATAAAATATCAATTGCCTATCTCCAAGGCTAGCTTGGCCTCCTACCATTATTGAATGCCCAACATACCAAGTAGAGACAAACAATGAGTTCTCTATATAGCATGACATAATGAGGGGAACAGCCTACCTCCAGGTTGATTATGTTGGGTCCCCTCCATTATGGAGTTAACAGTGTTTTGTCCTCACTGGAATCAACTCTTGAAATGGTTTGTTTTCCTGGGCCACGATGCTGCCCCAGTTGACGCAATGTCTTATTACATTATGTTTTCTCACACAATATTTCTTTTAGTCAAGAAACTCATTTCAAGGCCAGTGCTCTTGGGGTTCACTGTTACCCCACAAAATGTTTACCAGAAGCACCGGGCTATTGCATAGCAATGGTCTGAGGAACCCATTTATTGTGTCAGATGGGAAATTACACCCTTTGACACTGGGGTGGTTTCCTTTAGGATAAAGTATACTCTGTGAACTAGGCCTAATATATGATGTGGTTTCTCCCCAAACCAGAACACACTGGTCCAGAAACTGAGGAGTGAAGCAAGGGTGGTATTTCTTATTATTATACTGAATGACCAATGCATAAACATTTCCATTCCTTGCTTTTACTTTAGACTTTGCTAGTTTGAAGGGCTTAGTATTGAACAGAGAAGTATTCCACCAGAGAGACAATTGACCTGGAAGTTGACACTGTCATTGGCTTTTTGGGTTCCTCCTGCCAATGTTCTAAGAAGAAAAAAAAAGGAAAAAGTATACTATGATGGTTCCTTTGGAGTGCCTCCTAGTATTGTGACAACCAGTGATAAAAGTTAATAGGAAACTATAGCAACCTGTATAGCTAGGACCATCAAGGAATTAAGCTTTCTATTACCCCATTAGACAAAGACTCACAGCCAGTTGAAATGCTGCCTGAGTGCATAGGGAATTTGGAAGAAGAAAGTTATCATTACCAAAGGTAATCTCAGAAGTAGTTGCAGAAATAAAAATTATTGTCCCTGATCATATTTTGTTCCTCGTTTTTCTATGTATACAATAATATATCAATGTTTTTCCTCTTGTTCCCCTAGTTTTTTCAAAATTAATAAATATTTAATATCTATAAACCTAACATCTTGTCAACTTTAGCGGCTGACAATTTTAGTATTTATTAGGTTGCACTTACCTTAAATATATTTTTAAAAATTTTAAATTAACATACAATAAAAAGGGCTTTTAGTGTACAGTTCAATGGATTTTAATGCATAGATGGATTTGTGTGACCCCATCACAATCAAGACACAATTTCACCACTCTCCAAAGTCTTCCTTGAGTTGTCCTTTGTAGTCACACTTCCCTACCAACACCCCTAACCCCTGACAACCACTGATTTCATTTCTATCATGATAGTCTTGTCTCTTTAAGAATGCCATATAAATGGAATCTTACAGCATATACACGTTTGAGGCTTTCTTCCCTTCCTTAGTGTAATGCCTATGAGGTTCACCTCAATTATCATGTGTGTGAATAGTTCATTCCTTTTTACGGTGGAATAGTAATCCCCTTGTTTTTTACTATGTGGTAGATAGATGGTAGTTCACTTTACAATTTATCTGCTGGATTTTAAGATAACAAAATGGGATTGTCACTGAGCTAGAAGAGAAATGAACATCACCCAGAGGGGGAAGTTTTAATGCAGGAATAAGAGTGCTTATATATATTGAGTAGCAAGAGAATGGACTGCTGCAGAAATTGCAGTTTGACTCACTAATCCCCAATCGGCCCAATTTTTAGTATGCCTTCCTGAACCAAAAAGATGAGATAGCTAAAACAGTCCCAAGACTCCCTTATGACCGAATTCAATAACTTAATTAAAAATAAACAAGAAACAATAATAAAAATAAAACTAGGTTTTGACAAGGAAATGTACTAGCATGAGTTTCAGAGGGAGACAGCGAACATGAAACAGCAGCTACATGATTGTGGATTAATTCTTCTGGCTGACACGGCAACAGGAACAAAGGATTTGTAGAGTTTTTATTTTATTTTATTGGTATATTTTCCTTCCTTTGTAAATCTTTTGCTAGTTATAATGACTCAATGTCAAGGTGTTTGCTATAGGTAAGACTCCTATGAAAAAATTATTTGACAGTGGCAAACTGTCCCCCTTGGGAAAATCTGTAATTATTGTTTAACTTTGGTGTATTGATCTTGATTTTTACAAGAAAAGAAACTATTTTCAATCCACTTGTTGTTAGGTCTTACTTAGATGACAAAAGTAATAACTTGACTCAAATCCTAGGTGGATTAAATATTAAAATGTATATAAAAAGAAAAAATATAGACATTTGTATGCTATTGCAAAAGTACAGGTACCTCCAAACATAAAACAAAGGAAGAAATCACAAAAGGAAATGTTACTATATTTGAGTTCATAAAAATGTCAATCTTGAAAAAAAAATAAAAGTCACCAGAAACAAAATGACTAGGTGTACCGGTTAATAATGGTGGATTTTGTAATGAAAAAAAAACATGATCATTTCAAGGGAAACATAAAAAATGCTTTATTTAAAGTAATGTTCATCGCTAGCTACACTTTCCCCCCATCTTTCAGGTAATTTGTGGATACCATCTCAATAGAACTTTTATTGTTTTGAGGCAAACCATTCAGAGATCCAATTTCCCACTTCTTCGTATGTTTTGAAGTGCTGCTCAGAAAGTGTGTGTGCCATCAGTCAGGACAAGTGGTAATCTGAAGGAGCAAAGTCTGGTGAATACAGTGGGTGGGTTAATACTTTCCAGGCAAGATCTTTTAATGTGTCTTTAACTGGTTTTGAAGTGTGTGATGGTGTATTATCATGAAGCAAAATTACTTTGTCATGTCTTCTGGAACATTCTGGTCATTTCACGATCAAAGCGTGCTTCAAATTGATTATTTGTTGTCAGTAGTGATCACTATTAATGGTTTCACCTGGTTTTAGAAGCTCATAATACACCACACCTTCCTGACCCCACAAAACACAAAGCATTGTCTTCTTTCCGAAGGAATTTGGCCTTGCAGTCGATGTTGACAGTTGACCTGGATCAACCCATGATTTTATGCGTTTGGGATTCTCAAAATAAATCCACTTTTCAGCTCCAGTCACAATTCAATGCAAAAAAGACTTTCTTTCATGCCGTTGAAGGAACATTTTACTGATGACTTTTTGGGTTTCCATTTTTCTTTCATTCAGTTGATGTGGCACCCATTTTCCTTCCTTTAAAATCTTTCCCATTGCTTATAAACGATTGGAAGTTGTTTGCTGAGCAACGTTTAATCTTTCTGCAAGTTGTTTTTGAGTTTGACACGCATCTTCACCCAATAATTGTAATTGTTGGTCTTCAAACTTTTTTGGTTGGCCTAGACATTCTTTGTCTTCCTCATTGAAATCATCACTTTTAAAGAGTTTAAACCAGTGTTCACAAGTATCTTGAGATGGAGCATGTTCACCGTAAGCTTCCGAAGTATATGATATTTTTTTCTTCAAAATAAAGTAATGAATTAAAACTTCCCCCAAATCCTCTTTTTTTTTTGGCACAAAATTTGACATTTTTAAGGGTAAAAATATCTATAATGTTAACACCTTCAGCAAATTTGATATATGAAGTTTTGAAGCTTGCTGTCAACACAACAAAATAGCGTACATATCAAATCGCATATATATCAACATAGTGTAACGCTATCTATTGAAAAAAATATGCATTATTTGTCAGTCCACCTAGTAAAAAGAAGACTACAAACTGAAAAAAGTATTTGTGACATAAATGGTAAATAAAATTATAATACAAAAACTTTATAAAGATTGCTTACAAATCAATAAAAAAGGTGGAATTTTGATAGAAAAGTGGCTAAAGAGTACCAGTGGAAAATTCACACTCACTGACAGATGGAAATATATAGACAGTAAATACATATGAAAAACTATTCAATGTTACTAATTATAAAAATATATTTAAAAATACTAATAACATTTTTTCTTCTATCAAAATGGCAAATATTTGAAGTATAATAGTACCTTCACCTATTGGTAATAACTGATACATATTTTTTGGAAGGAATTTATGCAGTATTCATTAAAATTTTTAAAAATACGTATACCATATGATGCAACGATTTTGATCCTTGAAAGACATCATAGAAAATGTGTGTATAGATTATATACTAAGGGCATTCATTCTAGCATTATTTATAACATCGAATACTTGAGAAACAATGCCTTATATCCAAACAGACTATATTATACAATTGTTAAAGTTGTGCTCTCAGAGACATTAATAAGTTGAAAAAATATTCCTGTTGCTAAAGAAAAAAATAAATGTGGGTTATAAATGGTAATTCCAGATTTTCAGTGCAAACACATTTAAAAGACCAGGAAGGAAATTCCTTAAGGTGCTAATGCCATTAATAGTGTCACCTCTGGGAGGTGGGATCGAAAATTTTTATATGCTTCCCGATAGTCTTGAATATTTTCCAAAAGTATTTACAATAATAGTGTATTAATGTTATGAGCAGAACACACACAAGAAAGACTCCTGTTTCATGCAAAAATGTTTATTAGAAGGACTTGGGAACAGTGCCACAGACAAATTCAAGTCACCTTCTTATCTTTTAAAATATTCTTATTGCTTTGAGAAATGAGAGGGAGAGAAAGATAGAACCATCAATGATGAGACAGAATCATTGATGAGTGAAGAATCCAACGGTGACCTCCTAGTTCATGGGTCCACGCTCAACCACGGCGCCACGCCGGAGGAGCCAGAGCCAAGTCAATTAGAGTCCGTCAGGTAGATTTCTCCAGGTAATTAATTACCACCCTCCTCTGAACAACAGGATAACTCAGCCATTCCCAGAATTTTCGACTAACAAGGGGCCCTTGAGATCCACAACACAAAGCATCCTGTCCGTTTCGTTTAGGACTTGATGCCCACCACCACTATGTCCTTGTAATAAGTTCGGTCTATTTTTGAATGAAAGAGAGAGAGAGAGAGAGAGAGAGAGAGAGAGAGAGAGAGAGAGAGAGAGAGAGAGAGAGAAAATGAAGGCCAGCAAGCACGGCCATTGTACAGATGGTGAAACTGCTTCCTCCAGAAACAAAAGGGCTCACGTTATGCTGGGTCTCCCCATCCAATAACCACCACCGCCCGCACACAGGCATCTCCCGCCCGCCAGCCCGCCAGCACCCCCCGAGCGCCGTGCGTACAGCCGTGTCCTGAGTCCTCCCCAGAAACCACGGGCGAGGCATTGTTATGGTTTCCATCAAGTGGGTGAGAAAACTGCATCTGCGTTTCATTCCCCTTTCTTCCTCGCCATTTCCCACGGACCCTAGTTCGGCCTGCCGCTGGCCGGTTTGGATCTGTCTGTGCGGAGGGATGTCTCCCGCGCATCTGTGCGTGCCGGGGTGAGCTGCGGGGAGCAGAGATTTAAAGACCCGCCGCGGGAAAACAATGTCTGATGTCCTGTGTTTCACTCGGGCTCATCCCCGGAGCGCCCCTCCTGGCGGGCCTCGGGGACGGGGGAACCAGAGACCTTCCTGGGGACCCCGGCCGCTCTGGTTCTCTACAGCGTCCTGAGGCTCCCGTCTCCTGGGGGCGGGGCGGGGGGCGCAGCACCGCAGCTCAGTCCGACCCGCTGGGCTGGGCCGCAGCCCCCGCCCGCGCCACCTGCTCCCCGGAACCCGCGTCCCCGCCCCGCGTCCCGCCCCCGCGCCGCGCCCGCGGTCCCTCCCTCCGGCGTGACGGGAGCACCGGCGCCCGCTGCCCGGACCGCGAGCGCAGCCCAGCCGAGCTGTCAGCGGGGCGGACGGACCGGGAACGAGCGAGTGGCGAGCGGAGCGCGCAGCCCAGGAGCCCGGGAGCCCGAGCGCGCCCCGCCTCGGGGGAAGCAGCCGCCTTCGCTCCGGCCCGACGACCTCCTCCCTCCGCCGTGGGATCGGAGATGCTGCTCCGGGGCTCGGGGCCGACGCGCGGGAGGGGCCGGGGGTGGCCGCCGGGGGCTCCTCGCTGCAGGCTCTCGGCGCCCTGGAGCCCCGCCTGGCTGTGCTGCTGGGTGCTCGCCGGCTGCCAGGCGGCCTGGGCGAGGGACCTGCCCCCCGCCAGCCGCCCGCTGCCTCCCTGCCAGGAGGTGAGCCGCACCTGGTCCTCTACCTGGAGTTGGCCGGGGAGGGGGAGGGCGGGAGCAGGGGTGCGGCGGTGCCTGTTTACTGCTCTCTGCCCGGCCTCTCGCGGGGGATGAAGTTGCCGCCCGGGCAGCTGGCCCCCTGAGGGTGTGTGTGGCTCAGGTGTCTTTCGGGTGATGCTTTCCTGGGCGCGCTCCTGGGTTCGCAGGGCTCTGAAGGACTTTGCGGCGCCCTCTTTGGAGTGTCAGGCGCGAGGACCTGGGGCCGAGGGACAGGAGGCTGGGGCAGCGCCTCCGGTGGGGATCTGGAGACCTGTCTCTTCACAGCTTTCCCAGGGAGCCAGAGACTGCCAACCCAGGGAGGGTTTTCCTACCCTCCCGCCCCCTATCCCTTCTCCCCTCCAGTTCTCTCCCCTCCCTGGTCTCTATAAGCCTTTTCTTCCCACTCCCCATGCACTCAGCTAAGGCCCTGGGATTTGCTAAGCCAGTGTGTGGCATCCTCCTGGCAAAATATGGATATGAATTAGGAAAAAAAAAAAAAGGAGTGTGTACTTAGGGGAGAGGCAGGCTGGTGATCTAGAAAATTAGGACAGACGGAAAGCATATGCCCCTTTCGGGGAGGTGTTCATCACTTGGCTGTATCATGGCCACTGTGTATTTCATTGCCTGAGATTATTGCTCATATGCAGCCAAGAAGAATAAATGGTGGGTGATGAGAAAATCTTTTGCTTTTAGGGTATAACTGGACTGACTGGGTGTGCCAAAAATGTACAGGGGTGTCACTGGTCCTTGTGTTGGGTGTTTATCTTTCCCTTTTGTGTTGCAGAAAGTGCACCCTCTTAATGAAAATCAATAAGGGGGAAGGAAGCAACATTTCTGACCTACTTTGAGTGATTATGTTGGGGAGGATATGAGGAGTGGATACTGTTTTTAGAAAGATTACTAGGAATCGAGTGATGGGTCAACTTCATTTATGTAGCAGAAATAGCTTAGCTAGTCGCACCTCTGGGAAGACCCTGTTTCAATAGAGTCTGTTTCTTTGTGTATGATGCTGTCACTTTTGAGTTTTATCCAGGCTTGAATTATAGAATATCTGCATGCGAGACATCATCCATCACCCCTAGATTTCATCTTCCGCTCTCATAGAACCAGTCCCAGGACAGACTGAAATGAAGAAGAGATCAAAGGCATGCATCCAAGCACACAATCGTGTTGAAATTGGGGCAGTCAGGGCAAAAATCTCAACAAACAGCTGTGTTTAATTTTCCAGTTTATTAGTATAACTAGTTGTCTAATCTGTATTTTTCAACTTTACCTATTACCTGGGAAAAAGCCATCCTTCCAGGTTTCTGTAGAAGGCTGCTGCTTAACAGTCTCAGGTGGAGCAGTTGCAGAGATAAAACCCTGCCTTCGGCCCTCAGCCCCAACATGCAGAACATATCTCTTTTCTGAAGTGAAAAGTCATAAGCTTCTTGTAACATTAATTTTCAGTTATTTGAAAGAGGTGAACATCAGCCATCGGGTGATGCTTTCGGTCACCACAACTAGGCTGATCCTATCGCTAAGCACGTTTTCCACATGCACACCTAGAAAAAATGGAGTAAGACTCTGCAGCCTACAACAGAAATATTGTAATATTCAGGAAGGTTTGTCTAGTTAGAAATCGCACATGACTCAACCCGTTGGGGTCTCAAGTTTGAAGTTCCCTCTGAAGATGGGAATAAAAGAAATAGGAGGATTCCATTGAGCCTGCTGGTGCTGGTTGTGTTTTTAGAAATGGGGATGCACAGACCCATTTATATTCTTCCCGATGACTGACAAACAGCTGTGAGATGATTGGGTGTTAGAGGTTCCTTTGGAAATAGGAGGCGCTGAATCTGCTTCTTAGCATTTAGTCTAACCAGCTGAGCTAACTTATAGAATTGATCATTGTTTCTCTGACATTTTTTTTAAAAAAGAGGGAAGTGGGAAGGGCAGGTGATTTTCACACGCTGGGCTTGCGCTTATGGGCAGGGAGGGGACTTCATATGAGACATGGCCATGGAAATATGGGCCACGCTCCTGTGAACAGAGACTGTCAAGGTAACTATTCTATGTCCACTCCTGCTGTTTATCCCTTTCCACTCTTTAGTAACAGAAAAGGAAGTGAGTGCCACGTGTAAGGGACAGCACCATACATGTGGTGTGGGGGAGGGGTTAGTGAGAGCAATTAAAGTGAGGGTGCTTTAGGCTGGGAACTAAAACCAATATGAGAGAATATTGAAGTAGGATACGGAAAAATCTGCAGGGAATTCTAAACCTCATTTTCTCCCTGTAGTTTGAGTCTCCTTTCACTTATCAGTGCTTTTAGAAAAGTAGTCGTGGTTAACTAAGTTATGTAGACTCTTGTTTTACTTGCCTGCTTTTAGAGGAAAGCAATGAAAGGAAAAGGATGAGAAGCACAGAAAATTGGCCTGGGAGGAATCTGGTTATGATTGCACGAGTTCAGGAAAAATGCCTTTCAAAAAGACAACTGGTTTATGGGTAAAATTTCACTTAGATTTTAGCAGAGGATTGAACTCTGGGGTAAAACTCATAAAATACAGCTCCCTTTGTTAAAGTCATTGGGTTATGGAGTTGAAAAGGGGAGAAAAATGATGACTTTGGAATGCTCAGTTGGATCAAATCAGCAGGGTGGAAGCACCAGCACACACAGGAAGGCTATCATTTGGGAGAGAAATTAAAGTCAAGTCAGTGCCAGCAGTGGAAGGACAGTAATAGGATGTGATTTTGGTACATCATGTTTAAAGCAAACAAGAATATGAGGGCTGCACAGAGGAAAGTACAGGATTAATATTTGCAGGCTTTTTGTTTTCTTTTCTAAATGGGAGAACTTAGAAAGGATGGGTATCATCATCAGGGTTTCTTATTATCTCTTTTCCACTTGTAAAATGATAGCAATAAAGACTGAACTGCCTATCTTTATTGTGAGGATGTGAGAAGATTAATATGTTAAAGGAAAAAATCTGTATAAATTTAGTAGTTGATTATTGCTAGGTGAGTAGATCTAGATACTGACTGATATTTCAGGAAGGGTCCGGTGAGACTTCAGAGGGTCAGAGGACAGGCTGGTCTAAGAACGGAATAGAATGGAATTTTTGACTCTGAATAATAGGACTTAATGGGGCTGCCTGAAAAAACAAAAGATAAAGGCCAACAGATGATTCAGAGTTGGAGGAAGGTGTTAGAAGATAGAGTGCTTGAGAGTCGAAAGAACAGAACTAAGTGGACTCTGTGTGCACCATTTAAATTTGGAAAATGAAATCACAACATAGCTTGACTCTTAGGTCATTGCTGTAAAGTACTACATAATATGATTCTATTGGTCTCTCTGAATCTTGAGTGAGGGATGACTTTTTGGCAACAATGTTTATTCCATAAACATTTATTGAGCTTAGACTATGTACCAACCAAAATGTCAGATAGCATGAAATTACAAATTAAGAAAATAGAATTTAATTGGGTAAGGAAGAGACAGATATATAAGCAAATAATTACAATGAAGTGATTTGATGTCACGAGAGAAGAAATGGGCAGTCAAATATGGTGGGAAGGATCAGAAAAGATGAGAAGGAATTTGCCAAGCAGACAAGGGTCAGATGTGAGTGTGGGCTAGTTGGAGGGATAGGGAAAGGCATTTCTGGTATAGAGCACATTGAAAAAGGGCAGAAACACAAAACCACATGGTTATAATTGGTTATAACTGGAGTATAATTGCTGTGAGGAACTAATGAGAGATGAGTCTGAGAGGAAGGCAGAAGCCTGACTATAAGGGACCGTATATTATTCTAAGAAACTGGTCTTCATTTCCTAGGAGATATGGAGCAATTGAAGGAGTTAAAAGTCAGAAGTAATAAAACATGCTTTAGTTTAGCAATAATATGGAGGCCACACTAGAGGTGTGGGAAATACAGTTGTTAGGAACAATTGCAGTAGGCCAGCTAAAGGATGACAGTTTCAATTGAGGAATAGCAATGAAGATGGAAAAGAGGGCAAGATGTTAGATAGAATTGACAGTTAGTGGATGTGAAGCATGAGAGGTTGAAAGGTTCTGGCTTGATAAGAGAGCATGGTGCCTCTAACCTCCTGAGGAGGAATGTGAGGAAGAGGAGATAAGGAGCGTGGTTCTGGAGAGGGTGACTTTTAGAGAGTTGTTCAGTAGGCAGTTGGGTCTCTGGGCCCTATTGCTCAGGGGCATGGTCTCTGGGCCCTATTGCTCAGGGTTGGTGTGGAGAATGGGAAGCACTTGAATGAAAGTCAGGGTTGAAACTGCTGAACTGGATGAGATCATTCAGGAAATGAGAACAAAGAGGATGAAGGCTAGGACTTGGGTTTTACCAGCATTACAGGGTTGGGGGAGCAGAAATGGAGGCATCCACAAAGACATGAAAGTAATGGCTAGGATAAGAGAAATGGGACAGTACAAAGTTATGAGGAAAGGGAGAAAAACCTTTGAAGAAGAAAGGGGTGGTTGTGGTTTCAATTGCTCAAAGAAATTCAAATAAGGTGAGGACTGAAAGGGGAAGATTGAACTTGACGGTTAGATCACTAGTGCTCCATGCCAGAGTGGTTGCTGTGGAGGGTTGGAGATGGGTGGAGTATTGACGGGGAGGTGAGGCAGTGGTGATAGAATAGCATTTCATTATGTGGCCTTCCCAGATTTGGTAAGAAATTGTGTCTTCCAAGTCCACATGAATCAGAGAACCTGTGAATGGCCTTACTGTCTGTTTCAGACTTTGATAGGAACAGTTGAGAAATATCACTTCTGTAGGAAGTCTCTAAGGTCCTGGGCTGTGGGTAAGGGTGTCAGAGATTCTGAAGCCACACTATTGCTGAAAGAAGTAGGACTCCTCCTCTGTTTTCAAGGAGTTAGCAGAATTAATTTTGCTTGCTATGCCTATGGATGTGAATTTCCCATTTCAGGTTCTTTTGCTCAGAATAATTTCTCATGTTTTAGGCAAATGTGAGCAAGTATTCACACCATCAATATTTACCATGTAAAACTAAGAGTCAAAAGAACTGTGAAGTGTCATATTTTAGCACAGGGATGGAAATAGAGCACAGTACAGAGTGGCACATTTTCCTGTCATAGTGAATTCTTCAGCAGTGTCTTAGATCTTATAATAATTCTTTATTGTCAGAAAACACCAGTCAAATTTCGGTGGGTTACCTTTTGCTTCCACGTGAAGAAACATGGATAAATCTCCCTCCCCCTTTGCCTTTCTTAATCTAAGTTACATGTAGTATCTCAATATTAAGCCCATCTTTATTGTATACCAGGTAGTGGTAGTAAAATAATGACCAAAACATGTAGTAATCTCATGGGGGCAGAATAAAAAAAAACACCTATATCATGTCATTACATTTGCCATAAGTGCTGTGATGCAAAATGACTGTGCAATGGGAGTGTATAGCTTTTCTGTTACAGGGTTGGGATGGGGGTGTGGATCCTGAGGAAAAGATGTTTAAGCTAAGACCCAAAGAATGAGTAGAAGTTTGTTGAGTAAAGGTCATGAGTGATGGTGATAGACCATCTCAGACAGAGGAAGCCTCTCAGCCTTATCGGTTGCTATATCCTCCTTTAACCCTTACTGCATTACTAAAGAGCAGTGATTTTTTCTTCTCTTCTCTGGAGTCCAATCACAGCACATTGCTTACTCTTGCTGTCTGACAAATGTTCTGCACGCTCGCGACCACCTTTGGGTAGATGGGAGGATTGTACTCTGTACAAGAAAGCTGTGCTGTGAAGGCACGTGAGAGGTAGAATCCATCCCGTGCTCAGTGTGCCCAGTCAGCCACCCTGGCACACATCTGCATCCATCCTGAAGGGGCCCCATGATGATCTAAGTTACTCAAAGGTGCCATATGCCTGACCAGAGACTCTGAGCATGCATACTCAAGGTACATGATCTGCTCACAGAGGGCAGGAATGTCATAATCTTATTCAGCAGAAGTGATTAAAGATCTTTTTATTTCAGGCACATTAAACAAAATGTTAACAATCAGTAAGATATAGGTCTTCTCTGGGAGCACTAATTTCTGCCCTGAAAATACTGTAGAAAAGAATAGATGGCTTCCGCTTTTTCAATTATAAAAAGGAATTGATCTTTATAATGCATTTAATCCTAATTGACATTTTCTCTCAGTTGTACCAGATTTAAGACTAAAATAAAAACCCAGTGGTCAGACTATACTGAAATTTATCCTCAATTCAGTTTACAGTGCTAGAGTTCAAGACACCATTTATTACTTATTCATAGCTTCACTTTTATAGGCTCTTTACTCTAGGTTAGTGGTTCTCAAAGTGTGATTGTAGGACTAACAGTGTCATCATTACCTAGGAACTTGTTAGAAATGCAAGTTTTTGGGCCATGCATGCACCCTACCTACTAAGTCAGAAACTTAGGGTCAAGGCCCAGCTATCTATATTACATCCAGCTCTCGGAAGTTATAGAACTTCTGCTTTAGGTATAATGTGAAGAATACATTTTAGTTGTTGAAATTTAGGGACCTGTTTCATTGCTAAAATTCCTCTAACTGTAAATCTTGCTTACTCCCTGTTTCTGCAGGGTACGCTAGGAACTTCTAAAATCAAATTAAGTATAAGCTCCTCTCTTAACCATGAAGTGTACCAGCAAGCACTTCTCAGTTATCGTCTACACACCAGGTACTCGGCAAGATGCCGGAGTTAGGAGAGGATGCAGAGAATGTTGCCATCCCTTCTTAGGAGCTTACAGCCTAAGAGAAGCAGCAGCCCTGGAAATTAAGTGCCTCTCCCTGAGACAGACAATAGAATAGAAAGACATGCTAATGTTAAGAGGTAATGGTAACGTGGTAAAAATGTAATAATGAGAGCATAAGCCTTCTTGGTAAGTGTTTCCTGATGTTTGTTACTTATGGGGGAGAAGTGTCGTTTACATTTTGCTCCACTGCAGAGCCTCTTGTTATAGTAGAAGTAGCATCGACAGTAATCCAAGGACTTATTTAAACCTGAGCCCTGTTACTGGTTTGTGTGACTTTGAGTAGATCAAATTCTAGGTCTACCAACGGAGATAGTCATCCTGCCTTATCCACCTTAGAGTTGCTGTGAGGATCAAGCTAATGTTTTTGAAAATGGTTTTGTAAATTTTGATGCAATGCCAGTTGTCAGTTATTATTCTTCTGTAAGTAAAGGACAGTGTTTCAGAGGGTATGGGTTGAAGTGTGAAAGGACTGGGAAATGAATAGGGAAGTTTTTTTTACTTATAAAAGTATTTTATAGGAGTATTGTTTTCTAATTATGGAAGTTGTGCATTATGAAAATGTTGGAATATAAAGAAAAGTATAAAAAAGGCCAACTTTCATTCTTCCACTGAGCAGTATCCAAAATTGATGTTTTAGCACATTTTCGACCTATATGTATATTTTTCCTTTTTAAAAACCAAAAGGGAACTCATAGTGTATATAGAAGTTGTAACCTTTCCTCTCTTGTAAGCATTTCCTAATGACATGAACACTCCTTTATAAATATTTTTGTAATATTTATAAGATATTTTAATATATCGTGTATTGCAAAACATGGCATCATTTGAATGTATGCCAGTGTTTAGTGATGATCCATTTACTTCACCATTTCAATGAAAATGCTCTTTTCTAGGTTAAATCCTTATCTTTACCTGCCTTATTAGAAACTCTGGATCCGATTGATTGCTCTGTCCACAGGAACGTTTACTCGGCTTCCAGCACACCATGCTGTCGTGGTTTTTCTCTAGGACCACTGTGACCTCTCTCAGTCTTTGCCAATTCTTACTCGTCTCCCTGACTTCTTTACACAGGGGCATTCCAAGTCCTAATCGTTGTCCCTCTTATCTTTTCTATTATCCTCACACTCTGGGTGATGCCATCCATTCTCTTGGCTTTGAATAAATACCTTGGAGAGCTCTAAACTTCCTATCTCCTGCCCAGCATTGAAAATTGTAATTTGTAAACTGTTACTGATTTGATGGTGAAAATGCTATCTCACTGGTATAATTTAGAGTTCTTGAATTACTACAGAGGGTCAGTATTTTTTATGTTACTTAGCTTTTGCTGCACTTTTCATGACATTTTCTGTTTAGGTGTTTTCACTTACTGTTTACGTATATGAGCTCTTCAGCTAGTACAGATAACATATATACATCAAAATATATTTCCCTAAGGTTTTTTCCTCCTGTTTGAGATAATATAATACCTAGAGAAAACAATTATTTAGGCCATAATAATTGATATGGAATTACTTCCCTTAACATATCAAAATAAGAAAATAATCTTAATTTTTAAAAACAGATTTTTGGTCCATTAAATTCCTACAATATATGAAATCTTTCATGTGACTGAGAAAAATACTGATGTAACTGCAAAGTGAGCAAGAATTCTTGGGCTTGGATTGACAGTCCTTGTTCTAAGAAAGTGTTTTTTGAAATTTCAAGACAGTCCTACTTAATTCTCTCTTACATCTTTTGTGACCATTCATATGTTTATTTGTTCACCTAGCACTTAATGAGTTCATATCATGTATTTCCCTCAGAGGAAAATGAATAATACATAAATCTATGATTATAGCACAGATGGATTACATGCTATGAGGAGTTATAGAAGCACAAAGAAGGGGCAACTAAATCAGACTAATAAGCTCTGGTCTGAAAGAAGGTGCTATTTGAGTTGAGTTTTGAAAGATTTCTCGAAGTGCTTTACAAGATGCACAAAGGCCAGCATATATCAGTCAAAGAAAATAGGTTGTATAATTGCACAGAGGAATTAAATCATATGTCACTTTGAAGGGCTATAGTGAAGGCATGTGGGTGGAAGAAGCAGAGATGACTAGATTATAGAGAAGACAGAGACTGAGGGAATCTATGAGGAGCCATTGATATCAGATTAGAAAGATTGTTCTGTTTGTGAGTAGAAGAAGATAAAAGGGGCATCATATTGGAGACAGGAAGATCAGTTAGGAGAAAAAGAAATAGTTAAGCAAATGATTAAATGGTAGGGGAGGTTAGGAGATGGATTTGACAGATGAGTGATACATTTCAGTCTGCCATGACATCTAGGTTTTTTGCTCTCCACTACTGGATGGGTGCTCTGACTTTCATTGAGATTGAAACTTTAGGAGGAGGAGGTGGCTGGAAGAAAGAGGATGAGTTCATTATTGGCATCCCGAGTGTATAGTGCCCAAGGGAAATCCAAACAGTGCTTCCCCGGAGATAGTTGGACGTATGAGAGTGTAACCAAGAGACAATTTGAGAGCCAGGAGCACATAAGAGATAATTGAAGCCATTGGTGTTGAAGTCACTTAAGCTCTGAGCACATAGGGAGAGGAGTGGATTGAGGAGAGGGTTGAGGGAAATGCCAGCATTTAAGAAGCAAGCAGAGTAGGAGGCGATTGAGAATGAAACTGAAAGGGCACAGCCAGGAGAGTGATAGGACAGAAACTGGCTGAGAATTGAGGGGACAGGTTACCAGTCATTCTGGAGAGTGATACAGAAATGTGTTTCATGATGTGTAATAAGACATCTGAGATGTTACATCTCTGTGGACAAGCAGTTTATATCTAATCTCTAGCCTGTTACTGTTGTAATCAGTGCTTTGGTTTTGAGAAAGCTTAACCAAATTTTTAAAGTCAGGAAGCTGGGCAAGATGCCTAATGAGTTGAAAAGCAGAATTGAACTTCAAATGATGTTCAAAGGCTAGAATAATGGGCAAGCATAATTATTTTAAATGTAGCTGTCCTTTTTAATTTTGAAATTTTGATGTTTAAGCACAGGATGAGGACATCTTGCTTAAAAGTACTTTTGAAGCCACAGATGTCATGTGGCTGCTGAAAGCAATGAGGGGGTGAGATGGCGCCTGAGGCTCTATTAATATGAGCAGAGTGCTTGGCTCATAGAAGGCAGACATTAAACTTAGGTCATTAATTCAACTTAGGTGCAATATTTGAAGAGGGACATTGAAATAGGAAGATGTTGGCTTGTGGTGTGAATTAGGAAGATGAATTATTTGAAAAGTCTGCCCAAATAATTGAAGACTGATCAAAGGAACTGAGGATGGTTACCTCTGAGAAGACTTAAGAGGGCCAGGATAGTGAGCTTCAAATCCATCAAATGAAGTCATAGATAAGAAACATTGGTATAATGCTCATTTAGAGAACAAGATTAAGATTGTGGGAAATAGAAGGTGTTTTATATTTGTAGAGCTATGTGCTTCTTCTTTGAACTCTGAAAGTTGCAAGGTTTCTGTTTTGGACAAACTGTTGGCCTGGGTCACATTTGTGGGCACCATGAGTTCTGGCTTACTGCACTGTGCCTATATTACTAGGGTGAATTTAACGGGCTGTTCACTGAATGTATATGTACATTCCTATTGTGAGAAGATAAATCTTTATCTTGTTTTAGTTTTAGGACATGATCTTTAGTCTCATTGGCACTATATTTTAAGATTTCTACTGTGTAAACATAAAATAATGCCCTTTGGTGTTTAATCTAGCATCCTAAAATGAGACTGGAGAGAATTGGCTATTTGAAATGTAAGTTTAACACGTATGAACATTGAATAATTCTTGGGCATATCAATAATGCATACTAGGAAATAACTTGAACCAAAATAACAGTAAATGCTCAAACAAGACTGATTGTGATATTTACATCATTTGTTCTAGTTTTTATATGGTTTCAGTTTTTTGACCTTTTTAAAATGAAAAGCAATGGATGTGCATTCTGAAAAATGAAGCAGTAAGAACAAACTTAATCCCAGCAAATAAGCACAGCACTTTTAACATCTTTGCATTCGTAAAAGGAGCAGTAAATAAAAAGAACAATAGCCAGGCATAATTATAAGTCATTTCATGTATTTACTCATTCATCCTTCAAACTCTACTTCCAGTTTAACTATTTTGTGAGCTTGCTGCTGCCCCAGTGTCCACACTCCTAACCATCAGGCTATACTGCCTCACTTACATATATCAAATATCTTTGCATAGATTTCATTATGAGCATACATGCATACATGTATGTTTATAAAATGGGAATATTCTTTATGTACAGTTTGGTAATCTGCTTTTTTGGCATTTAACAATATGCTGTGAATTTATTTCCACATTTTGATTAATCTAGAATTTTATTCATTGCTTGATGTAAGGTAAGCATCTGACTATATTTCCTGAATAGCCAGTTTTCAAAAACTGTATTTTGAATACTCCATAATTCATCCATTCTCCGCTGATTTGTTTTCTATACCATCTCCTATGCGGGTATATAGTAAAAAAAAAAAAAAATATATATATATATATATATATATATATATATATAATCCATTGTTTTATATGTAATACATAGCATGTTATATGTACACACAACCATTGATTTGATTTCTTTTTGGGCTACTTTCTAAACTATTTATTTTTTGTATCAAAATTGCACACAGATTTATAATATGATTTTACGTGATACTTTTCTTTCAGTCAAACATTTCTCAGCTGTTCTTACTCCATTTAGTCTTCCAGTTCAACTTCAGAAAAATTTGAAAACATAAAATCTTATAGAAATTGCCTCCTGGATTCTGTTAAATCTCTTTGTTTATTTGGAAAAATATCATCTTTATAGTATCATCTTCATATTTGAAGACATAGTTTGCTTTAGTGTTTGAGGCATTCTGTATTCCTCACTTGTACAGTTTTTGTATTTCTAAGTATTTTTTGTTACTATCTTCTGTAGTAGCTTTCCCTACCATTTTACCTTTAAATTGATATGTTGAAATGCCATTGGTTTTGGAAATTAATTATATATCTAGTCTCTTCCAGAGCAGTCTATTAATTCCTCAATTTTCTTGATAACAAATAGCATTTATTGTGTCATTAAATCCATAAAATACTTTACTAATATTAATAGTAATCCATTCCTCTACTTTTAGAGATGAGGAAACTGAAGCTCTAAGGTAATTAATAACTCGGCAAAAGATGACAAAGCGGTGAGCCATAGGCTGGGATATATTTCTCTCCAGAGACCTCATTTTCTTTTTAATTTAAATTAAATTAAAAACTTTAATATGTTTTTATTGATTTCAAAGAGAGGAAGGGAGAGGGAGAGAGAGATAGAAACGTCAATGAGAGAGAATCACTGATTGGCTGCCTCCTACAAGCTTCCTACTGGGAATGAAGCCCGCAGCCCAGGCATGTGCCCTGACCTGGAATCCAACTGCGACCTCCTGGTTCATGGGTCAACACGCAACCACAGCCGCCAGAGACCTTACTTTTCACTGAACTCAAATCCCACTGCCTCCCCCTGTGCCTGCATATACCTAAACTCTCTACGGTGCCTTCTAAGAGGCTGTGACTTAAATCTTATTAAGTTTACCCAGCAGCTATTTGTAATTTTTTCTTCTTCCGTCAATCATTTTTTAATTATTCTTTTTTTTCAAGGTAGTAATTCCCTTTTCATGGGTTTCAGAAACCTATCACCTCCTCGAGGTTGATGCTAGTGTTCCACATAATTTTACAAGGAGACCTCTCTGTACCGCTCTGTTTTATCCGCACACAGATACGTGGGTAGCATGATCACTGGTCCCTTTCTCTCGAGGATTCAGTATCTATGCAGAATCCCCAATCCAGTTCCTGTTGTCTGGCAGACGTTCTCCCCATGCTATGCTAATTAGCTGGGGAGGGGAGGGATCTCATTCTATTTGCTAGCTCTTGATTAGGAGATTTAAAAAAAAAATTTTTTTTTTTTTTGAGAATAAGAACTTGCTTTAGAAGTAGAGCTGTGGTTCTTCCATGACAGACACTGAACCTAGGGCATGTTTTGCCTTTGTCTTTACTTGAACCAATCTGGGGAGAAAGGATGGATGGAGATGAAGAGGAAAGCAGATGTGAGGGGTGTTAGTCTGATGACATCTTGAACTTGAAGCCTGCAGAACTTCAAATATAAAAGGCCAGACTCTGTTGAAAAAACAGTAAGGTATACCTAAGACAATTCAGAATAAAAATTGATGGACCATAGTCCTTTCATTTTACCACAGTTATTTTAGTGTTTTTGTTTTCTTCCTTATCCCTCTTTCTTTAAAGGTTTCTATTACAACAATATAGGCTAGGTATTGTTCCATTTTAGAGATTAACATTAAAAACAATCAGTTATGATTAGTCCCCTCGCTCATATATAAATGATACTGCTTTGAAGTGTTATTCAATATTTTATGGAAAGTTTAGACAACTGCCTCAATTTTTAAAACTTGATGAGGATTAATTGACGTGCACTAAACTACATTTATTTGAAGTATACAGTTTGGTCAGTTTTAACATATTGTATACAATCATGAAATAACCACTGTAATCAAGAAAGTCTTTTCCAATATCCCCAAAGGTTTCTGGCTTCCCATTGTAATCCAACCCTTCCTCCATCCTATCCATAGGCAGCCACTGATCTGTTTTCTATCACTGCAGATTCAAGTGCATTTTTGAGAGTTTTCTAGAAATAGAATGAAATCATGCCATGCACTCTTTTTTTTTGGCCTGGCTTTTCTTGCTTAGCATAGTGATTTTGGGATTGATTTACACTGTGATGTAATCAGTAGTTTGTTTCGTTTTATTTCTGAGTAGCATTCCATTGTATGGCTATACCACATATGCTTATCTATTTTTAAAATTATGTGGTTCTAATCATAGTGTACTTGATATTCTTAAGCTCCAATATGATAATGTAATCTAGGAATATCAAGATCTCATTAGTGAGTGTTCCAAATAGACTGTTTATGAAGTTTGGCAGCAGCGGCCTAAAATGTAAAGGGACTCACAAGTTCTGAGATATTCTGAGAGAGAATTTAGTTTTCTGTTTCACTCAGTATTTAGTGCTATTTCAGATAAATCTTGATTTATGAAGAGCTAATCATTCAGTTAGTTAGATATGCTTGTTGTGGGAACAACTATTGTGTGCTCTCTAGATAATGAGAACAGTCTTTGTGCTCATTTGGAATGATGATTAAATATGCTAATTATTAGTTGAAATTATATTTCTATAAATTCAGCAAGATAGCTGGGTTTAGTTGTATTTTTTCTTTTTCTTTTTTTTTTTTTTTTTGTAGGGAGTGGTGGGAATTTGGTTGACTAACATGTTTGCATTTAGAACAAGGTAAGAATTCTTTTAGACTAATAGTGATTCTGCAGATTTTGGGGACCTTTATGTGTTTATTTTCCTTCAGAAAGACAAAAGATGCTGATGGGAACTCTGATTGTGAGACTCGCTGACATGTCCTATTTAGTTTCATTTCTTCTGCAGCAGTAGGTGATGACTTTGACAGGACAGGGAGGCTCTTGTGACACACTTGAATTCATAGCTCCGAGTTCTGCATTCTTTGATACGGACAGATAAAGGTAGCCCTTAACCTGAACTTTTTTTTCCTTCCTGATTTTCTCTTCAAAACCAGACTTTTTACCTTTATTTCTTAATTTTCTACTCTCTTTTCAACTCATTGTAGTCTGGCTTCAATCCCAATTGTTTTTCTAAATCTCTTGCTATGGTTAATCATCATCTCCTAATTGCCAGTGCTTTCTTTAATTTTTCTGCAGTGTTTAACCCTGTTTCTAGGCTGCTCCTCTGGTGCTTTCTGAGACACTGCAATATGGTATCACTCAATGTTATATCCTTACTAGAAGCCCCGGCGCGCATGAAATCGTGCACTGGTAGCGTCCCTACGCCTAGCCTTCCTCCATCCTGATGAGCAGGCCCATTTTCTGCCTGCTCACCAGTTCCCGGTCCTGCCCTGCCACCCCCGCCAGCCACCCAGTTCCCCTTTTGGCCCCCCCACCTTATAGCAATTGGTCGAGCGGTCGTTTGGGTCATTATACTTATGGTTGCCGGCCGTTTATTATATAGGATTTCTTTAGCTGGCTACTCTTCGGTTACTTCTTTGTAAATGTAGGTCATCCTAAATTCTTGCTATTAGTTTTCTCTTTGCACTGTACATGTCATCTTTGACTCTTAGCTGTATTTTTCTTTTTTTTTTTTCTTTCTTTTTTTTTAAAATATATTTTATTGATTTTTTACAGAGCGGAAGGTAGAGGGATAGAAAGTCAGAAACATCGATGAGAGAGAGACATCGATCAGCCGCCTCTTGCATGCCCCCTACTGGGGATGTGCCCGCAGCCAAAGTACATGCCCTTGCCGGAATCGAACCTGGGACCCTTCAGTCCGCAGTCCGACGCTCTATCCACTGAGCCAAACCGGTCTCGGCATGTATTTTTCTTTATTAATTCTTATATTTATGTAAATAGAAATAATACATGTTTATTAGAAACAATTTGAATAATTTGAACAAGTCATAAAGATGAAAATCATCTGCATTCCCATTCTGGCATACCATTATTAACATTTTTCATCTGATTGCTTGTTTTATTTACAACAGTCGTTTGTTTAAATGACTCTTAAATCTAACCTCCTATGCCTGATACTCCATCAAGTTCCAAAAACACATTTACAACTTATTAGAAGACACCTCTAGTAGAATGGTCTGAACTACTTCAAGTTAAATACTTCCCAAACCAAAGTTATTATCTTCCTCTCCATTTGAAGAAGTTTTTCTTTTATTTTTGTTGGCTGTTACTAGTTGATTTGTTATCATTAGTCCTTTTCCTTCTTGTTTCTAAACTCTACGTGGGATCCAGTTAGTCATAAAATAAATCATTTCAACAAGCTATACAGGTCCTTTATTATGTGGTCTCAATGAGACCTTTTTAGTTTTCTCTTTATGGCCCTCACTCCCTTCCATTTCACCCCTATTTCTTATTCAGCAGTCTAATCACAATTGTAAAATTTCAGAGATTATCACACACTTTCATCCTTATACACTGCGCATGGACACGTGTGAAAAGCCATTTCCTCTCTTTCTTCATTAGAGCTGACCTCTATTATCATTCAAGACCTGGATTCAATGTCCTTTTTTGGCTGAGAAACTCCCTGGCCAGGCAGAATGAGTCTGAGGCAAAAGCTTCCTTCCTATCCTACAGTTGCTTTGATTGGTCCGAACTAGAGAAGAGGCCCAAAGAAAGAGCTTATTATGATTGTTTTTAAAAGGACGAAAGGCTGTCTTTAGAAAATGCACCTCAGGTGTATTTCAGACAACAGATCTGGGACCAGTGAGTGGGCATTATGTTGAGGAGGATCTTGCCTCAGAATAATGAAGAACTGTAACCTTTAAAGATGTGCAGCAAAGGATAAGACTTGCTTTATAAACTGGTTAGTTCATTATTAGCACTATATAAGCAATGACTAAATGGCCATGTCTCATGATTCATTCATTTGATCATTATTAATCACTTTGCCAACCACTGTGCCAGAGGTACAAAGATGAAAAAAATTTTTTTCGCTAAGCAGCCTATTATAGTCTAATGTAGTGGTTATCACTCTGGCTACACATTAGAATCACTGGCCAATAATTTAGGAATCTCTGAGGACAGGGCCCAAGAAACAGATTCCAGTGTGTAGCCAGGGTAAGAAACACTTGTCTAACGGTTATTTTTAAAGTGTCACTTATTTCACACCTACTCAATGCCAGGTCATGTGATGTTTATTTATTGTTTCAACAAATAATTACTCAGCCACTCTTTTGTGTTTGTCTGTGGTCCAGGTACTAGGAATACATCAGTGAACCAAAATAGAGAGTTACTGCTCTTATGGCATTTATAAATGACTTTATACATTATATAAGTACATGACAGGTGGTGGTAAATCTAAAAAAATATGAGGTGAGGGGACAGAGGAGGTGTCTTTCTGAGAGGTCAGGAGAGGGCTTTTGATGCTATGGCATCTGAGCAGTGCCTGATTGAAGATAGGGATCAAGCCCATCCGGGGACAGAACTTCCAGGCACATGGAATAGTCTGGAGATGAGCATACAATGGCATGTTTAAAGAAGTGTGATCCACTGTGTCTGGAGTGGAATAAATGAGGGGGATGTGACCTGAGTTGCAAACAGAGGTCACAGGTGGATGGGGTGTGGCAGATCACATGGTACCTTTTAGGTCGTGTTAAAGACTTTGATTTTTCTTCTGATTGAGATGACAGCCCTGGAGAGTTTTGAGTACAGAAGTAACATGATATCATTCACATGTAAAAAGATCAATCTGGCTGCTATGTGGAAAATAGATTCTGGAGACATGGTTATTGTGAGTTAGGTAATTACAGTACTAGTAATGTAGGTGATGCATTAGGGATGCTTAGATTAAAATTTTAGGTGTGGAGCAATTGAATTTTCTATGCTGAGTGGCCAGATTATTATGATCTCTGAACACATAATAAACTGGCCACTCGGTGTGTGTGTGTGTGTGTGTGTGTGTGTGTGTGTGTGTGTGTATTAGAGGCCCGGTGCATGACTTCATGCATGAGTAGGGTTCAGCCAGCCTGGCCAGGGGGAGCAGACATGGGTGGTGGCTTGTCTGACTGCTGGTCAAACTCCTGGTCAAGGGGACAATTTGCATATTAGTCCTTTATTATATAGGGTATACAATGAGTGGCCAGATTATTATGCATTCAGAAATCATAATAATCTGGCCACTTAGTGTATATACAGGAGTGGGCAAAAGTAGACTTACAGTTGTTCATATGGGAAAATATATAGTACAAGAATAAATATCAGAACAAACTCTGTGTTTAGTGTGCTCACAACTATAAACCTACTTTTGCCTATGACTTTATATTTTGTATATCAAGTATATTTTTATATATTTTTGAAAGAGATGATAGGCTTTACTAAGATCTCCTAGGGAGTGATTTTAGACAGAGAGAGAAGAGGTCGAGGACCAGCATTGAGACACATTAGAAGAGTTAGGAGAGCAAGCAGAGGAGAATGGTGCCCCAGAGACAAAATGAAGACAGTATTGAAGGAGAAGAGAGTGAAGGACTGAATCTGTTGTTCATTTAGCTCTAGTGAGAGGAATGTTGAGTACTGATGGTTGGGTTTTGTGATGTGGAGGTCATCATCGATCTTGACAAGAGCCCTTTTTATGGAGTTGTAGAGGAAAAACTGGATTAGAGTGGCTTCAGGAGAGACTAGGTAGAGAGGAGGCAGGTGCAGTGAGAAGAGGCAATTGTGAGGAGCTTTGCTGGTAAGGGGAGAAGAGAAAAGTGGCAGCAGCTGACTGGGGAAGTGCAAATAGTTACTGGTAATGCTGAACAGAGGCCTTTGAGTTTCCTTCCAAGTGCAGATTTTGTACTATGATTAGTAACTGGTTTTATTTTTTACTTATGATACCTTGTTTAAGAGTTTCTCAAGACGAGGCACATGTAGAATATTCTATCATGCTTAATTTGAGACTTTTTTTTTATCAAGTGTGCCTTTTTATGCATTATCACATGACTGTTCCTTCTTTGTAGTTTGGAGCTATGTTTTTGTAAGTTTTCTAGGGCTGCCATAACAAAGACCACAAACCAGGTGGTCTAAAGAATAGGTAGGGTCCTAGCTAGTTTTTCTTGTGGTTAGAGTGTTGTCCCTCACTCTAAAGATCATGGAATACATTCGGGTCAAGGGCATAAACCTCAGGGGGAAGGCTTGATCCCTCATCCTCAATAGGGTATGTGTTGGAGGCAACCAATTGATGTGTCTCTCTCACATCTATGTTTCTCTCTCTCTGTCTCTCTCCCTCCTTCTGCTCTCTCTAAAAATCAATGAGGAAAAATATACTCTACTGACGATTAACACACAAACAAAAAATAATTAAAGAATAGGTAGGTATTTATTACCTTACAGTTTTGGAGGCTGCAAGTCCAAAATCAAGGTATCAACAAGGTTGGTTTCTTTTAGGGAATGACCTATTCCATGCCTCTCTCTGGCTTGTAGATGGCCATCTTCTTCCTGTGTCTCTTCACATCTGTCTTTCCTCTATGCTTTTCTCTGTGTCCAGATGTCCCCTTTTTATTAGGACTCTATTGGATTTCGGCCCATACTAATGACCTCATTTTAACTTGATTACTTCTGTAGATATTCTTATCTCCAAATAAGGTCACATTCTTAGGTACTATGGGCTCAGACTTCAGTGTGTGAATTTGTGGGAGGACATATACTTTACTGAAGTTTTAGTCTAATAACATTTACAATTTTTCTGCTCGTTCATATTTAGGCACAATTATTGGTTACTTAATCTAAGTCACTTTAGGTATCCTTTTAGAGTGTCTGGGCCAGGAGGTGGACTTGCTGATGTAAAATGAACACTTGCTGAATTGAATCTTCGGTGAACTGCCTTTTTGAAAAAAAAACAAAAAAAAACATGAGTTAGGTGGTTTCTTATCAGTTCATGTGAAGTTGAGGTCAGACTTTTTTTAGACTTCTCATTTACGCTCATGTTTAAAATAAGTGAACTAGTGGATACAAATTCTGTCTACCTTGTGAAGAAGAAGAGATAAATTGAAGTACCTTCTCTAGGAAAACTTCTACTGAAATCCATGTATCAGATTCCTGGGTCTAATCCAGATGGCAGCACAGCCTCGTTCCAAATACAGGCCAACATCTGACCCCATAGTATACCACCTTATTGCAGAGGAAAATTAAGTTGCTTACTGTTTTTTAAATTTATCTTTATTGTTGAAAGTATTACATATGTCTCATTTGTTTATTTGTGTTTCTTCCCCATTGATCCCCTCCACCCCACCCTGACCCCTCCCAAGCCTCACTACTCTATTGTCTCTTATCTTTGGGCTATGCATATCCTATCCATAAAAGAGTAACATCCAAATGTGACTGTACCTTGGCTCCTGATTGGCTATGCTACCAGCCAATCAGGAGCAGGGGGCGGGGCTGAGGGGCAGGGCCGAGCTGCACAGGGCTGGGCTCCAGGGGTGGAGACGAAGCAGTAGCTGCTGCAAGCACCCCGTGCCCTGGTCACCCGAGCTTGGAGGCAGCTGGTGGGGGTGGGTGGGGCGGGTTGTGGCGAGCGGGCCAGGCGGCAAGGCAAGTGGCTGGGGCGTGGGAGTGGAGGTGAGTGCCCAGCCCCTGGGGCTGGGTGGTCACAGGCAGCTGGAGCTGAGCTGAGCAGGGAGATGGCTGAGTGTGAGCCATCAGTTGGACATCCCCTAAGGACTCCCAGTATGTGAGAGGGGGCAGATTGGGCAGGTTGGGCAGGTTGGACCTCCCCCCACTCGTGCACAAATTTTGTGCACCGGGCCACTAGTATTCATATAAATTCCCTGTTAATCACACCCACTACCCCCTCTGAAATTTGTCAGTCTCTTACATGAAATTTTGTTGTTGTTGCACTAAGAAAAATATTATAGAAATTGGCTCATATTTATATATCTTGTTGTATGATCCAATGAAATCTTTTTCTTTCTTTCTTTTTTTTTATTGATTTCAGAGAGTAATGAAGAGGGACAGGGAAAGAAACACCAATGATGAGAGAGAATCATTGATTGCTGCCTTCTGCATGCACCCAACTGGATATTGAGCCCACAACCCCAGGCATGTGCCCTTGACCAGAACTGAACCTGGGGCCCTTCAGTCCTCAGGCTGGCACTCTATCCACTTAGTTAAACCGGTTAGGGCCCAATGAAATCTTTTCCACAAATTTCTGCTGTCTTGTTCTTGCTAAATAGTTGCTTCTTTTTCCAGCATCAGGTTTTAGTTGGAATATAGGCCATTAAGATGTATCCTCATAAAACAGCTTGTGACTGTAATGGATTCTATTTAAAAACTGTTAAAATACTGATCATTACTAATGACCGTAGTTGTCAGCACACGAACCCATTAGCTCTAAGTTCTTAGCACGAGGGAGAAATGTAAATTGGATTGTGGAATAGCATATATTTTTTTTGTGGGCTTATTACCTTTCTAGCATCAAGGCACAACACAATGCTTTATTTTATTTTATTTTTAATTGATTTTTAGAGAGATACTGGGGATTGAGCCCACAGCTCTGGCATGTGTCTGGACTGGGAATCAAACTGGCGACCTTTCAGTGCCTGGGACAAAGCCATGGGAGGCACACTGGCCAGGGAGGCCCACTGGTCAGGGCAAACGATAATGCTTTCAAATGAAGAAATCATGTGTGGTGAAAAATTAGTGTTAAATAGTATGCATCTGTGACTATTTTTTAAATTACTTTTTGGCTTGGAAACCTAACCTTTGGCAATGCCCTAAAAGTAGCCACTAAATGAATTTCTTAGTGACAGCCTTGATTTTTTTTTAAACTTTGTATACTTGGCTTAAATAATTTTTCAAGAATGTCATGTTGTTTAACTTCAAACATTAAAATAAAACTCTGAATAAGAAAGCTTATTCTTCTGTAGTGCAAAATAGCAGCAAACATATCCATAATGGGTGTTCCACAGATTAAGCCTGGCAGCAGTTCAGATACTAACCATGTTAAAGCAGACAATTTGTTACAATGGATTCATGTCCTGGCTCCACAGTTTACCTCATCGATGACCATAGCTCAAAAACATCCAAATTTGATCTTCTGCATCATGGAATCACAGCCCCCGCATCTTCTCCATTTGCTTTTTACAAAGACATTTTTTTTTCTTAGTGCTTTCTTAGTGACTGCACTGATGAAATACAAAGAGCATATGGAAGCGGATATATGCGTAGGTCTTGATTTTATGTTTTGGTAGACTGGCTTATTTAAGTAAACACAACAGGAGAACATGTTTGTTTAAGGTTTCCCTTTGTACCAGCTGCTACTTTTTCTCTTTCCTAGGCTGACCTGCCAGAAATGTACACCTTTATTCCTACGCTATTTGACAAAATTTCCCAATTGGCCATTTTATTTAGCAAATTAATTAGCTCCTTAAAAATGTGATGTATGTCCAACATGCACATTTTAAGAATGTTGAGGTTTTTTTGGAAAATTGTGCTCAAATTTTATTTTGTTTAAAATGAGTTGTTTTTAATTTATTAAAATTGTTTAATGATAGAGGCTTATTGGTTTTAAAATATTGTTTACAAAATCAGCAGTAATTTACAACTTAAAAAGCAAGTAGTCTAATTTTAATTATTCAGAAGAAAAGCTCTACTTTTACCTTAAGGTAAATTGATAGAGAAGTAATGTTCAATGGGCTATGTATGTACCAGAGTGTGGTGGGACGGGCATTCACGAGTCAAGAGACCCAGTTACGTAATTTTCTCGTGATTAATTGGCTGTGTGATCTTGGGTAACTTGCTTTCTCTTGGACTCAGTCTTATTTGGAAAAGAAGATAATCTATAAAGTCTTTTCCAAGGTCGGTATTTTATGACTTTCTTCTACTTTTATATTTTTTATGGAAAAAGGGGTTATGTTTTTGCTTCTTGTTGGATACTTTTGACTGGATGTGGAGTTTTTTATATCCAGTATGGTCATACGGGGCAGAGATATGTAGTTTCTAGAAGGTAGTCAACAAGAAGCGTTGGTGAATCTGGCCCGTGCTACTTTAGTTGCTCATACGTGAACACACACACACACACACACACACACACACACGTTTGCATTTTTTTTTACCAGGGAATATCTGGTTCTATAATTTAATTAGTCACCTAAGTCAATTGAGTTTAGATATTTAGTGTGATATACTTAATATTCGTGGGGCCTTCTATAATGCTGTCTTGGGTTATATGATGATCTAGAACAGTGGTTCCCAACCTTCTTTTTAGGCCATGTCCCACCTGAGCATCTCTAAAAAACTGATGTCCCCTTTCCCCATGACATATAATTCTTATTATTCAAAAAGTGAACTTCTATTCACATGGAGGAAGCATAAAAGACCATTAACTTGGTTTAAATAAGCTTCCAAGGAACATGGCATCCATGAAAGAGAAAAATAAAAGAATGAAAGGACAGTTGATGTACTAAGGAAGAAATCACTAAGAAATTGTTAAAAAATAATAATATGAAGTGATATGATAAAATATCAAATAAAGTTTCAAAACATATAATAGAGAACTGAAATGCATAAATATGCCACAATATATAGTTATATACTGTTTATGAGGCCCCTAGAATCATAAGAAATGCAAAAAACTCACTTTTATTAATTCATTCTTGAATTGTCCCCCTTAAAAATAAAATTCCTCCCCTCCCCCGTGTATACCCCATGTTGGGAACCACTTATATAGAAGAAGCACTCAAAGTTAGTGGTAAACTACAGCCACTACAACCTGTAATTTTTTTTTTTCTGTAGGAAAAGACTCGTGTTAGTGTTGTGAGGTCTGGGTAAAATTTGTTTTTCATTTTAATTCTCATTGGTTAGTTTATTCACTGACCTCTGACATTCTGTTTTCTCATTTAAAAATGATGGTGCACCCATAGGGATGTTTGATAAGAGTAATTCTTAAATAGAGATATGCTATCCTCTTAGATGGAAAGGTTCAACATTCTGTTCTATCCGGTTTGGCTCAATGGATGGAGTGTCTGCCTGTGGACTGAAGGGTCCCGGGTTTTATTCCACTCAAGGGCACATGCTCAGGTTATGAGCTCAATATCCAGTTGGGGGTGTGCATGAGGCAGCCAATCAATGATTCTCTCTCATCATTGATGTTTAATCTCTCTCTTCCTCTCTTTTCCTCTCTCTGAAATCAATAAAAATATATTAAAAAAAGAGAAAGGCTCAACATTGTAAAGATCTCTATTTTCCCCAAATTAATTTATACATTTAAAAGAATCTCCCAGAGTCCAAATATAGACCCCCTTCCCTTGGGACTGTATGTCTATTGGAGAGTAGAGTAGGAAATAAAATGATCCTCAGGTTTGTAAGATTGAGTATGTTCTGAAACCAGCTGAGAAAAATTGGAAAGAGAAGTGTGATAAAAGGAAGTACTCCCATAATCTATACATGGGAGCAATGATATTAAATGCTTTCTAGAAACAACTGGATAATAATTGTTTTTCAAGATATTAAAAACATTCTCAACCAAATATTTTATATCTACTTCTATAATTACCATAAGTAAATTAACTGAACAATGATGTACATGTAAGTTGGTTCATATTCTCAGCATTATTCATAAACAAAAACCAAATTTTCAATAGGTAACTGGTTAAATAGGTTGTTTCCTGTATTAAATGGAATATCACGGGCCCATGAGATGTGATGATGTAGGAGTATTTAATTTCCTAGAAGAAGTGTACAACATGTTAAGCAGACTATAAAGCATATTATGCTTTAGGGATATAGAGAACTTAGAAAAAAAATTGCAATAAACTGAAGGCTCCTTCAATCATCAGCTTGGACTTCCTGTGTTGCTCTTTGGAGGCAGACATAGGTCACAAGAAAACAAGGGCACAGCTTGGCTTCCTTCAGGAACCCTGTTTCCAGGGCATGTGCTTGAGTTATAGCTCATAGACTTAGTCTTCTCTTTAGAGTTTCTCTCTATCCAGAGCCTTATAACTTGTACTGACTATTTTTTAATTTAATCTTTATTGTTCAGTTTATTAATTACATTGTCCCTTCTTTTTTCCCCCTATAGCTTCCCTCTACCTGGTACCCATCCCACCCTCCACTCTCACCTTCCCCCCACTGTCCTCTTCCATAGGTGCATGACTTTTGTCTCGTCTCTTGCTGCACCTCCCACACTCTTTTTCTCCCGAAGAATTGTCAGTCCATTCCCTCTCTATGCCCATGATTCTGTTATATTCACCAGTTTATCCTGTTCATAAGATTTTTAATTCACTTGATTTTTAGATTCATTTGTTGATAGATGTGTATTTGTTATTCATAATTTTTATTTTTACCTTTTTCTTCTTCCTCTTCCTAAAGAATATCTTTCAGCATTTCATACAATATTGGTTTGGCGGTGATGAACTCCTTCAACTTTTTCTTATCTGCGAAGCACTTTATCTGACCTTCAATTCTGAATGATAGCTTTGCTGGGGAGAGTAATCTTGGTTGTAGATTATTGCTATTCATCACTTTGAATATTTCTTGCCACTCCCATCTGGCCTGCATAGTTTCTGTTGAGAAATCCACTGACAGTTGTATGGGTGCTCCCTTATAGGTAACTGTTTTTCTCTTGCTGCTTTTAATATTCTCTCTTTGTCTTTTGCCCTTGGCATTTTAATTTTGATGTGTCTTGGTGTGGTCTTCTTTGGATTCCTATAGTTTGGGGTTCTGTGTGCTTCTTGGACTTTTAAGTCAATTTCTTTCACCAGGTGGGGGAAGTTTTCGGTCACTATATCTTCAAGTAGGTTTTCATTATCTTGCTCTCTCTCTTTTTCTGGCACCCCCATAATTCAGATGTTGGTATGCTTGAGGTTGTCCCAGAGACTCCTTACACTATCTTCAATTTTTTGGATTCTTTTGGCTTCTTGCTTTTCGGGGTGAGTGGATTTTGCCTCTTTGTATTTCAAAACTTTGACTTGGTTCTTGTGGTCCTCTAGATTGCTTTTAGGTCTTTGTATAATATTTTTTATTTCAGTCATTGTATGCTTAATTTCTAGTTGGTCCTTTTTCATATCCTCGTAGGTCTCGTTCATTTCCTTGTAGGTCTTGTTCATTTCCTTGTAGGTCTCTGCCTTTTCTAGGAGCCTCTTGAACAGCCTTAAAAACCGTGGTTTTGAACTCTATGTCCAGTCGTTTTTTCCCTCCATTTCTTTTACATCTGATTTCTTTACATTGTGACTGCTTTCCTGAGTTGGTATATTAGCTTTGTGTGGTAGATGTCCTCTAAGGGACAGTGGCTCAGCCTCCCCAGTTACCTGAGGTGGATACTCTTGCTGCAGCCCTTTATTGGTTGCATAGTTTTGTTGAAGTTAAGCCTACATTATTGTTGTTAGCACTAGAGGGTTTGACCTCTAGGTAAATTGGCTGTGAGGATCAGCTGTGCTCAGGTTGGATGGGCAGAGTCTCTGGGCTGAGCAGGCAGCGTCAGCTCTGCCCTATGCGGCACCTGGGTCTCTGTGCCAGGTGATAATTGCTGCAAGCACCTCTGAGAGAAAGCTGCCGCTGAGCTCTACCCGCTGCTGGACAATTCAGCGTCTCCCCAAATGAGTCTGCACATCCAAAGTCTCACGCAGGGTTGTAAAACAATGCAGTCTGGTCGTTTTCCGAATGAGAGAGCAAGTCATGAGCCCTCTCGCATCTCTGCTGTTCCCAAGTTTAAGTGCACTCTCCACAAGCTTGCCCTCTCCACACGCTTGCAGACCTTTGCAGTGCCCGAGTTTCAGTGTGCTTCCCTACTGTCCAGTTTCACCCCGTATGAGTGTGGGTTCCTTGGACCTTGCCCGGCACTGGGGAATCAGTGCAGTGGGATGCCTTTGTCTTTGCAGCTACCCGCCCTCTCTTCTTGCTCATGTGTGCGTGCGCGTGCAGGTCTCCAAACTTCTGACTCCGAGCATATCTTCAATGCTGTCCTGTGCTGGTCCTCTGAGCCACAGCGTCCTATCTTTACTTTTATTTGTGGAATTTTCACTCAGCCAGCTTTCCGGTGATTCTGGATGATGTTTGTTTTGTCGTTAAGTTGTAGTTTTGAAATTGCTGTGCGGGGCAGCAAGATAGGTGTTTACCTATGCCGCCATGTTGGCTCCTCTCTCTTGTACTGACTCTTTAAAAATATATTTTTTTATTGATTTCAGAAAGGAAGAGAGAGTGAGAGAGAGAGAGAGACACTTTAATGATGGCAGAGAATCATAGATTGGCTGCCTCCTGCATGCCCCACACTGGGGATCGATCCCACAACCTGGGCATATTCCCTGACTGGGAATTGAACTGTGACCTCCTGGCCCGTATGTTGACACTCAACCATGGAGCCATTGCTGGCCAGGCAATTTTCATTGATTCTTGTGGCACTCAGATCCTCATTTATCAAAAAAAGATTGAATTTTGTTCATCATACTCCATTTACTTGTACAGGAAATTGAATGAGCTCATTTTGGAGGAAAATTGTTTTTACCCTTTGAAAATCATTTAACTAGGACACCTTATTTCTTAGGCAACCTAATTTATTTGACTTTATTATACATGAGCAAAATATTCTTACATCTTAGGGAAACAAATTATATCAGCGCTAACTTAAATGATCATCTAGCATTTTTTCAGTGTCGGAATTGGAAGTGACTTTCTGGTGATATGAAATGGAACATCTGTTTACTTCAGGCTGATGTTAATGGCAAAGTCATTTAGTCTTTATTTGCTTGGTTTTGTATTTTACTTTTGAATGATGTTTCTCTTTTGTGCAAGTATAATGCATATTTATTATAAAGGAAATAGTAAATATGAGTAAGCCAACATGGTGAGATGATTATTGTTAATACTCTGGAATAATATACATATGTATATGTACTAATTTACACATTTTACAAAAATGGAATTCTTATACTAATCATATAATGAGCATCTTGCCATGTCTGGGGTAGATATATATATATATATATATAATTTGAAATAAGTGTACAGAATTTCACTGTAGATGCATCAAAATATGTTTCATCAATTCTTGATAGTTGATCATTTATAATGTTACTACCTGTGTTATTAATTATATAATAAACATTTTATCTCTATCTTTTATATTTTTAGATATTTATCTTTAGATATTTTCTTATGACAAATTACTCAAAAAGAAATGTACCCAATTTCAGAACTTTCTCTCTCTCTCTTTTTTTTTTTTAATAAATGTGATTGTCATAGACTGGGTACCTTTTCACAGTTAATAAATGAAATCAAATAAAGATTTCTCTTTGGTGTAAAGGCATTGTTTATCTTTGTATTTATCTTTTGATGGCCAGTCATCTTCCACTCTACTTTATTTTCCTGACTGTGGAAACAAATGTGAGCATGTTAGTAGGGTAGGAATTCTAGAAAATTTGATTCCTATCTTTATTATTTTGGGAAGTTGATTTATTTTGAGGGCAAGATTTTGGAATGGATGTTTCCCTTCTTGTGACCATACCTAGTCTTTCTTTTTGATATTTAGGACAATTGCAAAGACTGTATTTGTTTATATGAATGAAAAGTAGTTGGAGAGGAATGTTGTGCAGGGAATATTTAATGTAAATTCTACTGTGAGTTTTGACAGTTGCCATAGGCACAGATTTTATTTCTGAGTCTGAAAAAAGAGACTTTCGGAGTAATGAATGCTTTGAATTTGTTTGTTTGTTTTTTTCTTTTACAAATGAATTTACCTGGAAAGAAGTTTTGGAGGTGATGTTTATTTATAAAAAGACTTTCATACACTGAGTTTTTAAAGGTGTTCTTTAAAGCTTTCCTAGGTTTATTGGTGGAAACCAGAACAGCTAATAAATCTGTACAAACATCTCCATTCTAGTGTGGAGAGTTAATAGGCTGCTTTCAAGATGAATTTGTAAAACGCTCTGTGATCACATGTCATGCTTATTACCTTGCTTGACAACCACTGTTTACTTGGATGGAACCTTTTTATATCTAGGGGGTGAGAAGACCAGCTTTTTTTCTGCTTCCTCTTGGCATAGACCTTTACTCCTGCTTTCCTGGATGGCTCTATTAGTTTCTTGCACAACTTTCTACATGAAATAGCCATTCCTTTTCCATCCTTCTTCTTCTTTTTTTAAAAATATGTTTTTATTGATTTCAGAGAGAGCAAAGGAGAAGGAGAGATGGAATCATCAGTGATGATAATCATCTATCAGTTGCCTCCAGCATGCTAACTGGGGATCCAGCCCACAATCGGGGCATGTGCCCTGACCAGGAATTGAACAATGACCTTCTTGTTCCTGGGCAGATGCTCAACCACTGAGCAACACTGGCCGGGTTCCCATCCTTCTTTATCCCAAAGCAAAGGGGCACTCCACCAAATAAAAATTAAATTCCTATACTTTTGGCATTTAGTGTTCTCATATAATCTGTCCTTAAACTATTTTTCTTGTTTTTTCTCCTCCTGTTGCTCCTTTTTAGACTGTCTACTTCCAAGCCAGTCTCCTCACAATTCCTACAGTAAATCCCACAATTTGCTTCTCAATGCATCCTGTATAATGAAGATGTAATATGCAAATGGTCAGTACACCATGAAGTGTAACGACCAACTGCGTAATGACGGGATCACAGATCAGCAGGAGGGTGGGTCAGCGAGCTGCAAGTGGGCAGTGGAGAGCTACAGGAAGGTGGGTCAGCAAGCTACAAGTGGGCAGTGGAGAGCTACAGGAGGGTGGGTCAGCGAGCTACAAGTGGGCAGTGGAGAGCTACAGGAGGGGCCAGAGTCCTAAGCTATGAGGGAGGAGAGGGGAGATACAGAAGAGTGGGGCAGTGGGCGGAGAGCTACAGGAGTGTGGCAGTGAGCTACTAGCGCACAGATTGATGAGCAGGACTACTAGTTTGTCCATAGTGTTCCCACTGTGTGGAATACCTTCCTGCTTCATGCCCTATTGCTGTTCCATCTGTTGAAATCCTACTCATATATAAACTTTCTATTCCCCCCCATGAAGCCATCCTGGGAACTACCAGGGAGAGGTGTGTTCTCTCTGCTTACCTGTTAACTTGTACCTACATTGCAGTTATGAATGCTTTTAACATGCTGATAAATTGAATTCATGTCATATCTAATCTATGATGAAAATAAATGCTTATGTTTTATAGATCACTTCTCCCTGCCCCCAGCAATGCTGAACAACAATTGGGGGTGCAAATATTTTTTGATTCATGAATAAATAAATTCAGCTATATTTTCTTTTCTCCCAAGTATCCTAAATTCAGAATACTACAAATTGTGAATTGTGTATTTTTCACTCATTAACTAGCTATTCTATGGCTTACTCATGTTTCTCTGATTACTTTTTTGTTGTTGTTTTTGTTAATCCTCACACGAAGATATTTTTACATTGATTTTTTTTATGGGAATGGGAGAGAGAGAGAAAGACAGAGAGAAACATCACTGTGAGAGTAACACATCGATTGGTTGCCTCTTGCATAAGCCCTGACCAGGGCTCGGGCTGGGGAGGAGCCTGTAACCAAGGTACATGCCCTTGACTGAAGTTGAATCCAGGACCCTTCGGTCCGAAGGCCAATGCTCAGTTCACTGAGCCAAACCAGTGAGGGCTCTCTGATTAAATTTTAAGAAGTTATTTTAAATTTACAAAAAAGTTGCAAGTATAATACAAGGAACCCCTGTGTACACTTTACCCAGATTCATTGTTTATGTTTTGTTTCAAGTGTTTTATGCATTCTGTGTGTGTGTGTGTGTGTGTGTGTGTGTGTGTGTGTGTGCGTGTGTGTGTTTGAACCATTTGGAGACATTGTGTCCCATTCCTGAGAACAAGATTATTCTCTTGACACAATCATAGCATAATAATCAACATCAAGATATTTTACATTGATACTTTATTCCTATCTAATCTATAGTTCATATTCAAATTTCATCAGTTATTCCAGCAGTGACCATTATAGCTGTTTCCAGTCCCCACCCCAGTCCAATAAATAGTCTAGGATTCCCTATAGCATTTTGTTCTTTTGTCTCTTTCACTTTCTGTAATCCGAAACAATTGCTTAGTCTTGTCTTTCTTGATTTCTGAATGGCATACACTTGTTATTTTGTAGTATATCCCTTAAATTGGGTTGTGGGGTGTTCTGTAATGATTAAATCAAGGTTATATGTTTTTGACCCGAATAACACATATAATGTTATGTGCCTCCTAGTACATTTTATCAGGAGACACATTGTATGAATTTGTCCAGTACTGATGATAACTTCGATCATTTCCTTAAGTCTGTCAGGGCTTTCTACTATGAAATTGCTGGTTTTCCTGTTTGATCAATTAGCAATTTGTGGGTATTACATTCATTCATTCATTCATTCATTCATTCATTCATTCATTGTTTAAAGTATTACACATAGTAGTATATATATCTTCTTTTTTTCCCCTCCATTGACTTTCCCCCAGCCTCCTCTACCTCCTGTCACATGCCCTCATCCCACCCCTCCCCACAGTGTCTTGTGTCCATTGGTTGTGCTTATATGCATGCATACAAGTCCTACAGTTGATCTCTTTCTCCCCCTTCCCAATACTCTCTAGCTTTCCTGCTGTAATTTGATAGTCTGTTCGGTGCTTTGCTGCCTCTGTATCTATCTTTTTATTAATCAGGCTATAATGTTCTTTATTTTCCATAATGAGTGAGATCATGTGGTATTTTTCTTTCATTGCCTGGCTTATTTAACTTAGCATAATGCTCTCCAGTTCCATCCATGCTGCTGCAAATGGTAAGAATTCCTTCTTTTTTATAGCAGTGTAGTATTCTGCTGTGTAGATGTACCATAGTTTTCTAATCTACTCATTTGCTCATAGGCATTTAGGCTGTTTCCAAACTTAGCTATGGTGAATTGTGCTGCTATGATCATAAGGGTACATATGTCCTTTTTGATTGGTGTTTCAGTTTCTTGGGATATATTCCTAGAAGTGGGATTGCTAGGTCAAATGGGAGTTCCATTTTTAGTTTTAATGAGGAAATGCCATACTGTTTTCCACAATGACTTACACCAGTCTACATTCCTACCCGCAATGGATGAGGGTTCCTTTTTCTCTGCATCCTCACCAGCACTTGTCCGTTTGCTGATGATTACCATTCTGACAGGTGTGGGATGGTTCCGCATTGTTGTTTTGATTTGCATCTCTTGGATAATTAGTGACTTTGAGCATATTTTCATATGTCTTTTGGCCTTCTTCTGTCTTCTGTCGAAAGTATTTATTTAGGTCAGTTGCCCATTTTTTTATTGGATCATTTACCTTCTTTTTATTAAGTTGTATGAGTTCTCTGTAAATGTTGGAGATTAAACATTTATCAGTGATAACATTTACAAATATGTTCGGGCTTTCTTGTTGTCTTGTTGATGGTTCCTTTTGCTGTGCAAAAGCTTCTTTCTTATTTTGATGTAGACCCATTTGTTTATTTTCTCTTTAACTTCCATTGCCCTAGGAACAGTATCAGTGAAGAAATTGCTTTGGCATATGTCCAAGAATTCACTGCCTGTGCATTCCTCTAGTATTTTTATGGTTTCCCGTCTTATGTTTAAGTCCTTTATCTATTTGGAGTTTCTTTCTGTGTATTGTGTAAATTGGTGGTCTAGTTTCATCTTTTTGCATGTATCTATCCAATTTTCTCAACACCATTTATTGAAGAGACTGTCTTAACTCCATTTTATGTTCATGCCTCCTGTGTCAAATATTAATTGAGCGTAGTTGTTTGGGTTGATTATCTGGGTTCTCTATTCTATTCCATTGGTCTATATATCTGTTCTTGTGCCAGTACCAGGCTGTTTTGAGAACAATGGTTTTGTAATACAGCTGGAAATCTGGTATTGAGATCCCACCTACTTTGTTCTTCTTTCTCAGGATTGCTGTGGCTATTTGGGGTCTTTGTTTATTCCAGATGAATTTTTGGAGAGTTCTTTCTAGGTCTGTGAAATATGCCATTGGTATTTTAATGGGGAGTGTATTGAATCTATAGATTGCTTTGGGTAGTATGGACGTTTTAATGATGTTGATTCTACCAATCCATGAACATGGTATGTTCTTCCATTTCTTTACGTCTTCCTCTATCTCTTTTTTTAGTGTTTTATAGTTTTCTGTGTATAGATCTTTTACCTCCTTAGTTATGTTTATTCCTAGGTATGTATCTTAATCGATGTGATGGTAAATGGGATTGCTTTTTTAGTCTCGCTTTCTGTAAGTTCACTATTGGTGTATAGAAATGCCACAGGTTTCTTGGCATTAATTTTGTATCCTGCTGCATTGCCAAATTCATTTATTAAGTCTAATAGTTTTTCGATGGAGAGTTTTTTAAATGTACAATATCATGTCATCTGCATATAAGGACACTTTTTCTTTTCCAATTTGGATGCCTTTTATTTCTTCTTCTTGTCTAATCACAGTGGCTAATACTTCCAGTACTATGTTGAACAGGAGTAGTGAGAGTAGGCATCCCTGTCTTGTTCCTGTTCTTAAGGGAAGTGGTTTTAATTTTTGCCCATTGAATATAATGTTGGTTGTGGGTTTGTCATATATGGCTTTTATTATGTTGAGGTATAATCCTTCTATTCCCACCTTGCTGAGAGTTTTTATCAAAAATGGGTGTTGTCAAATGCCTTTTCTGCATCAATTGCTATGACTCTGTGATTTTTATCTCTCAGTTTATGTGATGTATCATGTTTATTGATTTGCAGATATTGTACCATCCTTGCATCCCTGGGATAAATCCTACTTGGTCACATGGTGTATGAACTTTCTGATCTACTGCTAGATCTGATTTGCTAGAATTTTGTTGAGGATTTTGGCATCTATGTTCATGAGGGATATTGGCATAATTCTCTTTCATTGTGTTGTCTTTATCTGGATTTGGTATTAGGGTGATGCTGGCTTCATAGAATGAGCTTGGAAGTGTTCCTTCCTCTTGAATTTTTGCAATAGTCTGAGGAGGAAAGGTTTTAGTTCTTCCTTGAATGTTTGGTAAAATCCCTGTCTAGCCCTGGGCTTTTGTTTGCTGGAAGCTTTTTGATGACTGCTTCAATTTCTTCCATAGTTATTTGCCTATTGAGATTTTTAGATTCTTCCTGATTGAGTTTTGGAAGGTTGTATTTTTCTAGGAATATGTCCATTTCCTCCAGGTTGTCCAGTTTGTTGGAATAGAGTTGTTCATAGTATTTTTTAAAACAATCCTTTGTATTTCTGTGGGGTCTGTTGTTACTTCTCTTCTTTCATTTCTGATTTTGTTTATTTGGGTTCTTTCTCTTTGTTTCTTGTTGAGCCTGGTTAGAGGTTCATCAATCTTGTTTATTCTTTCAAAGAACCAGCTCTTGGTTTTGTTGATCTTTTGTATTTTTTTTTCTTTTTTTGGTCTTTATGTCATTTATCTGTGCTCTGATCTTTATTATGTTCTTCCTTCTGCTTACACTGGGCTTTTCTTCTTGCTCTCTTTTTAAATCTTTGAGTTGTAGGGTTAGGTAATTTATTACCATTGTTTCTTGTTTGTTTTTTTGTTTTGTTTGTTTTTTTTCCCAGTAGGCTTGTAGAGCTATGAATTTCTGTAGGTAATACATTTAAATGTGACTCTATAAAAATCCTAATCCCTATCACACTTTTACCCAAAAATTTTAGCAGCAATCAGTATTCTTTCTAGGCTAATTAGTTGCTCTTCTATTGAAAAGAAGGCCTTTTCTTTCTTTCTTTCTTTCTTTCTTTCTTTCTTTCTTTCTTTCTTTCTTTCTTTCTTTCTTTCTTATTTACTTACCTACTTACTTATTTATTTATTTATTTATTTATACCAATACTAGGGGCCCAGTGCACGAAATTCGTGCGGGTGGGGGGGCGGGGGGATGTCCCTCAGCCCAGCCTGCACACTCTCCAATCTGGGACCCCTCGAGGGATGTTCGACTGCCCGTTTAGGCCCCATCCTGGTAGAATCGGGCCTAAATGGGCAGTTGGACACCCTTCTCACAATCCAGCACTGCTGGCTGCAAACTGCTCGCCTGCCTGCCTTCCTGATTGCCCCTAACCACTTCTGCCTGCCAGCCTGATCACCCGCTAACCACTACCCTGCCAGCCTAATTGATATCTAATTGCTCCCCTGCCAGCCTGTTTGTCTCCAACTTCCCTCCTCTGCCGGCCTGGTCACCCCTAACTGCCCTCCCCTGTAGGCTCGATCGCCCCCAACTGCCCTCTCTTTCAGGTCTGGTTCCTCCCAACTGCCCTCCCCTGCTGGCATGATCACCTACAACTGTCCTCCTTTGCAGGGCCTGAAACCTCTCAATGGTCCTCCCCTGCTGGCCACCTTGTGGTGGCCATCTTGTGTCCACATGGGGGCAGGATCTTTGACCACATGGGGGCAGCCCTCTTGTGTGTTGGAGTGATGGTCAACCTGCAAATTACTCTTTTATTAGATAGGATAGAGACCTGGTGGGCGCCAGATGGTTTGCCCTGAAGAATGTCCTAGATATCAGGGTGGGGGTTCCCTTGGGGCGAGGGGCAAGAAGTTTTCTGACTCATTTAAACATAATTTAGTTTTGCCAATTCTGGAACTTTATATAAATAGAGTTATACAGTACATTCTCTCTCTCTCTCTCTCTCTCTCTCCCTCTCTCTCTCCTCTCTCTCTCTCTCTCTCTCTCTCTCTCTCTCTCTCTCTCTCTGTGGCTTCTTTCACTTAGCCTCATGATTTTGAGATTTATGTACATTTTCACATGTTAGCTGGTCATTTGTTTTTATTACTGAGCAGTATTCCCCTATGTAATTGTAACACAATTTGTTTATCCAGTCTTCTGTTGATGGACATTTGGGTTTCTTCCAGTTTTCAGCTATTATGAATACAGAACGTGGCTATGAACATTTTTGTACCAATCTTCTTTGTGGACAATTTGCTTTTATGTTTTGGGGGTAAAATCTTAGCAGTAGAATAGCTGGACCATTGGGTATCTATTTAATTGTCTGAAAGACTGCCAAACACTTATTTCAAAATGGTTGTGCCATGTGAGTGTTCCAGTTGCTTTAATGTCCTTGTCAACATTCTGTATTTTCAGTCAGTTGTAGCTGTTGTAATGGATATTTAGAAGAACCTTATTGTGATTTTAATTTGCAATTCCCTGGTGGCCAGTAATGAAAGCTTTTTTAATGTGTGCATTGGTCATTTATATATCTTTTCTTAGGAAGTTTCTGTTGAAGTCTTTTGCCAATTTTAAATTTTGTTGAGCAAGAATAATGGCAGGCATAGGCCCTTATTGACTTGTGGGAGCTCTTGATATATTCAGAATGTGAATTCTTCCACCAGGGTCTAACACATGTACCATTCTCTTCTCTCAACTTTGTCCTTTAGCCAATAGCAATAGCTTCCTGGGTAGTTGCTTTCTCACCTAATCTAGGAAATATAGTCTTCAATAATCTAGTAAATCAGTCTCATTTTTTTTTATCAGTGTGCCATGATGCTTACATAAGTAAAGGTAATTGGCATGCTTATCTTTGCCTCTCCCCTTTAATTTTTTTTGGGGGGGTTCATCTATTCAGTGTAGATATTTTGAACTTCAATTGTAAACTTCCTCACAGTGGGCCATCAGATAAATAGTAATTGGCTTTTGTGATCACATTTCATAACATTTGGGAACATTGTAGAGCTTACACAGGGCTGAAATTTGGGTACCTGTGCTCAACCCATAAAATATGCACACAAGTGCCAGTGCCCTCGCCCTTCTCCTCGGAATAATTGGAAAACTGCCTTGGAGATCTCATTACTGGGAGCTCTGGGCTATTGTGGAGAGGAATCATAGCGCTCCTTTCTACCACTTCCTGTTTAGGATTCATTTCCCCAAGGTTAGCCATTTTCCTTTGCAGTCTAATATTTATCTCATGGAGGGAAATATTTAAAATGCTCTCATTTTTCTTAGTGCTAGACCTTTTGTGTGTAGATGTCTAGGGCTTCCTCACCCATTAAATAGGGCCTGCATGGGGCCTGCGGTGGCTTCCGTGGTAAGAATGTGCTATCTGTAATTAGGGTATAGGTGATGATGTGTTTCTAGCACGCAACCCTGACAGAGTGTGTTAGGAAAAATGTGTTGGATGACTGTTGTTATCTAATCCATTGTAGCTGAGCAAGAATAATGGCAGGCACAGGCCCTGGAAGAGTCGCTTTCTGCAGCGTCTCTCCCACAAGGGCCTGTGAAAGATGCTTGGAGTTTGTGGTGGGAGCTCCCCATGGCTGACAGGGCAACAGCATTTTGTTTGGAACGTGGACGTGCATTGCATTTGTATTAACTTCTTTTGAAAGACAAAGTGCAAGTACATCATGAAATAAACAACATGCACAGAGACATTGATTTTTGTTTCATGGGGGGCACAGAGGCCAGGTCTATTCTCTGCTCTGGTGTTCACATGGGGGCTGATCTTTAGCCTGCAGCTCTTCTTCATTCATTTTGGAAACAAGGACATCCTTCCTCGGTTGTCCCCACTCATCTAGGAAAGAGGGACATCTGTTGTCATATCCATTATTTATTGGTGAGAAACAGTTTTACTTCATTATCTCCTCTGCTGCTGAAAGGACAAGAGGACTTGATGCTGTTAAGATGTTTTAATTAGTGAGCTCTGGGCACAGCCAGCACCTCACACTTAGCTCTTTAGATGGCTTTGTAGATAAGAACCTCTGCAACAAAACGAGAGGCCTGGGAGCGTGCATGCTTTCTTAGAGCCATGTCCAACACAGCGGCCGAGCCAAGGACAGATTTTCTCCACACCTTTCTCCCTGTTTGACCCTTTCCAGGCTGCTCCAGGTGGTTCCTTTGCATTGTACCTACCCCAGCGTAGCACAGCTTGCATTCTGAGAGAATGCTTTATTTATTACTTTATTCTCAGAGCTCCAAGCCCTTCATTTTTAAAACAAGGCATTTGAACCACAATGAGCTTTCAGCTCTATGAAGCTCTAAGTTCAGAATCCTCTATGGATGTTCAGATTCCAGCTATTTGGAAGCCATAACATTAGAAACCTAGGCCCGATGGAAAGTGGCCCTTGGCTAGTTCCATGCATGCATGGCCTTGGGGAAAAGTGCCATCAGCTGGTCCTTGCAGTGTTTGCCTGTCTTGGCCTTTATAATAAGTCAGGCTTGGGCCTTCCAACACCTGCTCTTCCTTATCCTTCCTTGAAAATAAACAGGGTGGTATTTCTCTCTTGACATATTAACCTGTGCTTTCAAAAACTTTCTAGTTTTCAAAATGCTTTCATTAGTTTATGTCACTCTGTGGGATTATCTGGCCAGATTGTTTTATTCTCTTTTGAGGAGCATAACCTGACATCTCAACCATTATTGGTACATGCTGAGGCTGGAGGTGAGAACCTGTTTGCAATTCCTAATATTAAGGGTATACGTGTTGATGTGTAACTGAAACACTAAGAAAGACCCTTCCCGATTCCCCTTAGCTATGGAGACAACTCACAATTGAGACCATAAGGAGAGGCATTCCTTATATTTTACATCATAGAAATGCCACATGTGACCTATTCCACAAAGAAGGCCCTACTGAGAAAGGATGTCCCTAGAGAATTGTGTAAGTCCCAGTTTACCCATCTGTGTAGGAATGGGAAGCCTCCGAGAGGCCTAGGTTGTGATGCACTGCTTGCCTCTCTTCATCCACTTGGGATGCCCATTCATCATGTTTCCTTTTCTAAAATCAGCCTCTCTCCCCCAAGCCCCCCCAAACCAGGCAGAAGGTCTAGTCCAGCCTGCAGCACATGAGGTTTTGAAGGAGTGTGGTTCATTTCTCACCTGCAGTTATTGTTGGATGGCAACTCACACAAGTTTTCCCAAGCTGTATTGGAGTGAAGAGCTGGGGATGGGGCACTTCAGTGTGGAGAGGGTGATGTTATCTCACCCCACATGCCAAAGGTTCACAACATGCCCCCAAGCTGGAGGGCTGGTGGGCTGGAAATTTCATGCAGTAGTTGGTTGAGTGGGAGGCATTGCTGGGCTTCCCTGGGAGATGTAGTAGGTACAAGCCTGATGAGGGAGTGCTCTGCTTATCACTGGTGGGGTCTAGCAGAGACGCAAGAGCTCCTTTCTCAGCATCTTGCATGCCTTTGTGAAGTAAACAGTGCCTGCTATCATGCTCGCCCACAACAAGAACACTTGGGTGGTAGATGGCTTCACCGTTAGCATCCATTTAGGGCGAGCCGACCATGCTGATGGCAACAATTATTTGTTGCTGGCATCAGATCGAGAAGTAGCAGTGGCAGACACAATGGGGACCACTGCTGCATAAGCAAACTCCACCCATCTTCCCTCCACACTAACGCTTCCTCATTGCTGTCCTCAACAGAGCCATTGTACGGGCAGGGAGAAAAGAGAGCAGGCACTCCCGTGCCATCCCAGGATTGGGCTTGTAACTGTGACAAGTGCAATCTGTGTTAGGAGGGAGAGGAACCCTGGCTTTGAGGTGGATTTTTAAACTAGAAGTGACTGGAAGCATTATTGGATTGGACGAAGATATCTGTAATTGGCAAGTTAGTTTGGTCTTTGTCCAGCTGGATCATTGACTTCTTTATCGGTAACATTGAATGAGAAAGTAAATCTCTGTGTGGAGACTCTTCAGCCAAATCTGACAGAATGGATTAGCACTGACTTGTAGCTCTGGTGGATCACAGTTTACTATTAAGTTCAGATGTGGATAGAAAATAAAGCTGTTTCATTTTTCCTAAGTGAGTCTACTCAATCTGTCTAGCAACACATCTATCCCTTTTGGGATGTTAGCTTAACCAAGGGAGCCTTAGAAACACCTGTCTCGCCATTAGCCTGCACACCCTCCTTTGCTCCTCACAATAATTTGGGAGCCTGATGTGGTGGGCTTTCTGCCTCTTCCAGCCGGACCAAGTTTTGCTTTATGTCATTTTCTGGCATAATGGCTTCTAGGGAGCCTCATTTGTGGAAGACAAAAATAAACAATATGCTGTTATCTCTGTCACACCTGACCTCACTTAATCATCCCCCTTTTTAGATGAAGCGCAAAGAATTTAAGGGAATTTCCCATGTCACACATTTAAGTAAGAGACAGAACTGAGATTTAAACTCCCCATACCATCTAGCTGTCCCCTAGTCTCCTTTCCAGAATACGCAATTATTCTAGGTCAACCTCTCTTTCCGGGGTACACTGGCTTTGCCAGAAATTCAGCAGCACAGCTACTTCTTGGTATGGGTCAGTGAAGGGTGTTTTGTTTTCTTGCTTGCAAACATTGAAGTGATAGTGCTTTTCCTGCTTTTTTAATTAGCGAAGCTGAAGCTCGTGATGTGAAACCCAGGAGCAAGGTTCATTTCCGGTGGTATATTCTGTGCAGTATGTGGAATGAGGCTGGCATTTGCTTAGGTTAATAGCAAAGGCAGGGTAATGACAACAGCTGCAGCCAATTAGGAGGCTGGCTCAGAACCCCACTTAGTCAGGGACACTGCAGGGCTGAGTCAGACGCTGACTGTGAGCCAGTGAATGAATCCAGGCTGCTCTTCTGCACTCCTTCAGGCGCCTCTGGCATGGATTGTGTTTACAGGACACCCTTGTATTTACTGGGAAAGGGGTTCAGGAGCTTTTCCTTTGCTGCTTAGAAAACTACCCTTCAGTGTATGGCTTGGGGGTAAGGAGGCACTTTTCCTCAGTAGCCCACCTACAAAGTCTACTTTCACCTCACAGCTCCCCCCTTAACATGTAGTTTCCTCAGAGCGTGACAGCCTTTTGTTGATGAGTATTCACCAGGACGGTTTCGGTTCCCAAGGGGTAGTGTGATGGCTTGCAGGGATAGTCATCACATGTCACCTTTAGCTTTCGCGGGTTCATGCAGCATTTTTGCCTTACATGTGGGCAGTAAAGTGTTCTCTGTGAGGCTAATCTGGCTCTCTTGGATGTGTTTTTGAGTCTAATTCAGGGATTTCCATACGGCACGGTGTTTATTCTTGCATCATCGTTACTATGTGCTGACCTTAGAGCTGAAATTGGTCTGTTCTGAAGACAAGTGGAAGAGGAATCAGAATCACACCATGTTTATGGATCTTTGTTAGGAAAATTCAGAGTGTATCCTTTGTATTTTGGCACATTAAATTATTCTGAACCATAGTTCATGTGGAGTAATAGGATCTGTTCCCTATAATCCAGATTCAGTCTCTTAAAACACAGGCGAAATGTGCTGCTAAAACTACGCTGAAAGTTGCTATCATCCGAAGAGCTTGTTATTTCTCTGCTTTCCCCAGAGAGGCTCAGTGCTTTAGTAGGTGCTGTTGATAAAGTGGGGGATGCTGTCTCCAGAAGCTGTTGCATAATTCTAATGGACAGAGCGGAAAGGAGACCCAGAATACATAACTGAGAGAACTGACCTGATTTTTCTACTGTAAGCTATTATTTCAAATCATTTATATTCTTTACTCTGCATTTTATAGACTCAGTTGATTTTTATCATTGAATAATCAGGATGGTAGTTGATAGGATATTTTATTTATTAAAATTAGTTGAGAGTTGCCCTGATGAGGGTATACAGTTTTGATTTGAACTCCGTTTCTTCTATCACGTTTGTTGGGGAGGAAAGGTTTTTTCATTCCCACAGTAGAGCAAAGCATGTGACAGAGTGATTAAAATCATCTGTTTCTAAAAAATGGTAAGTTATCAAAATACTGAATATCCTGCATAATTCAAGTAGGATTACATGCTTGATGTTTGTAAGTGGCCACACTGGGAATGTCCATGAGAGGCTATTGGTACCAGAGAAGGGGTTTGGTCAGCTGTATTGTTCTTGGGTGATACTGGGTAATTTATCAGCTGTCTCTTTTTACCATCCCTTCCACAACTGTAAAATATGAATAACACCAGAAGTGGGAAAAGAGGGAGTAGAAATGAAATCAATTTGGTACTTTTATTTTTTATTGACCCCTCTAATCTGTAAATACATTCAAGAAAAAATGTTTTTTTAAACCATAAAAACTCTAGAACTCTCCACTAACCACCACTCTCTATTAACTATCACTTTCCTAAACATATTTCTTACTATGCTTATTGATTATGAGGTCTTATAGTTGCTTCAGGTTCTTTGATAAAGATCAAGAAACTATAGAATCAGAAAAAAAATGGTAAAATAGATTGCTTCATACACATGCATCATTTATGCATATAAAAGGCTAAGTGTCCGTCCTTCTCTCTGACCAGTAGCTATGATGCAAACTGACTACCAGGGAGCAGGTGCTCAACACAAGAGCTGCCATGACACACACTGGCTGTTTAAAAATAAATGGCACCACAGACCTGGCATTGACAAACCAACATTCAGCTTCTCCTAAGTGGGACGCAGGCCTCACTACCACCCTGGAGTTACAGCCTACCAAATTGCAGCCAACACTGCCAAGACCCCATGGCACAAAATGTGACCCACAGCACAGCAATGTGCTGTGGGCGCTGGGTAATGACGTCACTTAGCAATGTCTGGCTTCCTCTCCCTAGCTACTAGCCTCCTTGCAGTTTCTTCAGCTTATGAACAACACTTGCTCTATAGCCAGGTGCAAACAGACACTTTAACCAAATGTCTGTGAAGTGTTTTCCCATGCCTCATCTCATTTGATTCTCACAGAAGTCCTGGAGTAGGTAGATAGGAGACTCAGTGGAATCCTATTTTCTTTACATTAGCAAGAAAATGGAGATTTAGAAAGCTTAGAAATTTGACCCAAACTAAGAAATGGTGGGCCTTGAAAATGACTTCAGGTTTTCTCACTGTGTAGCATATAGTCAAACACTGCTTCAGTTAAATATTTTACTCTTTGTTCTCCCTGCGTGATCTGTAATAATAATCTGCTTCATGTTGATATTTGTTGCTGTGTTGCTGACAGTTAACTGAAAGGGAAGTTGGGGTGCTTCACTGGGATGGAAAAAGTTAGCTAACTCAGAAAGCGGGTCTAATTAAGCAAGTATATCTATATCTATCTATATATCCTATCTAATAAAAGAGTAATATACAAATTGACCATACCTCTGATCAAGCCGCACAAGCCAGTCAGGAGCAAATAAACCCCAACCAAGATGGCTGCAGCCACTGAGAGCAGGAGGGAGGCTTGGGTTTCCCAGGCAATGGAGGAAGCCAAGCTTTCTGCCTGAGGTTGCCAGCATAGGCCTCCACTCAGTGCTAAAAATTTTCAATTATAGAAGATATATATAAACAGAAATGGCGGCAGCCACGGAGCTGGAGAGAGCAGAGGCTAGGGTTGCCCAGGCGATGGAGGAAGCAAAGCTTCTGCAGCCCTAGCGCCTAGGCCTCCACTTTAGGTACAAAGCTTCAATTGTAGAATTTAAATAAACCCAAACAGAAATGGCTGTCACCACAGAGTGAACAGAAGGCTTGGCTCTGCTCCAGGCTACAAAGTTTCAATTGTAGAACATAAATTAATTCTAGATCCTAGGGCCTCTGCTTGGGTTGCTGGGGGGTGTGGCCGGCCTGCAAACCACCACAGGCCCCTCACCCAGGCCGCCCCACACCCCAAGGGAACCCCCACCCTAACCCAGACACTCTTCAGGGCAAACCAGCTGGCCCCCACCCATGCACCAGGCCTCTATCCTGCCTAATAAAAGAGTAATTTGCAGATTGACCATCACTCCAACACACAAGAGGGCTGCACCCACGTGATCAAAGATCCTGCCCCCATGTGGACACAAGATGGCCACCACAAGATGGCCAGCAGGGGAGGGCTGTTGGGAGGTTCCAGGCCTGCAAGGGAGGGCAGTTGTGGATGATCAGGCCAGGAGGGGAGGGCAACTGGGAGGGACCAGGCCTGCAAGGGAGTGCAGTTGGGGCAATCAAGCCTTCAGGGGAGGGCAGTTAGGGGTGACCAGGCTGGCAGAGGAGGGAAGTTGGGGGCAAATAGGCTGGCAGGGGAGCAGTTAGACATCAATTAGGCTGGCAGGGGAATGGTTAGTGGGTGATCAGGCTGGCAGGCAGAAGTGGTTAGCGGCAATCAGGGAGGCAGGCAGGTGAGCAGTTTTGAGCCAGCAATCATGGATTGTGAGAAGGATGTCTGACTGCCTGTTTGGCCCTATCCTGGCAGTCGGACATCCCCGAAGGGGTCCCAGATTGCAGAGGGTGCACCGACCCTCTAATATATATATAAAAGGATGAGTTGACTTGTGCATGTGTGACACATATAAAGCTCTCACTGGTGCCAATTGCATGCATGTGTTTAGATCTGTCATTGTTGATCATGAATTTGGTTGATACTTCTATTATAGAGAAAGGGCAAATAGCAATATTAAAATATTTCTTCTAATTAATTTCCTTTCAATGTGCATGCATTAGGGACACTAATATATATCTATAATAATAAAAGCATAATGTGCTAATTAGACCAGATGTCCTTCTGGATGACCTTCAGATGAAGCCGGGGCTACAAGGGAAACCCAGGTCCTGGGTGCCTGAGGGAAGCTGGTGCTGGCAGCCACGCAAAGGAAGGCCTACTCTTGCATGAATTTTGTGCAACAGGCCTCTAATATGTATCTGCCAATTTTTTAGCCTTGTAATGCAGATCACTGAGAACAAATGCCTGTTTAAACTACTTTATAAATTAAAAGAAGGGTATGAACAAAATGTATAATAATAAAATAAGTTTGAGTTTTTTATGTTTTTGTTTCACTAGAATACTTTATTGATGAATTCACAATTTTCTGTGTAATGATCTCTTAAAGGGCCTGTGCTTACATTTCTTTTATATTCTCAATTAAAATGCCATATAACAATATATTTGTTGTTAACTATGTACATGCATATTGTAGACCTCCATTAATGAAAACTAGTCTTTCATTTGTTTTTTCACCATTGGGTAGTGCTGTTTAATTCTGTCATTTTCTAGAGAGTGGGTCTGCCTACTCTCTAATTTGCTTGGAGATTTCAGTCACATACCAGGTGTTTCTTCTATAAACCAATATTAAACACTGTTTTCACAAATAGTGAGTCAGTATTCAAACTAACTGATTAGATCAGGATTTCTAAAGCAAATCACTTTGTGGTACAACTGAGATACATGCATGGCCTGGGTGGTTTGGGTGTACATATGACCTAGAATGGACCCAGAGGTAACCTCGGTTAAGTGACCATGGTGTGGAGAGGCACTAGTGATAGTTCTTTAGTCTGATCAAGTGTTATGATCAGTTCTGGATAGGATCTGAATCTCTTGACTTTCTATAAAATCCCATCAGCTTCACAGGCTGATGAGGGTTGATGACCCCATGTCTTCTCAAGCCAGTTAAATTACTTCTGCCTGCATTTTCCAAATGTATGGAGAAATAGGTAAATAAATAAGGTTGGAGTTTTTAATGTTGAACCATTCAAATCAGAGGAAGAATTCATTTGGACATAAAAGATGAACAAAGTGGGAGTCTAGCACTTCTGATCTTTTCTTTCTTAATTGAAATCAGATTTAGTGCTAATGTGATAAGTCTCTAGAGTACTACTGGTGGCTTCTCTTTGTGACAGGCATATGTTTTCATTGAAATTTATATATGAATACCACCTACTCAGGGAGGCAGAATATTATTTAAGTGTATTTGGTTATTTTCTAGCTTCTTTCTTTAGACAACACTCTTTCAAAATTTGTTTGGTACCTTCCCTTTCAGGTGCTTTATTCTAAACCCTTCAACAGCCATATCAAGCAGGAAGTATGCACAAAAATACAATTTCTTTTTCCCCTCTCACTTATTGATTTAATTATAGGGATAGGTAGCTACTTATAAAAATCAGTGACAAACTCAGGGAGAGAAATTTGTGAAATATATAAATGGGTTTAAAAAGCTTTATAGAAGTAAATGCTGAGTATAGCTAAATTTGTGTCTTTGCTTGAATAGAAATGAAGTTAATATTATACTTAGAATTAAAGTTGTTTCAGGAGTTAGTTCATCAAAATTTCTGAGTTGATCTCAGCATCTTGTCTGTTCTACCTTCAGAATATATCTTGGAGAAAGTAGATTAATATGATGGTTAATTTTATGTGTTAACTTGTCTGGGTCACAGAGTGCCCAGACCTTGGATCAAACACTATTCTGGAGATATCTGTCAGGGAGTTTCTGGATGAAGTTAACAGTTGAATCAGTAGACTATGTAATTTGGGTGGGTCATATCCAGTTAATTGAAGGTAGAACAAAAATGGTGACTTTCCTTGTGAGGAGGAGGAAACAACTAGGCAAAAGTTGTTGATCTGGGACATCAGTGTTTTTCTACCTTTGGACTCCACTGAAACATCAGTTTTCTGTCTCTTGAGCCTGCTGGTCTTCTGATTAGAACTAAACCACAAACTCTCTTTGTCTCCAGCTTGCCAACTGCAGATCCTGGGAGTTGTTAACCTTCATAATTGCATAAGTGAATTCTTTATTATCCCAGTCTGTTTATCTATCATCTATCTATCATCTCCTATTGGCTCTGTTTCTCTCGGGAACTTTAACTAATACAGTTAGAGTTTGCCAGGGAATGGGAAGAGGAATGAATAAGGAATGACTACTAAGGGAGTATGCAACTTGTATTTTGGGGCTGAGGTTGATGAAAATGTTGTTATTCATTAGTGGTGATGGTTGCACAACCTTTTGAATATACTGAAAAGTACCCAATTTTACTCTTTAAATTGGTGAATTATATAATTATGAATTTTATATGTATGCTAGAGGCCCAGTGTGCACAATTGTGTGGCCCTGCCCACAGTCCCACCCATCCACTGGCCACCAGCCTTGCTGTGATCAGTCTGTGGGCCGCGGGGGAAGGTCAGAGAGATGCTCCATGCACCTCATGGTGACCAGTCATTTGGTCATGCCAGTTGAGACACCTCTTGGCCTTTTATTATCATGACAAATTATGTCTCAATTAAAAAATACCAGGATATATCTGGATCCCACTAACCTAGACCACACCATTTTTCTCTCTTGCCTGAAAAACTGCACTGGCCATTAAGTGGTATCTGCTTTCCTGCCTTCACTTCTATTCCCTACATAGAAGTCAGCATATTCTTTTAAGAAATCATATTTATGTCAAATTACCCTCCTACTTCAAACTTTTTAATGGCTTTCCATCACACTGAGAACAAAACCCAAACTCTTACTTCATGTTCTATAAGAAGACTATCTGCTGGCCTCTCTACTTCTCATTTTATGTCACTTTTCTTCTGTTCCCCCCAAACTATAGTCAGATTCACTGTTTTGTGTTCCTCAAATATTCCACCCCTGTTCTTCAGCTAGGCTTTTGTAGTTGCTGTTCCTCTACTGCAAATGTTCTACTTTGGGCCCCTTCTCTCTGTGGCTGGCTCTTCCTCCCCATCTTTGACTCCATCTTATCGTCAGGTAATAACATAAATGCCGTTTTTTATACAACCTATCTAAAATAGGACACACTATTTATTCCCAGTTTGTATCATAGCTTTAGTAATCTGATTTTTTTGGGATATTTTGTCTTTAACTAGAATGTAAGTTTCCCAAAGGCAAGGATCTTATTTCTCTCCTCCTCCTCCCACTGCTCCTCCTCCTCCTCCTTTTTTCTTCTTCTCCTCCTCTTCCTCCTCCTCCTCCTCCTCCTCCTCCTCCTCCTCCTCCTCCTCCTCCTCCTTCACCTTCATTTCCTCTCATTTAGCTCAGTGCTGGTTTTACTACGGTTAAGGGTTTGACCAATGAGAAGTAAGGGGATCTTTTCTTAACCATAATAGAGAAAAATTAAAAGAGATGATTTTTAAAAATTCTGTTTCTGGATATTACGTTGTGTGGAAGTGACACTGTAACTAGTGTAACCATCTCGTGGCCAGTGTAAGGATGAAGCTAACCCTGATATAAAGGAAAACTTGAACCTGAGTCCTTGAGGACATTCTTAAGCCATTTAATCCATCAATTTTGAAAAGTCTCCTACCTTGGTGGCTTCATGTTGTGTGACAACATTTAGTTTCCTTGCTTAAACCAATTTGAGAAGGTGTTTTCTGTTATGTGCACCCCATGATATTCTAACAGATATTTTGGTATTTAACATATCAGAATGAGTGAATGAATGGGGTATTAGGCAGGAAGTACATCCCTGTCTTTAAAAAAATTTTTTTTGTTGATTTCAGAGGGGAAGAGAAAGGGAGAGAGAGATAGAAACATAAAAGAGAAATAATTGATCCACTACCTCATGTACACCCCCTACTGGGGATCCAGCCCACAACCTGGGCATGTGCCGGGACCTAGAATCGAACTGTGGCCTCCTGGTTCCTAGGTCAATGCACATCGGCTGGGCCAGCCCTGTATTCCTTACTTTGGTCATGAGGAGTTGATTTATGGGTTGATTGCTAAGTACATCTATAAAACTCAGATTTCTTTTTAGTGCCACCTTAAAGGTAAGTTTTTTTCTTACTGACATTCTCCTCTCCAATACCGGAGACAGCAATCAGTTTTTTCTTTTATTTATTTTTTTCTGTATTGACAGTGAAAATGCCCACTGTCACCCAAGTTCAGTGACTGGGAAGTTCCTTAGAAAAGACTTTCTTGTTTGTAAGGTGGTAGGATGCCCTACAAGGAAACGCCATCATATTTTAGACAAGGATTATTTAACCAGTCAGTTTTAAAGAGCATTTGTGTTAGTGGAACTATTCAGGGATGAGCATCTTATTCATGCTTTGCTTAAAAGTTGATTTAAGCATCTAAGATGATTGATGAAGACCTTATACTATTTTAATAGTTTTTATCTTGGTATTTGAAAACACCTGATAAGTGACTTTGATTTACTACTGTTATACCTCTTAATTCAAAAGAATGTTTTATACTTATCTTAGCAACTCTGTGTGATTAGAAGAAAGGAAAGTCAATGAGGTTTCTCCATTTTCCCTGTGGGCATCTCATTTCTAGGGTGATTCTCCTGCCCTTTTCTCTGTGCATAGGGTAAAGACATATGATTGGTAATTACAAAAATTATCAACATTAGGAAAATAAGATTTGTAATAAAGAAGGGCATGTCAATGGTTGCAAGTGAAAATGCTAAAGGAGATCAAAGATATTTTTATTTATAGTAGATTACATTGAGGAGAGGTGATAAGTGGGTTTGCAAGAAGAGAAGAATTTAGCTGAATGGAAAAAGTGGAGGGGGTGGAGAGGAGAGAAAGAGAGATATGAGTAGATTATAATAGAGGGGGCAGAAGAGCTCCTGGTGCCCATAGAGCTTAATAATTAAACCAATTTGACTGGAATGTGTAAAGTTGGATTTTGAGAAGATCTTAAGGGCTTTTGTTATGGAGGGGTTAGAATAATAGGCAAATGGTTTTGTTTCTGGAGGATGAAATTCCCCTGTCATTTAGGAGAGCGAAGTTCTTGGGGTGCTGCTGAAAGAAGCATTTTCAGAAGCCCCATGGGAGGGTGGAATGTGGAAGATTTTATTGGTATGCAGTTACATTTTTCTAATTGCAATATCTCATTTCCCCCAAGCCAGTCCTGGAAGAGGAGCCGTTGGGAATTCGGCAAAGCCAGAAACAAGGCCAGTGTCCCACAGTTTCCATTCCTTGTGGTTTAGCATGCAGGCCAGATTGAAGTTCATTAGTCCATGTGTGGACCCCAACATGGGCATGGCCATGTGTGCACAGCAGAACACAGCTCCCCCGCCCCCGAGGCATCCCAAGAGAGCCTGGTGCCCTGGAGCTAAGAGAGAGGGGCTTTTTTTTTTTTTTTGGAAGTTCATATATTCAAATTTTGAGAGCATGCAGTGGCCATGCCCATCCTGGTCAATTAGTAGTTTTCAGGTGTGATTGATGGGCCAGCATTTTTCCAGGTCACTCAGGCCTTACTGGGCATGTGTCTAAACTGCCTTTGTCTCGTCCCTTCTTTCATCAATCAGCGGGAAGGGACTTGGAGAGAGTTAAATGTAGGTTTTTGGCAAAGTTGTGTAGTCTTTATCTTTTGGTCTTCACATAATAACCAGATTTTAATGGTATCAGTTTGACGATTGTTTTTGTAAACTAATTAGCTGTGCTCCCAATATTTGTAAGAGTCTTCTTATTTTATTTTTTGAGTCTTCTTATTTTAATAGGTAAGATGCATGATTTTCTTCCCTGTTTTCAAGTTATCTAAATAACTCATCATCTCTTGAAATTCCTCCATTTGTGCTAGAGGGCTGAGCCATAATTCATTCACTGTTAAGTTCTCAGTGCTGGTAGGGAATCATTGTGTGGTAAAGTTAACTCAGTTCTGGGTTCCAGCCACTTCACTTTATAAGATGTTATTTTTATTCTCAATGAATCTTTGTAGTTTTTATAGTTGTGGCATGTTTAGGATAATAGAGGACTATGGCATTCTTTTATAGGAAAGAGTTCAGGTGCTGCTTTCAAATAGATGTATTTGATTTCCAAAATTTAGCATTCTGTAATTATTTTGAATCAAAACATCAGTGAATGCATTAGACAGATTAAAAATATTTTTATTGATTTCAGAGAGGAAGGGAGAGGGAGAGAGAGATAGAAACATAAATGATGAAAGAGAATCATTGATCAGCTGCCTCTTGCGTGCCCCTCACTGGGGATTTAAGGCAACCAGGCATGTGCCCTGAGAATCGAACTATGACCGCCTGGTTCATAGGTCAATGCTCATAGGTCGATGCTCAATCACTGAGCCACACCATCTGAGCTAGAGAGATTTTTTAAAAGAATGATATAGTTCTGTCACCATAGCAGCACAAATAGGAGGAATTGAGTCTTCATTTAATGTGATTAGACAGTCTGTGCTGGGAAAGACAAAGAGCAATTACAAGAGCTTAGTCAAAATTGCTTTTCCTATTTTTTCCATATGAACGTAGCTTAGGAAATAATGTGGGCTTACTTTCTTCAATAAAAGCTTATGTAAATCTGCCTTTTATTTGGATTACATCCTACTGAAGATTCTTAAATTTAGGAACACTAAATTTTTTTTATTAGGAACTCATTTTTGTTGTTTTTAGCTTCCTGTTCAGTAGTTTACTTCCCTTTTCTTCATTGATGGCACTGTTTTTATTTACACATTGGTAAAAGCATATGAGGTAGTTCCCTCCTAATATTTATTATTCCTCCACCATTAGTGAGAGAAATCTGGGCCACATGCTTAGTTAAAAGACCCTTTGCCACCCTAGCTGGTTTGGCTCAGTGGATAGAGTGTCAGCCTACAGACTGAAGGGTCCCAAGTTCAATTCTGGTCAAGGGCACATGCCTGGGTTGTGGGCTTGGTCCCAGTAAGGGGGAGTGCAGGAGGCAGCTGATCAGTGGTTCTCTCTCATCATCAATGCTTTTATTTCTCTCTCCTTCTCCTTTCTTCTCTAAAATCAATAAAAAAATATTAAAAAAAAGAGAAAGACACTTTGCCAGGCTTCTTTGCTTCTTGTGGCCATGAACCAAGTTTAGGCAAATGATATATAAATAGGTATGTCAGATGGGATTTCTAGGAAGGCTAAAAAGGAGAGGGTGCACTTCTCTTATCTTTCTCTTTAGTCCTTTTTACTGACTCTCCTATGAACATAATGGCAGGAGCTTCAGCAGCAACTTTGGGTCATGAGGTGACCTGGACGAGAGAAGTCAAGAGTGATGAAGCAGAAAGACAGAAGGAACCGCATGAGTTCATGGATCCTCCAAACTAGTGGTTGCCAACATTTTGGACCTCATGGACCACCAGTGGTCCACGGGCCACTGGTTGATGACTGCTGCTCCAAACCTGCTTATTTCTTGCTTACTTTTACCTAAAATAATAATAATAATAATAATAATAATAATAATAATAATAATAATAAACAGAGCTGGGGCACATTTCCCTAATAGTCAACACTTTATAATAATAAAAGCATAATATGCTAATTATACCGACATCCTTCCAGACGTCCTTCTGGATGACCGTCCAGATGAAGCCCGGGCTGCGAGGGAAACCTGGATCCTGGGTGGCAGAGAGAAGCTGGAGGAAGAAAGGCCTACTCTTGCATGGATTTCATGCATCAGGCCTCTAGTAATTTTATCATTACATTTATAATCAGGAATATTATGCATGGGTTTTGAAAGTAGATGATTGTAATTTTTCTCACATATATGATGATAATCACTAAAAATAAGTCTGGAGATGAGAACCTCTTTTCCTGGGGAGAGAGGCTGTGTGGGGCACTTGACAAAACAACAGACTGGGATCCTGTGCCTTGCATTGTTTGCCTCTATTCTGTCACTGACCAGCTCTTCAGTAACACAGTCCTTTAATAGCGTGGGACCATAAAGTGAGTCATCGGCACTCTCCCAGTCACCTGATGCAGTCACTTGCCAAGTGTTTGCTCTGTGCCAACTCTGTGCAGGCACTTTGCTAGTCCTTGGGACTTCCATAGCTCTTTATTTGTATCTTAACTGTATGCACATTGCCTTCTATTACGATATATGGCAAACCTAAATATGATATATGTATAAATAAATATACCCATGATCACATACATTGATAGATTAATATACACAGTACTGGGGAATTTACACCTCACATGAATAAATTCCATTTTTTTATGGCAAATCCATCCTATCAATGAATGGAACAAACATCATTTCCTCTGACATGACAGGCTTTCTGTATGTGCTGTGTAATTAAAGGTCATATTCTAGGAAGATTACAAAGATAAAATCTATGTAGCTAGCAGTTGGAGAGCTTCTTTCTTCTCTGCAAACACTGAAGACAGGAATTTTTTATGAGGAGGCTACAGAGTACACAGATTTAAATTGAAATGAGACCCACTCGACTAGTTGTCTAACTTTGCTCATTAGGCTCTAATGGTCCTTGAACAATAAATAATCCTTAACATCTTTTTTATTTCCTTAGAAGAGTAACAGCTACCTCAGTACTTTAAAATCTTAAAGAACTAAGATTTATAAGATTATTTCTTTGTGTGTGGCATCTCCTATTTTGACCTGCAGTTTCTCTATTAATTTTAACCAAGGCCAAATCAAGGTTGTGAAGGCTTATAATTTTTGCTACAACAAAAAGGATGTACTATTTTCTTTATATTTCAAATTCATACAGTTTCTGCTCAGTGGGGTCTTAGTTTAAAGAATGGAACTCAGGGCATTCCACTTGAGACTAAACAAAAAACATGGTCAGAGCTGCCGCGGGGGTGGGGAATTAACATGTGGGCTAAAAATTATAATCAACTCTGCTCCTCATGAATTTCTTTTCAGGCATTTCTGCATAGGTGGTAGTAACATCAACAATGACATGGCAGTTTCTTTTTATTAAATATAAAGGACAAAAATACTACTTTAATTTACTGCAAATGTCACTTTAGAGATGGGTTGTGTATGCTCATGTGCTTGCTTACATTTACAGTTGTTCAGAACACTGAATTAAACAGTCCATAGCCCACCACACCTCATCATGCTCACACGCTGCTGGCCCGTCAGCTTCAGACGGTCATGAGTGATGAGCCAAGGTAGCCAAAAGCCAGCATGCAAGAATCTTCTATCTCTAGGCATATTTTGTATGTGCATATTTTATTCCGTATTATAGCTAAACAGAAAGCTTTTTTGGAGCCCAGAGCAGATAGCTTGCATAATTTAAAAGATAATGCAAAAATTGATTAAAATTGCATATTTAAAAAATATAATCTGTTGGGTTTGTTACTTATGAAAATCACAAAATAGTGGATTGGTTAATTTTGTTTGTTCATTTTATTTAATTTATGAAGGGTCTTGGTGATTTTAACTTACAGTTATTTATGGCTTTATCACACTGTATTGAGTCAGTTCCTACTTAAATTTCTGGTAGGCATTGAGAATGGTAAATGTACTACCTAGGCTTCCTCTTTGTTTTCTTAAAACATTGAAGACATTTTATGTTTGAATAAGTGGGATATATTTTTGCTCATTGTTTCAGGCAACACAACACGTGGATCAATTGTGTGTGGTTTCAGGCTCCATGACAGGCTCTGTGAAATTTATAAGTGCAGTGCTGGCATTATTCTTTTGCTTGGGTTGCTTAGATTTTCTACAGGAAGGGAGGCATGCACACATAGACATATAGCAGACTACGTTATTAACATATTGATGCAGATAGATATACTTTTTAAAACCATGCTTACACTGTTTTGTAGTAATAGTGGCAATACTTCCATTGTGGTTACTATGATCCTAAGTATTTTCATATATTAGTTCATTTAATCTTCACAGCAATTCTGTGAAGAAGATACTATTTATTATCACTACTTTATAGTTGACAAAATGTTAAGCAACCTGCCCATTAATCAAGTCAGGCCTATTTTCAGAATCTTGGACTTTTATCAACTACATAATTCTGCCTCTTGGCTAAAAGATAAATTACTATAGCCAAGAACAGAGTTGTAGATATATGGTTTCTTTAAACAATGACCTTAAAATTCAGTGCTAAGAAAATCAAGGCAAACATTTAAGCAGAAGCATTTTAATAAAGACGTTAAGGGAGGTCATCACTTTAAAATTTAATTTTTGAGATGGTGATGGCTGTCACGTGTCATTTTTGAGTCAAATATTTAACAGTAAATGTAAATATAGGCCATTATGAAAAGACTGCAGGCTTTATCAAAGCAGAATGCAATCCAATGATGTGATACTGTGGAAGAATCTTGAATACCCCTTTCAGTTCATCACCAATCATAGCACTCTGTAGCACAGCCAGGAGCCTGTGGGAGTGACTGTTAGTCACAGCTCAGCTCTCTTAGGCCTGGGGACTGCCCTGCAGCAGGGTGCTGCTCTCGAGCATTAGGAGGAAGAGACTAACTCTATGACTTCTAAAGGAAACTCCTAACTTTTAAAAATATTTTTTTAAATTGATTTCAGAGAGGAAGGGAAAGGAAGAGAGACATAGAAACATCAGTGATGAGAAAGAATCATTGATAGGTTGCCACCTGCACTTCCCTTACTGGGGTTTGAGCCTGCAACCCGGGCATGTGTCCTAATTGGGAATTGAACCGTGACTTACTGGTTTGCAGGTCGATGCTCAACCACTGAGCCACATTAGCTGGGCAAAAGCCTATTTTTAAAAAATATTATCTTGCCAATGGGAGAGAAGATGAATTACATTTGAAGATGCCTTCAAGCCATAGGTTCCTGTGGAGGGTTGAACTAAGTGAAAGGGGTGAATGTTATGTGGACATAGATTGTCACTCTCATTATCGAGGACTCTGACAGACATGATTGCACTTGAATTAAGTTGTGGGCACAAGCTAGTTTTTCTGCTTTAAGGTTGAAACATCTAATTGATAATCCTCTCTTATTTGCTTAGTTACATAGCTGGGTAACTGCAGTCACAGTTGATTTAGATTTCTTCTTATCAGAAAAGGGACTGTGGGAGTTCTTTTGGCCCTTTTGTCTAGGTTCTGTAATTTTGAGCTTCCCTAGATAAGTGATATAAAAGTAGAGTGAGAAATGTAAGGATGAACATTACTGTAATATTGGAGAACTGCATTAATTCTTAGAGAATTGTTACTAAGGTTGCAAGTATGAATATTTGATTGGTTGCTCTTTATGAATATGGTGTAGATATTGGATCCAATGAAAGAACTACTTTCTAATTATTCATTTCTACAACTATTAGATTATTATTAGAAAAAATGGTTTAGTCAAATGGCAGTATTTATCATTTTTAAACTGTAAGATCAGTCTGGATGAGATGAGTGAGGACAGTCCTGCATGATCATCCCTCTCAGACATCTGAGAAAAACATGGATTGATAAATAAAACATCTTAGATTTGGGTATTCAATTTGTCTCTGAAAGGGAAGAAATTATAAAAAAGTTGAACTTATTTGTAGCACATTGGTTTCCTGCCATCTAATTTTTATAAAGTTAATTTTACTTCTGAGCCTCAGTGTTAGCTACAGCTTGGTACCATTTATGACGATTATGCCTTTAATGGATTTAAGCCATTGAGAGAGTTAGACTTATCAATTGGACAAAGGTATAAATTCTTCCTCTTCTAATAAGTTAGTCAATATTTATCAAGTGCCCATTATTTTTCTAGAACTATACAGTAATATACCATATAACATTTCAGTCAATGATGGATTCATAAGGTTATAATGGAGATGAAAAATTCCCATCACCTAGTGATGTTGTGGCCATCTTAAGATACAGCACAAGGCATCATTACTCATGTGCTTGTGGCGATGCTAATGTGAACAAACCTGTGCTGCTAGTTGTATAAAAATATATCACATGGCTTAATGGCAGATGGTGGGAGACATAGCTAGAAGGTAGACAGAACCGTGAATGGTCCTAAACACCCTACTTGAGAGAGAAGTTTAGCAGATTCATGGGGGGCCGGAACCAGAACACGGTGAGTAAAGAGGTAAATAAGAGACAATAATGGGAGCATGGTTGAGAAGAAATGGAAAGGAGCTGGAGGGGGACATGAGATGTTTCAGCCAGAGGCCTAGTAGGAAATAGCATGCACACAAAGTTCAACTGAATAGAATTTAATAAAACTTTATGGAGGAGTGGGCTGATTTTAAGGGTACTAGCAGGAATGAGTCAGAAAGGTATTAGGACTCATAGACCTGAAGGGACAAGGGAGTAGGGAATGGTATTATGAATGCTCAGGGACTGTGGAAAGTAGAAGGGAGATAAATATTTCCCTCCATTCTCTTGTTGGTGCCTCCAATTGGATGAACATAACCAGAATCCAGAGACAAAGGAACTTGAGTGATACAGCCTAGAGCAGTGGTTCTCAACATTTCTAATGCCACGACCCTTTAATACAGTTCCTTGTGTTGTGGTGACCCCCAACCATAAAATTATTTTTATTACTACTTCATAACTGTAATTTTGCTACTGTTAATGAATTATAATGTAAATATCTCATTTGCTCATCAAATCCACTCTCCACCCTTTTTTTGCCCCAATTTAGGCCTAGAGAGGCTGATCTCTCTAGACCAGTGGTTCTCAACCTTTCTAATGCCGAGACCCTTTAATACACTTCCTCATGTTGTGGTGACCCTCAACCATAAAATTATTTTCATTGCTACTTCATAACTATAATTTTGCTACTGTTATGAATCATAATGTAAATATCTGTGTTTTCTGATGGTCTTAGGCGACCCTGCTAGCGGTTCTCAATGTGTGGGTCAGTGGAGATTTCTTTTTTATTTATTTTTTTAAATACTGGGAGAAGTATGACTAATTTATAGGCTGAGAGGAAAGCTGGAAGAGAGAGCAAGAGGTATAAGGAAGCAAGAGAGAGGTGAGATAATTAATGGAACAAGTTTGAGGAGAGGATGGTATTGGAAAGACAGTCAGATATACTTATTTTAGAAAGTAGGAAGGATGCATTGCATGGGACCTAAGGGGAGGAAGCAAGCAGGTAAGTGATGTTTGTGTGCACACAGACACACACAGACGGGGAGACAGTCGGAGGAAATTTGTGCCTGCAGAGCTTCGACTTCCTCATTGAGCCAGAGTGCAAGGTTATATGTTGAGAGCGAAGGGACTGAGCTTTAGTATGTGATTTTAAAATTTTAGTGTTAATTTCAGAATTGCTGTGAGGAGGATAGGAAAGTGAGCTGATGAGAGAAGTAGTACAAAAAGCCTGCTGAGAGAGGGGTTCGGATCCAGCTGAGACAGGAAGTACCAAAAGCAAATAATAAAAGAAGTACCTATAATAAATATTAATAAGTAAATTGCTAACATTAGTAGCTGTGAGATGGGGAAGACAGAATTGTGCTTGTGCTATTTTTAGCCTTTAGCTATGCCTCAAGCATGCTGCTGGATCTCAGAAATCTTGAGCCTCAGATTTCTCATAATACCATATTTCCTCAATTCTAAAGTACCACTTATTTTAAAATGCACCAAGGTCTTATTAACTTTTTGTGAAGGGTGGGAGAATTCTTTATTGTGTTAAATTTAGAATAGTTTTTTTTCCCAACCAATGGTAGTATAAATGTAACCACTTAATTATATATCATTGTTTTTGAATATCTGTGTCCTTGACTGAGTCTGTCTTCAACAAACTATCTGAACATTCTTCTGAATTCTATTAGCAGCTCACGAGATTAGGTGACAGGATTCCTTTGTGATTCTGCACTCAGGATCACTACCTCTGTCTCGCCTTCCATGACATTGGTCTCTGAATTTTCCTTTTATTATTCTACTCTCTCTCCTGTAGTCTCTTTACATTCTGGCTTTGGTCACCACCAAGACTTTTCTCTTTTGTTGGCTCTTGCCCTGGCTCAGCAGGGTTTAGGCATCCACTAGTTTGCAGTTCACGTTTGACTATTGCAGAGGCTAAAAGCTCTGACCCTCAGGCAGTCGAAAATCTCGTATAATTTTTTTGACTACCCCAAAATTTAACTATAGTCTTCCCTTGTTCTCCACAGGGGTTGGCCCCAGGACTGCCTTGTGGATATCCAAGTCCATAGATGCTCAAGTCCCATAAGTAAAATTGCGTAGAACAATCCATTCAATCTGTTCTTCCCATCCTCAAATTCCCATCTAGGTATTGGAAATACTCTTCCCCCGCTCCACTCATTGAATCTGAGGATGGGAGACCTGGGGATAGGGGGGCCAATGGTATATTTATTGAAAGAAATTTGTGTATAAGTGGACCAATGCAGTTCCAAACCATGTTTTTCATGGCTCAACTGTACATATTTAATCAGTCAGTCTGAAGAGTGTTACATAGATAAGGCTGGACTGAGGTTTCACATTTTCTATTGTTTCTCTGTGTGTGTTTTTTTAAATTTGTATTTTCTAATGTAAATGATTTGAGGCTTGTTTTATAAATATTCCTAAAAGTTTTTTTCCCTATTAGGTTACACTCTTGGTTTTGTCACTTGTAATTAAACACTGTCTCTTTGAAGTTATTAAGAAGTGTTTGGCAGATGATATCTGAGTGACAGACCTTCAAGATGCATGAAGTAGTTTCGTTCTAGCTTTTAAAGTTCCATGGGCTATTAGGGAATTTTGACTTCTGTCCCTCTAACTGCATTGCCTCTTGTGAGAGAGATGGCCTGTTGCACACATTCATTTTGGTTTCTGTGCCACCTCATTGTATAATTTTTTTTTGCTCTTGTTTTTAGATGTTATAAGCAACATATAAAGCCAAAATTCAATTCTTGGGACACAAATAACTCAACTGAAGTGATATTCAAATGGATGATAATTGACCTATTGTTAAGTTTGCACAGGCTGTGACTGCTACTTCTTTCTGCACAGCTAGTGGCACATTTCTTTTGGCATGAATTTCAGACATCTTCAAATTTGCATTTTAGAATTGAGGAAAATGAGGTACTACCTCCCTCACATTGTTGTCATGAGGTTCAAATTAGAAAGTATAACTGGAACATCTTTGTAACCTGCAATGAGCTAAACAGGTTACATTCCTTATTTTCTAGTGCCTAGTAAGTGGATGGCCTGAAATGTAGCAATTCTTTAAGATTTTTCTGGGAAATAAACCAAAATGTCACCATATCTTGTGTCTAAATGATCATCTCACATTTGTATAGTGATTTCAGTTAATTTATTCTTATAGTCCTACTGGGGGCCCGGTGCATGAAATTTGTGCACTGGGAGTAGGTGGTCCCTCAGCCCAACCTGCCCCCTCTCACATACTGGGAGCCCTCAGGGGATGTACTACTGATGGCCCACCCCTGGCCTGCCTAAGGCCAAAAGCCTCTGGCCGAAGCTTTAGGGCTTAGGCACCCAGCGACTGCCCTGCAATGGGCCAATTGCTGGCTCCACCTCAGCCCAGCCTGCCCAAGGCTGGAAAGCTTCTGGCCAAGGTTTTCCGTCCTTGGGCAGGGGACCTCGGCCAGGGGACACCAGCCAGCAATTGCCCTGCAATGGGGCTGATCACTGGCTGGCTCCACCCCAGCCCCAGCCTTGGGCACCCGTGATTACCCTGCCATGGGCCGATTGCTGGCTGGCTCTGACCCAGCCCTGGCCTGTCCAAGGCCATCTTGGTTGGGTATTAATTTGCATATCACTCCTGATTGGCTTGTGGGTGTGACTTGTGGGCATGGCTTATTTAGCATAGTGAAGGTATGGTCAAGGCTTATTTGGCATAGTGAAGGTATGGTCAATTTGCGTATTACTCTTTTATTAGATAGGATAAGATAAGGGGAGAAGGTATTACAATTTTATTACTTTGATAGACAAGAAAATCAAGACTCATAAATGTCAGGTGGTTTTTCTAACACATACAGCTGGAAAAATGGTGGTGCTGGGAGTAGAATCAAGTTCATTTTAGCTCCCATCTAAGACTATGAATAATCTGAAACTTAACATTTCTGCGCTGTTTCATGAGAAGAGTCTGAGAGAGCACTGAAAAAATATGTATTTTTCCCACAAAGAAAAGATGCCCATGGTACTGGGGAAAAAGAATAAGGCATATAGGCTTTATAATTTTGAACCAGTGTGCCTTTTATGTTTTATCTTAATTCACCCCTAGGTGCAGAGAAGTGTATTATGTCTTGTGTAGATAAAAATGTTTATTTTCTTGTTTGGAGTAACTATGATGTATATTGCTTTAAAAATATAAATCAAGAGAAAGCTACAGAGAGAAAATTCATCCTTATCAGTATTTTTCTAATTTTTCTAGAGTCATTATTTATTGCTTTCATAATAAAAACTTGATAATGTAAATGATGTCCCAGTTTTAAAATATAAATATGGTTAAAATATGACTGACTTCCTACATGGTTATTTCTGGTTGATAGGATTATAGTACATGTTAATTTCATGTATTTTCACATTTTCTAAACTTTTTACACTGAACATATACTGCTGTGTAATCAGAAAACAAAGTATTGAATATTATTTTAAAACCAGCACATGAGGAAAATAGACAGTCCTAAATAATTATAGGTTTATGGTAGAAAATGGTAGAAAATAAAGATATTCTCAAGCAAGTAACTTATGAAGAATTATTTTTAAATTTACTTTGAGGTCATGGATCCTCCAGGACATGGTGTGATGGTACGGAGCACAGGGAGACTCTTGGAGGGATTGGGGGAAGGGAATTATTGCTGGTCAAATTTTGCTTTTTGTGGAGTTCAGAGAGGGGTGGTGGTGAAGCATCAATTTTTATTCTGATTTCTGCTTATAATGTTTGAAGGTTCATCATTAGCTTCCAGGACCTAACAAGGGAAATATACTGGTCACAATGACATGCTTTGGAATTAGGCAGAGAGGTTGTAACTCTAGCTCTGTCACAGATCAGCTGTAGGAAATTGGAAGGTTACTTAAATCTTGGCCAGTTTCTTTATGTTGAAAAACTCTACCTCAAAAGGTGGACAACATCGAAATATTTGTAAAGAACTTAGCACAATGACTGGTACACATTAATCAATAACAGATAGCAGCTGTCATCACTACCACAATCATCTATCCTATCTGGGATTTGACACATAGGTGAATATGAATTGGTATTATAGAATTACCCCATATCTCAAGTGTCTGTCAGCAGAGGCAGGTGACAGAAATCCAACTCAAGTCAGTTTAAACTAAAAAAACCCCACATGTTTATTAGATGTATTTCTAACTGGTGGAAATGTGAGACAGCTCTGGGGACCTCAAACCTGGCAGAATCTCTGCATGAGGGATGGTTATAATAACTGCTTTAAATTCTTTGCTTGAAAATTCTAATATTTGTGCAATTAGAGGGTTATGTGGTGATTGTCTTTCTCATGAGTATTGGTCAGATTTTTCTGGTTCTTTGCATATCAAGTAATTTTGGATTGTATTTTGTACATTTAAAATATGTAGTTGAGCTCACAGAGAACAGATTATTGGTAGTCAGAGGTGGACGAGGGTGGAGAGGGAGGATGAAATGGGTGAAGGGGGTCAAAAGGTAAAAAAATGCAGCTATACAAGAAATAAATCATAGGGTATAATGTATGGTATGGTGACTATCTAAATAATAAAAGTGTAATAATAAAAGTGTAATATGCTAATTAGACCAGATGACCTTCTGGATGAAGCCAGGGCTATGAAGGAAGCCCAGGTCCTGAGTGTCAGAGGGAAGCCGGTGCCGGCAGCTGGGGGAAGGAAGGCTACTCTTGCACGAATTTTGTGCATTGGGCCTCTAGTAGTTAATAATATTTGCATATTTGAAAGTTGTTAAGAGGGTGATATTAGAAGTGCTCATCACAAGGAAGAGAGTTATAACGAATGACGATGTTAACTAGACTTGTGGTGATTATTTCAAATATATACAAATATTGACCCGTTAGTGGTGTACCTGAAACTAATATGATATTATATGTCAATTACACCTTAATTTAAAAAAGTCATGTTTCGAGACATTGGTTTCTTTTTAAATCCTCTGTAGAATTTTTGTCTGGTTAGCAGGCATTTGCTCTGGTTGAGTTCAGACGACAGATCACCTTTTGTGTGTGGTGATTACAGGGTTAATTCCGTTTTTAAGGCTTTTGTTACTGTTTATTGAAGGTGGGAGGAGTTGTTGGCCCCTTGCTTGAGCTACCCAGCTTTAGCTGGAGTGATGGTTTACACTGCAGCTGAGTTCTCTGCGGCTGTGCTGTGTTTCTTTGATTCTCTTCCACACATGCCCCGCTAGCTGGAGGGTGAGCCTGAGGCTTGTGCTGGTTCATGTACACTATGAGGGGCTCGATCCCCTTCTCCACTACTCTGGGATATTTCTCAGGGACTCCTTTTTATACTTCCTCTGGCCAGAAAGATGGATTGCTATATAGTTTTGCCTCCATGCTTTTCAGCAACACCATTCGACTAGGGTGGAGTGACAAAAGATAGAAGGGAGAAGAGAAATAGCAAGGATTTTCTCCTGAATTCGGGATGGCAGGAGTCTCTTGTTCCAGTCCCTTTACTCAGAGGGACAGGTCTTCTCTTGGGGTGTGAAGTGCCTGTGCCATTGTGGTGCTGGCCTTGAAAGAGAGAATAAAAAGGCCCATGGTCCCCTCTCCCCACCACCACCATCATCCAGCTAACAGAGATGCCTTTTCTTGGTTTTCTGGCCAGAAAGATGGGATTCTTTTGGAGTTTTTGCAGTCCACACCTCCTGAACAGTTCCCTAATTTGAGTCACCTTCAGCTCAGAGCTAGGAGATAAAGGAAAAAAGAATCAGTAAACTTTGTGTTATTCAAGTTTCAACTTTCTTCCTCAGTCCTCCTGCTATTATTTATTTTGTGCAGCATGGGAAAGAGAGGCTGTGGTGGGTTCTCCATCTTGGCTGGTACCAGTGAGTAGCTTATTAAAATTGGCGGGGTGATATGTCCATATTAGGGCCTGCCATCCAGAGATTGGCTGTATGGAATCTTAGCATTATCCCCCAAAGGGTAATGAGGTCAAGGGCCATGCTGTTACCTGAAAGAATGGGAAGATATGAGCCAGACAGAATAGCAGGAATCTACTTTTTCTTTTGTAAAAAATTGATATTTTAAGTTATTTTCTAGGAGTGTAGTTATGACAATAGGTATTATTATGATTATATTATAAAAATTTCTGTTAATTTGAGAGATTCTCATAGGGTCAGTTGAATGCCAAAGAACTTAAATAACGAGCTCATTTTTATTTAGCTCATGAAATTTGCAAGCAAAACCATGATTTGGATGTCAAGATTTTCAGAGCCATCTATCACCTATACTATTTCTGTAGATACCAGTAAAGCTCACGATTATTAGCTTTTGGATTGGAATTGTATTTTTGTAAATCTTTTCTGTCTGAACTCTGCCAGAGGCTGAGCTGGATTCAAACGCAGAGTTTGCCCTTTCGTGAGCCAGATTGTGAAGTCAGCAAAGTGTGTTGTCAGCTCCTTGTTCTCTTTTCTCCATTGGATTATTCCCATTTTTCTTTATCCATGCTATAGCAGAATCCTTCTTGTATCTGCCTGCTTGTACGGTACTTAAGCTCTGGACCTTCTCTTCTGTTATCTTCTACCTCTCATAAAAAAGGCTGCTACAGTGGTCTGTGCTGTAAAGGGCCCCACTCTGGACCTGCTCCAGCTGTGTTCCTCCTCCTGCCTTCAGTTGCAGGCCAAGGAGATGCCCACCTGGGTGTCATGTCCCCCTGTCCCAAACCCTTTCATATTACGGTCTCGTAACATGACTTTGGAATTATATTCTTAGAAGGTCCAGGTTTGCTTCTGAGGCCTTCATGGGCTCTTCACAGGTTGATCCCCCAGATCGTAGACTGTTATTGTGGGAGGGGCACTGACAGACCTTGGATGTGCAGCGGGGTCACCACTTGCCTGTGAGGAAGCTGTTTAAGGTGTGAGCTGAGAATAGAACAGGAGGAGACACATCAATTTACACTCTTGCCCTTGTCCTGCAAATGTCAGGGACATCCTGAAGGAGACCTGCTAGACAGTGCTTTATTATTATACAGATTTCCTTATGCTATTGCAAGTGATGAGCAGAGATAGCTTCCAGGCAGAGAAAAAGTCATGGCCTGGGGGCCAGGAAGAGTATAGCAATATTGTTTCAATAGCATGAGGAGGTTAAGAAATCAAATTTGGAGAAGCAGATAGAGAGTGAATCCAGAAAGGCCTCTCATGCTATGCTAAGATTATGGACTTTATCCTCCAGTCAATTGGACGTTGTTTCAGGGTTTTGAGCAGGGATGGCATAATTACAACTGGCTGCAGAGTGTCACAGACGTGGGCTAGAGCAGAAGAGGCACACCAGTTAGGCATGGGTGTTTGTCATCCAGGCAGCAGAAGATGGCGATTAAAATAGGGCAGTGGCCATGAGGATGGAGTTAAGAAACTTGTCCATCATGTAGGGCTATGCTGTGGATCAATTCAAATAAGATAATGTTATGAAAAGTATTTTGGAGGCCTGGCTGATGGGGCTCAGTTGGTTGGGCATTGTCTTGTGCAACTAAGGGTTGCTAGTTCCATTTTCAACCAAAGCACATGCCCAGGTTATGGGTGTATAGGGTAGCCCATCGATGTTTCTCTCACTCCCTCTCCCTTCTTCTTTCTCTAAAAATCAAAAAAATCTAAAATAAAAAAAATTATTTTGGAAAACTTATAGGGTTCTGCAATGTTGTTAGTGTTGTTATTAATAACATAATTTCAGCTAATCTGTATTCTAGGATAAGCAGATTTAAAAAATAGCTGAAATGATGTGAGTAATAGCCCTAATGTGAGTTGTCACATACTCTAAGGGCTCTTTTGGGAGAGCAGTAAGGTGGCTCTGCTAGGCTTTGGGGCTAGTGGGTCAAGTGGAAAGGGCAGCAGTGCTGGACTTATCTGGGCTTTGGTTTTAGTCTTGTTAGTTTTCTTGTTCTGACATTAAGAAGGGTTCAGCAATCCGGAGAAAGGCTGTGTGTAACTTAAGTAGGAGTCTAGAGATGAAAGATAATTTTGAAAGGCTTTGGGGGTCAGAGGAGCCTGGTTGGAGAAACCAAGTTCTCCTTGTCTCAGAATCCCTTGCTTTTTATTAACACAAATTGTCATAAGGCAAGGTGGAGACACACATTTCAAAGAAAAGGGTTTTGTATAGAAGCATTGTCAGATTGGGGAATAGCCTAAGGCTGTTCAAATGTTTGGCCAGTAGAAGGCAATAACATGTAGATTAAGAAGCCTTGAGCCGTCTGGCAGCAAACCATCATTTAGGCATCCTTTTCAGGTTTGGGGAAATGCCTTTAGCCATTCCCAATAGGTGACAACATTTGACAACAGGTGACTCAGCCCTTGTTGAGTTCCCAAGTTCCAACAACCTTTTGATGAAACTCTTGCAATGACATGCTGGAACTGGCTTCTGGCACAGTCTGGATAGGGAAGTGTCCCTGTGGTGGATTTCATCATTCAGTATGTAGCTGTTCACACATCCTGTTTTCAGTAAGAGTCCTTTTGCTCCATATGCTGCACTTGATGTCTCTGAATCTGAAACCTCCCTATTTTTATTTTACCAGAGGAAATAATTCTTGTCTCTTGTCATCATGTGGAAGGGAATTGGAGGGGTCTACATTCTCAAACACATTTCCAACTAATCTTTCTATTTGCTTTCAGAGATATTTGGTGTCTTTAATTTCTAAGAGTTTGTGCAGTTCAAATCAGCTTTCTTGTTATCGTCTGCCTACGTAGCCTTTAGCATTTGGATTTTCTTGTTTGGTAGGTCAACAAAGCTCCCCTTATGCTTTCCATCTTCCAAAAAAAAAAAAGGGTCAACACCTGCATTTATTATCATCTTCATTTCTACTCTCTTTACTTTTGTCATCTTACAGTATTTTTATTCCTTTACTCTCTGTTCCTTTAGAAATTCTACTCTTTTGCAAGATTGTAGGAAGCAGAGATGAACACATATTTAATTCAGCAAGTGTAAATGTAATTAGATAATAAAACAAAGATTGCCTGTGTTTAAAGATGTTTTTATACAAGAGCATACATTTTCCTCAATCACTTCTATGAGAGTTTTCAAATTAATATTTCTAATATTGATATTATTATAGATTGTCTAACAGCAGGTCTCTTGAGAAAAATCAAAGTTTCTTTCATTTCTTCGCGGGTATTATTATAGTACAGATGGTTATATCATGGGTAAACTTGTTTTAGAATTCTCCTTTTGTGAAACTTTCCCTGACAGTGCATGCCAGTGCGGGAGGTGGTTGGTTTCCCTTATTCAAGAACAGTGAGCTACAGACTCTATTCTACAACCATGGGGATTTTTCTTTTCAAGAGGAACCCAAGATGTAGAGAGTTAGTGGAGTTGCTTAGGGTCTTAGATTTAGCCCTGGCAGAGGCAAGACTGGGTTCTAGGTCTGTTGTTCCTAATTCATTGCTGACCCCCTTACAAATCTGAATTGAGAGCCATAGGAAGCAAATGGTCTCAGCTGGGTCTGTCCAAGAAATCCGCTGCACTTTCATTCCCACGAATGTGAGTAATAGCCCTAATGTGAGTTGTCACATACTCTAAGGCAAGCCTGATGAGAGCAGGGCTATTTCGTTCTCTGCAGTATCCCCAGTGTTACATGCTGGCACACGGGAGGCGCTCTGTAAATACGTATATTGAACTACAAATTGAATTGAGTGCCTCTACGATGTTGTTTACAAAGACAGACCCGAAGTCAGGTTTAAAACATGAACTTTTCGAAAATAATTTCTAAAAAACAACCGTCTGCAATGCAGAGAAAAGGATGTGTCACAAATAGATCAGATACATGTTACTTTACTTAGCCCTAGGTTCCCATGGTAACTTCAGGTTCCTTTTCTAAAAGAAAAATCTGAATATAAATATATCTGCACAGTGCTGCTGTGCTCATGTACTGGATAATGTAGGCTAAAGGAGTTTTTATTATAACTTGAATATGTGTCCACATTAAGTATTCTCACCCTTTTGACCTTCCCACATCAGGGGGTGAGCACGCTCACACATTGGAATTAGCTGAGATATTTGTACCGTGTGCTGCGGTCTCAGGCTCTCTACCTTTTTCCTGCTTGCTGTCTTGCTTTCTCAAATAAGAGTGCCAAGCACTTTGCTGAGCAGTTAACTTTGAGGACCTTTCTCCCAGAGGAATTGCAGTGTCATCATATACAAGTCTGTGCTATTCTCAACCTTTCACATAAATATTCAGAGAAGGAGCCTTACATTAAGAAAAGGAATTACATTGGCTTCCTTTTGTCCCTTCTCTGTGTGTGCTCTCTTAGGCATCAGCAATTTTTTCTTTTTTGAGGTCAGAGGTCTTCTAACACTTCCACTGCTTTTGATGCTGTACTAGAATTTGTGGTCATCTACTGGGTCTTTATAATTAACTCGGGTCAACTCTTAATTGACTATAGAGATTAGGCAGGGAGCTCATTTTCTCATTGGCAGACCAATGCCATGAACGAATATCAGAGGACAGAAGACCAGGTAGTTTTGTTCATTTGTTTGTTCTTTATTAGGTCATTTAATCATGCACCTCTCTACTCATCCTTAGGCTAATATATTTCACTGCATATCTTTAGGCATATTATCTCTAGGCTTGCTCTCACTGTTTATCATACCCTATCAAATATGCTATTTATGAGGGAACTGGTAAGTTTTAGCACAGTTACAGACTGCCTGCCTCTTGGGTTTTTTGCTCAAAGCCTCTTCAGACGGTTCCAGCTCACAGAAATTCTACTGACTCTGAAATCATAATAAATCATAATCATGGACTCTAAAATGCAAGCCATTTGGGTGCTAAGTAATTGGTATCTGGTAGAGGGCTTAAGGAAAAATTGGCTGTGATGAGTTCATTGAGAAGTGGTACAATGTTGTACTTTATGGGAGAATTTAAGGGATTTTTATTGGTAATTTTCCCCAGATAGAGGTTTTACTTGCAAACTGATTTGTGATGATACCATTCCACTTTGGAGCCCTTAATCTTTATGTTTTCTTATAAAATTACTAGGAGTGCTGTGCACGAAATTCATGCACTGAGGGTGGGTGGTCCCTCAGCCCAACCTGCCCCCTCTCACATACTGGGAGCCCTCAGGGGATGTCCAACTGATGGCTCACTCCCAGCCTGCCCAAGGCCTAAAGCCTCACTAGAGGCACCTAGCCAGCTCCCTACTCAGCTCAGCCCAGCTGCCTGTGACCAACCGGTCCCAGGGGCTGGGTGCTCACTGCCACTTCTGCTCATGGAGCCTGGGGCCAGGCGCTCACCACCGCCGCTGCTTTGTCTCCACCCCTGGGGCCCAGCCCTTGTGCTGCTCGGCCCCGCCCCTCGGCCCCGCCCCCTGCTCCTGATTGGCTGGTAGTGTAGCGGAGGTATGGTCAATTTGCATGTTACTCTTTTATTAGATAGGACTACTAGCCCTGCTCATGAATCCATGAGCCAATAGCTCTCTGTAGGGCCTGGCTGCTCCACGCCCGATGCCCAGAGGCTCTCCATGGCCCAGAGGCCTCTCTGTCCTGGCTTAAAATGCTTGCTTCATTGCCAGGGTGGCAGCACAAGCATCCCCTTGCCCTCCCCTCCCCCCTGACCTGGCCACTCTGTGCCTGCTGCCCAGAGGCCCTCTGCAGCTAGGGTGAAACTCTTGCATCATTGCCATGGTGATGAAGCAAGCATTCCACCAGGCTGCCCAATCTCAGCAGCCGCCCCCCTGGCCCCCAGGACTGGAGGACTCCAGCGGGGCTGAAAGAACTGGGCACACCATCTTGTGGCTATGGGCACTGCCATCTTTGTGATGGAGTGATGGTTAATTTGCATATTACCCTTTTGTTAGATAGGATATGTTGTGTGTGTGTGTGTATGTGTGCTTATGTCCTATCTAATGCAACAAAATCATAAACTTACTGAGTGTGAGGAATGTGTTTTATATTTATTTTAAATTTTCCTCCTAATACTTAGGCCATAATACTTACTTAATAATTAAGTGCCACATCTATAATAATAAAAGCGTAATATACTAATTATACCAGATGTTGTTCCAGATGACGTTCCAGATGAAGCTGGGGCTGTGAGGGAAGCCCAGGTCCCAGGTGCCTGCTGGTGGCCAGAGGGAAGCCCAGGTCCTGCGTGCCAGAGCGAAGCCAGTGCCAGCAGTTGGGGGAAGAAAGGCCTACTCTTGCATGAATTCTGTGCATCAGGCCTCTAATAGTAAATAACGATATATGGTGATGTTAATATATAAAACAACATATATTACCATATGAATAAATATATTTTTTATATTAATATCAATATATAAAATAATATCTGTATATTGTCCCTATGATGTCAAGATATCTATATGTGCATATTATTTTTATATATGTGACTCATTTGAAACATTGTGTAGCATATATGAAATTAAACTGTAACAACTGTCATAATTGGGAGATGTAACACACTTTTTCCATGAGTACCATGAAGCTTTCATATTGTAAATTACCTTTGTGTTTGGGGCTTTCAGAAAAACCAGAGCAGGTCAGTAAAGTGATAAAAACAGATTTTATTCAGGATCTATAGAGGAAAAGAAGTTTCATCACAGAACTGGACTTATTTCCTCTATAGTATGGCCAAGTAGGGATTAATATAGGCAAGGAGCAGGGTGAAGATCAATGGATAAAAAGTTACTAAGGAGAAACATCAGAACTAAGGGAGGAATTCTGCTAAAACTGACATGACAGGATTCTTGCTAAAACTGGGTGATGCAAAGCTGACCATGGAAGCCCCAAAGTCAAAGATTCATTGGGAAGAGAGCCTGCCTACATATTGGTCAAGGAAAGAGTTTTTGTCTGGAGTATTGTGGACATCCAATGTTTATCTGAGTGTATCCTGAAAATTTGTGTTTTAGGTGTAAGATAACACAATTTGAGTTTTTGTTATTTAAGAGTTCGAGCCTATATATTTGTGAATGTGTGGTTGTGTGTTTTACCATGATTTGTATTGAGGGTAGTCTTCCCTAAGTGTTTGGTAGAGAGGAGCAATTATTCTCTTAAGGTTGTTTCCTGGTTCCCACATATTTGCAATGTAAAGTTTTCAGGGAATTCCATCATTTTGTTATTCAGTGCAGGATCTTCATGCCCTAGCATTCTGTGATTTGCAGAAATGTATAAATACTAGTAACTGCCATCTTTTGAGTAGTGCAGGACCAACTACTTCCTCATTTTATAATGTGGATAGTGAGTGGACAATCTGTTGTTTATACACTGAGTGGTCAGATGATTATGATTTCTGAACACATAATAATCTGGCCACTCAGTGTATATCCCATATAATTAAAGGCTAATATGAAAATTGTCCCCTCCACCAGGAGTTCGACCAGCAGGCAGGCCGGCCAACTGCCCATGTCCGTTCCCCCTGGCCAGGCTGACCAGACACGTATCCATGCTTGAATTCATGCACTGGGCCTCTAATAGATATAGATATAGATATAGATATAGATATAGATATAGATATAGATATAGATATATCTATTTATCTATCTGTCTATCTTATCTAATAAAAGAGAAACATGCAAATTAACCGTACCTTTGCTACGCTACCAGCCAATCAGGATCGGGGGGGCGGGGCTGAGTGGCATGAGCAGTGGGGCCCAAGCAGCACATGAGGGGTGGGGCCGAGCGGTGCTTGCGAGGCTGCTGTGAGTGCGGAGTGCCCCCGGGGCTGGGCGGTTGCTGCTGGGGCTAAGGCCTGGGCTGAGGGAGTGGGGCTGGGGTGTTTGGCAAGTGCGGGGCCCTGGGGGCCAGGCGGTTGCCAGGTGGTCGCCAGTGGCCGGGGCTAAGGCCAGGGCCGGCGGGCGGGGCTGAGTTGGCCAGGACAAAGCCAGCCATTGGCCCCATTGAGGGAGCAGGTTGGGTTGAGGGATCACTTATTCCCAGTGCACAAATTTTGTCCACTGGGCCCCTAATATATAGATAGCTAAATAGCTAGATAAATACATTGAGTGGGCAGATTATTAGACCACTCAGTGTAAAGTACACTCTGACTGCTATCAATATGCTTGGTGATAAATTGTCAGGAACCCTGAAATGCAGGGAAATTTGTCAGGAATCTCCCCCCTTGTCAGGGAAAATTTGAAACACGTTGAAATAGGCAGAAAGTATTCCTGGTATCATGTTTAGTGCTCCTTTCTGAAGATTCAGTTTCTACAGGGGCCTGCTCCTTTCCTTTTCTTTGAGCTATTTGACAACGTTGTGAAGTGTAAGAAGCCAATAGGAATACAAATTACTCTTGTCCATATAAATGAAAAGATATTTACCCTTTGGAAATCAATTGATTATTATGCTGTGGTTATTTACCAGTTTGGCACCTCTAAGTCAATTCATTTCACTTTCTGGATTGCCTGTTTATGTGTGTTTGAATTCTTCTTTGAACTAGTGGTCCTTCTTACTGATCAACGTGCTAATGAATTATTTAAATAAAATCTTTGAAATGTAGTAATTTTATATTTGTATGAGAAAAATTTTTTTTACCTTCTTTTAAGTATTCCTCATCACCCAGAAAACTTCTGTTTAAGTGCTCAATGTTTACTGTGAAAGATACATTTTTTAAAAAAATCGTAAGTGGCTAAGTGTGTGGTAATGAGTTGCAGGAGCCACAAAAAACTCATACAAAAATCGAGAGAAATCAAATCATTTACCTCATCTCTGTGCTCTTGTATTTCTTTGAATATAAGACATCTTTATGATTACTGTTAGACTTCCACAGCCATTAGGCTTTTACATCAGAAACTGTCACCACCACTTCTTCTATTTTAAAACAGTAACCTTCTATTTGAAGCATAATGGCATTATGTAAGCTGAAAATGCTTATAAATAAACAGAAGGCTTGACTTCTGTTTTCGGCTATGCTCCTTACTAGCTGGGTATCTCTGGGTAAATTATTTACTCAATCTGAGTTTCATTTGCATGATGGGAGTAATATGAACTCTTATTCCTAAACCACATAATCATTATAGATATTTAATGATATAAATACATATGAAAAATAATGTAAATGCAAGATTCTTTAATGCTTAATAATTAAGTAAGTATGCTCTCTCTAGCTATAACCATAGTTATGATGAGCAGGTTTGCACATAAATCACTGACCACATCAAACATTTCCTCCCCTTAAATTAGATGCTAGGAGTGAGATTTTGGGTTCAAAAGTTTGAACACTTTAAAGTCCTGGATTCATATAGACAAACTTCTCTCCAGCAAAACTGTAGCATTTTGCACTCTCATTGGAAGCACACAAATGCTCATTTTATTACAGTTACACTAGAGAGTTTTGAAAATAGTATTTTAAATGTTATACCAACTTGATGAACATTATTGTAAGGTTTAACATTTTTGTATATTCCTTCACCATTTGTATTCTTTAATAAATTGCTTGTGCTCTTCGACTGTATTTCCAAATAGTATTTGTCCTTTTCTTTACTGATTCTTAGAAACCCCGTATTCTTAAGCTAATGAACCTTGGTTTTGTGTTATTCCTTCACCAGTTTGTGGTTGTTTACCGTTACTTCAGTTTATGACATTTATGCTCAATAATTGTTTGTAATCAAATTCAGTGAGCTTCTAATTTTATCTTACATATATGCAGAAATTGAAGCAGGAGAAGCAGAAACCCAGGTGGTTTATCCTTACCATATCACCATTATCTCTTTTCTCTATATCATCCTCTCTATCCCTATTGTTAGTAATTCTGCCATTAATCAAATGCTAACTCAGTGCAGCCTAACATGCCTGACATTTTATAAGCATTATCTCAGTTAATTTCCACAATAACCATACAAGATAGTAAATATCATTATTCTAACTTTACTAATGAGAAAAATCAATGCTTCGAGAGATCAGTAACTTGCCCAATATCATATAAGTTGCATGTGGAGGAATGGGCAGTGAATCTCAGAACCCATTTTTTAACTGGTGTTCTTGTTGTGTGGACAGACACATAACGAAGATAACTCCCCGCTTCCTGCACCTGGTTTCTCGAGTGGTAGTGTGACTTGACATTTCTTTTCTCTCCTGTCCTTGATACAGTAAAGGAGGCAAATAGGGTGGGTGAAGCAGAACAACATCTTAGCAATTGAATTGAATGAATATGATATTGAACTGAAAATATTTTGAGGAGGACTTAGAACTTCTCCAATAGCATTTTGTCCCTGGTCCTCTAAGCTCAGGCATCTCACCTGTGTAATGTTCTCTGACCAGTGGAGGGCACTGTGAAAATTTCAAAGCAACCAAAGGCCAGAGAAAAGTGAATTGGTCTTAATATGGCAATTATTATAAATGTTTATTTTATAGTCTGTGATTGATGGCAGCCTGCTGTGGTATGTGTGTATGGAGCCTGGGAAAGCTGCTTGAAAAACTGGTAGTTTTTTACTAGCATTTGGATGATTAATTATTATACCTCTGTTAAATTTTAAACAGAGCAAGAATTGGGAGTGGTTCTCATTTCTTTCTTTGGAAAACTTGAGGCAGTGACAACATTCAATTTCGTAGTGTTATTTTGCTCTAATATGCCTACTATCAATTATTTAGAGCTCTCAAAACCTGCTAAAGAAATGGGGAAATGTGCTGTAGCTTCTTTAGGGTGGGTGAGACTGAAAGGTCAGTGGACACAAAAAACAACTTCTTGGTATGGCTTGAGTGGGGGAAGGAGAGTCAACCAGAGAGTGAAGTTTGGAGTCAGGCTTGTAGGTTTATGGGTGGTGGAGAAAGCACAGTTGTCCCTTTGAAAGTGGCTCTAACAAAGGCTTATTTTTGTAATTGTTTGCAGAAAGATTATCACTTTGAATATACGGAATGTGATAGCAGTGGCTCCAGGTGGAGAGTTGCCATTCCGAATTCTGCAGTGGACTGCTCTGGCCTGCCTGACCCAGTGAGAGGCAAAGAATGCAGTATGTTTCACTTTTTGACCATTTGTTTTCCTGATTAAACCATTCCTCCTTCATATTAATTGTAATGACTACGAGACCTTTGGAAAAAAAAAAGAACATGTAGCATTGATGTTTAGCAGAGCAAAATCATCCTTTTTTTAACACAGGCAATAGTAAAGGATATTAATTTTATTATTTTTTAAAAATCTGGTGTACTGTCTTTTAAAAATTTTCAAGTACAGTTGAAATACCATACTATATTAGTTCCAGGTGTACAATATAGTGATTTTACATTTATATAGCTTATGATGTGATCACCACAATATGTCTGATAACTATCTGTCACCATACAAAGGTATTATGATATTATTGACTATGTTCCCTGTGCTGTACATTATATCCCTGGAGCTTATATATTGTATAACTAGAAGTTTGTTTTTCTTATTACTCTTCACATTTTCCACCCATCCTCCACCCCTTCCCTCTGGCAATCATCATTTTGTTCTCTATTTCTATGAGTCTGTTTCTGTTTTGTTTTGTTTTGTTGTTGTTTTTTAGATTCCACATATAAATGAAATCATGATGTTTGTCTTTCTCTGCTTGACTTATTTGTTGTTAAGAATGTGGAGAAATGTTGTGCTGTTTTGTGTACATGAAATTCTGGAGGGCAGAGTGGCAGAAGTTCTCTTTAATAGATTTCTGTTTTTAAATTTCTAAAAAGTTTTAAAATGTTTGGTAAATTACACATAATATAAAATTTATAATCTTAACCATTTTAAGTGTACAGTCCAGAGGCATTAAATACATTTACCAACATCCATCCACAAAACTCTTATCAACACTCATCCACAGAACTCTTTTATCTAGCAATGGATTTCTTGTTTGTAGCCATAGAAATAATGTAATTTTCCTTATTAGTATAACCTACAGAGAGATTGTAGAATTGATGACTGTCATATTCAATAGCTTGTCTTTTAGCAATGAAGCAGGCTTGAAGTGCAACATTACGAATTAACAGAGAAATATGTTGCTAACATTTATTTTTACTTATAAACACTACTTTTTTAATCTTTAATTTGGCGAGTCACAAGTTCCTGCAGTGAAGTAGTCTAGGGGTAGACTGGAGTTCAAAGCTAGAAATAAGACAAAAGAAGTTATTTTGCTTTCCTGCAGCTTTCTAAATGGAATTCTTAAAAGCTTAGTTCTTTTGTTCCCAAATGAAAGAGCAGATAAACAAATGGTTAAATGACAGTGAATCCCTTCTGTTCACAGAGAATGTATCTCTGTTCCTGGGTGGTAGGTTTACTGAAAAAATGGAGATGGGAAGATGCAATAGTCTTTTGGGGAAAATAAGGGAAGAAAACCATTATTTCTTGATAAATGATATTAAGTGGAGACAGAGAGGAACCCCTATCCAGGTAAAGAGTTCAGTCCAGCAAAACTCTTAAGAGTATAGTGGGGTCAGTACAGAAGAAGATGATACAGGACTGAGATGTATGCAGCCACCTGTGCAGAGAGAGGATTAGCTCTGTGAGGAAGGATTGTGAATAATACCTGTGGTGTTAGCTCATTGTAAAGTTGCTACAGTCATCTTTCTGGAAAACTTTTTTAACATTTGTCTATGTTTACTTTTTACTTATTGGGCTAATTCCTTGGTTCCCATGTAAACAGCCCTATTAAGGTGAACTATCTAGCTTTTATGAATACTACTCTATATCTAGATGATGTGCTGGTGCTGGCAGGAAATAGGTCATGGTGGAGGATTTTACACCATGGAAATTGGCAAACACTACAAATCAGGGATCTCCATTCTCTTGGGAGCTGGTTATTAAACATTTATCAGCACACCACTGATTAAATTTTTTGCCCAAGTGTTAAAAAATCTGTTACAGAATTGATGTCTGAATAGTCATCATTTCTATTTGAATGTTGCCAAGGACATTCTTTGCTCATTATTTACTATAATCTCCACAGTAATATTATAAATCTGACAGTCCAGCAATAATTTTTCTAAAAACTCTAATAATCAAGTCAATATTAGCTATTACTTTAAAAATGATACAGCTTACTTTAAAAATTAAACCCTAATAATGACAGTACTTATATGATGGATGGGAAATATTTTGACTTCACATTTTGTCTGAAATCTAATTTGCAAGTATTTCTGCATATCTATAATAATAAAAGTGTAATATGCTAATTAGACCGGATGTCCTTCTGGAATCCTTCTGGACGACCTTCTGGATGAAACCAGGACTGCTAGGGAAGCCTGGGTCCCCGGTGTCAGAGGGAAGGAAGGCCTCCTCTTGCACGAATTTTGTGCATTGGGCCTCTAGTACACTTTTATCACTCAGGAAGGTGTGGTCTCTGAGAAGTGACTTTTTCTTTGAACAGTAAAGAGAAGTTATTTTAAAACTCACAAGAAACTTAATAGATCTAAGTAATTTAGAAGCCTATCTAATTCTTAACACTAAATGTAGCACTTACCACATTACTAGTCATTAAAGTACTTCTGGAAGGCAGTTACGGTAATAACTGAACATTTCTTCAGTGGCTTAGATTTCTATTGTTAAGAATAGCTACCATTCTCATGTAATGATGATGAGCTAAACATTGTGCCTAGAGCTTTATAACATTATCCTATTGTATCCCCACAACCATCCTCTCAGGTAGCTACTGTTAATGTTTCCATTTAACTGATGAGAAAACTCAGAGTTAAAGTGGTGAAGTGAGTTTCCACAGGCCATTCAGCTGGACCGTGACCGATCTCTGAAAACATGTCTGATTCCAGGGCCTGTCTCTTACCCACTGAGGTCATCACCACATGAGGAGGACAGTCTGGAGGAGCTTACAGGGTCCCACAGAGGGGGATATAAAGTTTTGTCAGTGGACACCATCAAGGGAAGACATTAGAAACTCTTTTATTTTGAGAAGAAACGAGGGTAAAAGTGTTGTGGTTCAGGAAGGGCATGCTATGTGCAAGCCGTACCTGAGAGATGCTAAGACCTCGGATGGTGGTTGATGTCCCCCATGCTAGACTCGGCAGTGATGCCATGATGCTATGGCCCAACTGCTGGGCCATATAAGAAAAAAACCCCAAAAAACAAAAAAGTGGGATGTGGCAACTTTAAGAGAAAAATATTTAGGGCAATGGCTGTGTGGGCTATTATTTCCCCAGATGCTAACGTCTCTCAATGAAGTCAAACTCTTAATTAAGCCTCAGTTGAAATTGTTATAGATTCTTCAAAATATAATTGGTAGAAGCAATAGAGAAGGCCTTTCCCTAGGGAAGGCAGTACAGGACTTTAGCAATCTACATTTTTTTTCATAAAAATTATATTGTATCTATTTTTTTGAAAATTCACATAGAATTAGGCAGATGACTTCTCTGAGTGAAGTTAATGAGAAATCAGGTATCAGTTTTTGTTATGCTAGAACCCTGGGGTGTATGTGACCTTGGAGCTTAGGGGGCTCAGGCTATGGGAAGGAGAGACCTCTGCTTATTAACTGACACTGGTTCCCATGGTCCACCTGTCCCCTTTGCTGTGCAGAGTTCTTATGTCTCCGAGACAGTGCTGCTCTTGGCAAGCCACTAGGATGAGTTTACATCTCTCTTTCTCTGTGATGTTACTGGCTTAGTTATAGGGAACTTTGCTGCTTCTTCCAAGCCCTGGTTCTCTGTCTTGTTTCTGTGGGCATCACCCACCATTTGAAGTCTTGGCATCTCTCAGGCACAGCTTGCAAGTAGCATGCTGTTCCTGAACTATGACACTCCTTGTCTTTTTCCAGAACAAGGGGATATAACCCTTGTCCCCATTTCACCCCTTCCCTTCTCCACTGTTGGGTCACTTCCCTCTTGTATAAGAGTTTCTGAAATCTTCCCTTGGCATTCTTAGATCATCAAAAGCAATAGTCATTCTGGAATTCTCTCTTTCTTCCTCACCTCTTTCTGTTGCCCCACACACTGGATAAAAGGACTTTTTGTTTCAAACCAAACCTTAGAAATAAAAACTTGGTTGCTAGGAGTGGGGGAGAGGATTCCTTTTCCTAGTTCCTTATGTATTTTCAGAGAAGTCTAGAACACTGAGGGGGAAATACTAGTAAACATAAGACATTTCTTCCTTTTGGGAGTATATATCTTCTACTGCTTACTCCTTAAAATATTTCTCAGTCTATGACTTCACCTTAACACATTATTTTCTAATTGAGGATGTGTATTTAAGATACCTGTATGTCTATGTTAGCATCGAACCAGTCATAGTTTGTGGACATTGCTTATTCTTATATTTCAGTATTTATATAAATTTCTGATATTTGCTTTCCTTGGGTCAAAAAAATGCTGTGCTCAGATTAGAAAAATAAAGCCTTGAATAAAAAATAAACTTTTTTCATTCTCTCTTAACCCAAATCTAGTGGGCTTTAAGGAGTAAGAGTAAATGGTGACAGTTTGAGCCAATAGCTTTTGGAAGAATTGTCATGGAAAGAGAATTGGTTTTAGCTTTCTGGATGGGATATTTACAAATCTAATGCTTAGGATCATAGGTCTTTCAAATGTAGACTTTTCCCCCAGGAGTCAATACATAGTTTATCTCATTTGTGTTAGGAGTTGTTATTGGTACTGTAGCAGGTGCAGTTGGGCAGCTTGAGCACATTGGCACTGAATGGCAATTGAATGCCATGATCTATCTCTGTTCTATGGAATATTCATCTCACACAAAAAGATGCGTGCCAGGGTTTTCTGTGCTGAAATACCAGTAAGTTGGAAATAGTGAATGATGTACCTCCTTCATGGAGGGATGCAGTGTGCATTTTCAAATGAAAATTCCTGAGAAATCTAATAAACATTTATTGTGTGTTAACTGCATTGTTTTATCCAGAGTTTCCCAGGTGTATTTTTTTATAGGACTCTTTTATCTGACATGTAGTTGGTGCCCTTTAGCTAATTTTGGCAGGTATTGTTTTTGGAAAATACATATCTAGCTAATTTAGTAAACTTTTATCTGTTGTTACTTATACTATGATTTAACTCTTTTCAGACATTTTCTCTGCTATACAAGACTCAGTTGCAGCATCATTGCATGGTATCCAATTGAAGACTCTCCACAGTTGGTGGTCAGGTGTAGTTTACTCCTGGGTTTAAACCCTAGATTGACAGCTGACTTGTACATCTTGGGAAAATTATTTAGTTTACAGCTTCTTATTGAGCTTTAACTTATTTGCTGAACAAACATTTCTTGAGTATTCCTATATTCTTGATGACAGGAATCCAAAAATAAATAGGGAGAAAAAAGATTCCTGTCTTCCAGGACCTTTCATTCAAATGAGGGAGCAGATGGGTAAATACATTATTTATAGTTTAGGGGCAAAGTGCATGATAGATATAAATATCTGGGGTGATCTTAGGAAGAAGGGATGACCTCTTCTCAGAGGGGATCAAGAGGGCCTCAAAGTAAAGCTGGCATAAGTTTAAAGTTCAGCCTGAATAACCATGGAAAATTGGCTGTGCCCTGGCAGGTTCATGTGAAAAATTGTGTTGTGATTTAGAGTTGAGGCCAGGGTTAAATGTCATACTTAATGGGTCATCCATATTAATTTTCTGAGCATCTCTGAGGTGAGCCCTGAAGGGAGAAGTTCTTTAACCGTGAAGCCCAGTGGTATTTGAAGCGTAGGAAACCTGGGAAGAGGTGCAGATTAGGGACAGCATTGGGTTTTCCTGAGATCTGCATGGCTCCCTTTCAGGGAGGCTGTGAGAAGGAACAGAGATCCTGGAAAATCTCATAGGCCCTGTGTGTCACACCAAGGATTTCACCTGGAGACAGCCATTCATAGTTGTTTGAGCAGCCCAAATGAGGCCTGGAATCATAACTATATCTCTCTATATAAAAGCCTAAAAGATTGGCCCACCAGCCGACTGGCCGGTAGCTATGATGCGCACCGACCACCAGGGGGCAGATGCTCAATGAAGGAGCTGCTGGGCGACAGCAACTTTGTAGAGAGACCTCTCCCACTCTGCAACCCCTCAGGGGATATTGGACTGCCAGTTTTGGCCTGATCCCTGCAGGCTAGGCCAAGGGATCTCACTGGTGCAAGAATCCATGCACTGGGCCTCTAGTAATAATTTAACTTCATCTATATATATAAAAGGCTAATATGGTAAGTGTCTGACCATGTGGGTAATGAGTCATGTATCAATGCCTGGCTTCCTCTTCCTAGTGACTAGCCTCTTTGCAGTTTCTTTAGCTTAGGAACATCACTTGCTTCATAGCCAGGTGGAAACATTTCACACTTTAACCAAATGTCTGTGAAGCATTTTCCTGTGCTTCATCTCATTTGATCCTCACAGAAGTCCTGGAGTAGGTAGATAGAAGACTTAGTGGAATACTGTTTTCTTTTCATTAGCTGGAAAATGGAGATTTAGAAATCTTAGAAACTTGACCCGACTGAACAGAAGTAAGAAATGGTGGGCCTTGAAAATGACTTCAGGTTTTCTCACTGTGCAGAATATAGTCAAACACTACTCCAGTTAAATATTTTACCCTTTGTTCTCCCTCTGTGATTTACAATAATAATTTGCTCTGTGTTGATATTTACTGCTGTGTTACTGACAATTGCCTGAAAGAGAAGTGCTTTACAAGGCTGGGAAATGTTTAGCTAAATTAAGCAAGGTCTGATTAAGCAAGTTTATTCTATATATATAAAAAAGGCTAAGTTGATTCACGCACGTGCAATACATATAAAGCTCTCGTTGGTGCCAGTTGCATCATTGTTGACTATGAATTTCTGTTATAGAGAAAGGCCGAATAGTGATATTGAAATATTTCTTCTAATTAATTTCCTTTCAATGTGCATGAATTTGTGCACTGGGCCTCTAGTAGTAATGATAATAATGAAAGATTATGATAGCCAGTCTTTACTTGCTATTTGCAAGACATGATTGCAAATGCTTTACATGTGTTGGCTCAAGTTCATTTAGTCATTGCAACACCCTGGTGAAGTAGGTGCTTGTATGACTTCACACAGATAGGTCAAAGGCAGAACTGGGAGTGGAAACCTGGCAATCTAACTCCCTGGGTCCATCTTCTTAACCCCCATAGTATTCTGTCTCTTTGGAATGCACTGCAGTGTATGGTCAACAGGTGTTAGTCCCCTTCTTGAAACATCCATGCTCCTCTAACCTTTACCTCTTGATACCGTAGCAGGTGCCCCCCAAGCACTTATATGCAAACTAATATTCCAAATAGGTAAGTGGATTTTTAAAAAGATGGCATTTAAATATTAGATATATGGCTTCATAGCTCATTTTAATTGATTAACGATCTGTTTGTAGATTTTATTTTTTTCTAATTTATATTTAAATAATTTTTTTCAATTACAGTTGACATTCAATATTATATTAGTTTCTGGTGTACAGCACAGTGGTTAGACATTTATGTAACTTACAAAGTGATCACCGGAAGGTCTTGCACTCACCTATGCAATTATCATATTACTGACTGTATTTCCTAAGCTCTACTTTATGTCCCTGTGACTATTTTATAACTGTCACTTTGTACTTTTTAATCCCTTCACCTTTTCATCCAGACTCCCGACCCCCTTCTCATCTCATAACCATCATTTTGTTCTCTGTGTCTATGAGCTTGTTTCTGTTTTGTATGTTTGTTTATTTTCTTTCTATTCCACATATGAGTGAAATCATGTGGTATTTATCTTTCTCCATCTGACTTATTTCACTTAACATAATACCCTTAGGACCATTTATATTGCCATAAATTGTATGATTTCATGTTTTAATGGCTGAGTCATATTACATTGTATGTATGTGCATATATATATGTGCATTAATTTATGTGTATACACACACACACACACACACACACACACACACACACACACTAGGGGTCCGGTGCACAAAATTTGTGCGCTGGGAGCGGGGGAGTGTCCCTCACTCCAGCCTGCACCCTCTCCAATCTGGGACCCCTCCAGGGATGTCCAGTTGGGCCTAAATGGGCAGTCGGACATCCTTCTCACAATCCAGGGCTGCTGATTCCCAACTGCTCACCTGCCTGCCTCCCTGATTGCCCCTAACCACTTCTGCCTGCCAGTCTGATCACACCCTAACCACTACCCTGCCAGCCTAATTGATGTCTAACTGCTCCCCTGCTAGCCTGTTTGCCCCCAACTTCCCTCCTCTGCTGGCCTGGTCACCCCTAACTGCCCTCCCCTGCTGGCCATCTTTTGGTGGCCATCTTGTGTCCACATGGGGGCAGGATCTTTGACCACATAGGAGCAACCCTCTTGTGTTTTGGAGTGATGGTCAATCTGCATATTACTCTTTTATTAGATAGGATAGAGGCCTGGTGCATGGGTGGGGGCCAGCTAGTTTGCCCTGAAGGTTGTCCTGGATCAGGGTGGGGGTTTCCTTGGGGTATGGAGCAGCCTGGGTGAGGGGCCTGTGGTGATTTGCAGGCTGGCCACACCCCCCAGCGACCCTAGTGGAGGCCCTGGTATCTGGGATTAATTTATATTCTACAATTAAAACATTGTAGCCTGGAGTGGAGTCAAGCTTTCTGCTTGCTCCATGGCAACAGCCATTTCTGTTTGGGTTTATTTAAATTCTATAATTGAAACTTTGTAGCCTAGAGTAGAGGCCTAGGGGCTAGGGCTGCAGAAGCTTTGCTTCATCCATCGCCCAGGCAACCCTGGCCTCTGCTCTCTCCAGCTCCATGACTGCTGCCATTTCTGTTGGGATTATGTATCTTCTATAATTGAAACTTTGTAGCATTGAGTAGAGGCCTAGGCCGGCAAAGGCAGGCAAAAAGCTTGGCTTCCTCCATTGCTGGGGAAACCCAAGCCTCCCTCCTGCTTTCAGTGGCTGCAGCCAACTTGGTTGGGGTTTATTTGCTGCTGATTGGCTGGTGGGTGTAGCTTGTGGGCATGGCTTGTGGGTGTATCAGAAGTACGGTCATTTTGCATATTACTCTTTCATTAGATAGGATATCCCATTTTCTTTATTTGTTTGTCTTTTGATTAGAGCCTTTAATCTATGTACATTTAAGGTAATTATTGATAGATATGTAGTTATTGGCATTTTATTGATTGTTTTTGTAGTTCTGTGTTTTTTTCTTATTCTCCTGCTCTCTTCTCTTGCATGTTTGTGGCTTTCTATATGTTGTATTTGGATTTCTTCTTTTCCTCTTTTGTAGAACATTGGTTTGTGGTTAGCATGTTCTTCATATATATCAAGATATGTCCTTAGCAGTTTGTTTTAAATTGGTAGTCACTTAAGCTAGAACACATTCTAAAATTATTAACATTTTTACGCACCCTTTCATGTTTATATTTTATCATTATTTTTTTACTTCTTTTGCTTGTGCATGTTTGTGTATATCTTAATTTACTATTGTAATTATACTCGATCTCCTACTTTTGCATTTTAACCTTTGTACTAGTTTTAGTGTGGGTTGATCTACTGCTTTTATTATATATTTGTCTTTGACAATAATTTTTTCTTTGTGATATTTCCATATTCATATCTTTGATATTTTTTTCTTTTTCTTAAAAAAGTCTCTAACATTTCTTATAATATAGGTATCGTGGTGATGCAATCCTTCAGCTTTTTTTAAATCAGGGATATTTTATTCTTAGTTGTATACATGTTTCTGAAAAGTAACAGAACAACATTCAGAATTTACGGCACATTTGTAGTTATATCATCATAAACAATGAGAAGTTGTTTAGCTTTTTTATTTCTGTGCCTAGAAAATACATATAGTATGCTTTCATTATTTAACATGTATTAGAAAATATTGATTTTTTAACAATAGATATTCTTAATTTAAAATAATTTTATTTTATTCTTTCAAAGAAGAAAGGAACTATAATCCTCTCATGACTTCTAAGAAAGCTCCAAACACTGGGATATTTGTTGATTGAATATCTTTGATGTCATCAAATTAGAGACTGACTTCCGTGTTTCTTTTCTGTAGGTGAAAAACAGAGATCTAATGAGATTAGTAAAAAAAATATTCTATATGTAAAAGGATAGAAACCTTTTGTCCTCAATAGGTCAAATTTGGAATATTAATGCATCACATTCTAGGAGTGAAGAGTGTTGAAGTTAAATTTGCTCAGCAACACACAAGTAGTGGGTCAAAGGCAAGGACAAATGAGATTGTTAAGAGAACAGCTCAAAATCAGGCTTTATATCAGTGTAGTGCTTGATAGGACCTATGCTTGAGTTCCTCTGAAAACAAGTATTTTATAAGGAATTAGGGATGATTTCTGTAGACCTGAGAACTATAGAATCAAGGACAGAGAGACTACCAGGAAGTAGAGGGTGATTGACACTTCCTAAGCGAAGGAGTTCAGAAGGATAAGAATCAGTGTTAGGACATAAATTAGAAGTTGAGAAAACTGATTTCACAGATGTATTTTTCTACCCCCATTGGTGACCTCATCAAATACACTGACCAGTTTCTTCCCTTGACCTTCACTGTTGTATTTTTTCTGTAAACCTTTTGTCATTCATGCCCCATGAACTGGAATTGGTCTGTCTCCTCATTACATTATATTTATTTAGTGGTTAAGTAAGTAGATAAGTGTGGATTTTAGCTCTCATTCTTCATTTTTTCAAAATTAACGTGTTTTTCTTTTTTGGTAAGTTTCAAAATGTGTTCTAAAAGGAGAAGCTACCTAAATGTGAGGCTCTGCTGCTTTGCTCTCTGCTGGGAAATTTGTTTTCTTTATGGGATAATTTGAAGGTTTTATTTTGTTCTTGTTTCTGTAATATCCTGATTAAAGGATTAGAAAGCCCTTTGCTGTAGTTGAGTCAGTAATACCACCCTGAGCACAGAGACTCACACTCGGGGGACATAGATTTGCATTTGTTGAATGAGTAATAAGTTAGCAGCAGTACTACCTTCTTTTCTGTAACTGTGCCAACTATTAGTCACATTGCCCATGACTTCTGAATATAACTCTCAGAATTTGCAGAGAACTTGACAGTAATAAGACAGGTTGTGGAAATGACTATGTTATAATTATGAGTATTGAAAAAGATGGCCCATGTTTCCAGAGTGGGGATACTTATTTAGCTAGTGCACATTAAGCACTGCCCTCAGCATCCCCTTTATATCAAATTCCCATTTACTTCATCAACCTTTTGTTTGGACTTAGTATTTGACAGTTACAATTAGGAACCCCAAAATAATGATCCTTGTTTTTTAGAAGCTCAAAGCTTCACATCAACTAATAAGTGGTATTTGTATCTATCTCTATTTATATGTTTATATATATATATATATATATATCCATAATATATATATATATGACAAAACTATATATTAATAAATACTGACTTTATAATCTTTCAAAGTATGCATACATTTTTGGGACTCCCATATATATACAGGGTATCCCAAAAAATGTATACACACTAACAAAGGACAGCTCAATTTTGAAAATGAATTTTAATATACACTGCCTTTATAATTATTCAAAGTGTGTATATATACATTCTTTTGGGACAGCCTACATTTTGCTTTTTAATAAATGTATTATGAGAAGAGTATGATAAGAGCACAGAGGGAGGAAAAACTGACTGCCTGGTGGGGCAGGGAGGTCTATTATGAACAGGGTTTTTGAGTTAAAAATGGGAGTTTTACAAATAGGATAGATAGGTTGGTCAGCATCTGTAGAGAAAGAAAACCACAGCAGCAAAAAAGAGGTTGAAATATTTTTGTAATGATGTGAATTCTGTTATGGTTGGAAAAGGGTGGGGCAAGGGCTGAGGCTGGTAAACAGGTTGGGGCCAGAGTGTGAGGTGTCAGTAGAGATAACGGAGGCTTTGGAAAGCTTTATTGGGGTGTGCCATGATCAGAACTTTATAAAAATAATTCTGGTGACAGTGTGAAGGGGAGGAAATTGATGGGGGAGTCTGGTGCCTAATGGGCTATGCGTCCTCTGTCTTCCAGCTTTTTCCTGTGCTTCTGGAGAGTATCTAGAGATGAAGAACCAGGTCTGCAGTAAGTGTGGTGAAGGCACCTACTCCTTGGGCAGTGGCATCAAATTTGATGAATGGGATGAATTGCCAGCAGGATTTTCCAATGTTGCAACATTCATGGACACTGTGGTTGGCCCTTCTGACACCAGGCCTGACGGCTGTAACAAGTAAGAACCCAAAGGAACCTTTGGATTTTGATTGAACAGTTGAGAAAGGTGTAGTTGCTCTTTTCCAGCAAGAAGTTGAGGATAATCTTAGTATTGATTAGGATTATAGATAAACTAATTAAAAATGAACATTTTTTTGGCTAGTCATTACAAATAATCAGTTTTTGTGAAGTTAAAATAATTGTTCTCATGACAGAATAGATACCAAATGCAAAAATGTGCTAAAGCTATTAGAAAAACAAATTAAATTTCTAATATATTTATAACTACACTCAAGCCAGTCTATTTATAAAAACGCGTCTCTAATTTTTAATAATTTCGGATTTTTTTTCTGAAATGTGTAGCCTTCGTTTAGGCACTTGATTATCTTCTAATAGAGAGTGGGTGAAATATGTGAAGTGGAAAGCTCATTTGCTTAATTTCTACCTCTTATAGGAAATTATTAGCTTTGCCTCTGACACTACTGGAGGACTTTGAAATTTTTTTGATTAAAAAAACACACAAAACAAAATGTTTATCTGTGGTCTGTACCCACTTCCATTCCCTTGTATTGACTATGTAACATTCTTTTCACATGGCCATGTTATTAAACATTCGGCCTCTGGCTAACTTCTGACAAGAGTGGGTTTTCAGAAACTCCCACGTTTTACCGTGAGCTAAAGAAGCTGGGACTTATTTAGCTATGCCAGTGATGGGCAACCTTTTGAGCTTGGTGTGTCAATATTCGCCAAAAAACCGAGCATAACTCGGGTGGTGTGTCACTTCAAGAAAAAAGAACTATAATTTCGCGATATTTATAGATTAAATAACAAAAAGTATAACTGTAATATATAACTGTATTTAATAAACCAAAAACTAATTATTTAACTTAACCTGCTTAGTGACTTCTTTGTTCATGTGTCAGTCGGGTTCTTTTGTTGGTTTTGATATTATTTCACTTGTGTGGGGTGCCGTGAACTAAGATAAGTGAGGAGGAGGGGAAATTCTTTAACTAACCTGCCTAATTATTAGTGCTTTTTGGTTGCTGAATTTCATTGGCCAAATCTTCAATTGAAGGTTGGTATTTTGTACACTTCAAGCCCAAGCAAGTGCGACTAACTTCATCTGTAAATCTGTCTTTTTTGTTTTGTTGTTGTTGTTGGTTTTGATATTATTTAACACTGAGAATAAGGTCTCACAAAAGTATGTAGAGGGAAAAATTGTGAGTAAAGCCATTGCTATATTTTTCAGCGTGCTAAAAGTGTCTCGTAATCGGTTCCAGGCACTCCAAATTTCCTGTTTGTAGTGCCACTCCTCTTGATTCTCCCAAGCGGCACCTTTCCAGATTCTCAAGCTTTGACCTCAAGTCAACAAACACCTGAGCCCAGATGCTGTCTTGAAATTCTGCAAGTTGCATCTCCAAATCAATTTGCATCAATTGGAAACCATTTAATTCCAAACTACTGTAGACTACTGCATCAGGAAACTAAATTATTTTTATGGTCTCTTCTAGGCTTCTAAATTGATTAAATCTATCACTGAACTGGTCAAGTAACGAGTCTAAAACATGCTGGTACTTTATATGCAAGGGTTCCATTTCATTTTGAACAGCTGCCTGGCCTTCTCAAAATACTTTGTTACTCGAGGAAAATACTTATGAGTTTTAGTTTCTACATCTCGCTTGAAAATTTTAAGTTTACTTTCAAAAGCTTTTATGTATCCAAACATAATGTCAATACTTTTGTCAAAACCTTGTAACTTTAAGTTCAATTCATTAATATGAACAGAGAGATCTGTAAAAAATATCAGAATGTTGACCCACTTATCATCATTGAGCTGAGAAAAGTTTTCCAGATCCTTAGCCTCAAGAAATACCTTGATTTCTTCAAAGCACTCCACAAAGCACTCAAGAACTTTGCATCAGCTTAGCCATCTTACATTATTGTACATCAGTAGTTCACCGTAGGTGGACTCAACCTCCAGTAAAAGTGCAGAAAATTCTCACTTGTGAAGGGTACGAGCAGCATTAAATTAACTGTCTTTGTAACAACTGACATTAAGTTGTTTAAGTCAGTGAATCCTGCCTTGGCACATAAAACCTTCTGATGGATGATACAATGAAAAGGCACAATCGGATGTCCAATAGCTTCCATAAACAATTTGACAAATCCTACTTTTCCCCCCACCACGTTTGGTGCCCCATCTGTCGTCACTGACACAACTTTAAAGATATCAGTGCTTAGGTCATGGAATATTTGTATAACAACCTTACATATTGCACTTCCTGATGTACTTGTTAGCACTGATACTAACTTTATCAACTCTTCTCTCATTGTGAGACCATCAGAATATCGACTAATAATGGCCAAGTGAGCATGTGATGTGACATCAGTAGTTTCATCAAGAGAGATTGAAACATATTTACAATTACTTATGTCTCTCTTTAATTGATGTACATCTGTGTTCAGTCTCATTATTTGGTCTTTTATGATATTTCTACTGAGTGGTAACTCTTAATAATTGCATCTTTATTCTGCACTTTGTGAAATAGAACTGGTGCACATCTTAGGAAGGCTTCTTTAATAAATTCTGCCTCACTGAGTGCTTTTTCATGCTGAGCTATGGAGTGATCAATGCACAAACTTGCAGATGTTAAATTTGTAGAGCCTTTTATAAATTTAAGGATGGAATTAGAATGGCTCTTATAGAGGTGTAGCTGCCTGGAAATGTATTCCTTCTTTTCATCCTCACTTTTTTTCAAGAGCTGGGAATGAGTAGTTTCAAAATGTCTATTTTTATTCCACATTCTGCTTACTACTGCTTCTGTACATAGAACGCAAAATGATCTGCCATATTTTTCTGTAATGCCATACGTCTTGGTCCATGTCTCTTGAAAGGGTTGGCTACTGCTACTACCACTGCCTTTACTTAACCTTGGTTTTTTATATTTTAGGTTCTTCATCAGGGGGCTAATGACAGAAGATAGAATTATAGACAGCCTGTTAGCCCTGCAGGCAATTAGGGGTTTACTAGCCTAACTGACCACAAGATGGCACATGTAACTGTCTTTTAGGAAAGGGCAGTGTTAATAAGCAGAAATAGGGGTTAATAAGGATGTACAACAGTAATAGTGGTGAAATGGAGTCTGCACTATGCTGCAAAATGACATTCCTTAAATAAATTAAGATGGCTGCCGCTATTTCTAATGTCGAGAAATGGCACCCATAGCACAGGCCCTCACCTCTTCCAGCCTCCCCCTCACTTATCTCAGTAATGATGGTCAATTAGAAATCCACAACACCCCAGAACAATAGATTGGATGATGGTTGCTGTAGTTATATGATTGCTGGTAATGGCAATCGCAGGGCCCCCAGAGATGCATCCCCCGCTGCATTCTGCTGCTCCCTGCTCCGCTGGCCGGAAGTGAGGTCTAACCGGAAGTCCCAGAACTAGACACTCTGTGCTGGAGTTCTGTTGTTTTGGCCTACAGACCTGTGGCACAGAGTGTCTGCACTACAGCAAATGTTTTATCCTTGTCTACTGCACCTGGCCGTGCAGTAGCTGAGGATGAAATGTCCTTCTCAGCATGCGGCTTCATTCTTCTCTGTATGTGACCACATGTGGCCGTGTGTCATCGAAAATGGCTATGTGTGTCAGTGCTAACACGCGTGTCATAGGTTTGCCATCACGGCGCTATGCGAAAAGATATGCTCCCTCACTTCCCCTCCTACCTTCCCTCATTTTTAGATAGATCTGGATGTTCATCTAGTATTATTTTCTCAGCCTGTAATATTTCCTTTATTATTTTGCAAATCTGCTGCTCAAAAATTCTCTCATCTTTTGTTTATCCGAAATCTTTATTTATCTTTATTTTAGCATCATTATTGAAGAATATTTTGTGGACATGGAATTCACTCACTGTGTTTATATTTTATTTAAAGTTGATTATATTTGTAAGAGCTGTCTCAATTTCTCACCTATTTCTCTGGACTGTCTTTTTTCTCAGTTAGGGATCATCTTTTTTCATTTCTTTGCCTGTCTAGTAAATTTTATTTTATCTTGAACATTGTGAATATTAAGATATAGGAAAAACAGATTATTATTATTTTTCATTTAAAAGGTGTTGAATTTTGTTCTGACAGGCAATTTATTTACTGGAAGAGCACCTTGATCTCATCAGGACTGATTTTGTTATTTTTTGATGGTTCTGTATTTATTTCACACTTAGTTCTAGGTCATGGCCTTTATTCTAAGGCAGGATTTAGCAAAGTACAGCCTGTGAGCCCTCCCTCTGTTTTTGCAGACAAGGTTGTATTGGAACACAGCAGCACTCATTTACTTATGCATTGTCTCCAGCTGCTTTAGAGCTACAGTGGCAGAGTTAATTAAGTATTGCAAGAGAGCTCAAATTGTCAACAAGCCACACATATTTATTCTCTGGCCCTTTATGAAAAAGTTTGCTGACACCTGCTGTAGGGCATGGCCTCTATAAGGTGTAGCAAATTCTGGATGTCCAATAAATTTATCAGGTTTCTTCCTTCCTGGCTCGTTTGCAGCTCCAGCGACTTCCATTAAAGTGACCTTTCTGATTATTTGTCTCAGCTTTGCCATGGCTGCGAGCCCCAAATTGAGAAACTTCATATGGCTTCCTAGAGCCCCTATTTTCTCTGCTTTTCAGGCCTATGAATTCCAGCTTTTTCAGCTGCCCCCAAGCACTTGTCTCTGCTCCTCAGCTCAGTGAGACCACCATGCTTTGCTTGGGTGCCATCTCCTGGTGTCATCATTTGGGATGTGTCCTGAGGAATGAGGCCAAGGTTAATTTGGGCTGTACCGCATGTGTTTTGCTACTTTCAGGCATCCCAGTGCTGCACTGCCCGTTGTCCAGGCCCGAAATGGCTCCTGCATGCTGTTTCATTTAATAGATGGTTAAAGGGGAAGGGCAGATCCAATACCAGTTAGTCATGTTGGGATGTGCAAGTCTCAGTCTTTTGTTCAGAATTTATTACTGTTAGAAAAAAGAAAAGAATATAAAAATTTCACGCTTATCTAAATAAAAGGTTAAACCTGAAGAGAAGAATGTTAAGCTGTGTTATCTATTGTACAGTTCGGTTAGAATTGTTTCTTTGCCCCCAAATTGACACATGACTCTTTGATTCTAAGAATTAACGTATAATTAGATTTACAACCCAAATTTTGTTCATCAATATATTTTCTTTAGTTTTTATTTTGGTTTTTTTTTTCTTTTGGTCTTTTTTTTTTAAAGATAAAATTCCAGGCTTTTACCTCATTATATACTATGGAACTGCCTTTTTCTAGGACTATTTCTTCTCTCATATCAAGGAATCTTCTTACCTCCTGCCATGTGCATATATTAATAAATCAAATTTCAGATGCTGTTTGAGAGACTAACTCTACCCCAAACTAGTAGAATTAGTGATTGTCTCTTTAGTGATCAAAGTTTTGGTGAAAATAGCAGTTTCATAGCAAATTGATCTTACCAAGATTTAGGGAATTGTGTGCCATAAGCAATGAATCTCTTCCTAGTAATGGTGTTGGCTGTTGAATTCCAGAAAAGCTCTGGTCTTCTCTACTGTGCCTTGCTGAAGGAATGACTTTTGAATCTGAGTTACAGAGGAGGTTTCTGAATGCTGGTATAAGATGCCCCTTGGTTTTATTTCCACAGCTCTTCTTGGATCCCGCGTGGAAATTACATAGAGTCAAATCGTGATGACTGCACCGTGTCTTTGATCTATGCCGTGCACCTTAAGAAGTCGGGTAATGTCTTCTTTGAGTACCAGTACGTCGACAACAACATCTTCTTTGAGTTCTTTGTAAGGCCTTTTATATTCTGAAATTTACTTTTTATGGGACATTCATGTAATAGTTACCTTAATCCATTGTTTCCATTATACTTTATGTCTCCTCAGTTTTTTTTGTTCTGTTTGTTTTTGGTGTGTGTGTGTGTGTGTGTGTGTGTGTGTGTGTGTGTGTGTTAGCTGAAACTTTTGATGCTAAAAGACAACTTTTCTTTTTTCTATAATATTTTATTTTCTGGTGAATTTCTTTACCTCTGAGCTCTTGCCTTACAGAGTAACATTGAGCTTGTTTTACGTTTGGTTATTACCATTAGATGACCATTTGGAGTTAAATGTTTGTGTGATAAATATTTTCTCCAAGATTCATTTTAAAAATTGTTATTTTTTGTAGCTACAGATGCATTTTTTTTTTGTTCAAAATAGTCTCCACCAAATTCAATTTTTGTTTAAAAACATTTTTTCTCCCTGCAATTTCAAATATTTGAATTATTTAACTGTATTCATGGGCAGTATTTCAGAAGTAGAGGTGGCTGTATGATTTTGATTCTGCCAGTTTTGCACAACCTAAAGGAATTAATGGATCGGATAGCTGATATCTCTGGTAAGAGATTAAATAGCATTATAATCTCCTGGATAAAATAATAGTCTAACAGAATAGGCTGTTACCTCTAAAATTATTTAACTATTTTCTGTAAACTGTAGCTAATCTAGTAACTATCTGTTGTGGCAGTGACTCAAATGTTTGAGAAAATATTTTCCCATTGACGTTGCATATAGAAAAAAATGCGTGCAAGTAATTGCCAAATACCTTGTAAAAGGTTTCTGTGGTACAGATTTTAGAAGGAAATGTACTAAAATTGAAGACAAATATATGTTGCTCTTGATAACAGAAATTTCTAAATCAAGAGTTGGTGGGAAGAGATTTTTTGATTAAAGTATGAACCTTAGATTTGAAGTCAAGAGATTCTGGCTGTAGTCCCATCTCTGCAAGTGCTAGCTGTGTGTTATTGGGCAATTACATTTACTTTTCAACCCTCAGCATTCCCATTTGTAAAGTGGATTGATTGTGTGTTGGACCTTTTAAGGAGCCCTCCTAGCTCTAATATCCTTTGATGAGTTTAAGATATTAAGCAACATTCAGATTTGCTTTTTAAGCTGCATTTGGTTTATAAAACACTTCTTTGGGTGAATAATTACCTATTTTATGGGACAATTTTGCAATATTACTAAAACTAAACTAAAGTTAAGAAGCAAGGTAATTATATAATTGTCCGAATAAGCACTTAGTTTAATATTATCCAGCAAGTGCTTTGAGGATCGTCAATAATAGTCCTCCAGAGACGTGAAGTTTCATTACTTCCTTTTCAGAAGCCTTTGTTCTTCTGGTTATAGACTGAAGAGGGATGGCAAGTTCATGTTCCTCCTCTCATTGATGCTTCAGCTTCTGAGGTTGTGATTTATTGACTCAGGTCATCCTGCTAAGGGCTAGTGAGAAGGAAATGCCTGAGGACTGAAAGATGCAGTTGCACCTGTGAATTACATCATTTGAACCAATGAAGTATTTAATTTTGGAACTGTATGAGACTTTCAAATGATGAAACTGAAACCTGGAAAGAATAATGTATTGGACCAAGGTTATACTGTTGCTAGTTACTTTTAGAATGAGTAACAAACAGAGTTCAGGTGCCTAGAATGACAGCAGAAAGAATGTCATGATGACACATGATGTCTGATTTTGGCTAAAAAAAGCTGTTAGCTTATCCCAACACTGACCACCAAAGGTATATTCAGGGTCCATATCTGTTCTAGAATGGCTTAACACTTACATTAGAATGGCCACTTATGCTTATAATATAAACTAGTAGCCCTGTGTATGAATCCGTGTGCCAGTAACTTGCCAGTAGCTCACTGCCCACCCTCCTGTTGATCCATGATCTGGTCATTATGCAGTTGGTCATTAGGCTTCATGGCATAATGACCATTTGCATATTACAGCTTTATTATATAAGATAGGATACTTGAATTCAATTGAAGCCAGTATCCTCAGTCGTGGTATTTAGATGGCAAAAGGACCTATTTTCTAGTTAGTAAATCTTTAGGAAATTTCATGATGGAGAACATATTCTGTTCCAGAGGATGCATGAAGTGGGAAAAATGATTTAGAAAAGACAGAGCCATTTGGGTAGAAGTAGAATAGGTGATGAGAACCTATTTTAACCCTACTCTATTGGTGACTGTTGTGCAATGCTGTAATGGCCTAAATTTTGATGTTTCCATCTTCTTTGTAGACTTGGAAAAGTAGTGTCCTAAACTCTAGGCATTTTGAAAGAATTTTCTAGAAAGCACAAAGTGTTTGGTGCTAAAGATATTGTGTAGTCCTTTAAATCATTATGGCGAATGATTAACATTTGTTCTCAAATAAAAATTTGGGACTTTGACTGTGGCCACTTAACCAATACATCTGAACTGAAAACAAAGCGGACTTAATTTATTTATTAATTTCAGATTTTACTGCCTCAAATATAAAAAAAAGTAAACTTTATTTTTATACCATTGTACCTGCATGGTGAATGCAAACTTTTAAAATAATCCTATGTAATAAAAGAGTAATATGTAAATTGGCTGTACCTTCACTACACCCAATAAGCCACACCCACAAAGCCAATCAGGAGCAATATGCAAATTAATACCCAACCAAGATGGCTGCTGCCCAAGGCTAGGGCTGGGGCAGAGCGAGCCAGTGATCAGCCCCATGGCAGGGTGATTGCTGGGTGCCCAAGGCCAGAAAAAGCCTCACCCAGAGGCCTTTTCCAGCCTTGGGCAGGCTGGGGTTGGGGTGGAGGCAGATAGCGATCAGCCCAATTGCAGGGTGATCACTGGCTGGGGTGCCCTGGCTGAGGTCCCCTGCCCAAGGACCAGCTTTGGGCAGGCTGGGGCTGGGGCAGAGCCAGCCAGTGATCGGCCCGATGGCAGGGTGATCACTGGCTGGGGTCCCCTGGCTGAGGTCCCCTGCCCAAGGATGGAAAGCCTCGACTAGAGGCTTTTGGCCTTGGGCAGGCTGGAGGTGAGCTGTCAGTAGGACATCCCCTGAGGACTCCCAGTATGCGAGAGGGGGAAGGTTGAGCTGAAGGACCATCCACCCCCAGTGCATGAATTTCGTGCACCAGGCCCCTAGTTTAATAAGATTTTTGTAGTTACTTTTTCTCTTTATGTGAATTTTTAGTATGAATTGCTCTTTCCTTCTTTCTCTTCTCCCCTCCCCTCCTTCCTTCTCAGTGAGATAGCCTTTGTGTTATAATAATGACAGTGGTTTATCTATAAGCACTCATGCATAGCGGTTGTCACTTAGGTTTCAGAGGTCTTGATGTGTTAACTTGTTGAAAATGACTCATGGCATTGTTGAATGTATGTGTTAAAAGAAGTTATTGCAGCCTGTCCTGTGCTGAGTAGTCCATTTAATTAAAGCCGTTATTCAAGAAGATGTACTGGGACCATTGTGTTTGTGCCACAGATTCAGAACGATCAGTGCCAGGAGATGGACACCACGGCGGACAAGTGGGTCAAACTCACGGACGGTGGAGAGTGGGGCTCGCATTCTGTGAGTCTCCCTCTGTTCTTCTCCTCAATCACCATCCCCATTCTTCTCCTTCCTTTTCCAACCTTTTTCAAAAGTTTATTTTAAGGGAAAAGAACTTCAAAATTGTTTATGTATTTAGAAAATTTCCAGTTAGAGACCAAGTTTTATGGACTCAGTCTCTTTGTAGGTATTTTCTCTACCTTTTTCTTAGGCTCTTTCCTTTCTCTTTCCCATCATACTTCAACTTTCCTCCTTTCAAAGGGGGCAATAACAAGAAATAAGGCTGATCAAACCAATATACAAGGCCTCTGAGCACGTACATTTACAGATGTGCTTGTCATATGGGAGAGAATCAGTGGCTCTTGCATCGGAAGGTTCCTTGAGTTCCTTTCTCTGCAGTCGTCCCCTTCCCCACTTCCACCCCGCATAAGTGATGTTTCAAGCTTGCCTTGTTGGGAACTGTGCTGACCCTATTGTTGGGTAGCTCTGATTACCACAAAATTCATCCCTGTGTTTGGAACCTAAACCTTCTCCTGTCTATTTGCCACTGACGGGTCAGAGTTTATGCCCTTTGAAAAATGGTTTCATATTGAAATAAAGTAACTGCCTAATTCTCCAACCAATAACTAACTGTAAATGCTTGAAGGCAAATATCAGGTAACACACTCCATGCATCTGCTATTATTTGAGGCACTGTGCCTTTGGAGTGACACATGCATTTAAAATCAAACTCTGCCTTACAGTAGCTGTGTTTCTTTAGGCAACTGGCTTAATCTCTTTGAGTTTGGTCTTTTTTTTTTCATGTCAGAAATAAAACCACTCTTGCAGGGATAAATGAAATGATACATGGGTGCCCACAATGCCGATGGAGCTCTGTTTCAGTAAGTGACCATCCAGGGGCTCCAGATGGAGTGATTCATACAGTGTACTTTTCCGAGTATTTTTTGAACTGAATGCCTGGAAGTGACGTTAGCACCACTTAAGATCTATTTGCCTAAGCATTATCTCCACTGGGCTTTGAAGGTACAAATATGCATGTACCTTGTATCCTTGGCAACAAATATGCTTTCTTCACTTATGAAGACTTCATGCAAGATGAAAGTACTTAGTGTACTACTTCTCTGAATCCCTGGCAAGGTGAAATGGTTGGATATGTTTTAAGTTTATACAGTTTGGATTTGGCTGGAGACTACATAGAAGAAACAAGGGTGGCAAATGAGAAAGCAAGGAACCCTTAAAATTAATTTGCTTGTCTGAATTAGGATGATATTTCTCAGAAAGTTAGTTTGATTTATAATTAGAAAAATATCCCAGTGGCAAAGAAAGCAGATATTAGACATAGTAACATTTAAGTTCTAAAATCATAGAGTTAAATCCAGTTCTTTTATAAGGACAGTCCTGTTTTTTCTTGTTGCTGTTGTAGTATTGCTTATTAAATAAATTAAAAAAGAAGCCAGCTCAGTCTGTTGCTTTTTTGTTCTCAGAGCTCAAAGTCTGCTTGTAAATAATGGCATCCAATAAATACATAATTGGTCGGAGTGCCTTTCACTCTCTAAAATGAATCTCTTAAATATAAACCAAGACTTCATGCAAATGCTTCAAAAATAATTTTATATTTTTCTTTAGATTTGAGAAATTTTCTTTTTTTATAACTATATTTTTTGGATTAGCAAAGTATTTTTTTCCAGAAAATGTGAACTTCAGTAGAGTTTAGGTCTGAATTAGCAGTAGACTTAAATTTATGGATTCCAAATTAATGGTGTTTCACTATAATTCAAAGAAAAATGTATGAGAGATTAGCTTTCAGGGATGGTTGGATGTAGCATGGCTTAGCTAACTTGAGTGTCTTGTGCTTTGCTTTACAGGTAATGCTAAAGTCTGGTCCAAACATACTGTACTGGAGAACTACAGGCATCCTTATGGGTTCTAAGGCAGTCAAGCCAGTGTTGGTAAAAAATATCACAATTGAAGGTATTTTACAGCAATCTTATTTTAGTAGTCACCTATCACACTTTATATTGAGCTACATATTGATTGAATTGTTAGTTTGACTAGCCCAAGAGTTTACGGGACAGGAATTAATATGTTAAGTATCATACAGGTGTAGAGGTACTGGTTTTATTCCTGGAAAGTTGACTGATTTTTTTGTTTTTGTTTTGTTGGGGTTTTTTTTTTTGTACTGTTAAACTGAATTATTTAATCTGTATGAAAAAGTACACATGATGACAATTTTAGGTATCTTTAAATAAAAGAAAAATGTCTTTGTTAATAAGAGCCTATTATTCATTTGAGTAGTGTCTATTGTGCCAGTCATTGAACTTACTCAGGCCACTGCTGCATCCAAAAAAATAACAATCAAATAAACATCTTGGCCTGGCTATCTCCCAAATCTCTTGGCTGCTTCATATATATATTTCAGAGAGGAAGGGAGAGAGAGAGAAAGATAGAAACATCAATGATGAGAGAGAATTGTTGATCTGCCTCCTGCATGCCTCCCACTGGGGATCGAGCCTGCAACCCAGGCATGTGGCCTTACCTGGAATTAAACTGTGACCTCCTGGTTTATAGGTCAGCGCTCATTGTGGCCTGTTCTTGTGCTTCTTCTGAATTAGCTGGGCCTTTGTGGCCCAAGAAAGCAGCCAGTAAACCCTGAAATTGTTCAGTCTCAGGGCTACTTATAATTAAAGCAGTGATTCTCCTCTATGAAACTGTGGCTTGTGTTTTAATATGTTTAAAGTGTTCTTGTTCCTGTGGTGCTCACTCATTAGTCCTAGGGACATCTGCTGGCAAAGGCTGAAATTATAAACCAGAAGAAAAGTCAGGTCCTTCCTAGGGTCTGTTGTCTTTCCAGTGACTTAGTGAGCAGACCATAGAAAGGGAACAAAGAGGTAGCCACAGAGATCAGAGGATGGTAGCTTGTAGAATTGGAGAGGACCTTAGAGATTATCCTACTCTGAGTTCTTGGAGTTGTCTCTTGGTGACTGAGTTTATACATTTACTATACCTCTAACAAATGCCAATCTTCTTACTTCAGTGTTTGCTCTACTTACTGTGTTTTATTCAGTATCTATCCCAGTTACTTCATGCAGCAAGCACTTCTTGGGGTTGAATGAATAAGAGAAAAGATTTGGGCTGAGCTCAGTGTCAATAATGCTCTCTCATTTCTGGCAGAAGCTGACAGAAGGTGCTGATTTGCTCACTTCTGTTGGGTCCTCCCTCCCATGCACTGTGGTGTGTGTGTGTTACTCTCCCATAGGAGTGGCATACACATCAGAATGCTTTCCATGCAAGCCGGGCACCTTCAGCAATAAGCCAGGTTCGTTCAGCTGCCAGGTGTGTCCCAGGAACACCTACTCTGAGAAAGGAGCCAAGGAATGCATAAGGTGTGCAGAGGACTCCCAGTTTTCAGGTGGGTCTAAACTTTGCTGATTTACACTCTATGTTCTTTTCTTTTTAAATGTACATTTGCTGAGTGTATAGTCCTAAGCCAGATGTCACACATAAGTGGGACAGAAACAATGGGCTGCACACTAAAAGTGCTGAAGTGAATCAATACTGAGTGGATAAAAATTACGTTCATCCCTTTCTGTATGACTTTTCCTTTTGTCTGTAAATGTTTTCCTATTTCATACTTCACAGGTAACTGCCTGGGATTTGTTTACACTAATCTGAATTCATGCTGTACTTTTCGGTAATTTGTGGACATAGAGATATATTTAGGAACTTTTCATTTGTTCCAAATTTATAATTTTAATGTTAATAGAATAGGTCTAACGTCTTCTTGGAAAAACTGTGATATGTCCCAGGTGTATCATGGAAGCACTTATTGCTCTAGTGTAGTGATTCTCAATCTGTGGGTTGAGACCCCTTTGGGGGTTGAATGACCCTTTCACAAGGGGGTCGCCTAAGATCATCGGAAAATGCAGATATTCACATTACAATTCATAACAGTAGCAACATTACAGTTATAAAGTAGAAACAAAAATAATTTTGTGGCTGGGGGTCACCACAACGTGAGGAACTGTATTAAAGGGCCTCGGCATTAGGAAGGTTGAGAACCATTGATCTAGTGAAAATAAAAATGTAAGCTCTTATCTTCTTTAGGCTTAGCTAGTTGTACCTGAATTCCTCTGGTAAGGTTATTTTTACTTTTTAGTTGTTTCTCTTTCGCTTGTTTGTTTATTTTGTTTTCTGCCCTTTCTTAGAGTCACCAAGGCCTCATTTTTCAAATGCATTTTTTGTTGTTGTTGTTGCAGAAGAAGGATCGGGCGAGTGTATGGAGCGCCCTCCCTGTACCACAAAAGACTATTTTCAGATCCACAGTCCATGTGATGAAGATGGAAAGGTATTGGCAATGTTCAGTGCACTCCATTTCATGTTTATTCAGACATCTTTCCAATTTTGGCAGACTTTTATTTGTTGATGAGAGAGTTGCATGAGCTGATTTATAAAACATGTGTCTAAAGTAGTTCAGAGAAATTTAATAATTTATCTTCTGAAGCCTGCCTTCCTGGCTTTGATTTTCCAATCTGCTAATTAGTGCTGTGGGCAAGTTATTGGCTGTGCCTAAGTTTCAGTGTTTTCATTAGTAAAATAGGGATAATCTCTGTACCTATTTCCTGAGGCTGCTATGAGAATATGAGCTATTCAATGGAAGGTTCCTAGCACAGTGCCTGGCACATATTGAGTGCCCATTAAATCCCTGCTTTTTTTTTTTTAACAGTTATATGTTTTAAAAAGTAATATTATCAGGAGTAGCACAGCCTTAAAATGTGTCCTGTGACTCACAGAATGGAAATCCAGTAAGTCCTTGCTTAATGTTATTGATAGGTTTTGAGACTTGAAGTGAATTGATGTATCACAAAACCAATTTACTCTAGGCTAATAGATAGAAACAAGAGTCAACAATGTTATAATGAAACCACAAAGGCTATTGAATGAAATGACTTTACTTGGGGACCTGTTGTATCCTGTAACTTCTCTTTAATTATTTGGTTTCTCAGTAGGTTTTGTCAATAAAAAAGCCATGCAGCCATTGGCTAATTTAGTCATGGCAGATTGCTGTGTAATTGCATTCAGAAAATGCAAGTAATTACCATATAAACAATACTGAGCCAGAGGAAAAATGCACACATCAACTCTGCAGCTGACCTGCCATTCTCTTAATTAAAAAGTGTCAGCTATGCTGGCCTGTTCATAGAAGAAGCTGAGATTGAAGTGGTTTTGATGCAACATGCTTTCTGTATGTATTCATTTTCAAAATTAAGTCAGTTAATACCTTGACCTAATTTGGAAAATACACAAAGATGCCAGTATTGCTTTATTTTCTTAATCTGAGGTCCTAACCTATAATTTTATATGTATATGGTTATTGAAGTTACCTGTAGGTCTTAAGTTTTTTTTTAAGTAATTTACTTTTATTTATTTATTTTTTAGATTTCTTTATTAATTAAGGTATTACATATGTGTCCTCATCCTCCATTACCTCCTCCAACCCCATCTCCCCACTTATGCCTTCACCCTCCCCCCCACCCAGTGTCTGTGTCCATTGGTTAGACTTATATGCATGCATACAAATCCTTTGTTTGATCTCTTCCTCTTATCCCCAACCTCCCCTACCTTCCCTCTGAAGTTTGACAGTCAATGCTTTTCTGTCTCTGGATCTGTTTTTGTTCATCAGTTTATGTTGTTTATTATATTGCATAAATGAGTGAGATCATGTGATACTTATCTTTCTTTGACTGGCTTATTTCACTTAGCATAATGCTCTCCAGTTCCATCCATGCTCTAGTTTAAAGCAACAACCTTTTCCTCCTTTTTCTTCTTCTTCCTCTTCTTAAATAATACCTTTCAACATTTCATATAATACTGGTTTGGTGTTGATGAACTCCTTTAGCTTCTTCTTATCTGTGAAGCTCTTTATCTAACCTTCCATTCTGAATGATAGCTTCACTGGGTAGAGTAATTTTGGTTGTAGGTTCTTGCTATTCATCACTTTGAAACTTTATTGCCATTCCCATCTGGCCTGCATAGTTTCTGTTGAGAAATGAGCTGACAGTCATATGGGTGCTCCCTTGTAGGTAACTAATTGTTTTTCTCTTGCTGCTTTTAATATTCTCTCTTTGTCTTTTGCTCTTGGCATTTTAATTATGATGTGTCTTGGTGTGGTCCTCTTTGGATTCCTTTTGTTTGAGGTTCTGTGTGCTTCCTGGACTTTTAAATCTATTTTTTTTCACTAGGTGGGGGAGGTTTTCAGTCATTATTTCTTCAAATAGATTTTCAGTATCTTGCTCTCTCACTTCCTCTGCACCCCCATAATTCTGATGTTATGCTTAAAGTTGTCCCACAGGCCCCTTACACTATCTTCAAAATTTTTTATTCTTTTTTCTTTTTTCTTTTCCAGTTGAGTGTTTTTTGCCTCTGGGTATTTCAAATCTTTGACTTGATTCTTGTGTTCCTCTAGTCTGCTGTTGGGTTTCTGTATAATATTTTCTATTTCAGTCAGTGTATGTTTAATTTCTAGTTGGTCCTTTTTCATATCCTCGAGGGTCTCACTAAATTTATCAGCCTTTTCTAAGAACCTCTTGAAAATCCTTACAACTGTTGATTTGAACTTTATATCCAGTCGTTTGTTTTCCTTCATTTCTTTCATTTGTGATCTGTTTCTTTGTCTCTGCATTTTTGCTGCTTCCCTGAGTTGGTAGGGTAGCTTTGTGTGCTAGGTGTCTCGGCCTCCCCGGTTACCTGAGGTGAACACTCTTGGTGCACTCCTTTGTGGGCTGTTTGAACAGCATTGTTGTAGTTAAGTCTTGATTGTTGTTGGTATCACTGGGAAGAATTGACCTCCAGGCCAATTGGCTGTGAGGATCAGCTGTCTCTACTCTGGGGATATCCTTATACAACAAGACTTGCAAAATTGCAAAAGCCTCTGTGCTCAGCTTGGATGGGGCAGAGTTTCAGGGTGGAGCTGACAGCTTTGGCTTCCAGTCAGCCCGGCTCCACGAGGTTCCTGGGACTCAGTGTCTCAAGCCAATCGCTGCAAGCACCTCTGAGAGAAAGGCACCCTCGAATTTCGCCCACTGCCAAACAGTCCAGTCTGTCCCCCAATGAATTCAGACTCCAGATTCTTGTCTGGTACTGGGGTTCAATGTAGTCGTAACTTTGGTTCAGTGCTGTCTGGAGCTTTTGTCATTTTCCCACTAGATCAAACCAGTGGCACACACAACTGTCCGTCCTCTCTGTGTACATTCATGCGCACACCTCCGCACCTCTGCCTTTCACCATTCCCCTGAGTTTCTGCTTTACAGTCCAAATTCCCCCCATATGGGCCTGGGTCCTCAGGGTCTCGCCTGGAACTGGGGTTCAGTATTGTCAGAACTGGGGTTCAGTGCAGCCTGGAGATTTGTCAGTCCTCTTTGCATGCACTTGCACGCGTGCCTCCAGACCTCTGCCTTTTCCTGCTCCCCTGAGTTTTTGCATTACAGTCCAGATACCCCCTCCTTCCCCCCTCTATGAGCCTGGGTCCCCAGGGTGTCCCTCGGAACTGGGGTTCAGTGCAGTCAGAATTGGGATTCAGTGCAGTTTGGAGCTTTTGTGTTCTTCCCGCTAGAGCACACCAGCCAGACACTCAGCTGCCCCATCCTCTCCAGCCCCATCCTCTCCGTGCACACATGTCTCCGTACCTCATGCTTTGCAGCTCCTCTGATTCTCCGTGTGCTTTTCTCTTTCCTTCTAGTTGTAGAATTTCCAGTCAGCCAGCTTTCCTGTGGTTCTGGATGATGTCTGTTTTGTCTTTTAGTTGTATTTTTAAAATTGTTGTGTGAGGCAGCAGTTTAGGTGTTTACCTATGTCACCATCTTGGTTTCTCCCCTAAGTAATTTACTTTTAGTGCTTAAGATTAGATCACACTCCTGGTCTTGTTGGACCATAAAGGGTTTGCTAGTGTTTTGGTATCAGATTATCTAGCACTTTTCTTTACTTTTAATAAACTTCAATATTATAAAGTATTCCAAATGCTTAAAGTCTATAACAGTACTTCTGAATTATATAGCAAGATATAGGAGACATTAAAAATAGCATATAAAGGATATGGCTTTAGATCTGCCTTTCTTCATATATGATGTAAACAAGTCAAACACATTCATTCCTTAGGATGATGGGAAAACAACATGACCTTTCTCAGTGATTAGGGATTTCTGCATTTGTTTAAAATAAACATGTTATTATAATATTCTTTAAAATCTTTAAAAAACAGTTTTATTGAGATGTAATTCTCATACCATATAATATATCCTTGGTGTCAATTCATTGTTTTTAGTATATTCACCCCAATCTAATTGTACAACATTTTCTTGCCTAAAACCTTGGCTAGAATTTCCAGTACAATGTCAAACCCCATGGTGTCTTAACATAAAGGTAGAAGAGGACTGAGTCAGTAAACACAAGGGAGAAAAGATAGCGGCAAAGGATTCATAGGAAAGGAATCCAAGTGAGTGCTGATATGTAGACAGGTGCATTGAGGATGTGCTCAGAACACATGTGGATGTTGATCATGGCTTTGAAGGCAGGGACAGGCAAAGCAAGACAGAATGGTGCTGGTAACTGCAAGCGCGACAGATGATGAGTGCCCGGTGGGTTATAATCAGAGAGGATCAAGGTTTGGGAGAAGTAGAGAGGCAAGGAATAGCCTGGTTTGGAACATCTGAGCCGTAACATGATGAAGCACAAGGCTGTCAGGTTGGAGTGGCAGTTGACAGAGTCTTTAAAAGCACATATAATTAATCTCTGATGAATTCATCCAGTCTACAAAGCCATGGAGCGTTTGTGCAGGGACGTTTGAAGGAGGAAAGCAGGCAACCATGGACAAATTCGTTCTCAAAATTCATCTAAAGTTTAGTCCTCCCCATCTTGAATTTTATTTCAATGTAAGAACCAGCTTCCAATGGCTACTTCCATGTTGACTGTGTATATCAATAAACTGTGTTTTATTTATACTTAATAGAAATACACTTGGAAATAATCGTTCTTCTGTAATCTTACTAGCAATCTGGTAAGTTTTGCTCCATTAAGGTTTTGGTTTCATAAAACATTTCATAATTTATCTTAAATTGCCAAAGAATGAATTGATTGCTGGTTTTTCACCTTCATTGTGAGCCATCTGGTGCTACAAATCATTAATATTGCTTATTAGCTTTTCCTGTCAGCCAGACTTGAAAGCATCTGTCCCCATTAGAAAGAGAGGCACAGAATTTAGTCTGCCATGTGAAGCAAGGCTATGCAAACAAAACTTTTGCTGCAGAGAATTTGAAATTTGACTTCTAAATGTTTGAATGTTTGAAGGTGGTGCACATTTTCTAATTTTTAAGCATCAATTGTGTTTGAATTGCAAAGTATGTGGTTAGCTGACCTCTTGAAAATATAGTTGCATATTTTATTATTTTTACACTTTTCAAATGCATTCTCCTTGACTTATGTTACTTTATAATTTACTAGCTATGTATAACTTTGGGGAAATAAAGTTGAGGATAATAATACTGACCTTCCAAAGTGAGGAGGGGAGCAGATTACACGGTGGGCCCCCATAGTCAGTCCTCAGTGCTCAGCCTCAGAACTGTGCCCACTCCCATGTGGGAACCAAATATTCCCAACACTGTAGTAACTCACACACAATGCATTACAATTTTAATTAATGTCAAAGTAAATCAGCAAGTTTTTTAATTGGCAAAGATTAAAAAGTTGTTTTGTGTAATTGTTAAACCAGAATTTTAAAAAGATGATCCCCCAATATGATGATATTTTTGCTTCCGTTCTTAGAATTTTATATTGCCTTTCTTAGGAACTGAGAAGACCTTTTAGATGCAGGAACTAATTTATTTTTTCAGCTATTTAGGAAGCTCCAGCAGGAACGGCTATCATTTTACAGATGGTAAGAGAGAGGCTTCTGGGTGAATTGGCTGGTTAGACTGTTTCATGATGTAAGCATAAAACGAATGCAGAAAGAGAGTGTTGTAAAATGAAAAAGAATTATTTATAATTCTGTTGAGACATTTATCTAACTTTTAAAGCATTTTCTTAAGGATCCTTCTTGAGACAAGATAGTTTACTCTTCCATAAGAGGATACTTGAGATAAAATTGAATGGCTTAAAGGGCTTACTATATACGATTTTCTAATAACTGAAAATGGCTATAGAGAATTCCCTTTAATTTTGGTCCTCCAACTTTAATCTTAGACTTATTATTGCAGAAATAGTTTTTAAAGAGAAAGATTACATGTCTAATGAAGAAAGCTATTTCTTTTTTACAAACCATATTTAGCTATGAAAAAAATTACTTATTTTTCTCTTTGCATTTAGAATACCTTTCCCCTCACTGATAATACCAATTTTATTTGAAATTGCAAAGCCATTTAATGGTTTGGTTTCAAAAGAGAATAATTTTATAATTACAATGTTCTGGGTTTGGCTGAGTCATAGCTAATTTTGTTTTATTTCATTTATTTGGGGGTGTATGAATGTGTGAGAAGTAATGAAAGGATAAGGTTTAAAGGACTTCCCTCTCTGAAATTAGAGGCTGTCTTTATCATTTTTAAAAATTAAATAAATCTTTATTGTTCAGATTATTACAGTGTTGCTCGTTTTTCCCTCCCATAGATCCTCTCCCCCTGGTATCCATCCCATCCTCTGCCCTCACCTCCCCCCCACCCCACTGTCCTCATCCCATAGGTGTACGCTTTTTGTGCAGTCTCTTCCTACACCCCCCACACCCCTTTCCCCTGAGAATCATCAGTCCAGTCCCTTTCTATGCCCCTGATTCTATTATATTCACCAGTTTATTCTGTTTATTAGTGGTTTTTTTTTTTTTACCAGAACATCACATTAAGTTTATTTAAAATGTAACAGCAATGTTAAAATCAACAAATTTAATTCTCAATTGCACCAAATAAACTTAGCCATTTAAGTACTTTTAAAGTTATTCCCTCCAAAAAACTGAGGGAGCTTTTTTTTTCCACCCCACATACCATGGTTTCCCAATAGTTTTGCTTTTGGAGGACTTTCAATTGATGAATAAACTGCTTTGGGGGATATTTCAGAACTTCTTTCCCCATATAAAAACTAATCTGGACAAATTATATATTGCAAAATTTTTGTTAGAACTCAAATACAATTGCCATCCAGTATAATTTTTATTCATCCCACAGTAAAAACTGTCTGTCCTGAAAAATATGGTGGTTACATCCTATAATCCAATCATCCAGTTAATTGTTTTACCTCAATAATAATTTTTCATCATATTTCAAAATAACCAACTCAACATGGGGCCTTATTTAAGACTTTACTGACTCATAAGCATATGATCTAGTGCCCAGCTTCTACCTCTTCTATATCCTCCTCCTCCACAAGTGGATGGAAATATTTAATACAAGTCTAATGTAGGATAATTAACCCTTTACAAACATTTACATTTTGAATTGAGTGTGTAGGCTTCCTATAATTATAGTGTTTCTTTTTTACGCACTAATCAATATCTTTAACCTAAATTGTAAATGTTTGTTCATCAGATTTTTAATTCACTTGATTTTTAGATTCACTTGTTGATAGATGTGTATTTGTTGTTCATAATTTTTATCTTTACCTTTTTCTTCTTCTTCCTCTTCTTAAAAAACACCTTTCAGCATTTCATATAATACTGGTTTGGTGTTGATGAACTCCTTTAGCTTTTTCTTATCTGCAAAGCACTTTAACTGACCTTTAAATCTGAATGATAGCTTTGCTGGGTAGAGTAATCTTGGTTATAGGTTCTTGTTATTCATCACTTTGAATATTTCTTGCCACTCCTGTCTGGCCTGCATAGTTTCTGTTGAGAAATCAGCTGACAATCCTATGGGTGCTCCCTTGTAGGTAACTAATTGTTTTTCTCTTGCTGCTTTTAATATTCTCTCTTTATCCTTTGCTCTTGGCATTTTAATTATGATGTGTCTTGGTGTGGTCCTCTTTGGATTCCTTTTTTTTGGGGTTCAGTGCACTTCCTGGACTTGTAAGTCTATTTCACTAGGTGGGGGAAGTTTTCGGTCACTATTTCTTCAAATAGGTTTTCATTATCTTGCTCTCTTTCTTTTTCTGGCACCCCCATAATTCAGATGTTGGTATGCTTGAGGTCCCAGAGGCCCCTTACACTATCTTCAATTTTTTGAACTCTTTCTGCTTCTTGCTTTTCAGGCTTAGTGATTTTTGCTTCTTTGTTTTTCAAATCTTTGACTTGATTCTTGTGGTCCTCTAGTCTGCTTTTGGGTCTCTGTATAATATTTTTTATTTCAGTCAGTGTATGTTTAATTTCTAGTTGGTCCTTTTTCATATCCTCCATAGTCTCATTCATATCCTTGAGGGACTTGCTCATATCCTCGAGGGTCTCGCTCATATCCTCAAGGGTCTCATTAAATTTATCGGCCTTTTTTAGGAGCCTCTTGAAAAACCTTATAACTGTGGTTTTGAACTCTATGTCCAGTCATTTTATTCTCTCCATTTCTTTCACATGTAATTCGTTACCTTGTCTTTGCATTTTGGCTGCTTTCCTGAGTTGGTTGAGTAGGTTTGTGTGGTAGGTGTTCTCTAAGGGACAGTGGCTCAGCCTTCCCAGTTATCTGAGGTGGATACTCTTGGTGCACCTCTTTATGGGTTGCACAGTCTTATTTTAGTTAAGCCTAGATTGTTGCTGGTATCACTGGGAGGGGTTGACCTCCAGGCCAAATGGCTGTGAGGATGAGCTATGTTCAGCCTGGATGGGGCAGAGTCTCCTGGCTGGACAGGCAGCCCTGGTTTCTGGTCAGCTCTGCCCTAAACATCTCCCAGTTCTCCGTGCCCCGCAGCACCAGCTGCACGCACCTCTGAGAGAAAGCTGCCCAGAGCTCTGCCTGCTGCCAGACAGTCTAGTTTCTCTGCAAATGAGTCTGCACACCCAGACTCACCAGAACCGGAAAACAAAGCAGTCTGGCGTTATTTTGTTTGTTTGTTTGTTTGTTTTTCTTCCCGAACATTAGAGCCAGCCACGAGCCCTCTCCAATAGCTCGCACACCTTTGCAGCAGCCGAGTTTCAGTGTGTTTCCTCCTTACAGTCCAGTTTCACCCTGTATTAGTCTAGGTTCCTTGAGACTCACCCAGAACCAGGGCTCAGTGCAGTGGGACGCCTTTGTCTCCCTCCCAGTTCAAGAAACCCAGCCGGGTTTGCAGCTGCCTGCCCTTTCCGTTCACGCACAGCTCCAAACCTCTGACTCCGAGCGTATCCGCAACTCTGTCCTCCTCAGCTCCTCCGAGTCTCAGTGTCCTTTTATTTTTCCTTCTGTTTGTGTAATGTCCACTCAGCCAGCCCTCTAGTGGTTCTGAATGATGTCCATTTTGTCCTTAGTTGTAGTTTTGAATTTGTTGTACGTGGCAGCAGTATGGGTGTTTACCTATGCCACCATCTTGGTTCATTTTTAAAATTTTATTTATTGATTGATTTGAGAGAGAGAGAGGAAAGGAGGGTGGAGGGAGAGAGATAGAGACAGAGACAGAGACACACACAGAGAGAGAGGTCAATTTGCTGTTCTACTCATTTATACATTCAATTGTTCTGACTGGTGATTAAACCTACAACCTTTGAGTATCGGGATGATGCTCCATCCAACCAAGCAACCCTGCCAGGGCAGAGGCTATCTCTTTAAAAAAAAAGTTTATTCTTTAATTACAGTTGACTTACAGTATGCTATTAGATTCTGGTGTGCAACACAGTGATTATCCTTTTATAACTTATGAAGTTATCACTCAGTATAAAAGTATCCATCTGACACTGTGCATAGTTATTGCAATATTATTGATCACATTCCATATGCTTCACTTTACATTTCTGTGACTATTCTAAAGAAGTACCAATTTGTTGTACTTCTTAATCCCTTCACCTTTTCACTCATTCTCCCAAAACCCCTCCCATCTGGGCAACTGTCCAAATTTCTCTGTAGCTATCAGTCTGTTTCCCACCCCACCCCCTGCTTGTTCATTTATTTTGTTTTTGAGATTCCACATATAAGTGAAATAATTTGTCATTTATCTTTTTGTAAGTCCTTACCTGAGAATATGCTTATTGATTTTAGAGGAAGGGGAAGAGGACAGAAGGAGGAAAGGAGGGAGAGAGAGAAGAAGGAAGGAAGGAAGGAAGGGAGGAAGAGAGGGAGGAAGGGAGGAAAAGAGGGAGGGAGGAAGAGAGGGAGGGATGGAGGGAGGAAGATGTTTGAGAGGAACCTCAATCGGCTACCTCCTGTATGTGTCCTGACTGGGGCTCAAAACCACAAGCTAGATATGTGACCTGACCTGGAATTAAACCCACAGCCTTTCAGTATACAGGATGACACTCCAACCCAATAAGCCACACCAGCCAAGGCATATGGCATTTATCTTCTCTGACTTATTTCATTGAGCACAATACCCTCTAAGTCACCATGTTGTTGCAGATGGAAATATTTTATTCTTTTGTATGGCTGAGTTCTATTCCATTGTATGTTATACCACTTTTTCTTTTTCTAGTCATCTATTGATGGACACTGAAGTTGCTTCCATATCTTGACAATTGTAAATAATGCAGTAGTGAACATATGGATTCATGTGTCTTTTTGACTTTTTGAAAATATATATTTTTAATTTTTTTTCAGATAAATACCCAGAAATGGAATTGCTGGGTCCTTCTTTGTCTCTTGTGTTAAAGTCTGTTGCTATCCCAGCTTTTTGTTTGTTTGTTTATTTTCATTTTCAGAATTATTTTTCCTATCCCTTTACTTTCAATATTTGTGTGTCTTTTGATCTGAAGTGAGTCTCTTGAAGACAGCATATGAGAAGGTCTTCTTTTCTTACCCAGTCACCATATATTTTTTATTAAAGTATTTAATCCATTTGCATTTAAAGGAATTATTGATAGATATCTATTTATTGCCATCTTATTCATATTTTTAATGTTTTTTTTTATCCTTCTTAAAGAATACCCTTTAACATTTTTTAAATTACTGGTTTGGTGGTGATGAACTCCTTTAGCTTTTTCTTGTCTGTGAAGCTCTTTATCTGATCTTTAGTTCTAAATGATAGTTTTTCTGGGTGCAGTAATCTTAGCTGTAGATCCTTGCTTTTTATCACTTTGAATATTTTGTGCCAATCCCCTTTGCCTACAAAGTTTCTGTTGAGAAAATCCACTTACAGTCTCATGGGAGTCTCTTGTAGGTAATTTACTTCTTTACTCTAGCTACTTTTAAGATTCTCTCTTTGTCTTTAACCTTGATATTCGAATTATGATGTGTCTTGGTGTGGGCCTCATTGTGTTCATCTTGTTTGGGAATCTATGCTTCCTAGACTTGTATGTCTTTTTCCTTCATCAGATTGGGGAGGTTTTCAGTCATTATTTATTCAACGAAATATTCAGTCCCTTGCTCTTTCTCTTCTTTTAATATCCATAAGATGCAGATTTTTTTTTTACACTTGATGTTGTTCCAGAGGTTTCTTAAGCTATCTTCATTTAAAAGATTTTTTTTCTTTTTGTTACTCTGATCTGTTTTCTGCTACTTGTCTCCCAAATTGTTTATTCGATCCTCTGCATTACCTAATCAGCTATTGATTCCTTCATTTTAGTCATTGTTTTCTTCATTTCTGACTGGTTATTTTTTTATGGTTTCTATGTTCCTTTTTTATGCTTTTGAAGTTCTAATTTTCTTGAGAATCATTATAACCAGTGTTTTGAGAATCCTTATAACCAGTAGTTTGCTTGCCTCCATTTCATTTATTGTCTCCCTACACACCACCTCCACCCCCAAAGTTTTCTCTTATTATTTTATTTGGGACATGTTTCTTTGTTGCCCCATTTTGACTGCCTCTTTGTTTTTGTTTCTATGTATTAGGTTTAGTGATTTTCAGCCCTTTTCATCTCATGACACAATTACTAAAATTGTACAGCACACCAAAAATATATTTTCTTGCTAAACTGACAAAAAAAAGGTATAATTTTGATTCGCCTACACTGGACAGCTATTGTTGTATTGGCTGTTGTACTTTTTTTTAAATAGGACAATCTAAGGGAAAAGAGATCAGTGCCCCTGACTAAATAGTGAGGTATCACATGTTTTGAAACTTCTTGTGGCACATCAGTTGAAAATCGCTCTATTAGCTATATCTTCTATGTTTCTTTGTCTTGGTAGAGTGGCCTTACATGCCCTATAGGGCCCAATAACATAGTCTTCCAGGTCACCCACACTGGGTACTCCAGCTGGAACCCCTGTGTGGTCTGTGTGAATCCTTCTGTTATATTTGAGCTTTGACTACTGTTGGTGTGTCATTGGGAGAAATTGACCCTCAAGTCGATTAGCTACAAGAACCAACTTTGACTAGAGTGGAGCTGCTGTGCAAGGGCCAATCCCATGGAGCAGAACTCACTTCAGTTTAGCTCTAATGCCTGCTAAGTCCACCCCTTGAGTGTATTGTTCATGTAGGTGGTTGGATGGTACTTTGACATGATCTGAAGCTGGCCACCAGGTGTGCTCTGCTCAGGGCCTCCCTGCATGAACTACATTGCAATCTATAGATGACTGCTACTTGTGCTGGGCTTAGAGGTACCCCTGAAAGGCTAAGCTACAAACTGAGGCTGGCTGACACTAAAGCTGGGCCTGGGGCCACTTAGGCCAGGGGTGTGGGACAGGAAAAGGCCAGATGCTGTTTGTTTGGGGTTTGTGAACCTTTTAGAAATTTTAGGAAAGTCCACAGTATGAGCCAAGGCATACCATTTATATGGAAAATCCACTGGCTTGAGCAAACCCATGTTAGGTTGGGCAGGGTTTCAGGGGATCACCAGGTCAGGGTGAACAATGTTAGGTTGATGGAGACCCAGATACGGTGTCAGCCTGCACCTGCAGGGGTAGGCTCAACAAAAGAACAATGGCTCTGCCAGTACTTCTGTCTGGGGGAAAGCTGTTCCTCTAGCTCTCATCCCACAGCCAGACAGTTCCTCCCCCCATGTCCCTGGTGCCTTTTGACCTGCTGCCCCAGTGCTGGAGCTCAGAAAGAGTGAGTTAGGGTAATTATATGCCCCAGTTCTTTAATAGGAATGCCTGGGACTCCTGCAGCCTTATGTCTCGTTCAGCCACAATACCCACTGGTTTTCACAGCCAGAAGTTATGGGTCTTCTCAGCACGGAACCCTGAACTGGGGGGCTTGATGTGGGCCTGGGACCACTCGCTCCTCAGGGAGGACTTGGGCAGCTGCCAGGTCCTTCTGATTTTTATCTGCCACGTGTGGGTGTAGGACCAGCTCATTCTGCATCTTCGCCCCTTTTACCCATCTCCAATGGCTTTTTCTGCATATCCGTAGTTACAGAACTCTGTTCAGCTAGATTTCAGGTGGTTCTGAATAATGGCAGTTGTGTAGTTTAGTTGTAATTTTGATGAATCCCAGGAGGAGGCCAGTACTGTATTTATTTATACTACCACCTTGACTGGAAGCCAGGAGGCTGTCTTAATCCTGATGTTCAGTGCACATGCTGGAGGGCCTAAAATCCTCAGGAGAAAATATTTTAGCTACAGGTCTGGGAGTATAATATGTTACTGGGAAAGATCCAGAGAGCAACTACCAATATTTATGAAATAATAGGATTAAAATGTGAAGCTGGAAATAATTTTTCTTATTTTTTATTTTTTATTTATTTATTTTTTAAAATATATTTTATTGATTTTTCACAGAGAGGAAGGGAGAGGGATAGAAAGTGAGAAACATCGATGGGAGAGAAACATCAATCAGCTGCCTCTTGCACACCCCCTGCTGGGGATGTGCCTGCAACCAAGGTACATGCCCTTGACCGGAATCGAACCTGGGACCTCTCAGTCTGCAGGCCGACGCTCTATCCACTGAGCCAAACCGGTTCGGCTGGAAATAATTTTTTTTAAATGACTATGTGGAAAGGTTGGTGGTAGGTACTGTGGTTGAGGGAAAGGAAAAGAGTAGTGCAGGTCTCAAAATGAAAAAGATAGTCTCTGCAATAGAAATTCTGTTGGTTAAAGAGTAAAGTGAGTGGATAAAAGAGTAAGGGCCATAATCACATTATCTGTATTTTAAAGAGGAATTTAATGATAAGGAACATGCTCTGTCTGGAGTAAAGCCACCTTTAGTTTAGGGCAAAAATACTTGGACATAATGGTCATTTGTCACTAACGTTTTATTTATTTTTTTGGGGGGGGGTCTCATTTTCTTACTAATGTTTTAGATTGTCTTTATTCGGCCCTTCTAGTCTATCACGATTTGGAATTTTTCTAGGCTGTCAGTCTAACATCTGTGCTTTTGGAAGTGTAAAGCAAATAAAGGATGTTAAATGACTTACAAGCCTTTTTTTTTTTTTTGCAGACACAGATAATGTACAAGTGGATAGAGCCCAAAATCTGCCGGGAAGATCTCAAAGATGCTATTAGGTTGCCCCCTTCTGGAGAGAAGAAGGATTGTCCACCTTGCAACCCTGGATTTTATAACAATGGATCCTCTTCTTGCCATCCCTGCCCCCCTGGGACGTTTTCAGATGGAACAAAGGGTAGGATATTAGTTAATCCAATAATTGGACCTTTCGCATACTAAACTTGTTGGACTCCATAAGTTTGTTCTAATTGTCCTTATGAAACCATTCTTTAAAACATACATTTGTTTCCAGAGACCGAAGTAGAGTTGAGAAATATAATAATGATTTTCATGAGACTGCATTGTTTTATTTAACATATCGTAAGGATTGTTTTTTAATGGCATTCTGTGTAATACACTCTTTTATGATATGACTCTGCCTTTGGGTAGTGATAAAAAGTTCCACCATATTAAGCAATTAAGAATAAGCACTTCCTTTTCAGAGTATGTGTACACAGACATTGATGCAAGCATAAAACATAATGCCTTCTAATTCAGCTTTTTATTAGAATAATAATTCACATTTTGTGCAATAACATAAAAACTTGATCATTTTGATCATTTAGCATATTATATTCCTTAAGCAAATTGTTTCAAAGTGTGTAGTTGGGAAAATTTTAATACTTACCATATAATGTTTAAGGTGGTGAGAGACTTTGTTTTAATTTTGGTAGACAGGGATTACAATGCATTTTAATTGCAAGTTTCTTTCTTGAAGATAGCCATGCAGCATATTGAATATCCTGAGCCTTTGAGAAATAACATGAAAAGGACTTAAGAGTCAAATTGTCTTGGATTTGAGTCCATATCTGGCAGGCTACCAATAGTGTTATCTTCCCAAGTTATTTAAACCTTTTGAACTTCAGTTTTCTCATCTAAAAATTGTGGGTAATAATATCTAGCTCATCATTACTGAGCAGGTTATATAAAAATGGCTCCTGCAATACTTTAGTACCAGAAGTGTTTGCTCAGGAACATTTTCTCTCCCTACCCCTTCTCTTAATGATGTGATAATGCAAAGTGTCCTAGGTAAATAAAAAAAAATGTTTACAAAAGACCCTCCATTTCAGTAGAGCAGATGTTAATTTAAATCAGGTTTATTCACAAACTAACTCTTTCAAACTCCTTAACTCCCAGTATTTTTTAACATAGCTAGTATTTTGAACTTCAAGTAATCAATCAATAATTAAATTGCATGATATTCTGTTCCATTTAATAACCAATAGGAGGTGTGAAAGGTTTACTTACTCATGAGGTGAAGGGTACTGATTCTAAAATCACACGTAAAAGAACGTGTTTCAGAGTTACTCTTCTTGTAGGGTATAATTCAGTAGTAGCAGTTACTCCCAGAAATAAAGGGGAAAATTACTTCAAAAGATTTTACATTTTCTCCTTTTCATGTAAGTCAATTATATATGTGTATAATGTATCCAGAATTATTTTTCTCTCCAGATTGTTTTTGAAAAAGTTACTAATTCTTCAGGGAATTGGTGGTTCATGATCACTCCTTCCCACTTACCTCTCTGCCAATTAAAATTCAGTAGTGCTTGGAACAAAGGGAGAAGGAGTTGACTAGATGCAGTTTAACAGTCACTGTTTGCCCCACTTGTCTCCTGCAGAATGTAGACCATGTCCAGCGGGAACAGAGCCTGCCCTTGGCTTTGAATACAAATGGTGGAATGTCCTCCCTGGCAACATGAAAACCTCCTGCTTTAATGTTGGGAATTCAAAGTGCGATGGAATGAATGGTGAGTTCAGAGTCAGCCTCTTGGATGTATTTTGGCAGCAGAGACTTTCAGTTTCCGCTCTTTAAAAGCATACTACATGTGGGTACGAGAAACTTCAATCTTATCTGGCTACTTGCCCATCTTCGGGCTCTCACATAAAAATAGTAACTGTGGTATTACAGCCGGATGACTTTCCTGTAAGAATATAAGCTTTTTTTGCATTGGGGTCAGTGTAGAGGTAGATGTTGAGGATGACCAGTTATGGTTATAAATACCAGAATAGATCACCAAGGGAAGTAATGAAGTCTATATCATTTGCCATTTTGAAGGGTAGTGTGACAGCGTTTCTGCCAGGATTAGTTTGGTCTGGCTCAGCTCTGAGCCACGGTGAGAGGTTGTTAAATCGTCTCTATCTTTTTTTGCTTATGAAGTCTATGACCCTGATTACAAAATACTGATGAACTCCACTTACTGAAAACTTGAAAACATGGCCGAGTTCTATAGGGTGGTTGCTGAATGTTCTTACATTTTAAGTTCTGAGAGAGCCTAGCATGTAACTGTGCCTGTGGTAGGTTGATTGTTTTTGTGCAGAGGACAGACTCCTCTCCCCCCCGCACCAGCTTCTATGTACATCTGTATCACCATACTGCTGACAATTGTAGTGTGTGTGTCTCTCTCATATTCTTCTGATTCTTCAGTGAGGTAGAACCCAGTCTTATCTTTCTATCCCTAGTGCATATCATGGTTCTTAGCACTCAGTGAATGCCAGTCGAGTGAATGAATAAGTGAATGAACATAGAACAAGGGTTTAATTAGGGAACAACAATATAGCAAACTATAAAAAATAACTCCAGATTTCAGATCTTCTTCATTAAATAATTTGAAGTTTCTGTTTCACATTGGTTACCTGGAGACTAGGATTTTCTATCTTCTTGTATTAGAATGAATGAAGACCATCTGTTTTAGTTTTAAAAAAAGATAGTCATACCTCACTGAGAAATAGTTTTCTCATTATATAACTTTATGCAAAAATATGCATCACTTGATTATTTCTGGGGAATCTTATGGAATGTCTTTATTGGTGGTAGGAGTCTACCTCTATGTGAAATTTGCAACTTCAATTTAAAAATAGGGAATTCTTTGGAAGCATTTCCAGCTTTGAAACACTACTGGTGTTTTTGTAACTTCATTTAAAAGTTGTTAGAAATCATTAATGGAATTTTTACTAATAAAGATGATCTTTATCATTTCCAGGTTGGGAGGTGGCTGGAGATCATATCCAGAGCGGGGCTGGAGGTTCTGATAATGATTACCTGATCTTAAACTTGCATATCCCAGGATTTAAGTAAGGAAAACCCATTCTGATTTCCATCTGTAAGAGCCCTCTTGCCTGTTTCCCTATAGAAATAGATGGAGTAGGACTGCCTTTATAAAATATATTAATATTGTGATATCCTTAGCAAATAGCAAGTAGGGTAATATGTTTAAGAATATCTGTAGAATCAGTGATTGAGAAACTATCACTATAATTGTGAATTAGTTAGATGAAGCTGAAAGATTTAAACAATATATTATCTAAATGTTGCAATAATCATGATTCTTGGATGTTTAATGAGGATGTCTTAGTCCAGGGTATATGCAGTGGTATCTTAGAGTTTATATGTTTATTTTTCTTCTATTAGCATGTCACACATCTTAAAATCGCATTTTGCTTTAATCTTCCATGTTGAAATTTCCCAGTAGGTGTCTTTTGCTTGCTTTAGGATGGGTGGTAGCCTTTATACCAGGAGATTCAAGCACAGTAACATGGTTGTGGAGGTTCCATTTAGAACACACATAATTGGGTTGTGGGGACTGAATGAACAAATAATTGGGTTGTGAGGAGCAGTAGATTAGTGGATGAGGAGAGCATGGCTTTCAGCCTAATGAAAAATGTGATAATTTTGTCCTAGATTGTATTAAGAATACACTATAATATTATAATTTTAATGTCAAATAGACCACCAACATCTATGACGGGAGCCATGGGTTCTGAATTGGGAAGAATAACATTTGTCTTTGAGACCCTCTGTTCTGCTGACTGTGTTCTGTACTTCATGGTGGTAAGTAAAAGAGTGGCTTTCAAAGGCTGATTTAGAAATCTAGAAGCTTAGCATTCTCTTTTAAGTGTGAATTTATTTATACAAGTTGAAATAAGAATCCTATTTTTCTTCCCATGCTTAGTCCCTTACAAAAGCATTAAATAATGTCTAAAGAAGTCACTAAGAATTGTGAAATGACACCCACAAAGAACGCAGTTGTTCCATGTGGGAAGGACTGAGGGGACCCTGGCAAGTGACAGAAGTCAGAGAATATTATTCTGTTAGAAAATTTCTTCATAAAAATATGCTACCAGCAGAATAAAAAATTTCCCCCAATAGCAGTTCAAACCGTCAGGAGGGAAAAACATGTATTAATAAGTGAGGGAAGAAAGTAATGTTGTTGCGGACACTTGGAAGAAAGAAAACACTGCCTTGTTAAATATAATCAATGTATTCCGGCCACAGTGGCTCCATGGTTGAACATCCACCTATGAACCAGGAGGTCAGGATTCAATCCCCTGTGAGGGCACAGGGCTCCATCCCTAGTAGGGGGTGTACAGGAGGCAGCCAATCAATGATTCTTTCTCATTATTGATGTTTCTGTCTCTCCCTTCCTTTCCAATATCAATAAAAATGTATTTTTAAAATTTTAATCAATGAAGACAATGGACTTTACAATGTACATGTCATAATTTTTCCCCTTTTTTCTAGATGTCCTATAAGTCTCAACTCTTAGCTTAAAATTTACTGCATCTTTTGGGGATATTAAAAGGTTGTTGGCTAAGATTTTAGCATAATTAAGGACTGACTGTATAGATGTGATTTGTTTTTGTTTTTCCAAAGATCCTTTAATAGCTAGTTAATAGTCCATTAACAATTTTCTCCATGACATACAAGATATATGGAGATTTAAATATTTATTCATGCTTCCCAAGTACTTAAATGAAGACAGACTATTTTGTTCTGAAAAAAATAAAATGACTCCATGGTGGTAATAGGAGATAATAAATAATCTTCAACACATCCATCTATATTATACCACAAATAAGCAGTAAGTCTAATTCTCCCACCTCCACCTCCTTAATCCTTTAATGTTAGTTCTTCTTCATTCTCAGAGCCATTGTTGAAATTTAGATTCCTATTATCTTTTAACAGTAGTCTCCTATCCATTCTTCTTATCTCCATTCTGTCATCCAAGCTGCTGTCAAAATATCTTTATAAACATAAAAAAGTAGTAGAGGCATCCACATTAGGCTACCCCCTTACTCTTGGTGGCTTTTTGTTGCCTGTGGTAGTAGTTTTGAAGTGTGGCCCCTGAACCAACATCACCTGAGAATTTGTTAGAAATGCAAATTCTGAGTCCCATCCTAGTCTTAATGGAAAATTCTGGTGATGGGGCCCAGCATTCTCCATTTTTAGCAAACCTTGAGGGTAGTTCTAATACACACTGAAGTTTGAGAACCAATAGCCTATAAATACACTTAAAATTCTTTAGCCTGGCCTTTGTAAGGCTTTTCTACTTTTTGCCTACCCTCTGTTACCAAACCTTCTGTGAGTTTTCACCCTTTTAAAAAATATATATTTTATTGAGTTCTTACACAGGGGGATAGAAAGTTAGAAACATCGATGGGAGAGAAACATCGATTAGCTGCCTCCTGCACATCCCCTACTGGGGATGTGCCCACAACCAAGGTACATGCCCTTGACCGGAATCGAACCATGGATCCTTAAGTCCACAGGCTGATGCTCTATCCACTGAGCCAAACCAGTTAGGGCTTCACATCTTTTTAAACACCCTGAATTTGATAGTGGAGCACTTGGTACTTTTAATTTCTCTTGCCTTGCTACTCTATGTTTGAAAATTTTTCCTTTTGCTCTTTTGTCTGGTGAACACCTATCCATACTTCAAAGTCAGCTCAAACTTTACCTCTTTGGGGAATATTTCTTTTATTCCTTTAAGTAAAATGAACAACTCTCTCCAGTGTGCTCCTAAAAGCCTTTTGAGAAAACCGTTTTTTGATTATGTGGATGTACTTTTTTTTTTGGTCTTTCTCATTTGAACAAACACTAAGTGTAGGTATTACAATTATTTATTTTGATAAATCAGAACTGGAGTTTTAGCTTATAGCATAATCTGTTAGCTGTCTTTCTGTCTGATTTGGTGTTCTCATAGGATTTTTTGAGATATCAATGAAATAGCATATAAAAATGCTTTCAAAATTGTGTAGTGTTTTACATATATAAAGTGGTGTTAGTTGTAGTAATGCAGTAAATTCCATTTATCATTAGAATAAACATCCAGAGAAATGTTTACAGAGCAATATCTGCATATTTTGAATTCCTTTTAGGAAATGGCATGTATGATGACTTGATTGTTTAGTAAAGTGGGAATTCTGTAATGTATGAGAAGCATATTCTGTTGCTTCTGTCTGTGGCATGAAGTTAACATGCCTTTCTTTCTAGCAGATTTGATTTCTTTATAACATATTTGACTCCTACGTTTATATCACAGAAAGAAAAGAGACATGTATTGAGTTCATACCACCATATTGTTAACATCCCAGATAAGTCACAGAAGCCCATTTAGAATTCTAGGTCATGTATTGTGGGTTCTGCGGAGAAGGCTAATAAGAAAATTCAGGATTAATCTTAGTTTTAATTTCTAGTAAATTAGGTATGTATTACATTATTTGACTGATTTATTATATTTTCTTTCTTAACCATGTTAATGACAGCATATTTGTTGGAATATCACACATTTGTATGGTATTATAAATATTGAATTTAACTAAAGAAATCAGAAATAAATATTATATAAATTAATCCTATGGAAGTTAAAAGAATATCTCATGAACATAATATAACATTCTGATTAATCTGCACTTGGGTGAGCCAGGAAGTTGCAAGTATAGAACAGGGAGAACTTACAATTTCTATGTAAGAGCTGCCTATCAGCATCTCCCAAGGAAAAAGATAAAAATAGAAAGCCTTGCCATTTTATGAAGTTCACTGTGAGAAGTTTGAGGAATTATGTTTCCCCTTCTAAGTATATTTTTCCAAGGTAGAGGTTCACACCCACACCCCTACTACATGCCCATATGCATGCATACACACACACACACACACACACACACACACACACACACCCCTCCGTACACATACTATGATTTAAGACCTTTTACATGTTACATTGACAATGTGGTTGATATATTGTAATTATTAAGCTAGTCAGTGCTTGTGTAGATTTGAGGGGGAGTTTTGAGAATTAATTATAGGGTTACATCTCTGTAGATAAATATTTACAAACCCTGCAGGGTATGCTATAAATACAAACACATATTTTTAATGAATCACATGTGTATTGATACCGAGTTTATGCTTTTCTGTGTATATTTTTAAGGATATTAATAGAAAAAGTACCAACGTGGTGGAATCATGGGGTGGAACCAAAGAAAAACAAGCTTACACCCACATCATCTTCAAGAATGCAACGTTTACATTTACATGGGCATTTCAGAGAACTAACCAGGGGCAAGATGTAAGTTCCAAGTTTTTTTGATTGTTTTTTTTTTAAATACAAAGATGATGTCCCAGTGGAGATTTATAGAAAGTGATCATTTGAATCTCTTGGAGGAAAAGATAGCTTTTTATTGATGTGAAATCAAGGATTTGGTTATGGAGTAGACTAGTATAAAAATAGTTAGTTTTCTGAGAGCAAGAAGGTATGAAATTGAATAATACAGTGAACCTTTGAATTGTTCTATACAGTGAGCAATTATAGTTACTGGGAGCTTAAGAGAAAGAACATCTAATTTTATAGTTATTTAAAAACCTTGCTTTTTAAGCTTTCTGAAACTTTGAAAAGACTGGTTACTTACTTCCTCTTCATCTGAATGATCAGGCATTTGGTCAGGAGGCATTAACAGATGTTGGTTTATAATTTCATTACAGCAATGTCTTCTTTTATAGCCTGGAGAATGTGTGTGGACACAGAATTGGGTTAACACAGAGAATTATTTACCCTCTTTCCCTGCTAGAGTAGGCCTTCACCCTCCACTGAGTGAATCCCATGGTATGTTTCAATAGTTTCTGGATTATTGTTTTTGTGAAGTTCATTCCAAAGATGTGAACTTCCCAACTTGAGAACTAGGTAAACCATGGGTTCAGAAGCTGCCTCTAAAGCTGAGGTGGCAGAAGTAGCATTTTCTCTTTTCTCTTGAGGCTTTCCCTGGGGAACCCATTTCTCAGATTTTACTGGCCTCCAATTTTGTTATTTACGAGCGTTCAGATCGCCATCATGCAGGGCATGAACATGCTAGGGATGCTTCCTTGCATTCTTTTTTTTTTTTTTTAAATATATATATTTTATTGATTTTTTACAGAGCAGAAGGGAGAGGAATAGAAAGTCAGAAACATTGATGAGAGAGAAACATTGATCAGCCGCCTCTTGCACGCCCCCTACTGGGGATGTGCCCGCAGCCAAGGTACACGTCCTTGACCGGAATTGAACCCGGGACCCTTCAGTCCGCAGTCCGACGCTCTATCCACTGAGCCAAACCAGTCTTGGCTTCCTTGCATTCTTTTTGCTTTGTTCCACACAAAAAGCATTTATTCTAGAGTAGTGCTGCCTTGTACTGATAGTGTGATGCCCTCTGCTTGGATGAAAATGAGACCTTAATTGATCCATTATCCCAATAAGGAAAAGTATAAAGTAAGCTGCAGATTCTTGCACTCCTTTGCAAATTCTTTCACTAGAAAACAGAGAATCTTGGTTAGGAAAAGTACTAGAGAGAGAGAGAAGGCCCAAAGATGTCACGTGATTGCATCAATATTGCACAGTTAGTGTTCGGGTGAGGGCCAGAGTCTTAGTCTTCCAAAGCTAGCCCATGGCTTCTGCCCGAAAACATTGTTGGCATCTCTTGTAGCATTAGGTTTGGGTTTCTATCTTGAGTAAATGGGAGATAAAGCTGCCCCTCTGTTAAACCATGCTAGTTCTGCTAGATGTACAGTCTATAAAATACGCCCAAGGTAGTACCAATTATGACATATCCATGGTGACTGTGACAAAACTTCCAGGACTCCATTACTGTGGACTTAACACATTCTAGTGTTAAGATTTTTAAAGAAAAAATAACAACAACCCCCCCCCCCCAAATATTGATCCATTGTCAGTTATAAACTGTTAAGCTGGAGCACTCTGCTTATTTTGATGATATCAACATAAATAAGCAGAAGTCATTAGTTTCTGCTCTCTTTTTAGAATAGACGGTTCATCAATGACATGGTGAAGATTTATTCTATCACTGCCACTAATGCAGTGGATGGGGTGGCATCCTCATGCCGTGCCTGTGCCCTCGGTTCTGAACAGTCGGGCTCATCGTGTGTCCCCTGCCCCCCAGGCGACTACATTGAGAAAGAAACCAACCAGTGCAAGGAGTGTCCACCTGACACCTACCTGTCCATACATCAGGTCTATGGCAAGGAGGCTTGTATTCCGTGCGGGCCTGGGAGTAGAAGCACTCGGGTAAGTGAGTCCACTTTAAGAGAGAAACTCAGAAGTGCCCTGGAATGTTTCTTCAGGAGCTACAAGGTTGTTAGCGATATTTATAAATGAGTTTTTTCACTCCCTTCCTTGTTTTCTCTCTTTTTCCATTTATCGATCACTTAGTTAATATGTTCCATGTAAGTGCTAGTTTCTGGGGACATCAAATTTTAAGAAAAGCACTCAAATAAGAATGCTTTCCAAAAACATTAAATTTCTTGTGTTTCTGTTAAGGAAAAGCAAGAAAACAACCCCTGTAGGTGGGCAATAGGAACATACAGAGAGCAGCAAGTGTGGCTTATAACACTTTAAGGGCAAAGGTTGATGCTATATTTAAACTGATGTAACAGGGACGACTGACTATGAAAATACCTTTCTACAAGATACTAACCTTGGAATAACTACTTTGAAATGTTCTGAATCTTCTAAACATTGCCTAAGAAAATCTAGTTGGCTTATAGAAATTCTCTGTATGAGTATGGTAAAATACATTATGACGAAGATGAAATTACTGAAATAGATTTTAAACTAGGACTTTTTTTGTGAAACACATTTTTCAGAGTAACTAATACTTTCTTTCCTGCTATATTATTAAACTGTTTTTTACATTTCTTAATCTTAATCAAAGGACCACTCCGCGTGCTATAGTGACTGCTTTTTCTACCACGAGAAAGAAAATCAGAGTTTGCACTATGACTTCAGCAACCTCAGCAGCGTGGGCTCGTTAATGAATGGCCCCAGCTTTACCTCCAAAGGAACAAAATACTTCCATTTCTTCAATATTAGTTTATGTGGGCATGAGGTGAGTTCTGGCTGCAAACGTGAGATGGAGTTATATTTCAGCTCAGACTGAGTTAATATTTTCTATGTTGATGGCCCAGTAAAATCTCCCTGGAAACTGATACCCACATGTCAGAAACTGAGCTTTGATTGCTTAAATCCTCTGTTGCCTCCTAGGATGTAGATTGGCAGCTTTCTCCACTAGGGGCAACCTTGCCTGTTCTTGGTCCATCAAAGCACTTATCCAGTCTCTTGAACCCCAAACCTTGGAGCTATGGTCTAAGTGCTTTGAGGATCTTTTGTTTGTGTAAAAGTGGATCAAGCTTGTCATCTCTCCTATTTTTTAAGGCAGGCAGTTACAGCTTGAGAAAGTTTTACTGTTGTTTATAATATTGCCAATTTTGTGTCTTAAAACGTAAAGGACTTCCAAGAGACAGTTGATCCAAAAGTAGAAAGGAGTTAAGCAGGAGACAAATGTCACTTGATCAGATAGCCTTTGCTAATAAATAATGGGATTTTCTTTTCTGTGGGAAGAAGCGGACCTTAATTGGCACTGGTAATGGGGAGAGTTACAAGACTCTATGTTCAATATTTTAAAGGGCATACAAGGTTGGGATTTCTTCCATGTCTCTTTCTATAGTAATTCCTGTATATCTAATGGTCTTCATTATGAGCAGCTGTGCCAAAGTTTGTACAAAGGAAATAAAAAGAGATTTAATAATCACATAAATTCTTAAAAATTCTATAAATTTTACATGGCATGACATTTCATCCTGTCCTAATTTTATGTACTCAGTTGTTTAATCACTCAATTTACTCAATAATGTATATTAAGTATCTATTATGTTTACTACTGTGTCAAGCAGTGAATGAGATTAATTCCATTATATATCGCTCTTCTTCTAGTCCTGTATTACCACTGTCTCTTATACTTCCATCTATTCTCTTATACTTCTTTCTCTTTCCTCCTACTTCATATTCTCACTCCTTTCTTTTTACTGTTGACTTTCTCTTTCCTTCCTTAGTAGTATATCTCTGCTCTTTTCCACTTTACTCTTTTTTAGCTTCAACAATTTAATTTGAGCTTAGTAAAACTACATTGCACCTCTATTGTGGTGAGAAGGTTTGGTGGAGGGAGAACAATTCATAGGTTAGGACTGCCAACTGTGAAATTAACGAAGTGAAATATTTATTTTATTTTATTATTTTTTTAAATTTAATAAATTTTTATTGTTCAGATTATTACAATTGTTCCTCTTTTTCCCTCCTATAGCTCCCCTCCACCATGTTCCCACCCCACCCTCTGACCTTACCTCCCCCTCACTGTCCTCATCCATAAGTGTACGATTTTTGTCCAGTCTCTTCCTGCACCTTCCACATCCTTTTCCCCCTGAGAATTGTCAGTCCACTCCTTTTCTATGCCCCTGATTCTATTATATTCACCAGTTTCTTCGGTTCATCAGATTTTTAATTCACTTGATTTTTAGATTCACTTGTTGATAAATATGTATTTGTTGTTTATAATTTTTATCTTTACATTTTCCTTCTTCTTCCTCTTCTTAAAGAATACCTTTCAGCATTTCATATAATACTGGTTTGGTGGTGATGAGCTCCTTTAGCTTTTTCTTATCTATGAAGCTCTTTATCTGACCTTCAATTCTGAATGATAGCTTTGCTGGGTAAAGTAATCTTGGTTGTAGGGTCTTGCTGTTCATCACTTTGAATATTTCTTGCCATTCCCATCTGTCCTGCATAGTTTCTATTGAGAAATCAGCTGACAGTCATATGGGTGCTCCCTTGTAGGTAACTAACTGTTTTTCTCTTGCTGCTTTTAATATTCTCTCTTTGTCTTTTGCTCTTGGCATTTTAATGATGTGTCTTGGATTCCTCTTGTTTGGAGTTCTGTGCACTTCCTGGACTTGTAAGTCTATTTCTTTCACTAGGTGGGGGAAGTTTTCAGTCACTATTTCTTCAAATAGGTTTTCAGTATCTTGCTCTCTCTTTTTCTGGCAGCCCCATAATTCAGATGTTGGTATGCTTGAAGTTGTCCTACAGGTTCCTTACACTATCTTCAATTTTTTGGATTCTTTTTGCTTCTTGCTTTTCCGGCTGAGTGTTTTTTGCTTCTTTGTATTTCAAATCTTTGACTTGATTCATGCAGTCCTCTAGTCTGCTTTTGGGTCTCTGTATAATATTTTTTTTATTTCAGTCAGTGTATGTTTAATTTCTAGTTGGTCCTTTTTCATATCCTCGAGGATGTCCTTAAATTTATCGGCCTTTTCTAGGAAATTCTTGAAAAACCTTATAACTGTGGATTTGAACTCTATATCCAGTCATTTGTTTTCCTCCATTTCTTTCATTTGTGATCTGTTTCCTTGTCTCTGCATTTTTGCTGCTTCCTGAGTTGGTCGAGTAGCTTTGTGTGGTAGGTGTCCTCTAGGGGACAGTGGTTCAGCCTCCCCAGTTACCTGAAGTGAACACTCTTGGTGCACCCCTTTATAGGATGCACAGTCTTGTTGTAGTTAAGCCTAGATTGTTGTTGGTATCACTGGGAGGGGTTGACCTCCAGGCCAATTGGCTGTGAGGATCAGCTGTGTCTACCCTGGGGGAGCTTCTGTGCTCAGCTTTAATGGGATGGAGTCTCAGGGCTGAGCAGTCAGCCTCAGTTTCCCATCAGCCCCACCCTAAGAGGCTGCTGGATCTCTGTGTCCTGCGGCAGTGGATGCACATACCTCTGAGAAAAAGCTGCTTTCGAGTTTTGCCCGGTTCCAGACAGTCCAATTTCTCCCCAAATGAGTCTGGATACCCAAAGTCTCACCTGGAACTGGAGTACAGTGCAGTTGGGAGGTTTTGTTTTCCTCCCGAACAAGAGAGCCAGCCATGTGCTTAGCTATGTGCCCTCTCCGTGAGCTTGCACACCTCTGCAGATCCCCTGAGTTTCAGTGTGCTTCCTCCTGACAATCCAGTTTCACTTTGTATGAGTTTGGGTTCCCCAAATGTTGCCCAGAACTGGAGTTCAGTGCAGTGAGAAGCCTTTGTCTCCCTCCGCATTTGAGAAAACCAGCTGCATATTCAGCTGCTCAGCCTTTTGGTACACACGTGCGTCTTCATGTTTCCACACCTCTGTCTCTGCATCTCCACACCTCTGCCCTCCACACCTCCTCTGAGTCTCAGTGTCCTTTTCTCTTTCCTTCTAGTTGTAGAATTTTCATTCATCCAGCTTTCTGGTGGTTCTGGATGATGTCTGTATTGTCTTTTAGTTATAGTTTTGAAATTTTTGTGTGGGGCAGCAGTATAGGTGTTTACCTATGCCTCTATCTTGGTTCCTCCCAAAACCCAACAAAGTGAAATCTTGATTCTTTTCTTTATGCCTTTTACATCTAAGACCAATGAACTAGTGTTCCAATTTTCCTTTGTACATTTCTTCATAAAAATTATAGAGCAAGCTATAGTCCTTTGCATTGGGACTATAGTATATTTAAACATTATATTTAAAGAGTCTTCCAATTTTTATAAATTGTATCTTCCAAATGATTATATAAGTAAACCTTTGTGTTCTCTTAAACTTACTGTGTAGTTGAGCAGATACCTGTCCTTGAATCTAAGAGTATGTGAATAAAGACGCTTGTGACCAACTGTTTACAATTTTGATGCTTCTTAGGATTCTGTGGCAATATGGCTTTATGTTTCTTCTTCAGCCTTCCCATTACCTTTCTGGCACACATCAGCCTATGAAGTGCAAGTCTTTTTCTTGGCGTCAGCAGTTTTCTGGTCTCTTTGCATGCATTGTTATCCTATGAATTGAAGAGTTCATAGATGACGTATACTTCCTTATGTTAAATGGCTTTCATCAACCACATATGATGCTTGCAGTTGGAGGAGGAATGCAGCCTTGAATTAATATATTCATCATAACCTCAGTGACACTCAACCCTGGTTGAAACATTAAAATAGCCTTAAGAGCTTGTAAAAAATACTGATGGCTGGGCCTCCTACCAGATCTAATAAATCAGAATTGCGGTGAGGAGAGAACCACTGCCCTACTAGAATCCATAGCTAGCTGAGATCCAGTTTAGAGAGTAAACCCCAGTAAAACTTTTTTATGACTTTATTTTCCTAGGGAGAGAAGATGGCTCTCTGTACCAACAATATAACAGACTTTACAGTAAAGGACATGGTGGCAGGCTCAGATGATTATATGAATCTGGTAGGAGCATTTGTATGCCAATCAACTATTATTCCTTCTGAAAGTAAGGGTTTCCGAGCAGCCTTATCATCACAATCCATCATTCTGGCAGACACATTTTTAGGTAAGCTTCATTTCGTTCATATATGCATATATAAAACTAGGATACTGATAACCTGTCATAGCATTGGTTTTTATCATAGATGATTAAAGCCCACAGGTAATTCTAAATCATCACTTTGTGACATGTTTAAAAAGCCTCTATAAATGAGGTCTATTCATTAATCTCAGTGAGTACAAGGAACTTCTGAATTTATGTATTGACTCATATGTGATATACTTTTTCTGAGAGTTGGCCTTATATCAGATCATCTAGGAGTTTAAGAGACAGAATAATTTAAAACACCAAAACTAGAAAGAAAAGAAGAACAGTAAACAGACACAATATAAACCTAAATTATAACATCTGTCATCCATTTTCATCATGATTTTTCATACCAGATGTAAGTTAGGGACAAGTAGAAAAGGTGAATGTGCTGAGTTTTATTCCCCATCTGCTTGTCTATCTCTGTGGTGTCAAGAACATAGGAATATTTTAAGAAGAATTCATGTTCCTGTTAGTAATTCACAGGAATCAAATTCATTAGACTTTCTGGCATGGGGCTTAGGAACCTAACAAGGCACAAAACAATCCAACAAATCTAACAAGCTTCTTAAACGATTCTAATATGCATCCAGATTTGAGAACCATTATTACGGGTTCCAGAGGAATTGAGCTTTACTTTCAGCACCAAGGTCAGTTCCTGAGCTTGAGCTCAGTGTAGGAACTGTGTCAGAAGCAAAGATCACTGTTATTGCTTGCATTTTGGCTCTGCCATCAATTTGCTCAGGGGAAAAATGCCTTACTTTTAGATTAAGCAAATTTTGGAGTTATTTTTGGAAATTATTAGGGTACAATAATCTTTTTTGGGTCAAAAATACCTGTAATGAATGTGAAAGCAAAGCTGTATTAGCAAAGTTGCCCAGATTGTTCAGAGGCTGAGAAGTATAATAGTGGATTGTTCAACTTTTAGAACTGGAAAGGACTTTAGAGATATTATAATTATCACATATATTTTACAGATTCAGGACATAAGAACCAAGGAAGTGAAGTGACTTAAGCAAAATTACAAAACTAGGGGATAGAATATTTTATTTTTCATAAACTTTGGAAAGTTTCTTATTGTCATATTAATACCATATTTCTGCTAAAATTATAGTATAAAAGTAAAGCTATTTTTTATTCAGATATACAGATAATATATAAACTTAATTTTCCCATATTGCTCAGAAGTGTCTTTTTTATTGCCATGTAGGAGTGACAATTGAAACCACATTGCAAAATATTAATATAAAAGAAGACATGTTTCCAGTTCCACCAAGCCAAGTACCAGATGTGCATTTCTTTTACAAGTAAGTGAAGATGCTGTTTCCCTTGATAGTTTTTTTTTTTTAAATCAAAGAATGTCACTTCAGGGTGCCAGCATAGTAGCTTATAATTAATAGATAATCAGCATTTGGTTCTTAAATAAAGACTTAGTAAAAAGTAGGAAACATGGAATAGTTTGAAAGCCTCATATATTTTTGCCCATATATATATATATATATATATATATATATATACACATATATATATATAATATTTTAAATTAGGCAAAATATAACATTTTAAATCGGTAATACTGCCTCTATTGTACTTATTTATAACTTATACAACTAAACATCAGCCTGAGTGGATATGACATTTTTCCCTTTAAAATTTCTTTTTTTTTTTTTTAAATTTCTTGATTTTTTTTTTTACAGAGCGGAAGGGAGAGGGATAGAAAGTCAGAAACATTGATGAGAGAGACATCGACCAGCTGCCTCTTGCACGCCCCCTACTGGGGATGTGCACGCAGCCAAGGTACATGCCCTTGACCAGAATCGAACCCGGGACCCTTCAGTCCGCAGTCCGATGCTCTATCCACTGAGCCAAACCGGTCTCGGCTAAAATTTCTTTTGATTATAATTTTGATTTTAATTATAGAAGCTTTATTAAACACCTTGATAATAGCTTATCACTTTATCTGAGAAAATAGTAAACTTTTCATATTAAAAAAAATGAGCTCAATTTGTATTAAAAGTATAAAGTAGTGAACTTTAATTTTTTTTCCTTTTTCATTTGTTAATATAGCATAGGAGTTTTTATATGTAGGTTATTTTTGTTTTTGTAATCTGTATCATATATATTTTGTAAAGTCATATGTGCTTTATAATAGGTCTTCTGCAACCACAACATCTTGTGTTAATGGCCGGTCAACTGCAGTGAAAATGAGATGTAATCCTACTAAACCAGGAGCTGGAGTGATTTCAGTTCCCAGGTAACCTTATTTCTAAATGATTATTTACATTTGTATGTAATATGAGGAAGCAAAACTCTAGTATAGTAATATTTTAAAACATATTCTCTATAGATGTAAAGCAGAGAATAGAGGACTCTGTAGATTTTATATATGGGTTTCATTGAGTGCCTGTTAAAAAGTTTTGCACGCCCAGCCAGCATGGCTCAGAGGTTGCGTGTTGACCCATGAACCAAGAGGTCATGGTTAGATTCCCAGTCAGGGCACATGCCCGAGTTCCTGGCTCTCTCATCATTAATCTTTCTACCTCTCTCTCGCCCTCTCCCTTCCTCTCTGAAATCAATAAAAAATATTTAAAAAAAAGAGGTTTTGCTCCATATCAATATTTCCCAACAATATATTCTCCTCTATTTGCCTGAGTGTCTAAATCTTTTAAAAAATTGTTTAGGTAACATATAGTTATACTGTTTCTATCCTTGTACTCATTCACACAATTTAGCCTTAATTTCTTTGAGAGCTGGATTAGGAACTTTTCTGGGTGATCATTCCTTATCAACAATGAACTATTGGGGTGATCTAGATTAAATAATCTAACCTCTGAGTCATAGTTTCTTTCTCTGTGATAAGCTATTAGGGCCAGAGTGGATAATTTATACGATCCATTTCTAACTCTTGAGTTTTCTGATTAATGGTGACAAAATCACCAAGGTGCAGTGTGAGCTAGAGACTACATGATACTGTTTATTTAACTGATTGGCATTGGGGCAACAGCTGTCCATATTCTAGCTCCGTTTCATACATCCACTTTGTGTGGGAACACTAGGAGAAAGAAAGCAATTTCATAGACTGAGAAGAAGTGTCAGCTTAAATAAAGACTGCTTTCATGCAAGAGTGACAGCAAATGTCACCTGATTTCTGTTCTTCACAATTATTCATTGTTCAGTATGTATATTATTTATTCTAATCTTTTTAATCTTTTGATGGATTGCATTTTGCAAATTTTCCTTCATCAAGCTATCAAAGTTTATGTTTTTTTGTAAAGAAAATAATGTGCTTAATTTTATTTTTGATAGTTTCACAGTAGCCCGTGAGAGATCTTAAGTTACCCTGTTTATGTTACATCAAGATTGGAAGTCAGTGGTCTAAGCATTGTTTCAGTTACTTGGGCATCTTGAAAATAATTACAGGGGTAACAGTATTTGAGGCTTATTTCTGGGCATAAAGCGTTCACCTCTTACCAGTCGTTTTTCTCTGGTACTTATAGATCTAGGACTTAATTTTCTTTCCACCTTTTCTAAGTGAGAGAAAAATGTGATGAGAATATGTAATAAAAGGTAATATATATCAATCAGTGGGACAAACAGAGGGAGCTTACTGCTCAAGGGCATTGTGGGGGAGGAACAAATTGCTCTGCCTTCAAGTTTCTTCAGGTTGGACTAATACTAATGAAATAGACTTGAGAAAATATCCAAATTTAATACATACATATGTATGGAAACCCCACATGCAGGAGAGATTCAGAGATAGAGAGGGGGGTTGAGGTATAGGACATCCTGAGTGAGGGATATGGTAATGCATCCTGGGGTCTTCAAAGGGTCATTGCAGGACAATCAGAACAGACTTTTAGTAAATAGAAGTTTGCCCTGCCCTATAGATAGTAAAGGGAGGGGCTAAAGTTTATCTTGAGCCTGAAGCTAAAAGTACCTTTAGTTTAAACAGTAATCTGTATATCACAGAGGCATATTTTGGGACGTTTGAGATTATCTTGGGCAGCCTGTACCTTGGCCAAATTATTGGACCACCTGCTAATCTGCTCCCTCAAAGTATCAGTTAGTGGAAGATTCCTGGGCTAGTGTCTTTGCTAAGATAGAGGCAGCAAATCAGAGATTCTTTAACTGTTCTCCGATGCCCTACCATGTGGCTTTGCGTTCAGATTGCTCATTCTCTTTAGCACCTCTAAGGTCCTTTTTGGACCTAGCATCTAACTTCTCTGGGTCTAGTCTCTAGGAGTCTATATGGATGACTTGTGAAGCCTCCTCCAGATCTCTGAATTGAACAGATAGTGTTTCTAAAAAACTAGTCAATCCTTTAGAAAATATATCTCTTTATCCTGAAATGGGTTTTAAAGTTTTTAAAGTAATAATAAAAAATAACCTCATGATGTTAAGTGATTTTTGTTGTTGTTGTTGTGAGGAGAGAAGTTAAGTTTCTGCTTTGACCTCTAGTATGTTTTCCTACTTATGAACCTTAATTGTCTTTTCAAGGGTTTCTTAAGATCCCCTGCAGCCGAACACCTTGGGGTGTCTATTCTAAAACCATTTTCTAGACCGTCCCTAACATGTAAAGAATCTGAGTATTAAGCACAGAAATGTCTTTAAAAACATAAGGCAATTCTGATACATATTAAAATTTGAAACACTGGTCTTAACCGATGTTGTATAGAGATTTTTTTTTCCTTTCTGAGACACATTCTCAAATTTTGTTCTGCATTTTAGTTTCTGAAGAGCTAGTTTACAATGTCATGATTTACAGGGTGGGTTTCTTCACCCATATTTTGATGAAACTGTATTTTGTAATTGTGATGCACACTGAAATTTGAGAACTGCTGCCTTGAGGAACTGCTTGAACCACACAACCTGAATGTGCTGACCTTTTAGTTCTTTCTTGAGTCAGTTTCTCATCAGGGCACAAGGGGGAGCTCTGGGATCAGAGCAGGAGAAGCAGAAACTTGTTCTGAAAAAATTAGAATTCTCTTTAGCAGCAAGGCCAATAAAGATTTGCGATTTCTTCCTAATAGTAAAGTGAAGGCATGGGGGGGGGGGGGGGTTTGAGGGTAATGGGGGTATAAAAACACATATGTAATTCCTTAATCAATAAATAAAAAAAAGAAAAATGAGAAATATTTACAAAGCCAGATACTTAAGCTACTTTTGAAGAGGACTTAATCTACATTTCTTGAGGGTAGGGGCTTTAAATTTTCCAGGAGAGGAAGGTGCTAAGTGGGCAAATGCTTTTAGAAGTCTCACACTCATCAAGAAGTCTCAGAAGGGAGACTGGCAGATAGAAAAGGATGCTATGGTCCCATGCCCCCCCCCCCCCCCCCCCAAGGTAGCATCTTTGGCCAAGAATCTTGGCAAACCAGCCAGGCAAAGGCAATGTTGGCAGTAGTAATGTTGGTTGGGACTCTGTATCTTGGTAATGTGGGAAATGTCATAAGACTCTCCTCTCCCAGCCCTGAGGAAATGAGACTGTCAGTGGATGAAGCAAGAGAAAAGGGAAAATGTGTGTTCTCTGCGTATCTCATGGAGAATTTAGAGAGAGCAGCAAATTATCGGGACCGCCTGCTAATCTGCAGTTGAATCACCAGCCTGTCTGTTTGGTTTGGCAAATGCAGTTGGTTTCTAATTCCACAAAGTGTCTGGAGGGTGCAAGATATTTTAGATAAAAACTTAGCAGCATGATGTCTGTGCTAGATGAAATCTGAGAGCTGGAGTGGACGTTTGAGATTATCTAGCGCAGCCTGTACCTTGGCCAAAGAATAAATTGCTAACACTGTAGGCCACTAATATCCCTAAATAGATGCCCCTCCAGCCTCTGTCTGAAAGGCTTTCCAAACCTCTAATCATGATTGCAGGTGGTTAGAGGAATTGAAGGTTCTCCTTTCATTAGGAATAATTTAACCTACGCATTGTGTCCAAAGTGCTTTCGAAAACGAGAGATGTCTTTTAGTGAAAAGGTTATAAAAGAGCCTTTTTAGAAAACAGACAGAGGGACCAGTTTTACTTGGATAATCGAAATGTCATAGCACATTACAGATTCTTAAGTCAAACCCATTGACTATTCACAGTGGGAAACGGGGAAGACCCACATTGTATAGCTGTCAAGTGGCACAGTCAGGATGGACTGATTTCCTGACCGTGTTTGTTGCTCTTTTTGTGCCATCGTGTTTTATCTTTTTATTCCCCTCCCTCCAGTTCCTTATAGGTAAAGATTTGCATTGAAGCATGCTAAGCAGAGCAAATATCACAGTTATCCAGGGATAGCTCAACTGATCTGCATGTTATGGGTGCCTTCCTTTAATGAGTCAACTTTCCTCAAACACAGTCTTCTTTATTAATGTTGTGAGTTAGAGGAAAAATCAGCCTCCTCACTCTCTCAACACTTACAACCAAATTTAACTGCTTGGGTAGTTTATATATCAGTCTAAGGTTATTTTGCCAAATCCTCCTTCAAATTCCAAATTCATCTTCATTGTAGGTGTAGCCTCAGAGAATACTGTCTCTCAGAAAAGAGGTGTTTCACAGTCCTGCCCTGATAGTGCTCAGTGTTCAGTGTGCCAGGGCTTATCCCACAGGCTCTGATTTGGAGTCTGTCCAAGTTATTGGATGCTAGTCTAGTATTTTTCTTTAGTCTCTGGGGAAGGACTGTTAAAGCCCAAAGTCTATTCATTTAAGTTGTTAAGAGCAAGAGAATAATGATTGGTTTAGTAAGTTCCTTTTTTCCCCCCTCTGCACTATTTATGGACAAGTAATAGACATCTAAATCTGTATAAGTTAAGTAAAAAAGATAATAGAATTGAAAAGATTAAAGCCACAGATGGTCTTATAACATTAAAAAGTAAGGACAGAAGAAACCAAGATTGCGGCATAGGTAAACACCTAAACTGCTGCCTTGCACAACAATTTCAAAACTACAACTAAAAGCCAAAATGGACATTATCCAGAACCACAGGAAAGCTGGCTGAGTGGAAATTCTACAACTAGAAGGAAAGAGAAAAGCACACGGAGAATCAGAGGAGCTGCAAAATGCTGAGGTATAGAGACGTGCGCGGAGAGGACATATGGCTGGGTGCCGGCTGGCTTTCTCTAGCGGGAAGGAGACAAAAGCTCCCAACTGCACTGAACCCCAGTTCTGGGCGAGACCCTGGGGACCCAGGCTCATACGGGGCGGGGGAGGGGGAGATCTGGACTGTCAGGTGGAAACTCATGAGAGCTGTGAAAGGCAGAGGTCTGGAGGCGCATGCGTGAGTGTTCATCGAGAGGACTGACTGCTGAGTGTGCCACTGGCTTTCTCTAGCGGGAGGGAAACCAAAGCTCCTGAGTGCACTGAATCCCAGTTCCCGGAGAGAATCTGGGAATCCAGATTCATTGGGGGAGAAAATGGGCTGTCTGGCAGCAGGCAAAACTCGAGGGCGGCTTTCTTTCAGAGGTGCTTGTGGTGATTACCAAGGGATACTGAGACCGAGGGGCCTCATAGGGCAGGGCTGATGGGAAGCCAAGACTGTTTGCTCAGCTCTGAGACTCGGCCCCATCCAAGCTGAGCACAGAGGCTTTTGCAATTTTGGAAGTTTTGTCTTATAAGGTTGTCTCCAGCACAGAAGTTCTCCCAGCATAGATACAGCTGATCCTCACAGCCAATTGGCCTGGAAGTCAATTCCTCCCAGTGATACCAACAACAATCAAGACTTAATTACAACAAGGCTGTACACACAGTCTACAAAGGGGTGCACCAAGAGTGTCTATCTCATGTAACTAGGGAGGCCGAGCCACTGGGCCATATAGGACACCTAGCACACAAAGATACCCTACCAACTCAGGGAAGCAGTGAAAATGCAGAGACAAAGAAACAGATCACAAATGAAAGAAATGGAGGAAAACAAACGACTGTATATACAGTTCAAACCACAGATATAAGGTTTTTAAATAATTTCTTAGAAAAGGCCGATAAATTTAGTGAGACACTTGAGGATTTGAGCAAGACCCTTGAAGATATGAAAAAGGACCAACTAGAAATTAAGCATACACTGACTGAAATAAAAAATATTATACAGAGACCCAATAGCAGACTAGAGGAATGCAAGAATCAAGTCAAAGATTTGAAATACAAAGAAGCAAAATACACTCAACCAGAAAAGCAAAAAGAAAGAAGAATAAAAAAATATGAAGATAGTGTAAGAAGCCTCTGGGACAACTTAAAGCATACCAACATCAGAATTATGGGGGTGCCAGAAGAAGAGAGAGCAAGATACTGAAAACCTATTTGAAGAAATAATGACTGAAAACTTTCCCCACCTGGTGAAAGAAATAGACTTACAAGTCCAGAAAGTGCACAGAAGCCCAAACAAAAGGAATCCAAAGAAGACCACACCAAGACACATCATAATTAAAATGCCAAGAGCAAAAGACAAAGAGAGAATATTAAAAGCAGCAAGAGAAAAACAATTAGTTACCTACAAGGGAGCACCCATATGACTGTCAGCTCATTTCTCAACAGAAACTATGCAGGCCAGACGTGACTGGCAAGAAATATTCAAAGTGATGAATAGCAAGACCCTACAACCAAGATTACTTTACCCAGCAAAGCTATTATTCAGAATTGAAGGTCAGATAAAGAGCTTCACAGATAAGAAAAAGCTAAAGGAGCTCATCACCACCAAACCAGTATTATATGAAATGTTGAAAGGTATTCTTTGAGAGAGGAAGAAGAAGAAAAAGGTAAAGATAAAAATTATGAACAACAAATACATATTTATCAACAAGTGAATCTAAAAATCAAGTGAATTAAAAATCTGATGAACAAAATAAACTGGTGAATATAATAGAATCAGGGGCATAGAAAGGGAATGGACTGACAATTCTCTGGGGGAAAGGGGTGTGGGGGGTACTGGAAGAGACTGGGCAAAAATCATAAACCTATGGATGGTGACAGTGGGAGGGGAGGTAAGGGTAGAGAGTGGGGAAGGAACAGGGTGGAGGGAAGCTATGGGGGGAAAAAGAGGAAACAGTTGTAATAATCTGAACAATAAAGATTTTTTAAATTAAAAAGATGTAAGGACACATATAAAAGCATTAAGTGCATAAGCAAAAACAACTAAAACCCATTCTGATAAAGAAATACTCTAATACAGAATTATTAAAATGACACTATTCAGATATTAATGAGTAATCCTAAGATATGTATATTAAAATATTACAAAACAGTCATACCACTTTAGGATCAATTTTTGAGTAAGGTTGTAAAGCTTTGACAGGTATTTATTTCATTATAGAAGATATAGAGTCTATAGATAAAGAGGACTAGGGAATGTCAGTTAATGTAGTTGGGCCATGTCTTGATCAGATGCTGACTTTTGGTTATTACCCAGGGTAATCTTTAGAAAAGAAGGCTTTTGCAAGAGACTGGTGGAATTTTCTATCACTGAATGTAAGAGCTGTGGGTCAAACTATCTTACATTCAAACCCAGTCAAAAGTGATTTATGCTCTTCAGTCTTAGGGCAAATGAAATTGGAGCACAATGCAACAGCATTGTCTGGACCCTGCCCAAATGGGTTTCTGCCAATGACAAGGCAAGACTAGATCATCACCCATCCCAGAGGATGTCAGTCTTCTGATCCCAAGACTGGGAATCATAAAAAACCTACTAAAGCCCCACCTGAAAGAAGTTGAGCAACATTAGTTCCCTAACATCAAACAAGGAATGTTCTAGGCACACAAGACTGTGGCCATTCCTCCCAGTTCCTGGGACTAACTCCAGAAAGGATCAGAAACGTACTGACAAGCTAGATGAATTTGTTTTAATTTTGGATTTTGAATAAAGCTTAGGCAAAATAATTTTACACTGCTTAATCAACTACCCAAACAATTAATGGGAGGTTGAGTATTAAGTCATTATAGTTCCAAAGAAAACAAGATTTGTCTCTACGAATTCATAATATGAACCAAGCAGATTCTTCTGTAAGTACAATGATTCATTTAAAAGAGGACACTAATAACTCATAGCTCAGTACAGTTATGTCTCAGGAAATACATTCCATTTTAAAATCTAAGATATAAATTCCCAAAAAGAGATTAATCTGAATTCTTACACGTTGCCAGTGCCATCCTGGTTGGTAAGGCAATCCCCAGAGCAAAGTAAACTGGAAAATTTCTTCCTCACTTATCAATACAACCAAATCAAGATTCACCTGGTTGTTCTTTGAATATAAGATGGTCTCTGTAGCTAGAATTCACACCAGCTCTCATCCTGTAGAACTCTAGTCTTGTACGCCCCAGCTGTCCATGCCCTAGTCATGTCTCTAAACATTTACTCACTGGTTTCTATGGTGATTGCATGGCCCAAAAGTTATATTTAAAAAAGCACAATTAATAATACCTCTAGAAAGGTGGGGGTAGGAGGTGAAGACAGTGGTAACTCAGGTCTTCAAATGAAAAGTATTTCACATATTTAGCAATAAAATATTTATCTTAGTATTCACTTTTTGTTTTTCTCTTAGTAGGAGAAAAATATTTTTTCTTTTTTAAAATCCTCACCTGAGGGCATACTTAGAGAGAGAAGGGGGGGGGAGAGAGAGAGAGAGAGAGAGAGAGAGAGAGAGAGAGAGAGAGAGAGAGAGACATTGATGTGGGAGAGAAATATCAGTTGGTTGCCTCTCATACTCATAAGTGCCCCAACTGGGGATCAAACCTGCAACTCAAGTATGTGCCTTGACCCAGAATCGAATCAGCAACCTTTCAGTACACTGGACAATGCCCAACCAGTGAGAAATTCTGACTGGGCAGCTTCTCTTCTTCCTCCACTTCCCTCCTCCTCCTCCTTCCCCTCCCCCTCCTCTTCCTTCTTCTCCACTTCCACCTCTTCCTTCTCCTTTTCTATTTTCATTTTCTGTATAAGAACTATCAAAATTATTACTGCTTCATACATCCTTGTTTCACAGGAAAGGCTTGATTCAAACTGTGAAACATATTTATAACAAAGAACCAAATTTGAATATTCCACATTTTAAATGATTCATTGGGTTAAAAGAAGTAAAGAATTGATTCTAAATTAAACTGCTTTTAACATAAGAATTTCTTTGAAAAAGTGAAACCTACCAAGGAAATGCACTGAATCATTGTAGTATTTTGACACCGAATGGCAGCTTACAAAGTACATCAATGTCTTGATTTTTTTTTCTGTTCCTTTAGCTCTCCAATGCTTTAGAAAGTGATGTGCATTGTTAATAGTGTTTTATATTTTGAAGTGCTTCTTTCATTTGTTGCTTTATTGTTCTTTCATTTTATGCTTTATAACCACCATGTGAAAAGCAGTATAGCAGACATTCCACTTTTGACAATTACAAAAAATGATATGGTAGGAGGGGTGTTGAGTCACTTTTGAAAAACACAATCAATTTAAAGTTCAGTTGGAACTGTAACTCAAGCTTTCTCTCCAGGGCCTTTTGCAACTTTGATTAAGTTTCCCTTTTTCTTTGTGATTTGAGTTCTTTCTTCTCAAACTTTAGCAGGCCTACTCTTATTTTCTGAAAATTAACAGTCTTCCCCTTCACCCCCCCCCCCCCCCCTTTAAAACTTCTCTGTGTTGGAAATGTAAAATAGAAAACAATTTGGGGAGGCCAGATTGGAGCAAGAAAGCATGGTGGTAATATTCGCTAAATGATCAGAAGAGTGTCCTTGTTTTTAAAATTGCAAGTCATTGTTAAGAAAATAATAGTTGTATTCTTGAAGCATTTTTCTAATTGTTTACCCAACTTTTTCCAAAAGAACCATTTTGAGTTGCTTTTACTGCTCTGGAAGGTGGGCATTAAGAATAATGTTTGAAATTGACGTTGTGTTTATCTATTGCACTTACTTTAAAAAAATTATTAGTCTGAATATATGTATTAATCCACTTTTATACACCGAGAAATTAAGAGTGAAGCCATTCCCCCAAAAGAATCACTGTTCACCATTGTTCTTCGCTCCGACAACAGCAGGCCTCTGTTTCTGAAGTGTGTAGTTTACATTCCACCCAAGTTCCCTTAGTCTGCAGCACACAGACACTTTGGAAGAAAGATAGGTAGATAAAATGCAGTCAACTTTCAGGCATATAGAATTTTTGTGTGTTCATATTCTGAGTAACATGATATATTTAATTAAGAGTATGACATTTTACCTTTTCGGTAGACTGAAAATTATAGTTTTGGCATCTGAAGTTAAAACATGAAAGGATACTTTTTTTTTTATTCTCCCTATTACTGTATATTTATCTTTTTGCTTTTAAATGTTTCAGGACACCTGTAGTCAGCACTAGTTGAGGCTGAAGGAGCTTAAGGGAGGTGTAGTAGACAAATTAAGGGAATAATATTTCTCTAGTTTTACAAATTCATAAACAGTCATTCCTACTAGAATTTTCCCAAATACCTCCTTATTTCAGTAATCTCTACACAATAGCAACAGGTTAATTTTGGGGCCATGCTGTGTTTATCTGCCCCAATAATGAAAAGTGGCCAGTTGACAATAATAGGCCCATCCCATCAGAAAGCAGAGTTTCAAAAAGTCTCCATTCAACCCCTGCCTGGTGGCTGCACCTGTGTCTGAGTCTACACCTGTCCTACCTTCATCCTTCTTTTCTGAGGGATGAAAGGAACCAAGTCTCGAAGGAAGTCATTGTCAGGTGGAGGAAACCCAGGATTGCAAAAAACATTCGCTGTGGATTGACCTGATGGTGGTTTTGTTTTTTTCACTTTAAACAATTTTGTTTTCATGTCCTTTCCCACCTTCTGTGGACCATGGTCCTGTGTGTCATTCTGTCCCCTAAAGCACCTTGCCTGCAGACATCACCTTAAACAGAAATTGCAACCTCCTGGGCAGCTGATCAGTGATTCTCTCTCGTCATGGATGTTTGTCTCTCTCTCCCTCTCCCTTTCCCCTCCGAAATCAATAAAAATATGTTTAAAAAAAAGAAAGAAATCAAAATCTCTGGTTACTGTCCAGAGCACGCCTGCATGCCCACTGCTCGCTCACTGCCTTGCTATTCAGGCTCTAGTCACAATGACCTGCTTGCAATTTCCTCTCACTTCATCTGCCATTTCATCCCTCTGGCATGAATTCCCTTGTCCCCCCCCCCCCCCGCCCCCATTCTGGCTAACTTCTACTATTCTAGAATATTCTAGATATAACTTCCACCAAGAAACCTTCCCAAGCTTTTTATTTATTTTTTGTCATTAACCGTGCCTTTCTCTCCTTTAAATTTTTTAAAAAAACAGCTTAATAGAGATATATTCACATACCATTACAATTCACTCATTTAAGGCATACAATTCAATGGTTATTATATATTTAGGTATACGCAAACATCACCATAGTACATTTTAGATCTTTCTTATTTCCTTGAAAAGAAGCATCATACCCTTAATCACTTACCTGAATCCCAGCCCCCTTCCCAGCCTAAGCAGCTACTAACCTACTTTCCATTTATAAATTTCCCTGTTATGGACTTTGACATGAATAACACCATATGACACATGGAATTTTTATTGGCTTCTTGTACTTAGCATCATGTTTTTGAGGTTTGTCTAATTTGGGGCATGCATTAGTACTGTATTCATTTTTATGGCTGAGTAATAAATAGTCCATTGTATGGATAGACCACACTTTGTTTATCCATTAACCATCTTAATGTTGAGGGACATTTGGGTTGTTTGCACATTTTGGCTGTTATCAATAATGCTGCTATGGACATTCACATACAAGTCTTTCTGTGAAAATGTTTTCATTTCTCTAGGGTATTTACCTAGAATTGAAATTTGCTGGAACATGTGGCAATTTCCTTAAGAGCTGCCTTTATTTGTCTTAAGAGCTGCCTGATTCTTCCAAAGCACCTTCAACTGCTTTGCAGTGTGTAAAAGTCCCAGTTTCCCCATCCGTGCAACACGTGTCATTATCTGTCCTTTTGATTCTAGCCATCCTAGTAGGTGTGAAGTGGAATCTCATTGCCGTTTTGTCTCCTATAGATCATTTTTTTAAATGTATGTTTTTTCGGCATCCACACATTACTTCCCAGTATGCAGTCCATGCTCAGATATTGACTAGACTTGGTTGAATATGATATAAAAAGCTGTCTTTATTTTTAAAATTTTTATTTCAGCAAGTGTCCCGCAGGCACCTGTGATGGATGTACATTTTACTTCCTGTGGGAGAGTGCGGAAGCCTGCCCTCTGTGCACAGAGCATGACTTCCATGAGATTGAGGGTGCCTGTAAGAGAGGATTGCAGGTGAGGAGCAAATCTGCCTACGCAGAACTGTGTCACTGAAAATACAGTCCTTCAGTTTAACACTGCTAGCATCATAGAAACTCAGATTTGAGAGCACAGCTAAAGCATACAGTTCCCTTAGTTATATGCATTTAAAATCAAGTGTGGTAGCTAAACTCCCATATGCTGAGGTAGCTGAAGTTATACAATGAGCATTCAAAGACGGTGTTGCTCAGGTATAGTGACGGTGAGCAGTTCCTTTTTAACATTATTAAGTAGGTAAAAATGAAAAGTTGAGATTCATAAGACATGATATCTTTTAAATCTTCATAATAATAATGATATACTTTTAATGCTTCACAATGGAAATTCATCTTTACCTTTTCTCTAAAATTATGATAAACTTATTATCTTGTAATCATTTTTTTTTAGAGTAAATGAAAAACTAAGATGCATTCCCTTTTTTTGGCTACCAAGTTTAACTCAAGTTTTGAAAATCTAAACTACCTTATTTAAAATATTCTTTAATATTTAGTGTTTCTATTCTGAAAGGCAATGATTGGGAGTTTAAGATAGTTAGGTCACACTTCCTCTAATTTTATCTCAAACTGTCTTCATCTAAGAAGTTCTGTTCAACATGTGATAAGAACATTAGAAACAGATAGTGGTGAGATGATCCTTTTTAAATATGTTTTGACCTTAAGAATAATATATTTTGATGTATTTGAAATATATGACTCCCTTCCTATTTCCAATTTAATTTGAGAAATACCAAAATCAGTTAAATATGCAGTTTTGAAGATATTTGCCAAATGAGATCAAGGTTCGACTGGAAAAATATAAATGCTATTTTTAAGCTCATACATCTTGCTTAGTGTATTCCATTGCAACAATAAACAATGGGTGTGATTCAGTCTGAGGGTATGTTTACCTCCAATCTCTGAATAAAATATTTCAAAAAGTCTGCTCTTCCATAAACTTCACATAATACAAAGGACAACTTACACTGTGTTTTCCATTATGTCCACAAGCAAGGGCAGATTTCTTTGGATGCCAAAGTCTTTTGATAGAAAATGACAGTGATTGCAGATGATTGCTATGGGTTTCTTTTAATTTTTAAATGATTCCATTGTATTTCTGCCCTAGTTCCTGCTCCAGCTTTTGTAATTTTTCATTTTTTATTTTACTTCCCCAACTCTCTAAATACATCCAATCTAGATGCATATAAAGTTAAAGTTACACACGACAAGCCCTCCCCATATAGCTGATATAAGCTAACAGAGCTGCCCAACGTGTGATAAAAGTGCTCCTATCAAATTGGATCTTAAAAACCTATACCAGGTTCTAAGGCTGTGTTAAGCAATACGTCAGATAGTCGTAAAGATTTGAAGAGGTACGGTGTGATCAATAAGAGGAATGTTTTTGAATTTATCATCTAATTTATCTCACCTTGTTCACAAAAAAATTCCTACAGGCTGGAAGAATAAGTAAGCTCTTCAGCTTTATTTTCAGGTTTGCCGATGACATGTGACCAAGTGAAGGAATAAGGTTTCTTAATTAATAAAATGACTGAGAAATGGATAAAATGACTAAGTTATGGATGGCTAAGAAATTTTACCAAAAAAAGCTTCATTTTTTTAATTTAACAATTTGAGGAGCTTAAAGTTAAGCATACTGTGTTTATAAGGACCTTTTTCATTTTGAAGTTTTAGCACTTTATTTATAGGACTGTTATTAGACATTAGAGGGTACCATTTTCACTGGTGTTGGGCATTTAATAAAACCATATAAACTCTTTTTACGGTCTGTTTTCCTGTTGGAATGCACTTCAGATGAAGTCAACATTTACTGAGTAGGGTTAACATTTGTCTTTTTATTGTCATTACCTACACTTAGAAATGTGTCAGTTCAATTTAAACATGCCTCTTCATTTCTCACCTCATCCTTCTCATAAAAGTAATTTACTCACACTGAGTTTAACAAAAATGTTGCAGTTATCATGCATGAAAAAAAAACTTCTTAATTTTAATGTCCTTTTAAGAAAAGAAATGTTGAAAGTTCTTATCCTGTCTTGGTTGAAACTTTTTCTCAAAGTAAATAAATATGATTCTTCTGCACATCAATCATTTCCTGACTAACTGAAAAAATTGAGCATGTATACAAAATCCAATTAAACATTGTGGTGTTATCCTCCTGTTAGGGTGTTGATAAAGTGACCAGCATATAGCAGAAAATTTAATGAGACAACAGGAGCAAAAAATGTAATGCTCCATGACACTTAATGTCACTGAATATAATCATCATGCATATTGCTGCTGGTCACTGCATATGTTGAAATATATTAGGAACCATGCACTGTGCTCTGGTTTTTATTTCTAATCTGTTTTATTTGATCTATTTATTTTTCTAATTGCTGGTTGAGACCAAAAATACTGATTTTATTACTCATTGGTTGCAATTTGCAGGTTGAAAAACATTGCCTTAAATAAATTGTCATCTACTTTTGGAAGCTAAGAGTAAAACCTCGTGTGGGGAGTGATGACCCAGAATAATGTTATCATTATTTAGGCATGGGAAGTGGGGTGCAATCTGTGTACACCCTCCTGCCCCACACCAGTCACCAAAGCCTGACAGATTGTATCTACATGTCCAGGGTGCAAGGTCTACTCTGCTGCTCAGGGAAGAGGCCTGTAGGGGAAAACATTCCAATTATAATTATATTAACCAACTAAACTGTCATTTAAAAACCTGAATCAGAAGTCAGAGATCACCAGAAATATGAGGAAAATAGTCAAAGGATGTGTCTAGATGGAGTCATTTTTATTCAACTTCCTTAGCATACATCTGACAATCCATGGTTTTATTTGGTTCTGTTGCATTTTAATTCATAATTTCCTTATTTACTCTCTTCTGTATCTCTTCTATATCGTCTACATAACTCCTACATCTCTGGAGCTTCTACTGGATGAATGCTGAATAATCCTCTATGCCTACAGGAATAAAGTGTTAGCAAAGCCCTTCCTCTGTCTGAATCTTATTTTTTTATGTCATCTCCCTCTCTCTCTCTCTCTCTCTGTGTGTGTGTGTGTGTTTTTTTTTTAAAGGAAACCTTATATGTATGGAATGAACCAAAATGGTGCATTAAAGGAATTTCTTTGCCTGAGAAAAAATTGTCAACCTGTGAAACAGTTGACTTTTGGCTAAAAGTGGGAGCAGGTGTGGGAGCTTTCACAGCTGTTTTGCTGGTGGCTCTAACTTGCTATTTTTGGAAGAAGAATCAGAAGTAAGTAACCGCATTGGGCCATATAAGAATTGAAGGATATTTTTTGTGTGAAAATTTTAGACTTAATCATTGTATCTAATAGTTTCTCTCAGAGACACAAGGAGTTTCTTCTAGTGAGGGAGTTATAGGAAAGGCCTTTAAGAAAGCAAGTGGAAATAATTATAATTCTGACAATATAGAGATCATAGAACATCAGAGATTATTGAATTTGATCCATTTAATACAAAACAAAAATGGTGACTCAGGTCTGAGATCAGAAAGCCAATTTTTTTTCTGTGTCTATTTTTCTTGTCCTGACATGATGTATTCTTGCTCCAACTCCCCGCTCCCCTTTTTTTAGCTTCTTATGGGAAGATATTTGCAAAGAAATAGACTAATTGTATAAGCAGATAGCAGCTTTATTTACTCAAGAACTCCAAGAATCTAGAGTTGAATATTGAGTCTAACTTCTGATTTTAAATCGCGGTGTTAAATGATTCGACTCTTTTAAAATGATTTATGTGTCAGTGGGTCTGTGAGGGTTCTATATGATAATACCTCAAGACAGTTGGAATATCTGAAGTTTTTCTAATAGAAAGGGATGAGTGATAGAAATGGTAAAGACCAAATCAATTGCCTATATGGTAGTCTTAGTCTAATGACCTAAACTTTGGAACATTGTATGATAAATTAGCTTCCATATATTTATAAATTAAGAAAATGCATTTAGAACTCAAGGTTTCTCTTTGTTTTTAAAAAAAATCATAATTGGACAATTTAGTCCATGTAAAAGGATGATAGAGTTAACTGTATATTGCATTGCTCCTCTGAAATCCTGGAAAAGATTTGTGTGTAGATGGTATAAATATGAGAACATACAGTGCAAGAGCTATAGTGAGGGAAATTTGTGAGTAGAGCAACTATACTACAAGACAACTTAACGAGTTTGTGTTTGACCACCTACAATAAGTTCTCTTTTATATTAAACACCCACTTTATTTATTTACTACTGCTTAGACTGGAGTACAAATATTCCAAGTTAGTAATGTCAACGAACTCGAAAGAGTGTGAACTCCCAGCTGCAGACAGTTGTGCTATCATGGAAGGAGAAGATAATGAAGAGGAAGTTGTATATTCTAATAAACAGTCACTACTGGGAAAACTCAAATCCTTGGCAACAAAGGTGAGAGCAGAATTTTAACCTGGTCATACTGTATATTTATAAATTATGGGCCATACGAACCGAATAATAGCATTCCTGCAAGTCCTGTCATTCAGCATATCTATATTTTTGTCAGCATTTATCTAACAAAAATGCTCTTAGAAGTACATAAGGATATAAATACAAGACTATCCATTGCAGCATTGTTTTCGTTGGTTAACCAAGCAGAAACAACCTTAAACACCTTAAGTATGGAGGTAGATAAGAAATGTTCACTCAGCAACCTAATGGAATACTGTGTAACCCTGCAGCTATTAAAGATATAAATAACCTATGTCAGTGGTTCCAAGATAAAGTAAAAACAATACATAGACTGTCACATTTCTAATAAATATACATTTATGTTAGTATTTGCATAACAAACTACTGATAGTAGTTGCTTTTTGGCAGATTGAACTAATGGGTGTCCTTAGTCTTTGAAGTAAGACATTTTTGTCATGTTTGAATTTTCACAAAGATAATGTATTATATTAAAAAGAAAATTTTAATAAAAGATCTCATGTGCATTTATATTTTTCTTTAAAAAAACTTTATAAGATTGCTTCATGCAGAGAAAATACAAGTTATGTAAACTGCTGAGGTAGCAAATGTACCTTATCAGATGCCAGCACATTTGTTGGCTTTGAAATGATTACCATATCCATACAAATAACATGAAGCCTTAAGCATTATTTGTAAACACATTTTATTCACATTCTTCACTATTGGCTTAAAAGATAGAGATGATCAGTTTATCCACTCAGGATTAAAAACAAAATCAAACAGAAGAAAATATGCATTTAAAATGATTTTTCAGAAGGAAGGACAAGTGGCAAAAGAGGAATTTATTGAAAGTATTTTAGTAACCAATTCCTTTTACTCCTAATTTAACCGCATAAATATATTATAGAGGATTATTTAAACATAAAATGACTAAGCCATATTTCTCTTCTGCTAATGGTTATTTAATTATTCTTTCCTTCTTTTTACTTATTTTTTAAATCCTCACCCAAGTATATGTTTATTGATTTGAGAGAGAGGGGAAGGGGGAGAGAGAAGATAAAAGAGAGAGAGAGAAACATCAATTGGTTGCCCCCTGTATGCATGCACCCAGGCCAGGAATCAAACCTGCAACCTAGGGATGTGCCCTGACTAGGAATTGAACCCGCAGACTTTTGGTGTATGTGATAACTCCCCAAACCACTGACACACACTGGCCAGGGCTATTTTTCTTTTCTTAATATGGTAGTTTAGGAAGGATACTATTACTATGGGATAATAATATGAAGTACTCATCAATAACTGATATTTTACCCTACTTTCAAGCTAACAAGTGAGCCTGCCACAATTTCATAAACACTTTAGAAGACATGAGATTCCTATTCAGGGACCAAGGATATTTTAGAATTCATAGCAGAAGCATTAAATAGAGTATCAACATTTATACCAGTTCCCAAAGTTTCACTTGCCACAGATTTAAGGAGGAACCAAATTGTTCTTAGAGCATCTGGTAGATCCAGTAATCAGTTAAATTTAAGGCACTTACAACAGTTTGAGAGATTAACACGAAGACATTTTTCTTCATGGGAAGGTGACAGGGTGCCTCTGGAAAAAAAAAAAAAGATCACTAATGTCCCTCCATTTCCCCTACCTTTTATTGTCTAAGGTACCTCCTCCCAAGTGCCTCGTTATCAGATTGCATTGTTGTTCTTCTTCTGCCATAACATCAGTTTATCCCAGTTTAGTAGCTAAAACTTCACCTTATTTATACTCATCCCCTACAGAACATTCAGGTGAAAGAGGGGCAAGGGCATTTAAAAAAACATATGACACCCAGTGTGTCCCGATCTTTGTCCATGTAGGCATAGGAGGACTTGATGAACAGTTTATTCAACCAAGTGGTCCATATCCATTTTGTCTGGGATCATGACAATCCAAGAAGATAATACAAGTGGCTAAAACAGAATTATATTTGAATCTTCTAGGCTTTTTCTGGAGGGGCTGTCACCCTAGCAGTTGCTATTGAGGTAAATTAGGACACATCATACCCAGGAGTGTTCAGAGCAGAATGTTATCATGTACATAACCTTATGTAGACTCATTAGTATCTTTCCCCCAATTCTCCTTTCCATGGAGTAGCCAAGAGAAGATGATCCCTTTCTGGGGACAGCCATATTTAATAACCACACTTTCTTATTAAGATGTGTGGACCAGGAAGAAGTGAGGGAGATAAGAGTCAGAGATATTTTTGAGCTCATTTTTTAGAAGGCCATTCCAATGCTCAGTAGCACTATATTTCTTTGGATGGGAGGAAGTGTGGGAGGCCCACTAAATACCTCTACTCTCAGCTCATTACTGGGTAGCTTTTGTGATGAAAAGAAAACCATTGCCAGACTTTAAATGGTCCACAAAGCCACAAATATTAGGCAGGTTTATTTCAAGAGCCATAGTGGTAAGGTTGTAGTTAGCTGATCATACTGAAACAGTAATATCATATCCTGAACATGGGTCTTAAGTGGTGAGGTACCACTCTTAGCCCAGAGAGGTGGACAGAGATCTGATGCAATCTATTTGTCAGGAAAACTGGTCAGCTTATGACTTGAATCCCAAGTCTGGCATGCTGTGGTAATCTCTGCATCAAAAAATAGAGTGCATCATACTCATTCTGTGCAGGCAGGTTCATTGCTATGTTGAGCAAGATGATGAATCCATGCATCGTTTGTGGCATACTGTCTGGTGCAGTCTCTGTCAGATATTCAATTCTATTTGCTATTTTCAGACGATGTGACCTTACTGTGGGCATCTGCATGAGTGACCCAGATGATTTGATAAGCACCTAAGATTTGTTTCCAGGGTTTGATGCCCCAAAGAAGGGTGACTAATATACCAGCCTATACTTTTTTCCAAGTGTCAGACCGAACAGTTTATTGACTCTATAAAGCTTAAGTCAGTAAAAATATAACAAGTCCTATCAAGAGATGCATTGACTATAGCCATGAGAATGGCTTTGGGTTCTGTCCATGGTGCTAAGAGATCGTGTAGATTTTCAGTTATGCATATCTGGTGCTGAGATTAGAGAGCTGCATCAGCTCCCTTGGGTTTCACCTCAACCAAACCATCAGTGAACCAGGCCCAGACATAGAGTAGAACATCGATGAATTGAAAGCTCCATGGAGCTAGTGACTTTGTATTGATTGGTGAGATAGAGAATAAAGTTTTCCCCAAAGGGTATGCTGCCACATTTTAATGTGGGACTGAGATGCTGCTGGGGCCAGCCCAGCTGTATCCTTGAATACACTACTTATACTTGACAAGTGAAGCTTATTGTGCCCTTTCAACCTTGTTGGTTCACCATGAATGGAACTAGCAGACTTTAGAGTCACAAGGTGTGCATGGCAATGGCAGTTCGTTTGGACAGAAGCTCAGTAATTAGCTTGTTGCTGTTTTTTAAAAGAGTAGCCATATCAAGGAGGTGACAAGTCTAAAACCCCAAAGGATGTCCCTGGGGAAAGCCTGTTTTCCATCACCAGAGTTTCTAATGGGGAGAATCATTAATCATAGTGGTTTGTATCACAAAGTGGTCATTAAGATTGTGAGGCCACTAAGGTAGAAAGCATGACTTAGCTTGCTGGGCAGCTTTTATATCTGCTACCCCCTAAAGTGGGTTTGGACCCACTTTAGGGGGTAGCAGATATAAAAGAACAAGTAAAATACTCAAGTGACGCCATACTGTCTGCAACTGCAAAGAGTCCAGTGAAGTGCTGCTTCTTTTTCTTTGAGTGCTGGCTAGACTTACCTCTGTGGATCTGCCCCCGTAGCCTCCAGGAACTTAACTTAGTTAGCAGGTCCCTGGATTCTGCTGACAGATGTCTGGTAGCACAGACAGTTCTGTTGAGACAGCTTTCTGACTTGACACCAACAGGACGTCATCATATAGTGACAACTTTGGGCATCAGAAGTAGTATTTGTCCACCTCATGGAATGACTGACTGCAATCCTGATTCACACATTTGTTGCAAATGGCAGTGAAGTTAGGGCTGCTCTTGACCAAGGGAATCCCCTCTGGCATTTATGAGACAAGGAAACAAAAACATATACCACCAATTCCTACTGTATATTCAGACATAGAAGCAGGAACAGCAGCATCTTGAATGGGCATGCAGAACTCCTTGCACTAGGTCACATTATCTTCCCTTCCCCACTTCAAACCTGTTTAAACCCTATTTGTTGAATTTCAAATCCTTTTGCTGTTTTGAGCTTGATTCACATATTATAGTCTTCTTTAAAATAGGAACCCACCTTATTTCTTGCTCAAATATCAAAATATCTCAGTTAATGCGCTGTTTTAAAGTAAAAGGTAGGAAAAATGTCACCTAATCAAGATTTCATTGGGTCAATTTAGCATTCTCCAGTGACTTCCACCTTGAACCAATTGGAGGCAGTAAGAGCTCAAATACTAGTCATTGCCACACTGAGTTTTCCTATGGGAATCAAAACAGGTCTCTTTCGCAGTCCCATTCCTTCCCCTTCCTCATCCCCAGAACATGTGAATCAAATCTTCTCGAGCAAAGGTCACAAAATCTCAGCTTTTCTTTCTAGTTCATGGCAATATCTGGCCTTTCCTGTTATATACTTTGAGCTCCTTGAGGGCAGACATTTTGTATAACACACTGGGTACTTAATAAATATTTGAATTGCCAATGGTTATTTAAAAAAATTAAGTCTGGTAAACATGAGACTCGAGGCAACTCTCACAGAGCCAGTGAGTTAGAGTGCTGAGATTTGCAGTCTGCTTTCCCAGGCACTTGTCATCTCTGCAAAGGCTGGGCAAAGCGGTAGGTTGGTGTGCACACTGATTTTTTTTATATAGCCCTAACCCTTTTGCCTTAAAACTTGAGGTCTTAGACTTCTCCACTAAAATGAGAAACAACACCAAAGCAACCTCCTTCTTCCTGATAAATACTCAGTGTCAGCTTTCTATTATTTTCACATTTTACTTGTCTACTTTAGAACACTTCAGTTGCACCTAGGGCTGGTCTGCCTCCTATTTCCTTTATTTTAAAAATATTCCTTATCCTCTTCATCTTTATTACCTTTGATAGCATAGTTCCCCATCTCATTCAAACAGCCTTCAAAAAGCTTTTTCTGACTTTAACAGTGAAAATATGGGGAGAGATTGCACCACTTTTTTCTCAATTAAAGAAGAATTATTTATTTTAATAGATTATATTTTAAAATAATTTTTATTAAATTTATTGGAGGTGACATTAGTTAATAAAGTTATTTAGGTTTCAAGTGTATAATTCTATAATACATCATTGGTACATTGTATTGTGTGTACCACTCAAAGTCATTTCTTCTGTCATCATATATTTGGCCACCTTTATCCTTTATGACCCCCCACTCCCTTTCCTGCTGGTAACCACCATACTGTTGTCTATGTCTATGAGTTTTTATTTGTTTTTCCTGTTTATTCATTTTTTGTTTTCAGTTTTATATCCCACATATGAGTGAAATCACATGGTTCTTGACTTTTTCCTATCTGACTTATTTTGCTTAGCATGATATTCTCTAGATCCATCCATGTTGGCGCAAATGGCAATATAACAGGCTACATTTTGAATGTGTCATATAACAAGCAATGATATATTTGACTTAGAAGTTGTTTTGATGTATTATCAAAGAAGATTTGTTTTTAATATTTTGGGCATATATGTACCCAAAATATTTTCCTAAAACAAATTATCTATGTCTTTGCCTTATTTATTTCTGCCAGCCTTTTTCTTATGTTTAGCCTATGTTATCTTGAGAATATTTAGTTTCTGTCAGTTTTAGTTTGTCCACAATTCGAATGGCAAGGTCATCTATTTCAGCACCCATGTCAAATGTCCCCTTAGGGAGACCTCAGTGGGTTATTCACAATAATAACAGCTACATCTTTTGGTATCTGTTGCAGTCATATGTTTGCTCCTATCTTGGATTGTCTGTCTTATCTCCTGGATACCAAAAGCATCCCTCAGGGCAGGCCTGTTATCTTTTTTTTATTGAACACCCTTATTTAAATATAAAAATCCTACTTATGAGTGGCAGGTACCTAGATTAAAATGACTGCCAGAACTTTCCACCCTAAAATCTTATTGGAATTTTAATGAGTTGATTTTGTTTTAATATATTTCCTTCATAGGAAAAAGAAGAACATTTTGAATCTGTTCAACTGAAATCCTCAAGATCTCCAAATATATGAAAAGACTGCGCTGTAGCTCTCAGACTGATGAATAAAGAACCCTGCTCTCTAGTTTTACAGGACCATAGCCTAGAGCCCACCCTCGTACCCGGCACTTTGGTGATGTTACAGAAAAGGCCATGTTGCTGAAAAGGGAAGGAGGTTGAAATGTTTGATTGCCTTATCACATGGTCAAGTATCTTGCCAAAAGTAGGAAAGGAAATGGTTTGGGTCTCAACTGAAGAGGAAGCTCAACTCAGGAAGAGATTTTATCTGTATATACACATAACTGAAATATTCCACTTATACACACCTAACTGAAAACCAAGGTTAAGCCCACCAGTGCACTGTTGATGCATGCCATATAATTAATTGGTAACTTTTATTATTTATAACTTCTACATAAAAAGTGTGCTATGGAGGGTAGAAGGTAATATGCATTGTGATCCCATTTGTGTCATTTCTTTGTTTATATTTTAGGGAAGTTTTGAAAACTTTTTAAAGGCATAGTTATTTTCCCTCCAATATTTATTTTACTGACAAGAGCTTGAAACATCTTTTTTTATTATTAAAAATGATGAACAGAGAAAGACAATAAACTTTTTTTTTTCTCATAGGTACATTGTATTGTGTGTACCACCCAAAGTCAATGACTTTCTTGACTTCAGAAGCCTAAGTAAGCAGTAATTTATTTATTTATTTTTTTTAGGAAGAATCAATATGTGCTTGGGTTATCAAAAGTTATAATTGCCTTTGAAATTCCATTCTTATTGGAACTGGTAAGATGAGTTTGATGAGGTATTGAAGGAATATTTAGGGGGAAAAAAAGCAAGGAGAAATCTTGACTTTCCATTAATTCAAACAAGTGACACTATCATAGAAGTCAAATGGCTTAAAGAGTTTATGTAATACTCAAAGTGTGTTTTAAAATGAGTGAGAAAACCTGTTTATCAAATCATCTTGCAAAATCATGAAGAAGAAAGTGGGATGACTTGTGTACAAGTACAGATAACTGTACAGAGGTATTGGAATTATTTTGTGGTCTCCAGAAAATGGCAGTGGGATATTTGCTCTTGGTCAAACATCAAGAGTTATCATTCTGCTACAGGATGTAGAGTATTATGACTTCACAGGGTTGTATGTTGTTGTTTTTTTAAGTCAATAAGGCAGGTATTCAGTTTTAGAAAATTGCTTATAACGGTATTCATAAGAAGAATGTGGTTATACCATTAACAGTCATGAAATACGTGTTGTCATTCTTATTAAAAAATGATCCAGATGATTATGATATTTCCTATGATGAACAGATTACTAGTATTAGCATGACTTAAATATTTTTTATTGAAAGCAGTTTGAAGTTGGATTTGACCAGTTTTGTTTTAGAACTGACAGAGGACTTTCCTGTCCATTGATGATCTAAGGTGCTCTGGTTTGTTTCTAATTAACAGTAATCTTTATAGAACTTAACCATGTTTTCAAAAAGACTGGTGGTTGGCTGAGAGAAGCAGGGCACATGAGAAGGATGTGTTGAATGTTTTACCCCACATCTTTCAATAAGGTCTGATTTGTAACCTTTGATTTAGCAGATTATGTATTTGTTTTTGTGGAAAATGGGAGAAAAATAAAGAATTGTATTTATCTGGCTGGTGGGTAAAACACTTGATGATGCTGTTATTGTTGAATGAATGTGTGTTTTATGTATATCTCTACTGTTGGATTCATGGGTATATTGCCATTATTTTATTGTTGGGTGTGAGATTCAAGGAGAGCATCACTTAGTATAAACCTTTTCATGTTTAATTTTTAAAAATCTTATTATAAGGAAGAAATTATTTTGGCATTGCTCATTTTTATCTTACTAACAGTGCTGATGAGTCTATCTCCATTTTTGGTCAAAATTTAAACAGAAGAATGAAAATACATTTGAAATGCACCCTTTTAGAAGAACCTGGACAAAGTTGTACAGCTGGACAGAGTCAGGAAGTTCCTGCACAGTTACCTGTCCCTCTCTCTTCATCTTTGGCTGTGCTCAACATGCATGTTCCAAGCCATAGAGATAATTGGGGTTTGCTCCCAGGTAGCTGCTTTCTTCTCCTGTCACTGGACTAAAATCTCTGACATGTCAAAAATGCCTTAAATTTTAATGAACTCTCTGAAAAGGTAGTTGGGATTGAAGAATTTATTTATTTCTAATTTTAGATATTAAATAGATTTTGTCAGCTCAGTTCCATCTTTGGAATGGAGCTGCCTTTTTGTCTGTGGATCCCAGTGCTTGTCATTTTATTCCAAGCACTAAAGAAGCATGATAGAAAGAACAGTATGAGGAAACTATTCCAACCAATCCTAGCTATAAAATTCACTTTAATTTTAGGTTTTGCCTTTGCAAAGCTCAGTAGAATGCTGAAGGGCTTAAAGAAATTAATCATGTTTATATGATTTTTAATTGACAGTTATTGTTTCTTTCCCCCCTGAAGTGGTAAAAGTAGTTATTTTTTATTTTTCTAAAAGGCACAGTTTTGAAGCCTTAAATACTTCATTAAGTCAACAGCCACCTATAATATCTCTTAGCACTCTGTCAAAATATATTTAAATCAGTTTTCCACTGGATGAGACTGTGTCTTCTAGGGATAAAGTATATCATGCCATTTAACAATGTTGAGCAATTTGATATGTGTTCACTTGTTTTAAAAGATTGAATTTTATTCTTGTTGACTTTTTTCCTCTTTGGTTAATAGCAATTAAGTCCTTTCCAGGATTAAAAATGTTTCATAGTATTTTTGTGTAGACTTTCATCATTATTTTCTTCCCAGAGAGAAAAGGTGTTTAAAGGGTTATGTGAAGAAAGCATGGGTCCAGTCATTTACCTACTGGGTTCTCCAGGTTGTCAGGTGATGGGTTATGATTAACTATGGTTTTCAAAATCAATATGATCAGTTTTCCATTGACCTATAGCAATGCTACTTTCTGTAGTTCCCAGTCATTTCTAATGGGAGGCTAATTTCCTGTGAATTAAGGTGGGAAGATGAATTCACTGGCAAGTTTAAAGTCAGTGTGCTGCTCACATTTATCTTTTTACATCAAAGATATGGAGAGTAGACCTTCAGAGGACTTCAAATATACTCAGAAATATTTTATAATAATCTGAATATTTTATCAGGTTTATTAGGCCCAGATCATAAATTAAGGTCACCCTAAAGAAAGAGTCCCAAGGGGAATAAATTTAAAAAATATAAAAGCCTCAACTCACTCCTTGGGTATTAAAATGAACTTCACAGTAATTGGCTAGAGATTATACCCTGCTGGATTTTATTTCTCTTAGTTTAACATTTCAGATGTGTTCATTTTAGGATCATCAATGAAGGAAATAAAACTATTATGGGACAAATAACTGGAAGTCAATTGATATAATTATTGTAATTGTCTAGGTCAGAAGCCAGCAAACTTTTTCTGTTGAAGGTCAGGTAGTAAATATGGCTTTACAGCACATGTGATCTCAATTGCAACTCCTTGCTGCCAGTGCAGCATGAAAGCAGCCATAGCTGCATTCCAATAAAAGTATTTATGTACACTGAAATTTGAGTTTCTTTTTAATGTCACTTACAAAATGTCATTCCTCTTTTTTAAAAAATAATATTTTATTTTTAATTTTTTTAAAGCGAAGAAGGGAGACGAAACATGGATGTGAGAGTACAACATTGATTGGCTGCCTCCTGCACACTCCTGCAGGCTCCCCACCAGGGATAGAGCCACAACCCAGGCATGTGTCACAGCTGGGAATCGAACCAGCAACTTCTCAGTACACGGGACAACACCCAACCAACTGAGCCACACTGGTCAGGGCAATATCAATCCTCTTTTTATTTTTTCTCCCAACTATTTACAAGTCCAGAGGCATTCTTAGCTCAGGATTTGACCTGTGAGCTCTGGTTTGCTGACCCCTGGTCTAGATCACTAACATCCACAAGCAAAACTGTTCACCCTTTAGGAGCTGCCACCTTAAACATTTCTCAAGTCTTTAGAAATGTTCAAAAAGAAAATAACCTATCACCCTCCCTAGATGATATAATCAGTAGTTTAAAAGACAAAGCCAGATACTCCGATTCGGAGTTGCTCTTACAGTTCTTGGACTTGGTTATGGTTATCGTTCAGCAACTGGTAGAACCAAAGCAAGTGAACTGGCTCAGAGTAAGCCAGCAAGATGCATTTAAAAGCCTTTTTCTCATTGGGGTTTATATAACATTTGTTGCTAAGGTAAGTGGATTTGGAGATAATATTCAATTTTGTATACAGATCCATTTAAAGTAATCATTTGGAAGTGGAAGGTATTATTGGAGCTTCAGTGCAGATTCTAGAGCTCTGCATTCAAACAGGACACACCACACACATTTATCAGATTGTGTTTTAAGATTTACGGAGCTGCAAAAGACATTTAGGATTCTTTTTAATGATTGGTGGGTCAAGGGAGAGATCTCCAATTTTCTTGAACAAAATGTTCCAATAAGGCTTTTAATTTGTTGTATTTTTTCTCATCTTATTCATAACTGTTGGAAGAAGAGCTTTGTCTAAAATATCTTGTGGATACTGGTAGATTTGGTTTGGAGAGGGGGCAAGATTTCCTTTATCTCAGATGGCTTGGGTTAAATAAATGAGTGAAACCAGAAGGAATTACATCAATCTAAACTTACTGTCACAGAAAGGAGAAGTATTTGTCTTATTCATGGGTCTGGGCGTTTGTTGGTAGATTGGTGGTTGCAATCCCCTTAGGTGCCCCATTGTCCTGGCGCCTCACCTTTGTTGGCTGCTCCATGCCTTTGCTGATGAGCTCTGAGGCCAAAGTAATCACCAGCAGGTAAGTAAGGAAAGGGGGGCTACCCCAGGGAAGTGTGGAGTTGAAGTCCGAATCACCTCTTTCTTAGCCACTCTCTTAATCTGTCCTCTTTGTAGTCTGCAGACCAGCTTGCCTAACACCTTTTTATTTTACCATGATAAACCTGCGTGGACAAGAGAATAGATTGATATTTAAACTAGAAAGGATACAGAGCATTTCAGAAACTGTAAACACTTGGAAAACCAATGATAGTCTACCATATCGTTAGGTCCTGATATTTTTTTAATGAGCGGTATACATCATTCTGCTTGAGTTCCCTAAATTCAGACAGTCTTTGCAAAGATGGATCAGCTCAACTAGTTTTATATTTTGGAAGGACAAAATGTTACTGGAGTAAAACAAAAAAAAACACCTATTTGTTTGAAATGGCTTATGTAAAAAAGATGTTAAAGCAGCTATTTTCCATGTATACTTTTGAATATTTTTAAAAACATTATTTCTAGGGGTCACATGTTAGATGATGCACTTTGAAATTGGAAACAAGGCTTTGCCAGGGCAGGAGAAAATGATGAGAGTTGTCAATTAGTGCATTTTCAGTGTCCAGGCTGGAAACAGAGTGGCCAGAAATCAAAGCTCAGCTCTCACAGTCTTCTCATGGTGCATCCACAGCCTAGTTATCTTGTTTAAAAAGATCCATGACCAATTTGATTGTGTTAGGCATCAGCTATGCCTCTGAACAACCCATCTGATATTGCCTGCCTCAGACTGTCACATCCCATCATTAGATTGACTTTATCTTGAGCAGCTGCTCATTCTGAGCACACTGATCTAGCACTCCTGACAGTTTCAGTCACGGCAGAAGTCTTTTTTGCCATCCACTGCTGTTGAACCCGTTACCCAGTCTCCCCCACTCACTCCTGAAAATCCAAGTTATTATTTCAATACTAGAGGCCCAGTGCACAAGATTCATGCATTGGTGGAGCAGGGGTCCCTCAGCCCGTTCTGCTCCCTCTCGTAGTCCAGGACATCTCAGTGGGTATCCACCTGCTGGCTTAGGCCTGATCCCCCTGGGCCTAAGGCAGTCAGATATTCTTCTTGCAGTCTGAGGCTCTCACAGCTGGGACCCCTCACTTCTTACCACCCACCTGCAGCAGAGGTATGCTCACCAGCCATGAGCCCAGCTTCTGGCTGAGCAGCACTGCCCCTATTGGGGCAGCTCCTGCATTGAGCATTTGCCCCCTGGTGGTCAGTGCATGTCATAGTGACTGGTCATTCTGATGTTTGGTCGATTTGCATCTTAGGCTTTTATTATATAGGATGAGAATTCAGGGCATGCTGAGCACTGTTGTCTTTGAGCATCTGTTGTGCTATGGATGAATTGATTAGTTGCTGATTCAAATGCATTTGGAAGGAAAAAGAGAATCTCTAACATCTGATTCCTCATTTTATTTCCTTTAAGGATAGTCTTGTTGGCTTTTGCATACCTGCTTATCATTCCTGGGTGTTGTGCAAACAGTATGAACATGTCTCAATGAACCAGGCTTGGTTATTAGCCTGTGAATCCCTTATATCCTTTCTTTAAAAAATACATTTTATTGATTTCAGAGAGGAAAAGAGAGAGAGAGATAGAAATATCAATTATGAGAGAGAATCATTGATTGGCTGCCTCCTGCATGCACTGGAGCCCACAATCTGGGCATATGCCTCGATCCTGGAATCGAACCATGACCTTCTGGTTCACAGTCGACCCTCAAACCACTAAGCCATGCTGGCCAGGCGGTCCTTCATATACTTGATTCTCCTCTTATTCTCACTGTCTTCCTCAGTCATAGTTCCCTCACTAGAATACTCTCCAGTCACTATGCTTCTTAAAGGCAGGAACTACATCTTATTTATCTTTCTTTTTTTCGTGAGTTGAAGAGTGCCCCCCCCCCCCCCCCCCAAAAAAAAAGGTGTGTCAATATTCTATCTCTGGACTATGGGAATGTTACCATATTTGAGAATGGGCCTTTGCAGATGTCACTGAGATGTGATCATTCTGGGTTATCCAGTAACAAGTGACCTTGTTAGAGACACATGGAGGAGAAAACAGATGGAGAAGGCAATGTAAAGACAGAGGCCACAAGCCAAGGAAGCTGGCAACCACCAGAAGCTAGGAGAGGCATGGACTGGGTGCTGCCCTACAGGTTCTGAGGGGATGGACCCTGCCAGTGCTTTGATTTTGGACTTCGGGCCTTCAGAACTGTGAGAGAATAACCTTTAAAAAAATTTATCCTTATTGTTGGAAGTGTTCCAGATGTGTCCTTTTATTTTCCCCATTGTCTCCCTCCACGGAGAGGATAAATTTCTGTTGTTTTAAGCCACTCAGCTTGTGGTAAGTTTGTTACTTAGTTGCAGAAAGCTAATGCATTTCAATCCATGGTACCTGGCACAGGACCTAACAGGTAGTTAGGTTCTTAGTATATTTTTCTACAGTAAATAGCTTGCTAAAAGCGATTGCTAAAAAGCTTGAAAGGAGAAGTAGGTAAGAACAAGCCAGTTTTAGCTTATCCATACTTTCCCCATTTGCTCTTTATTTAGATTAGTAAAATAGTCAAGTTTAGGGACTAGCCTGTGTGCCTAAGCATTGTTACTGGGACTTCGGAAAAGCACTGGAAAATAATATATACTGCATTTTTATTGCCTGACTCAGCTGTGAATGGTGAGAGTGACTTTTCAATGAAATGACAGGATGCTTTCCAGGCTCCTTCCTACTTATTAAGGTAGTTGCTCTGCATTCAGAATATAGGAAGCCCCTTCTTCTTGCCTGGGAGCCCTATTTGGGCAGATTCTGGGCTGCAGTACAAGTGTGGCTCAAAGAAACCAATATGTGTCTTGTCATCTGACCACTGAAATGGCCAGATATTTTTGAATCACTGTGATCTGTGAAGAAGTCCAGCTCTACGCACAGCTCTCTAGGGAACACAAAGTGTGTATAGATGTGAAGTGATGTTAGACAGTTTCTTCCAACATTAAAAGTAGAAATGGTCAGAAGTCAAGATACGCAAGTTACTTGAAGTGATTTAAAAAGAACAGACCACTATCCACCATGCTGGAAAACCACCATGGTTTTATTCTCAGTAGCTTCACATTAATACAGATGCTTTTTATTTTGTGCTGAGAAAAACAATCTGTTACACATAATGTAACTTGAATATACAACATAGAAACTCATCCTAAGTTAGTTACAACAAGAACCTACAAAAACTTTATAGGAAAAAAAGTTACCTAATATTGCCACCAGAGTTTTTAGTAGACAGACCCAGTCAGACCCTGTCACCAATGCTCAGCTCTGTAAACAATGGTTATTTCCATATTCTGGGGAATCGTTAATATCAGGGGCACAGAAATCAGCCTAAAAAGTTCTAGCACATCACTATATACTGTACAGTCCTCAAAAATAATTTATTGTACTGTTTCTAAAAAAAGGTACTAGGGTTGTTCTTTTGCTCTGTTTCCATAGCCTGGAGTTGCACGCAAGCACTTCTGTCTAACAGTCTAAAAACACGAGAACTGAACCGCAATTCACAATCACAGAGACGAGGTGGTGGAGTCGAGGACTTCACGCCCATTGCACACCGCTGGCACATACGTGCTTGCAGAGGCTGGAAAAACAAAGCAGGAGAGGAACTTCAGTGTTAGGCAAGTGGGCAGCATAGGTAATAGCACAAATAATACCAGACACTCATTACTCCATTGAAAACTAATTCTCACTTAGCTTTGGAAAATGCTAAATGATTTCATACTGTGGTAGGCCAACTTTGTAAATGCGTTCTGCTCCATATTAGTTTTCATCCTAGTATACACCTCCATTAATGTCACGTGTCTTGAAGAGAGTTTATCAGCATACTCATTGTTGAAAGAAGCCACTCGTGGGTTTAAAATTTACCCTGGTTATCTATAAACTGGTTCGAACACAATGTGCAAAATTGTAAGCTCACTGCAATTTTCTTCCAGATTGTTCAATTAATTATGATTTTTAATACCTTAATTAATTTTGTTCTCTCTGGGCATGGATGCCTCTTACATAGTTCCATGGGTCATCTGTGAACTCCTCTGCCTGAGAGAATGGTTTGCTATATTCTCATTGTTCAAGTGGGTAACCTCAGTGAAAATCATAGCAAGGGCTGGTGTCCCGAGAACTTCAATTTCATAATAGTTTTCCGAAAGGAAGATGTTCCCAAGGCACAATGTGCTTGTTAATGACAATAGTGACAAACAGCGTGAGTCTAACATGGCTATAGATGTTCTTTCTTTTTATGACACTTAGTTTTTCAAGATACAGCTCATAGCTCTTGTTGTTTTGGAAGTTTTGTTTTTATGAGAAATCTAGCTATAGCTAACTAAGCTCTATTTCACCCTTAATCCTTTTTTTTTTCTTTTTTCTGAATGAGCACAAAAGCAAGGAGCCCCTTTCTTCGTGGGATGAAATTATGCCAAGAGAATCAGAGATAATTCTACATTACCTTTCAGAGCTGTTTATGTTCCATCCTTTGGAACAGGCATCCATCTGGACATGCTCTGCCTAGAAGAAGCTTATCTTCTAGGCTACCTGACCAAGCCCAGGTCAAACCAACCAGTTAGCTGTCCCATTCCTTAAGGGCTTATCTCTCAGTTAGTAATCAAACAAATGTCATGTTATAGTGTTCATGCCTGATAGTGGAAATAGTCTTGCTCTATAAAATTGCTTTTTTTCATTGGAATTTCATTAGACATAAAGGAGAAACTAATTATGAAATCTGAGATTCTGTGGATTCTGTGGAGGAGCATTAACCATATCTGGGGCACTGAAGTCTTTCAGCAGGTCCACCACCAGGCAAGCTACAAACTCAATTTTGTAATGATTACTTGGCGAGGTAAGTGAAGAAATCTGTGAAGTCAAGTCTGTGTGGCTGCTTAAGGTCATAGCGGAGTTCTGTGACAAGCTAACTCGTTTAGAGATGCTTCCCTTTTATCAGTTTTAAGATGACCTTCACTTTTCTTTACAATATGAGCCCTCTAAAAGCTATAGTATCTTTGGGAATGGCATTATCTACATTTCCTGAATCTTCTACAACAGAGACATTTCAACACAATGGATGCCAGATAAGTACTTGATGGAAAGTGCTAGTGATAATAATTCCAAATGTGAGGGCTTCACTTTATTCTTTGCAGGGTTTCTTTATATACTTTATCTAATTCTAGCTTCATCCAAGTTAGGTCAGGTATGAGAAAAAACAAGGTGAAGATCAAACCACAGTTCACTGGCCACTTAGGAGAGCACGTCTGGCTATTTCATATATGCTCTTCCTGCAGCTTCTTTGTATCTTAACTGTCTACTCGACATTTCCATGTTGATGTTTGATAGGTATTTCAAAATCAAGTGCCAAAGCATAACACTTGATTCCTTAACTTGTCCCTGTTTAGTTTTCATTTCTTCAGTGAAAAGTCTCATGATTCAGCCAATTACCCAAACCAGAAGTATAGCATTATGCCTCCTTCCCTTAATCCCTTCTCCTATGCCAAGCCTGTCACCAGGTCTAGTCATCTCTGTCTCCACATACAACTATTCTAGCTTTGCAGCTACTACCCTGGGCCAATCCAGCAATATTTTATTCTTAGTGACGGCACTAGCTGTACCACTGGTATCTCTGTTTCCACTCAGGCTTCCCTGCAATAGATGATCTAGAGTGCAGTGAGAGTGACAAACAGCGTGTGACTGCGCTGTTAATGTAATGTAATTTCAAAGAAGGTGGGAACCAATGCAAGTTTCAAGAAAAAATAACCTTTTAACCTGAAGAAATGACCAGCAAATGTGAGGCCTGTGGGCAGCTTTGTGTGGGAACAGGTAGGCCCTTCTGCTTCCCAAGCCACATCATGGCATTGCCCATCAACCACCCTTGCAAAGTGGCTCAGGCTGTCAGCATACTCTAGCAAGCGTTCTGCCCTTGACATTTTGACTAATCTCTTAATCTTTTCCAGGATCAAGTTTTATTACTTCTGTGAAGGGTTTTCATTTTCAGAGATTGAAGAAGTATAAAGTGTAGTGGGGGCGGGTCTAGAACTCACCTATAATGCCCATCTAGGACTAGTCTAATACCCTCTCTCCCTGGATTTTTAAAGACTGTATGGAAAACCTACTGTGCTATTCCCCATACTATTGTGGAACTTGCACTGCTGCTCTTAAGTGTGCTCTTAGAATCTGCTTGCTCACTGCATTCTAACATCTTAAAATTGGCTGTATTTTGACTAGGTAAGCACCACATACAGGGGCTACAATGGTAGTTGCAAGGAATGTCCTTAAGTTATAGTTTCAAATAACCTTCTCCTCAACATCCCAGGGACATCATTATGAGAGTTCACAAAATAACTGAATCATCTACCTGCTTCATAAAGATTTTAAAGGGAACAGCCTATGTTACTGTGTCTAAACTCTTTGAGAGGAAGATAATATAAGCTCAAGGTTTTCTTACAAAGAGTAATAACAGCAAAAACACTCCCCAAACTCTTTCTGCAGCTGTTTCTTCCCTAAGCACATTTTAGTGTATTGAAGGGAATTGTGACGTGCATTTCCCTGCTTCTCTTTTACTGTTTCATCTGTAGCTTTTGCCAGTGTATTTTATTTTATTATGTAAAAAAAAATCTCATTTTTGTACATGCTACTGAATATAGTAGAGGAAATTACTCTTTTATGAGTCTAGTATCTCAGTTACTTTGTCTTTCATAAATATTTCACACATGTCTCCCATATTAGTCTCTTTGTTATTCCCCCAGGTAGTAAAGGATGTGTAAGAACCAAGTATTATGTGTGTGTTTGCGATGAGCTTTTGCTATTATTTTGATGAAATTCTCATGAGATTTTTAATGGTGTAAGTTTAGCCCATATTCGTAAGTGTGGTTAAGCAGATTTCTATAATCATCTTTTCTGTCAGAAATAAAGAGGCTGCAGGCTTATTTTTGGCTTTTCTGGGAGTGGGGGTTAGTTACTCTAGGCTAAGGTGGTACTTTTTGCTTTCAAGTTGAAAACTGAAGATAGCTGAGAAAGTGCCACTGTTTATCACAAAAGGGCAATCTGCACCCATCTAAAGGCATATTTTACTTCGCAAACGTGGTAAAGCATTGGAGCAGCCAAGTGGCAGTTTTGTCTCCACTATGAAATTCATTTCTCTTCCACCAGTGATGCTTGTGCTGGCCAGGCTTTGGAGAAAATGGTCTTATTTTTTTCAAGGAATTAGGCCCTCCATCAATGCTAAACATATTCATTTAATAGGTTCTTATGAGTGCCAAGTGTTAGTTAATTCAGTGGCTCAGATTTGGTTCCTGAAAATCAGTGTGTTACTATGTAACTGTGTAATATATCAGACTTGGAAAAGGAAAAAACAAACATTGAAACAGAGACATTCCACCAGTTCTCATCTGTTCCATTTCCTTGTTCCTAAGTGAGCCCCCAACGTTTCCCCCTGTTGTTCAGCTTGTTTATAGATATTTTAATGCTATGGTCATAGAATCCAACTTCTACCAGCTGTTTGTTGCCTTGTCTTCCTGCTTCATCAGTGAATTTGTTTTCTTATTCACCACCTTGATTTTCCTTGTGCTAGGGCCCCTTGGTCCCGTTCCAGAAGTTCATCTGCTGATTAATATATGTTGTCTGGGCAGATGATGACACTACTAGTTCCTGATTTGGTAGCTTTGCTTTGTCAGATTTCACCATGGAAGGCAAAATCTGTTGTTAAGAAATGTGGGCTAGATTCTTAGGGTAATGATCTTAAGCTGTTAACAGTAGATTTAAGAAGAAATTATATTCCTATGATGTGGGAGAAAAATCTACATATCCAAATGTGGAGTTAAGAGTTAAATGCAAAGACTTCTTCATTCAGTGATTCATTTCTTGTGAGACAAGATTCATGGAAAGAGAAAATTTGGCATGTACCTTTTTTATAACCCATATTGTGATTTAATTGCCTTTTCAACAGAAATTCCATTGATCTTCAACTATATCCCTCAATCCATTGTTGCCACTTCACACTGTCATGCTTTCTTTCTAATAATTTTTTTTTATTCTAGCCTCCCTCTCTCAAGAAGCACAAACCCACATTGGATATAAGTAACTTGTAACTGAAAGGACTCAATAATTTTTTGCATTTTTCTTACCTACTCTTACCTACTCTCAGTTGTCCAACATCTCTGGTTTCTCCTCTTTTCTATCTAAATATGTTTTCAGGCAAGAATCAGAAACTTACCCTGAGGCTCCAATACCTAATATAAGCTATAAAGTACCACTATGCCTAGGGATCAAACTCTGAAGCCAAAGGTGTTAAACACTAATAAAATAATGTAAGACTCTAGTCCTTCTAGCTAGTAGAGCTAATCTTGTTAGTTTCACCTTCAAAGTCCATACAGCATCTGAACACTTTATTAGCTTTCATTGCTACCACCCTGACATAAGCCACCAACATCTGACGTATATAATACTTCCTACATGATGTCTCTGCTGCTCCCTGTCTTATATTCTGCCCCTTCAGCTAAAATGATGAAAATGGTGCCTTTAAGGTCAGCTCACCTTTGATGAAACCCTTGATTCTATTTCCAGTTATTTCAATAGAGGAACAAAAGTCCTTCCTCTGTGATGTACTTCCACTTTAGACCTTTACTTTTGCCGTTCCCTCTGCCTGGAATGTCTTTCGTCCAGATATGGATGGACATGTTCCCCTTCTTGCATTTCCTTCACGTCTCAGCTCAAATCTGGCCTGTCTACAGAGGACTTGCCTGGCCATCCTATAAAAAAGTAACTCTCTCTAACCCCGGGGCCCCTTATTTGTCTATGTCCCATGTTATTTTTTGCACTTCACTTAGCAGCTGATACAATACGTATTATTGGTTTGTCTGACTGTGCCTACTCTTGCCTGTTAGAATGTAAGCACCAGGAATGTAAGTTTAGAGCTGTGCCTAGGTCTAAAAGTTTCTTGAATGAATGAGTGAATTATCCATTTTTTTCATATTTATCTGTTAAGGGTGCCTTTCCTAAAGTCTCTGAATTTACTCTAAGTGGGGAAGATGTTTAAAAAATTTTTTTTCATATGATAGGGATCTTGTGGCATAAGCACATAGGTATTTCCCTTGTTTGGTGTTATTCAGAGAGTTTCACTTAATATGAAAAGGGAGTAGGAAGGAGAAATAGTGTAGCATAAACTGATATGAGATACTGCTTGCTTTCAGGTATTCATAATTTAATGTCAATATATGGGCAGTATTTTATTACATACATAATTCCTTTCTAATTAGCATATCTTCATAGTTCTGATCATGGTACCATGTTCTCAAAGGCATTAATGAATTTGGGGTTACGTAGAAATGCATATCACTATTGGTATCCCATACAATATTGAACTCTGGTTTAGGAATCCCCTTTGAGCTACTGATTTTATGTTACATCCAAATATATGGGACAGAATGAAAAATGTACAATGTAATTTAGCTTAAGAAAATGATACTTGCTTTTAAAGAACTATTTAAGTAGAAGAAATTATATTTTTGGTATATACATTTATAATATTCCTTTGTGGTTTTTTAAAAATCAAATCTCATTTTCCAAGCAACTTTGTGGGTAGCCCCTCTGGAGAACCACACCACCTATGGGCAGCCCGGGTGAAGGGATCTTTGGGTCTCAGACGGGCATGATTTATGTCATTGAACTCCCTGGCATGGGCTTTTGAGAGGAATAAAAGTCTACACTCCTGCTGGAGAACAAGATGCTATTACGTGTGGCACTGAAGGGAAAGCTTTTAACAACAACAACAACAACAACAACAACAAAAAAACAACAAAAAAAGGAATTTTCAGATGCTAAGATTCTTATTGTCCTAATGGTCTCTGCCATGAATTTTGTAACTGATTTGGGGCAGGAAATCCAGCAAGGCCAGAGGAACCACATAGCAGCTTTTGAGAGCATTCCTGGGTGTATCTAATAGATAGGGCCCTGGTTTTCTCATCTAAAAATGTGGTGATTACTATAAATGATCCATAGCATCTCTTCCAGCTCTAGTCTCAGGTCACGGTTATAAAGGAAGGTGGGCTACATTTGCTTGGGGAAAACCAGCAAAATATTAGAGGTAAAGAGAAAACGATTTCAAGGTTACAAAAGAACAGTCATGCGACAAATACACTAGAAATGTTAAATAGAACTCAGGAGAGGTATTAAACATCAATCTGCTACATATATATATATATAGGGTTACCTATTACAGCTCTCTATTCTCCCATCCTCAATGAGGAAGGAATGAAAAAGAATGGAATGAGATTCCCAGGAAGGCTGTGGAGGTGCCTTCCGAAGGGAAAATGGATGGACATCTTTCAGATTTGGATGCTCTAGATATATATAGTCTGGAAGCAGATGGCTTAACTTTCCAAATACTCCAGGTTTCTCATGCATTTGCCACTGAGATTTTATGTCTATAGCATTCCTATGCCTACAGTAGGGAGACTATCATTCAGTCTGTGTTGCATAATCACTTGCTAATTTGCCTGGCCTTGGAGCACATGGTGTCATTCTGGGACTCACTGAACTGTAAAGGGTACTATGCTGTTTTTCTGGATGTGCACTATAGAGAATAAATTCGGGTGTTGCCTGCTACTGTATTCTGTTATAAAAAAACACAGTTGGACTTGGAAATGGCTTGCCCTCTCCTTTGGGGTATCTTCAAAGGTTTGGCCATTGATACGTGCAAAGTGTACCCTCTGCTGCTTGCTTTCTGCTACAATAGCTCTGTGGAAAAGTGTGCTATGATGAAAAGACTGTTTACTTGACCTTTCTGTACTACTAATTTCTTCTTATAACATGAAAATGCTTTGTAATAAAGAATCATCCTATTAATTGAGCAGTTCACCAGTTGCCACCTAGCCAAGTGCCTTTCTGCACAAGGTTTTGGCAGAGAAAATCCATCTCCACATGCTCATAGCTCCTCAGGGACTCACACCTGGGCATCATTATAGTAGAAGCCTCTTGGCTGAACTTAATGGTAATGACATGCATGTATCTGAATGATCACCATGAACAAGAGACACACATCCCCATAGGAGAGAGTCTGTGCACATAATGGCTCTGAAGATAATTGGGCACACTCCATTTCTCACCCCTCTCTCCCCAGGCTGTGCCTATGCAAACCCATATTAGTGACAACAACATTCTGACCTGCGTGAGTCCTATAAGGGTTTTATGCTGCGTAACTTCACATGCACACCCAGCTTTTACCTTTAAAATTAATGCAGTTCTACTTACATTCGCAGCATCCCTTCTTCGTTGCCTGTCCATGGGAACCAGCTCCTGCAAGCCCCTTTACTTCTAAAGCTGAACAAAATAAAGAATGACCTCTTTTCTTTCTCATCCAAATACAAAGGAAGTCTGCTTATGTGAGTGGGTGTGAGAGCAGCATGACAAACATGAGTTTAGGACTTTGGGCCTCTGAGTACTGGTCTTGGAAAGAGCATTCCCAGTTTCAGTAAAAGTTTTCTGAGTGGTCAGGTGCTTCTGTGACATAAATGCCTTCTCTGGAGGGTTCTGGAGAGAGCTAGGGAAAAACTGCACGGGGCTGTGGCCATTGGCGTTACGAATACCTCCCCTTCTCTGAACCTGTGCCTGTATCCTCTTTGAGGGTCATCTAAGAGGCCCTCTCTGCTCTGCACTGGTCCCAGTGGGTAAAGAAGACAGGATAGTGTAGACTGAGGTTCTGAAAATATACTCCTTGGATCACTTCCATTGAACCAGTAGGGGCATCTTTTGCTCCAGATCACATGAATCAGAATAGCTATGGGTGGGGCTTGAGAATCTCTACTTCAAAGAGTTGTCCTTTTTAAAAAAATTTTTTTTGAACACAAATATTGGGAATTATTGGCCCAATGTTATACTTAATGGAGAAAAGTTAATGTTTCCTTTATATTCTGACTACCACTGTGTATTGTTAATAACACACAAATAAAATTGGTCTTTTTTACACCTAGCAGGATTCAAATATTTCTCCACTGGTGAGTTTTCTGAGATATCCTTAAGCACATTCTTTCTTTCATGCCTGCTTCTGAGTTTGGTCATGCTTTGCCATCTCCTTGGAGCTACTGCTCAGCTTTAAAAATCCAATACCAGTACTCTTTCTGCTACCTACCACCTTAGGGGTTTTCAGAGAGCTCACCTAGGCTCCAGGGTCATGTGGTATTTCTGCTACTCTCTTGCCAGAGAATTAACTGGGAATTAATATGGCTACAGCTTCCGTCTAGGTGTATCAAGTTGCTATAATCTCTGGTAAGAGGGCAGTACTGATTACTTTAGGACTTGGAGAGTGCTGCATGACAAAACTGGCCACAAATTCTTTGAGAGGTGGGGTCCCCTTAAATCTGGGCGGGCACTGTCATGCTCTCTACAATCCCATGTGGTGAGGCATCTTGCCAAAGTGCCAAGCATCAGAGTGAAACCACTGTGGACACTGCAGATCAGTTCAGTCTGAGCTGATGCTGCAGAAGGACTCTAGTTAAGGCCTCAGGGAGCAGAATAACTGCTCAGCCAAGTCTTGCCTGGATTCCTGACCCACAGAATCATGAGACACAATAAAAGGGTTGCTGTTATAAATCACTAAATTTGTGGGCTGTTTTCTCTTTGAGAATAGATAACTATTGTGTGTGTGTGTGTGTGTGGCGGGGGGAGGCGGTGTTCATTTTTACCTCTGGAGGGAGTTAGACAACCAGCAGCAGTAAGTTAACACAATAAAATGCCTGCATAATCATTGCCAGAAGAACATAAATTATGTACAACCTAAAAAAACATATGCTCTACCTAATGAATTTAGAGAAATTGAAGGATTTTTCTTGATTTACAAAACAACTTACTTCCCAGTATTTAGAAGGGAAATGAGTATCAGTTGTGCTGGATATGCAATGGAGGAAACAGGCACTGAGATATTAAAACAATTGCTAAGAAATTAATTACAGTTGGTCAGTAACATGTTCATACACAGAACTAGATCTCAAAGACCAGTGGCTTTCATACTTCTTTGACTGCAATTCACAACAATAAATGTTTTTACCTGGACTTGGTACACATACATAAACTCTGGAGCAAATGTCCTGAAATACTATTTACACTTTTTACATATAATACACTCTAAGGTACTTATTCTATTCTCTTTCATAAAATGCTGGTCAAATAAATTGAATATATTTCATGACCCATTCATGGGTTACATTCTACAGAATCATAGGGCCAGGGATTGATTCTGTCCTAGTTTACCATGGTCGTTTACAGGCATTTAGAAATTTCTGGTGTATAGAAGGTACCCAAGCATTTAATGAATGGATTTAATGAAGACAGTTCCAAATTATTAAAATGGGGAGGTTTTAATCACAAATGTGGAAAGCTAGTGTCAAATCTTGAATCATTTTATATCTTTGTGAGTAACTTCTATTCTTTATTTCTTTACCTATAAAATATAATTCTGATATCTAGTACTCATAGGACAAAATGAGCCCACAAATAGAAAACTATTTTTAATTAAGGATATAAAACTACAAATAAGAGATAAATTACTTAGTACTTTGAGATGTCTAGAGCTATCACATAAATACTTCCCTTGTTACTTTAATATCACTTCATTAATTTGTATTAATTAGAGGAAAATTGCTGAAAATGAGGTCTAAATTTAGACTTTTAAAAATAAAGATTTATTTAAAATTTTATTGAGTAACAATACAGTCATAAAATGTTGGTCTGGGATGATGCCTACCTGAAGTATTAATTGGGCTACTCACAGATTCACATACTGAGTAAAGCTTAAGTCCATTGCAGGCAAAGTTCATTGTTTTTGTATACATGAATACTTCTAAAATTGTGAAGAGAGACTTGGTTGGGTAAAGTTCCCTTGTTATCCCTTCAAGGATTTATTAATTCCTTGTGGTGTATGTACTAAAAAATGCTACCATTTCTAAATTAACTGAGGTTCGGATGTATGAGATTTTGAACCATGTCCGTGGAAGATTTATGGACTTTGTTAAATTGTCCAAATAATAAACAAGAGCTCCTAGCTAGCAACAAGATTATTTTTTACTAGGGGTAAACTTGCTGTACAGGCTTAGGTAACTTTCCTTTCCTTCTCCCTGTAGAGCCTACCATGTGCCTAGCCTCATAAGAACTTTCCCAGCTTGCATTCTGGGTGAAGTAGCATGATACAGCAATTTGGTGTACTGGCTTTGAAATCAGAGAAACTGACTTTAAATTCTGGTTCTGACACTTGCCATATGTCTGACTCTGGGTAAGTTTCTTTATCTCAAAGGGTTTTGAGTGTGTTATGAGATACATTACACAAGTAGACAGATGAAGTATTTAACGCAATGCTCAGCACATAGAAAACACTCAATAGATGATAGTTCCTGAGAGGTGTTGTTATTGTTAATTATTGTCAGTTCTTTTGTGTTTGCTCAAGAAATAAGCAAGTTTCTCTAATATCCAAATAAAATTACTTCCTACGTTTTATGATGTTCTGGAAATCATGTGGTACCCAGAAATGTAGCTGAAAAGACAGTAATGTCCCCACCCCTAAAGCAGCTCTCAACCACAAAGTTCTGTGTGCAGGGCATCACTGAACAAGTGCTATCATTCATCGGCCTTCCCTTTTTTTGCTGGGGGAAGGGCTACCTTGTTCAATTGTATACTTGGTTGGAGAAACTGGGGCACTAATGCAATTGCTCACTCTGTGATGCTGAGCTATTTTGAAGTATCCTTTTTAATTGAGGCAAAATTGTGAAGTAGTCATTTGTCTTTGTCACTCCAGTCCTTCTCTAGACTCCACTCCTTCTTCCTCTTCATCCTTCTGTCATTGAATGTGTTCTACTTTATATATTAGCTGAGCTGAAAATGCCTTAAAAAGTGGTCCCCTTTGGGTATATTTATGCTTTAGAGAATGCTAAAGAATTAAACAAATGATTTTTCTAAGAATAGTGTTTCAAATATTTCAGTATGCAGGCCAGATGGAGAGAAGTTTAGACTGGAGAGTTAATCCTGGTAAACCTTCAGTTCAAACTCCCTTCTCAGCTGAAGAAACATCATCATTGAAACAGAGGAAAATCTATTCCAGTATTTTCCAAGGTGTGTTTCAGAGAAGGTTAGTTGGTCTAACTATTATCTAATACTTTTAAGAAACTCCGTAAATAACAACATTAAAAGGTTTCCTTGATGTAAAGATTCTCAAAACCTTTTACATGCTCAGATTAAAAGGGGTACTTTGAACTTCCAAGGGTACATTTAGGGTGCAGCATTTTCCATCTTATTTGATTATTTATCTTCCTCTTAATTTTTCATGAAGCAACTTCAGCATTTATGTGACACAGAACATACTTGACAGAGCAACAATCTAGTTCAGCTCTCTAGGACAGTGAGTAAAATGATTCAGGGAACAATAAAGTGAAATGCTCAAGGTTGTCTACTGAACTGGTTGCAGTCAGGAATAAAAACCAGGCTCATTGACTCCACAACATCATCAAATATCCTACTTGCAGTTACAGATGTAACATCTGTCATCCCTGCTGGATTGTGTGTACTGCCAAAACAGGAACTTTCACTCTTCTGCTCACCACTGGATCCATAGCACCTAGCACAGTTCCTGGCACTCAATGATTGGACCAGTACTTATTAAAATTGAATTGAGATTGTTCATGGGGACAGACATGTGCTGTCTATTCTTATCCATTGCTTCCCCTCCCAGCCTGCTCCCTACTATAGTGCTGTGTATGAAGGTGTAAGTTCCATACTTACACTGAGAATATGTGGTCCCAGTTCCACTGACACTGAACCTGTTGAGGTGCAGTCTGTGTGTGACCACGTTCTTCTGGGGTTGGAACAGCACGATGTGCACCTTGGGTGCAAACAAACAGCCCAGGACCACGAAGCCACTTAGGCTAACGGATATGCACATGGTTGTCGTCTGCACCTATAAGAATAAGTTGCCTAGTTAAGCATCTGGCTGTAAGTTTACTCAGGGGCCCGACTAAAAAGAGCACTGAATAAAGACCAAATTTAAAAATCTCCAATCATCCACAGTTCTGTTCCTATTATGGACAAACCAATGCAATAATTATATTAAATCTTCCAAGTTTGGGATGTTCATGGAAACATTGCTCAGGATTTGTAAGCACACACTATTTGCGTTGGCTGCTCCTGAATGCTCACCAAGACTTCACATTGATTTTTATGTCCTGCTTGTTTTTTCTTTATATTTGTATAAAGATATTTCTGCAGAACCACTGAATTCAGAATCTTAAGTAGTAAAATGCCAATAGTCAATGATGAACTGGCCAGCTTACTGATGGTGTCAGTCAGTCAGCCTGGCTTGTTTAAGCTTCACTATATTAGGACACATTTGGGACTTTTACATTTTTCTACCTCTCTCTTGCTGGGAGCTCTTCCTATTAGCTAGTCGTTTTCTCAGTCAATATTGGGGGACACTATCAACTTTCTTCCAGGGTACCTATTTTTTAATTACTTCACTGACACCTCTCAGGAATTTTGATACATCAGGTACTCTCTGTTCAAATTTTTGTTCTCTAGGCTTCTATATACCCATCATTGACAGATGATTTTCACTTTCTCCCTCTTTGCTTCCCCTGAAAATATACATCAGAACTAGATTTTAGCATCTTTTCTTTTCATGTTCTCCTTCTTCATCTTCTCTGATTTTATCATTTGTTCTGGCTTCAGCTTCCATAGGGTTTTTTAAAAATTCCAAACTAGATTCTACATATTTTATCAGTTTTTATACTAAAAAAATAGAAATTAATTATTTCTTGTATAAGTTTCTACTCAGAGTAGCTATTGTAAATCCTGGAATAATTTTAGATTTCTTTTTCATTTTCCCCCAGACAATGCTATTATCAGATAGCATAATTCCTTATGACTTAAAGTTTCCAACTTTCTTCTTTAATAAAGGAAAGCCAAATACTGAATAATTAACTGGAAAAGGCACATACTTTTAGGAGGCTTCATTCTGTTTTTGATAAAGAAAAAAACTCAGGTTACATTTGTAGCATAATTCTTCAGGCTCTAGTTTTACTTTAAAGTATGCAAACATAATTCATTCTTAGTATCTTAAAGCACTTGTCTCCCTTAACCAGTCCAGTGACCTCCAACTTGGCCCAACATTGCAAGGTCGTTTCTCTTTTGTCAACTCTTTAGAAAAGACTCCACCATCTAATCCCATGATGTAAAAGCCTTGATAAATACTACCTGTATTATTTACAGTGAGTTCATTCCTGGCATAATTTGTTTTTTTACATATATGTATAATATTATATTAGAACTATACTCGTCCTGCCCTGGGATTGACTTTGGAGCCAATATGAGAGAGAACAGATATCATAATAAGGGTGAAATGCATTAAAATGTGCAAATTTTCAAGCATTTCTATAACTTTGCAACTCCTGATACACATTAAGACATTACAAGGAGAGAAGAGAAAAGGTTTTCATGAGGAAAATATCTTGGAAAAAGCTGTGCTGTGTGTTCTGAATCCTTCAATCCCTTAGAGGGTTGTGCCTATCTCCTCACTTAAATTCTAGAGAGCAGTGCTTCACTGGCCATTCACAGAAGGGTTGAGGTTTTCTGCAAGATATGAGAATGCCCTGGCCTGGGGCCCGATTCCTGTCATGGGAATCTAGAAGGTGAGCAGAGGCTAATTACTCTGCGGCAGAGCACAGACACTTGCTACTGTACTGAAACAGTCCTTTACAAATTTATCACAGCAAAGGATTTGTGAGTGGAATGCATGGACAAGACAGGCTGTGCTATAAAGAGTCATCATGAGTAGTCTTGCTCACATGGAGCAGCCTGGAGTCTTCATAGAGAGAAGCTGGAGGGGCACATACATAGCTGTGTGTCCTGGGACTGAGCCAGGAACCACAAGAATAGAGAATTGCCAGCCAGCTCACTCAAGGTTTTGCAGGAGGGAAGGGACTTCTGAAGATCACATGAAAACACCCTTTAATCATCTCCCGGGGATTTTGAGGACATGTCTTTAACTACTGTGGACTTAGAGATCATAGAGCCATCCAGCCATATAAGAACTGTCCTACTTCTTCCTTATTTCTCTTTAACCAGGGCCGAGAGGGAAATAGCGACTGGCGGATTGGGGAGTGTGAGCAGGGGAAAGGAGAAGCTGATCACTGTAGGGTCTCAGCCCAAGGCAGACCAGACCTCAGGAGAAATGAAATTTAATGGTAAGTTAAGATATGATTTTGATAATTACATAGAACTAGGCATTTAAAATTTCCACTGAAAATGATAGTAGAGCCATATGATTCCTAACAGCACAAACATTCATAGGCCTACCATGGTTGTGAGTGCTTTCATGCATTACTCCATTCCCGGCACCAGAATGGTACTCACATATGGTGATACTCAGTGTTTGAATATATCCATTGGACTTCATGCAGGGCTAGGGATGATTGTTCTCAGAAAATACTAAAGGGACAATTGGAGGCAAAACTAAAATTGTATTTTGGTCCTAGTTTATGCAGCAAAATAATTCAATATAACTGTTTTAAATCTGACATCTTTTAATATTTTTACAAAGGTTAGGTATTAACCTTATAGTTTTAGATGTCCAGTTCCTTTAATAAGTAATACTATTAAGAGACTGTATTTATGTATAATTCTGTGTTCTGTCTCTTTGTGTACTCCAGGCTGCTCTGTTTTCATCTTCTTCACTCTCCTAGCAACACTTGAGATGGTTTATCTCTTCCTTCTTTTTGGTTTCCTGGATACATCCTTCCCTCACTGACTGGTCCTTGTCTTATTTGTCTTGAATTTTTCTCTCCTACCTGAACTTTAAGTGCTGGAGTGTCCTGTACAGTCCCCTCTTCACCTTCTCATCAGTTTCCATGGCTTAAGTATCTCTTATGCTGATGATGTTCAGGTATTTATTACCAGATTTACCTTTCTTCTGGGCATCCAGACTTATGAATCTAACTTCCATCTTGGCATGTTGTTTTGGACATATAACAGACATATCAGAATTACCCTGCAAGCAAAACTTGATCCATTCCCCCAAGTGTCTCCATTCGAGTAATTGGCTTCCAATGTACAAACCAAAAACCTGGGAGTCTTCCTTGATTTTGCCATTTCCTTTACTCCCACACATCCAATCCAAGAGCAAGTTCTGTTGGTTCTTTCAGAAGATATTTCTTTATGTTCTTTTGTGCTTCTACATGTCTTTCAAGAAGATACCTTACTGTCTTTGTTTGGGACTTTCTTTTCAAGGATATTTGTATAGCAAATAGCCTTAGAAAATACAGTGCCTACCTGTGGAGCAAAAATCCAGCATATCATCCTATCTAATAAAAGAGTAATATGCAAATTTGACCATACCTTCACCACACCCACAAACCACACCCACAGCCATGCCCAACAACCAGTCTGGAACAGATTATGCAAATAAACCCAAACCAAGATGGCTGCCACCACTGAGAGCAGAAGGAAGGCTTGGGTTTCCCTGGCAACAGAGGAAGCCAAGCTTTCCGCCTGCCTTTGCCTGCCTAGGCTTCCACTCAGTGTTACAAAGTTTCAATTATAAAAGATACAGAAATGGCGGCAGCCACTGAATTGGAGAGAACAGAGGCTTGGATTTCCCTGGCAAAGGAGGAAGCCAAGCTTTTGGCCTGCCATTGCTGGCTTAGGCTCCAACTCTAGGCTATAAAGTTTCAAACAGAAATGGCTGCCTCCATGGAGCGAGCAGAAGGCTTGGCTCCACTCCAGGCTACAAAGTTTCAATTGTAGACATAGATTAATCCCAGATACCAGGGCCTCTGCTTGGGTCGCTGGGGGGGCATGGCCAGCCTGCAAACCTCCACAGACCCCTCGCCCAGGCTGTCCCACACCCCAAGGGAACCCCCACCCTGATCTGGGACACTCTTCAGGGAAAACCAGCTGGCCCCCACTCATGCACCAGGCCTCTATCCTATCGAATAAAAGAGTAATTTGCAGATTGACCATCACTCCAACACACAAGAGGGCTGCCCCCATGTGGTCAAAGATCCTGCCCTCATGTGGACACAAGATGGCCACCACAAGATGGCGAGCAGGGGAGCGTCGCTGGGAGGTTCCAGGCCCTGCAAGGGAGGGCAGTAGTGGGTGATCAAGCCTCCAGGGGAGGGCAGTTAGGGATGACCAGGCAAGCAGAGGAGGGAAGTTGGAGGCAAACAGGCTGGCAGGGGAGCAATTAGACATCAATTAGGCTGCCAAGGTAGTGGCTAGTGGGTGATCAGGCTTGCAGGCAGAAGCGGTTAGGGGAAATCAGGGAGGCAAGCAGGTGAGCAGTTTGGAGCCAGCAGTCCTGGATTGTGAGAGGATGTCTGATTGCCCATTTAGGCCCGCTTCTACCAGTCAGACATCCCTTGAGGAGTCCCAGATTGGAGAGGGTGTAGGCTGGGTTAAGGGACATCCCCTTCCCCCTGTCCACGAATTTTGTGCACCAGGCCTTTAGTCTATATATATAAAAGTCTAAGTGACTGTGTGACTGTTCAACTGTTCGCCTAATAGCTATGATGCACACTGACCACCAGGGGCAGATGCTCAACACACAGGCATGGAAACCTGGAACAGACTGATGAATCTCAGAGGGACGGGGGAAAGGGAAAGGGCGGGAAGAGATTAACCAAAGATCGTATATGCATACTAGAGGCCCAGTGCATGGATTCTTGCACTGATGGGTCTCTTGGCCTGGCCCGTGGGGATTGGACCGAAATCAGTAGTCTGACATCCCCTGAAGGGTTCTGGATTGCGAGAGGGTGCAGGCCAGGCCAAGGGACCCCACCAGTGCATGAATCTGTGCACTGGGCCTCTAGTCTGTTATAAAAGACCCAGGTTCAGTAATGTCCCAGTTCCTTCTTTGTAATGCAACCACTGTCTGTGCAGTCATAACCCTAGCCAGTCTGCATGACCTGTGGAAAGTGGAGCTCAGGAAACCAGAGCCAGTGCTGACACGCTGACTGTTGCTATTGCTTTGAATCACAAAGCTATTTTTGGCAGCATCAACAAAACTGTCAGGCTAACATGTTACCTTGTAGGTATAGTAGAATCTCAGACTCTGCAGTCTTTGACAGTTTTAGTAATGAGACTAGAATGGCTTTTTCAAAGAGGAAGTATGAGGGCCTTATGGGCTAATGAATAGGATTTGAGAAAAGTCCATGGGAATTAGTAGCAAGCATTAGGCCAAATTGAATAGTAACCACATATTCAATAAATAGTGACTCACCTTATTGCCTATTAATGAGGAATATTTGGGAAGGGGGTCAGGGCTGAGTAAAAAAAGAGGTTCAGATAGGGTTAACTGGACTTGTGCTGTATTGTTGCTCACTTTCCTCTGGGGTTGGGAGTAAAGTGGAGTGAATTTCCAATTTGATTCAAGTCTGCCCAATTCTAATGACTAGCACTAAATTTTTTCCTGGTGGGCAGAGAGTTGTGCTTCCCTTCACATAAAAGTTACAGAGACATACCCCTACACTGGGCATGAAAAGAGGGCCCTTCAGAGAAGGCAGAAACCAGGTGAACTGTTTGAACTTTGGCTGGTTCCTTTTGGAACATGTGGGGGCAGAGTGCATAGTGCTTATTAAGGAAGAATGACAGCAGCTGAGCTCTCTTAGTGCTTGTCCCCCGCTGAGGTCTCTCATGCCAGATTTAGATCCATTGCACTGAGGTCTCTCATGCCAAATTTAGATTCATTGCAAGATGACAAGGTCTCAGTTGTTTTATTTTGCAGCAGAACCAGGCTGCAAAAAATGAGCTTCAGTGCTGTCTGTGAGATTTTTCTGAGATAAAAAAATGCTCAGAAGGCACAGATAATGCATTCACTAATATTTGGACTCTTACTGACCTGGATTAGGTATAAAATACTGACAAAATGCTGCACTAAAGAATGAGAAATGGATGCAGAGAAATGTAGATAAATTCTTGCATTCAGCTGCAGCACAGGTAAATTTCTCTAGCTCTTACATTAAACCAGGTAAGATCTTAAAATGTTATCACTAGAGGCCCAGTGCACAAAATTTGTGTATGGGAGAGAGTGTCCCTCAGCATAGCCTGCACCCTCTCCATCTGGGACCCCTACTGGGATTGGGCCTAAACAGGCAGTCAGACATCCCTTTCATAATCCAGGACTGTTGGCTCCCAACTGCTTGCCTGCCTACCTTCCTGATGGCCCCTAACCACTTCTGCCTGCCAGCCTGATTTCCCCCTAAGCACTTGTCTGCCAGCCTGATTGATGCCTAACTGCTCTCCTGTCAGCTCGTTTGCCCCTAACTTCCTTCCCCTGAAGGCCTGGTCACCCCTAACTGCCCTCCCCTGCAAGCCTGGCCCCCCCAACTGCTTTCCCCTGCAGGCCTGGATCACCTCCAAGTGCCCTCCCCTGCTGGCCATCTTGTGGTGGCCATCTTGTGTCCACATGGGGGAAGCCATCTTATGTGTTGGAGTGATGGTCAATTTGCATATTATTCTTTTATTAGATAGGATAGAGGCCTGGTGTCTGGGATTTATGGGTGGGGTCTGGCTGGTTTGCCCTGAAAGGTGTCCTGGATCAGGGTGGGGGTTCCCTTGGGGCATGAGGTGGCCTGGGAAAGGGGCCTCTGGTGGTTTGCAGAATGGCCATGCCCCCTGGTGACCCAAGCAGAGGCCCTGGTATCTGGAATTTATTTATTTTCTACTATTGAAACTTTGTAGCCTTGAGCAGAGCCAAGCCTCCTGCTTGCTCCATGGCTACAGCCATTTTTATTGGGATTTATTTATCTTCTATACTTGAAATTTTGTAGCCTTGAGTGGAGGCCTGGGCCAGCCAGGGTGTGTGGAAAGCTTGGCTTCCTCCATTGCTGGGGAAACCCAAATCTCCTGTTCTGTCTGTGGCCACAGCCATCTTGGTTGGGGTTAATTTGCATACTTGCTCCTGATTGGCTGGTGGGCATACTTGTGGGTATAGCAGAGTGATGGTTAATTTGCATACTACTCTTTTATTAGATAGGATTAGGAGACAGCCAATGTCCTGAATTAAGACTCCTTCAAAAAAGTTGATGCTGTGCAAGTCAAGGCCAAGATAGCTGAAATGCACAAAGCATGTTCCCAGGCAGAAAGCATCTGGCTCTAACTTCAGAGTCAAGGGGTCCTCAAAATTGAGATGAATAGTGACACCATTGGTGATCTTGCAATCCATTTTAGGGTTAAAGATGCTTAGAAACACTGAATCTTCATTGGTTGAGCCATGAGTACTTAGTCACTGCTTAAGACTGAAAGCCCATGTGCCTTGGGTATTGGCACAGGACTGCTCTCTCCTCCAATATTGCCTGGTTCCTCAATGCTCCATATGCTAAAGGATAGGGCCAAGGTCTCCCCATTCCCAAGGGTGACTGAAGTCCATATGCACCAGGCCCAGTATGCTGGGGAGGGAAGAACTCTAATTTTTTGCTCTGTTAGTGACACACAAGTCACCATCCTACCCAGAGCTGTTAGGGGAAAGGTAGTATTGTGGCTAGAATGAGACAAATGAGGCACTTGCTTGAGGTGCAGATTTAAGCGGGTACCAAAAACTCAGTAATCAAGACAAATATTTTATTGTAATATTTAAAAAAATAAGACTTCGTACTAAAAACCCATGATGAAGATAGCACCGGCATTTCAATAAGGGCAGGATCAGTAACCGTGCTGTGCTGTGACATATTTAATCTTTAGACAAAAAGAATAATTAGTAATACTGGCCCTCTCCTGATTACTACTTATGCAGGTGTCAATAGCCCGCTTTGCATTGCTAGTAGAAATTGGGATTTGATGAACCTACTAAGTGCTGACACTTTGGGTACAGTGATGGCTGTGAGTAATAAAGTCCTTTGTGAATCAGGAGTCTCCAGTTTTGTCCCAGCATCCCTGAAACTGTTGCAGGCTAGCTTGTCAGATGGCAAAATGGGCAGAAACCCTTCACCATTCTTGGCAGATTCTCTCTCCATTGCTAACATCCTACCATCAGCTCTGACTGGAGCACCTACTACAGCCACCTAACCAGTCTCCCCACTGCTGCTTTTGATTTATGTCATCTATACAGTGTCTTTAGAAACTTGATTTTCCCCCTAAAATGTGAGATATTAAACTATTCTTCTTAAAATCTTTCAATGGTTTCTTTTTTCATATAGAATAAAATCTGTGGTTTTTCTTGTGATAACCTATGAAGTCCAACATGTCTAGCTCTCCTGCCTACCTCTCTTATAAAATCACTCATCTATTTGCTTATTAAAGTAGGAACATATATACTTTTCTAAGACATTTTTTGCCTAGAAGTGTTTGTACTTGCTATTTCTTCTGTCTAGCACATAGAATTCCCATGCCTGCCTCTTTCCCATCCTCCAGTGGAGTATTATGAAATAGGCACTAGTAGAGGTGGCAAACATTTTTTAGAAGAATTTGAGATTCAATATACATATTTTTAAATCTTCAAAATAGTTAACGTGTGAAAATCAGAATTTCTCCAATAACAATGCAATGTCTTGATATTCAAAGGATGGCCCTTTATCTAGCAGCATCTCCAACACCTGGGAGCTTGTTAGAAATTCAGACTCTTGGGCCCCATCCCTTCCTATTTTTCCAAGATCCCCAGGTGAGTTAAATGCACATTAAGTTGGAGAAACTCTGAGGCAGCACAGCCCCTCTTCCTTCCATCATAGCACTTACCCCTGCATGAGTTATTCTGCACTTTCATTTGTTCATTCTTTACTCTCTATCTCTTCCTCTCCCTCCTCCCCTCTAGACTGTAAGTTAAAAAGAGGAAGGACTTGCTATATTGATAGCTTGTATCTCCAAGGCCTGTAATAAGTGCTCAAATATATTTGGAAGACATAAATAAACAAAACACTCAGTAGCTACTATTAATTCTTTTATGGGTAAACTTTCCACCTAAACATGACCTCGTTTTTATTTACACTATTTATACTATACTAGTGGCCTGGTGCACAAAATTCGTGCATGGAGGGGGGGGTTCCCTCAGCCCAGCCTGCACTTGCTCTAATCAGGGACCCCTTCAGGGATGTGTGACCCCTAACCACCTCTGCCTTCCTGCCTGATTGCCCCTAATTGCTCCCCTGCTGGCCTGATTGCTCCTAAATGCCTCTGCCTTGCCCCACACCTGGGACCCAGACTTCCCTCCCTCTGGCCAGCTATAGCCACCCAGAACCTGGGTCAGCCACAGCCACAGGCACCCACAGGTACCCAGGACCACAGGGCATGCTGCCTAACCCCAGGGCCGGAAAGGGCCCTAGCCCCTCTATATGCCTGCCTGGCCGAGTCCCACTACTCTGACTGCCGTGGCTTAAAGAACTTTGCCATATATGTTCTCCCCAGCCTTCTGGGGAGAGGGCGTGAGCTGAGAAACTGGAGATGCTACAGCCCCCTGAGGGCGTGCCTTCCTCAGCATCTCCAGAAGCTGGAGCACCTGGTTGGAAGGCTCCTGGCTCTGATCCTGGCCTGAGGAGGTGGGGAGCTGCGGAGTGCACATGGTGCTTGAGGAAAGGGTAACCTTACTGGACTTGCACGCACTGCCACTGACAATGGCATGAGGTCATGGAGACTGAAGGAGCAGAGAAATCCATCCAGAACTGGGGGGTCCTGCTCCAACCCAGCAGGCGGGCACCTCTCCGATAGCACACCTCGCAGACAGCGTGCCCTGCAGCCCGAGGCAGGCCTTCCACAGCTGTCCCACCCCTCCGCGAGGCCCCCACCTGGGGAGCACACACTCACTGAGCTGCTGCCGCTGCTGCCACTGTCACCTCCCGGCCCGAAGTGCCCACCTCGTCCCGCCCCTCTGTGGGGCCCTGGCCTTGGGAGTGCATGCTGCACCGCAGCCACGTCCCCGCAGGCCTTGCCGGCCTTGCCTCCCATCCTGCTGGCCATGCTCCCTGCTCCTGATTGGCTGGTAGTAGAGCCAATCAGGAGCCAAGGTACAGTCACATTTGCATATTACTCTTTTATTAGATAGGATACTAGAGGCCCAGTGCATAAAATTCATGCATGAGGGGCAGGGGATGTTTTCAGCCCAGCCTGCAACCTCTCCAATCTGGGACCCCTCGAGGAACATCTTTCTCACAATCCAGGACTGCTGGCTCCGAACTGCTCACCTACCTGCCTACCTGATTGCCCCTAACCACTTCTGCCTGCCAGCCTGATCACCCACTAACTACTACACTGCCAGCCTAATTGATATCTAACTGTTCCTCTGCCAGCCTGTTTGCCCCCAACTTCCCTCCTCTGCCAGCCTGGTCACCCCTAACTGCCCTCCCCTGCAGGCTTGATTGCCCCCAATTGTCCTCCTTTGCAGGCTTGGTCTCTCCCAACTGCCCTCTTCTGCTGGCCTGATTGCACACAACTGCCCTCCCTTGCAGGGCCTGGAACCTCCCAACGGCCCTCCCCTGCTGGCCATCTTGTAGTGGCCATCTTGTGTCCACACGGGGGCAGGATGTTTGACCATATGGGCGCAGCCCTCTTGTGTATTGGAGTGATGGTCAATCTGCGTATTACTCTTTTATTAGGTAGGATAAAGGCCTGGTGCATGAGTGGGGGCCAGCTGGTTTTCCCTGAAGAGTGTCCCAGACCAGGGTGGGGGTTCCCTTGTGGAGAGAGGTGGCTTGGGCGAAGGGTCTGTGGTGGTTTGCAGGCCGGCCATGCCCCCAGCGACACAAGCAGAGGCTCTGGTATCTGGGATTAATTTATGTCTACAATTGAAGCTTTGTAGCCTGGAGCGGAGCCAAGCCTTCTGCTCGCTCCATGGTGACAGCCATGTCTGTTTGAAACTTTATAGCCTAGAGTGGAGGCCTAGGCCAGCAACAGCAGGCTGAAAGCTTGGCTTCCTCCTTTGCCAGGGAAATCCAAGCCTCTGTTCTCTCCAGCTCAGTGGCTGCCGCCGTTTCTGTATCTTTTATAATTGAAACTTTGTAGCATTGAGTGGAGGCCTAGGTCAGCAATGGCAGGTGGAAAGCTTGGCTTCCTCTGTTGCCAGGGAAACCCAAGCCTTCCTTCTGCTCTCAGTGGTGGCAGCCATCTTGGTTGGGGGTTATTTGCATAATCTGCTCCTGATTGGCTGGTGGGCATGGCTGTGGTCATAGCTTGTGGGTTTAGGGAAGGTACAGTCAAATTTACATATTACTCTTTTATTAGATAGAATTGGATCCTTGATGGCTCAGTTTGATTCTCACACTTTCTGGAATGGTTTTGGATATTTCTCAAAGATCCTTTGAATTTTCGTATTTTTACCCAACTTTTTACTTGCTTTCTTTTGGATGCCTATAATACCTTCAATTAGTTTTGGTTGTTCTAAGCTCTGCTCATTGAAATGAAGCCTCCTTATTAAGGATTGACAAGCTTGTGACATAATATAAAAGGCATGCATTTGGGTCTGAAAAACATGTTCTATTTCCTAACTGTGCCACCTGGGAAATTAAATTATCCTCTGAATTTGTTTATTAATCTTTTCCATGGATAATAACATTTGCTTTCCGGGGTGCTAATGAGGACTAGTAGGCTCATGTATGTAAAGCACCTCACAGAGTAGGGTCTCAGAGTCCATCAGGAAAGGTCCATTGCTCTTACTTTTTACATCATGTCACCTTATGCTTGAGCAACATCCCAACCAAAAGAAAACAAGAAAATTTCAAAAATTGCAAGAACTCAAATCCTTTAAACATTTAAATAAATTCCTCTGCCTGGTATAATCTGACCAAGTTGCCAATTCCCATTAGTTTCTCAATAGACCCCACCCCACCCCTAACCCATATTCCACTTGAGTAAGACCAATATTGCTGTACCTTGCTTCATTTCTGTCTCACCTCAAGAATATTCCCTATATTCCCCAACTACCATAATTGCACTTGCTCACCAAGGTACAGGGTGAAATCCCACCTCTTCAAGGAATATTCCAGGAAACACCAAACTCTTAATGAGCTTTTTTTTTTTTTTTAATATATATATTTTATTGATTTTTTTTTTACAGAGCATAAGGCAGAGGGATAGAAAGTCAGATACATTGATCAGCTTCCTCTTGCATACCCCCTACTGGGGATGTGCCCACAGCTAAGGTTCATGCCCTTGACCGGAATCGAACCCGGGATCTTTCAGTCCACAGTCCGACGCTCTATCCACTGAGCCAAACCGGTTTTGGCATTTAAAAATATATATATTTTATTGATTTTTTTACAGAGAGGAAGGGAGAGGGATAGAAAGTGAGAAACATTGATCAGCTGCCTCCTAAACAACTCCCACAGGGGATGTACCTGCAACCAAGGTACATGCCCTTGACTGGAATCGAACCCGGGACCCTTCAGTCCACAGGCTGACGCTCTATCCACTGAGCAAAACCAGTCAGGGCAACTTTTTAAAAAAAACTCATAGGCATTTAAGAGATTATATCACCAATTTAATTATAAGCTCTTCTGTGTTAATCCTAAATTCTTTCATGCTAGTTATTTTTTCCCCAGCAGGGATATGAGGTTTTTAAAGATTGGAATCATGTTTTATATTTATTTATAACTCACAATGGGTGGCAAAGTACTGAGTCATAAACCCTTCAGACTGTTTGATGTCCAAATTCATTGTAGCTGCCTTTAAATCATTGGGTACTTTTCTAATGCTGTTGATTCTACTTGAATCAACATGGTTTCCCTCTGAGAAAATTTAAATCTCAGTCTTGTTCTGCATTTTCTAGAACAAGGGTCCCAAGTTCTGATGCTTTCATAATCCATGCAAATTCATAAAATAAGAGAGCTGGGTGTAAGAATTTAGGGATTGGTGGGAGTGAGGGCAACAGGAGTGAGAGTGTCCTGTCTAGAGGTATAGGCACCACTCCATTCCAGCTAATCGTTGCATGTAGGAATTTGAGTCCACATGTTTTACCTTAATAAGAGAAACCAGAATTGTGGATATTTACATAAAACTTCTCAATTTTCTAACTTTGAAATCAAAGTTAGAAAATTGAGAAGTTTTATGTAAATATCCACAAAAAATATTTCAAAGTAGTTCACAAGAGTGCAGGCCAAACTAAAGCTATCTGTGCAACAAAAACACCTGCCCTAGCTTGTTTGGCTTAGTGGATAGAGTGCCAGTCTACAGGCTGAAAAGTCCCTGTTTCTGCAGCAGGCAGCTGATCAATGATTTTCTCTCATCATTGATGTTTCTATCTATCTCTCCCTTTCCTTTTCTCTCTGAAATCAATTTATATATATGAATATATTAAGAAGAACATGTGATTCATTAGTGTTTTTCAATCTTGGTTGCAAATGAGAGTTGCTTGGGGAGCTTTGAAAGATTCTGATGTCTGACTCATGGATTAGGCCAACTAAACCAGAATCTCTGGGGCTGTGTCCCAGGTATCAATATTTTTTTCCCCAAAGCTACCCAGTTGATTCAATGTGCAGTCTAATTTAAAAGCCAATGTGTTGGAGCCTCCAGTCTACCTTTGATTTCTTTTGTAAATGTAGGATTGGCATTATTTGCAAGGAATACCTGAGGCCTAAGTTGAATCTCACTGTGTTTGGATGCTTTAATTAGGACCTTAAAACACTCTCAATCCAATAATTTTTGCTCCATTTGCCTAAAGACTTCTGCCATGTGGTGAAACTTCTGGTATCTTCAGTTAATTCTGTTGAGTCAGTTAATATACATTGCTATTATGGTCAAGGGGAAAATCACATTTCTGCGTGTTTTAGAAATAAATGCTAATTCACTCAATAAAATTAAAATTTTATAATGCTATTTGTTTATTTTTAATAGCATTTTCTGCTCTGTTTTTAATTACTTTTTTTGAGCATAAAGTTTGATATATCCAGGATAAAATAATTAACATTGTAAGTATATTATTGTCTCAATTCCCAAAATTACATATGCTGAGGATAGTTTTCTAAGAATTTAAAATAAAAATTCTTACAGATTTAGAGGAGTGAATATGTACAGGAAGACAAAAAATAAAAAAATAAAAATGGGGGCATTAAAATAATATTCTCTATTTAAATCCTCACACTCTAAAGCTTCAAATTGCTCCATGGTTCATATAATATGACCTTTTTACTTTTTCAATTCTGATGTTTTCCTTTGGATGGATTTTCTAATTTTTTAAACAGGTAGTCTTAGAAGTCCTGACCATTAAATACCCAGCATTGAACTTGTGGTCTTTCTTTTCTTGTTCTTTCTTTAATGTAGTCCACAGGTTTTAGTCACACGGCTATGAATAATTAAATGGACTAGGTACCGTGAGTTTTGCCAGTCTCTTGATGCCATCTATTAAATAGCTCTGTCTTTTATTGAACTGCAATATCCAAGATTTTGATAATGTAGAAATTGCTGATAAACAGAAGATTTGGGGACTATTACAGCCTACAGAGGCACTTCATTTTGTGAAATCATAGTATAACCAGGGAAACATTATGCCTCTGAAAAACTTTCATCTGTGACAATTCAAGAAATATAGAGAATGAAATCCAATTGCCTCAAGAGAAAAGATTTATATATCCATTCATTGGAAGATATTAAAATCAGAATTATAAGTGCAAAAGCTACTGATGGATGGTTTCAACAGTTTGAGAAATTATGGTTGAGTGATGAACTATTTCTAGCAGAAGAGATGATAATAATATAGAAGCCCAGAAATTTGAACTATATATTACTAAAGACTATATGAATGATGACTTAATTAGGTTACTTGGATATATATATATATATATATATATATATATATATATATATCCCTCTGTGTAGCCAAGTCCTCCTGTGTCTGATTTGAACTACTCTCATTAGGCTTTTAGTAGTTTAAGTCTTATTTGCTTATCATTCACTTTCAAAATTTAATTAAAAGTTTTAGAGGTATATGTGACTGAGTAGGACATTTTCTTCCACTTGTTTATAAATTGTTTAAATGACCATGATTTACATTTATCTTCCTCTCTGTGCCTAGCCCAATGCTTCGCACATGGTAGGCACTGATGAAACACTTTTAAAACATAGTGAATTGGCCCTACCTGCTTTGGTTCAGTGGATAGAGCATTGGCCTGCAGACTCAAGAGTTCCAGGCTCAATTCTCGTCAAGGGCATGTACCTTGGTTGTGGGCATATACCCAGTAGGAGGTGTGCAGGAGGCAGCTGATTGATGTTTCTCTCTCATCGATGTTTCTAACTCTATCCTTCTCCCTTCCTCTTTGTAAAAAAACAAAACAAAACAAAACAAACAAACAAACAAAAAAACCCCACAAAAAAACAACAAACAAAAACCCAAAACAAAAAACATAGTGAATTGATTTCCATGTATAATATGGTGGTTCATCATGGCATTTGTAATTACCTACTTAATTGCTGAGATGAAATGAGTCTATTTTAAATCTTACATAGCAAAGCATTGGCAGGATAAAAGAAGAAAAAGAAGAAACCGCTGAAAGACTTACTCTGTAGTCACTTGATGTAACATAAAATATTGGGAGGAAGGCCAGCCAGATGATGCATGTGGTGTACATGGTAAAACCAATGAACTTGGCTTCATTGAAATTTTCTGGGCACTTCCGCGTTTTGAAGGCGTACACAGTGCATAAGATCACCAGGACCACATCGTAGGTAAGTGAGATCAACATGCTGGAATCTCTGACATTGCACTTTAAGATGACTGTTTCCCGCTTCTCTGGAAGGGTGTACCGCCTGGTGCCCGGAGCCTCCAGGATGAGCCACACAGACACCACCACAATTTGCACCAGTATCAGACCCAGGCAGATGAAAACCTGAGAACTTGGGCTGATGAACTTTGGCCTCTGAGCGCCATTCTTTACCCCATCGAAGATGCGGGCGATGCAGTTTGTTTTGGTCAGCAGGGCTGAGTAACAGATAGCAAAGGAGGTCCCAAGTCCCAGGCGGCGCAACGCACAGATAACCGGGGACGGCTTGGCAATGTAGAAGAATGTCATGCAATATGATAGACCAACTCCAAACAACAAGATGTAGCAGAGCTCTCGTCCTGATGCTTTGACCAAAGGTGTGTTGTTGTGCTTGATAAAAACAGTCACAACCATGCATGTGCATGCAAAACCCAGGCAGGCGATGGTGACTGGACCAATGGCCCAGGCATCTTCCCACCTGATGTAGTCCTCAGGAAGGTCAAAGCAGCCAGATAGGTCTGCAGTGGGCCACTGCCCAAGGCCGCAATCTGTACAGGTAAACTCATCAGCCAGGTATTCGTAGGGCTCACAGGGGATGCAGATCCAGCAGCAGACATCCCCTGGTTGCATATTCTTCATTTCATTGGGGGCACAGGGGTCACTGCACTGAGAAGTGGGGACTGAGTTCCGGGACCAATGGATAGAGTCGACATCCAGCGATAAGGTTTCTGCCCAGTGACCAACCTTCAAGTAGGAATACTTGTCACCCACGAACTGAAAATTGAACACGTTGTATCGTCCCATTCCATCTCCAAAAGCGTCAAACTTGACAATGCTATCTGCACCTTGATTTGGGTTGAATGGAGCTGTGACATGTAAAGTGAAAGAAAGAAAGAAAAGAGAAAGAACACTGTTTAGGTGTCTTAGGTGTGATCAGTCAATTACTTTGTCATATACTTAGCAAAACAGAAATAACAGAGTAGGGATTCCAGGGCTGAAATAATGTATCAATTGAATTTGCACATTGAAAGCTACTAGAATACTCATGTATTCATAAATTCATTCACTTAACAGTCCTCAGTGCCTCTTGCATGCCAAGTGCCAATGATAATCAGGGACACAATACAGTGCCAGCTTTCAAAGGAGCTTATTGTGTAACAGGAGAACTGGCAAACATGTGGTCATATTCTCTGTGGTGTGTAAATATTCATTTCTTGAAAGATTTTACAGTAGGAATTGGACAAAACTTTGTATCTCATTCTTATTACATATCTATTTATATAAAGCCACAAATATTTTCATGAAAATATACAATTAATAGAATTTTTCTTTCTTGTAATGAAAAAAAATTCACTATATATGTATGGTATGCTTCCTTTAAATAGTTTAAATGATTCAAAAGGAAAGAAAGAAAACCTACCTAAAATCCTTCAGTGTTAATATTTTCACATGTTGGAGAATATGCATTCTGACTACATATATGCATGTATCTGTATATAGCATGTTTCTATCCACATAAACACATATAACCTGAATATTTTTAAGGCACCAACAGTGTGAAGAAGGTGAATAACTGCTTTAAAAACGGTAAATAGTCAGTAGTACTCAGTCAAATGACCTGCTCTCAACCTTGTCCCATTTGGATAGCTCTCTGTGACTTCCTAAGCATCAGCCCTCTAAGCAACTATTTTTCTTCTACTTTCTGTTCATCATGTTTCTCTTGCCAATATCTGCTGCTACTCTGATCACCAGTGTTTATGTCGCCTACTCTGAACTATTGTGTACATATTATTTCACACTGCCAAACTTTGCTGTTTCCTCAGATGTAGAAGAAAGTTGCTTATGTCTGAATGGTGCATAGACAAGTTGTCTTAGTCAGATTAGGCTTACCCATATTGAAAAATAGATGCAAAATAGTTTAATGGCTCAAACACAATGGAATTTTATTTCTTCCTCATGCAGCAGTCTAAGGTCTTCATTAGTGGGTGTCTCTCCTCCATGTGGTGACTCAAGAACCCAGGTTCCTTATATGTGGAAGCTATACCAATTGCTAGAGTCTTGTCTTCATCAGTGGAAGAGAAGGAAAGTGTGAAGCAGTTATACCTATTCCTTAAATTACTGATTAGAACTTAGTTACAGGACCACACCCAACCTCAAGAGAGGCTTGTGAATGTGGTTTAGTGAATGTACCCAATTACAACCCTACTATGACATGAGGAAGTGAAATTTGGAGGACATGGCAATTTCTGATTCTGCAGGGATTTGCTGTCTTTGTTTCTCATCCCTGAGCTCCGTTCCACCATTTCTGAGGCTCATGTTGGTTCACTCAGTGGGAAACGTCTTATTATTCTTGGGTGCAGTTATTTTATGGAGGGAAAGCATCCCTTGATTCCTTAATGAAATAAAACTTCAAATTTTATCAGATTGCCCTTTCCTGCCTAGGACCCATAGGTGCCCCTCGGGGGGCTGACTAGGTTTACAGGAACATTTCATACCACATATAAAGTCTGTTAGTAAGTTATACCAAATTTATTCCTCACTTATTATGACTTTTTTCTCTTAGTGATCTTGTAATATCACTTGCCATTTGACTTGACTAAACTTCATCTAGTTTTCTGCCACTTTCACCAAACCAGACACCTATATCTCTGTTTATAGTGAGACAGAATGATACAGTGCAGTGGTCGGCAAACTCATTAGTCAACAGAGTGGCAAACTGTGGCTTGCGAGTCCCATGTGGCTCATGAACCGCAGTTTGCCGACCACTGATATAGTGGATAAGTACATGGGTTTTGATTTAGAAAAAGTATGTGCAATTCTCCTCTATGTCTTTTAATAGTCATAAGTCCTTAGGCAAATTAACTTTTCCATTCTGTCCCTTAATTTGTAAATTATAATATAAGTGAAAATTATAAAGAAATATAAAAGTACTAAATATATTGATCATTTCCATTCATTTGTGACACTTGCAATATTAAATTGCATGATTTCAACTCTATGTTATATGCTGTTTCTCTTGATCTAGTACCAAGGCAGGATGATCTTTTTGCAATTACCATAGTTTTCCGGTATGGTTTAATATTTCTTAGGACAAGTGAGCAAAGGAGTTGAAACATTATTACGGTATTTTCAGGACTAAGAATCAATATGAGAATTCTTATGTCACATAAAACTAACTAAATTTGTTTAGTCTACACTTAGAAAACTTTTATTTAAAATTTTATAAACTCCTTGCATATGTTACAAATAAGTAAAATGTTGAATATTTTAATGCACTTTACATCAAGTATATAAGAACTTCAGATGCGTTATTAATTATTTTACTCTACAAAATCAATCTCTATCAGTGTTCAGGTGATGTTATTAGATTTTCAGAAACATATTTCTAAAGGAAATGTGTTCTATCTTTAATTTAAATATTTCACTGTTTTCATACAGCTGTTCTGGAATGTAAGTTCCTTAAAAGTAATGTGTTTAACAGGTGAGAAAACGGATTGTTTTTTTGTGTTCTGAGCTGGTGAGGGTTATTGATAAGATTGTTGGCATGTGAGATAATTAATAACAAACATTACAGATGTAAAACTTTCCTTTTACATATCTTTTTTAAAAAATCATCAACAGAATATTGGGGGATATTGGTTGTCTAGTTAAGAATAGCAAAGTTAATAACACTTCTGAGGTTCTTACACTTGGTGTAAAATGTGTTAAAATATTCAACATTTTACTTAATGATAACATATAAAAGAAATCCCTAAATTTTTTATGCAGTTTTTCTAAGCATAGAATAGTTTGATATAACAAAAGAACTCTGATATTGGCCCTGACTGGTGTGGCTCAGTGGATAGAGCATTGGCCTGCGCACTCAAGGGTCCCAGGTTTGACTCCGGTCAAGGGCATGTATCTTGGTTGTGGGCACACCCCCAGTGGGGGTGTGCAGGAGGCAGCTGATTCATGTTTCTCTCTCATCAATGTTTCTAACTCTCTATCCGTCACCCTTCCTCTCTGTAAAAAATCAATGAAATATATATTTTTTAAAAGAGCTCTGATATTGATAATTATTATTGAAAACATAGTAATGTTTCAATTCCTACTTTAAAAAATTATTTGATTTTTTTGAAATATTCTTTTTTATTATATATATTTTTTTTTCTTTAAAGTATTACACATACATGTTGAACATTAATACATTTTTTAATGATCCTAGGTAAGAACTTTGGCTTTTACATGTTTCCACTATTTACCATGAGGCTATTTTAATGTATCAGGGCAGAATATAGTCAGACTTTTCATTAGTGTTTTCCTCCCTACCTTTTTATTTTGAAAAATTTCAAACCTAGAGAAATAATGAAGGAGAATATATGGATATGTAGCATTGGAATCATCTAGAATTAACTATTTGTTAACATTTTGTCACATTTGCTTCATCTCTCTTTTTTCTGTTTTTTTTTTTTGCCAAAATAAATATTTGCTATTGAAAAGTATAAAATATAAACTATCAACAGTGATATAGAGAAAGAGTTGTAAAGCTATGGCACATGAGCCAGATTCTGCCTGTGACCTATTTTGCAAATAAAGTTCTATTAGAACACAACTTTATTTATTTGTTAACGTATAATCTATGGCTACTTTCCCACTACAATTGTAGAGTTGAGTAGTTGCATCAGATATTGCATGGCCCTAAAAATGTTTACTATATAATGCATTCCACAAAACTTTTGCTCATTCTTGAAATAGAGCCAATGAAACTCATATACAGCAGTTTGGAAAATAAAATAGGAGATAAAATAGGAAAATATAAATTGACAATTAAGGATTACCAGACATTTAAGTAAAAACTTCTAACCTGAAAAAGAGTGACTGAAACACCCAGAAAAAAGAAACTTGGAGTAGAAACAATGCAAGGAGAAAACAAAAGCTTTAAAACAATAATGTGCTAAGAGAAGATGTTGTGTCTATGAGATAAGTATGGTATATTCTCAAAAGGAACATTCAGAGAACAATGAACTTTAGAAATAAAATAGGAAAGAGATTCAATGTAAGGATTGAAAGATAAATTTGAGAAAATTCTCAAATGTGACAATAATGCTAAGATGTAAAATAAAGCAGGAAAATTAGTGAATATTTTGTGAAATTTGAACACTCAATCAGCAGGAGTTCCAGAAAGAGAGAAAGAGAAAATAGAGAAAAGACATTATCAAAAGAGTCAAAGTGGATGGACTTGGCCTAAGAAAAGGTGAAGCAAGAGTCCATTACTCCTTCTTATAAACTTGCTAAATTCATGTAAAAATTATGTACATGTATTATTTTGTTGAAAGTAAAAAAAATTATAAAATTTCTAAAAGTGCAAGATCAGCCAAAACCAGTTTGGCTCAGTGGATAGAGCGTCAGCCTGTGGACTGAAGGGTTCCAGGTTCAAGGTCATGTAACTTGGTTGCAGGCACATCCCCAGTAGGGGGTGTGCAAGAGGCAGTGGATAGATGTTTCTCTTTCATCGATGTTTCTGACTTTCTATCCCTCTCCCTTCTTCTCTGTGAAAAATCAATAAAACATATATTTTTTTAAAAGTTCAAGGTCAGGCAGAAGAATTTGCCAAGTAAATTATTAAAATGAGACCGCTGCAAATATAACAAGTGCTTGATAAGTGGGTGATGAACAAATAGTACTTTTAGTAGTTTTTTTAAGTCTTAACCGGTTTGGCTCAGTGGATAGAGTGTCAGCCTGTGGATTGAAAGGTCCCAGGTTCAATTCCGGTCAAGAGGCATGTATTCCCCAGTAGGAGGTGTGTAGGAGTCAGCTGATCGATGTTCCTAAGTCTCTACCCCTCACTTTTCCTCTCTGTAAAAAATCAATAAAATATATTTAAAATAAATATTTAAAAAGTTAATCTTTAAATTTGTTTTGGTAAATATGTATCAAAGTATGGTCTAGTGTCTAAATCATTTAAATACATAAAACACATTCAAGTAATACTTCAAAAAAGTGCATTATAAATTCTAAAAGATCCGTTGTCAGCGAAATGTCCTGATTTCAGCTTGGGACAAATGGTTGCTATGTCGGCACTAGAATGAGAAACAATGAAAGGAGAGCCGGAAGAAAAAGTAAACCATGCCTGTGAAATGTTCACATGTGAGCATCATCCTGTTTCTGAATGGTTATTCCAAATACACCTGGCTGGGTAGTGAGGGGGCAGGAGAAAAAACCAAATTCTTTCTCAGGTGCTGCCTGAGTCATTTCAAGGGACAGAGAAGCTTGAAGGCCTAGGGGATTGATTCTGTCACCTGCCCAAATTACTGAGTTACCTCTAAGTCAAATGGCTCACCTGGAAAATAGCTACAGTCCACTGAGCTATCACATGGCTCTCTGGAGATCAGCTGCAGAGTTCTCTAGAGTGAGGCAACTCGGGGGAGTTTCCCATTTCTCCTGTTGAATCTCATCAATGGAGCACAAATCATTTGAGATGGAAAACAAATTCTGTCATCTTTTGTTGTTGCAACAGCATAAAAAAGCCAAACTAAAGGGAGAAGAAGTGGGATGATGGGTTCCCCTCTCATGACCCCCCCAAAAAAACCCCCAGAAAAACAAAACCCAACCTTCTCCAAAATCAAATTTCATGCCCCTTACTATACTTGTTTCTCCCAATCAGGCCCCTACTGTACAGAAGAAGCCCTTCAAGTCAGGAAGATGACCTCTCAGTTTAGCTCATTATCTATTATCTGACCCCGGTCTCACATGAATTTATTTGAGAAGTTTAATATCAAGATGACCAGTCCTCCAAGGGCCCACTTGGTAGAGATGAGGAGAGTCTATGCCTTACAAATATCACAGGTCAATGGCGCAAGAAAATTAAATCGGCTCTTTATTTTTTTCCTCTCAGACAGAAGTCCAATTAAGGTACGACAATAATGGGACTCAACAGGCTTTCAGTAATGGGAACATAACTGCCACTGCCTGGGTTCATGTTCATAAATACTAATGAAGATTAAAAACTATTGACAGCAACATGGCTCTGCTTTTACATTTTACAACCAGACCCTCACAGAGGTTTCTGTGAACTAATTTGATGAGTTGAAATAAAGACATGGATGAGAAGACAGAAAATGGCATCTCCCTTGAAAGATCTTTTAGAGGTCAAAGTAAAGACATTAAAATCCTTTGACTAGAGCAAACAAAATCTTTTACAAGCATCAGGCAGCAGGGAGTTAGGAAAGAATAAGAATGACCCCTTGGCTATCCGTAATTAATTTACCTACCAATTAGGAACAAAATTGCTGATGCATTTCCACAGTTATTTACCAGAGCGTAGTTGCTCTGGCAAAGGACCACCTAGATGCCTTTGATGCTCTATCTGTCTTACCTGTGCAAAATGCTCATTAAGTACCAAAGGTGCGCAGTGAAAGTGAATGTTTGAGAAGAGCTATTGAAAAGAGGCTTTCTACAAACAGTGTCATGACTTTGAAAATAACTTTCTTTAGTTTTTGAAAGTTAGCATGGCTAACACTTCTAATTCTTCATTATACATTTTATTTGTTTCCCTATGTAGATTCTACATTTTGTTGCTGAAATTTTCAATACTCATGGCAGCTCAGAAAGGAATAGTTTACTCTTAGAATGACAAATGTGGAGGCAAGGCACAGACAAAATAGCAGTGAGAAAAAGTTATAGAGATTCTGATCCTCTCTACCTCTCAATGCCAGGAGAAGGCTTGGGGCCCTCCTCTGCTTATTTTATTGACTAGAGACCCGGTGCATAAAATTTGTGCACTAGAGAGCAGTGTCCCTCAGCCCAACCTGTACCCTCTCCAATTTGGGACCTCTTGGGGGATGTCTGACTGCCTGTTTAGGCCTGATGCCACAGGGGCTGGACCTAAACAGGCAGTCAGACATCCCTTTCATGATCCGGGATTGCTGGCTCCCAACTGCTTGCCTGCCTGCTTAATTGCCCCTAACCACTTCTGCCTGCTAGCCTGATCACCCCCAACCAATCTGCTGCCAAACTGATCAATGCCTAACTGCTCCCCTGCCAGCCCGATTGTCCCCAATTGCCCTCCCTGACAACCTGGTCACCCCTAAATTCCTCCCCTGCATATTCCCTCTTTATTAGCTAGGGTTTTTTATTTAACATTTTGGACAGCCCTAACTGGTTTGGCTCAGTGGATGGAGCATAAGCCTGCAGACTCAAGGGTCCCAGATTCGATTCCAGTCAAAGGCATGTACCTTGGTTGGGGGCACATACCCAGTGGGAAATGTGCAGGAAGCAGCTGATCAATGTTTCTCTCTCAGAGATGTTTCTAGTTCTCTATCCTTTTCTCTTTCTCTGTGTAAAAAATCAATAATATATAGATATAGATATAGATATAGATATAGATATAGATATAGATATAGATATAGATTTTTAAAGAAACATTTAAGACTCCTCCATATCTGCCTGGCTGGTGTGACTCAGTGGTTGGACTCCAGGCTGTCACCACTGGGAGGGGGATCGCACCACAGGGAGTGAATTGGTTTTGTTTTTTATAAAGGAGGGCCTCTGGGCAGCATTCCACCTGGCTGCTTACTCTGCTGGCTCTCAGCGACAGCCCTCCCTGAGACTGGGAGACTCCAGCGGGGCTGAGAGGACTGGGCGTCGCCATCTTGTGGCTATGGGCGCTGCTGATTTTGTTGTGGAGTGATGGTTAATTTGCATATTACTCTTTTATCAGATAGGATTTTAGCTGAAGTCTCATGGTAGCTACTGAATCTTTGGTTAGGGACCCTCCCTAATGTGAGCTAATGCTACTATCACATCTTTTTCTCCTGCCCTCCCTGTTTATATCCTCTACAGCTTTTCTCACACCTTCTATTATGAATGTTTATATTTTTAAAAAAACATTTAATTGAAATACATATACAAAAAAGGGTAAAAGTAAGTGAATTATCACCAAGTGAACATTCCCATGTATTATTATGGATGTTAAGCAATGGAACATTGCCATTGTTCCTGCCCTATCTACCCTCCCTTCCCAAAGATAACCACGAGCCTGCCTTTCAGTACTAACACATGTTGCCTGATATTAAACTTTATATCAATGTAATCATAAAGTATGTATTATTTATTTTGGTGAGATTCATTCCAGTAGTGATGAGAAGCTATCACTGGTTTATTTTTATTGATGCATAGTATTTTATTATATGGATATGCCACAGTTTTTTTCAGCCATGTTTCTATCGTGGACATTTATGGGTTTTTTTCTTTCTTTAAGTCTGCAGCCTTTATGAATAATGCTAGTCTTTAGCTGGGTTATCCAGAAACAAACCCAAAGACATAGAATTGAGTTCAAGAAGTTAATTTGGGATTTTACAGGGGATTGAAGAGGTAAGATATAGACAGAAGAGGGAATCCAATATATGGTGCATCGAAGAGCACATGTGGGTCTCATTTTCACTGGGGTATTTGAAAAGATGGCATAGAATGGGAGTTGGGACATAATACCCCATCTTATTCACTGGCTTGGATGGGACAACTCTTATTTGTCATTGGCTGCTTCAGGGGTGGTAATGCCATGGCATTTTTGGCTTGGTCTAGGTACAGGCAGAGCACACTCCTATGGCCAGAGAAAGCTCCATAGCAGATAGTCAGTGGCATATATGAGAACAGTGAGAGCTAAGGGGCTTTAGGTGAGGCACTGAGAGCATCTCCTATCTGCTGCTGTGTCTATTACTATAACAGATAATAGATGCATTTCTGTTGTGTGTACATAAGTGTATGTATGTGTGCATATGTACACAGTAGTAAAACTGCTATGCATGCGAGTCCAGTTGCCTTACTACTTTAATGTTGCTACCTTTGAATTTTAGCCATTCAGGTGGAAAAGTAGTGCTATCTCAAACCTTGTGCTCTAGGCTATCAGCTCTCCCATCTGTCCTGACATAGAGTTCTGCACAGTTAACTTTAAGGACATTGACTGTAACAAATCATAAAAGTATCTACTGTGCGTCCATCTCTTCGCTAGATCCTAAGCTTCTCTAGGCCAAGGACAATGTCTCATTCATCTTTGTGCTCTCATCATCTAAGGCAATGCTGGGCACATAGTAGGCATTCTCTAATTGTTTTTCTAAAGTGATTATAATACTTCAGAGACTGAATAGCATCATCTCCGGAATTTAGAAAACATTCCAGTAACGGTTATACCAAAGACCAATTAAATATCAGGCCTAGGAAATGGGCCTCTGTACTTGTACTTTGATAATTTGCTTTCTTACTATGAAGTCTAGACCAGTGGTTCCAGCTACGGTGGTTCTGCCTCGAAAACCTGTGGAAATGTATAGAGACATTGTTGGTTGTCATGACTCAGGGTGGGGACCTCCACTGGCATCTCCTGGGTGGAAGCCTGGGCTACTGCTAACCGTTCTACAATGCACAGAGCACACCCTCATCACAACATCATGCAGCCCAACGTGTCACTAGTGCCAAGACTGAGAAATATTTCTAGAAATACTTAAATTTCTAGCAATATTTTGGTAATCTCAAGACTCTTAGTAAATTGAACACACCTATGCCAGATTGATTTCCTATGGTGTTATCATATTGATATTACTATTACCGAATTTGTTTTTTTCCCCTCCCTACAATAATTTCCAGCTTACATACTCCCTTCAATATTCTCTTCCCAAACCCTCACTTTTCCACTTTCATCAACACCTTTACTGAACCCTGGCCACACTTTACCTCCACCTCTACCACAGGCCCCATTTCCCATCGGTCCCCATGGTTTTCCTTTTATTCATTTCTGAAAAAAATCAGTCAACTCAGCTGATGTCTCCTTATTGTCAGTCACATTCTAGGAAAGAAGTAATTTCTTATGTGTAGCTGGAGTAGGTGTCATGTCATACAGTTGCCCCTCGGTATCAGTGGGGGATTCATTAGTTCCAGGACCCGAAAGGACACCCAAATCCGCAGCTGCTCAGGTCTTTTATGTAAAATGCAGAACATTTTCATATAAGCTATATTTGCATATAGACTACCACATGGTACATCTATACATCACTTCATTCATGTGGATTCAGTGTAGTGCCTTGGCACCTGGCAAATTTATGTTTTGGTTTTTGGAACATTCTGTGATGTTTTTCCTAAGTATTTTGAATCTGATGGTTGTTGAGTCAAGATGTGAAACTTGTGGACATGGAGGCCCTAGTGTACACCGTTTCAGAACAGACTTACAACCAGAGTAGCTGTTTGTGAGAAGCATTAAGTGGGGTCTCGGTGGGATTTTTCTCCTGTTTAATATGCGCAAACCCAAGCACCCGAGAATATGGTGACTGCAACACTCACCAATGGTTTGCAATTTTGTGAAAAGAAGTTGTACATTCATCTGTTCTCATCTTTCTACATGTGACTCTGTAGAGTAGTAGAGCGTACACTTTTTAAAAAAAAGCAGGGGTGGGTGGGTGTGGAGAAAGACTTGTCAAAACTAAGCTGGATAGAAGTACATATCCCTGTCTTAAAAGAAAAGAAGGTGTGTGTTTCCCATTGTTCTGCCCTTACATCACTTTACCTGCTGTGCTATGGATCTAAATGCCACAGAAGAGTGAGCTGTGATGTGGACAGAGGTGAAAATGACTGAGAAAATCCCTGTCAGAGAGGGGCTAGTGAGTTAGCAGTGCAAACTATTCAGAAATGCATTTGAAAAATGATAGCAGAATTAACGTTCTGAAGAACAGAACCGCAGAAACAAAAATACTTAATAAAATGAGCTTTCCATTTTTCAGCAAACAATACACTACTTTATATAAAAAGCAGAATAACAGGAATTTGATTCCAGGATAAGCACAGCAGCTTAGCATTACAGTGGCTGAAATTCTATGAGTGAACCAAATTAATTTCTATTCTTTTGCCTTACGCATGCATGGACGTGCATTTGACTCTCTGTCTAGTCGCATGTGTAGAGAGAGAATAGAGGGAAAATAAATTACTTCTCCTCCCAGCATGCAGGTCTATTGTCAGGTCGTCATATTTTTCCTGAGCTACTGTAGCACTGCATGGTCTCCTGTCTTCACAGAGAGGGGCGACTTTATTGAACCACAAGGTTTTAAGGGATCTTGTCAGGTCATCAAACACATCTACACATTGTTAAACAATTCCAAACCACATTTCCTGAAAGAGTTTCTTTTCCACTGGAAATAACTAAGGTGACAAAATTCCAAGTAACAGCTTTACATTTTTCTCCTCAATTTGTGCCAAAGTTTCTAATTTGAATTATTCAAAAAATAACAGTGTTAAGGATATCAGAAATCATTTTAGCTTATTTAAGTTTATTTCCACTCTTCCTCCAATTGTGTTAAATTAATTAGGTAGAAAAAATTAACTTGGTGACAAAACCTTAACATAGCCCTTTAAAACAACAATTATATATATAATCCATAATATATTCCATATAACATCTAACTTTATTATATAACATATGTTAATTATAGATAATATAGTATATGTATATATTTATATATTATATTGTATATTAAATATTTAAAATATGTTAATAAATTATACATAATGTATATTTATTATTAAATATTATATAATATATACTTATATAATATACTAGAGGCCTGGTGCACAAAATTCATATGGGGAGTGGTCCTTCAGCCCTGCTTGCACTTTCTAACAATCTGGGACTGCTGGCTCCTAACTGCTTGCCTGCCAACCTGCTTGATTACCCCTAACTACTCTGCTTGCCTGCCTCATTGCCCCTAACTGCTTGCCTGCCTGCCTCATTCCCCCTAACTGCCTCTGCCTGCCTGCCTCATTGCCCCTTATATCACACTTTTATTATTATAGATAGTTGTTATGCATAAGTAATATGTTAGGGTTCCATCACCAAATTAATATTACCTTTTATACATATATGTATAATTTTCTTGCTTAAATTCTTGTATGGCATTTTCACTGAAAAACCAGGGGATAGGGCATTTCTAATACCTAGGACTTCAATCAAAGTCATCCTTGAAATCAGTGGAGAAAATGATGGCATTTGCATATCAGCATTCAAGCAGGTGTGTTATAATGACATAGAAGAACCTTGGGGCTCTTCCACTCTTTTTCTCTCCCCCTTTTTTCTCAGCATCCTTGTTCCCAATACCTAAGCTTCCTATGTAGTCCTAAGCAAAACCAATGCCCATTAAAGTACTATATTCTGTTTATGTTACTGCTTCCAGGGATATTCATATTGAAGGAGAGCCCAGTACAGGGATCATATAAAAGGCTGTCATAGATAAATTACTGATGACGTATTTGATATCTCTGGAGAAAGAATTTTGGGCAGAAGGTCTGGGCAGCTTTCCTAAAATCCTATCCTTTGAGGTTTAGTGTTAGCCCCAAGGACTTCTGCTCCTTAGTTGCCATCCTTTCCCATTTTGTTTTTCTCTTCCACAGGGGAGAATTTGCAGATCTGGTTGACGAAGTCGAACATTCACTGACTGGACTATTTTTTTCTCAAATTGTCAGTATCACCATACTTAAGAGAACAGGCAGATGCTCTCCTACCTCCTGTAGACTGACAGAGGGGTCAACTTCTCAGGACCAGCCTCGGCCACCTTCATGCTCATCTGGCACTGCCAGTCTCTGGCTTGCACAGACAGAGGCACACTTGCCTAGCAGCTCTGACCCCCTCTGCTCCACCTGCAGCAGGTGGCGAAGGAAGACCTGCCACTCACTACTCATCCAAGTGCTGTGGATGTGTGGGTACGTAGGCTTGGAATCCGTTCGAAGGCCCTAGCTCAGCAGTCGGCAAACTGCGGCTCGTGAGCCACATTCAGCTCTTTTGCCTCTTGAGTGTGGCTTTTCCACAAAATACCATGGCCTGGGGGAGTCTATTTTGAAGAAGTGGTGATAGAAGAAGTTTAAGTTTTAAAAATTTGGCTCTCAAAAGAAATTTCAATAATTGTACTGTTGATATTTGGCTCTGTTGACTAATGAGTTTGCCAATGGCTGCCTTAGCCATTAGATAGGGGTTGTGGGAACCCAAGCCTTTTTGGTTTGTGGTCTTTGCCCAGTATTCTAGCAGAGAAGGCTGGGGTATGAAGTGAGATCAGGTACTTGCTCATTTATTAACAAGAATTGAAATTAGTTTTCTTTTGGCTCTTGATTCTTATGTGTTTGCAATCCAGCAGAAAAAATAAAAGGAGAAAGTAGGATTTGGCACTTAATTCTATCCCAAAGTCCTAAAACCCCAAACAGAACTAACAACTTACTTTTTCTATTAGTTCTAGCTTATAACATATTTGAAAGAAAATAATAGGGAACAACAAAGAAAGGGAAGTAAATCTCAATTTTTTGAAAAAGTGATTTAATGATAGCAATAGCATTTGAAACATTTGTTTTCTTTCAAATTGGAGTTACAGGGCAAAGGCAGGTGAAGAGAGGAAAAAAGAGAATGAAAAAAAGTTAGAGGAAGCCGAGATAATGGGAGGAGGATGGAGAATACTGGCTGATCCGTCTTTGCCCCCAAACTGGATATTGATTGCTGCTTTTACCCTAATTCTGGTTCACATTGCAATATGTACACTATGAACAGCACCTCAGGTGATGTCTGACATATAAGAAACACTAAGTAATAAGGGGCCATTAGCTACTATGGACTACTGTGATTGCCTCCTGGCTGATTTCCTGTGCCCAGTCTATCTCCCCCTTTTTTTCCTGTTTCTCGTTTCTCTTAAAATGTCTTTGTTACCACAGTCACCATCACTTCATTGCATGAAGGCCTAAATGGTTTTCCTGTTACATCCAGCAACACTGACAATTTCTGTTTGTTCTTTTTAGGTTAAAAATAAATGTTCTAATGAAAAAAAAAACCAAAAAACTTCTGTGATCAAGTAATAAACTGGATTAACAAACCAAAACAGGTTTCAGGATGTAGGGTTAGTTCTTAGAGCATCTGATTTGTGAATTGCCTTGAGAATCATCCAGAGATTGGTAGGGCATATAGCTTTCCCCAAGTTTTAGATAATCAAATTTTGTTTTAATTTATTTACTTTATTTAAAGATTCCAAATATCTCACGCATTGGTGGATCTTGGAGATCCCTGCTGCAGCAACGTATCTCCATGAATTTCAATGCTTTTCACTCCATCCCTTCACAACCCACAGGGAAACCTGATTGCCCCCTTCCTCTGTGCCATATGCAACCTGCACTTTCCCTCTTGTGCTGTACTCACATGGCTCCCTGTGCTTCATAGGCACTTTCCTTCTGCAGTTCCGGTAAAACCCAAATACAGATGGCACCTTTGTCCTTGGCTGTGCCTCAGCTGAAAGGCTAAGTCCCCTCTGTGATCCCACGTACAATCTTCCTTTTCTTTGGCGCTTACTATCTTTGTCTCACACTGTCGGGTTTTCTTTTTGTTTGTTTGTTTGTTTTTTCTGCTTTCCTCTCCCTTACTACCTTTTTCTAATGATGTTGTGAGCTCCTCAAAGGCAGAAAACAAACCTTCTCCCCTATTATACAGTAATGGCAACCAGGGGTCGGGGAGGCTAAATTCAGCCTGAGAAGTATGTTTTATTTGTCCTCCACTGTGTTTTCAGAACATCTGAATTCGTGTTATTTATTCACATATCCAGAAAAAAATTTGAATTTCTTCATTTCGTCAAATGTAGGAAGACCTGGTGACCCCGGGCCTTTAGTGCAAGCCAGGCATGGTTGGCGGGAGTCCTGGTTTGGCCGCTCCCTCCAGGAGCTGGCAAACCCACTTGATGATGTATTTGAATTCCCACTGCTTAAACATAGGTCCTCAAAAAGCAGCTGTTGTAAGCCATGTATACTCACTGCACAAATATCAAAGGAGAGAGGAAAATATCTCACTAGTTAAAAAGAAAATTATAGATTTTTAAATCTTATTTTCTTTTTCAAATGAGGAGAGAGGGAATAAATTACGAAATTGTTTTGGGGAGAATTCGAGTAAACAAGCGATGCTTGACTATAAATGAACTCTCTTCTGGGGCCCCAGAGCCTGTGAGTACATCTCTAACTAGCAGAGTATGAGTCACCCTCAATGAGTTGTTTATTTGCTCTGGTTCCCTGTCTAGACCAAGAGCTCCAGGAGGACTGCGCTGTCATGCACCACTGTCCCCTGGTTCGGCCTGCCTGCCTGTGCTGCAGTCTCAGTTTCCTCACTCAGTAGTCACTTCGCTCATTTGTGATCAGCGACCCAAAGGATTACAGGGAGAATTAAACTGAGAATAGGCAGTGGAGTGCCTGCCACGTAGAAAGCGCTCCAGAACTCTTGGCTTGATTATTAGAGTGTCTGTGTGCTGGTAGGTCGTCAATGAATGTGTGTGAAATGAATGAACTCATGAATAAATGATTGAGTGAATGTGTCTACCATTGTGTAGCCACTGTGTTGACAGCCAGCTGGTTTTTTGAGCCTTGATTAAATGGCTTAGGTCTGTTCAAATTATTATTATATGACACATCGGAGTTCTTTAGATGGCAGACTTTACTTATCTAAAATAGCTTAAAACTACCTTTTTTGACATCATCAATTTCTTCCTAGTTAAAAAAAAAAGCATTTGCTCTTTATTCAGCCTCTTACGATGGAGTATATTAGCTGTAATATCGCCCTGTTTGCCAAATTGCTAATGAGTTAACTGAGCTCCACCCCACAATTTTGCCTAATGACATCTGCTAGAGTTGTGTATCAACACACACACACACACACACACACACACACACACACACACACACACACACACAAACACACACACACCTGTAAAAAGCTAAATAAAGGTAGTGAAGAACTGTAGGACTTTGTCTACAGGACATACTTTTGGAAATAAGGAAGAAAGAAACTGACACCGATTTCTGCGCCTTTAGGGACAATTTTGCCAAAAGGCAAGCTTTCAGGGATGTTGAAAGGGATATCTGAAAGGCTGTAAGCATGTGCTTTGGGAAGCTTGTTTTGGTCTGGAGGAGCACAAGCAGGCTTTCCTACCCCTGTTCTTTATCTCGGAAAACCCTATAAAATATTTGATATCAGAGATTTGTGCCTGACACTAAGAAACGTGTACTGGAAAAAGGAATAAAGAATTAGAAAAAGAGACTATGAGGCAGAAACTGAAGAACCTCTGTAACCATCAGCTGGTAAGTTGCTAAGATTATTATAAACATACTTTTTGTACACCAGAGGGGTCCCTCAGCCTGGCCTGTGGGGATTGGGCCAAAATTGGCTCTCCAGCATCCCCCGAGGGGTCCCAGATTTTCGAGAAGGCAAAGGCCAGGCTGAGGGACCCTTGTATGCATATAAGATCTTTGGTTAATCTCTTCCCACCCTCCCCCGCACCCCTTTCTTCTGAGATTCATCAGTCTATTCCATGTTTCCATGCCTGTGGTTTCCGCTCCTGCATTCAGCATCTGCCCCCTGATGGTCAGTGCACGACCATGGTGGAATGGTCAGCCGGTCACTTAGGCTTTTAAATATATAGATAAGGTAATAGGCAATTATTATGGTGCTATAAATATGGTCATAACGCTTTACATGAACCTCAGGTAGGCACTTCAAAGCTGTCATCAAGAAACTAAAAAATGTTTGGTCCATCAGTTTCTTTTGTTCATTATATTCCACATATGACTGAGATGTCTTTCTATGACTGACTGATTTCACTTAGCATAATATTCTTCAGGTCCCTCCATACTGTCTCAAAGGGTAAGAGATCCTTCTTTTCTTACTGCTGCATAGTATTCCATTGTGTAAATGTACAACGGCTTTTTATCCACTTGTCTACTGATGGGCACTTGGGCTGTTTCCATATCTTAGCTTATTATAAATTCTAAAATAGATACAGAGTCATAGAAGCATAGAATAGACTGCATAATCTCAGTGGGAAGGTGGGGAGGGTGGGTGGGTGGGAAGAAATCAACCAAAGCACTTGCATACATCTATGCATAACCCATGGACACAGACAGTAAGGAGGTAAAGGCCGGGGGTTAGGGTGGGTGGGGGAAGGCTAGAAAGGGTAGATAGGGGGAAAGGGGCATACGTAATACTTTTAAGTTAAGATTTAATTAAAATATAAAATTAAATTAAAAAAATAAAAATAAATACTGATTTTATATAGAGAAAAAGTGCTTGGAAGTGACATAGATTGTCTGCTTGTATAAGGTATTCAATACATACTACCTGTTGAATTCATTTGTAAAATCTCAATTTCAGGTATTCATTCTGTTATCTATTTAAAAATAATGACTTGGAGACAAGATATCATCTCCCCTCTCCACCCAGGCACCAGGAATGAGCCCCTCCTGGAAGTCAGAATGCACCCTGCTATGCTGTAGGTACAGGACTTGTCTATTCCACTCATGACAAGCCATACTCATAGTTATTTTTGGGCAAAATCATTTGAGGTTTGGATTTTGACTACCCAATCTTCTTTTCCACAATATTTATACTTTTTCCAGATGTTATGAGCCAGATACCTTTTCCACATCAAATCTTGCCCACAGAAAAAGGTGTGATTATGGATGACAGAGACCTGGGGTGTGCATTTAAATCATGTGAGAGCTTGCTCACAGGATTAATTTTGTAAAAGTCTGCAGTCATATTTTAGAAGATGAAGCCTTTGTGTTAACGACACTGAATATGGTCAGCTGGGAACGATCATTTTTGAAAGGGTAGGAAGAATATATTCAAGGGCAACAAGGATTCTTTCTCAGGTTCAGGTCCACCTAGAATTTAGCAGATGCCATCCTTACATAGCTACCTTCTAGTCCCACTTTACTTTGATTTCAGAGTACTTTCTGTGGAGTGTGGAGTGAAAAGGATTTTTGTTTTGTTTTGGTTTGTTTTTTTTTACTATTTTGATTCTAGCAAGTGCTTTCCACTTCAAACAAATGACACAGCTTCAGAAGGGGTGGAGATGGTTTGTGATTTTGGCCTTGAGGGGTTAGAACATTATATTTTGGATCAAATGCCTCTGAGTAATTGCACTGCAGAAAGTCTGGTTTTGCAGCCAGTTCACTCTCTGGTTGCTGGTCATGGCCACTGTGATGTGTCTGTGCCCCGAGGCCTGCTAGGCAACCTGGCCTTAGCTTCAGCTCAACTTCTCCATTTCTGATTGTTGCTGATGCAGTGGTGAGTTTTCAAGACTTTTCTTCAAACAGCTCCAAAATAGCCCTAGGAACATTTCTTTTGTTGGCTTTAAGGTGTATGATTGTCCTTGAATGTGCTAAATGGTAACTTTTGAAGCACAAGCAATCAGCAATAACATTTTTAAGGTAGCAATTGGAATAAATGTAAAGTCCTATTTTTTGAGGCTTCTCTTGATAATGTGTGATTTTAGAAGGAAAAAAAAATTGCAGAAACTTTGTTCCAGGAATAAAGGGAAAAGGTGGAAAACGAATTCTGCCCTCTTAGAGGTATTGCTTCCCGCACATGCATAAAGACATACAAACAATGACAGCTTACTTTCTGCTTTATTTTCATCTAATGAATTCAGCAAATGGCATCAAGTATCCCTGGCTGTGATAATTGCCATGTAAAGGAAAGTGTTCTTTCCCGTGGAGTAACTGGAGCTGTTGGAGCGGGCTCGGCAGGGGTACAATTTACAAGCAGATATATCTTACAATCAGGAAGTCCAAGACAGATGTTAGGGGTTATTGTGTGATGGCAGGGGGATAGCCTAAGACTTCTTTGCCAAGTTCAGAGTTCTGATTAGTGAGATAGAGATTCGGTGTGCCCAGAAAAGAAATTTACTAGCCAATAGTGTACATCTACATGCCAGGAAGTGGACCCACAGCAGTGGCATTGCTGGATCGGGCCTTCCTTTTATTGCTAATTGTTGTATTTAGTTTCTGGAATTTTAGGTGCTCCTGTGAAGTGATTAAGGTTGCAGACATCTGCTGGGCATTGAAGTGTTTGGCATATATGCTCCTTATTTTATTGAATAATAAATGCCCTGTTCTAGTCTGTTGTATACCTCCTCAATAGTTCCTTCTTATAATTGTATTAGTAAATATTCATAAATTAGCTTTATGGTTACTGCTACAGATCATCAATTTCAGTAGAGCTATGTACCTGCTCTTATACTTTGTGTACATCATCTCATTTAATTTAGCCCAATAAAGTGGGTGCTTATTGACATTTGACAGATGAGGGAACTGAGCATGAAAGAGACTGAGTCATGTGACTAGTTAGTGAAAGTTTCAGAACAAAACTTAGGTCTGCATGGCTCCAGCACTCATGTTTTTAACTATGGTCTATACTACCCTACTCTGACTCTTGGATGCCCCAGTCTATTCTGCATATTTATGGTGCTTCCATAAACACTAAATGAATTTATTTATTATAGTCATTGTCACATGCTGATGTAGTTGTCTTGAAACTATGTCTTATTCATCCTAATATTTAGCACAGTAAGAGACACAGTTCAGCAATTGCTCATTAAATGAATGACGAGGCATGAAATGCAAGCCTGATATTTTAGAAAAAATAAAATAAACACCTTCACAGTGTGACTTGAAGATTTTTATAAATGCATCATTTAAAAAGGAATTCATTTTTCTGCTGTCACCATGAGAAGCAGTGACCCACACTAGAAGGAATGCCCAGGTCTCTAAGCAGACAGACCTAGTGTGTATGTGTGTGTGTGTGTGTGTGTGTGTGTGTGTGTGTAGTGCATGGTTTACTTCAGTAGATCCAGTGTGTGTGTGTGTCTGTTTGTGTGTGTGTGTGTGTGTGTGTGTGTGTGTGTGTGTGTGTAGTGCATGGTTTACTTCAGTAGATCCAGATTCCCTTTCTGGCTTTAGGCCACATGCCTGTTTTCTGAATAAATTTCATGTTTTTGCTTTGAGCATCTCATTTATTCACAACTTTGAGACCATATTTGTGAGTTTTAATTGTGAACAATTTAAAAATTTTATCTTTTTAATTAGGTTGAAGAGTGAAATTTAGAAGACCCTAAATTCTTTCCATATAGCAATCCCATGAAGTAGGTTCCATTACTATTCTATTCATGAAAGCAACTCAGAAAAGCTCAGAAGATTTTTTAGCCTAGCAAATAATTTCCATCTAGCTGAGACTCGACTCCTCATCCACAACAATAAATAGTTCAAACTTCTTTGACAATGTCTTTAACAATGTAATACTTTTATCTATCTCACAAATGTTTAACTATTCCTTCCTACTCCTTCCTTCTCCACAACATCTGTCCCTAACACTTCTGTCCCCAGCTCATTCTTTTTTAGCTCTATGCTCCACAAGTACTGAACAATTTTTTATTCCTTGAAAGTTCAAATCTTTTGCCTCTGTTTCTTTGCATATATAATTTCCTTTGCGTGGATCCCTCTTTATTCATTTTTATTTATGTCTCAAGACATTTTTTTTGCTGACTCCCTCAAATGAGAATAAGTGATACTTGTTTGTATCCTCATAGTATTCAATTCTAACCTCAATTCTTTCATTTACTTATTTAACACTTAATAGATTCTAAGGCTAAAAATGTGAACAATACTCGTGATTCTTGCCTCCTTGCAGATTACCCCAATGGACAGCAAACTAACAATTAATCAGATAATCTAACTTCAAATTGAGATAAGTGAGTACTATGACATAAACTAAAACTAGGTAATAGTGTAACGTGGAGTCATGGTAGGTGGGAGGGTTCTTCAGGTAGGGTGACCAAGGATGGCTTTTCAAAGAAAGTAACATTTGAGCTGAACCTGAAGAAAAGAAGGAGCCAGTCACCTGAGGATCCGGAGGAAGATTGTTCTAGATAGAACTGTATGGTATTGAAGTGGCAGCAGGGGACTGTTTTCTACTGGGTCTTACAGATTCTAGTAATGTGTTTAAATTTTATTCTTCATCAACAAAAAATGTTGTGAAGATTTACATTTTTAACAGCTTACTCTGGTTTGAAGTAGAGAATGAACTCTAGGAAAATAAGAATGGATACAAGGAAAATGACTAAGATGGGATCAAAGCAAGAGATGAAGGTGGGCAGTTTGGAAGAGGAGTACAGACAGTAAAAAGTAGTCAGATTTAGGATATATCTTCTGAGGTGGTGCTAATGAAATTAACATTGGGAGGAAAAGAGTTGATCTTTGGTTGTGACTATGAATTTTTACTGAAAGAGATGGATGATGGTGCCATTAACTGAGAAAGGTAGAGGAACAGCTGTATACATTTTTATTTTGGCAGATGGCGGGGGGGGATGGGAGAGTGAAAATAAAGAGCTTTGGATTAGATATGTTAAACATAGTATTTTTTTTTAAATATTCAAGATAAGATGGCAAGAAAATTAAATATCCAAATCCAGATAACAGCAGAAAGGACAGGGATGAAGAAAAAAAACATTTCTGAATCATCATTTCATGGATAATGTTCAATATTGGGGACTTTATGAGACAACTACAGAAAGGATTGGCAGGATGGTGCCTTAAGCTGTTGCAACATTTAGAGTTTGGACACAGAATGGGCCTGTCAAGGACGCTAAGAGAGAAGGGCCAATGAGGAATGAAAAAGACACAGACAATTTGGAATCATGGTAGTCATAGAAGAACAGAGTTTGAAAAATATTACAAGTCATAGAAGCCTAAAGAGAAACAAACAAGGAAGTGAATGGTTGGAGTCTCATCTTGAGGTAGAGATTGACATTTTTTTTTTAGCCTCAATGTGTAGGTACAAGGCCTAATACATAGTAGGTGCTTAATAAGTATTTACCAAATGGATACCAAAGACTGAAAATAGGACAGCTGAACTCTGACAAGACTCAGAAAATCCAGGAAATATTTGCTGTTTCTTACACTGACCTTCAGCCTAAGTTGTACTTAAAGTTTTCTGTAATAGTTAACATAAAAAGTGATCAAAAGCAGGCCCCAAACGGCTCACTGAATAACATTCATTTAAAAATGATGGACAGCATGACAGAGGACACTATACAGGAGAGAGCTGCAAAGAGTAACTGAGCTATATTTTGAGTTAATTTTATATTCATAAATAAGATTGGAATTGTAGCTCTGCTCTGATTCACTGCATAGAGAGTGAAATGGGAGAATGAATATCTCCCTATAGAAAATCTAAAACTAAAGATAGCATAGATAGTAATGGTGTTTTTGCTTATCTTTCACTAAGGAATCGTATTATAATTTATTACCAATCCTAGAGAGAGATACATTACAAAAGACAATTAAAACATTTAAGTTTCCTTGAAGAAAGGTATTTATAATTTTTAAATTATTGTGATAATTATTGGATGATGAGGAAGCAAGTATAAAGCTATAGCTGGTCTATATCTTGACAAACTTAATTTTCTCTGAAATAGATACCTATATTTCCAAATTGGAGAAGAGAAAAAAATATATTGTTTTACTGTTACTATACCAGCTTCACCACTCCCAAGAAATTCTTTCTATTTCTAAATATTGGAGTAACTCAGGGTTTAGTCCTTCCCTCTCTGTCTTTTCCCAAAGTGATCTTATCTATTTCCTGTCAGTTTAAATATGCTGATGGTTCCCAAATCTCTCTCTAATTCAGAAATGGCCTCTGAAATACAGATGCTCAAATCCTACTACTTACCAGCCTGCATATTCTTTTTCTTTTTACTTTTGAATATGTTTTTATTGATTTCAAAGAGGAAGGAAGAGAGAGAGAGAGAGAGGGAGAAAGAGAGAAAAAGAGAGAGAGAGAGAAACATCACTGATGAGAGAGAATCATTGATTGGCTACCTACTGCACCCCCACTATGGGGATCAAGCCCGCAATCCAGGCATGTGCTCTTGGCCAGAATAAAATCTGGGACCCTCCAGTTCACAGGCCGATGCTCTATCCACTGAGCCAAATTGGCTAGGGCCAGGCTGTATATTCTTGAAAGGTATTTATCTGTCAGTGTGCCAAAAGTATTTGACACTTGAAAATCAATATTTAATGATGTGATGGGGCAACACTATACTTTACTCAGTTGCCCCAGTGCATTATTGAAAGCGTCTGTCTTTGCCAGAGTGCTCATTCCCTCAAATCTTCCTTTTCTTTCAATGCTTACTTCAAATGCTGCCTTCTCCCTGAAACAGCCCATCTATGCGTTAGAAGTGACTTACCTCCCTTCTAGGTACTGATGAAATTTTATTTGACCTTTTTTTAAAATGAGGAATAATTGACATAACATTATATTAGTTTCAAGTGTATAACATGATGATTTGCTATTTGCATATATTGCAAGTGATCACCACAATAAATCCAATTAGCATGCATTTCTGGCTCTTTCCATGGCTGAGTTGATGCATGAATAATGGAATCAAATAATGTCAATGCTGAACATATCTGTGATGAGAGCCCAAGTGTTTCTCCTCACTGCTCCGGTCTGGAATCTGCTCACTACATAGGATCATTTCCACCTTTGATTTTTCTTCTTGATGAGTTGGCAGTAGGTATAGACTGGAAGGTGGTTTCTCTTTGCAAGATTTGATTACCTATGAATAGAGAGGCATTTTGTCCTGATTAGGCCAGGACAGACCCTGTTTGTGTACATTGTCCTGATGTGATTATTCATAGTGCTCCCTCTCTCTCTCAGGAGTGTCTATGTCAAATGATAAAGTCTATATTAACTTATAAGGATGTATAAAAGCAGCACAGCCCTTACCAAATTTCAAAGTGCTTTGTATACATTAAAAAAAGAATCCAGTAATATGGAATTGTGCATGATATAAATAATTTTCCAAGAATCCAGTTTTTGCATATGATGGTGGAAACTCGATTGTCCTTATTTCCTTTTGCGTAAGCGGGTGCTATTTATTTTCTTAGGATCAATTTTGCTTATTACAACTTGTAATGCGATATTTGGATAGGGGACATATTTCAATTAAACATACTAATATTAGGTTACCTTGTGTTAAAAAATCCTCAAAGGAGACTATTGACATTTGGATATTAGCTGAGAGATGCCCCATAGATGAACTCCTATATACATCTCAGTTCCCTAATTGTTCTTGTTTGTCCTCATGAGAATCCTAAAGCCTTTTCTTAATGTGAGGGCAAGTTCCTAAAAGTATATACATGTTTCATCCAGCAGAGGGCGTGTTTGCAGCAAATGGTCCTTTTCTCCATCCTCCTCCCCAATCCCCGCCTAGGAAATGAACCACCAGGTTTCTGCCAGAACCTGTCATATTCAGGATGATATATGATGCTGTTAAAATGAAATATAAAGGTTAGAGAAATATCAGTTAATAAGTCCTAAATTGAACATAGATTTCAAGAAACAACCTCTAAAAAAGTCTAGAAATTAATAGTCATAATATGATGAAAAACCTCAGCTGACATCAAAGAAACCTCTTGCCTTCTTTTTAAAGAATTCCATTTAATGCATAATTCACCGAGCCCAGGAAACATTCTGGGAAACTTTTGGATGGATATCAGCCTTTTAATTCAAAATTATGCACTCTGGGAAATGGCTGGCACTGAACGTGGCAAACCTACTAGGTAATTTACACCAGCAATCAAATTGCAATTACAGAGGAGATTAAAACATGACTTTAAACAGTCTAACTCCACCCTCAGGGCTACTAGCTGTTTGGTAAACATAGCAAGGGAGCCTGTAATTAAAGGAAACTTCTCATTAAAAATTCCGACCCTCTTCAGCTTTGTTAGGGTGATACTATGAAATCCCAAGAGACAGGGAAGAAAGCGTCCTTTCAACTAGGTTTGGGAAGAGGTGGCTTCACATCTTCAAGAGGATGTATTTCTTCTGATCATGTCTACTCCATCTTCTCCTAGTTGTTTTTTTTGAAGTTTATATTATCCTTTTTTTTAAAGAATAGCTTGAAAGCATCTCACATTTGGAGACTAAATATAGAGGAGAGAGTACATTCAGACAGTGACAATGACACAGCCAGATCATTTGAGGTGCTAACACTCAGGCATAGTTTTATAAAGAGCCCAGTGCTTATGATTACGCTTAGATGGCTTATAGTCTACTTTCCTCTGTGGAGCTTTCAATAGCCATCTGGTTTGAATTTGGGGGGAAGCCCAAGGTAGAGGGAAATGATTTAGTGGGGAAGATTATCTTAGCCCTTCTCTTCACTCCTGGGTGCCAATTCCTCTAGACCCCATCTCCACATACATTCCTTCAGGATCTTTCCTCTCAGCAACTCATGCTCCATTGGGGGAATTTTCCTCAGTAGAGGAATGAAGTTAACATGGTGGCAGCTACGATGCCAAAGAGTCCTGGCCAGCAAGACATGCCCATGGGACACATCCTACCTAGCATTTGGAACTTTAATAGGGACGAAGGTGTGGCCTGTTAACAACACATAACATTTCAGTACTTAACTCATGCTTTATTAATATTTTTATTTCAACCAAGCCAATATGTTAAACTGATCCCAAATGAATGGGCACTCTAACATTTAAAAATGAGGTTGATTAAAAATTCAATTCGTGTTATCTGAACCTGAAGTAAATAACTGATTAAAGAGGAGGATATATAGCCCTCATTTTAAAGACATTTAACTCTGCTTCCTTGTAGGAACTAGACACGATTCTAGGCAGATTGAGAAATTTAAGATAATTTGGATGATGCCCAAGATTTTCATTTCTAAAGACCCATGAAACTGGAAGAGTGTTTTCAGAAATTCTCAGGAATATAATTAATTACTGAGGCAGGCCCTTGGAGACAGGAACTGCTGCAAGCCTGATATGGACCTTTTATCTAGTTAATTAGCTTTATGGAGAGAATTTTGCACATTTAGCAGATGTGTATAGATTCTATTACATGAAACACAATGCAATTTATTTCTATGTTGTATATTTAAATTGGGGGGGATAATTTTGCAACTCTGAAATAACTTAAGGAGTTCTGATAATAATGAGGGGCACTCTGATTAGACTTCATTCTCTCCACGAAATGATATCTTGAAAATAAAATAAAAATGTAAATATAGTGTCCTCCAAATCATTCAAAATAAGGGTGTGACTCAGAAGTTTAGGTGTTTACTACATATAAATGAAGTAGGCTCCAAAAAGCTGTTCAGAAAACCCTTTGGTCCTAAGTCCAAAGTGATTGGGAGGAGTTTATGTCTATAATCCCATCATTTCGACTAAGCACATAAAGTGGTAAAATGGGCATTTTATTCTCTTCCCAAAAGATCAGTTTTTCCATATCACAAATCTGCTGGGATGAGATTAGCCTCACTGTTCTCTGGAAATGCTGGGAAGAAATTTTCAGCAGCTCTATTGTCTTTCACAACTTTGAAGCTCACTTTGATTCTGTTCAGACTCAAGTGGATTTTGAAACCATTGAACAACCTGTGGCTTGAAACAAAAGTTACAACAGTAACCCATTTACAAAGAGTCAATTTTCAGTTCTTGGTTGTAATTCTGAGCCTCTTTTGGGTTAACACAAAGCTTAACAGGCATCAAAGGTAAGTACCAATTTAATAGCCACATATTCCAAAGTTACCTCTTTTTGTAGTTGCTTCTCCTTGTCTTTTGATGCACACGTGCACAGGCTTTTCCCAAATGTTGAGTCACTCTTTGCTCAGTTCCCCAATGCCTCCTCCAAGTGCATAGCAAAACTGGGCATGTATCTCAGACTTAGTAACAATTGCCTCATGCCTCTCTGATATATATCTCCTTACTAACAATTTTAATATTCTCACTACTTTTTACCTTTTAAAATGGGGAAAATAGCTTTCATAAAAACACTTCAAACTAATAAACTACAATGGTTGAGGACATGGTAACCAAATATAATTGCTCATACCCAGCACCTCCTGAATTCAAAGTGACTCCACTTTTATCTGTTTTAAAATAGTTAATCAGTATTCCTTAAATACTGGTTAAAGGAATAATTGTATTAAATTAAAATTAAACCCCACACCTCAATAACTTTGGCTAAGTAACCTTAAAAGTTCCTTCCCATTTTGCAAATGTAGGAAGGGAAAATCATACACGTAAGATAGAAAAACAAAAATGGTTCATGGTGTGATTTAATTGCTTTTTAGTTCTTTTAGGATGAGGCTAAAAATGGCTTAAAGTTCAAAAGTTGATCTTTATATTACCAATATGAAAACAATTTGAAAAGACATAAAACTAAATGTCTTTTTTCTGGCCCTTGAGCAAATTGTCCCTTATCATGAACTTTTACTGTAATGCTGGCACATGAAGCAATTGGATGGCACCTCATGTGCCATAAACAAAAATTTATGGTTGAAATAAGTTGCTGTCAGTTTCTGCTCTCCCTTTCCTACTTCTTACCTAATATTTCCCTTATGATGAGATATTCACATGAAAATAAATGTTCTGGACAATTTTATTATGAGCTCCAAACAAACAGGAAAAATGACACACTGGCCTGTATAAAGATGTTCCCGCGGGACCAGAAACCAAGAAACAGCGTTGACTAGATTAAATTTTTTATGAAGTGGGGAAAAATGATCCTTTGTTTTAGTGGTACTGAAAGATAGAGGCACTATTCTGTGGTGATGTTATGTAAAAAGATAGGAACTTATTCCGGTGAGTGTGTTTTTATGTGATTGTTTGTATGTGACAAATGAGTGCTTTAATTACAATTTTCTGAGGGGGGAGGAGGGAATTCTTTTCCAAAAAGATTTTTAAAAATGTGTTTTTATTCATTTTAGAGAGAGGAAGGGAAAGGGAAAGAGAGAGAGAGAGAGAGAGAGAGAGAGAGAGAGAGAGAGAGAGAGAGAGAGAGAGAGAGAAATGTCAATGTGAAAGTGAAACATCAGTCACCTGACTCTTGCATGCCCACTACTGGGGATTGAGCCTGCAACCTGGACATGTGCCCTGACCTGGAATCAAACAGGCAACGTTTTGCTGCATCAGCCAATGCTCAACCAACTGAGCCACACCAGCCAGCACTGTACAAGCATATTTTTAAAATGTAAATTACTAATCAGGTGATTTTATTGCCCTAATACTTCTTTTATGGCCCTGAATGCATCCTGTCTCACATTATGTTGCAAGATATATTCTTGCCTCTCCCAGAGTAGTGGTTGTTGGAGGGTGGTGGTCACATCTTTTTCCTTTGTCCCTTTTCCCCTTTCCAGTGTCTGACATAAGAACGATGCTTCAGTAAGTGTTGCAGAAATGACTTAATACTTTGATCAATGAAGCCCATAACCTTTTATGATGGCCTATCATTAATAATAAATTATGATGGGGATAGAAATAGGCCACCTTACTACCACTGTTATGCCCAGGAAGTGCATGAGGCCAGAACAACTTGAGGATTGCCTGAAGTATCACAATTAGATTAGGGGCTTTGTGCGCTGGGAAGACAGGTTTACAGAGAGAAGAATATCCTGTTACCACCACAGCATTCAGGGCTAAGCAAACATCACTTAGTGGTTTTCTGTTTCTTTTTGTAGCTATCATCAGAATTGCACAGTAGGAAGTCTGGATGTGAGTGTACAAATTTCTATAGAAGCACATTGCTATTTTCATAAGTACTTTTGTCCAATCTTGAGTCTGGAGGATAAAAATGACAACAATGTGAAAAGTAAATTCATGTGGTTATGCAAAATGAAGAGAATTGATTTTGGTTCTAATTGAGTACCTTAGGGATTTTAACAAAAGGCTTGCTCTTTAGAAATTAACATGTCTTAGATTCCTTTGAATTTATGAAAGATACATATTAGGATGTCAACATTGACAGGTCTCTTTAGGTTTCTTTATTAGTTTTTTGGGTGTGTAATAATAATTTTAAAATGTGCCCTATTCTAAATCTTTGATATTGCTCCTGTCACTTCCTTCTCAGAGCCTCCTAATGGCTTCTAATCGAACAGAGTGGAAGCCAAAATCCTTACAAGGTCCCCCAGGGACCTGGACCCCACCACCTCCCTGATCTCACCTCCTCTCTTTCTTCCATGTGAACTCCATCCAGCCACACTGGCCTCTTCTTCCCCGGAATACATCAATCAGGCCCCTCACCTCAGGCCTTATTATTTCCTTCTTGGGAATGCTCTTTCTGTTTCCACATGGCTATTCCCTACTTCCTTCAGGTCTCTGCTCATACATCCAATCGCCAGTGATGTTTCCCCTGACCACCATTTATAAAACAGTAACACACACACTCAACTCCCACACACACACCTGGGACTCTCTTGTCCACTCACCCTGCTTTCTTTTTCTCATGGCATATACCATCTTATTCATACTATATACTTACTGGCTTATTTATGGAATATAAGCTCTGTAGGGTAGGGCCTTTGTTAGGTTTCACTGCTTAATTCCTGATGTAGAGAAGATCAGCAATAAATATCGAATGACTACATAAAATTTACATGGTTATTCCAAATTTACTTCTAATCCCATCTCCTTCAGGGAAGCCTTTCCAGTGTGAGTGGACTGGGGACTACCATTCTCTTTAACTACAACCAGAAATTTTAATTCTCCCAGGAATACCTTAATCATATGAAAGGTAAGAACAAAATTACTGTATCTGCTAGTTCAATTTGGCACTCAACATGTATGTAGTGTTTCTAAATATTAACAGATGGATCCAGGAGTGGCTAGGTGACTTGCCCCAAGCCACAGAGCCATGGAGCCTTAGATCTAGAATAAATATGAACTTTTCTGATTCAGTCTCTTGTTCTGATGTGTGCCAATTTTCTTCCAAGACTTGCCAACAACAAACATCACCAGGCTAATTTTGCCTTCAGTCATATTGTTCTGTTTTATTAGACAGGGATCACTATATGCCTGTGACCTGGGAAGTTGAGGGGATGTATCACTGGATAATGATCAAAACACATGAATCTAATCCAGGAGGGTTCTTTTTTCTTTGGCCTTGGTCGGGTCAATTCGCCTCTCCAATCCTCCATTTTCTCATGTAAAACCTAGTTTACAGGGTTGTGGTAAGAATCTAATAGTGTGTTTAAAATATTTAAAAAATGACAAAGTAATGAGTGAGATGCATCTTCATAATTATCATTAGGATTCTGAATTTGGGGCAATGTATTCATTTTAGTTTCTTGTTGAATGAACTCTTGGGATGGGCCATCAAACATGAGGGAGAAGGAAATAAATTCTTTGACACACTGTGGCCTGATATTGAACTGTTTACATGGGATGAGCTTGCACACCAATGGAACTGTATTCATTCAATCTGTAGTTTAGATGACTAAATTTAAACTGTAAATGCCAGTAAAAAGGAGTAGAAGATTGGCATATCAACCTCTTGTTTTCATACTTCTGTTGTCAAATTAATTGATCTTATTTCACTTCTCAAAGTGTCTGTCAGTATCCTAAATATTGCTACAATATTTTAAATAAAATTGTGATATGACATTCCCAAGCAAAAGAAAACAAGGAGCACATTAATTTTCCATTAAAAAATATTGTTTAGCTACTGGATTCATTCAGCAACAAAGGACCTTGCAAGACAAAAGGTAAAATAATTTAAATGTCTGCACTGAAAAGGGAGGAATTAAATGGTGGAAGGATTATTGCATAAATTCATAGGGAGAATATAGACAGGCAAACACAGGTAAGGAAATATCTCTAGAAGTTGCCATTCTTACTTTCCTTTTAGAAGCATTTTATTTACATTTTTCTATTTAAAATATTTCTGGAGATGACACAGAGTTTTTAATAAATAAAAATGAAGAGGATATAAATAACTGCATTATCCAAAGGCTATCTTTTTGATGACTGAAAAGCTTAACTTTTTTGTTTTCTACTTTTGTTAAAATTGAACTAATTAGACTATAAGCATTTTAGGTATAGAAAACATTTTTTAGGTACCCCAAGAAGCTGATATAGTGCTACCATGTGATTATTGGTCACTGGATAGCCTATATAAACAAAAGTTTGTGATAGAGAATTTTAAGTTCTAATTTATGAAAGTGCCAATGCTATTTTTAATTTTTTTAGAAATAAAAATTGATATGTAGCAAATTATTGTCACCATCCAATAACATGAACACAGCAAGAATAACTCAAGTACACCAAAGAAACAAATCCCTAAAGCTAGTATGGTCTGGGATGGAAATTCTGAAAGTTTCAGACCCAGTATATTTTCCCTTTTTTAAAAATATCAATTTACTCTTAACTAAGTATGGAGCTTTGTAATTAGAATGAAAAAAAAGGAAAACAGGAAAGAAAAATGTAGTCTTACTAAACAACATTTAAGATAATTGACCTGTAGCCTGATTTTTATTTATTTTTTTTTGCAGTTTTTTTTTTTTTACTATTGATTTTTGGAAATAACAGTATGATAATTGTGACTATTGATCTAGTACAATTTGATGCTCTTAGAGGAAAGAGCAAAGTTTAAAATTGGAGATCTATGCTATGAGTCGTTATTCATTGAAGACCCCATTATGGCAATTGATGAAAGAGTTAACACCTTCTTTTTTGGATAATGAACATTTGGGGGCAATTGCTTATTACTGCAATTGCACACAGTGAGCTGAGCTAAGTGCCGATAGAACAGGAGTTTCTTCTGAGTCACTTGTAAGTAATTCCTTTCTTTATTTTGGCTTTTATTGTCCTGTTGAGGATAAGGAGGTATATGGAAGTGGGAAAAGGTATTTCTAATGCAACAGAGATTGGAAACCTTTAAAGATTAGTTTATTGTGGGAGAATGCCAGGTGTCCCAAAGGTCAGGAATATAGGCTAAACTTACTTTTAAACTATATATTAGTTATAGTTTTTGAAAGTCCTCAGAATATTTTGTTTAATCTCCAGATGCCTATGCAAGTGATGTTATTGTAAATATACACAATATCCAAAAAGTCTGAAAATATCTAGGAAAAAAAAAGTATATATGAATCCTCACCTGAGGATATGTTTTAAAAAAACAACAACTTGATTTCAGAGAGAAAGAAAAGGAGAAAAAGAGAGGGAGAAACATTGATATGAAAAAGAAACCTTAATAGGTTTCCTCCCATATATGCCCCAACTGGGAATAAAACTCGCAACCTAGGTTTGTACCTTGACTGGAAATTGAACCTGCAACTTTTTGGTTACAAGACGATGCTCCAACCAACTGGCCAAGGCTAGGAAATAGTGTATTTACCATGCTATTTCCTGATAAGCAAGGTGATATCATCCATTTCTTACATACTTTGAGGGTGATTACTCTTTTCTACTTCATAGACAGGATGGCTCTTCAAATGAATCAAGATAAATTAAGGTTATTAAATACTAATAATAGTCATAATATATAAACTATTTCTCTATATAAAAACTTAAGCAACCGTTATGATCAAATGACCGGAGTGGCTGAAATGACAAGAACGACCAGTCGACCAATCGCTAGGATGTGCACTGACCACCAGGGTGCAGATGTTCAATGCAGGATCTGCCCCCTGTGGTCAGTGCGCTCTCACAGCCAACCTCCTATGTCCAGCCAACCCCTTGTAGTCCCTCACCCCGGCCGGCCAACTCCCATGGGCCCCTGGTGCTAAACCATTCATAGAGTACCTGCTTCTGGGTCAAGATTTCATACTTAGCAGAGCAGCTTCCTTGCTGTGATGTATTGAAAATCAGCCCTCAACACAAGGATTTGTCTCACTTCCATCCTTTCCCTTCCCTGGGGGTCGCCTGCCCACCATAGTGGTGGCATGGCAGTGAGGGAAGGAGGTGGGAGGAGCCTCAAAGTGGTGGGGTGGCATTGCATCTGGCATCTGTTCCTTCTGCGCCCTACCCAGTGACCGTTGCCTCCTCTCCCAACCCCGCAGGGGCCTTCGGGCCCTGGGCTGGGACAGGAAACTGTGGGAAAGGTGGTGGCAGCAAATGCAGCCCCTTTCCTGGGGGGAGGGGGGGGCGCAAGGGCCAGCTCCCTCCTGGGAGCCAGCAGCCAACCTCCCCTGGTCCCTCCCCCTGGCCAGCAAACATCCCATGGTTCTCCTGCTCCCCATGCACAATTCATGCACTGGGCCTCTAGTATGATAATAATAACAGTAACAAGCAGCAGCAGCAACAGCAGGAGGCTCAGGCCAAAGTGGAAAATTACGTTTCTAGAGGCTCCTGTTCTCCACTGTGACCTGAAAATGGGAATCATTTCTCAAGCTTCTAAGACACCCAGAGCATGGAGACACAGTGCATACACAAGTAAGCTACTACATTAGTGGTGCCCTTTGGGGGTTTAAATCGTATTCTTGTGACCCCAGGAAGCTGATGAGGGAGAAAAGGGAGAAAATAAGTCCAGGATATTTATCTCTATGTTTTGGAAATGCTTTTGATCAGCAGAGCTGGAACAAGTTTCTGTACTTTTGTGGGAACTACAAATGTTCCAGGGGAGGAAGCAAGATCAAGAGAAGTTTGCTCTTTCAGGGACTTCAAAGCCCATTCATCTAAAGATGTGGCCATTACCATTTTGGCATCCTCACTGTGCCTTGGATGGCCCTGAACTTTTCAAGAGGAGAGCCTTGCTGGGTCGGCGCCAGCTTGAACAGATTCCTTGGAGTGCAGTGTCCCAGAAAATCTGCCCTTCCCGGCCTGTGCTCTGGGGTTACAGCCCCGTACCAGGAGCCATCCTTGTACCAACTAGACTACCCATCTGCCCCTCTCCCAGGTGTGGAGAACTATACATGTAAAACAAGGCTGGGCCATCTTTTCCAGGCTTCGGGTCTTCTCTGATCTTAGTAGTTTGTCTCTTTGCTGATACTAAGTGATGAGTGAGAAGAAGAAGAAGGAGAAGGAGAAGGAGAAGGGAAAGGGGAAGAGAAAGGGGAAGGGGAAGGGGAAGAGGGAGAAGGAGGAGAAGGAGGAAGGAGGAGAAGGAGGAGGAGGAGCAGGAGGAGGAGGAGGAGGAGGAGGAAAAGAAAAGCAATGAACTAAATGAACAAAAACACTGTATGAGCTGTGTTCCATTACCCAGTCCTATTATGAGCACCAATCTAGCAGTAACAGGAAGTTGTCCTTTTTGCCTGTAAGTCAAGCCACTGCAATAAGATTTGTACAATGAGTCTAGATTTCTTCTAGGCATAAGATACCCAACCTTTTCTAATTCAAAACAAAAATGAATACTGAAACAGAACTTAAGACCTAATGCTGAAGCCTCCCTCATCCTGCTCTGGAGCCTGATGCACTTTATTTACTGTTAAGTCCCCAGGTCTAAAAATATCTGTAAAGTGAATGACTACATCAGGACCTGGATGGTTTGGTCTATCACCAATTATGTGATCTTGATAAATTTCCTATTCTCAAATTCTCAATTTCTCCATTATCTAGCATTTTTGCTCAACCCTGCAAATCACTCAGAGGAATGTTATAAATGTTAATCACAAAATACAGGAATTCTACTGGACCTGGAATGTATCCTGGAGCACTGCTGTCAATGTGTTCAGTAAGTGGGAACTCTTTCTTTTGAATTGGATGTACTCTGGCCACCATTTCACCCTGACAGCTGAGCTGACTTATGTGTTTCAGTAGCGAAGACAATAATACTGCCATTCTGAATTTCCACCTCTGTCAAGTGAGGAGTAGGGGCAAGTTCATCTTTGAGGAAGGCCTTTTGTAACTCTATCATTTTGTTCTATTTCACTTTCTGGAACTGGTCTCAGAACAAAATGTGAGAGAAATTATACTGTACTGTGAACATACAAAATGACAGTGATATTGCATTTCTTTAAATGTGTAATGAAATTTTATTCAAAGCAAGTTTGAAAAGTCACATGTCACCAACCAATTCTCATTTAAATTTTTACTTTAGAATTCTGAAGGACATGGCTCATTTAGATGAAAAACAAGTACTAATAAAAAATACTTTGAAATTTTTATTTAAAAATCCTAAGATTTATATTCTATGGCTCAGCCTCCAAAGTATGGGTGTTTATGCACCACCCAAATTCCAAATAATTAAAAAAGTGGCCCAGGAGCATTAAAGGGAGAATAAATAAAAAGGAGCTAAAAAGAAATATATTTCAAACCTATTGATTGATTGCCTTTCATTCTTTTAACAAACATTACATTACTATCTCATGTGTGACAGAAACTATGGTAGGAGAATGGGATCAAATCCTCTATTTCCCAGGCTCCTTGTGTATGTACGAAACCAAAACTGGGTCTGGTGCCTTGGAGTTCAGTCTTGGCCTCTGTCCCTAGCCAGATGATGGATGACCTGGGGCAAGTCACTTTCAGTTTTGGGGCTTCTTCTATAAAACAGTAATAGATACAAAATTCAGCACTAATGCTGTTTGATTTTAAATTTAGCTCTCTCAAATACAATGATAGTACATAACTAAAGGAGAGTGTTTAGGTTAAAAAACACACACAAAGTAAATCATTCTAGAAATTCTAGAAGTCATGTAAATTTCTATCACAAAATTCATTTGTTAATTAAGAAAACACATATATTAAATTTTCACAAAGAGCATAATACTATAAATCTGTATTTTTTCATCCCCTACTTATTCAGGAAACATTTATATAATGCCCACTCTGTCCCAAAAATTGTGTTGGGTGTTTGATATCAGAAATGAAATGTTTTCTGCCTTAAGAAAAGCTCACAATTTAGTAATGGAGCTAGAGGAGGAAATATGAGTGCTATTCATAATCAACAAATATTTGCTGAGTGCCCATTATACTTGGGATACATCAGTGAACAAAACTGATAATGATCTTTTTTCATGGAGTTTATATTCAAGTATGAAGATCAAATCAGAAAGAGTAAACATGAAAATAATAAATTATGTGGTATGAGAAAAGGAGAAAAAAAATCATGGTGTTAAAAAAAAGTAGAGCAGATTAAAGGGTAATAATGGGGCACCTGTGGTGGGGTTGGTACAGTACATCACAGTTTTAAAAAGGTTTCCAGGTGGGCCTCATTGGGAAGCTAACATTTATATAAAGGCTTGACAGGAATAAGGGAATTAATTAGCCATACGAGGTATCTGGAGAAAGACATTAGGAGCAAAGAGAACTGTCAGTGAAAAATCCCTAAGTTTGAAAACAAGGGTGCTGGAATGAAATGAGAATGAGGGAGAGTAAAAGGAGATGACAGAAGAGCAGTAAGAGTCAGGGAGGGGTCAGATCAGGTAGGGCCTTGTAGGACATTTTAATGTACATATTTAGCAATTTTAGCATCTTAGTATCCTCTCATAGTAATGCATTTTCTGGTCCAATCCTCATATTTATCTGGTGGTTAAACTAAATTCCCTCTCCTTTCTGTAGTTTAAATCTTTTTTTTCTTTTCATTTTTATTTATTGACTAGAGGTCTAGTGCACAAAAATTTGTGCACTCGGGGTTGAGGGTCCCTCACCCCAGCCTGCACCCTCTCGCAAACCAGGAGCCCTCAGGAGATATCTGACTGATGCTACAGTCTGGTCTCCCTCTGTGGGAGACCATCTGTGGGTCAATCAGGGATGGCTCCTGCTGGTTCTGTCTTCTGATTGTCCCTCTGCCATGGCTGGTCAACTCGGTCCCCAATCGCTGTCCCCTCCTACCTTGGATGGCCTGGCACCTCCACTAGCCTGCCCTGCCCCATGCTAACCGGTTGTTCCTCCATTCAGTCGATTTGTATATTAGGCTTTTATTATATAGGATTTGAGAAACCATGGAGTATTGATGGGACACTGCTATAACCAAATGAGCTACCCAGTCAGGACCTAAATCTATTTTCCACCCTTCTACTCTCTGCTGAGTTGGAGAATGACTGGTAATGCCAGAGAAAACAGAAATACCACGTCCTGGTCAGATCTGCACAGCAAACCAAATTGCAGAATCAAAGTCAGTTATTGAACAAAGCTGACCAAAGTGAAATAAACAAACATGCAAACCCAACTTTTAAAAAATCCAAATAATGGCCTTACTTCTCTATTTTCTTTAGCATTTTAGACTCAAACAGTCAAGGAAAGAAGAGAAATATTTTGGTTACATAAAACACCTTCAAAGGCTCCCTGAAATTTAAGAGTTCCATTTCTATGAGCTTTTGGTGAGTAGATATATTTGCATGCTCAGGAGTAAGGAATGAACTAGAATAAGAAAATTAATTGATGCACATGGTGAATAAAGATAAGTGATTACTCCAAGGTAGTCTGAAAGGGAGAGAAGGATGCTTATCTTATTCATCCTTAAGAATTAAGTGCATTGTAGATATGATTTATAGATACCCGAGAGTTCATTTATATTTAGGGAATAGATATTCTTTTTTAGTGATGCTATAGTTCATTCTTTTTTTTCTGGAGTTGTCAGTGGGAACTTACCTGTTATTCTGAGATAAAAACAAATGTGGGAATACAGAGCACAGAAAAGGTTTCATCTTTATCACCCACAAAAGTCCTTCTAATGTTAAGAGAAGGTATATGTCAGATGGGTAGGAAGGAATATTGACATAATTGATTTCTGCTACTTTTGGCTCCCTGTGGGTAAAATGAAGAAAAGATGTGCAAGAATGAAGGCTGGTCATTTTTGTAACTGTTTTCAAGGCTGGTTTAGGGGATAGAATTCTAAAATAGGAAACAATAGTCATGGGATCCTCTCTTAGTATTACCAGTGATTTTTTTCAGACCAATTGACTTCTGAGTGATCATTTGTGAGGGAGATCAGAACTGCCTCTTGCTTCAGTGACGGTATGATTTGAACATATACACTTTCCTGTCTTAAATGATAAATTAATCGAAACAGACTGTGCAGACTAGAATGATACCTCAGTGCCATGAGACATTATTAGCAATTTAGGCAAATTGGAAGCATTTTATCATTTGACATAAAAATCTTTTGTGCCCACTAATATTACATACCACTTAATCATTTAGAATTAAGTTAAAGCCCCCAGAACCAGTACTTTAATGCGCTAATATTACTTGCACCTTAGTAGAGAATGGTACCCTAAAGATTTTGTGCTTCTTATATGTTAGTTATATATAAAAATGCAATGTTATATTTAGAAATATTTAGACCATATTTAGAAGTAAACAGAGAGGCAGCAAAACCCACTTTAAATACACTTTTACATGTTCACCACTGAATCAGAATGATTTCCATCAGCCTTCGATTTGCTTATACTCAGGCTCCCAGAAAAAAGTTCCCCTTCATAACATAATTGAAGAAAATCCACAACTCTGAATTTCAACATGGAAATGTTTCTATCTAGCAGAAGCAATAACCTCCAATGCATGGAGATCTCCATGATCTGAGACTCTTGCCTTTACTCCCCAACCCCCCTAACTGGACTCTGGGAAAAAAGCGTGTGTTTTTCTCTCACCTACAGTGAAAGTTATGAGATTCTTTTGCTCAAATTACCCACAAAGAAACCTGGGAAGTTCATGTTCCTTAGAGAGCTGTCAGTTCTGCTAAGGAAGATTAAATGCCCTGATCCCAGTTGTCACATTGTACAGCGAACAACGAGAAAGAGTGAATGCAGCATAGCCCACATGCGGCAGCTGCCACAATCAGCCCTGCCTACGGGGCCTTTCCATGCCATAGAGGGGACCAGCCAAGACATTCACTAAAACATCAAAAAGCCATCGTATTGCCTCTCGGAACGTCTGCTTAACAGGTTCAACCTTTTCTGTGTCTGGGAAACCATTTCTGGGTTGAGGTATTTGCTTCCTGCTGCTTGCACCCTGCAAGCTGGGCCCAGGCTCCTTGCTTACCTGTGAAGTTGATTTTCAGCAAGTAATCCTTGTACAACTTCTTCCCGTCCAGGATCTTCATAGCATCGCACAGCTTGGTGGTATTGGGGCAGAGGGTGCGCTGCATCTTGTGCAGAGCGTGCGCCATGGCATAGACCGCGTTCACCACAAACATGATCTTGGATTCCTGCTCGTAGTTGCTGCTGTCGATGGCCAGGTGCTTGTCACAAGGGCGCCGGTGGTTGTGCTTGTTCTGCAGGCTGCACTGGAACTTCTGCTCCCAGAAGTCCCGGAACCAGGGGTTGCGGTGGTTGGTGTAGGGGCTCAGGCTCTGGAAATAGCGATCAAACTGGCGGACCCGCTGCGAGGCCAGCTCCAGGGTGATGGCCCCGTCGGCCACGTGCTCGCTGCCCTTGACGATGCTCTCCTGCGCGCCCCAGCCGTCGCTGGCCACCCAGGTGAAGGAGGCGTTGGCGCGGCTGGCGGCGGCGATGAGCTCCCGGGAGTCGTCCCCGCGCATGAAGAGCACCACGACGCGCGCGTTGGGCTTCTGCAGCAGCTCTCGGATCACGCTGTCGTAGGACTTGCGGATGTTGGAGCGCCCCACCTTCTCGGCCGTGGCGATGCAGATGTTACGCAGGCGGGCTTCCTGCTCGAAGGCTTCTATCCCCGTCTCCCCGTAGTCGCCCTCCGAGGCCACCGTGGACACGTAGGTCCAGTTGAAGAAGCGCAGGATCTCGGCCATGGCTTTGGCCTGGTAGAAGTCCGGGGGCACGGTCCTGGCGAAGTAATCGTAGCGGGATTTGTCGCTGAGCTTGGCGCTGGTGGAGGCGTAGCTGATCTGGGGGATCTGGAAGAGCCTGAGCAGGTTTGCCACCTGGAGCGGGGAGCAAGGGGGAAGCGCGTGGTTTAGAGAAACTCAGGGACAGACAAAGCACGTGGTACCAGACTGTTTGTTTGCCTAGCGCCTTTGTCACCTCCAGATCACTCAACTCTTCCTGACGCTTTGCCAGAGCGTTTCTGGGTACTGTAGTTTGGATAGGAGGGAGCAGGTTCCAAGCAGGTAGTGTGTGATTTGGGAAAGGACATAGTAGAAAAATGAGCTCCTACCTCCCCTTGCCCCCCCCCGCCCCCCCGAGACTTTATGCTAGACCCTGGCCTTGGATTACTATTGTTCAGGTGTCCTCAGAGTGTTTTTGTTTGGAAGTGTGTGGGGTTCTCTTAGAACTCGGTCGAACAATGAGCTACAGTGGATCGGCCAAGTTCAGTTTTTAGACGATTGGCTGCAGCCTGGATGTTGCCGAATTCTCACTTCCCCCTCTTTTGCTAAAACCGGTAGCTTCTGAAAGAGCTCAATTTGGGAACTGTGTGCCACGTGGACAGTTCAAATTAGACATTTATTATCTAGGTTAAGTAAAAAAAAAAAAAAATCGATTCTATTTGGTCCACCCCAAATTTTAGGCATATACTTTTCCAAACTTCTGAAGAACTTGACCAGTATTTTCTTTTAAAACATTTCTTGCTATTTGAACAATGGGAAATGAAAGCATACAAATGTTATCATTATTGTATTTTAGATTATAAAGCAAATACAGAAACATTGAGGACCTTGTCAAGAAAGAACCATCTCTTTCAAAATGTTTAAAAATTATTCTGAATGAAGTACTTAAATTTCTTATCATTCACCTATCAATGTTTCTCTATTTTTATTACAGAATGAAAAAGGAAAGTGAGGTTAGCTTATCAAGAAGCATTTTAAGGATAGAATATTTGCACAAAGATATTTTTTTAAATATCAAGAATTTACATATATCTTATCTAATAAAAGAGTAATATGCAAATTGACCACACATCTGATCAATCCATGCCCACCAGCCACGTCCACCAGCCAGTCAGGAGCTGGGGCGCAGCAGATGGGGGGGGGCAGGGCTGAGGAGGCCAGGGGATGGGGGGCAGGGCCACGTGCTGGCCAGGGTGAAGACCCGGGCTGGGACGGAGCCAGCCATGGGCCCCACTGCAGGGTGATGCCTGGGTGCCCAAGGCTTAAAGCCTAGGCTTTAGGCCTTGGGCAGGCTGGGGTTGAGTGGTCAGTAGGACATCCCCTGAGGGCTCCCAGTATGTGTGAGGGGGCAGGTTGGGCTGAGGGATCACCCACCCCCAGTGCATGAATTTCCTGCATGGGGCCCCTAGTGTGTGTGTGTGTGTGTGTGTGTGTGTGTGTGTGTGTATATATATATATATATATATATATATATATATATGTTTTTATTTTTCTTGGCTACCCCACATATTCTGAACATGTCTATCTCTATACTGACTTCAGTTAAATTACATAATATATGAAGTGGACTTTAATTAGAAACCACATTAACTATCCCTATATACTTTATAGAGTGTTTTCAAATTTTCCTTCCAGAAATTATGGTTTCGGGTTGATATTTAACATGTAGGAAGCACAGCTTGAAACAGGCAGCTGTTAGCAAAAAGCAAAAATAATGTGAAACACCGGACCTCTGAGTCCTACTTAATCATCTGAGTCCTGCCAGGTTCACACACAGACTCACAGCATGTTCCTGGAGGTCTGGACTGCTGTACAACTAATACCTCTGATATAGCCTGGAGCTATCACAAATGTGTTCTGTATCTTTTCAAATCTTGGTACTGCTTACTTCACTACAAAGAGAACAGTTAGAAAATCTGGTTCTTAGCGTGCGGTATAATGCAAATTTAGGAACCAAATATTTCTTGCATTTTTGCATTTGGCAAAAGACTTTAAAAAAACATTTTTAGGAGATGAGTGAAAAATGGGGAATAGAAGTCAGTGGATGGGTGGGTGGATGAAGACTAGCATATCATTTATTTCTTCTTGCCTCAGGATCAGGAGACCCTGGCCTACAGAGATCCATTTAGGTATAGGAACATGGCTTGTTTTCTCAGCCTGATTGAGATGGCACTGAGCCAGTGCTGTCAATACTTCTATACTGAGGACCTGGCTTCCTTTGGGTTTACTAATATGTGCTACTGTGGCAGACTGGGGGTGAGAGTCTGTGCAGAGGCATTGCTTGATTATGGAGTTCCTGGTCAGCACTGGTGAGGCCATCTCGTCTTGATGCTAGTTTCTTATCTTTAAGTTATATTCATCAGGACTTGAACCCCTTAGGGAGGCAGAGAATCAAAGCATCGGAAAAAATGCCCCAAGACATTGTCTGGCAACTAGGAACCACAGTGAAAGGATCCCGAACTGCTGAAACTGAGAAGCTGCTTAAGAAAATAGCTCATGTCTTTTGGCTGATAGGATCCTGTGGCTTCATGTCTACCTCTCCAGGATATCCGAGAACATTTTACAAGCAAGGCAAACTGTCCATGAGAATGAACTAGGCATGCAATACTGGCAATATGATGAAGATTCTCTACATGAGGAAGGGGCACAATAAGCTGTAGCATTTTGGGAGGGTGGTGGATTAGGATAAAATTGTAGTTGTTGCTATCGTTTTAAAGAGAGTGTTCCTCTCTCGCTCTCTCTCTCTTCCTCCCTTCCTCCCTCCTAAAAAGACTATCATCTACTGTAGGCAAAGGAGGCATGTTCAGTGAGCTGAAACATGAGAATGGAACACTAATAAGGACATAAGCATAATCTCAATTGTATCACCTATATTGAATCAAAGAGCAAAGTGTTGAATTGCTTTTATCATGGTGAGCTATTCCTTTTAAAATGAAGTTCCTTGGATTATAAGAGTAAAAATGCTTAATGTAAAAAGTAATCACCACAGAAGTCATCAGATTATAAACCTTACTTTCTCTCCCTCACCTAACCTAACTTGATTTTTAGAGAGTAATAAAGTTTATGGTTTAGATTATGCATTTTAAAAATATATTTATTCTATTGTAAAACCACAATATGTGTGAGTGTGTGTGTGTGTGTGTGTGTGTGTGTGTGTGTATGTGTGCATGTGTGTTCTCCCTTAATACTCAGAATAGCCTTTTATGATAGATTAAAAAGTGGGGGCAAAATCAAGATTTAGAAGCAGATCTTTTCACTTTAAGTACCTTGGTCATTCTCTTATAACTTCCTGTCTATCCTCTCCTGTGTGACTGTGAATCTGAAGTTTGAAGAAAGACACTGAGGTTCAAAGAACAGGAGAGAGGAACCAAAGCAACATAGTATGCACAAGGAACTGCCTGCTTGCTGTGAGCAAGAACTTTCTTTTTAGCATAAAACTTAAAACTAGAGTTGGGGGATGTTTAGATAGTTGACAGCTGGATGTTTTCTGTCTGGGTATCTGAAATATTCCTGACTTGCTGTACTTGCCATATGGTTTCTCTGAGAAAAGAATGGAGGGTAAGGGGAACTCCTACATTGGACATAATTTTAAAAATAAGAACCATTTTAGAATGGAGAAGTAATGTGAAATTTTGGAAGAAAGTCACCCAATTAGATTATTAGTAGGAGGAAGAAAAAACATGGTCTAGGTATATATGCACTAGAAAAAAATGCTCTAAATGTAGAGATACATTGCTTATAGATAGAATCTCTAAAAAGGCTTAAGAGAAATAGGAAGACTTAAAAAATAATTCCAACAATACAGAGTAGTCTCAACAAGACAAAAAAGACAAGATCTTCATAGAACCCACTGGGTTGCGAGGGTGCACTGGGGACTTTGAGTGTTAAAAGAACTAGTGAAAAGGGATGGATATTGTTGGTATGTTTAGTCCTTGGGCATCTCCATGGACAACATAAAAGATTGGCACAAACCGTGAGAACTAGGAGACTGAAGCAGAATGTGAAAATGGAGCAAAGTGGTTTTTCTCATTGGTATTGTTTTGAGTTTAAATTATGTTTTAGATGAAGATGTGGTGGGAAGAGAGAAACACTGGGTGGGGAAGTTGGTTATAAGTGAGTGAAAGAAAGACACCTGCCTAATTCCTCTTGCTTCCTCATTCTCCTCAGTAAGAATGTTTCCTAACCTGAAAATAGTAATACAACAATGTAAAAAGTTATCTCACATCAAAGTAGGAAGTAAGAGCAAAAGAAAGCTCATACTCAAAGTAAATGAATTTGCTTCCAGTTCTGAGTTCTGAAAGAAATCACAGTGAGTTATGTAATCAATAATCTTTGGTAAATCAATAATGGGAGGACAATCAAAGGGTGCAAAGGGAGGAGCAAGGAGCTATGAGTCAAGAATAAATACAAATTAATAAGTATGACTTACTTTGGTAACTTTCTAGAATAGTTACTTAGAACTGAACAAGGCAATACTAAGAATTAGCACAGGTTCGCTAACAGTCAATTCCGCTAATATCGTCTCAGTGTAGGTTGAACTATTCAGGGAAGAGTGGTGCTTTGGAGGACCATAACTTCAACAAGGTGTTGATGACATTATTTGGGTTCTTGTGGAAAAGGAAAAGTGATAGGAATTAGATGACAAAGTTAAGTATACTAAAGGAGAACAGCTTAGAAGAAAATCTGTATGAGATGGTCAAATAAGATTAAATTTATATCAATGACTTTAGGGGAAAAAATCTTTACATTTTAGAGCTGGAAGGGCCATGATGATAATATAGGCCTTTTGCTTTATAGCAGAGGAAATTGAAGCACACCGGGTGAAGTGACTTTCTAAAATTTACCCAACTAAGTGGAAAAGCAAAAATTAAACCCAGTCTCTTCATTTTTTCTAAGAACTTGTCTCCCTCCCTGGCAATAGGGTGATAATACATAGGAAGAGATACATTTCTGGGTTTAAATTAAAATTACAAAAGTGAAGAAAGGATAAAAAAATACTAGTAGAAAATGAGGGTGCAGATGCAAAGTTAAGGGGAGGGGTAAAGTCAAAGGGGGTTATTAAGTGGTTTGCTCTCTTTAGATTCCAATTTAGATCTGTTGTTAGATGCATTATCTCCTTTAACCCATTACAATCTTATGAAGTAGAAACTACAATTATCTCATTTTATTTAGATTGAGCACCTAGAAATCTTGCTGAAGAGCACATATGTGGTAAAGATAGGATTTGATCCCAGGCATTTTGATACTATGCTCAACTTCCCACACTAGTTCAATCAATTTTTTAATCCATGCTCTTAACCTATGTCATACGTGATTCCTTGCACTACAATGTAGTGCTATATTTCAAGTTATAATATTCTTGTTTTCTTTTTTATTTCTGAAGACATGAGCTCCTTGATTTGAGAACCAAAAGCAATTGTTCCTTCTTACTAAACATATACTTTTTCATTGTCAGTTTATACTTTATGGTGGCTTCATAAACATTTGTTTACCATACACAGTGATAACAAAAGTTGTCTAAGAATTCAGGGGAAATGTCAACGGGAAGGTTGAAACCTTCAAGTTATACATATCATGATCAGATTTGGCTTTATGATTTATGTGAAAAACACAATGATCTTATGGCAGAACCTGTTATTTCTTGGGCTTGAGAGACTGCAGGCAGGCCTAGCAGAAGCCCTTTGCGCGTATTGCCTGTATTCGAGTTTTATATTCAATGTTTAAATACCATTGCAATGTTTTCACTGTAACCAATCGTATCACAAATGTATTAACTTTTTTTTTCTCAAGAAGAAATGGTAGGATGCTGCTCTTGGCTAGGTAACTCTTAGATTTTCCAGTAGATACTATGATCTAAAACTAATAGTTTTGTCCTTTTCCAAGTTCTGTAGTTGTATGGTGGAGTTGTTTAGGATGGTCTTCACGTGCAATCATTGTCCAGTACATAAATATTACTTACATATTGTTGACCATCTGCTACCATTTCCCTCTCCAATGGAACTCAAGTCTATCTAGTTTCTTCAGTTTACTGTGTTCTCAAATGTACATGCCTTTGCACATGTGGATTCTTCTGCTTAAGTGACATTTACCACCTGTCTGCTCAGCTAATTCTTTCAAGGGCCCCTTTTCTGGGAAACCTTTTTGACACCTCACTTCAGGCTGAATTGTGTGCCCATTCTCTGCAACCCTTTCACTCCTTCATATATTTCCCTCATGACTCTAGTCAAAGTATATGGTGATTTTTAGATTATTCATTGATTCCTGTACTGGAATGAAAGCTTTTAAGGATAGAAAATATGTATTTTTTAACCCCATATTTCCTTAATGTCTTGCAGAGTATAGAGGTGCTACGTAATGTTTGTTAAAGGAGTGAGTTGGTACATGAATTGATACCTGCTCATCATGTAACCTTTTCTAATTACAAGGGTAGGTTTCTGTGGGAATAGCTGACCACTAGCAAGTAATATAAAGCTACTCTCAAACACTACTGATAAACAATTTACGGTGCAATATATATCCCTCACTAGTTATAGTTAATTTTCACCAAAAATAAGAGGCTATATAAGACAAGTAATTGACTCAGAACTTTAGGAAACTGGCACAAAGGTTTTCATGCCATTAAAGTTGATTTCTCTAAATTATCTCTGTGTAACTACCTAGGAGTATACAAAAAGAAGTCAATATTATACTAATTGGGGCTAGCCATTGAGGGAATCCCCTTTAGGCTAGAAAACTGCCTTTTTGTTCTAAGGAAAACAAACTGAAGGCCTTATTCATGAAGCCTTAATACTCAAATCACATAAACCTACAGAGGGAGTCATGTAAACTTATACCTAAGGCAGGCTTCACCAAATGAGCCAATAATATCAGCTGGAAAGGTAAGGCTTTATTGGAGACAAATGAATTGTGTGCAAGGCACGTAAGCAGCCAAACACTCAGAGCTCATATCAGTTCCTCATTATCAATGACATTCCTTTCTTAGCAATGTCTAAAATATTATCTTTCCCATAACCAATAGCTGATTGTGAAGTCATGCTACTGTAGGCATCCGAGCCATCCTTATTTATTGTTGAGAATTTGGGTGAAAGACCAATTTATTTGGGAGTTTTACTTCTCTTGACATTTTTTAGCAAGTCATGGAACTCTAGAATTTCAGGTGTCATGCTTCATTTCAATGATTCTCTGATCAAGGGGGCAAAAGAGTATGAACCATGGAAAAGAGCTCAACTAATCTAGTATTCTTTGATGTTATGAAAAGGGCACTATGGATTGGAAATTTCAGTCATCTCTGAGCATCATAGTCAGTCCTGTGGCCACTCTTCCCATTCAGGATATCCAAGATGTTCCCATTTCAAACATGAGCTTTGTGCCTTCTCTGGTGACACAATGCCAAACTCTTTCAACAGAAGACAAAAAAGAATACGAAAGTTTAGAGACTTGTACAAATGTTTCCCAGTATAGTGATTGTCCAGCTTGAGGATTCATTTCAGAACTTTCCTTGAACTTTTCTGAGGCTGAGCTTATACTTTAAGGGGAATAACAAACAGCCACTCGTTTTTATGTTTAGTTACAAAAATTCCAGATGGTAAAGAGTCATCAAGTTCTTACTTTCCAAATGTGCTATCTACAGAACTAAACTATATACAATAAAAAAATAACTTATTGCTGTTCTGCCGTCCTGGGAATTAGGAGACACAAAGATCACCTCCATGTGTTTGCCTGAGAATTATGGGCTATTCACAAATTAGCCTAACCCTTCAGTGGTTTTATCACATATGAGGTGCTGAATACTTTGTTCCATTCTTTTAATTAAATGCTTACATATAAGCCTGGAAGAGAACTGCTGAGTGCTGCACTTTGAACCATCTGCTACCTGACTGATAACCCAGGTTATCACATAAAGCCAGTTCTAAAAGTTGTGATGGTTAAAGCCCACACTGACTCTCCTATTCAGTTTGATCGAGTTGCACTATTAGCCATACAACATCCCAGATTGGCTTGCATTTTAAATGGGGAGGTAGTATATAGTTGAGGAAATGCCTGAAGAATTCAAGCTGTTCACATCAAATAATTTATCTGTCTGTAAAGAATGACAATCTTATTGTTATTTCAAATAAGATTAGCACATCTTTTTTTGTGTGTGTGCATGAAAGGGATTGACTGGAGCCAATGTCTGAAGGCCAGTGATTAATCTGGATTTAGGAAATTGTACAATGGAGTGTAGTAAATGCCAGTTTATTCAGTAAAATCAGCAAAAGTCACTAACTCTTATTCCAAATACTTCAGTGAAAGATTCATATTGCCATTCCCATTCAACAGCATGTCTCGATTGTGATGATTTTGCCTGGGCATTCCATACAAAGGGCTCCTTAATTATGACAGAAACTTTCAAGCATGGCTCAAAGTAACCCCGATTTCTATCCCCAAATCTCCTGAAATCATTGTAGCCAACACCTTTGGTTTTGCTTTTTATTTGTGACTAAGAGCCTAATTAAGATCAAGGTTATCCATTTTGTCATTCTCATCGATCATTGCTGAGCTTAAATGATATACAGACCACATAGGACTCCGTGAGTCACACTTTTTCAGGAGACATGTCAGGTTTCTCATTGTGACAGTGCCACTCCACATTTGATACGTGTCTGTCTTGCTTCCTTACTAACAAGGCACTATCTAAGGAATAACTCCCCCCACCCCCCACACCTAGCAGGTACTTTCAAGAGGAACAAGAAGGCATTTTGCCCACTATATCAGTCTGCATCTACTTTTTTGCTTCTTTCTGACCCCATGAATTAATTTTCAAGAGAAATCATGGATCTGAATTGGTTTGGATTCCAGTCCCTAACAATGGTTCCAGAGTGCACTGTTCTTTGCCAGCAACACATGGCAAAGGCATGACTCCCAAGGTGATCTGACACCAACAGACGTTGCAGGACCATGTCCTTTCATCAGCGCCCTGCATGTTGATTTTTGATAGTGTCTTCTGAGGATTTAACAGAACCACGAGTTGAACTAATCCACATTTTCCTGCGGCTCTTGAAATCACTTGTATCACAATAATATGACAAATAAAGCCTTATAATAAAAAAGAGCATTCCCGTTCTTGTTGGCTATTAACCAAAGGCCAACAGCTATTGGTGATGCCTGAGGGAAGCTGAGGGGCTATAGGCTAATTTTTTTTAAAAAGATAATTATTTGTTTCTGAGAGTCTGTGGTAATCATGAGGGCAGAGGGGTATATACCATCTTATTTAGCAAATAGAACTGTGTTAATCCTGATTTTCCTGTTAACTGTTCATTAGTTCAACAGAGTTGTCAGATACAAAAGCAAATAGTGAAGTGGTTCAATGCACAGGACTGAGATCAAGCAAACCAACATTGAAAACCCAGTTCCTTCTCTCACTATCTTTGTGCATTTAGGGAAGTTATTTTAATTTCTTAAGCGTCAGTTTCTTGATCTGGAAAAAGGAAATACTATAGTCGCTGCCTTATGAAGTTATAAGTAAGGATTAGAGATAACACATGTGAAGTACTTAGTTCACTGGCTGGCACATAGTAAATGCTCAAAAAGTGATAAAATGATAGAGATGATGAATAATGTTTATTCATTCAACAAACCTTGATTGATGCCAATTATACAAGCCACTATTCTAAAATTTTGGTTGTTCTAAAAGGAGTAATATACCTGCACTGTTTTCCAGAAAGTTATAGTCTGATAGGAGACAAAGAAACATAATGAGGATTAAGTTTAGAGAGATATATATACATACTTATACAAACACATGAGTGAAGGAGCAATGTAGAGGTGACATTTAGGCTTGATCTTGAAGAATAAGTGGAAGTTTGCCAGGCAGAGAAAGGAGAAAGAACACTTTTAGGCAGAAGAATACAAAGACAGAAATGAGGGAGAGCACATTGGCTTTTGTAGTATCAGAAAGTTCAGTATTGTCAGAGTACCCAGTGCCTTGTAGGATAGAGTAAGGAAGAATAGAGGGACTGTGGCTAGATTGCTAGGTATTTTATATGCTATGGTAAAGATTTTGAATGTTATTTTTTAAGAGGCAAAATGACATTGAAATTTTTAAATTAAGGAAGTGACATGACCAAAGTTATGCTTTAAAAAGACTGCCGTGGATACACCCAACTTGAAAAGAAAGGGTTAGAAAGGGTAATCAACTGGACAGAGTACTCATCCTAACTTGGGCTGAGAGTTCTTGAAGGTCAGGGATCATGTAATCTGAAGAGCAATGAATACATTAATATAGAAAGGTCAAGACTGGAGGTTTAAAGAAAAATTGCGTCCACTTAAAACCATTTATTTGATTGATAGTAATTGCTCAGTACTTAATTTGTCCTTCTGTTTGTGTCACTATGGGTTACCTTGAATCCTTTTTTTTTTTTTTTAAATAGGTCATAAATGATATTGGTTGTTGGGAGACTGTAGGGAAGCTAAAGACCTTTTAAATTTCTGGAATTAGCTCATAAAAGATAACATAAAGACTTTTTTAAATATAGAAATAAAAACTGAGAGTCTGCTAAATAGCCATTGATATCAATTGAAAGTCAACCTATGTTTTCTGTTGAGTTTCTTTAAATTTTGTGTAAACCTAAGTAATAAGTGCTAAAGCATATATGTAGCTTTTATTTTTATGCAAACTTACTTTTTACATAAACATTCTAAGCAAATGATAGAGTATGTGTTCAGTCACATCTGTTTTCCCCATTAGGAACATTTAATTGCCTGATTTGCATTCTATGAGGCCACATTGTGAGCCTAATGGCAGCTACCCAAATTGGAGGCCCTGAGCCTGGGAGAAACCAACTAGTCCCTGGGATGCATGCCCCAAACTTTTAACCCTACCAAGTGATGGCAAAGGTCTCAGATGCTTTGCCATTCTGACTCCCTAGCCAGTAGATCTAGTCTATATTTGGAATATAATTTTTGAAGGTGTTGCTGCTGTTGTATTTTCCCTTATGGCAAGAATCAGGACTTCATCACTAGTAACAGAGGGATTTTCATAATCTACCAGGTGGTGATGTCAAAAATAGCGCCACCACAATTTAGTGTTCAAAGTCCCACTGATACACCACCTGGAGTATCAATGTTTACTTGAGTTTAGCTGCAGGTGTTTTTGGAACACTATTCTTAAAATTTCAAAGTCCACTAATTAGAAAACTGTTCTGTAAATTTTCAATTGCCTTTTTCATAGAGCAGTAAAAGCTCTTCTATTACATGAAATCGATGGACTTCGTTATCAATGCTAAGTGTTGGCTCTTTCCATATAGAAATACTGAGCCTTGTACATATAGATCCATTAAAAGGGCACATATTTAATGGTAATTTGGAAGGAGAACTTGATGTTGTTAAAGCAAAATCTTAGGTTTAACTAAAAGAGTCAGGAGTCCTATTTCAATGAGCTTGCTGAGTAATCTGTAATCATAGTCTAAGGTACGTGTTGATATTTCAGGGATGTGTAAATACCATGACCTGCAATGATAGATATGTGGCCCCAATAGAAGCTGATTCTCAGTCCTGGGCCATTTTGTTGCACTGCGGACAGTAGTCCTAATGGTAACTTGTTGCTTTTCACAAGACTAATTTCCAAATCAACATGTGACAGAAGGGAAATTAAGAAGTAAGTTGACAAAGGAAAGGAAAAAGTAGTGACTGCACCTTAGATAATTACCTCTGATTAAAATTTTCTACAATGCAACAATGTTACTAAAAGCATTTTTAAATTGCTGTTGCTATTGTCTCTCTCCCTGAGAAGCATTGCCCTTTTTTGGAGGATGGCAAGCAGGTGCAACGGAGGGAGGTTTCAAAACAACCAGCGTTGGGAGAACGCCTTAGAATGAAAAGTCTCGGAAGGAAATAAACAAAAAGATTCCATCTGAAATACCTTTGGAGTCAGAGTTTTCAGAAGGTTAGATTTATGAGGGGGTGATTAGGATAGCAGTGTGGGAGGCAAGCTTTCTGGATTTTCATGTTGATTCAATTACTTGGTAGAATCTAATGGTAGTGGTAGAAAGTTGAACTTGGTACTTAACCTTTATGAGCCTCAATCCCTCTTGGAACTGGGAAGGGGGTGGGTGCAAAGAGATTAACCAAAGAATTTATAAAAATAGCCTGTGGACACAGGCTATAGGAGGGTGAAGACCAGGGGTGGGGCAAGAACCAGATGGAGGCAGGCAATGGGAGAAAATTGGGGCAAGGACATCTATAATACTATTAACAATAAAGATAAAAAGTTTTTAAAAAGCTAACAGATAATATTTAGTAAAAACTAAAATGTTGAATGCTCATTATCATAAAACATGATTTTTACTGCTTTTCATGTATTTTCTCACTTTATTCCCACAATTAACCAGAAGAGAAGTACTACTCATATTTCCATCTTAAACATGAGAGGCAATGCCATGAAGGGTTAAATAAATTCTAGTGAGATCATTGAGCCCAAATTTTTCAAGAAAGTAATACTAAAAATGTCTAGTTATAACATATATGTGCCAATGATTGTTATATCTGTGATATTAAACTCACTAAATGCAACTATCATTTTTACATTTCTAATGATAGAAATACTAAAGATAGATTAGTAAAGGGGTTTCTAATGCTGTCACTCTTGTTTTCTTAAGGACAGGATGGTGCTTCCTTCTCCTTTGTGTTTCCTGCAAGCACAGGATCTGTCATGGTCAGCATTGTTTGTATTCTTTGTATGGAGAGACTGTCTGGGCTAGATTATAGGAGGGATGGAGCTTTAGTCTTATCTGAAATGGTCCTGGGTGCCCAGTTGTATTGAGTCTTGGGTGGTCTTCTCGGGTTAGTCAGTCTAAGGGAAAATGGAGTGGAAGCTTTAGAGATTCTCTCATATTGAGGCATCTTTTGGGGCACACATGTAAATAGTAGAGGCAAGAAAGATCAGGGGACTGTTATCCCACATGTCCACTTTGCTACATCATCTGTCTTTGGAATAAAACCAACTTTGCCATTGTAGAAGATGCTGATTTTCATTTGTGAATATCCAGACTGATGTAGAATAAGCAGATCATGGTTGTGATCGCCAATCCAACATTCATTTAGGGGTTTTCAGCCTCTGGAAATGTTTTAGGTTATCATTCTATTAATTCAATTCATTCAAAAAGCCTTTACTCTCAGTGTAGAAGAACATTATTTTAGGTGCCCTTAATACAAAGACAAAAAGATGTGGTTCTTAAGCTACTCAAGTAGCTTACAGTTTGGTGGAAAAATAGAGATGCAAATGAATAATTATATTTAATAAGATAGTAGTTGAAGTGTTTGTTTATATAGTGGGAGCTTGGCAAAGATTTCTCAAAGGGGATAGGGTTTGAGATGTGAACTAAAGGAAAGAGGGATTTGGCAAGGCCTACAAATAGCTAAAGAACATTACATTCCAGTTGGAAAAAACATTGTGTTCTTTCTTTTATGAAAAAAATATGTAGATACTATCCATTAGACCATGAGAAAACAACTTTCCAGGAAGACTTCAAAGGCAGGTTTTCTATTTGTACAGATCTTTTTCCTGTTCAATTCCATTCCTTTCTGCTCATTCTGTTATTCTTTGTAGTTTCCTGGTACTTATATTGCCATATAATACTATACTTACACCTGTTTTATGTATGGATTCAATATAGTTTCTAATTTACTTATACTTGTCTCAGGGGCTCATAAGATGTCTACTATTTAAAAATTGTATTTTACATTCTCTTCCTCCTGTTACCCAGACTCTATACAATAGTGTTCTTGCTGTACCTAAAAATATATGTTTAATAAGTGCTTATTTTCTGATGAAAAGTGATTTTTGAGTGTCCAGTTGTAATATGTAAATAATTGAGATGCTAGATTCACCCAGTGCACAAAAATACTACCATAATCATTGACAAGACTTCTTCAAAGTGATTCTGATGAAAAAGAGCCTATTATTTATTTGCTTCATGTTTTAGGTACTTACTTTGCAATCACTCATATCCTAATAGTATTTTGCTTGAGCAACATAAAATTTTAAAATTAACAAGTGCCCTGCCCAGGCGGTGTGACTCAATGGTTGAGTGCCAACTTATGAACCAGGAGGTCATGGTTTGATTCCCTGTCAGGGTACATGCCTAAGTTGTAGGCTTGAACCCCAGTGTCGGGTGTGCAAGAGGCATCCGATCAATGATTCTCTCTTATCATTGATGTTTCTGCCTCTCCCTCTCCCTCTCTGAAATCAGTACAAATATATATATATTAAAAATTAACATGTGTCCTTAAATACCATGTACAGATGATCCCCAACTTATAATGGTTTCAGTTACAACCTTTTGACTATATAAAGGTGAAAAAGTGATGCCCATTCAGTATAATCTGTTCCTTAAATGTTGACATTTTCTAGGGCTGGCCATATGCAGTATGATACTCTCTCATGATTGTTGGGCAGTGGCACTGAGATGATTTTGCTTAACTGCAGGCTACTGCAAATGCTCTGAGCTTGCTTAAGGTAGGCTCCAGGAAGCTATGATGTTTGGTAGGTTAGGAGTATTAAATGCATTTTCAAATTACAATATTTTCAGTTTATGATAGTTTATCAAGATCTAACTCCATCATAAGTTAAGAAACATCTGTAGTTCAAACACTGACATGTTGCTTCAATTTCCTCAATAATAGGACAGCTTTTGTTTGAATAACTACAGAGACTGAGGAATTACTTCCTACCCCTTCTTTCTAGATTATTCTATTTCATTCCTAAGAACTCTTCCTTATGTTGATCCTGTGTTTTGCACTCAACCAGTTTGCCAGTGGAAAAGGGGGTAATTTGTAATTTGGCAATATATGGAAATATTATTGGATGTCACAATTTGAGGTGCTGATGACATCTAGTCTAGTAGGTAGACGTCAATGATGCTGCTGATCCTCCCACAATACACAGGGCAGCTTCACACAACAAAGAATTATCACCCTAGTGTCAAGGTTGAGAAACTCTGCCCTAGATCTAATTTATTTATCCACAAAAATATACATTTTTCCATTCCTCTGTCTGTCTGATACTTGGACACAGCTAACTATATTGAAGGTTTTGTACTTCCAAGTCCTGCAACTGTTTTTCTGATTTTCCAATAATAAGACCAATAATTCATGTATGACACTTCCCCAAAGCATTTGAATTTAAAGGAGAATGAATAATTGAGGGGGGATGATGCTTAATATAAATTGACCAGTGGTGGTCCACTTTCATACTATGGAATTAGGTGGAGGAGGAATAATATAAGGGGTCTTGATGTGTTGTGCTCCTTAGCCCATGTAAAAAAATTTGTGATGCTGCAAGGGATTTTGTTTAAAGAATTATTTTTCTCGGAGGCATAATGTGAGCAATGCATGGAATGTCCAAATCTACATCATAATAAACATTATAACTCTTCTCCCAGGGTTAGAAAGTTCCTGGGATATGAATACTACCAACAATTTTGTAAAAGGGTCTGATTATACCATGGATTGGAAGAGGTAGCAAGATCATTTTAGGGATCTCTCCTGCCCTTACTATGAGCTTAGCTTTGAGAGGCTATCTGACCCAAATTCCCATTTGTTGCTGAAGTCACTGTAACACTAAGGGGCACAATAATAACTAGGTCAATTTATACCTGTCATGTTCCAGCTAGAATTTGCTCCAGCTACGCAAGAAAGACTGACAAAATGATACATCCTCTGAAAAGAGTGAGGGACATTTTTGGAACATTTCAAAGGACATTTTACACTAGACATCTTAGGAGCTCTAACTAGAGTCTGTTTTTTAAAAGCACACATTTAAACACTGCTGCAAAATAAGTACCATGTGGACAACTGCTCAGCTAAAAGCAACTGGCCTGAGTCTCTTCTTGAATCAAAACCATCTTCCCTGAAATGGGGGCACTGCAGACTTATAGAGAAAAGAAGAATAGTCTTTAAAATGTTTTGAAAAAAAGTTCATTCACTGGAGGGGATGGATAGATCCCATGTATATTTGCTAACAAAAAAAGGACTTTGATGCTAGCTTTCATTGATTATCAAATTAAGAAATCAAGACTGTTGCTTTATAAAAGGGACCACCACAGAGTGGTTCGTCTTACTGACTAAGAAGATTGGGGAAATTATTATCCAGGTCTTCATCAGTGGTGATACAGCTTAACCCAGCAAATCACTAAGAACTTCTCCTTTCATTTAGTTTTTATCTGCAAACAATGCCTATTGTATAAACTCACACAGTGGGGCTTATCTCCTCTACTGACTTCTAGGAGAATTCTTCTCTTTTAGTGGGAAGATAATGAAAGAAGAGGAAGCTGGAAAGAAAGCACCTCCTGAAGAAATCTGGCCCAAGTGGGAAGATTATAACATCTAACTGGCCCAACCACAAAAGGGAAGATGCACAAATATTATCATTTTCTATCTCTCAATGGGCAATGTTGTGACTGAACATTCTGTGACCTGGTTTGGGACTGGATGCTACAATTAGATAATAGCAATTTTTAAAATTGTGTGGTGGATTTGTATAGTATATTTCTTATACAAATTTTTCCCTCTTTTTCTCCCCCGCTCAGTTCAAGCAATGACGCTTTCCAGTAAATATTCAGGAAATAAAAAGTAGTTTAAAAAGGATGATAGTTTTGACTGATGTGCATGGATCTTTGAGACTATGAGCTACCTGTTGTCATTACAGTTCCCAGACACACAGGTGTATAATCAGAACTGGGCCAGAAGCAGAAGTAGGTGAGTGTGAGAGGTACACTGAAAAATCCTCTCTGCTAAAATGTTTCCTTCTTTAGTGGACAAGAGTGCCTTAAACTTACTGTTAGAAATGTATTATTTTGGATTGCCATTGACTATTTTTATAGGATTCTTATGAAAATGCAGATATGTTTCAAAAGGATAACACACTTGAATTATTAGCTGTATAAAAGTCCCCTAAGGCCTCTTTCATTCATGGTGCCTAGCTGAAAGCAAGACTTTGTGGGAAAGGGTTCCTCTGAAGACAACCTGAAGGTCACTGTATAGACAAATTGCTTCATCTCCCAGCTTACCTTGGCTAGGACCAGTGTATGGCCTAATGGAGACTGAATAGTCAGGACACCTGGGGGGCATGGAGGAGGGAGTGAAGCTCTCTCCTACCCTCCCTCTTCAGCACACCTTCTTACTCCCGTCAGGGTCACTGTCCACATCACACGCATACCTGCCACACGTTCTGATCCTCCTCCTCACATCCAGCATCTCATTCACTCTGTAACCCAAGAAGCCTTTCTCCAATGCAACTTTCATTCTATCAGTCATCCTTGAAGAATTTCTAAGCATCATCTGATCTTGTACGCCACATGAACATATTCTGAATTGTAGTCACTGTTATTTTACAGCAGTATTGTACCCATAGACAGGTTTTAAGTTACTTGATATGAAGGCTGTGTATTCTACATTAGTGGTCTCCCTAATCCTTTCTACAGTGACCTCATGAAGACTGAAGTACATGGGGACTCCCCTATGACTTCATGGGACTGCTGGGCCACTGAGAGGGTAGACCATGGAGCTGGTTCTGGTTGTGGCTCTTCCACTGACTTTTCCTATAATTTTAGGAACATTTATTGAATCTTTTGTGTTTTGGTGAGGCATTTCCCACAAATTTTCTCAATTTACCCTCCCAACAACTTTATATGTATGTAATTCATTTCAGAGAGAGGAAAGGAGGGGGAAAGAGAGATAGAAACATCAATGATGAGAGAGAATCACTGATAGACTGTCATCTACACACTTTACACTGGCATATACATAATCCCTCACTAGTGGTAATATTAGGCATAGTATAAGTATTTGTAAAATGATTGGCACATATCTGCTGAAATTGTTATTGAAGTATGACATGTATATTTTTTAATTCTCTTGTCTCAAATAGCAAATTCCATCTCTTGATCCAAGTATAGAAAGAGTGCAAATTTACCATTATATGGTTTGAAATGTGCAATATTTTCATCTGTCTAATGAAGTCAAAGGGTGTTTTTGAAAAGTTAATTATCTTAATTACTCATAATATGAGGATGTGCTCTGAAAAAGGAAAGAAATTTCAAATAGCTCATTTTGAATAGCATGGAATTTTACATAGAATTTTAAATGCCATGAATCTGGGATATAGAAATAAGCTTATTCCTATGCAAATAAAACCAATTTAAGTGGTTCATGACATAGGAAAACAGTATGACTATAATATGGCTTTCTCTAGTACTTGGGGCTTTGATTACAGTAATTTGGTAGGAAGTAAAATATATGACTCCTAGAATTATAACTTTTTATTACTGTGACATTAATGCTCTCACCTGAAAAAAATTGAACTTCAAGTAACATATAGAATCATATGGGACAGTTGAAAGAGCCCCAAAGTACAAAGGATCTATCGGAGTCCTAGTTCTTGTGCTACCTACCAGTGGGAGTTTTATAAAACCAATCTTTCTGGGAGTTGAAAAAATGAGAAAGTTGAATAGGTGAGCATTGCAAGAGTTTGAATAATATGTTCCTTCTTCCTCTAACGAAATTATGAGAGCTTCTTACCAGTTTTTTATCTAAGTTGGGAGCCGAATTATTCCTTTATTTTTATTTTTGGTAGTCATTGGACTTTTCTGCGTAGATTATCAGGCTTATATCACAAGAAGTTGTTTATAAATTATCTCTGAGCAAAATGATACTTTAATAAAAATGAGTGTGAAAAAAATAGAGTTCAGCGATATTGAATTTTCTTGTGGTTGATTATATCAATGGCTTCAGTTCATTACTCCATTATATACCGCATCCTTTGTTATGTAACTTGTCCTATGGGCAGGACATATTCCCCCACTCCTTGACTCTGGGCTGAGGCCTGTGAGTTGCTGTTATAGTAGGATATTAGCAAATGTGATGCAAAAAGAAGTGTGGAGGGGCCTGCCTGGGCTGTTAAGTTTGTGTTCACTTGCACCTCTCTGAGAAGACTATGTCAACACTCTGAGAAGACTATGCCTGGGCAACCTCACTGATTCTAGTCAGAGGATAAGGAACAACCTGGGACAAGGTTACTGCTAGCTGAGCTCAACCTTGATGGGCTTACTTCTGTTGATCTTTAGACTTAGAAACTATAATAATGAATTATTGTTTTAAGTCACTGAATTTTGGGGTTGGTTGTTATGCTGCAGTAGCTACCTGATATATTTTTAAACAATTTTTGTTGCTAGACAACTGTTCTGTTTGTATACCTATATTATCAAATATCCATAGATATGAACGATGACACTGTTAATATCACCCATTGATCAAGTTATGAGGATAGTCTCTTGTTTGACAAGATGTAAAATGAAAGAGACACAACGTTTTAGCAGTAGCCCTGGCCAGTCTTACCTGTATGGAAACACTGCTGTAAGAGCCACCAATGACCCCTGCAATGAGCAGTGGGCTATTTTCTTGAATGGCAGGGGATCCATCAGGACACATATGTTCAGCTTCATCCACTTTAGTCAAAGATGCCCTGACAAATTCCAGTGATTGCTCTAATGCATAGGTATCCCTTGAGCATGTATCCAAAATGTGGACACCCAACTTCACTCCTGGTAGCAAGTAGTTGTCTTTGTTGATTTCATCAATAGCAAACAACATGGCTTCCAGGCGTTGAATCCCTCGATCTTCATTGATTCGCCCACATTCTTCAATTCCAGTGCCTTTTTCATTAATAGGAAATAGGCCCCCTAAAACAAGGTCACCTTCTATTTTAATCTCCCTCCTTATAAAGTTATGATCCCCTAAAGAGAGTAAAAATCCCTTTGAAAATAAAGCTAACGTAAGAACTTGAAGTCTTGTCAACATCTTCATGAATCCTGTTTCTGTACCTGTAGGAGATATCAGTGGATGGAGCCAATGTTGCCCGCTAGACTTCCTCTCTCATTTCCAAACTGGGCCTTTGGCCTTTCCTTCATATAAGGGAAGAACAGACTAGCAGAGTCTGTCACCAAATTCCTAGAGAGATAAAAATTATATGAACAAAAATGGTAAAAAAAAAAAAAAAAAAAGAACAGTGATTACATTGATGGTCCCCATTCAGGCCTTTGATGGGATAATGACTCAAAGTACCATTTATTAACCACACACCACACCACTGCACCAGGCACTCCCCCACAGTATCCTCACCCAATCCTTTCAACCCCCTGTGATGTAGATCTTGGTATCCCAGCTCCCAGAAATGAACACTGAGGACTAAAGAAATAATGTGACAAAGTCTACTTAGAATGGAGATAGTGTTCACATTCTGTTTTTTTCTAATGCCAAGTTCAGTACTCTCTCTACAGAGCCATTTACTTAGCTCTTCGTAGTGTTACAACTTGGTCTGAGTCTTTATTCCCTCTTTTTAAGCTACCTTTGTAACCAACTCATTTTATTCATTCTTCCCTTTCCATTTGGAAGCAAAACAAAACACAATTGTGACTCTATCACCATTTCTGAATTCCTACCATCACATCCCTGCCCTCCCTTCATAAGTGACCTATTCAAAATAATTATCTGCAGCATTGTCCCCATTCTCTTATCCGAATGCTCTCAGCCCACTGCATTCAAGATTCTTTTGTCACTGTTTTAACAAATGGCTTTGAGAAAAGCCATTATTGATCTACTAGTTTCTAAATTCCATATTCTCACTTTAATCCTCATTTTACTTGACTTTAATTAAAGCTTGACTGTTTTCTATCTGTTGAAAATTTCTAGATTTCTGTTCTCTGACTACATCTCAAATTCCATTATTGAACACCCCCATTTTTCCGCCCCCTTTCCTTGAGCTCTAGCTCTGCCAGTGTTTATAGTTTCAACCACCCCTTAAATGGCAACTAAATTAATTACCTGTTGAATAGCTGTACTGATAAACTCCTCTGTCACCTCCAGGTCTACATGTTATAAACTCTCCCTTATCTCTGTGAATGGATTTTCTCTGTACCCAGACTCTCAAGCCAGAAACCCATACGCTAGAGCCCTTCTCATTGCTTTCAATTAGCCACTAAGTTCTGCAGAATCTACCTGCTTTAACACTTCTCAAAGCCCTCTTTTCTCTCCCCATTGTGCCAAGCTCTTCTGATCTTCAATAGGACCATAGCAGTAGATTCCTACAGAGCTGTCGCCAACCTCCAAAGCACCTTTTTGTGAATTATGAGAAAGATGGAAAAAAAAACCTTCCTAGATTACACAACGTTAAAACTTATTATTGTATAACTTGTACAGTATAGAAGCTTGGGAAAGTGCAATTGTTGCTGTCTGGCTGCCTCCTCCAGTCAGCGTTAGGCAATTCCTGACAGACCCTCATGTCTAGAGGAGTGAAGTGAGCACTAGTGCTGGGATTTGCACAGTAGATTGTAGCTTAAGAGAGTTCCATAAATTGAGCTTCTTCACACAACATAGGCTAGAAAACATGGCAATGTCCCGCTGTGAGGGCCATGTTTTGACAATAGGTTAAGACCCTCCCTGGGATCTTTTCAAAAGCTGGTGTGGAGCAGTCCCACCGCATGCACACAAACCAATGGACCTACTGTTGTACTGCTGGTCACTCTGCTTCCTAGCACTAGAGCAAAGTCTGGGCAGCACACCCACTCTGCTTGCCCATTCCTCTTCCTGCTAGGTGAGATGAGCTATATCTTTCAGAGTTAGGTGAGGGAAGTGACTGGGACTTCTGGAGCATTCTCCTGACAGGGTGCAGTTGTTTGCCCCTGTGTGTGTGGCACAGTGTGCCTGTATGTTCTTCTGCTTTTGTGCATAATTGTGGATTGGTGGGCTGTTATGAAGAAGGGGGCTCTCCTGGATGAGCCCAATCAGGATGCCTGAAAGCCATACCACCTGTGTGTTCTCAGATAAGTTAGCCAATGTTAACAATCTGAACAGTGTCCCCTTGATGAAAACACTCTGTCTAATGCATAATCTTAACTGCAACTCAGAGTGGCCCATCCCCTGTCAATCTAAATCTACTTTTCTCTAGGTTGGAGAATTGACTTCTTCATTCTCCTTGATCTTGTCCCTGGCTAGCTTTTAGGCCTTACTGTTCACTATGCTCATCAATTTTGTCCCACTTCAGCCTTCAAACCTTATGCTTCAGCTGTATTGAACTTTGTTCACATTAGTGGACACCAGGCTGTTGCTCATATTATTCTCTTGGCTGAAAATGCCCTTCAATACCCATTTATTCATAAACACCTACTTATTTAAGATTCAATAATCACTACCAGGAAAGAACAAGAATTCTTTCCTATCTTCCTTCCATTGTGGAATTGTTTACTTCCTGTTTTCTATTCCTGCTGTAGTTAGTTCAAGAAATATTTGCTATTGCTGTTACTATTATAACTCATATTTGTTTCCTTTTCTGCTCATTGAAAATAAAGGAAATGGCACAGCATGTATGATTTTTAAGATCTGAAGAAAAAAACAAAACTCAATATGAAAAACACGAAGCAGGAATGAGTCCAGTGTTCAACAGTTTGACATTTCTCCCTTCTCTTGTTAGCAGTGCCCTTTAAAACCTAGCTTCCCACATGCTCTGTTTCTTTTTGCATGGAGCAAGTGATGGGCTGTTTGCTTGAGACGCACAAGTCCTCTGGGGTTTATTTTGTTTATTTATTTAGGTGTGAACCTCAGCAATGACGGCAGCAGTCATTGGAATGCTCAGTGTTAACCCAGGACCTCTCTGGGAGATCTACCCCAGGGCACCAGAAAGACTAAAAACAATGATGTTTTAAAAAGATGATACTGTAGGAGAATTAAAAAAAAATTCATATCAATTTCTGGTCTCTCTTTGATCTTTATGTGCAATTTCCTTTGAAGCAAAATTGCCATGGAAGGCAAAAGACACTGTAATCATTATCACTCATAATAAAGAAGCAGAAATTGCTCTATAGAATAATTGTTTTATGTGCCTAATAAAAGAGAATAGTAAATTAAAAGAAGATCATCAGCACAACCTTACCATTATGAAAAAATGCAGATACCTCTTGACTGTGAAGTTTGACTTCTCAAAAGGTAAAGACAACCTCAAGTTTATGGGAAGCTTAATTCTCTCTTGGGAAAATGCACTTGGACTTCAAATGAAACCTCAAATTATACTTGAAGTAACAGTATCTATCAGTCTGCCTGTTTCACAAGTAGCGGCTCCGTTTTATTCATCTCTGTGTATTCAGGGCCTGGCATAGTGTCTTCAATCGGAAGATATTCAACCAATGTTTCCTGAAGACACACCAATTATGTTCGCAAATGACTCTTTGTTATTTTATTTGTGGCATAGATAATGGGAATTCTGATAGAGAAGTGGATTGTTTTATTTCATTACCTACCTGATCATCCCAAGTGCTCTTACCCTAGGACTGCCAACTGGTAGAACTACAGGAATTACTTTGTATATCTTTAGGAGAAAATGCCGCCTTTGTATTTGGAAGTTGACACTCCAATGGTGCCCAATAAGCCAAGAGAGATGCATCCCCAAGTTGACCTACATTTACTTCTTTTGGGTCAGGAGAATATAAACTTAGACACATGCACATTGTCCTAATTCAAAGCTTCAGAGATGCATTCATTTATCAAATATTTATTGAATAACTACTATGTGTGTGCTAGGCCATTAGCTTGTACCCAAATGTAAACAAATGAATATTTTTTTCTGCTGTCAACATTTCAAATGCTTAGATATTTTTATGTAGACAGTGATGGAAACTCACTCCTCTCTTTTTCTACCAACTATTTCTATCATTTGTGAAAATCTCAAAAAAGAAGTATATTATAGATTTCCTTTAACATGGGAATTGCAATGAAGCACTTGATTCAAAAAATAAGTCATTGAAAATTACATGTTATATACATTTAGAAATTAGATACACAGATCTTAAAAACAAGCTGACTGATAAAAACATGTAAAATATTTTTCCTTTAGTTCTCTGACAGAGCATCTTTAAGTAACATTTAATATAGTCTTAGAGAATTACAAATAAAAAATCAATTCGAGTAATGTTTAAATACATTGTCTTAATATTTTATTACTTGCCTTTTCCTTAAAGCAGAATTTATAATGATTAAGACTGTAGGGCTAAGCATAATTTTAAAACACTTAGCATTGTTTAAAATGCCCTAAGAAGCTAAAAGATGGGGAAATTAAAATTTAACATTGAGCCTAAACCGGTTTGGTTCAGTGGATAGAGCATCGGCCTGAGGACTCAAGGGTCCCAGGTTCCATTCCGGTCAAGGGCATGTACTTTGGTTGCAGGCACATCCTCAGTACAGGGTGTGCAGGAGGCAGCTGATCAATGATTCTCCCTCAATGATGTTTCTAACTCTCTCTCCCTCTCCATTTCTCTCTGTAAAAAAATCAATAAAATATATTTAAAAAATAAAAAATAAAATTTAACATTGAAAAATAGACAAACATACTTAATTCAATGTCACTGTTTATCTCAGTATCATAAATTATCGGGTTGTGGGAAAGGGCACCAATTACTTCTTTGCAGGTCCCTTTTATTATAAATCAGCCAGCAGCACTTTCCCTAGGTAAACAGGCTCCCTACTGCACCCACATTCATATGCAGCCAGGGGACTGCAGCTCTGCAGTCAAAGTTCTTCATTCTGGGATGATGAGTGATGTGTCAACTACAAACAAGCATGTGTAGCTCTCTCTGCAGGCTACCTGCTCACCAATGTTCTATTAATCCATGCCTTATAGAATCTCAGAGGTTTGCTGTGAATATAACTCCTGGAATATGGGGGCAGGAAGCATTTCTACACTCTACATATGCTAATGTGTATTTTCCTTAGTCTCTTGACTTTGCACAGGGACTTATTGTTGGAAGTAAAATCCAGTTTGATTCAATGAATACTAGTATGCTGTTCATCCAGAGGAGATACAATGCCAGAAACTGGGCTCACTCTTCCCTACAAATAAACCCTTATGTTGTGGAAGGGCTTCTGAGCCTGTGCTCAAAGCCTGCACACCCAACTGATCTGAAGAAAAGTTAGGGTTAGTGCTAACATAGGCAATTTGACTATAAATTTGATTACACATTCTTCAGCTGCCAGAATTACACCGTAGACAACAAAAGACATGGCCCTTGTTCTTAGACTGCCATTTTCAATTGGATGAACAGAGGCTGTAGCTATGCTGACATTATTAATAGCAGGATGTATCATTGCACAGTTCTACTATCTTTGCTCATACTAGGGAAGAAAGGTAATTTTTTCCCTCTAAGTTCTTAATGGATTATTATGATTAACTGACTATTCAAACCCAATCATTTTTTATCAGGTCTAGCTTACAATTTCTATCCTTTTGTAGGCTTCTGCATTATTCTAGTTATAATGGGATTTCTTCATTTGCTGAATTGCCATGTGGTTTGCATTATGTTTATCAGGATGAGCATATTTTGTTTTATACTTATTTGCATAGTTTTTAAAACCATAATTAACAGAATGGTTCTTCCCTCTCCAGTAGATTATAAGCTAATGGATATCAAGGACAGTGCCTTAGACATCCTTGTTTTCCACAGCGCCTCATGTATAGTTATCAAATGTTGGTTAAGTGATAAATTATAAGTAGTACGATGGTTTTTTAGACTGGTCAGGAGATTGGAAAAATAATTTGGAAATTTCATTCAAACAATGAAGCTATTAAAAATGTTATTGTAGGTCAATATTCAATTTTGACACTGGAGAAATTCAGTCCAAATACCCCTGATCTTTCCTTTGACTTTGAATTGATGATTTTAAAGAAACAAATACAAAGTAAAACTAGAAAAGTTGAGAGCACTTGGAGGAATTAGAAAGATTAAGGTGCACATTATGGATCTGATAGATTAGGAGGAATGGAAATCTCCATACCAAAATAGTTCTTTGAAAGCATGAATAACCAAGCAGAGGAGTGGAAGCCAAGCCTCTGTGTTAAGATTGAAGTCAGGGAAGAAAGTTCTGCATTCTCTCAAATTTTTCTAATTTGAAATCCTACATGTATATCAAACTCCAAATAACCAAAAAATTAGTTCCAGTTTTGGGAATGAATGGATCAGATCCTTTCTGATGAGCCTATTTTATTCATAGAGCAGATGAAATAAACCCAAGAACACTAACTATACTGAAGAGGGGACATTGTCAATTTGCATGATGAAGCCAGAAAGAGATAATGATGAAGCCAAAAGGAAAAATGCTCACTTCACTCTTTTGCCTCGGACAACAAACACCCTCCCCCGTAAGCCCCCACCTCCTTCCCACCACACACACAGCCACATTTCCCATTTCCTTTATCTTCTAAAATTAGAAGGAAGTGTTTTTATGAGGGAGGCAAACAGAGGTACAATTGTGCTAAACTTTGGTCCTTAGGGTAATGGCTAGTAATTTACTTTTAATGAGTAATATTAACTTGGTCACTGCCCTTGAAAGTAAATCGTTATTTTTCGAAATGCCACGTGCATAGTATTTTCCTGTGTGTGTGTGTGTGTGTGTGTGTGCGCGCGCGCGCCTGCACATGGTGTGTTGCTATCTCAGCTGTTTTTTTCATCCTCAAGTTTCCTAACCTCATTACAAAGCCTTGGAACTGGAGCCTCCCCAAACTCCCTGCAGCCTACCTTTGTCCTTTTCCTCGTACAAGCTGCCAAGTCTAATAGAAGTTACAGGTTTGTCAGCATGAACAGCGAGTACAGAAACTGGGTTTGTCAAAAGCTTTCTCTAGTGCTAGACAAAATGGTAATGGGAAGAAATGGAGAAATACTTTTCATAGGAGAACATTTTTACCTGTTGGCAATATGATCCGTTAAGGGCTCTTATTAATAATGTCCTCTGCATATTCAGCCCTTTCTCCTGAATAATGTCAAACTGTTTTTGCACAATGAATTAACTCTTAACTGCTTCCTGGTGAGAAAGAATTACATTATTTGTTGCTGAAGAAAGAGGGAAAAACCACCGATTGTTCAAGGTAGTAGGGCAAATTAATATGTTACCCATTTAGCGGTGATCAAATTTTTAAATAGGTTAAAACATTGGCTTAAGAAAGAAGAAACATTTTCAATCATGAAGTTTTAGATACCTCAGTGTACAGGTAATGAAGTATCACGGCCTAATTGATATTCTTCAAGCTCTAGCACTTATGAACTCAACTGAAATAGAAAAAACTTGCATATATCAGATACTGGAACTGTGGGCTTAAAATATTGCCATCAAACAGGCAAGTAAATGCCATTGATATCTCCAGCTCTTCTAGTCTCTGACATGCCTTTAACACATGCTTTTAGTTCTATTTTGTTAAAATTGGGGGAAGGGGGAGGGGACTATTGGTATGCCTTAGTTGGCTGGTATGGGCTCTCAGGAGCCATATATACATATTTCTTCCCAAGTCTGTTTAGTGATGTCACATTGATAACTTCAAATTGGCTACAGTGGGAGTATTTATAGTGCAGAAATCAGCAAACATTAATTACCAGTCTCCTCTCAAGTCCTGAAAGTCTGGTTGTTAAACATGGAGCAGCATATCTCCGTGGTAAATTTGACAATTTGGTCTTAAAATCCATTCCCAGGGATTCACATTGGAAGAGCCCGGGGAAGCTATATATATGGCAGGATACTTTAAGTCAGTGTTTTCTATTTGCAGATCACAAGCTATTCATGTGTCAGGAAATACATTAGTGCATTGTAATGTGCAAATCATAAGGAAAGAGAAGAGTTAGAATATAATAGAAAATATCAAAACACTGATCTAAGGCATATAGTAAGGGTGATACCATTTTCTAAAACATTTGGGGGAGTTTATGTGTGTAGAAGTGTATGTTTTAGATTACAAAGTAAAATAATTTCTTTTGAACCCTGGTAATAAAAAGTTTGAAAGTTGCTGTTTTACAAAGTGATCTCTGAGGTCAAAAAAATGTTTGAATCTACTTCATGACCTTGGCATATGGTCACCTCTCTGTGCCACATTTTATGTATGTGTAAAATAAAGACACTATTACTTGTCTCCTGGATTTGTTCTTAGGGTTATATAAAATCATTAATATAGAACATTAGCTCAAATCTATTAGCTACTAACAGAATTCTTGACAATGAGGACAATTTGTCAATGGCTCCAGTGACATCCAGGAGCATTCTAGACTATCCATATACCCACCTATAGTCCAAAGCCACTATTTGCCTACCTAGTCTTTATTCCTCATTTGGTGAACAGAACCTCTCCCTGCTAGTCCTCCAGCATCCCACCTTTATTGTATGATTCTTAGGAGCTATGCCATCTTGGGGATTTGCTTGCTGTTTGAATAATGCAAAGTGAGACCCAACCTAGATGTCCAGTAAATTCTTCTATTGATGGGTCCTAAAGGCCATAAAATGCCAAAAGAAGATGGAAAGAAGTGATCACTCAAGAAAAAGATGCAAGGTGCTCACAGCAAATTGACATATTCTGTTTCTCCAAAAAACATTTTTTCATCCCTATTCCCTGGATCTCTCCTGTCATCCTGAGTTTTATTGGGAGGGGGCTGGGCACCTCTTGTTCTGAGTTTGTCTGGACTAGAACATGAACTGACTCCTTTGCTAAGAACAGAGTATTTCGAAGATACTGTCAGCCAATGGTTTTAATTTTTATTATCCCAAGGCATCCAGGGCCCCAGCTACAGGGGTTTGGGCCCATGTGGCTGTGACAAGTATTAGTCTTTAAATTCCATGGCAACTACTGTGCCAACGAGTCTGGTTTGCTGTGTTTCAGGGAGAATCAATCTCTCTGTGCACATCCATGTGTGGGAAGTGCCTAACAAAAGCCTATAACTTGAGGCATAGATTTTCAAAGAGCAGGACTCACATGTCTCTTGTATAGCTCGAGCCTTTAAACTTGTTCTGAGTTTATGGTTTTACAAAACCCTCCTATAACACAGCCTCAAGGTATGTATTCCTTTTTTTGTGTTATACACAAGTTATCAGCATGAAATTAATGTCATAGAAAGGCCCATTTTCCCAGGCAACAAAGGAGGCCAGTGGACACAAAAGAGTGCATACTGTATGGAGCTGCTTATGTCAAAGCCAAAGCCATCGATGGTGTTGGAAGTGGGGATATATCTCCCTCGCGGGGCATGTGGGAAGTTAGGACTGGAAGGATCATGAGACTGCTTCTTAAGTGCTGATGATGGCCTGCTTATTGGTCTGGATTCTTGTTTTATGAGAGAATTTCAGTTCGTAAAAATTCATCAAGCTGTATAATTATGTATATTACACATCAATGAAGATTTAAAATGAAAAAGCCAGGCTATAGTGAAATAGGATGGCTAGCTAATGCAGCTGTGTCTTCTTAAAAAATGGTTTTCTAGCCCTAATCATTTTGGGTCAGTAGACAGAGTGTTGGCATTCAGACTGAAGGGTTATAGGTTACATTCTGGTCAATCCAAATTGGGTTGCTAGCTTGATCCCCATCCCTAGCTGGGGGACGTGTGGGAGGCAACCAATTGATGTGTCTCTCTCGCATTGATGTTTCTCTGTGTCTCTCCTTTCCAATCTCTATAAATATCAATGGAAAAATATCCTCAGGTGAGGATTACCAACAATAATAAAAAAATGGTTTTCTATGAGAAATCAGCCACAGGGGAATTGACATAACTTACAACTGTGTGCTTATTGAGGACACTAACCGTGATGAGCTGAGTAAAATCAGGAGCCTTGCCTTATTGCGCATGAGTGTTGGCCATGCCCTGGCCTTCTTCTCATTAAAATGGGAAGTCAGCCACTTTGTTTGTCTTCCCTTTTCTAAGCAGAAACCAGGAGTCTGAGCACAAATAACAAATACACCAGTTGCAGTAGATCTGACAATCATACCTGTGACCTAACAGTTTAGGCTGGGTGGGAATAGAAAGGTGAGAAGCCAGCTCCAGCTGGAGTCTCTGAGCTTCAGGCTCACTCTGAAGTGGCCAGCTGCTGCTTTCACAGTGCGTTCTGAAAAGCGAATAGGATCAATCTCTGGCTTTATTATGTTGCAGCATTCAAGAAATTCTTTTCAATGTGTTTTAGAAAATCAGTAGAGTATCTACTATGTGCCAGGCACTCTGACAGGTTGCAAGGACATAAGGATGAGTGGGAGAGCATCCCTTACTATATACAGTAAAAAAGATTTTCTTGGAACTATGTTGACCATCAACATTTATCCTGGTGAGCACTCCAGTGTGACGAACCTGATAAAAACCAAAGGCTCCTCTCTCATTGTTGTGATTGTTTACTTTTACCATACAGGTTAAGATAGGTCACAATTTCAGGGTAGGATGGGCAAACTGTCAGGCAGAGTTGCAAGGCTACAGATGCCATTGCTATTCCCAGATGTGGTTAATCTTTAAGCACCACCATCCTGTGCTCTGGAATGCCTGGTGCCATTTTAGATAACTGAGAAACAGGTGCCCACAGAGGTTAATTCATGGATTCAAAGGTCAGCAGGTAGCAGTCCTGAGAATATGTCCCGGGCATCTGCTTCAATTATCTTCCTTATGCTCCATAGTTCTGGTTACAATGGGCTCTCATATTTAAAAAGCTCACAAATCATTGTATAGAAATTTGATTTCAATGATCATTTCTATCTCAATCTTCTAGGTTCACATTTATTTTTCTCTTTACTTAAGCTTTTGTCACATCCTGGTTGTTGTTTTGATTATATTATATTTGGCTTTCTTTGCTCTGTTGCTATTGTTAGATAACAACAATGTCCTCTTCATCTTTGTTTCTGTCGTTGCAGCCTTCTTCTGCTTGGACTTCACACACATTTCTGCTCTTCACTCATCCTATTCAAGATATTGCTCTAAACCTGTATTCTTCACCTGTGATCACTTGAGCAGGTTCAACTATCTCCTGTCACTGTAAATTTAGTCTTAGCAGCACCAGTTTCAATCATTCTATCCACTGAATTCTTCTCTCTGCTCTTTTACAGCTCATTCTCTTTAGATTTAGGAAACACAAAAATAACATCTTATGCTTTTTATTTTCATTCTTAACTCAGCATATTTTTCTTTCTAAGTCTGAACAAATTCACCCAGTTGATTAGCTGGTGAGGCTAGTGAAGTCTACATAATTTGTATTGTCCAAGATATTAAGTATATTATTCTAGATAAAATTTGTGTTACCTGTTTGGTCATAGTCTGTATTGCAAAAGCCTATCATTGTGAGAAAGTAAACTGTGGTACACATACCTGACAAGCTTTGAACAAACCAGCTATCGTAGCTAAATTGTGAGTTCCAGCAGATCTGTGCAGATTAATATGATCCTTTCTTGCTGTGGATACTGTGTTGCTAGGGACCAGATAGCAGGCATGCAAAAAATTTTAGTTAACTAAATAAATATTTTCTCTTTTGTTACACTTTGCATTAAATCCTAGTTATCTTTTCCACTAAATCCTTCCTTCCTGAATGGAAAAAAAAATGAACATTTTGGAACTCACATGCAATTGACTTATATGTGCTCACTTAACTCCTCCCAAAATTTCTGTTGTAAATTGATGAGTAAAACTGGGTTAGTACTACTTGTCCGGACTCCTTAGTTCTTGAGTACTGTAGCAGATCTGTCTGATTCCCAATTCTTTGACCTTTCTTTTATTAGCCTGTCTTTGGGAGTTGTGTTAGAACAACCCAGGGGACTCTAAAAGGCAGACAAACAGAGCATAACATGTAGGTCACCTTCAGTGGCTTATCTTTCTGATGCTTCACTTTTCTTGAACACATTTGGGCTACCTTCTCTTAAATCCCTGCTGTGTTATTGCCTCAAAAATAATTTGTCTCATCTATCCACATTCAGTTTAGTTGCAGAAGACTTTTCCCTCTAGGCCATGGCACTTGGAAGTGATTCTAAGTAGGAAGGGGGCCTTTGGACATGGATTTGTTTCCACACCTGGCATCCATTAGCCTTCTCATCAGGGCCATCACTGGAACCAACTCCATCCACTGTCCAGATGTCTCTTTAGCTGTGGCTTAGCACAAGACATTTACACCTTGCTGTGTAGCATACATGTGGAGTAATAACCTTGGGGAATTTCAAAAGCCCAGAACTGCAATTCCTGTGAAATTGTAGGCAAAATTACCCCAATGGTGTGGAAGCAGAACTAGTCAAGCATCCCCCTCCATAGCCTACCAGTGACCCATTTCACAAGGGGAGAGCTGCCATTTTAGAGGACCTGTGGGGGAACACGCAGATGTTACCCAAAGGATGGCATTTCACATGACACCCAGAGGAAAACTGAATAACAATAGGAAGGCAGATTTTGTTTATGAACATTCTTTCTTCATTAGGGAGAAAAATTTGTAATGGTAGTAAGAATTAGAAAATGAGCTCTGATTTGTGTGTGTGTGTGCATGTGTGTGTGAAATATCACCTTATGTTTTAGACAAAAAATGAGCATATGGATTTTCTTAAATACTACTGATGTTGCATGGACTTTCCATGGACTTTCTTTGCTAGGAAATTAGCATTGGAATGTGTTAAATGATGTATGTGTGTTGACTGAAACAAATCCTTAAATATTTGCCCTTTAATATTCTTCTGCAATGTATTATTAGAGCTGCATGGGCAAGGTTGAGTTGATTTTATGACAATCAATGAACAATAGAACAGGAACCTAATTCTATGAAACTTTTCACAGTATATCTCTTATTGGACTTGTTCCACTGTCCTTTTCTCCAAACAGCTGCTATCCTCTGCATCACCATTAAATGTGTTCTTGTTTTAAAGATCTGAATATTTATAGATTATAAAATGTTTTAGTAGGGCCCTGGCCAGTTTGGCTCAGTGGATAGAGTGTCAGCCTGTGGACTGAAGGGTACCAGGTTTGATTCTGGTCAAGGGCATGTGCCTTGGTTTCGGGCACATCCCCAGTGGGGAGGGGGGTGCAGGAGGCAGTTGATTGATGTTTCTTGTTTCTCTCTTATCAATGTTTCTAACTCTCCCTCTCCCTTCCTCTCTGTAAAAAAAATCAATAAAATATATCTAAAAAATGTTTTAGTAGGAAAGCCTTGGATATCATGCAGCCTGATCCTTGATGCTCTCAATTCATATGAAGAATCAAGAGTCTTGTGGGGTAAGCCAGTCCCTATATTAAGGTCTTGCTCTTGCCTTGAATGACATCTCATTTGCAAGTCGTGCATATTTGGGAACATCTGTGGATGTAACACATCACTCAGGTCTTCAAATATATGTTTTTCTTCTGTTACTTTCCCCAAATAATTTGGAATTCCTGCTGACATTTTTCTTCCATTAGACAATCTTGTCCCTTCCCGAGGGGACAATTAGTTAGAGTCAGGGATACTGGCAAGGGTGAACCAAGGCAGAAAAAAAGGTATTCTATTGTTTAATCACAGGGATTAATGACAGCCAGCTGTAAGAAACATAACCCTGTGTTGGCCACATGCTGCTGCTCTGAGAGCAATGGTGAAAAGGTGAAAGGTTAAACCAAAAGCAAAAAGCAAAATAAAAGGACTATCCACACGCTGTCTCTTGCCAGGTGAGGGAAGAGTGTTTCCCGAGGAAGGCAGCTACTGCAGTCTACTGAGCTTTTGAAAGAGGAAAAGTTAACCACAGGGAGACAGGAGAAACAGCAGTGGACCAAATACAAATGCTAAGTGTTTTCTCACACAAACGTTAGCTCCAGGCTGTGCTGTTTAGTGGGGTGTGAAATCACAATTAACAGAGCAAGGGTTTTGTAAGTGAGCTGAGGCTGCTTCAAATTACATCCTGCTATTAGCTGCTTTTAGAACAGCCTCATTGAACAACTCTTTGTTTATTGGACTGTGATATGGTCTTGAAGAAATCATTAATAAACACAGTTGATTATAGTTACACTTACTGTGCTGGTATTTTAGATCTTAACCATTCTAGGATGTTTCCCCGTATGGGATGCAGAAGCAGGAAATGGGTAGAGTTGATGGCAACCAGAGCTGCTGATACCAAGGAATTCCAACAGAGCCCTCCTGAGTTTTTCATTTATTTGTGTACTTCTCTTGAGATCATACCTGGACGCTATTCAGTGTGGTTTAGGCTGAAACTCTTTGATACCTAATAGTAAGTGGGAGCTCAGAAAACATACCTCATTTGTAAGGAGAAAAGAGGCTTTGATGTATGTAGAAAATTAATACCATAATTGCCCATGTAAAAGCCTTTTTATGAAATAAAATGAACGTGGAGTAAATGTGGCCTAAAATACAAAAAATGAACCCATGGCAATTTTATTCTCCTAAAATGGCATCGAAATCCTTTTTGGCCTCTGTGAGATATTACATGATTCATTATATCATTTCTGTTTTATTACAATATTAGTGAAGGTTTAGAAGCTACAATAGAGAGAGCACATTTTATGGGTAAAGCATTGTTTTGTTGAGCGTACTGAAACCAAATTAAGCTGTTTGTGCCAACTAACTTTCCACCTCGTGGCTCAAGGGTACCCTGCTTAATTTTTGTTCCAGCCAATTAGATGTATGATAGAACCATGGACACTTACATATGGAAGCGAACTTGCAAACTGTCTTTCCAACTCTGAGGAACTGGAGCAGTGAATGGCATTGTCTACATTATTAAATCATTTGAAACCAGAGTCAGGACTAGAGCTAAGTTTATGACTCTGAAGTCCTCTTGGAGTATGTTGTCTGCACTATAAGGTGTCAATGGTCTTTGCTATACTCCATCTGCAAAGCAATACAGAGTTGATATTAGAATCTGAAGCTGGTCTGAGGCACATGGCTCATTTCAAATTTTGTCAGGCCAATGTTGCATGAAGTTTGCCAGTCCTATGATTCAAAGAAGCCAATTCCAAGTGGTCTGCTTTTCCTAAGACTCTCTAAAAGCACCCCTGGATCTCTGTCCAATATCCCTTTTGAGTAAAGTGACATAAGCTCTTTGAAACCAGCTTTCCTGATTTTCGCATTAGCAAATGCATCAGGCTAGAAATTCATCCTGATTTAGCAGTTGAAACAAAGGTGATGAAGGCCATGGCTGGATTCTGATAAGTTACACGGCATTAGAAAATGTCTGGACTTTAATTTTCTAGTCCTTAGAACAAAGGGGTTGAGCTGAATGATCTTTCTAACTTGCACATTTTTTTTTGCCCTTCTAAATTCAGTGTTGACAAATATTTCTGGAGTTCTAGCAGTCTATTTAAATTAGAAACACTCTTCTAAAATCTCACACAGATTTATACTGGAGTTATTAAAAAATATGTATTTTATACATGGCTGACCCTCTGCAATCATATATTTGGTTTGGTTTCTCAGAGATGAGGATACATAAGGCACATCCTGCCATTCTTCCTCATCTGTCCACCCCTTCCCCACAAGAATGGAACATAAACTAAAGATTAGAGAGTTGGATAAGGAAAACACTAGAAAAACATGCTCAAAATCTAAATCCTATTGAAAGATATTTACTGTTTGCTGCCTACCCATAAGAAGCTTTTTATTTTTTGAAAACATTTGAAGAAGAGGAAGAGAGGAAGAAAATGATAATTTCTTATTAAGAGCCTACATTGTTTTAAGTGTAGGACTAGACCTAAACATACATTTCCAAGTTGATCCTCTCCATCATTCATTTACTTAAACTAATCTCAATCAGTGCCCTTACATGCCAGGCACTCACAATGCAAGAGGTGAAGGGGACATAATCTTTGTCCTCCATGAGCTCACTTCATCAGGTAGATATATAACATCAACTTTACACAAAAGAAGTTCCTGTGCTTTTGTAAAACTATAGCTTTCTTTAGACATTTTGAAAATGTGGCCCTTTTTTAAAAATTCTTCCTAAGCCATGAATATAAAAATAATTGGATATGGATACACATTTTACTATAATGATGATATAGAATATTTTGTCCAAAATCTTCTCACTCCAAAGGCCCAGTTTCATAGTCTTCTATGTTCTTGGTAAGCAGCTCTGCAGGAAGGCACTCATACCATGATGGAATAGAGAGGCCAGGCGACTTCTCCAAGGTCATAGAGTGAGGTGGCGGTAAGCCCTGGATCCAAGGTGTCTACAGATGTCTGGGAATGATTTCTGGTTGTTGTTTTCCACCTTCCTGATGGCTTAGTTAGATTTTCTAGTGTCCAAGTTTCCAGGTTGGGAAGGTAGTGTTCTAAAGCTAGGCCTGCCTTCTCTAAGGTGGGTCAGTACTGAAAGGAGAGAGGCCCCTCTCTATCTCCTTGGGCCAATGCCCCACTGTACCCCAGCTGCATGCTGTGAATAATTAGATAAAGCATACCTCCCATTGCCCTTGGGGGCTTTGGGCACACCCGCCAAGTCAAATACACTTTTATCTCAGTCAAGCATTGCCTGTCCCTCTGCTGTGGCCAAATGCCCAGACATTTTGCTGTTTTTGAACAAAGCCAATTGGAGAAGAAAATGACCCAAATGTCAGTACTCAGAGAGTTGTGAGATCTAAGGGAAATTTCCATAAGGTAACATATGCAAATGAGAAAGTCTAGCTTTCCTTCTCCTCATAAATCAGTGTTATCACACTGGCCATGAAATGCCAGGACAGCCAGTGTACCTAGATTTGGCCCCAGTGGTTGGCTAGGAGCCCAAGGGCCTGGGCATGAGGAATAAAGCAGAGCCCATTTCTGCTTCCACTGGTCACTATTCTGCATGCTTCCAAGAGTGCTTTTCTTGCATCTCTATCCCTACCCTTGTTCTGGTCCCCATGCTGGACTCCCTTTAAATTCCTTAGGAGTATACTCAGCTCCTTATGTGTCTGTCCCTACAACAGAATGTTGACACACATGGTAGATGTTGGACTCTTACCTCTGACATGGCAGTGCTCATCCACACCCTCACATTGCAGATATGGGGACAGAGATTGGAAGCTTCTGTGATGCCCTAGTGCAGTGGTCAGCAAACTGCGGCTAGAAAACCACATGTGGCTCTTTGGTCCCTTGAGTGTGGCTCTTCCACAAAATAACACATGCAGACGCATGCACGTACAGTGCCATTGAAACTTCGTGGCCCATGTGCACAAGTTGGTTTTTGGATCTCAAAAGAAATTTCAATCGTTGTACTGTTGATATTTGGCTCTGTTGACTGAGTTTGCAGACCACTCCCTAGTGGAACCTAGTGGAAACCCATGGCAAGTGTTCTGTTGGGAAATCTTTGTAACTCCTGCTCTTGCAGGCAATATTTCCTTTATTGGGGTAGTACTTCATGGTCTTCATTGTAGAGTAGAACCAACATAGCCTCCACAATATTATTCAGGGCCCCAGAGTATCTGGGAGAAACACCAATATTACATTAGAGTGCTTCAGGGGGCAAGAGTTTTTGGCACTGCACACTGGTTATTGTACTCCCTAAAGAAAAACTTTACATTTTCTAACATGGTACTTGGAGCAGATTCAGCCACACGCATCCTCCTAGTGGGGAAGGTGAATTGTGCTGCTGATGAAGCATAGAGGGCGGTGCCCATAATGGGGCTTTTTGTAGTGGATTTACAGGGAACTAAATTGGGTCACTGATATTGCCAGTTGCTTTAGGATCTTAATTCTTTGTGTCTCAGTTTTTTTCATCTGTAATATAATGCTAATAACACCTACCTCATAATGCTGTTTGTGAATTTAAATGAGATATATTCATAGATGTGCTGTGTAAATTATAAAAATCCTTACAGTGGAATACGTTATGTCTTAGCCATCTCACTTTTTCTTTTTAATCCTCACCCAAGGATTTTTAAGGAGAGGGAAAGGCAGAAAGAATCATTGATTGGTTGCCTCCTGCATAAGCCATAACTAGGGCCCAGGCTGAGGAGGAGCCTGCAGCCAAGGTATATGCCCTTGGCCAAACTGGCTACGGCTGCCAGCTCACTTCTTGAGTTATCTATATCTATATATCTATATCTATACCTATATCTATATCTGTATCTGTATCTATAGCTATATCTATTTATATCTATATGAAAGGCTAATATGCTTTCTGAACATCTGACCAGTTGCTATGATGCAAACTGACCACCAGGGGGCAGATGCTCAACACAGGAGCTGCCGAGTTGCAGTCACGTGGCAGCAGAGGTTCTCAGGGTGAACCCCAAAACCCCAAAACCAGAGAGGAGGGAGCCTGATTCCTCATGGGGTCACACGATTTCACCTTCGGCCATGGGTTATGTTGCTGCTGGGGCACTGTTGGCCACAAATTTGGTTTACTGCACATTTGTGGTTGCATTCCATACCCTATATGACAGCAACTTTGCAGAGTGCCCTCTTGTACTCCAGGACCTTCAGGGGACGTTGGAGAGCCAGTTTCAGCCCAATCCCCACAGGCTAGATTGAGGGACCCCCACCTGCCAGAGGGACCCCGCTCATTCCACAGACACCAGGGAGGGACCACGGAAGGATGGCTCCAGGGCATGTCCAGCCCATCTCACCCAGTCCTGACCCACCAGCCACCTTCTAATTAATTTACTTTCAATGTGCACAAATCCATGCACCAGGTCACTAGTTACATATAAAAGTGGTTTGGGTCAGGCTTGAAATTAATTAGTTCATTAGTGTCTATATAATGGATTTAGAGAAGGTGCTGAGCACTCCCTTGTACCTTACAGAGATAGTGGTCTTCAGTTTCTTACTAGGCCTGCAAGCCCATTGCTAGATTTGTTTCTCATGCCCACAAGTTTCTTGTCTATATATATAAAAGCCTAAGAGATCATTACAGCAGAACAACCAGAACGATCAGTTGCTATGATATTCTCTGACCACCAAGGGGCAGATGCTCAACAAAGAAGCTGCCCCTGGTGGTCAGTGCGCTCCCACAAGGGAAGTGCTGCTCAGCCAGAAGTTGGGCTCAGGGCTGGCAAATGCAACTGTCACAGCAGGAGCCTCTCCCGACTCCTTGGTTGCACTACCGAGTGGTGGAAGCAGGTGCAGCAGGCCAGGATGAGCATGCGTGGCGCAGCACCTGGCCTCAACTCAGACTCCTCTCTGGCTGCCTACAGCTTGGTCCACTGCTACATACCCTGAGGGGTCCCGGACTGTGAGAAGGAGGCCTGACTGCCAACTTAGGTCCAATCCCAGTGTTGTTCTTTGTAGAAGGTAATCATTCTGAACAATTCAGTGACTCAGGGAAGTGCAGGGAACTCACGGTGAGCCTGTCTCTGCAGTTGACTCACTCACTCAATGGTGTTCGCAGGACAGACCGTGGTGGCCCAGCCTGTGCATGTGCAGCAGCTGCTAAAGCTCAAGCAGCAGGCCATGCAGCAGCAGAAGGCCATCTAGCCACAAGCCAGCAGGTGGACATCCCCTGAGAGTCCCAGACTGCGAGAGGGCACAGGCCAAGCTGAGGGACCCTCCCCGCCACTGCGCAAATATTGCGCACCAGGCCTCTAGTTATAATATAAATTCCACTGGCAAGAGTATATCATAAACTTTTTTTTTGCAATCAATAGAGGACATTTTTAGATCTCCAGGGTGAATAGTTGCAATAAAAGTTCTAAAAACAAACATTGTCAACCTTCTAATTTGCCCTTGTCACTGGGCTGAGGTAGAGGCAGGGTTGCAGACTGAATCTAAGAATAAGCACAATATACACAGATTTGAGGGGAAACAAACATGAGATGTGAATATTATTTTTGATAGAAAGAGAAGACTAAAGGACCATAAAATCTCTACAAATTCTAGTCAAGTGATTATAGTTTTCTATTGTTTTTTTTTTCTTCAGAGAATATGCTTTCCTGAGTCACTTAGGTATGTCTCTGTGAGTGGTAAGATAGAGGAGATATTACAGGTGGTAGTATCATTTGGCTCCCACCTTGCTAATTTCTCTCAGAAAGTTCTTATTTCTGCCCCCAAAGCAGAGAATTTTATTTGAATCTTCCTGTGGTTTTCATTTTTCATGACCTGACATTAAAACATGTGCAGAGAGGGACTATGACATTACCTTTTTGCATAAAACATATACTATTATATAATTTTCATTTTCAAAATGATGAGGGCACGGGCCATTTACTTAGGGAGAAAAATTCTTGCTTAGAATCATGGCTCTATTATTCCAAGCTATTTGACTTAGGGCAAATTGTTTAACATTTCTGAGCTTTAGTCTCCTCATCTGTAAAGTGGGGAAAAAGATGTTGACCTCTGCTTATTTTTATGTTTAAGTAAGATAATACATTCAAAATGGCTGACATACAGGAGGTATCCCAAAGTTCTCCCATTGTCCCTTTGTAGTTTGGAGCTGTAGAAATGGAGAGAAGAAATAAAACTCTGTTTAGGCCTATAAACCACTTTCCCTAAAGTGCTTTGCCAAACTCACCTGACTCTCAGGGTCTCTCTCTTACTGCGGTGGAATTCAGGAAGAATCCTTTGCTCAAAGAAATCTTTGCTCAAAGCTGCTCAGTAGCTCAATGTTCTATTTAAGCATGTCTTAAATTCTTCTGCTGGTTTCTCAAGTTTTTATAGTCTTATAAACTACTTATGCAGCCTAATTTCTTGCTAACCTCCCCAATACGTCTATTTTACTCATTGGTATGGCAGATTGTATTTTCCCTGAAAAATGTCTGGTCCCCATACTCTTCCAGAACCACTCTCCTTAACAGGTGAGGCCTATTTTCCCCCTGCCTTGAACGTGGGCAGGAGTTTGTGATCCCCTTGTCAATAAAATGAAGGGGAAGTGCCAGCTGCTGTATGACATGGTGATTAGGTTGTGAAAAGTGATTGGACTGCCTGCTCCTGCTACTGTCTCTTCCTAGGTATGCTCACCTTTGGAGCTCAGATACCTGGCTATGAAGGAGCTGAGCAGCCACATGGAGAGGCTTGTGTGAGAGTCCAGCTGGCAGCGCTTCGCTGAGGACCCAGCAGACATCCAGGATCAACACCAGACATTTGTGAGCAAGTCTTCAGGGGGTTCTAGCCCCCAGAGTCGAGCTGCCCAGATATGGTGAGTGAGTGGAGGAGAAATGAGTCGTCTCCACCAGGCTCTGCCTAAATTGTAGCTTTGTGAGAAAAAATTAATGTTAAGATTTCAACTGTTAAATTTTAGGGTGGTTTGTTATACATCAATAGATAATCAAAACCACTTGTGAGTCCTGCTTCTCTTTTTTATACACAGGTTTTTGGAGGATAAAAGACTTTTCTCTATTTTTTTTAGTTGGAGGACAAATCTATGCTGGGCACACCACAAATACCACAAAAATGGCCTTCAGTGATCATCTAATCCAGTAAGTTACAATTTCAGAGCCAATTTTTTTGTTTGTTTGTTTAAAGAGATGTCCTGGGCACTATCTTTTTGTGATTCTGATAAAAAAGATCTGGCATGGTGCCCAGAAATATAATTAAAGCCTTCTGATAAGTACCTAGATTTGGAAACCACTGATGTAATTTACTCTTCCAACCTCAAAGATGCAGAAATAGGCCTAGAGGCAGGATTAACTTGTCTTAGGTAGCAAAGCAAATGAGCAGAGCTGCAGGTGGAACTGAGCACTCTGTCCTCCACACTGGCTTATCTTTGAAAACACCTTTCCTCATAGACAATACACATAGCTGGTTAGAGATATAAACTTACATCCTACACCATCTGTTCATCACAGTACGTCTATTGTGCATCTATCTCTGCCTCATAACACACAGTATTTTTTTTTTCAAGTGGATGAGATGTTTTCATGCTTTCACAGGGTCTGGGGTAGAAAGGCCCAGGAGGGGGAAACAGTGGGATAGAGATGACTATTTTCTCTTTGCCTGACTGCCAAGGTCAGTCCCCACACACATGTATGTTTCTTCCTTCATCTGCTTGCAAAGGTTGAATGAGACATGACTGTGAAGGTTGATCTCTACATCCCCAGCCGACATGCTCACGGTGTGCTCAAGAGCAGAGTGCCAAAGGGAAAAATGGATGAGGTGAAACCATTTCTGTCACGCTGTGGGGAAGATGACAGATCCATCAAGGCAGGTCCTGGATGAATGAAGTGCACGAATGAAGTCAATAGTTGGAAGTCCTTGCAAAAGACTTCTTTCTGCTTTCCCAAGGCTTCCGCTAGTGATAGATTGATTTTTGAAATGACTCAAAAATTTTTGAGTGTCTTATATCACCAACATCAATGTTCAGCCTGCCTCTGCCATAATTTGACTTTTAAATCTTGAATTAGTTTTTTAAATTTCCTGGTAGACTTTTTGTTTTTATTTGCTTGGTTTTGGGGTTACAAACTTTCCTCTCAGACTTGGTTTTGAAAACACAGAGATATTTATTTCTTTTTATTCTGGTTAGGGCTCATTTTAAGGTTTTCACTGGCAATGAGCCTGATGTGTGAAAATTTTCTTTTGTCAAAAATTCTTACTTTTTAAATGGATTTGGTTGCTGCTTTTGAATGAAGAGAGCATTTATCTTATCTTCTGCTCCCTGGTCGTGAAATTCCAGGTTAAGAGAACACGAGTTACCCCAGGAACAGTTACTCTAAGGGCAAGTTGCATTTACTTTCACCTGCTCAAAATGGAATGGTCATCAGATCTCCTTAAGTGCCTCTCCTGTTGCTATACACTTCACAGCTGGGAATCCCTCTCCCACCCAGTTTGTAAAGTTTCTCATTTACATTTGGTTTCCTAACATTTGATGATCTCTGCGGGCATTTTCTTGAGGTTTGTATGTTTTGTTTTAGGCAATAATTTGAACCTTTTTTAAAAGAGAGAAACATTGATAATCTGCCTCCTGCATGCACTCTATGGAGACTGACCAGCAACCCAGGCATATGTCCCAAATGAGAATGGAACTGGTGACCTCTTGGTTCATGGGTTGATGCTCAACCACTGAGCCATACTGGCTGGGCAGTTCATTGGAACTTTTAATAATACTAGCTAATATTTCTGAATGATCACAATTGTTTCAAGCACATTTTATTAATACTAGTATTATTTTGTTGAATCCTCACAATATCCTAGGGGAGCAGATGATATTATTTCCATTTTAGAGATGAGGAAACTGAAGAACAAAATGAGGATATGTAAGTTGCCAAAGAACACAAAACTGGTAGGAGGGCATAATCATTTACTCTTGTCCCTAGCAATAAATTCTCTTTTCCTATCTTCTGTGCGGCCTTTAGGTTTGAGTTGACCTTAGTTCTACTTCCATCCAAGTTGTCGTATTCAGTAGTTATTAGAATCAACTGGAGGGCTTGTTAAAAACACAAATTGCTCCACAACAGTGTCTGTTTCTGGAGAGGGCCCCAGTATTTGCACCACAGATAGTCAGATGATGTGGCCACTGCTGGTCTGGGACAGCCCTTTGGGAAACACTGGTTTAGCTCATTCCCTCCAGGTAAAGTGAAGACTGTTCTACTTATCTAATTTCATAAAAATTAAGGCATTCTTTTACCTCTTTTGTTGCTTCCTAGAAAGAGAATTATGCATGCTTTATAATTTTTCTTTTCTCTTTCTAAATATTGTGATGGTGGCGGCCTCAGATTAAAGCTGGTTCCTTATATTTCCATGACACTTTGGCTGAATGGCCTGCAGAGAATGGGAAGCTTGATTAATCCGTAGCTGTAATTGGGCTTAGCAATCTGTAGCCCATAACTTCCAGGGCTTTCTCTAATCCTAATGGTTCAAGAAAAGCAAGCTAGTGCTCTGTAGACTAAACCATTTATTTTCTAGCTCTTTTGCTATGTCAGACATTCAGTTATGGCCGACATTAATGGGCAGTGTGGTCTGATTTTTAATTTACCAAAGCCTTCCTAGTCTTTGTTTTCTGCTCTTTGAATATTTACATTGTTGGTGGTCCGTTTTTATCAGAGCCAGTTATTCTTGGCTCACTGTTAAACTTGGTTTGTCAGTAGAACTTTGAATTGATGTGAGTTGAATGATTTATTGTGGAACATACTGGAAGTGCTCAAGAAAAATATGAAACATGGACAATAGTGTGGTAGGCTTGGGGTGTGTGTATGTGTGCTGCGGGGCGGGGGTTCGAGGGGGAGAGAAGGTAAATGCGGGGGGAGAGCTAAAGGGGACATCTGTAATACTTTCAACAATAAGGATACATTAAAAAAGAAAGCAAAATGAGAAGATCAGGGACATGAAAGGATCTTGAGAGTTCCATCCACATGACGGAACATTGGTATAAGAAGTGGGTAAAATGTCCAAAAGGCATCTCGGTGTGAAGAGGCCCATGTGTGCCTCCTTGGTAAAATTTACTGCCCTTCACCTGCAGCTCTGCCACATGGTAACTGGGGTCAGGAAATGGGGATGTAATTGAAACTGTCAGGACATTTTGTCATTCTGAGGAGTACATAGTACCCTAGGCCAGTGGTCGGCAAATTCATTAGTCAACAGAGGCAAATATCAACAGTCCAACAATTGAAATTTCTTTTGAGAGCCAAATTTTTTAAACTTCTTCTAACGCCACTTCTTCAAAATAGACTCGCCCAGTTCGAGGTATTTTGTTGAAGAGCTACACTCAAGGGGCCAAAGAGCCACATGTGGCTCAAGAGCCAAGGTTTGCCAACCACTGCCGTAGGCTGCTTTTGGTCCATGGATCATGGTATTATAAGGCATTTGAGTTGGCAATTTCAAAAACCTTCCAAAGCACCCCAAAACCTAAAATATGTGAATTTGGCATCTCCCAGTTTAGTTCTATTTAGCCATTCTTTCTGGGAGCAAAGAAGTCAATATGAGGATTGGGGATGACTACAAATAGAGTCAATGTGAAATCATCCCGTCACTAGTTCTTGACCCTCTATGCTATGCATCCCTGGGTGGGCATTGAGCATAGCAAAAAATTAAAAAGAAATGGCTCCTTCCTGCCCTTAGCTCCTTGCTAATCAATCAGGGATGCTCACTGTAACCGCACTGCGACCCTGTTGCCTGCAAAATGTTCCCAGCAGAGCGACCACTTGGACATGTGGGAAATGCTCTGTGTCAGATCTGACAAAGGAGCCTCTAAATGGCGGGTTAAATGTGCATCATAGATTTCACCTTGAACTAAGTGGGACATGCTGAAATCATAATGCGAGTATTTCCCTTTCTAGTCTGCCAGCTCACCGATGGATAGATCGGCCGATGCTGACTGTTCCATTATGGATTTACCAATATATTTCATCCTCTTTTCTCCTACAGCCGCTTTAAAGATGCTATTTATTTTGTTTTGACCTGCCCCAGTGGAGGCTGTTTGAACCCTGATTAACTACTAGCAGAGCTGCCCCTTGGTAAATTTCTGATCAGTGTCCCAAATGGACGTGCCATAAAGAATATTTTTATTAGATTCTTCTCAGATATATCTTTTGGAGGTGAAATAAGGAAAGGATAATAGATGAAAGCTCATATTGTGAAAGCAGTTATTTATTGGGCTTAATGCTAACTGTGCCAAATGGAGCCATGGTTATGTCCCCGGCATTGTGTTGCACACAGCCTCCTTTACTGTGTGCAGCTCATCTGTGAGGTAGGCAGGATTGGTCCTGCTTTGTAAGCAAAACAGCCACTTTTCAGGGAGTTTAAGTAAGTGCCTGGGAAGCACAGAATTGTAGGTCGGAGCCCAGTTCTGTATCCCGTTGTGTCTTACTGGGCAGGTGAAGCAAGTTCTAAATCACCCACCAAATGCACTCCCTGTGCTGCTGTGAAACGCACGTGGAGTGCTAAGCACTGGCTGGGTTCTTAGAAAGCACTGATTAGACATCAGCTGTCACCAATCAGAGGCACAGTCAGCATTCAGCTCTGGAGCTCTTTGTCTGAGTTCACCTCTTGAGCCCAAGACTCTTCTTGTTTCTGTTTTCATGAGGAATTAAAATCTGATCTAGCAGGTACATTTGGCTATTTATGAAGGAACCACAGCCATGATCATTTCTGAGGTGGAATTAGATGATTCCTGTTCTTTATGGGCCTTAGTAACAGTGTTGAAGACTTCTGGTTGATAGTAAAAGCAAGTACTATTTTTCTGCTGAGCCTCTTAGGAGGATTTCATTAGCTATGGATTCAATTTTGAAGAAATACACATATGCAAATTATGGTTTACAAAAGAAGAGATTATGGTGTAGTAGCGTTGTGAGAATTCCTCCCCATCTGGAGTGCACAGCAAGACACAGATGCCAGCCTCCTGTGACCTGGGGGTCGGTGCTGCTTCCACTGCTCAATGGCCGTGAGCCTTGGGCAAGCCTCCATTTCTTTTAATCTCAGTTTCCTTGTCTGTAAAATGTGATTAATTCCTGTGCTGCTTATTTCCCTGAGATGCTTTAAAGATAGACAAGAGGCTGATGAGAGCGTTTTTAAGGAAGTAGGAAGTGCTCTGCAGAGCATTATAATTTTCCCTTACATAAAATAATGTACACATTGGAGTCCTTATAGAAAAATGGTAATTGCTTAGTCCCATTACAGGATTTCTTTTTTATTTGTGAAAGGCGGTGTGGGGTACTAAAACAAATTGATAGACAGTTTTACTTGAATCTAACATTCCATTGCTTACCAGTTATATGAATTAGTAATTCATTGAATTAATAGCTCTGTGACGTGGTTTTATTATCTGTTTTATTATCTGTAGTAATGCCTACTTGGCACAGTGTCATGAGGCCACATGAGTGCTTGCAAATTAAGCATTGAAAAATTTAAAAATGAGCATATTTGAAAGATTTGCTACAGGTCAGATCTTTCCAGCATTAGTAACTGTTTGCACACATATTAGCAAATATTGAACAATGGAGGTAAGGAAGCAGATAAATTTAATTTTGAAAAATTGGAAGTCACAGTCAATTGGAGGTCTGATAAATTATCTTAGAAAATATAATACCAATCAGTGGGGTATTTTTATCTGACTTATAACATTTCTAATGACTTGTGAGGTATGTAAGAACCATTACTTGCATAGAGAGTTTACTTGTGTGAGGAGTACGGTGGTGTTCAGTCAGGTGTATGTGCTGTTAAGTGAGGACTGAAGGCTAAAGCAGAGACAGGGAGACAGCAGGAAGATGTATCTCATCATCCATAACTAGTCACTCTTTCCCCTAACAGCTAGTTCAGCATCGTTTCTCTTCAAACCCCTGTGTTCACGATCCCATTGAAACTTGTACCTGGTGTCATAGGCAAATAAAGACTATTCTCTCTGCTCCATTTATTCCTTCCCCTTCAAATATTCTAACAAAATATCTGAGGCCATTACTAACAGTAATAATGATAAACTTTCACACATTTTAAATGTGAGAAAATGTTTTACAATATTGACATATGAGTCTCCACCAGGTATAGCAGAAGAAAATAGATTTGAGTGTGTGTATAAAGAAAGAATATGGCTCCATTAGAACCAGTGTGTATGTGAATAGGGGACTGTGAAGTGTGGAGGGGGCAGTGGAACTGAAATATGCACATAAGAATGATGATAGATGAGGAAAAGATGTGGGAGCAGAGGGAAACAGTACGGTGAGAAGAATATTAACAGGTATTCCAAACTAGTAGGAAACAGAAATGCATGTCAGTGTGCACGCTCATTTGTGAAGGACATTGTGTTGGTTGAAGGCTTTGTTATCAAAGCTGCCTGTGGAGAGATTTCCTGTGTGACATTTATGGGAATGTGAGGCTCCTTTTCTTTACAAGTAAATATTTGGGTTATCTCACCCTAACATATCTGTGAAGAGATTAATGGCTTGTGGCTAATCGCATGTTATTGATGGGCAGACATAGGAGAGAGAAATGGAATCCAGAAGTAATCTCCAAACTTTATTTTAACACATAGTTTCAAATGGCAGAATTGTTCACAAGTAGCAGAACTGATGGATTTAGTGTTGTCTCCTACCTGCCTGGCACATCTCCCAGAAAAGAAACAAATTCCGTAATGAAATGGCCCAAATCAGTGAGCAATATAGATGCTGCAGGGATCAAAGGCCTTAGAAATACCCAAATTGTATAATTTATTACTGAACTGATTGTTAATTATTCTTTTATAATTCTTGAACAATTAGTAGTTTGAAGTAGAGGAAAAATTCCTCCTTATCTCAGGACTCTGTATGGCACCATTTATTCTATCAGGTCTTATATGAGTCTCAATCTGGCATCCATTTTTTCTACTTCTCTCTCATCATTGATGTTTCTATCTCTCTCTTCCTTTCTGAAATAATATATATATCTTTAAAGAAATTATTTTCTTTTACCCATTCTTTAAGTCATTCTGTTTCTTGAATATCCAAGTCAAATCTTATCTTCTCCATGAGACACTTTTATAATCCAGCTAGAGGCCTGGTGCACAGATTTGTGCACAGGTAGGGTCCTTGGCCTTGCCTGCGGGGGTCCAGCTGAAACCAGCTCTCTGACATCCCCTGAGGAGTCCAGGTAATTATGAGAGGGTGGTTCTCAGGTGACATACCTCGGGATTGTGCTCCCTACTCTCTGGTCCCAGGTGTATCACCCAAGAACAGCAGCTGCCAAGTCACAGCAGCTCGGCAGCTCCTCCATTGAGAGTCTACCCCAGGTAGTCATTGCGCATCGTAGCTACTGGTTAGACAGTCAAATTGTCGGATGATTGCTTAGGCTTTTATATATATATATATATATGTTTGTCCACTCCTAAATTTTGGATGTTGGCTTATCCCTTGTAGAATTACAGATGTTCCCCACCTATAGGTACTTCCAAGAAGGAAGAATGACAAGAGCTTCAAGTTCAGTATATTCTGGATTTCAGCTCATTTCCATAGACTGAGCATTCTAGGAAGTGAGCCTCTAAGTCTTGGCTTTTATACTGTCTCTTCTTTACTCCTTCCTTCATGGCGACTCTGTTTATGCCTGCACTGGCAAGCCCAGGCCTCTGCTCAAAGCTACAAAGTTTCAATTATACAAGATAAATAAATTCCAACAAAAATGGCTGTGGCAACAGAGCGAGCAGGAGGCTTGGCTCCACTCCAGGCTACAAAGTTTCAATTATAAAAGATAAACAAATCCCAAATACTAGGGCCTCTATTTGGGTCATCGGGGGGCATGGCCGGCCTGCAAACCACCACAGATCCCGCGTCCAGGCCACTCCATGCCCCAAGGGAATCCCCACCCTGATCTGGGACACCCTTCAGGGCAAACCAGCCAGCCCCCATCAATGCATCAGGTCTCTATCCTATCTAATAAAAGAGTAATATGCAAATTGACTGTCACTACAACACACAAGATGGCTGCCCCCATAGGGTCAAAGAAGGCTGCCTCCATGTGGACACAAGGTGGCCACCACAAGATGGCCAGCAGGGGAGGGCAGTTAGGAGGAACCAGGTCTGCAAGGGAGGGCAGTTGTGGGCAGTCAGACCAGCAGGGGAGGGCAGTTGGGAGGGATCAGGCCTGCAAGGGAGGACAGTTGGGGGGAACCAAGCCTGCAAGGGAGGACAGTTGGGAGTGACCAGGCCAGCATAGGAGGGAAGTTGGGGGCAACTGGGCCTGCAGGGCAGGGCAGTTGGGGGGGACCCAGGCCTGCAGGGGAGAGCAGTTGGGAGGGACCAGGCTGGTAGGAGAGGGCAGTTAGAGGCGACCAGGCCTACAGAGGAGGGAAGTTACGGGCAAACAGGCTGGCAGGGGAGCAGTTAGGTATTAATCAGGCTGGCAGGGGAGTGGTTAGGAGTGATCAGGCTGGCAGGCAGATGCTGTTAGGGGCAATCAGGGAGGCAGGTAAGTGAGCAGTTGGGAGCCAGCAGTCCTGGATTGTGAGAGGGATGTCTGACTGCCCATTTAGGCCCGATCCTACCTGGATCAGTCCTAAAGGGGCAGTCGGACATCCCTTTAAGGGTTCCAGATTGGAGAGGTTCCAGGCTGGGCTGAGGACACTCCCTCCCTTTGTGCATGAATTTCGTGTACTAGGCCTCTAGTCCTATCTAATAAAAGAGTAATATGCAAATTTGACCATACCTTCACTACACCTACAAGACACGCCCACCAACGATGCCCACCAGCCAATCAGGAGCAGGGGGCAGAATCAAGGAGTGCGTGAGGCATCCCGCAAGTGCAGAGGGAGCAGGGCCTGGCGTTGACCAGAGGCCAGGGCAAAGGCAGCCAGCGAGTGCACGAGGCAGGGAGTCAGGGCCAAGGCATGTGCATGGCAGGGGTTGGGGCTGTAGAGGCATGCCTGAGGCAAAGGGCGGAGCTGATGAGGCATGCAAGAGGTGGGGGGCGGGGCTGCTGAGGTGCGCCTGAGGCGAGGGGTGGGGCCAAGTGGCATGTGCGAGGCCACTTCTAGTGTGGGGTTCCCCCAGGGCTGGGCAGGGCTGGGGGAGTGGAGCTGAAGCATCAGGCAAGCTCAGGGCCCTGGGGCTGGGTGGTCACTGGGTGGTTGCCAGTGGCCAGGGCTAAGACCATGGCCTGGGGGGGCAGGGCTGAGGCAGCCGGGGCAGAGCCAGCCATGGGCCCCATTGAGGGGGCAGTTTGGGCTGAGGGATCACCCACCCCCAGTGCACAAATTTTGTGCACCGGGTCCCTAGTGTATATATAAAAGGCTAATATGCAAAGTGTCCCCTTGGGAGTTCAACCAGGAGCAGGAGTTTGATTGCTTGTTATGTATGATGTGCACTGACCACCAGCGGTTGGCTCAAGAAAGGCCCAATCCAGCAGTCATCAGCCAGAGAATGGGGCCCAGTTCTTAGAGACCCTATCCATACTCAAATTTTGTGCACTGGGCCTCCAGTTATTAATAACAAACTACAATGTTTGCTAATGATTGATTACTATAATTGTGTTGCATTCATTTCCCTTACATGCCTTAAGCTCAGGCACACCATTTCTCTCCAATAATACTAGCAGTGAATATTTTAGCAGCCAATTACCAATTCATTAGTCTTGGACTCACTTGTTTGGTGTGCACAACAAAAAATATTTCACTTTTGAAGAACAAGAAAAGTGGGTTTATTTGCATTACACTTATTTGTGCAGTTATTCAGTATCTGGTAAGTTAATGTTCAAGAAAAAAATATTACATTTTTTTTGTTAAAATGTTCCATTATTTTATGTTAACAATTACTCATTTATTTCAGTCCTTTGTATTCAGCATGTCTCTATCAAAATAAACCTATGTTTCTATGAAAATTGAAACTTTTGGTTTTTTGCAGCCCACATAAACTTAAACTGTTTATTTGGCCTGTGTTAGCCTTTGAGTTTGACATGCTTGGTTGACATTCTTAATATCATTATTACTATGCCATATCTATTGAGCTATATAGTCTCTGAATTAATATCTCCTGCTTAAATCACACTCCAACTTGCAATGCTCTTTGGAAACAAATGATTGCCTCTGTAGCCAGGATTATTTTTCGCCACTCATTCTTATTCTTAGATTTTTTTCTCTAGCTTAAAATCTGTCTCATGCTTAAGTGTGCTTGAGTCCTGACACTGTAGGACTTTGATTTTTTTTTGTTCTGAAGTCACTTAGTACACATTGCCTTTAAACTTACTTTTTCATTTTTTTTTCTTCTCTACTAACTAGTAGGCTCCTTATGGTCAGGAACCTTATCAATTATATCCTGTGTTGCCTAATATATCTTATATGTGGAAGAACCTCTCTCTCTCTCTCTCTCTCTCTCTCTCTCTCTCTCTCTCATATATATATATATATATATATATATATATATATATATATAATAGTTGAAAGATTATACATAGAAAATATAAACAACTTAAAATTCAACCTATCAACATTTGAAGTCAACATAGTTTTTGTAAGCAAGGGTTTATATTTCTAATTCCAAGTTCATTGATTATTTATAAACTGCCAATCCTTAATACCTTAAAAATGCAGTTAAACTAAGTCCAACAATAACTTATTGACTACCTATCACAGCTAGACACTTTATTAGACTTTGATGCTAACAAATAAAAAACAGACTCAGACCCTGTCCTTAAACATATATAATAACAAAGAATAAACATGTGGATTCAAATTCTTAGAGGTACCATTTATTCAATCAGTCATTTAATAACTATCTAAATACCCAATATTCCCCTATTGGGGCAACTGAGAAAGAATAATTCCTGGAACATGACAGAGAAATTCACTACAAAGGTGCTCACAAACTAGTATATATGATATTATTACTTCTTAAGGTTTTCAAACCCCTTTTCTGAACATTCAAAAATTTTACAAGATTGGTATGGCAAGCCCAGTTAAACTACACTTTCAGATGAAGAAATAAAGAAATGGAGAGTCTAAGTAACTTATCCATAATGAGTAAAAGCATAGTTAGGATTTCAAAGGCAGATACATACAATATCAAATAATCAGATAGCATATTAGGTTAAGCCATATAAAACTGGCATTTTTGTTTGTCAAAACTGGTTGAATATTATTAGTTTTATATGGTTATAATATAAACAGGGCCTATGTAGTTCCAGAGAGACATGGAAAAATGGGGAAGGTAGAATTTAAAGTAGGCACTGGAGATTGATATAACTTTTTTTTGGAAGTGGACAATCAAGTAAAGTGAATAAGATGTTTGCAGAAATTCTCAAACTTTTTCTGAGGGAACTCTGAATGAATCATTTTGCTAGTTGGGGGATAAAAATGGACATTGTGGAGAGTCTTAATTAATAGAAAAAGAAGTCTAACAAAAGTTTGCATGGTCTTTGGTAGATTCTGGGGAGACTTACTTGTATTGGGATAAGAATATGGAAGTCACAAGCAGGAAGGATGTTGATGTGAATGCATACATGTGTGAGCATGCAAATGCACCAGATAGATCAGAGTGGAGAGATCCTGGAATGTCAAGTTCAGTTTAGGGATAACTTAATGTTTGTGGCGGTCCTGGAAAATGGAAGGAAAGCTATAATTCAGAGTCACTTTATGGGAAAACCGAAGAATTTGGTAAATCATTTTGTGAAATAAATAGGGAGAGAGTAAAATCAATGATTCCTCGGATTCAAACTCAGGTGACTAAAAGAAGATGAAATTATAAACACAAAATAAAACATTAAGAGGATGAGCTTATTTAAGGAAGAAGGGTGGTAGATAGTTTTGGAATTTGAGCAGCCAGTATTTAATCAGAAGTATCCAATAGGAAACGGGAAATGAGTTACAGTTCTAGAGAGGCTGAGAATGGAGTCAAACTTGTACAGGTAACAATTGACACCATACCATTAAATGAGCTCATTGAAGAAGATGACATTTTATAGGATGGAAATCAAGAATAAAAATGTAGAAATGCCTAGATGTGAGAGAATAGGTAGAAAGCACAGCCAGGCCAGAAGACAGAGCAGGAACACTTGTAAAAGTGTCATCATAGAAGTAAGTTCATTAAGATCTAGTAATGACTGACCCTATTAAATTGTCCTAGCCAATACAGTGAAATGAGGGCAGAGAAAGGACCATTTTGTGGCTATTAGATAGTTAGGGTGCCATAAGTGCCCTCAGAGGATCTTTTTTTTCTGTGTAGTAGTTCAGTGGAAGATAGCATGCTAAGGGTTAGAAAAGTGATGAAATAGTAAAAGCAAGAAATGAAGGTTACCAAGCAAAGTGGCTTATGGTTTAGATCTAGAAGTTTAAATCTATTGGAAGAAAGTTGGTCTAACCCACATTTGTAATTTAATTATTTTGAAAGTTATTTTGGATTGTTTCTTCATATATTTATGAAGGTCTAAGAAAGATTCAAGGTCTATCTTTTCTGTCAAATTTGACAGAAATAGATGGAGGTTTCTAAAGTTATTAAGGGAAGAGCCATAGTGTGACTGTGAAAAAGCTACTTTTACTTTGAAAATGAACAAAATAAATGAAATCAAGTAACACATATGATTCTAGAAAAACAGATTCTTAGGTGATAGGTATACTAGGCATTTCTTTCTGATGAAGTACATGACACTTTCTAATAGCTTTCCACTATTACACCGGGTTATACTAATTTACAGTAGTAATTTAGATATTCTGGGTTATCAAAAGAATATAGTTTATCTTATATAGTCAAAGCAATGAGAGAACTATAATGAGACAGATTATTTGTTCCATGTGGCAAATGGAATTATTTCTTTTGTTCCATAGTAACATATACAGATAACTTGTTTATATTCAAAATTGGCACCTCATTATTTATTTAAATTTTGTTCCTTATTCCCAGTACTCAGGTCTGGCCCTTGACATGTAGTTACTACTCTAGAGCAGTGGTCGGCAAACTGGCTCGCAAGCCACATGCAACTCTTTGGCCCCTTGAGTGTAGCTCTTTCACAAAATACCACGGCCTTGGGTGAGTCTATTTTGAAGAAGTGGCATTAAAAGAATTTTAAGTTAAGAAAATTTGGCTCTTAAAAGAAATTTCAATCTTTGTATTGTTGATATTTGGTTCTGTTGACTAATGAGTTTGCCAACCACTGCTCTAGAGTAATGGATATTGATAGTTCCATTAAGACGAGTCATTCAAGAGAAAATGACTATATCAAAATGAAGTAGATTCCAAGGTTAGGTGCAGAGAGACTGTAAACATTAACTGGAGCTAGAATTCTGAGATTTGGCTTTAAAGGGGCTCTTAGTCCTTTCATTTTTCAATTATGTTCTTGAAAAGTACTTAAGATGAGGAAGTGATATTTTTGGAATTGTATTATGTATTGTTGCAGGTAACTGGAATAGGTTGGTAAATATCCAACTGGGGAACATAAGGAGGAAAGGGTTAATGATGATGAACCTGAATCAAAAGAATCTGGAGAGGAAAGAAAGTTGTGTGAGCACCGAGAATGGAACTGCATTTATGGAATATTACTGAGCACCAACTCTGCACCATACACTGCTATATAATCCCAGTCTAGAAAGTGGAGGATAATCATAGTTAGGGCCCTTGCTACCAAGGAGTTTGGGTGTAATATCCTGACCCAGAGATATGGGATTGATATGAGATTGGTTCATGAGGAAGAGTGGTTTTGTTTTGAAAAAATCTCTTCATGATCTGAAAGATCCTTTGGTTGAAGGAGATGATTATTGTCCACACTCTGGAGTGAGGGTCAACACTTCTCTGAATATTCTTAGTTGTGCAGAGACAGTCTTAGACTAAGTGGTGGATTTAGATGCAGTTGGTAGAAGATTAAACAATGACCTCTGGAGCAGCCAGGATTGAGTTTTTGCAGGGCAAGAGGAGAGTTTCAGATGTCACTGTAGGAAACTACTTTGATAGATTTCTAGACCAAAAGAGAGAAATAATAATTGTTTGCCTACTGTGGCAGACTTTATTTTCCAAAGTTGTCTGTCTTGCATATATTTTTCTCCAGTGAGACTTTGCTACTGTGCTATTGATAGGTAGGGTCTGATTTCCCTTAAAATGTGATAGAAGTTACACTGACCTTTGAGACTAGTTCATGAAAGGAGAAGCAGCTTTTAGCTGGCTCACTGTTAAATTAATGCTTGAAACCCGAATGTAGCATGTCAAAAGTTAGACTATACTGAGGCTATCATGCCATTTTCTATCCCTAACCCACAGAATCCATAGCACAGTGTAATGGTGGTTATTTTGTGCCACTAAGTTTGGGATGATTTGTTATGAAGCAATAGTAACTGGAACACCTACTGTGTGTCCGACACTGTGCTGAGGTTCTCCATTCATTAATTCACTTAATCCTCAAACCAATCCTTAAAGATTAATTTGTTACCTCCATTTTTTAGATAAGAACATCAAGGTGGAGAGAAGTTAAGAAACTTACCCAAAGTTTTAACTACTAAGTGGAAGAATCAGGATTCACATCAAGGTCTAGCCAACTGCCATGCCTATAACTTTTGCCAATGCTAAGAAGCGGATGATGATTAGAATCACCTGGTAAATGTTGACGTCCTCGCTCCACTTGAATTCTACTGAATTTACTTTAAGCAAACCCCTCAAGAGAGTTTTTCAGTCAGTGGGGAAGTCAAGTAACATTATATGCCTCTCCATGAACTGATATAGATTCTCTAAATAATACTGCAGCCTTTTAGTGATGCCACTGAGAAAGAGCACAGCCAGCAGTGTTGAGCGGAGAATAAGTGCTCATTAACTGAGTGCTGTATTGGCTTTTGCAAATTGTCTTACGATGGCCACTCAAAAGTGTGTTCTTTGAACCAACCAGCAGAGACATTAACTAAAATTGTGCTATAAAAGATGGACACTTAGGCCCCATCTCAGGCATATCGAATCAAAATCTGCACTTTTAACAATATCCCCAGGTGTTTCAAATGCTCATTAGAATTTGAGGAACACCAATTCAGGTACTCATGTGGGAAAACTTTGAGCAATGGGCTGGTCTGGCAATTTTCACTGAGTTCCCCAATGTGTCTTTGTGAAGAAACTTCAAGAGCTCCAGCAAAAGCATTCCATAACATGGAGAGATTGTGTATTCAAGGAAATCTTTTTGGAAGTCATAGAGATAAACAATAAGAGCTTTGAAACCTTGCACATTTCTGTGCTAATGAAAGCTAAATTCTGCTATGGGTGCCTTGCCTGAAAAAATGATTTTCTCTTTTTCAGACATTTTTACCTAATGAGCAATATCTCAGGAAGAAAGCAGTTTTATATACGCAGGGTTTATAAAAGGAATCAACAGGATCCTGCTAATTTGTTTTCAGGCAGGGTTGGAATGATCTACTGAATCTATCTATGTATGTTCTTGGGACATTTGGTTCATACATACATGTCCAAAGCACCCCTTCAAGGAAGTCTAGAAAAGAATTGCATTTTCTTCTTTGGTTTACCTCATATATACTTAGTAAGCCTATAGTCCTGATCGATGACTGTAAACATGTGTAATTTAAAATCCATTTGTTACCTCACACTGTCTTTACACAAATCTTGCATTTTGCTGCAGTCAGGGGGGTTTACCAAACTAGCCTAGCCTCCCAACAGTCACACTAATGTTAGACAACAGCTGGGGAACAAGGTGAAACTCCAACTTGGGGGAGGGGAATAAGGGGCGGGGGAGGGGAATAAGGGGCGGGGAGTCTCAAAATTGAGGACAAGTCCTCAGAATTGTCTTTGCTTAATCAAATGACATTTTGCCTCAAAAACATCTCTTCCAGGTGTCATCTCCTTGACAAGGTAACAAGTACACTTTTAAAAAGGTCTTTAAGAGATAACAAGGTCCTTACAAGAATGGCTGAAACAACTATCAATTGGTGGACATTTAACTTTTTGTTCCACTGGTAGAGAGATGTTTTATAGTTCCTCTCAAATATCATAATATAGCACTGTGTGGTACTCACATCAACATATGTATATATTTTTTCAGGCTTAATTTTAGGATTAACCAATGGTCTAAGTTTAAGATCTGAATTACCAAATTGGAATTCCAGGAAAATAATAAAATGTTGCATTATGAAACAAAAAGCTATTCTTTATAGAAAAGGATACCTGTTATCTAGGAGTATATCGATATTATTCGATCAGATTTCTTTTTCACTTGTGTCAGAAAGGACAGAACTTTCCAGGGGTCAAATAAATGCCTTCTAGATTTTTCCCTTACTTGGTATTTCAGCCAAGAAGCCAAGAAGAAGAAATTAAAAACTCATCAAGGAAACAGCATGAAGGCTGGGATACTGGAAGCTTTCATCTGTTAAATACTGTGCTCCTATATAACCCCTTTTGAACTCCTTCTCTGCTCAGTAGCTCAATTTGCTACCAATTTGGTACTGAGCTCCGGGGGTGTGTGGGAGGACAGCTGTCTATATAGCCAGCGAGCACAAATCTGAGTGCCTTCACAAGGTGCCTGCCAGTGACCAGACAGTTGATAGGGTAGAGCAGTAGTTTCCTCTTGAGTCTGAGACAAGCAAACTACCTAAATCACTTCAATCTCTGTTCCTAAAATTTTGCTTATTTTCTCATAGCACATAGGGCTTATTTAGTTGTTTATTATTTGTCTCCTTCTCTCTACCACAAGGTAAACCCGAAGAGGCAGAGTTTTTTGCTCACTTGTCTATATCTAGAATTTACAACATAGTAGGTTCTCAATAAATAATTATTGAGTGAAGGAATGAACAAGTGCATATTTTCACACAAATCCTACCAAGTGGTCCTGTCACTTTAGGTATTGAATATTTGTGTTATGCACTAGGATGCACTGTGTTAGTTCATTCTAGATTTGTCACTTTGCTTTGCTTTGTTGTAGCTCTCTCTGGAAAAATACAATTTAAGGAGAGCACTGGTAGTTCAGAAGCTTGGCTCTGTCTTATAAATCTCAGGTCCTGGCCAACGCATCCAACTTTTTCTTATTTTCCAGTGTTCTCTCAATTTTTAGTTTTTAAGTTCAGTCTCTTCCACTCCCATGACTTAGTTTATCTCTATTCCAACTTCTATCCATAACCACCTGTTCAGTGGTACCTCTATTTTAGTGCCTCACAGCCACCTCAGATGCAACATGTTCAATATGGTACTCTGGACATTGCCCTTTTCCAAATGAATTCAGAATGTTTTTTTATTTCACCTTGCCAGCAAGACAAGGCCATTCAGAACTCAAAAACAATGATGGCTCAATTCTGGTCATCTTACCTAATAATAGACAAACATGATAATTGACCATACCTTCGTGATACCCACAGCCAATTAGGAGTGTGTATGCAAATTAACCCAAGAAAAATGGAGGTTAATTTGCATATGTGGCTGTTCTAAGCTTCTGAGCAGTGTAGGAAGGTGGAAAGGTGGCTCTGGCCAGAACAAAAGTGGTGTTGTCAGCCAGGGGAAAAAAGGCCCATTCTGGCATGAATCTTCATGCCTCAAGCTTCTAGTTTTTAGATAATATAGGTGGGGCTCAGCTTTTCTGTCAACACAACAATCTTGACAAGCCAGAGTAGTTTAGAATTATAAGGTTCCTTCACAAATGATTATTTCAGCATCCTGCATTTAATATAGGATGCTGAGGCCTTGAGGGGTTAAGTGAATTGCCCCTCCACAAACTAATGAATAGCATTTATGCTACTGAAACCCCTGTGTACTGAGTTCTGTGCTCTTTTCTCTACACCATCTCCCTTACTCTATAGATTTTCCTTTACAGAGGTGGGGAGTGGCTGTGGGAGCATGTTGAAACAATTGCACCCAACACCAGTTTGGTTGGAGATAGTACCTTGTCCTTTACAGGTAAACCAGCAATTAGTCTCAAGTATTGAGAAACAAAACTATTTCTAATATAAATGATGTCTGAGATTTACCAAGGAAATGCTGAAGTGACCTTTCAATCCTCTCTCTTACATACACACACACACACACACACACACACACACACACACACACACACACCACTCTTATTCAAGGGTCAGATTGTAATAAATCTGAAAGCAAACAGTGTTCTGTTGATCTTCCTGTGTTTATTTAATTGACTAGATCTTTACATTCAAATCTTAGGTGGTGGTTAGTTAAGGTAAATTGTGAAGCAGAACTCCTGGGTGGATGAGAGTGCTGGCTTTACCACACCGGGATAAATGCCAGATTGAAATAAGGACCTAAGGTCAGGTAGGCTGAAGAATGTAAATGGTAGCAGATTTCCATTTCCATTTTTACTTTATAAAACTGCTAATAAGGCATATATAAAGCCGAAAATATCACACTCAGCAGTGGAGACATTAATTTTGCTTATACAACACTATTCACACTTGTAGAATTTCTGACAGTTTCAGAAACCCATGAGAATTAAGAGGTCTATAGCAAATGAATGCACATCAATAAAGTAGCCTGAGTGAGGTTCCCCCCCCAAAAAAAAACTGATCCCATGTTTTCTGCGTACAGTCACTGACAATGAAGGTAGCATGCGCCATGTTTTACAATGATGTTTTGATGTTTTCTTCCTGTTCTGGATATTCCCTTTGTGCTTTTGAAGTCAATAGTGCTGCAGTGTGTTGCCCGTTCTTTAATATTTCAAAAGCCCTTTTCTCAGTGCCCATCTTTTCACACGTAGCGTTTAGTAAGCCTTGACAAGCCCTTACATTCCACGTATTTAAGTAACATGAAGGATTCCCTGCTGCTCCAGTTTGCTTTGAGGAGGTGAGACGTTAAAAAATGGCTAACCATATTCCAGTGACCTCCTTTCTAGAGAATTTGATGCTTGTCTATATTGTTCATTTTATTTTCAATGAGAATTAAAGGCTTCAAAAAACCTTGATAATAGGTTCATAAATTTGTATTAGTGATAATAAGGCAAAGGTTCTCCTTTGTAAGGAGAGATTGATGAAGAAAAGTGGGCAAAAAAATAAAACAAGATCAAAGGATAGTCCCTTGCTGATTATTATTCTGCTGTCTGTCAGTATCTGTCAGCTTGTAGGTAGTAAATACCGTTATGAATTTAAATAATTAATTGCTCACTCACACTTGAATGAAAATAAGGGGAAATAGTTTGGTATATTTTACTGTAGGGACATAGCACTTAAATGTAATTCATTTCTTTGACAATGACATCTCAATTTTTGATAAAAACTGAAATGAATTCTGTCTGTTCTGCGGTGGGTAACAAGACTTTGGGATGCATTAGCATAGTCCAGTGATAAGAGAAACAGACTTCAAAATGAATATACTTTGTAATAAGAAGAATAACTAAATTTATTTTCACTTACTATGTATTTGAACACGTAGAGAGTTATTTAATCTTTATCAACTTCTGAAATGTGTACTACTATTATAGTCCATTTTATAGATGAGGAAACTGAGGCAGAAAATAAATAGCTAGCCCAAGAACACACAGTTAATAAGTGGGGGAGCCAGAATTTGAACCCACGTAATTCAACTCCAGAGTTTTATGTCCTGTTGTCTACCTATACTGAAAAAAAATCAGCCTTTAGTCTTTAAATCTAGAATAATCATTGACCCCTTCAACCTTCAATAGCAGTGAAGATACTAAAGCTGAAACAAAATATTTCATTCTTCCTGGCTGGGATTGCTCAAACTCTCTAAGAGGGAAGTTAGAAATTGTTTTTCCTAATTGCTTTACGGAAATTATGCACCTAATATTAGACAAATGAACAAGCAGAAACTATTTTTGCATACAACACCTGCAACAGTAGCCTATCAGGTTACAGCACAGTGCGTTTTCCTTCCATGATCTCACTGGACTCACAGGTGCAGATGTCCACACACATCTCACTTCTGCCTCGCATAGATGCCTCTTATACCATAAGCTCAAGTCCTTGCAGACCAGAATATTGGGAAAATCTTGGGCTCTAGAGTCAGACAAAACTGAGTTTGCATCTCAGCTTTTCAATGTACTAAATGTTTAATTTGAACAAATTTCTGAGGCTTTCTCAGCCTGAGTTTTCTCACAATAACAGCCAAACCAAGGGTTGCTTTGAGAATTAAGTGAAATAGTGCTTATGATTACTTTGGGATGTAGGTACTCAGTAAATGTTTTCTATTTTATTTTTTCTGTTTTTCTTTCTCCCTTCTCTTTCCGCCTTCCTCTTTTGCTTCTTTTTCTCATACTCCACCACTAAAATTTTTATTTATATAAAAATCAAAGAATATCTGGTCCTATAAGCATAAGTCTTGACACCCATCTTAACTGTTCCTGAGATATTTGTATGACATCGGAAATATATTTGAGATTCTCTAACTCCATGTATCTAGCTGTCACATGGTATTAGTATTCCCCATTTGCATGCAAAGAGAGTGTGTGAACAGTTGATTCAGAGTTTTGAAGATTAAAATCGCCATATAACTGCTTTGCTACTATAATTTATGAATCTGTTTTGAATGAACATTTTTAAAGACAAAATCACCATTGTTTTAATATATTTTCCTTAGCCTTCCCCTTGCCACGCCCCATTTCATCCTTATTCATCAAACCTTTCATCTTTCAATGACACTGAGAGGTGATAAATTGAAATTTTCGCTTTGTATTTTAAACTTATATTCAGTGGCCTTTTAAGGTAAGCTGGCATTTTGGAATTAGGCTCAAGAATTATTAGAACTGCTTTTATGAATCATGGCTGAAGGTATATTTGGTCTGGAAGGGAAACCATGTGAACTCTCAGCCAGAGAATCTGCTGTGTAGATAGATCACAATCGATTCAGTCATTTATTCATGACATAAATAATTATTCAACATCTATTCTGTACCAGGCACTGTGTTTGGTGCTGAGGTTATAGGATCTGAAAGTGGGTCTGGAAGAAGCCTAAGCCTTGCAGGGAAGGTGGATTTGTGATGATGATAAGAGGCATTTGCTGAGCACCTACTCATAATGCCAGGCATCATACTTAAGATGCCTCATTTAGTTCAAATATATGTCAGATAAGGGTACAGAAATTCAGAGAGGTTAAGTGATGTGCCTATAATTTGAGTCAGTAAGTGGTAGATATAAACCCAAATCTGTCTGATGTTAAAGCTCAACTTTCCACTATTTTGTACTGCTTCCTAAATTAAAAGATTATTTTGGTATTGTGCATACGTACAACCAAGGTAACCAAGAGCTGGTAACTGGTGTTTTGAGAGTCTAACAGCAACTGTTCCACAAGTTGTATTTGGTGTTGACTGTGACCCTCTATACCTCCTCATGTGGGTGATTGGCAAACAGACTAACATCTGCTGGAAGGTGGAAAAAATGTTTGAACTCTTCTGATGTAATTAGCTATTTTGACCAATATATCATCAGGGTCCTAGTAGAGGGAAACTAATTAAAGACAATGATTTACATTTTTTAAAAAGTTAAAGGAATGGGGCAGGGAGGTGGGGATTTTGACACAAGTCTTGCTTTTGTGACAAGTGGTAAAGTGATAATCAGAAGTTTAGACTCCTTCGAAGTGAAATCTAATCTTCAATAGGACATATGTAATACCTTAATCAATAAAGAAAAGAAAAGTTCAATTCTTTAAAGAGAGAACAGCCTTCTTCATTATCACTGCCCATTGCCCGCACATGGTTGTTATGCAAAATATATTTGTTCAATGAAAATTAATGAATGTCTGCAGCAGCAAAAATGAATCACAACAGGTGCAATGCCCTTGCTCCTTCTATACTGCTTGGGGTATGGGGTAACTGTGTAAGGAATAAGGTGAAACTTCGTAAATTTTCAAATGGATGCAAAGATTACAAATTTACATAAAAAATTTTGATTTGGTAAGTTAAGCACTGAACAGCATCATGTTGGTTAAAAAGATGTGCTCTAGAATTATATTTTATGGGCAAGTTATTTAACCTAAGTCTCTTTTCTCATCTTATCAGATGGAAATAATAATCATATCTTCCTCATGTGGCCAAATCAGAGAATGAATGCACACTAAAAGATTAGCTGTTGTTGTTTGAACTGGTTGTTAAAGTAGTGACTAAGGCAAGATTTCCAAAGCACAGGGTTTAAAGAAAAGTTCAGGAAAAATGTAGTCATGTCAGTCTTGTCCTCTGAGAGGCACAAGCCAAAATTGGATTAAATATACAAGAAATATCTGTGTGAGAAAAATGGGGAGAGAGCTGGACAAGCTGGAGGATTCATCAGAGTGATACCAATTTGATCAACAGTGAAGGAAAGAAAAGGCTGTTGGGCCCGGCAAGCATGGCTCAGTGGTTGGGCATGGACTGATGAACCAGGAGTCACAGTTCGATGTCTGGTCAGGGCACAAGCCCGGGTTGCAGGCTCAATTCCCAGTAGGAGGTATGCAGATCTATGATTCTCTATCATCATTTACGTTTCTATCTCTCACTTCTTCTCCCTTCCTCTCTGAAATCAATAAAAAGAAAAATATTTAAAAATGTGGACATGTTGGGAGGATCATCCCTTAAATCCTGTGTGATATAAGAAGGCTCACAAGGCCGCCCAGGAGCACTTGAGGCAGAGTTGGCCATCAGAGGAGTTCCATTCTCCTAGGAATGGGCCTGCCGTAGGATCCCTGCCACATTGAGTTATGGTCTGGTGGATCCCCCTTTCCTTTACCCTATCTGGCACAAAAGAAAGCCTGCCTCATGTTTGAGTTACTTATGCTTGGTGAGCAAAAATTTGTCTTAAACATTTTCGTGTCTTCCACAACTTCCAGCAAAGCAGTCCTATGTACGTAGAAAATGATATGCTGTTGAATTCTGTGGCAGCAATGAGCATGGGACTTGCAGACTTCCAAATACAGAGAATGTAATTTAACAAGCCCTCCTACTGCGGGTTCTGAACTATAGGCTGTATTTGCACTGAAGCCATGCTCCTCAGACCTCCTACCAGCCCGTAATTAGGGAGTTAAGAGGGAAAAAAGCACAAGGGGACTATATTACTAATATTTTTAATTGGTTGCATTTGCATTATGGCAAAATATAAATAAATTAAATTGCCAGGATAATAAAAGAAGATCAAAGCTCCATTCACAGTCTGTTTTCCCAGTTATGACAAACTAGAAGTATAGTGCACGAAATTCAGGCACTAGGGCAGGGGGTTCCCTCAGGCTGGCCTGCACCCTCTTGCAGTCCAGGAGCCCTCAGGAGATGTTCGACTGCCAGCCTAGGGAGTAGGGAGCAGACCTAAGTGATCAGTGGGACATCCTTAGTGCTGCTGGGGAGGTGGGAGAGGCTCCTGCCACCACTGCTGTACTCACCAGCTGTGAGCCTGGCTTCTGGCTGAGTGGTGCTCCCTTTGTGGGAGCACACTGATCACCAGGGAGCAGCTCCTACAGTGAGCGCCTGCCCCTGGTGGTCAGTGCACATCATAATGACGGGTTGTTCCGCTATTTGGTCTATTTGCATATTAGAATTTTAATATATAAGACTAGTGGCCCAGCAAACAAAATTCATGCACATTAGAAGGGGATTAATTAGAGGAAATATTTAATATTGCTATTTGCTCTTTCTCTATAATAGAAGTGTCAAAGATGAAGGGAAATTAGTAAAATGTATGTGAAAATCTTCCTCCTATCAGAGTCTGGGATGCGGCATGGGACTCAGAGTCAAGTCCCTGCCTACCTGCAGTGCCTCAAAATTGCACAATACCCATACTCAGCAGTCCCACCCCCAATGAACAAGATCCAGATCCAGCTAGCCCTTCCCCAACAACACTGGCAGGCAGAGAGCCCAGCCTCAGGTACCCCAGCCCAGGGCCAGGTTGGGGGCATGGCCTGAGGTGCCCCATCAAGCCCTGCCAAGCTGGGTGTGCAGTCTGAGATCCCCTGTCAAGCCCTGTTGGGTGAGGGGTACAGCCTCAGGTCCCCTGGTGCTGAGGCAGTGGGCGCACCTTGAAGTCCCCCTTCAAGCCCTGCTAGGTGGGGGGCATGGCCTGAGGTCCCCTATCATGCCCCACCAGGTGGGTGTGCAGCTGAGGTCCTCCAAATCGGCACCGTGGCGGGGTTGTGGCCTGAGGTCCCCCATCAAGCCCTGCCAGGTAGGGGGGTGCAGCCTGAGGTCCCCAGCCTGATGCCAGAATGGGGAGCATGGTCTGAGGTTCTCTATTAAGCCCCACAGGATGCGGGGGCACAGGCTTAGGTCCTCTGCCCAGGCCCAGCACCGCACAGCCTCAGGTCCCTGCTGATTGCTCCTTAAAGCTCGTTATGGGAACTCAGCCTCAGTTGTGGGCACCTCCATCTTTCTGAGGGTGTGATGGTCAATTTGCATATTCCCTCTTTATTAGATAGGATAGGTACAGGCCACATGCAAAACTGGCTTGGAGATAGAAGAAAATGCTCATTTTTAATTGCCTGATAATATGAAATGCTAGTTCCATTTTTTAATGGCAAGATACCCTATAATGTTGGTTTCTCAAATAGGTTATTCCCATTGCTTGTCTATGCAGTTATCCCCCATGGGGGACAAATGTTGTTTTCCTAAATCCATAATTCACACTTCCTACATGCCCTCCCCCCACCCTCGTCTCCCCACCTCCACTACATCCTACAATATCCTTTTTGGTAAGATTATTTCAGTTACAGATATTTATGGTAAAACACAGATATGTAACCCAACTTGTTTTCCTAAATCCATAATTCACACTTCTTGTATGCCCTCCTCCCACCCTCGTCTCCCCATCTCCACTATATCCTAAAATACCCTTTTTTGGTAGAATTATTTCGGTTACAGATATTTGTGGTAAAACACAGATATGTATCACAACTTTTAAATCTTAGCATTCCCAGACCTATACAACTTATATTAACTTGGTATATACTAATCTGATGTCATTTCAAGGTCTAAAGTAACCTGTCAGGAAAATAGAAGGCTTCCTGACTGACAGGGCTGAGCTAATGACAGAGATGAGGTGTCTTTCTTTGGTGAGGGATGGGAGGAAGGGTGGCCCACTTGGCCCACCTGTGAAGGTTCCTGGGACAGGATGTATCTCATCTGAAATTGAAGGAATTTTGAAATTAAAGGGCCATTTTGGCTGACAATTACAAGTAAAGCCCAGTTAAAAGAAGAGTTTAAAATTCACACAAGTCACCAGTTTGAGGACCCAGAATCAGTTTCTCAGGGGATCAGTGATTAGATGGTCTGAGAGGAAGGATCTATGAAATACTGGGTTCTGATGAGTGGGAAGTTGAATGTCTGGAGTCAGCTGTGGGGCATTGTGGCTGGTTTGGGGGACAAGCAGACTCATTGCAGTTACAGGGCCTGAAAGAAAGGCAAAGAATGGGAATAGCCGAGAAACTTTACCATGCAAAGGACATTTGGAATTAGGACTCGGGATCCATAATTGTAAGGGTGGGGCCAGGCTCAGTCCTCATTGCTACTTAAATACATACAGCATGTGGGAAATCTAGCCTTGACTTTACTTTGCATATACATGAAGGAGAAGACTTTGAATATATCCATCACTTAAATCATAATTCACTTGTCGAAGCAAGATAACTTCTGTAACTTTATAAAAATGCTTAAAATTAACTCATTTTCACTGGTGGTGTGTAAGTGGATGAAGAGAGAAGAAAGTGAGATTTGAGCTATTTAGGTAATTGTCTAGGTACTTGTCTATTGCTTATATAGGTATGAAGCCTTAAATTAAAACAAGATGACCAATATTTTAAACTTTACAGGTATGCTTGGACTATATTCTGGCCAGCCTCAGTTATGATCTGGTCAGGACACCTTGCTAATGATGCGTAATTAGAAGTTACGCCCTCATTACTTCAAAACTGCTGTGCTTCTGGATGAATTTCCTTAGCTCTATTCTTCCAGTGGTAGACCGGGCAAGCTCTTGCACAGTGTCCAGGGGAAATGTGTTTCCATCCAGCTCTGGGTTGGATTAGTGGATGTGGTGCCCTCTGATCCACTGCCAGATGTCCATCCCCAGCTGGCACAGCTCCCCGCCTGCCTGTCAGTGGTTGTTGTCAAGGCCGCGCTTCCTGCCAGCAGGAGCTGGTCTCTCCTCAATGGAGGGCAATATGCCCTCAGTCAGCATTTAGATTCTTGTGTGAAGACATTCATGCATAAAACTCCCCACTGCTTCTCCTCTGCCTTCTGTTTTTGGATTTCCCAGACATCTCCTGAACTGTTGGGCTTCTGTGTGTGGCCACTGTGGGGTGAGACTTTGGGGGGAGGAGAGGATCAGTGATACAAACTGGAGAGGACTGAATATTTAAATACCTTATTCCCATCATTTTTCAAGTGTTAAGATGGGGCTTATGGTGCTTGGCATATGGCCCAGGGGGTTGCTTGAGAAAAGGGTCTATGGGTTGAATATTGTCCATTCTTGGAAGCCCCATAGTGCTATGGATAAGGGCCTAGAATGAAGAGCCACAGAGCCTGGGTTAGAACACCAGCTCTGTCAGCTGCTAGCAGGTGTGTGGGTTAAGTGACATGGAATCTCTTTGTAACATTGGACTAGTTACATAACCTCTATGTGTAGAGGGCCCCCTGGGAAGGCAGATCAGCATTCTTTAATTATTGTCAGCTGAATCCAAGGCAACAGGCAAAGCCATGTCTTGGATACACATTTACCAAAAAGGCAGATGTTTTATCAGCACTGACTCTTACCTTTGCCCAGGTGTCAGGGAGTGGATTTTGATATTTAAATCCAGTCTAGCACCAGGAATGAGGGAATGAATAGGACCTGGGCACACCCAAGCTCCTTTGATCCTAAGTTTTGGTGAAACCCCCTGATATTTGGGATATAAATAAACAGGCTGCATTGGCTCTGGGTCACTGTCTCTCCCTCAGAAGAGGACAGTGGTCCACCTGGTTTCTAGCTTTTTCCTTCCATTTTGAACCTTGTCTCTTTCATTTCTCAATCCCCAGCCGCCTCTACTCAGGAATTGGACCTGCTCTCTAGCAGCACTGGACGTGGAAAAGAGAGAAAAATATTTACATCATGTATGTGCTTCAGAAACAATGGTGCCTATTTCATAGAGTTCTTATGAAAATTAAATGAGCTACTACTTGTAAACTATTTGTAACAGTACCTAAAACTTGGTAAATATTACATAACTGTTTATTAAAGTAACTAGGTTAATGTTTCTCAGCTTTAGTGAATGAAAACAAATTGATTACTGGAGCTGATAAAAGTATTGTGCTTAAATAGTAGAAAGTAATAACTGTAGTTACCACTATTGGCTGCTTACCATAATCTGGTATGCCAGCCATTTCATGTAATAATGATGAAAATGTGCATAGTATTTTCATGTGCCAGGTACAATTCCAAGCCACTTGATCTACTTCACTCTTTTGTTCCTCACAACAACCCAGACAGGAGTGTGTGTGTGTGTGTGTGTGTATGTGTGTGTGTGAGTGTGTGTATATGTATATAATTGTTATTATCATAAGAAAACTGAAGCAAGAAGATATTAGGTAACCTAACCAAGATTCCATAGATAGAAGTAGAACAAAATTTTTAACATTTTTAAAAAATCCTCACCTGAATATATATTTTTATTTATTTTTAGCGAGAGAGGGAGGAGGAAAGAGAAACATTCATCAGTTACCTCCTGCAGAGGCTCTGACCAGAGATTGAACCTGCAGCCTATATATGTGCCCTGATTTGGAATCAAACCCACAACATTTTTTTTGGTGTGGGCTGATGCTCCAACTGACGGAGGTAGCTAGCCAGGGCTGGAACAAAATTTTGAACCCAGGCAGAGTGGTGCCAGAATCTGTGCTCTTAACCATGGTACATACCGCCTCTCATGAAACTACTTCCTAGTTCACCAGAACAGTGTTATAAAGAGGTGTTTTATTTCCCTCATTTTAGAGAAGTTGAAATTAAGGCTTAGAGAGATTAAGCAAATTGCCTACATTCACACTTGCAAGTAAGTGGGGAATACTTGGATGCAAGTGAATTTGCTAAAAATTTGATTAAATCAAGAAAATCTGACAAGCTGGAGTGAACTGAAAGTGAAAAAGAAAGGGAAGGTGGAGAAAAGTTCAGTAGAACAAAATATTTGTTATCAGTGCTACTCTGGAAAATGTAAGATGTGGAACATGTACCATATGCTTAAGATCCTTCCAGAGAAGTGTTTTTATAAAAACTCATCAAGAAATAATTTCAGTTGTAGCTACTCTTGCTAAGGCAAAATTCTTTTTAGTGTCTATTTCTAATCTCCTAAGTGTCTGTTATGGTTCTAATTCTGTCTTCTAAGGAAGTATATTTCCTCAAAGAACATTTTTTAAAAGCAGCAAAAATATGTTCAATATTATAATATTCAGTGAAAAAATCTGAGTGCAAAATTTTATGACAACTTCTAGGTAAAAATACTCAGCCATATGGACAAATCCCTGGAAGGGAATACAAAATAATAAAAATACTTGTTTGGTTAAAATGGTAAAATTGTGAATTACAGAATTTTTTTAATGTTGCTATTATTTGATATTTAAAGAAGATTTGTTTTTAAAAATTCATCCCATCATTTTAATATTGATCATCGATAGTCAGTATCTCTAGTTCAAGAACATGCACCTGGTCTAATATTATAGAAACCTCTAATTTTCCCCACATTTAATTACTGTGCACTTGACTGCTAGGTCATTATGGCTCATGTGAGCTTTGGACTTCCTGACTACGTTTTCATTAGTGTCATACACTTGCTTTGTAGTGTCCTCTATTTACCATTTGTACATAGCATACTGCTTTCCACAAGCCTTCTTTAACCCAGAACATTTAGAAGTGATCTCCCCTCCTCCAAACTCTTGCTATCTATAATTGCCACTCAATACGTGTGATATAGGATGTGTCCATCATCTCTGTTCTATTAGATCATAAGTTTCTTGAGACCATGGTCTCTGCTAAAGTCTTTTTGGATCTCTCATGAAGCTTACCGATTCCAGAGGAATTTCTAGATATAGCTTTGTTGATGGGAATCAGAATGAGTTATGAAAAATTAGGGGCTCTGTTCACCTTCCAATAAACCTTAAGGAGTATTTCTGGCACTATGTTGTGCCTTTATCATGAGAAATAAAAGAATATTCCAAAATATAAGAATGTCAGAGTTGAACATGGTCTAACATTTCAATGAATTCATTGTAAATTATCTCTTAGTAATTTTAATTTCATCCTTAGAATTAGAAATACAGCGTATAACTTTTTAAAAAAGATAGTCCATGGATCTATATAAGCAAAGGGTAATTTTTATCATCCAAAGCAATTTTGCTTCAGATGGGCTGAGGTCTGGCCCAGCATTTATGGTGCGTGGCCACTTTTGTGTTTGCTTTCATCTTTTATGGACTCACTTTTCAGTTTTATGTGTTAATGAATGTCATCAGCATAACCTTGCCTTGAAGGAGATGAATTCAAGGCTTAGAGAGGAATTTTTCCAAAGGAGAGAGAGGAGATCCATCAGAAGACATTGACATTTTGTATGCCTACTGGAACAAGATTATTAGGAATAAAATAGATTAAATAAATAGATTAAAATAAAATAAAATAAACAAGATTCAAGGAATAAAAATTAGCAAGCTGATTAAATAACTTCTATTTACTTTTTTCTCTTTTTCTTTTTTTTTCAACAGTTTATCCAAATACGTGCTTCTCAAGATAACATAGGCCAAACAAAGGAAAAGGCTTTGGCATTCTTTTGTTTGCCAGATTTAATAGTATAAGTATTTATACATAGGTTAGTATGTGTTTTTTTTTAAGTTTTGTATGCTTGTTTTTGTGTTTTCTAACTTCTAAAGCTTTGTTTACCTGTTGACAATGTATGGTGGGCCTGAGCCATGCTGCCAGTTCAGCCTTAGCTTCCTCTTCCAACAAAATGACAATTTGATTTTTATATCACTGATCTGTTGTGAAGAATCTGTCTCAAGGATGGGAAACAGAGATGACTCTCACAGTTCTCCAATGAGGGAACCTATATGTTGGTGCCAATCCACCAGCACTTCACTTTTCGGAGATGTAATGAAAGCCATTCTTTGTGTTTCACTTTAATGGGAAAATAAATGCTCCAAAGATTGAAAAATAAATTACATTGAAAGATAAAGGCAAAGCAATTTAAAACAAAGAAGGGAGAAGGGAGGAATGAAGACAGAACTGCTGAGTACATATCTAATTGGAATAGTTTTGTAATATTCACTGATATTTTAGCATTGCCTCCCAGACTTTATAGTCATATCAAAATATAGTCTGTGTAATATATGTTCCCTTATTAATTTTTTTACTGCATATATGGAGGAAAGAACTGTACATGAATAGGAAATAGATGCCTATGTCAGGTTAGCCTAACAATATATTCAACACCACTTTCAAAATTAAAGGAATTAGTTCATAGTTAACATTGGTTGACTTTCCTTAGTTTCTAGACTTTTGTATATTTGAAGTTTCTCTAAAGTCTAAGCCTTTGAGAAAATAGAGAAAGGAAACTATATTAATGGATGTTTGATACAGTTTGAACAAAATTTCTCTAAAGAAATTTCAAAGAAACAGGAGAAAAGAATGTTAATTTCCATGTAAATGTATTCAGAAGCCTAGGCTTTTCAGTCTTCCAAGGTGTAAGAATTAATTATCAGTTTTCAAGAGCAAAATTTATTCATGGTAAGAGCTATAGCAATCAGAACCCTTCAAGTGTAAAATTCATGAAATTAATATTGAGCTGATTAAAGTTGAGTAAATAACCATTCTCTCTTTTCCTGTGCTGTAAACTTCCAAATGTTTGATGGTGACCTTTGGTGTGTTTTGAACAGTATTTTAAATTTTCTCCTATATTTGGAGTTATAAAGGAAGAAATTAACTGAGTTCTGATTCATGGTAAAAGCACAATAGAAAGGGTAATTTCTCATTGTGACTCAATATTATATTCTATATCTTTAAAGAACTATTCAGCTGATAACTACTCATTGTTGCAATCATTGATGACTATGAATGTATTCTTACAAATTAATTATAATACTTCTCTAGCCAACCCCAAAAGACCTAATCAAAACTTACAAATAATGTATTCCACTTTTCTTATCTATAAAAAAGATGACTGATTTTAAAATGTCTTTCAATGCCCCTGAATAAATGAGAAAAAGATTAGTGCCTTTTATTAATAGGTAGTATAAAACATTTGGTTGTACTGTTTAAATGAGGCTGCTATGTGAAATCTGAGCAGAATTGATAGGCCAAGGGAATATATAATATTTGAAATCATCACCTGATTAGAAAGATGGCTTAAGATCAACAGGAAAGGAGAAAATAATGTAATTATTTTAAAGTTGGAATTAAACGACTTTATCAATAGAGGCAAAGCAGGAAACTTTAGTGTTTGTTGGAGGTATCCTAGTAAATAGAAAGCCAGGGACCATCATGACCAAAACAATGGGACAGACAACCAAAAAGCAGGCTGAGTGGGGCAACAAGGCCAGCATAAGGGTTAGTGAGGGACGACCAAACGACTGAACAGCAGGCTGTGGGGGGATGTCTGGAAAGGGAGTTAATGAGGGGTGACCAAGTGACTGAACACCAGGCTCCATGGGGCAACCAGGCCAGCAGGGGTGGCAGTTGGGATGATCAGACTGGCAGGGGAGGCAGTTGGGGGCAACCAGGCTGGTTGAGAGGCAATTAGGGGCAACCAGGCTGGCAGGGGGGAGCAGTTGGAGGCCATCAGTCAGGCAGGCAAGTGAGCAGTTAGGAGCCAGTGGTCCCAGATTGTAAGAGGGTGGTCCTACTGCTGATTTAGGCCCAATCCCCAGGACATCCCCGAGGGGGTCCCAGATTGGAGAAGATGCAAGCTGAGCTGAGGGAACCCCCCCCCCCACCCTCATGCACAAATTTCATGCACTGGGCCTCTAGTCCTATCTAATAAAAGAGTAACATGCAAATGTGACTGTACCTTGGCTCCTGATTGGCTATGCTACCAGGAGCAGGGGGTGGGGTTAGGGGGCAGGGCCAAGTGGTGTGAGTGCTGGGACCAGAGGTGGAGATGAAATGGTGGCAGCGGTGAGCAGCCAGCACCCAGCACTATGAGGGGAAGCAGCAACAGCAGCAGCAGCAGCAGTGATGGTGGTGGCGGCAGGGAGCGCCTGGGGGCCGGCCAATCAGGAGTGGGGGGCAGGCGTGAGGTGGGGGGCAGGGCTGCGGTGGGAGAGGGTGGGCCTGCAGTGGGAGAGGGTGGCCTTCAGCACCCCTGGCTGGCACAGCGGGAGAGAGTGGCCCTCAGAGCCCCTAGCCCGCATGGCAGGAGAGGGTGAGCCTGTGGTGGGAGAAGGTGGCCTTCAGCGCCCCTGGCTGGCATGGCAGCAGAGGGCGGGCTGTCTGCACCTCCAGCCAACCCAGCAATCCGCTGTCTCCCCCGACGAGAGGTGGGAGAGGGCGGGCCGTGCACAGCAGGAGAGGGCAGGCTGTCCATGCCCCTGGCGGGAGTGACAGGAGAGGGTGGGACTGGGGTGGGAGAGTGTGGTCCTGCAGCGGGAGATGGCGGGCTTTTTGCACCTCCAACAGGTCCTGCGGTCTGCCCTCTCCGGCCATGGGGCGGGAGAGAACGAGCCATGTGCAGCAGGAGAGGGCAGACCGTCTGTGTCCCTGGCCAGTGCAGCAGGAGAGGGCAGGCCTGCGGTGGGAGAGGGTGGCCTTCAGCAAGGGCCAGCACAGCGGGAGAGGGCAGTCCTCAGGGCCCCTAGCTGGCATGGTGGGAGAGGGCGGGCCTGCGGTTGGAGAGGGCGGGCTGTCTGTGCCCCCGGCTGACCTGGCGCCCACCTTCTCCCACCACCTGGAGGGAGAGAACAGGCCCGGGGCAGCAAATTTGCACTATGCCAGGCAGGGAGGCCAGATCTGAAAGCCCAAGCCCCCAAGTACCCGACATGTGTGCTGGGGTCCTGAGGAGGCCCCAGGACAAGCATCTCCCCAAAGGCTGTGTGGGAGGAGAGAAACCTCTGGATGAAGGGACCCGCCCCCGCCCCCCATGCACAAATTTTGTGCACCAGGCCTCTAGTATTTTATAAAAGTCTCAAAACTTTGGCCAGAGTGACTTTATAGTGGTTGAGTGTTGACCTATGAACCAGGAGGTCATGGTTTGATTCCCAGTCAGGGTACATGCCCAGGTTGTGGTCTTGATCCCCAGTGTGGATTGTACAGGAGGCAACCGCTCAATGAGTTTCTCTCATCATTGGTGTATCCATCTCTTTCTCCCTCTCCCTTCTTCTCTGAAACCAATTAAAAATAGTTTTGAAAAATCTCAAAGCTTCAGTTTATTTTAAAGGTCAATGAACATTTATGTTTTAAGTCTAAGATTAGAAAGGACCTTGTTAAAAGGTATAAACATATTTTATGGTTCTGTTTGTTGGCTTCAGTTAAAGGGCCTAATGATGAAGTGGAGTTTCAGTGCATTGCTTTTAGTGGAACTGTGATTTTCTGACTGTGCCATCAACTTTCCATGTGCTTCCCCATGAATCATTCCATTTGGCTGAGTCAATGGTTAGTTTAATCAAAAGTGAATCAGCATGAACAAATGAATGCACATTCCTATAAAACAACGTGAAATTCCTCTCCTCATATTCTTTTGGCAATTGTAATACAGGACATGGACACTACATTTGTTTCAAATGGTATTTCACGTCTGAAGCAGAGATGGGAAGCAGGCAAAAGGTCTTCCCTTTTCAAATGAGGCTTTGATTAAGCTATCGTCTTATCTTTAAGGGGCAAATGGCTCTCTGTTCCAACTTAAAGTTACAATTTGAGGTATGACGACTCAGACACTTCATGTGTGAGAAGAGACCACAAATTGGAGTTGGGGCAGGCGAAAAAAGAGGAAAGAGGTAAGACATTTGGAAGTAATCATTGTAAAATGATTACTGAGCCAACCAGGGCAAACTTCAGCCAACTGCTTCAACCTGGCCTTTCCCAAAGACGGGCCCTTTTCCAGTTACACAGCCATGTGGATTTAGACCTTGATAGATTCTTCTGATTGTGTGTGTGTGTGTGTGTGTGTGTGTGTGTGTGTGCGTGCGCGCAAGGTATTCGTCCTAGGATACTTAGTCATATCTCTCTCTTGTGTACTCAATCTCTTTGCTCCATTATCTTGGATTGAATTTCAAGAGTGTTATCTCAATCAAAGTCCTCAGAATCTGTTGAAATCCCATGAAATGTTCACATTGTAACTTACTACAGGGCAGGTTCTCCGCCCTCTTTGAGGAAGTAGAGTATTAAGAAATGTTGATGAGTAGGAAAAGCTTCTTAACAAACAAAAGCTTTGTCTATCTCTAGGTGGAATTTCTGGGGCATGACTTTGAGGACTTGTGCTTTGACGTAAAGTTAGATCTGATGACTACAAAACCTACATAACATTTTATAAAATTGTTCGCATAGGAAATTCTCAGGATCCAAAAATATATTTTTAGGTCATTCTGCTGGCAAGACTGAAAAACATATTTTGTCTCATTGTCAAGGTTCCCAGTGAGAAAAACCACAGGTAATCATTGCAATGTGTCCCCAAACTATGAAAACAAAAGTTCATCTCTAAGATTATTTGTTTAGTGAAAGAAAGTTTGTACAGCTTGTGGGAAACCAGCTCCTAGGAGGTTGTTTTCTTTTATGTTTGTTCTGCCTGATTTTTCCTCCTGAAGAGTAACTCTGATGTCCCAACTGTCAGCCACTGTTGACACATTGGCTTACTGTTGAACTTGGCACTGTATTATTTCTCTTGGTTTAGATCTGGCAGCTACCTGAGTGTCTGCCAGAGCCACACTGCTGTTTTTATAAAAGAAAAAAGAAAGATAGAAAAGCAGGGAAGAAAGAGGACAGATGAAGATTGAGACCATGCTATTTACTCTTGCCTAGAATTTCATTTACAGTGTAGAGGGAAAAATCATGCTCAGAATCATGGGAAAAAGAGAAGGATCATTGAATCCTTCAGGAAACTTCAAACTGAGCTTCAGCTTCTGGTTTTTATCTTTATCAGAAACTCATTGAAATATGAATCCTACACCCTTAAGCACTATTTTAGAATCTTAGCGTCTTAAAAAAATATATACCTGTGGCCCTGGCTGGTTTGGCTCAGGGAATAGAGCGTCTGCCTGTGGACTGAATCAAGGGCACATGCTTAGGTTGTGGGCTCGATCCCCAGTAGGGGGTATGTGCAGGAAGCAGCCAATCAATGATTCTCTCTCATCATGAATGTTTTTGTCTCTCTCTCCTTCTCCCTTCTTCTCTGAAATCAATGAAAATATATTTTAAAAGAAAAATAAACATTGAAATCTAGCTTATTGGGCCATTTAGTAGGAGTATATAGCTACTTATAAACACCCAATGCAACAGTCCTCTTCCCCCTGGGTACATTGCACTGTGTCTCCAGAAGAGTGTATCCTACAAGATGCAAAAGAGATGCAAAGATTCAGGCCTAGCCTGCCAGTTTGATCAACCTTTAGGATCCTCTGGGCTATAAATGCCCAGCCAAGGATTGAGACAATTTCCCAGATAATCTAAGAATTGCTCTCCTTTTCTGTTTCTGTTATTAGATGACCTACACTTACACTCAGATAGGCTTAATAACTTCTGCCTTATTAGCATAAGAACTGTAAAAAGAGCTTCTCTGAAAGACCTAGGTCAAGTTCCTAATGGTGTCATCTTGGACAAGGACCTGACTCTGCTCCTCTGTGAGCTCCTCAGTATAATGAGGTGGGGATCCACTCTTTATGCTTACCTCACAGTATTATTGCCAAGGTCTAGTGTATATGTATATATTTAGAAAAGTCCATACAAATATGAGATCATGTCAATTATGTGTAATCAGCATCATCCTTTTTTAATTCAGGGAAGCCGACCCTATAACCTCAGCTTCAGCCAATATACCCTTAAAAACAAATGGCTATTCTTAGAAATTTTGTAACATTTATAGGTGTATAGGTTTTTTTTCTTTTTTTTTATAGGAACTTTATCTTTTCAGACAGTATAACTATAAATTATTTTTATATTGATGCTATTCCGTAATATCCCATCTAGTAAGTATACCATGTTTTATCTAATATAGGTGTATAGATTTTTGTTTCCCATAAAAATTTTCCTCTTGGGTCCAAAATTGGAAGGTCAATGAGTAGGCTTGAGTAATTATGGTTGGATATTTTTCCCATTTTAAATAAATTGAATTTAAATAAATTGGACTTAGCAAACAGTACCAGAAGTAGTTGGGCAAATTATGGGTAATTCAAAATGAATTATTTAGATTTAATTTAAAAACAAAGGAAACATATTATATAAAAATAATGGAGAAATAGCCTTAACTATAGTAAACAATAAAACCAAACCTAAACTTCTTTAACTTTTAGGACTGTGGAGAGGGGAATTCCTCAAATTCTTCACTATGATATTGCTCCCTTTCAGAATTTGTCTTTATTTTATTCAAAAGCCTTTAACATTAATCTCTGGATTCTGAGTTCTGAGGCCCTTAAATTCATTCTTTTGAATCAATTCTCAATTACAATAAAGTTTATTTTACCCAGTAGGTTAGCAAATTGTTCTGGTTATTATAATTTTCTAATTAATAGCTACATTGTAAGACATTAAAAAATAATGATATAATAAAATACATTTAAATTGGGCATTGCTTATTTTTATCTGATTATATTTAGTTTCTTAATAGGCCTCAGGTTATTGCAATGAGAAACAGTATTAATAAAAATTTGGGTTTTCCAGTTTAATTCCAGATAACAGAATGTGTACATGATTTGAATAGTAGGAAAAAAATTTACTAATTTGGATTGTGTCTGGAATTACAAAATTCAGAATTACAGAATAATTAAGTTTAAATGCAGTTTTATTGGGTATAACTTGAGTATTGTAATTTTAAATAAGAAAAAAAAAACAAATTGAAACCACTGATGTTAACTTAAATTAATTGCTTGAGTTTGTGTTTCTCAGATCATTAATCTTTATTTTGTTTTCCAGCCACCAAAAATAAAAAAACAAACCAAAAAAACATATGACAGCAGAAACAATAATTTTTGAGTGACCCCAGTCACAGTGCATTATTATAGAAGTGTTCAGTATCCTTTGGAAAACAACAGGAAACTGATTCCAGTATTGCTCAGCGGTCCACTTTCTAGCATCCTTAATTGCGTTCTGTGTCAAGATATTGGGACATAAATAAGATAGCTGTCTGGCCTCCCTCCATAGCATGAGGCAATTTTTGCTCAGGCTGAGAAAGGTAGGAAACACTGTCCAAGGCAGCTTCGGGGCTGCTCATTAAAACACAGTTCAAATTAGAATGAAAAATGAAAGTCGTGATTAGTACTTCGGAGCTGACATGGGGCTCCTCCCAATAACTGGCTCTAGTTTTCCTTTACAACACAGAGCAGGACAAAAATCTCCCTCACCCTTTGGGAAATGCTGGTTCTCTTCATCTTGGGACACCAAACTTTTTGTCTACTCTGAAATTTTCTCTTGATCAAAACTCCTACAAAATCGTTTTCCCCCCATTTGGCTGAACTTGTGAGATGTGTTGGCTTTCTACTTCAGCAGGGGATAGAATGGATGACTTACATTCATGTTAAAAAATGAGTTTTTCTTCTGATTAAATAAAGCATGTTCAATATTTAGAAATCAAAGAAAAAGAAAAAGAAAACACAAATTCCCTCTAATATCATCATTTGTAGTGCTTCCTTTTAAAAATGGGTTTGCTTCTCCTGACTGGTATTAATTGGATAACTCCTGTCACTGTGGTTTGTCATTCAGGGGGAGACACAAGGACATTGAAGGGAGATGGTATTTTAGGAGTGGCCAGTAGGAGTACCAACTGCTCAGCTGTTAAACCATTAGGATAACAGCCAAGAAAACTACTCACCTGACTGGTATTAATTGGATAACTCCTGTCACTGTGGTTTGTCATTCAGGGGGAGACACAAGGACATTGGAGGGAGATGGTATTTTAGGAGTGGCCAGTAGGAGTACCAACTGCTCAACTGTTAAACCATTAGGATAACAGCCAAGAAAACTACTCAGACAGGTTTCCAGGTAGGATACATGCCCACATGAGGGGTAGAGAACTGAAGATTTTAGACAAATACACATTACTTCTAATTATCCTCTATCGCCTGGTAGGTATTAGTCCTGACTAATCAAGGGAATCAGAGAACATTCCATTTATTCTATTAAGGTAGCTGATGTGATTAGAGTGAATCTCAGTCTCTTCTAATTAATAAGCAGGTCACAGCTCAAGGGTCACTTTCCTGAAGCAGTCTAATGGCTTTCCCCCCTGTATTCCTTTTTTATGGTTAAACTTTCATTTCTGACTTTAAGATCTCTGGTTTTGTGGTTGTGATTTAAGATCTTCAGAGGCTGGTAAAGAATTTATTAGTGCCTTCTCTCTGGGTAAGAGCCTCAACACATTTCCATAATTAAACAGCTTCCTCGTAAAGAACATACCTTTGGTGGTGGTGGTGGTGGGGAGGGCATTTTCTGAATCTGAAATGAAGACATGTGGTTTAACAAGGAAGACGGGATGGGACAAAATGGGAAATGAACTTTCTTTTGACATTCAGGAGAGAACACTGTAAATGTGGCCACCCTGGCCTGTTCTGGAGAAGTGTCCCCAAAGGCTTTTGGGGTTCACTTCAGGAGCCAGTCTTGTTTTCTGTCTTCATCAGGTGTCAATTAACACTTCTGCAGGCATGCACCAGTTTTTCCAGCTTTTGAATAGAAAATTGGACTTTAGAGTAATACTCACTTTTGCTTTTAGGGATCCAGGTATTAATTAAAAAAGAAAATTAAGCAGGAAGTTTCTGGCAAGGAACTTCCCTGCCAGGTAAAAGAACTGGGGGGTGTGTGGGGGGGGTGAGAGGCACTTATTTCTGTGTTTTCTATGAAAGGATGCCTTAAGGGACCCTTTGCTCTCTGTCAGGCTGAGAACAGCAGACTGTGGTGCAGGCACAATGGTTCTTTGTCATGTCAATGTGTTAATACTTGGTTCAGAGAGGAGGGGCCTGGAAGCCCTGGTAAATCCCCTAGTAGTTCACTAGTTTTTCCCAAGCAATCGAATGTTTGTTGTTTTAGAAAATGAATGGAGAACAGAAAATTGAAGCTAAAATGCCCGTTTCAGTTTAATCCTCTGCCATGGAATAGACACAAGCTTAGCTCAGGCTAAGTTTTTTTGTTCAATATCTGTAAGACTGGTCAAGTTCCTTAAATCCTGTGAGCCTCAGATTCTTCATCTGTAAGATGGAGATGATAAAATGACCATATTGGTTTTGTAAGAACTAATGAGAGACATAAATAGAGACATCAGGCAGAGGTTGGGTCACGTGACATCCCTTGCTTTTCTGTCCCCAGACATTTCCTAAGCCATATATGAGAGCCAAAGAACCCATGCACATAAAAGCTGGTGTCTATTTAGAAGAGCTCTATAATTCCATGGAGGGAGTTACTGCCTCTTAGAGTTGAATAAATATCACATACACTGTGTACATAATCTATGAAAATAAATTTGCAAGGGGATTTTTTTTTTAAGTAGGGAAATTATTTCAAACGTAAGTAACGTTTATTACCTCTAAGTTGTGAACTTAAAATATAAATCAGAAATAGTTATTGAATTAATGTAAAATTTTAGAAATTATCTTCATCCTTGGACAGTCAAGTCTAGACTCACCAGGTAGTTAAGCTTCTCTGGAAACTGACCTCAACTTACTTGTGTTAACCTTTTCTATACTTTGCTAATTGAAATTTGCTGCTTGAGTCAGGCTGGGTTTTCCATTACTTCTGCCTATAATTCATGCCTATTTCTATCTTTTTTTCTTTTTGGCTATGCTTAATCTTACACTATGAATATCCTTACCTCTCTTGATCTTTTCAAGAATGTTCTCTTGACTTTCTCAGCTTCCAAAGCCCCTGTATATTAAGAGACACTTAAATTTATTTGGGAATAGAGTTTCCAAATTTTCCTTTCTCTTTCCCTCTTCATCCAATTCTCTCATCTCCTCTCTTTCTTCTCTTTTTAAATGTATATATTTAAGAATACCGGTAGCATGCTTGTTTGCATATGATTATAGGTAATCACCTCTTAATTCTTTAAAAACCTCTCTTTGAAAAAATATAAGAAATAGTTATCTTTTCTTTGATCTCCGCCCCCCTATATAATGGGGTCTAAGAAGAAGGGAGAGAAATGGACTAGAGGAAAGAGATTCAGAATAGTACATTGGCTTAAATGATGATGGGCTGTGGCATCAGAGTCTTAGGCTGGAATCCTGGTCTTACTTGTTCCATCTGTAAAATTGGTTTAATAGAGGTTCCCTTCTAGCACAGTGTAGGTAAGATATCTAAGTCAGGGCTGAGCATGGATCAGGAGCTGTATAAATGCCAATTGTTGCTGCTGTTGTTGTCATTATTAATATAGAAGACCCAAAAGCAAGAGATGCACCCCAACTTTATAAAACTGATGAGCTGTCAACAACATAGAGATGGAATGATGGTTTCCTGGGGCCACTGTAACAGAGGCTTAAAACCTCGCACAGCTTTGGCAGTCAGAAATACAAAATGAATGTTGAGGGGCCAAAATCAAAGTATCGGCAGGGTGGTGTTCCTTTTGGGAGGCTCTAGGGGAAAATGTATTTATTCCTTGTCTCTTCCAGTTATCTTCCAATTGCTGTCATTCCTTGGTTTGTGTCCTCATCACTCCAATCTCTGTTACAGTTACCCTCTCTCTTCCCCCTCCCTCTGACCTTCCTGAGTCTTCCTGAGTCCTGCATTGGGAAGACTCAGGAAGGTCAGAGGACCCACCTACATAATCCAAGATAATCTCCTCATCACAGACTCTTAGTCACATCTGCAAAGTCCCTTTTGCCATGTATAATAACATTCAGAAATTCCAGGGATAAGACATGAACATTTTCTCTGTATGTGGGGGTTAGGCTTGAGGGATGCATCCTACCTCAGACAGACAGCACTTTGGTGCAAAGGAAGTAATAGAAGGCTGGGTGGTAACTTGACCTCTAAGCAGAAGAGCAGAAAATGTTTATAGAAAGAATTAATCAGTTTTGACTGACAACAGAGAAAACTCTCACTCCAATAGCTCTATCTGTTTTATGTAAGTGGAAGTTAAGACAATATGTACTCTTCCAGACAAATACATTTTTGTATGAAAAGCTTTGTCTCTCACGAGTGATATCACTTTTCTCTAAGTTTTACTATTGTTTTTCAACAACTTGAAAAGGCATCATGCTTCTCCTCATGGAATTTGCCTGAGACTCAGATAGTGTATTGTGGGGAAGAGGGCTATCTTTTATGAATACTTGATAAGGCTGGCAAATTTATCTGTATTATTTATATTACCAGAGGACCAGTGCATAAAAATCGTGCACGGGTGTGTCTCTCAGCCCAGCCTGCACCCCCTCCAATCTGGGACTCCTAAAAGGAGTCCTACCGGGATTGGGCCTAAATGGGCAGTTGGACATCCCTCTCACAATCCAGGACTTCTGGCTCCCAACCACTCACATCTCTGCCTTCCTATTGCACCTAACTGCTTCTGTCTGCTTCTGTCTGATCACCCCCTAAACACTCCCCTGCCAGCCTGATTTATACCTAACTGCTCCCCTGCCAGCCAGCCTGGTTGCCCCTAACTGCCCTCTCCTGCAGGCTTGATCACTTCCAACTGTCCTTCTCTGCAGACCTGGTCCCCCTAACTGCTCTCCTCTGCTGGCCTTGTCACCCATAACTGCCCTCCCTTGCAGGCCAGGTCCCTCCCAACTGCCCTCCCCTGCTGGCCATCTTATTGTGGCCATATTATGTCCACATGGGGGCAGCCATCTTGTGTGTTGCAGTGACAGTCAATTTGCATATTGTCCTTTTATTAGCTAGGCTTAGATAGGATAGAGGCCTGGTGCATGGCTTGGGGCCAGCTGGTTTGCCCTGAAGGGTGTCCTGGATCAGGGTTGGGGTTCTCTTGGGGAATGGAGTGGCCTGGGCAAGGGGCCTGTGGTAGTTTGCAGGCTGGCCTCATCCCCTGGAGACCCAAGTGGAGTCCTTGGTATCTGGGACTTATTTATCTTCTATAATAGAAATTTTGTAGCCTTGAGTGGAGCCAAGTCTCCTGCTTGCTCTGTGGCTGCAGCCATTTTTGTTGGAATTTATTTATCTTCTATAATTAAAACTTTGTTGCCTTGAGCAGAGGCCTGGGCCCTCCAAGGCAGGCAGAAAGCTTGGCTTCCTACATTGCTGGGGCCAAACCAAGCCTTCTGCTCTCTATGTGGCTGCAACCATCTTGGTTGGGTTAATTTGCATACTTGCTCCTGATTGGCTGATGGGCGTGGCTTGTGCGTGTAGCAGGTATACAGTCAATTTACATATTACTCTTTTATTAGATAGGATTACATCCATTTCTCTGTTGAGGAAACTAACATTTAGATGCCTGAAGTAACTTGTTTACAGTCTCACAGCAAGTAAATGACAGCTCCTGGTTGGAAGTCAGATAATAACTGATGCTTGCCCCATTTTAATTTATTGTCTTTATTGAGTGACTAAATTTACCTGTTGAAGAAGAAGTTGCTAAGTGAGTAAGAGCAGGGCTAGGATCTAGGTGTCTTTGTCCCAAACTCTATATATTAAGAACCTTCTCTAAATTACTTTTTTGTTTGTTTGTGTTATGAATTCAGAATTTTAATATATTTAATACAGTTCTATTTAATAGTAATAATTTAATCAATTACTCAACCCCTTTCAGAGTTTAGCTTGCTGTTACCATATTAAACATAAAAATATATATTCAGAAATGAACAGAATGGAAAGATTTTAATTCCGTGCCTTATATAATTTTAATTTTCAGATTTAAAACAAAATCTGCTCATGCACCTATCAAACCAGATATTCTTTTTATAATGAAACACCTTTTCAAATCATTCATCTATTTATAGGAGAAAGGAAATGGATCATTTTTCTATGACAGTTTCTCTATTTTTAACCTACCACCAAGTTCATTGTCTTTCTTCGTCTACAGTTCAATGAACTTCAGTTGGGATAAAAAGGATAAATAAATCAGCAAGGTAACTGAAGTACATTATGGACCCCTTTATTTTAGGTGACTTGTCCAGGAATTAAGCCAATGAATACCTTTAAGGACTTGATAAGCATTGGTAAAAACCACTATTGCAAATGCACTTTGACTGCAGTAATTAAGTTTGTAGTTGTGAAAGGGAACCCTTGATCTTCCTTCATTCCTCAACACAAGTGTTCTGAAAAGAATTAACATGAAAGGAGCCTGTGAACAAACATGTGTGAGGAAGCGAATATGCCAGTTAGTTCCCTTTCCATCCATAAGGAGCAGTCACTGTCTTGAGAGTAGCAAATTTCCTCAGGAAAACAGCAGAACCTATAGAATAGCCCATCTTTCATAGCCAGGCAAAAAAAAAAAAAAATCACTTCTTACACAAAATCAGATATTTAAAAATAAACGTACCCTGCATCAGTATTTAATGTTTATTCATTTCTTGCACTGTCACTTTTTTCTTTTTCTTTTTAAACAGGTAAGATAAGGCTAAGCTAAGCTCATTTTTTAAAAGATTTTTAGAGAGAGAAAAAAGGAGAGAAACATTCATCAGCTGCCTCCTGTGTGCCTCCTACTGGGGCTTGAGCTTGCAACCCCAGCATGTTCCCTGACCCGGAATCAAACTGGCAACTTTTCTGTGCATGGAATGATGCCTATCCAACTGAGTCATACCAGCCAGAGTGAAAACTTAGCTAACTTTTGTTCCTCCTTGTGATTTTTGAGGTTGGTACAAAAATATAGAATTTTGTGCAGAGGAACTGATTTTTAAGAATGTTTATGCTTTATTTCTGAGAGAATTATTTGGCTAGTTGTTAGAGATAAATCCCATTCTTATTGTTATTCTCAAAATTGTATGCATCTTGATGAGGATAATAACTGGTGTCAATCTAAATCGAGAAATGACTTCACTTCTCTGCTGCACAATCCATATTGGTTTAGCAATCTTTACTATCATTCAGATGTCTTTTATAACTGAGCCTTAATGAAAACCTCTGGAATTCATAGTGTGGAAGTGATTTATGAATTTAAGACAGATCTATCCACGTGAAACTGTGAGGTCGTAGTGAAAGGGAGATTATCTTTCATTTCCAGTGCAATGATTTAAAAATAGGCATGGCAGTCATTAAATGACACGGTCTTCAAGTTCAAAGCTCACCTGTGGCTAAAGGACTCAGAGGAGATAGTTTTTACTTATTGGTACTCTCAGGTTTGGCATGACATTCTGTGAAGAGTAGATGTTCAAAAAATAGTTGTTGTAGTGCATTGAATTTTTATAATATCTAGCTCCTTCCTAGGCCTCTATTTCTTTTCTGAGACCCCCTATCTGCTACCCATCGGGTCATGCTGAGAGATACTCCAGGCCCATTCCTGGCTGTGGTGGTGGGGATTCCAGGAATTCTAAATGCAGTTGCATGTTAGACTTTAGAAGGTTCTGCTCTAACATTAGTCAACTGTTTTTATGTTGTTCATTGTGATAAAACCTTTCTTTCTTTTTAGAATTTAGGATCCTTCCTACTTTTCTAGAAGTTGGCCATTTTCGCAGCCTTGATGACTTTGGTGACTATCATCCTGTCCTGCTTTTTTCAGTCCCGAGTTCTCCTGATTCCCAGTCCATGTGTTTCTGCAATCGCAGGTGGACCTCCTCATACTAAAGTGTCCCTATTTGAGCATCTATCCCCTGATGTGTGTATGGCTAGAGGTAGTGGGTAAAGATCAGTATAATGTGCATGGACTTCAAATGGATGCATGTCCTAATACAAGCTCTGCCACTTACTGGTCGTACATAAGTATTGGAGTATCGGTCTCCTTATTTCAAAATAGGCATTCGATTACTCACCTCAGGGGGTTTTGCTGAAGATGAAGTGAGGTAACACAGGCACAGTGTCTCAGATAGAGCAAGCTCTCAGTGAATGACAGTGGTCCACTCCCCAAATTATCCTTAATCCCTGTCCACTCATCTATGATATCCATCACTAACTGAGTGGGAGATAATCTTTTCTGACGAGGAAAGCCCACCTGTCTGGATTTGCTCTTATTACCAGCCTTGATTTTCTGCTATTTTATTGTGGATCTGTTCAGTCTCCAAGTCCTGAGCCAATATGCCCTATCCCCCATATTACCGCCAAAGAATAAGAAGTCTCTCCATGCCCCAATCTTGTGCATGATGTATGCTTTACTCTTGCTTTCTGGAATGATGTCTTTAGTTCTTCTTTATCTCTTATGAAATAAGAAACATTGTTATGAGAAAACACTTTCATTTTAAGACAATGATATTTCAACTCTCAGTGAGGCTGACCCTGAGTACTCTCCATTTCAATTACAAACCTTGCCCTTCCCCACACCCTGGCAATACTGATTGCTTTCCTCTGACCTTTTCATTGTTTGTTTCCCTGCCACTTACCACCTTATTTTGATTTTCTGTTTATTTAGGTATTATATTTATTATTTGTCTTCCTCCACTAGCATGTAAGTATGTGAAGGTAGAGTTTTTTGTCTATTTTTAAAAATATATTTTTATTGATTTCAGAGAGTAAGGGAGAGGGAGAGAGAGAAACATCAATGATGAGAGAGAATCACTGATTGGCTGCCTCCTGCACAACCTCTACTGGGGCAGGACTAGGAATTGAACTGTGACCTCTTGGTTCGTAGATCAACGCTCAACCACTGAGCCACCGAGACTGGGTGATCTGTACCTCTTTTATTGACTGAAGTATGCTAAGTGCCTCAACACATAGTAAATGCTCAATAATTTTATGAGTATATGAATAAATAAAATAATGTTTCTATAATTGGGAGAATGCTGTATGATATTAACCTAATGGCATATAAAAAAGGCATTTCAATATGGCTACACATGATCTGAAATAATAATTTACATAATAGACTCACCTTGAACAAAAAAAGAGAACCAAACAAGAGAACTATAGAGACATGGACAACAGTGTGGTGATTGTGGGGTGAAGGGGATGGGGTGGAGTTGGAAGAGGGCATAGAGGCGATAAAAGGCGATGGAAAAAATAAAATAATAAATTTAAAAATTAAAAAAGTTAAAATTATATTTAGTATCCTAAGCATATAGTATCTAAAGTCTTGTTGAACAGCTCCAAATATGCTTGGTGAATAAGGAGCCAGTTCTTTATTGGATTTGTGATTTAATATTGAGCAAGTGCTTTAACAACTGTTTTTTTTTTTCTCTATTTCTGTCTATAAAATGGAATTAATAATAATAATATCTACTTCATAGGGTAGTTATAAGAATTAAACAAACCAATATATAAAAGACTGTAGGACAGTTTTCTGGTACATAGTAAACACTCAATATAATAATAATTGTTATATAAATCAATAGTCTATTATAGAAAGAGATATAAATAACTGCTACTTAAATCTATAAAATTATATATTATAAAACTTGGCAAATGGATATAAAGACAAATAAACAAAAACTTCTATAATAAATCCCAGCATGAATCACTATTTAAAATATACACATAATCCGGGTAAATCACAGAAATTTTTGTATTCTAGAAAATCAGCTTAAATATTAAAAGAGTTTTGAGTTAGCATTTCACTCTCTTCCCTAACTCTAGCTGATCAATTTTTGAGAATAAAAGACTTTTGAAAGAATTTATCCTCATTTTGTTTCCAACATTTGTTTCAGAGCTCTCATGGGAGAGAAAATGAAAATGCTAAAATCCTTAAAGTTTTAAGGACAAGAAAAGACAGTAATCTTCCAACAATGAGAATAATGTCAGGCAAAATCAGCCTCCCCTTGGAAATTTCATCTTAATAATAACTTTAAAATCATACACTTTGGTGGCAGTTTCTCCCTTTATCCATTCTACTTTATGCTGATATACAAATAAAGTGGACTTATTACGAGATACAGTTCTTTGAATATGTATTTACTTCCCACTTTTTTTGTAAATTCAGATAAAAATTATATATATATCATATATACACACATGATGTATGTATAAATGTACATACATCATGTAACACACATGATGTATGTATAAATGTACATACATCATGTAAATGCAGATGTAAATGTAAATACAGCCTGTATTTATCTTTTTCATGAGTAAAAGTGGCACCTATTCCCAGAAGACCTTTCACATCCTTTTCTAGTTCTTGGAAAATTTGAGACATCCAACCAGAGCCTTCTGTTTCATATCAGGGCAAATTTCACATCCAGGGAAGGAATGAGCTCAAGTCTTCTGAAAACCTCAGGATGATTTCTTATCTAATATATGCAAATTAAAGCTTCCCTCTCAAGCCTCATCATTCTTAAATTCAATATTTATCACCAACATTTCAAGCTTACCATGCCCAACCTAAGGTTCTTGATTCCCACTCTGCAAGATTGTTCTTGCCCTCTGTCCCCACATCTAGAATATGCTATCACTAGCTATCTAGATGCTCAAAGCAGAAATATATGGGCTTATACTTGTTTCCTCCCTTTTCCTCACCTCGTGCTCTTAACATATCAGTGAAGTTGATTGATTCTACCCACAAAAATCTACATTTTAAATTTTTCTACTTTAATTTTCATGGGGATGACTCACTCTTCCCCTCCCTGGATGTGCTCTAGCCCCATAGGACTTCTTTCAGTGCCTTGGCACTACACTTTTTGCCTCCTAGCTCCAGTAAGGCCTGGTCCCATTGCTTGGGACACTCAAATGTCAGCAACTAAGAGATGGCCCCTAGGACCTATCTATCTAAAACAGGTCCCTGCCTGTTGCTGCTATTTTGTGTCTCAGAAATGTTTTTCCTCCTTTATTGTATTTCCATAATTTATTTATATTTTATTAACTAACAAAGCCTTTCTTGTTCATCATTTTATCCATAGCATTGATCTTAGTCCTGTGGAATATACTTAGTGGATAATTATTGAATAAGTGAATCACTAATTTATAAGATATAGTCTGTCAGATATTTAAAATTTTTTAAAAATATGTTTTTATTGATTTCAGAAAGGAAGGGAGAGGAAGAGAAAAATAGAAAGGTCAATGATGGGAGAGATTTATTTATTTTTATTTTTTTATTTTTAATCTTTATTGTTCAGTTTATTAATTACATTGTTCCCCCTTTTCCCCCCTATAGCTCCCCTCCCCCCCCGTACCCATCCCACCCTCCGCCCTCACCTCCCTCCCGCTGTCTTCTCCCATAGGTGCATGATTTTTGTCCAGTCTCTTGCTGCACTTCCCACACACCTTTTTTCCCCAAGAATTGTCAGTCCATTCCCTCTCTATGTCCATGATTCTGTTATATTCATCAGTTTATCCTGTTCATCAGATTTTTAATTCACTTGACTTTTATATTCTTTTGTTGATAGATGTGTATTTGTTGTTCATAATTTTTATTTTTACCTTTTTCTTCTTCTTCTTAAAGAATATCTTTCAGCATTTCATATAATATTGGTTTGGCAGTGATGAATTCCTTTAGCTTTTTCTTATCTGTGAAGCACTTTATCTGACCTTCAATTCTGAATGATAGCTTTGCTGGGTAGAGTAATCTTGGTTGTAGATTATTGCTATTCATCACTTTGAATATTTCTTGCCATTCCATCTGCCCTGCATAGTTTCTGTTGGGAAATCTGCTGACAATCATATGGGTGCTCTCTTATACGTAACTAACTGTTTTTCTCTTGCTGCTTTTAATATTCTCTCTTTGTCTTTTGCCCTTGGCATTTTAATTATGATGTGTCTTGGTGGGGTCCTCTTTGGATTCCTATAGTTTGGGGTTCCATGGACTTCTTGGATTCCTAAATCAATTTCTTTCACCAGGTGGGGGAAGTTTTCAGTCACTATTTCTTCAAATAGGTTTTCATTATCTTGCTCTCTCTCTTTTTCTGGCAACACTATAATTCAGATATTGGTATGCTTGAGGTTGTCCCAGAGGCCCCTTACACTATCTTCAAATTTTTGGATTCTTTGGCTTTTTGCTTTTCCGGCTGAGTGGATTTTTGCCTCTTTGTATTTCAAATCTTTGACTTGGTCTTGCTATTCTTTAGACTGCTTTTAGGTCTTTGTATAATTTTTATTTCAGTCAGTGTATGCTTAATTTCTAGTTGGTCCTTTTTCATATCCTTGAGGGTCTCGTTCATATCCTTGTAGGTCTTGTTCATTTCCTTGTAGGTCTGATTAAGTTCATTGGCCTTTTCTAGGAGCCTCTTGAAAAACCTTATAACCGTGGTTTTGAACTCTATGTCCAGTCATTTTTTCCCCCTCCATTTATTTTTTTTTATTTTTTATTTTTTTTATTGTTCAGTTTATTAATTACATTGTTTCCCCTTTTTTATCCCCCTATATCTCCCCTCCACCCTGTACCTATCCCACCTTCCACCCTCACCTCCCCCTCCCCAATGTCCTCTCCCACTGTTGCAAGATTTTTGTCCAATCTCTTGCTGTACTTCCCACAACCCTTTTCTCCCCAAGAATTGTCAGTCCATTCCCTCTCCATGTCCATGTTTCTGTTATAGTCACCAGTTTATCCTGTTCATCAGCCTATCAGTTCACTTGATTTTTATGTTCATTTGTTGATAGATGTGTATTTGTTGTTCATAATTTATATTTTTACCTTTTTCTTCTTCCTCTTCTTAAAGAATATCTTTCAGCATTTCATATAATACTGGTTTGGTGGTGATGAACTCCTTTAGCTTTTTCTTATCTGCAAAGCACTTTATCTGATCCTCAATTCTGAATGATAGCTTTGCTGGATAGAGTAATCTTGGTTGTAGATTCTTGCTATTCATTATTTTGAATATTTCTTGCCACTCCCGTCTGGCCTGCATCGTTTCTGTTGAGAAATCTGCTAACAATCATATGGGTGCTCCCCTGTAGGTAACCAACTGTTTTTCTCTTGCTGCTTTTAATATTCTCTCTTTATCTTTTGCTCTTGGCATTTTAATTATGATATGTCTTGGTGTGGTCCTCTTTAGATTCCTATATTTTGGGGTTCTGTGTACTCTTGGGCTTTTAAGTCAGTTTCTTTCACCAGGTGGGGGAAGTTTTCAGTCACTATTTCTTCAAGTAGGTTTTCATTAACTTGCTCTCTCTCTTTTTCTGGCACCCCAATAATTCGGATGTTGGCTTGCTTGAGGTTGTCCCAGAGGCCCCTTACGCTATCTTCAATTATCTGAATTCTTTTTGTTTCTTGCTTTTCTAGCTGAGTGGATTTTGCTTCTTTGTATTTCAAATCTTTGACTTGGTTCTCGTGGCCCTCTGGACTGCTTTTAGGACTTTGTGTATTATTTTTTATTTCAGTCTGTGTATGCTTGATTTTTAGTTGGTCCTTTTTTTTTATCCGTGAGGGTCTGGTTCGTATCCTCAGAGGCCTTGTTCATTTCCTTGAGGGTCTCATTCATTTGCTTGAGGTTCTCATTCATTTCCTTGTAATTCTCATTCATTTGCTTGTTTGTCTTGTTTATTTCCTTGTAATTCTCATTAAGTTGATCGGCCTTTTGTAGGAGCCTCTTGAAAAGCCTTATAACCGTGGTTTTGAACTCTATGTCTTGTCGTCTTTTCTCCTCCATTTCTTTCACACCTGATTTCTTTGCATGTCTCTGCATGGTGGCTGCTTTATGTGGTGGATATCCTCAAAGGGACAGTGGCTCAGCCTCCCCAGTTACCTGAGGTTGGTACCCTTACTGCAATCCTTTATGGGTTGTATTCAGTATTTTTGAATTTAAACCCAGTTTGTTGTTGTTAGCCCTAGGAGGGTTTGACCTCCAGGCCAATTGGCTGTGAAGGGAGACTGTGTTCAGGTTGGATGGGCGGAGTCTCTGAGCTGCGCGGCAGCGGCAGCGTTAGCTGGGTCCTATGCGGCGCTCACGCGCGTGTGTCTCTGTTGGATGGGGATGGCTGCAGACACCTCCAAGAGAAAGCCGCTAGTCTCTTCCCCTTGCCAGACCACTCCGCCTTTCCCCAAATGTGCCTGCACACCAAAAGTCTAGCCCAGGATTGTAAAATAAATGGCTTCCAGAACCAGGAGACAAGTTTCCAGGGGGCAAGTCGCGGGTTTGCGAGACCCTATCGCGGAAACTCACAGTTCAGGAGCCTCTGCTGCGCCGTGCTTCCAGGGTGCGTTCCCCGGACCTCGGCCGGACCTCGCCTGGTGCTGGGGGATCCGGGCAGTGGGACGGACCTCGGCCCGATCTCACCTGCCCTGGGGGATCCGGGCAGTGGGACAGACCTCGCCTGGTGCTGGGGAATCCGGGCAATGGGACGGATCTCGCCTGGCGCTGGGGAATCCAGGCAGTGGGATGGGCATTGCTGCTCCAGCCCCAGCCTGCACGCGCGCGTGACCAGGACGGCTCCTAACCTGTTTCTGTGTGAAAGCCTGCGCTCCGGCCGCTTCTGAGTCTCAGTGTCCCACCTCCACTCCAGTTAGTGGAGTTTTCATTCAGCCAGCTTTCTGGCGATTCTGGGTGCTGTCTGTTCTGCTGTTATGTTGTAGTTCCTAAATCGTTGCGCGGGGCACAACAATAGGTGTTCACCTATATCGCCATCTTGGTGTTCTTCCCCTCCATTTCTTTTACATCTGATTTCTTTCCATGTCTTTGGATGGTGGCTGCTTTCTTGAGTTGGTTGATTAGCTTTGTGTGTCCCCTCTAAGGGACAATGGCTCAGCCTCCCCAGTTACTTGAGGTGGATACTCTTGCTGCAGCCCTTTATGGCTTGAACAGTCTTGTTGAAGTTAAGCCTAGATTATTGTTGTTAGCACTAGGAGGATTTGACCTCCAGGCCAATTGGCTGTGAAGATCAGCTGTGCTCAGGTTGGATGGGCGGAGTCTCTGGGCTGAGCAGGCAGCCTTAATTTCAGTCAGCTCTGCCCTATACGGCACCTAGGTCTCTGTGTCCGGTGGTAATGTTTGCAAGCTCTGACAGAAAGCTGCCGCCAAGCTCTACCCACTGCCAGACAATTCAGCCTCTCCCCAAATGAGTCTGCACACCCAAAGTCTCACCCAGTGTTGTAAAACAATGCAGTCCAGTGGTTTCCCAAACAAGAGAGCAAGTCACAAGTCCTCTGTGCGCGCTCACGCACCTCTGCTGTTCCCAAGTTTACACGCCCTCTCCACAAGCTCGCCCTCTCCACAAGCTCGCAGACCTTTGCAGTGCCCGAGTTTCAGCATTCTTCCTTACTGTCTAGTTTCACCCCGTATGAGTGTGGGTTCCCGGACCTCGCCCAGAACTGGGGAATCAGTGCAATGTGATGCCTTTGTCTCCCTCCCCATTCAAGAAAACCAGCCAGATTTGCAGTCACCCGCCCTATTTGCTCATGCGCATGCACGACTCCAAACCTCTGACTCCACATGTATCTTCAAAGCTGCCCTCCACTGCTCCTCTGAGTCATAGTGTCCTATCTTTACTTTTATTTGTGGAATTTTCACTCAGCCAGATTTCTGGTGATTCTGGATGATGTTTGTTCTGTAGTTAAGTTTCAGTTTTGAAATTGCTGTGTGGGGCAGCAAGATAGGTGTTTACCTATGCCGCCATCTTGGTTCCTCCCTTCTAAACTCGGGAGAGATATATTGATTGCCTGCCTCCTGCATGCCCCACACTGGGGAAAAAGCCCAAAACTCAGGCATGTGTCCTGACCTGGAATTGAACTGTGACCTCCTGGTTCATAGGTTTATGCTCAGCCATTGAACTATGTGGGCTGCACTAACTTACTTAAAATATATAACAAAATTATAAAGACTTTTCTTTAAAAAATGAATATACCGATAATAGACTTCTTAGAGAAGCTAACCTTTTAAAGTTTCCAATTTCCTAATTGCTATTGTAAGGCCCAGTCTATCAAGATACCCCGATGTAGATGAATCCTTACAGCTATTATTTTTTAAAAATCAAAATCTGATATTTGTCTCTTCAGTGAAGCAAGAACCCTTCTTTCTAATTCAGCTCTATCCCCCTTGCCAATGCAAACTGGAGAAAGTCTGTAGGGAAAAAACATCCATTTGAAGCACTGTTCGTCCTTTAAGGACCATAGCTTCTCAATGTGCTGCTTGCTTTAGTTGCTCTTTAGGGACTTCAGACCATTATTTCTTATATTTTCCCCAAGATCATAATTGTTTATAGTGTGAGTGTTAGTCTGGCAGAGATTATTATTGGAACTGAGGGTTATTATTTTTAAGCTACATATTAAGCATTCATTATCTGCCAGGTATGGTGCTCAGGGATTTAATTGCATTATCTCATTTAATCCTCACAGTAGTCTTTGAATTATTTATTCTCACTTTGTAGACAAAGAAACTAAAACTTAGAAAGAATAATTATCTGTCTCACATGACAATAAATCTAATATAAACAGAGGGAGGATAGAGAGGAGTGGGGAAAGCTTGTCTCAGGCCTTTACAAAGAACACTAGGGGTTGTTTTACTCTTTTTCTGACTAATGATGCCTTATCTTCATAGTCTTATTTTACTTCTGGTTAGAACCTGAGCTCTATGATCTTCACTGGTAATGTGAAATAGCAGCAAGAAAACAAGAAAAACCTTTTTATTATGTTCTCAAAGCTTTATTTAAAAACACTTTTAAGGAAACAATGTATGTCATACCAACTGTTTTGCTGCCTTAATTGGTACTTGAAGAAATCTTCATATAATTCAATAAATCTTAAACCACTTTCTTGTTTTCTGGAGTTCACTAATTGAGGCTAGGAGCATGCTGCAAGTATAAGCAAATCGAGATGTTTTAAGTAATGAGAAATTGAACCTAGCTATAATTTTTACTATAAAACAAAATACTAGGTACTCAAGTCTAAATGAATGTATAGGAAATGTGTTAATATCTATGTTAATTTTTTCCATGTACTGTAAGTACTTTATTCATTTGATCCCCATATCTGATTTAGGTTACCTTGTTATTACCACTTAACAGATGAGGAAACAGAGGCATAGAGAGGTCTAATAAATCGTTCAACATCACAAAACTAGAAAGTGGCAGAGGTAGGACTTAAAACCAGGTTTGAATTTCTTAACTCTATTGTAATAAAAATATTCAGCAAAATTTCAATACTCGAATTCTTGAAGAATAAGATGGTATTAATAATTGCTCAATTCGAAAAGTCTCCCTCTTGCAGCTCGGCCACCGACATGCCATCCAGACTCATAAAGACCCGAAAACTTCTGGCCACTTGAACCACAGCCACAGCCGCATCGGCAAGCACAGGAAGCACCCGGAGGCTATGGTAATGCTAGTGGCTTGCAACATCACAGGATCTTTAACAAATATAGTCCAGGTTACATTGGGAAAGTTGGTATGAGGCATTACCACTTAAAGAGGAACCAGAGCTTCTGCCCAACTGTGGACCCTGGTCAGTGAGCAGACACGGGTAAATGCTGCCATTCTGCAAAACTGGAGTTGCTCCTATCATTGAGGTGGTGCGATCGGGCTACCACAAAGTTCTGGCGAAGGGAAAGCTCCCAAAGTATTGTGAAGGCCAAGTTCTTCAGCAGAAGAGCCAAGGAGAAGATTAAGGGTATTGGTGGGGACTGTGTCCTGGTAGCTCGAAGCTACATGGAAGGAAGTTTATTAAAATGTCCAAGTACTTTTGTCTTCTGATCTGAGTGTAGGTCCTTTGGCATCTGTATTTCCCTACCTGTAATTCCAAAACCTCCCTAACAGGTCCTAGGAGTTAGAGTATCAAGGCCTGGGGTCCTCTGTAAATTTCCCTGAGGAAGGAAGAGGCCTTTGGACCGATACTTGACTTGAACTTTTCATTTTAAAGTGAGAATGATAAAATATAATAATAATAACAATTGCTTAATTCTTCGATTAGGTTAATTACCATTACCATAGTTAGATCTTTTTAAAATTTTTTTTAATTTTTAAAAAATTACGATTAACACTAGTTATAGATTTTGCTAAAAACATGTCAGTCCACTTAACAATATATTTTTCAGATAGTGATAAGAAAGAATGGTAACTGGATACAACTTTTGTAGGGAATTTAACTAAAATTTTGAGGGGAAAAAAAGGAAAATTATCGTGGTAGAGAAATACTAGCTATGTAGATAATGAATATTTTGAGAATTATAAAAGAATCAGAAAATTTATTAAAAGCATAGACTGGTTACCATGTGATCATTCACTAATTCATTTCTTCATTCATTCTGCAAGCATTTATTTATTACACACTATGCATTCAAAGAAAACTGTTAATAATATTCAACAGATGCCAAGTAATATATTAGGGAGTTTGAGAAAGATCATAACAATTGATACTCACAATAGCTTTCTGTGGAATAAATTACTTTCCATTTCAGTTGAGGAAACCATGACTTAGTGGGTATTAATAATTTATTTGTTTGTTCATTGTCAGGGAGCTAATGGCTGTGCAAGTGGCTGGGATGAGCTTTGAGCTCAGCTATAGCCAGAGCAAGGCTATAATGTTGTGGGTGCTGATTCAGATAGTGAGGAAAGAAGATCGCATTCTCAGGGCAGGTTAGGACAGAGTTTAGGACTACAAAGAGCTTCACAAAGTAGTTGAAGAGAGAAGAAAACAACAAATATAATCTAATAGTGAAGAGAATATGATGCCCTATCATATTTGAGATGTAACAGATAGGTCTTCAAAGGAGGGAGCGGGTTCTTCCAGCTGTGATCATTAAAGAGAAAGTGGTGAAGTAAAGATCTGAAGGATGCCATATAAAAAGATGACTCCTGATCATTTGTTCACACAATAGCCACTGCAATGTCACCTCTGTGTTTGAAACAGAAGTGGCTACTCCACCTATGAGTGCCTAAGAACCTATCTAAACCTTTTTTTTCTTCATTAAGGCAATGCCACTTTCTATCATGTATTGTGATTAAATATGCATATGCTTTCTGTATGGTCTCCTTCAAGGTGGAAACCCTAATTCCTCAGATGGGTCCCCACCATGCCTGGCATAGTGCCCCAAATATAGCAGGTGTTTTTTTAAATCTCCTCTCCCTTCATGTCAGTGACATCATGCTTTCTTGGCTGTCTTCCCATCTCTTCAGACTCTCCCATTTCAGTTGAAGGCTCCTCAGGAAAGAAGGTAGTGTCCTTATTGTTCCATCTACTGACATCTGCCTTCCATACAGAACCTGTTGGACTTCATGCTCTGTTACACATGCCACTGCCTCCCAAATCAATAGATATCTCTCCCAAGCTCTGGATTGGTTTGTACAATTACCTGGCATATATCTCTATCTGCATATCCCTCAGTCGCGCTGATGTTGACATGTCTCAAATCTCCTCTAGCCTTTCAAATCTTCCCACACATTCCATCTCAGTGAATGTTATGGCAAGACCATCCAGGCACCCAGGTCACTTGACCCTTCCCTCTTCTCTCCCTCTTTATTGATGCATACTTGTTCACAAAATTCCTTCACAGTGTGGAGACATTTCTCCACTCTCTTTGCTCCTGTAGATCTATAGGGCCATTGTGTGAGTTCACACTGCATCCTTTTTCATCTAGGTTACTTTATAGTCTTCCTGATACTAGGCTAGGTCTCTTGTGATCCATGTTTCCTAACTGCTACCCAGAATAACTCCTTAAATACAAATCTGAAAATGCCATGCCCTTTACTATCTGGGCTCTTCCATGCCCATTGGGTAAGAATTAAATACTGAACATGGGAAATGGTGACAACTCTCCTCTACTTCATCCTTAGCTTGGCTCTACCAAAGTCCTCTGCATACTGAATTGCAATTCACTGATCCTCATCAACCTGGAATATTGACTTTTCTTTGTTTGGCCAACTCAGTCTTCAAAAATCAGTGTAAGTCCCATTCTCTAGAAAGTCTTCATGACATTTCCTCTAGCCTCGATTAGGTGTCTCTACTATGTGCTGGGGAAATACTCTAGGCTTATCTCCATCATAGTTTTTATCATACTGGCGCCTAAATTTTATCTTCTTTCCCCCAATTTCTGTGAGTCTTTTGAGAGCAGGGGCCTTGATTTCTATTTATCATAATGGCCAACTCACTCTCTGGCACATCATAAGACCTCAGTAAATAATTGCTGAATGAATAGGTAAGGAATACTTGATGAAAAACTAAAAATGTTATCCAAGAATAAAGAATTTACCATTTTTAATGTGAAAATTGAACTTGGTTTAGTTTGAGGGAATGCTGCATAATATTCTACTGCTTAGAAATATGCCTTCAATTTTCTAATCCTTATCACTGGTCTACCAGAATTCTCCCCAAACAAAAAATAATGCAAATGTAAACTAAAACACAATGCAAAAACAAGGAGAATCTGCAGAGTTTCCTTTAAGTAAGCACTAACCTGAATCCAATGGTCATGAATTTCTTTGTAATTTATTTTATCTACTGGGTACATAAACTTCAAACCCCATGTGATGGCATGCACATGCTACATGTCCATGACTATGACATATGTTACAAATTAGTTTCATTATATTTTTGCTTTCTTGGGAAAAAATGTAATATTATATATAGAGCTATCTGATCACAAAAAAGCAAAAATACAGTAGAATTAAAGTATAATACATATGTTCTATATATCTATGGATACCTATCTATTATTGATGTTATATTCTTTACTCTGGAAATATAGTAGTTAAGTTTGAGAATTGCTTAACCACTTACTGTGGTTACTAAAAAATCATGGGTTTGTTTTTCTTTCGATGATACTGGAGTCCCATGCTAGAATTAATGAAGTAATCTTGAAACTGAGTTTGTGGGGATGAGCTGTAAGCTTTAGACAGTGTTACCGATCTACAAAGCTTGCTTTGTCAGTACCTGTGATTCCTCACTTCTGACACAGAGATGTGACTGTTAAATATCACCCACTTATCACAAGAACTCTTTTTCTCAAAAATACAACCTAAGATTATGCCTTTAAATGGGTTATTTATTCTTTAAATGCAGGCTAGTTCTACATTTAGTTTACCTTTGTCAGCGTTTCTATGTGTGTTTAAATTATGAAGATAAAATAAGAGATGGAAAAATAGAGAAGATAGGATTCAAAACAGAAAAATCCAAAGGTAATATGTTATTCTAGCACTCAAATATATACCAAAGAATTTAAAATATTTCTTTAGGCATATATGAGGTGTTGGTCATTGCTTCATTCATCCATGCTTGCCAGCTGCTGTTAGCATAAATTGCCCACCTTACTCTACTCCTGGCCACCCCAAACTTCCCTAATTTAAAAAAGGAGCTATCCTATCTAATAAAAGAGTAATATGCAAATTGACCATCACTCTAATACACAAGACGGCTGCCCCCATGTGGTCAAAGATGGCTGCCCTCATGTGGACACAAGATGGCCTCCACAAGATTACCAGCAGGGGAGTGCAGTTGGGAGAGACCAGGCCTGCAAGGGAGGCCAGTTGGGCACAATCAAGCCTGCAGGGGAAGGCAGTTAGGAGTGACTAGGCCAGAAGAGGAGGGAAGTTGGGGGTGATCAGGCCTGCAGGGGAGGGCAGTTAGGGGCAAACAGGCTGGCAGGGGAGCAGTTAGGCATCAATCAGGCTGGCAAGGGAGTGGTTAGGGGGTGATCAGGCTGGCAGGCAGAAGTGGTTAGGGGCAATCAGGAAGGCAGGCAGGTGAGCAGTTGGGAGCCAGCAGTCCTAGATTATGAGAGGGATGTCCGACTGCCCATTTAGGCCCGATCCTGGTAGGCAGTCAGATATCCCTATAGGGGCTCCAGATTGGAGATGCTGCAGGATGGGCTGAGGGACAGCCCCCCCCTTATGCATGAATTTCGTGCACCAGGCCTTTAGTTGGTAAATAATGTAGACACATAAAAAAGCATATTTATTCCTAATGGATTCTGAGACACAGTAATGTCTTAATCTTTGTATTTAATTCCATTGATGTAACATGCTATAAAAATTATTCAGAGAAAAAGGAAGTGCAAATAAGATATAGTATCTTTTACTCTTAGAAACTGATGGGATATTAGAACTATTCTAAATGGCTCTAGCATCTTAGTCAGTTTGAGGGTCTCCTCTGACATGATGAACTGTGGGTCCCATAACTTCTACTGAAAAGCTTTCTACAATGGGAAGGTTGCTGTGTCTATTTCATCATAGCTCTAATTATCACAAAATATTGTGAGAAGAAAATCATCCTGTTTCCTACGGGGATGTGGCATTCCTGTTACACAAATGCTATGATAATTGTGCTGCTTTAAGATATGGTTGAATGTTGAACTTCTATTGTAGCTTACACTGGAGAGAGGAAGGGGTATTTAGTTCCTCTTGATCTGGGCTGCTAATGGGAATGGTACATTAGTGCCCACTACAGGTAGGCAAGCCAGGACTTAGGAATTATGAGGGGTCAAGGAGAGTGACCTGTGTAATTGTCCTTGATCATTAGCATGTAGCATGTGGAATGGGAGGGGGCTGGAAACACTGAGAAATGGCCTGCTGCAGGGGCTAGTTTACAGATATCAAATCATTCTATCAAATCATTCTTCCTCTGCAATCATTTAGCATTTAATAAAGTTTTATTGAAAGCTTTAATCTGTCCAAGTTACACTATGGGGTACTATAGAAAGGATTTTGTCCAATACCCTATTAAAGTGGGATGAATTAAACTGGGGGGGGGGGGGGGGCGGGGGCAAGTACAAGCCTGCATAAAGGAGACAGCTGGAAACAAGAAGAAAAACTATTGTTTCACCATCCAAAATGTATACTTTTAGGACTAAATCTTGGAGGTTGGTGTTTGTTTGTTTGTTTGAATATATTTTTATTGGTTTCAGAGAGGAAAGGAGAGGGAGACAGAAACATCAATGATGAGAAAGAGGCATTGATTGGCTGCCTCCTGCACACCTTCCTCTGGGAATTGAACTCTCAACCCAGGCATGTGCCCTTGACTCAAGAGGAACTCAGCACCTTTCAGTCTGCAGGCTGATGATGCTCTATCCACTGAGCCAGACTGGCTAGGCCTGGGTGTTGATGTTTTATATTGAACTTGCAGATCATTAAAAGTCTTAGGTTTTTTTCATGAAAATGCTAACAAGGAAGTTCCTGCTTCCTGTATTTTTCACACCTACCTTTTTAAAGGCACATCCTTTATATTTAATCAAGACATTTATGAGTATGTGCATATATACTATTAGCTTTGTCACATAACATCACAATCATCTTTTAGAATCCAAATTAACTTATTTAAAATTATTTTCTTCCATGAATTGATAACATCTATAGGTATTAAATGCATGTAATCTATCTATTTATCATCCTAATCATATAAAATAGTCAGCTAAGAGATTAGAATCCTATAACAAATCACTACAGAGTGTGAGTGAATCAGGAGTTTTTTAATACATTAATCAACTTGATGTAGGTTATTTCTCCAGCCATTAATATGCACTTCTGGCCCATTATTTTTAGTCTATACCAATCCATCTTGCCTAAAGTGTTAGTAAAAAACTCCCAAATGCCACATGAAATCAAGAAAATCATTTCTTATCATGGAATTTCAGAATTAGTTTAGGAATTATATAGCACATTCTTACCTTGGAGCAAATATTGATCTACTAACTACATTGTAATTTAACTACATTTGCCTTACACTGCAAATGTTCTACTTAAGAGCTCCGTATCGTCTTCTAAGAGATATAAATGTCATTAAAGGTCTATTTTAGAAACAATGTTAAGACAGTTTTTGTAGCACATCTCTTTTATCTTTGTTGGAAAAGTAGATAAATACTTGTTCATTTCTAGATTTTTCTCACCTCTCCTAGTTTCTGTGCTTTCTCAGAAAAGATATCTGGGATGTCGTGATTATATCTGTAAATTGCTTCTAGACAGTAAAGTTCGTTGAGCTTGGACATGTGAAATCATTTAACCTAGTTATGTGCTTCCCTACGATACTCTTAACCACCCTGGAATTTTCCCCTTAGCCATATGCTGTCCTTCCAATGTGATGACTTGCTTTGACAGAGAAAGAGAAATAATGTTAACGTGACCTTCTCTGCTTACAAGAATGGGTATAGCCCATTCTTTTATTTTTGTTTTAAGCATAACTTTAAAAATTATTTTCATCTTTCTTAGCTTTATTCATCAGTTTGAATTATTGCTGCTATATTCCTAATACTGTTTTTAAAGGTCTGTTCCATTCTTTTGTATTCCATCTGTAGTTCTGTGCTTCTTTTTCCACCTGTGGTACATGACCTTTAAAATGTTTTTATTTTTCTTCTGTTTATGAAAAAAAAATTTACTGGGGAAAAAAATGAAAACCAAAGACCAACGTAAAGACTAAAATAAAAAACAAAAAAACAACTGAAATGCCACCACTCAGGAATAATAATCATTCATATTTTAACATATCATTTGTGTGCATATACATTCTTTAGTTAGGATCACATTCAAATTTTTATCCTGCTTTTTTAATTTATAAGATTTTCCTCCATAGCATGCAATATTTATATACAACATAATTTTAGTTGTTTCAAAATTTTTTATTATATACTAGAGGCCCGGTACATGAAATTGTGCATGGGGTTGGGGGGGTTGTCACTCAGCCCAGCCTGTACCCTCTCCAATCTGGAACCCCTTGAAGGATGTCTGACTGTCCGTTTAGGCCCAATCCCACTCGGGATCCACAATCCAGGACTGCTAGTTCCCAACTGCTTGTCTGCCTGCCTTCCTGATTGCCCCTAACCGATTCTGCCTGCCAGCCAAATCACCCCCTAAACACTCTCTGTCCAGCCTGATTGCCCCTAACTGCCTTCCCCTGCAGGCCTGGTCACTCCCCAACTGCCCTCCCCTGTAGGCTTGATCACCCACAACTGCCCTCTCTTGCAGGCCTGGTTCCTCCCAACTGCCCTCCCCTGCTGGCCTAATTGCCCACAGCTGCCCTCCCTTGTAGGCTTGGTCTCTCCCAAATATCCTCCCCTGCTGGCCATCTTATGGCGGCCAGCTTGTATCCACATGGGGGAAGCCATCTTGTGTGTTGGAATGATGGTCAATTTGCATATTACTCTTTTATTAGATAGGATTTTTTCTATTCTATTCAGTATTATACTTATTGGGATATTTTTCTCCTCTGTAGATTTAATTCTAAAAATCTTGATTAGATCAGCAACAATTCTAACAGGAATGTTTGTGCGAGGTCCTTGTGAGATGTACTTCAATCCTTGCCAGAAGCTTCATCAGATACTTTGGTAATCTTTACAGAATTTCTTGGCTTGGAATCAAATAAACATATTGATGAAATGCATGTAGCTTCTGCTAAGAGCTTTAGCTTGAAAAAAAAAAAAAGCCTAAGGCTTAGGAGTTTTGCTCTCCCCGCAAATGGGACAATACAGTGCCAACTACAGTCATGGTTTTCTTTTAATATTTGAGAATTTATTTATTGCTGCTATCTTTTGAATACTTATCTCTCATATCTTTCCCATTGTTGAACTAATAGAATAAAGATAGTTTTAGAATTAAAAAGAATTTAAATTTTATTATTTGTAAAAGTATATATTATGAATTATTTGGAGCATTTTATTCCTTGAATAGATTTCAAGAGAAACAATTCTGAGACATCTAAATATATGAAAGACTTTAAAATAAATGCAACATTTCCTATTCAGAAGAATCTTGATTTTCTAATTTCTTCTTTAGATTTAGGTCTCCCCCCAGAAATTAAGTAACTAAACTTGACTATACATCAATGAAATCATCATTCTATTTAGATTCTATTCTTTAGGCTTTTGGCTTAAAAAAAATTATAATATTCCCGTAACTCCGTTTGCAAGCTCAAACAGGACATGTTAAGCTTAATTCTGGTTATCTGTTGTTAGTACTGCTCTTCCAGGGCCCCTTGTAGGATATTAACTTTCTCTTCCCTTGAATTTGTCTTCTGGTTCTCACCCTAGAATTGCTAGAGTTTTTCCTTCTGGTTGTTCTGAGGTTGCCAAATCAGACAGGCATAGAACATTCTGGAACTAGGAATGTGGCAGTTTCCTTAAAGACTTGTAACTGAGCATTGCTTACTACTTCTTGTTTATTAAAGGAGATGGGCTCTGTCTATAAATACTACTTGAGGAAGAAAGTGTCTTTCCAGAAAGGACTACAGATGATCTACTTAGCAAATGTCAGACCAACTTGCTGTTACTCTTGGTTCAATAAAGAAGCTCTGAGGATGAAGTATGCCATGAAAACAGAAATAGACACTGAGACTCTAGGAACTGTTTTCTTAAAATATATTTTTTATTGAGTTCAGAAAGGAAGGAAGAGAAAGAGAGCGAGAGAAACATCAGTGATTAGAGAGAATCATAGATTGGCTGCCCCCTGCCCGTGCCCTACTGGGGATTGAGTCCACAACTCAGGCATGTGCCCTGACCAGGAATCGGTGATCTCTTGGTTTTGGGGTCCATGCACAAAGGCTGAGCTACATCCAGCGGAGCAAACTCTAGGAACTATTATAGAAACTTTTGTTATCCTAATTTGTAAATTGAGATACAAGATAAGAATCTGGGAGCTATCTATTGGTAATACTATAAATAATAAAAAATATATTAAAAAGCACACACTAACAAAAAACAAGGTAAGCAAAATTAATGGGTGGATTATGCTGAGTACTTAGCTAAGGTTTGAAGTCCGTGCCTTAGAAATACATGATGCTAGTAGGGAAATATGCCAGTATATACAGCTGGGACTCTTTTTGTTTCGCTTCAGCTGGAGCCCTAAAACTGATAACAATATCATAGACACTGCTTACCTGTGAAATACATTCTGAAAGATTATGAATTGGTTTGTAACCTTGGTTCATCACCTTTCTTAAGTATAAGATAGAAGTCTCTATTAGCCAAGACTGGTTTTTCTCAGTGGATGGAGCTTTGGCCATGTACCTTGATTGCTGGCACATCCCCAGTGGGGCGTGTGCAAGAGGCAGCTAATTGATTTTTCTCTCGCATCAGTGTTTCTGACTTTCTATTCCTTTCCCTTCCTCTCTGTAAAAAATTCAATAATATATATATATTTTTTTTTTAAAAAAAGAAGTTGCTATTGGTGTATGAGATATCAAAGAAGAGAATGTTGGTTTTTATCCTTTGTACCACTCGAAACCATAGAGAGAGGCAGAGTGCTTTTGCAAGTTTTAAGTTGAGAGACAGACATTTAAGAAAACTTGACCTGAGTCCCCTAGAGTTTAGGGCACATTGTCAGAAGTTAAGGGCCTGGCTGGGGCTGGCAAGAAAAAAAACCCCCACAAGATAACGGGATGCTTTATGAACTAGTTGTGTTTCTACTATTGATGAGGTAAAGTTGTGTTTCCTATTTTCCAGGTGTTTCCAACCAGGGAGCCAGCCCATGACCTCCCTGAAAGGAAACCTGCCCCATGCAACCCATTAGGATGAGGTGGCATGTGAAAGAAAGGCAATACTACATCTAGGAAGCTATAGATGCCCCCAGTGTGAAATTGGGGAGCAGAAACCAGACAGCAGTCTTTAGTGGAAACTGCAAATGTGCACCATAAGTCACCTTTAGGTTTACATACATAAAACTGATGCCAGCCTGGCTGGCCTGGCTCAGTGGTTGAGCGTTGACCTATGAACCAGGAGGTCGCCATTTGATTCCTAGTCAGGGCACGTGCCCAGGCTGCAGGCTTGATCCCCAGTGTGTGGCATGCAGGAGGAGGCAGCCGAGCAATGATTCTCTTGTTGATGTTTCTATCTCTCTCTCCCTCTCCCTGAATACTACTTGAAATCAATAAAAGCACATATTATTAAAAACAAAACTGATACTAACTCAAAATGTGCCTGCAAAAATAAACTATCATTGCCCATTTATTTCTTTTCCCTATATCAGACCATTGTGGAGGGAAACCAACACAGTGTCCATGAAATGGCGGAGGAAGCAGAGTAGGACGAGAAATGGTACTAACTGCACTTCCTCCACCACTGATGCTACTAACTCACTGCTGCATCTTATAAGAATCCACTCAATGTGTACAAAGAAACATTGAAAAGCAGAATTGTGTAAAGAGTAGTAGCCATGTGTGAAGATTTTCTTTGCTCTAGCGGACATGTTCCTACACAAGAGATGTGATACTGGGCAATGCTGAGCAGGCACTCTTAGCCACAGAAGCTAACTGTTAGGCCTCAGTGTTCTCGGTCATCAGTACTTATTCTTTCCTTAGTTGGTAATGTCATGTTTCTCAACCTTGGCTGTCCATTTGGAATTGGGCAGGGAGGCTTAAAAATATGAAAACCTGGATCCCAACTCCACTGATTCAGAATGAATTGATGGGGTGAGGTTTGAATATGGAGAATCTTTAAAGGCGATGCTAATGTGCAGCCAACCTGGAGAACCACTGCTTTAGCATATTCAGTTTGGGCTTCAAGATCTCCACTGGAGATAAGATATTCCATCTAGGTCTTCTCCAAAAGCTATGAAAGGGATGGGTGCTAGCAAAGCCTTGAGAGCCTTAGGAAACTCCATGAAAAAATACTCATCCTCTTGAGGCAAGAAGACAGGAGAGTTTTCCATATTTCTCCTACTCAGCTTCATCAAAGGTGTTTCACCCATAATTGCGAGGAAGCAAGCACTAGCAGTAGCTTATTATTTGGACAATTCTGAAGTTCACATTCAAGGAAAATTTAATAGGTAAAGTAAGGCTCCTAGTAGATAGACTTCCTCCCTTTCTGAAATCACCACCAGGCTGCAGAAAAGCTACAGTCGTTTGCTCTGGGGACAAGTAGGAATAAGTATCTTTGGAGATGATTATTCTTGCAGGGTAGAAGAAGTCAGCTACACAAATCTATTTTCAGGGTAAATCTACACTAGGCCAGTGATTCACTTCCCTCTCTTCCTCTTTTTCAAAGATTCACTGCTCTCTAAAGAGGAGGTCATTAGCAAGTGTGAGAATTGTCCAAGGATTATATGAAGTTGTGGCAGCTAAAGTGAATGCCTCATTAGCATGTGAGAGAAAAGCCCAAACAATACCATCAAAGGGTGTTAAACCCATCCAATGGGATGAGGAAGGAGTGGTGGAACTAATTTAAATCACTTTAAAGCCAACATGAATGAAAGGGGAATTATTTCCCTAATAGTTAAAATTTAGCATTCATGTGAGTTAAGGTGTATACATTTGCATCTGAATATAAGTTGGCTGATTATCTAAACTTGTTCTTAACTGAAGGCCTAATAAAAACATAATTAAAAATATTTTGACATTTTAGTTGTTCTTTGCAAACTAGGAGAATCCTATGGAAACAGGAAAAAAAAAAACTTGTCAGGAGAATATGTAAAGCAGCATAACATGCAACTGTTACCAACATGGTAGGCAATTGAAATAATGAAGACACACTGAAACAATTCAACAATATAATAGGCAGTCCTAGTTAAGAATCCAACAAAGTCACTTGTATCTTGTATTTAATTTGTACCCATAAACCAAATATTTTCCACCAAACACAGTAAGACTTAGAAAAAAGGGAGTTGGAGGGAGATAAGATTGGGAGTAGGTGGTAGGTAGGTGAGGTAAGAATAAAACAAACAAACAAACACAGAAATAAAGACAAGGCTCTGATTAGCTACCAAAAATTCCCTTTAAGCCATCAGTTTGGCTTCCTCCAGCATCTATTTAAAGAAACTGTTATTTATTGGGTGAAAATGACAGGGATGCTTGGTAGGTAATTTTTACAGCTTGCAATGGAACAGAAATGCCAATATATTAATGGAGTTCAGGCCTTCCTACTCCAACTGGCATCTCTCAGCCTTGAGCAATTGAACGTTTCTTCAAAGATTCCTGGAGGTTTGGGCCTGGGCAGAGGGACTGATATAAAAGATTCAGGCCAAGGTATAAGTCATAAGTAGCCCATTGCTTGAGCATACTCAGTTTTGCCTCTGCTGTTTATCCCTAATTCAGGGTGTAACTTCTATGAGCAGGATGAAGCAGGTGTGAACCATCACTCCCCCCCCCCCCCCCCCCCCAACACTGTGGCTGAAGTGTTATGCTGCTGCTACATTGAAAAACTGGTCATAGAAAGATGTTAGCATAGGTGGCTACATATTGATAAAGAAAGGGAGCAAAAGGAATCACACATTCTTGAGCGCAATCAACTAGGGAGTGGAATCAGATCATAAGCTGCTTTGCTGGAAAGTTGTAGCATTCATAGGCACTCCAGAGGATGGCAGCATTTTTTCACCAAGGAGGTTAACAACCTCCAGGACTGGCTTTCTAGTCTCTCCAAGGAGCCACCTATCAATTCCCCACAAAGTATGGGGGAGAAGAGAACAATGATAGGGAAATTCCTCTGTTGGGCACATGCGAGGTAAGAGCCAAGGTGACAACTGTAAGGGCCTACCTGTCTAGCCTGGGAAAAGGATCAGATTGGATAAGGAACACAGAACCCTGAAAGATCTAGGAAATGAATTTATTAGGAGAAGGACCCAACACCAGCCCAGAAAGATTGGGAAATTGGTTAGTTTGAAACTACAGCAATGCAGCACCAACCAGAGTACAACCAGAAACAGACTGCTCTGGCGGGATGGGGACAAACATGAACTATACTGAGACAGAATTTTTGGACTGAAACCCAGATTCTTTGTCCGCTGGAATCCAGGAATGAATCCATGGACAGAAAGTGGTATAGCAAAGGTGGGGATTTATTGAAGAACAAGTACAGACTCCCACTGGGGAGAGGGAAAGAGTCCCACAGAATGGACTCCCACATGGGGAGGGGGAAAAGGGTCCCACTGAGTCCCTCTTCCCTACAGCTTATAAAGGCTGCAGATCCTAGTGCCTTGATATCCCCTCTGATTGGTCACTATTCCCTTAGACTGGTTACTATAGTAACTCCTGGGCTCAAAGGTTGAATCACACATGGGACATATGAAGGTCTCCCCCTTCCTTCCTTATTGTTTTTCTATTCCCTTTGGGCTTTCTTCTGCTCGTTCTGGATGAAGGGCTTCCTTCTCTTTACTGTATCTAGTGGTCGGCAAACTCATTAGTCAACAGAGCCAAATATCAACAGCACAATTGTTGAACTTTATTTTGAGAAACAAATTTTTAAACTTAAACTTCTTTTAACGCCACTTCTTAAAAATAGACTCGCTCAGGCTGTGGTATTTTGTGGAGAGCCGCACTCAAGGGGCCAAAGAGCCGCATGTGGCTCGCGAGCCGCAGTTTGCTGACCATTGGTAGACCTTTTGCTGTTCCCAGCTTCCTTATTCTATGGAAAAGTACCTGTTGCAGCTTTTCAGCTTACCCTATTTTATGGAAATATACCTTCTTCTGCTCTGCAGCCCTGTGCTTCCTTCATGGTCCCTTTAATTTCTAAAATTCATAAAATTTCCTGAACCTGTTCTATTTTACCCCTAAAATTGTTTCAATATCATATATCTCAAACGACAGGTATTTTCCTTCTCTGCTTTAGGGGCTTTGTGGAATCATTCACTACTCTTCTATGCCCTTAATTCTGCAGCAATCTGAGCCAGTCAAGGCATCTTCACTATGCAGGTCAGATGTGAAAGTAACTGCATTGTTAGTTACCTGGCATATGTTGAGCATCAGTCATTTTACAAAACAATTTTGAGGGATTTTGACATTTGCAATAGGGAAGATCCACGAGTCTTTGATTTGATAAGTTGTTTCCTTCTGCCTCCCTCCTGTCAGAGGTAGTGAACTTAAAAATGAGATCAAACTTCTGGAAAGAAATATGCTTTATATAAATGTTCCTACTCATATTATTTCATAGTCTCCTATGACAACCTTCGCAGCAAAGATTTATTCTGGGTAGTTAAGTTACACAACAAAATATCTTATGTGAATTTTGGCAAGCAATGCACTAAGTGGATAACTTGCCAGGAACAGGTATCCATATGGAATAAACAGAAGTGATGAGAGTAGGTAAGAGCATGCTCATCAGGGGGCTGCGCCTGCCTCTGAATCCCTTTCCTAATTTGTCCTAATAAAATATCATTAAGCTCATCAGTGCCTCAATCTATATTTTTAGTAAAATGTGCTTCATAAACAGGCTAATTTTCTCATAAAAACAAACCAACCAACCAAAGGCTGGTAGGGATACAATTCCTTAGGAAAGAAAGGTTCTGAAGTCTTTAAGGGCTATTTGGGGAAGGTGAATAACAAAGATGAAGCTCTGTCTTTCAGTGAGGGAAATGCACTACTATATAAAAAACTCCTCGTTTGGCATTGCTCAGGTTTTAGATGACAATAGTTGCCACAAACATATAATTGACACATATTAGTTCCAAGGAGATTATTTTTATTTTTTAAGGTTAAGTGTGTTAAGCTGAGAGGTGATGTTTTGTGAATGAAGTCATTTTTAGCTGTAAAGAAGCAGTGTGATTTTTTGAAGCATCTTTTCATTTGCTTCTATGAATAAGAGCTTTTTTTAGAGTCAATATAGAGAAAAGAAAGGCTAATCAGACCATTTTTTTGTACTGTGACCTGCAAGATTTTTCTCTCTGTGAGTTTATTACTTTATAAAATTTTACCCTAAATTCCTCTGTTTAAGTGAAGCTTAAAATCCCAAAGAGATTATTTGACTCTCAATATCTTGTGCTTTTGTTAAGATACATTTCAACATGCTCCTGTAATTAACATTAATATTAAATTCTTATTTCTGACTGTAAGGCTCTCAGAAAGTAATGATGATTACAGTAGAGGGTCAGCGTCTTCACAAAATGTGAATAGCAGAAACATGTCTAACAGCCCATGTGTTATTGTTAATCCTTAAACTTGTTTTGTTCCTAAGATTTTGCAGGATATAAGAAAACGTCTGACACTCTTAGCTAGCACTTAAAAATGTGCATTAGTTTCATAATCGCTGCAGTACAGAAGTTATTAAATCTACAGTAGTTCAGCCTGAAAGAAGTTAGGAAATATTCTGTATTACTTTGCTTCCTTCAGAGAATGATACTTTATACGAAATCTTCATTTTCTTAACTTTAGATTACACATGCAATTTTCATATACCTAAGAAATATAACATATGGTTTATAGAGAAGACTATAAAATTCATAGTGGGGTCTATAAAGAAAATTCCAAAGAGATAAGTGACAATCTTTTGAAAAGTGAATGTCTTTTAATTAATATCTAGATAAGATTATAAAGACAGTTAAATTAATTTGATTGTTAGTGAGGTATTATTACTATTAGAATGAAGATTAAGAAACTTCTATCAATGAATTTTACTCAAGATGCAGACTTGCTTCAGCCTTGGTAAGATTCAGCTAACTTTTAATGAGCACATACAAAGTGCCAGGCCATAGATGTTTTTTATGTTTGTTGCCTTCCTTGAACTGAGCAACATTGTGAGGTAGAGAGCATATTGAGGTTTAGAGAAGTTTAATATACCTTTCAGATGAGTACAGTTTGTAAGTCATAGAATTGGTATTCATAGCATGTGTTGTGTTCATCTTTCTCACTGTTTTCTCTCACAGATATATTCAATTTGGTAACAGTGAAAGAAAACAGAACTAAAAAATAGATTTCCTCATGTATCAGGAAATAATCTGACTAATGAAAAATGTGTCTTTGTAAGCAGACTTTCACAGCTACCACAGTCATTAGTGATACTGAGAATAAAACTCTTGTATTCTAAGACTTGATTCAGACAATTTTTTTTGAAGTCTTAGCTATCTTTTTGGGGGAATTGAGTGAGATAAATATCTTTATAATATTTTAAAAGCAGTCTATCTCCTGAGTGTTAGATTGAGGTTAACCAGGCCTTCCTAAGGTTAATACCCTTTAGTCCTACAAAGTTCACTTTGGAGTGAAATTAATGATATGTATGACATTGAGTTTATTAGCATACATGTGTCAGGAGGAGGTGAGTATGAAGTTGAATCTTGCAGTTAACTTATGTGGGTGAATCACTCTCAATGGGCTTCTCAGCCAACTGCAACTTTCATCTGCTTGCACCATAACTCCGCAGCCTGTACTGGATAGAGATGATATTGTCATGCTTTTTGGATGAGCTTAGTGTAGCTTTTGAATGCATTGTTTGTTCCAAATTCCCTAGCACACAATGGATATTCATCAACACTGGATTGTTTCTTTTGTAGTGTGTCAAAAACAAGTGAGGTAAACAATATTTAGAATCTGATCTTCTAATGCATAAATAATTTTGACTCTCCCATAAAAGGAATGATATATTGATGTCATAGTAGGCACTTGATAAATGCTTATTGATTGACTACTCAATTGATTCATTGTGAATGCCCTGGACAACTGCATAAACATCACAATGATAGCTAATATCCATAACTCACATATCACCAAGTCCTCTCCTATTTTAGCTACTAAAATTTTTCTTTATATTTCCCCCTTCTCATCATTTCAATATTTGCCAGTTTTGCCCAAACACCATATTCTCTGTTTTGCACAATCACAAAAGTTCCATAAAGGGTCTACCTCTCTTTGTTTTGATCCCCTCAACTCTTACCCCTTCTTCATATTCCAGTGAGGGTTTTTGTTTGTTTGTTTTTATTTGTTTGATATAACAGCATAAATTACACCTCTCCTGCTTTAATTAGTTGAATAATTTCCCAATTCCCATTGTTCGTAAAATAAGGACAACCCTCCTCATATACAGTGATGCTCACTGTTCTCAGTATTCGTCACGTTGATCTTTCAGTTCCTCCTAAACGCCATACTCCTTCCACAGGCTACATGCTCTTGCTCAGCCCATTGAATACAACCTGATTTTCTCCCTCTTCACTTATTCATCCTCAGGTTGTCAGTTTTTCACAGAAGACTGACTTCTGTGATAATAATTCCTCTTATTATATGTTCCTACAGTCTTGTATAGCTCATCTTTAGCATGTAGCACAGTTACAATTTTATATTTCTTTTAGACATCTGATTAATCTCTTTCCCTGCAGTAGATAATAAGCTGCCCATGAGGAGAAACTTTAATGATCTACCATTACCCTAAGCCTAAAATCTTTTAAACAAAATTCTTAACATGGTCTAGAAGGGCCTTTTGATCTGGCCCTAAGACTATTTTTTCAATCTCATCTCCATGGAATTATGTTATTTATTCAGTTAAATTTAAGAAAGATTTGTATTTTCTTTTGACTCCAGTTCCTCTCTATCTATTATTCCATTCCATTCTTTGCCCACCATCACTGCAAAGTTACAAAAATGAGGGTCAGTCCCTGTTTCTGTTTCCTCAAATTTAATTTTCAACTCAGTCTTCTTCAGTTTTCTACCTCCTTATCAACCATGGCATTTCCAATGGCTTTATACTTTTTATTTATTGATTGATTGAGTTTTAGAGAGAGAGAGAGAAAGAGAGAGAGACTTGTTGTTCCACTTATTTATACATTTATTGGTTGTTTCTTTTACGTGCCTTGACCGTAAATTGAACTCACAACCTTGGGGTATCTGTATGATGTGCTAACCAAGTGAGCTACTCAGACAGGCTCCAATGACTTTTAACAAGTTAAATGCATTGATCTCATTAGTTTTTAGAATCAAATTGCTAACGCATGAACCCCATACTTTTTTCTTTTTCACCTAAATTGCTATCAGAGAAGCTTCAGTGAAATTTACCGTTGCATTCTGGGAAATTTTTCTTTTGTTTATTTCTATGATCAACATTTTCTCTTAATTGATTCTTACCTCACTGACCACTCTTCACGTGTATCTTTTGATTGTTCCTTTTTGGTGTGACATAAATAGCAGTACTCTAGGGCTTGACCTAAGATTCTCTATTTTCCCCCATTTAGGTTTATACTCCAAGTGATCTCATTGATAAAATGATCTCTGATACTGGATAATAAATAATTTGTACATAATTTTTTAAATTTCTAGTGATAAGACACTGAGTATTTTCAAAAAAAACTTTTTAATTTTTATTAATAGTATCAAAATATAATTATTATTTATTTATAGCCCCAAATTTGAGGCAGTTTTAAAATTTAATGTGCTGCTTTAACTCATCAGAGTTGAAAAACAACAAAAATGAGAAATCACAGAAAATTTCTGAATGAATAGAAATTCAGTTTAGAAGCAAAATTCTAGGTTTGGTGGCTCTCATGGATACTGAGGATCATGTGTACAGATGGTAAAGTATAAAGGCAAGGATAGATGAGAAATAATTTTAAAATATTAGAATATGTGCAGATGATAATTAGTAAAGAATGTTGTGCTTCATATAAAGTTCATGTCTCCAAAAATTCATATTTTAAGATAAAAATTAATCAGGAGACATTCTTTAGCAGGCAATATCTTAAAAATAGTGGAATATGTAAGAGGAATGTTTGAGCCAAAGACTGACATACAAGACTCCTTTAAATACATAGATCTTAAATATCCATGAAATCAAATTTTAAAATAATTTTTATCATTAGTATTTATTAATTACTGTTGATGGTACAAAGGCAAACACTATAGAAAGATATTAAAACTTTATCACTGAACTATGGCCATATTCTTTGTCAGTCAACATAAGCAGCTACTTCTAATTCAACAAACATTTGTGGGCTCATTGTGCCCAAGGTCTTTATTTCTCTATTACTTCCTCCATTATTTCATTTACTTATTCAACAATCATTAATTCTTTTTAAGGTATCATTACAGACTACACCGATATAAAATGACTAGGACATAACTTTCCCTACAAGAAATGTATCAAGATGAACAAAATGCCATTCTTATTTACAAGCAGAATAATAATGAAGGTATTGATAAATAATTTCTGATTCTGATAATCAGGTTTTTCAAAGCAAGTCATTTTGAATTTTGAAAGTGTATGAAAAAAGGAGTTTATCATTTTTTTGCAGCAAAATGTGAATGTGAAACATTTTAAAAAAAAAGTAGATCCTGCATGGGCGGTTCAGTTGGTTGGAGCATTGTTCCATGTTGGTAGGTTCAGTTTCTGACTGGAATGTATATGGCAGACAACCATGGATATTTCTCTTTCACATCCATGTTTCTCTCTCTCCCTCTCTCCCATCCTCTTTCTCTAAAATCAATAAAACATATCCTTGAGTGAAGATTTTTTTAAAAAAGAAAATTCAGTTAAAATTTTTTAATTTTTGTAGAACATGTAGTTTATAAGATAAGCAGTTAGTATGCTGCAACTAATAGATTTCCCTTAACTATGATACCATTCATTTTAAGATTCACCATGCACTTAGGAACAACTTTTTGGAAAAATAACATTATTCTGTAAAGTATGCACATACATTCATTTATATCTCAATTACAGAATCATTAAACTGTGAAGGCAAAGTGCCTATTATGCATTATGGAGGAATTATAATAGATAGTAAATCAAATTAATAGCTGGTGGTGGTTTCCAGTCTCAGTTGACTTATTGATTGGTTTCACGATTTTTGGTAAGTCATTTGAAAATCACATCTTGTAACATTGGCAGCAAAAATGCTTTTTATTTTGTAAAATTCAAATTGGCCCCATGTACGTTTCCCAGTAACATTTGATTCAGATTACTTAAAAAAAAAACCCTGTCAATGAATATTTTCTGATTATGCCAAATTCTTTCTAATCTTAGGAAAATAACACTAGAAAATATGCTCTCTGTTTTATTGAGTACCTCTTGTATTTTTAAAAGCCTAAACTCATAATCATTAATAAGTTAAACATTGTGACACATGTGAGTTATTTTCTGTAAGTTCCACATAATAGGATCATGAGTTACTTGATAAGAAGTATATTTGAGGTCAAACTTACAGATCCCCAGTACCAACCAGAGGGTCAGATCCACACAGAGGTGCTTAGTCAAGAGTTTCTGGGAAGAATAGTTGGATGTATTAAAACATTCTAAATTAAGTTAATGGAGGCATTTTTTTAAAGAATGAAAATACTGAGGACTTAACCCCAAGAGCATTTCTTTGTGCTTCATATTGCAACATATTTTGTTTTTCTTTTTAAAAGCATTTCACAAATCTTGTTACTAAGAGAAAAAAAAGGTACTTTGTTTGGGGGACGCCTAAGCCTCTGGCATGCTCCCCGGAAGCCCCAGTAAGCAGATCCATGCCCCTATAGACTTTATTCATTCATTTCTGCCCAAAATATGAGCTGAAGGACAATAATGCCACTATTCTTGTAATACTTTTTCAAAGCCTTAAAATGTAGGCTTTTAAAATTATAAATAAATATCTTTGAGGGCAAGGATCTTTTAATTTTTACTTGCCCGTGCCTAACATAGCACATTTTCAATATATGTGCTTGCTAGCTGTTGAGTGGATGAATAAAAATGTCATGATTAAGCAAAGGAGGCTGTAGAATTATCATCATAAGGTCAATATTAACTCTCTGAAATGGCATGTACATGCACAGAAATGTCTAATTTGAGTAAATTCGAATTCTAATATTTTAATTTTTACCATCAAAATGAAAATTTAGCAGTGTTGCTATTTATCAGTAAATGTTCAAATCTACCCTTTGCTAGAACTGCATGGACTAATTGATATACTGAACATAGATACGACTATTGCTAAGTGCTTTTATAATCAAAGTAACTAATGAAAGCATATACACCACAAGGCATATACATTTCATTGATTAACAAGTTTAGGCTTTGTAGTCAGACTTCTGAGGTCATCAAAAACTTTTCTTAGAGGATTATTTAAAACCAAATTATCAAAAGAAAGATTTTAAACATTCATTTCCTCTTGCAGATGGATTGTTTTGGTCTTTCCAATCAGCCTATGTGGTATTAAGAACTATCTATAGATATTGAGTTTACATTATAAACAAGCAAAAATTCCCACTCTGTCAGAGGTCTTCTCCTAGGATACAGGAGAATTCAGCTAAAGTGGGCCATACAATTAATTCACTATCACTTACGAATGGAGGAAAACAAGTTGCTTTTAGCTGTTTTGTTCTTTTCCTGGGGACTTAAGGTCAGTATCAAGCAGCAAAATTACTATTCTTTCAAAGTTGTCTCTCTTGATTTGTATTCTGTAATGATCTCTTTGGGACCTCTTCCTTTTTAACTTGTAAACAGCTTAATAAATCAATTCAAGGATTATATACACGTAAATATACATACTCTGAGAGTTGGATGGACAGGAAAAGGATAAAGTAGCACAATTTCCTTTCCTGACCCCTAGTTTCCTCAATGTATCAATTATTTTTATTTCCCACAAAGGAATTTGAGATATTTTTTCCCCTGTAGAAAATAAGGGAAGCAATTTTTTTTTTCTTTTAAGGTATCTCTTTCTCTTTTAACACAAAGATTAAAAGTATTGCGACTGCCTTTTCAAGCAGAGAACATATTCTGGAGATCAAAGGGACAACTTGTTTTTAAAGAAATAAAGACTTAGAAATGGTTCTTTTAGTTGCAGCTAACTCTCAAACTACTGAAATTAGAAGAGTTTAGGTGAAAATAAGATACATAAACATTTAAATGTATTCTCAATAATATTAACAAATTGAACCAACATTTGATTATGTTACTAGTTTTTATTGTCAACACAGAGTTCAGAATGTCACTAGATTTTGAATTTTTTTTTCCAAATCAAGGAATATAAGACAGTTATTCTGTTTTTGTATATCAAACATTTTAGATTGGGGATGATTTTTCAAGAGAGACACAGTAATTAACTGGTCAAGTTTGTGAGCTAAAACTGCTAACATTCTAGCTATATCTCACTATGTAAATTTGTGTTAGTGACAGTATTCTTCTCTGTAAAATGGGAATAATAATAGTACCTATCTCATAGGGTTGTTGTGAGGATTAAATGTGTTAGTAGAGGTTCAGCAAATAAGCAGTATCTGGCATACAGTAAGTACTCAATAAAAGTTATTGCTACTCACAGCATCCTACTCATTCTCCTAAAAATGCTGTAGAGAATATGTGTGTGAACCACATTTATTTTGTCTTGGTATTGTGACAGAGATTGTATTAAATGAAACACCTTGGCACTGGTGGGAATTAGTATTATCAAATAAGCTTTATAAACCCTCTTCTATGAAAGTGTTTAAAATCTGTTTTCATTTGTGGAAGTTCTAGGAGACAGAAATCTGCCTAAAGGAGTCTTTCTTGGGAAGTTTACTCAACTGTCAGTTTTTATAGCTACTTTCCTTTATTTCCCTGTTACTCAAATTTCACTGTTCAAGACGAAGAGGAGAAATGTTTGGAGACTGAGGTCAGACTGAGGAATATCACTAATATAATTAACAATTTTGCTATTTAGACAGCAATTAAAATGTAAATTTATAAATAAAACCCAATGATTTTTTTCAGTAAATTATGATACTGATTCAGACTTGGAATGCTGAAGTCTGTCTTCTTTACTGATGAAGTTTACTTATATAAACACTATGAGTAAAAGGAATCTTAAAGATCAATACCCATTTTTAAAGATGAAGGAAATAAGCCCTAGAGTGATTTAATTAACCACAACTCCATTTATTGAATAAATATTTATTGATCTACTATGTGCTAATCACTCTGCTGGGTAATGGAAATATAGCTCTGAATAAGCAGGCATGGTCTCTGTCTTTGTAGCACTTACAGACTATAGTAGGAAGGTAGACAATTGTGGCACATATATAATAAAGGGAAGTACAGGGAACTTGAGGAGGGTATAGCAGCAAGATCTAACCTATAGGAGGTGAAATGTGGTATAGAATTCTAATTGAGTGGATTGGTGCTCTGGGAAGTTGCCTAGTCTATGAGAAGACTTTGGGAAGGAGGTGGGGGGGGGGGGGGGCAAGGCGTGCAAGTTGTTCAGTTTGCCTGAAAGAAGAAGTGTGAGTTGAAAGTAATGAGACAGAAAGCTGGAAACATATGCAGGTCATAGTAGGTCAGGTAAAGCATGTTTTGATTATCCCAAGGACAATGAACAGTCTTTAGAGAGTTTTAAACAGAAAGTAACATGCTCAGATTTTTATAAAGATAACTAGGGGCCCGGTGCACAAAATTTTTGCACTGGGGGTGGATGGTCCCTCAACCCAACCTGCCCCCTCTCACATACTGGGAGTCCTCAGGGGATGTCCAACTGATGGCTCACCCTCAGCCTCACTAGAGGCTTTAGGCCTTGGGCACCCAGCCAATGCCTTACACAGCTCAGCCCTGGCTGCCTGCAACCACCCGTCCCTGGGGGCTGGGTGCTCGCTGCCACCGCCATTTCATTTCCACCCTGGGGCTTGGCTCTCGTGCCACTTAGCCCCACCCCCACTCCTGATTGGCTGGTAGCATAGCCAATCAAGAGCGAAGGCATGGTCAAATTTGCATGTTTCTCTTTTATTATATAGGATTCTTGCTCTAGGCTGTTGGATGGATTTAGAAGAGTAACACAAGAGTCAAGGAGGCCAGTGGGTGACTCTTAGCAGAAGCCTGATGAGCGTCCATGGTGGCTTAACCTCCTGCCTGTTTAGGATACTAATAAATGCTGTTGATTTCATTTCTGTATTGTTTTCAGATAGTTTTTACTTGGATTATTATTAATTGTTTTTAACCCAAGTTCCTAAAAAATAGCCTTTATAAAACTCCCTTTTCCCCTTATTAAACCAAGGATTTAATACAGCATGACCTTTTCTATTGTAGGAAAAAATGATTAGCTTAATTGTTTTGGCTGGCATTTTTCACCCAACAGTGAATTCTTACCTACCAGGCACTATTCACCTCTGTGTCTGTTAGACTCATTTCGTGTTTTCTGTTCCCGTTGCCACTGCCCTACTTAGGTCATCATTACCTCTCACCTGAACTATTGCCCTAATAAGTCAACTCATCTCCCCGACTCCCAAGGCTTTATTTTCTCATATTTATCTTCAGGTTTGTGCTTTAAGGTTACCCTAATCAAATGCTTCCAGAAGTTTCCCTCTTCTTACAGGAGAAATGTTAGCCATTGTTCCATTTGCTCTTAGAGCCATACCTTCTCCCTGACTTTCATACACCAAACTGTTCCACTAAAGTCAGTCCACATGCTGCTCCTCAATACATCCCACACACTGTCTCTCTGCCTTTGTATAGGTCTCAACAGCTTTCTGCACTCTCTGAAATTGTAATCATTTTTTTAAGGTCCAGGATAGGAACAACTTTTTTTATATGATACTTTCTACAGTTATGCTAAGCAGAAAAAATTATCACTCAGGAATCTCACTGGTGAGCTCCTGAATTTTTCTATTATTGTAGAAGTGATTATATTTTCTGTATCTCCTCAGTACTTTTTTGCCCAGTGCCTCAAAAATAGCAGATACTCAATAAAAGCTTATTTAATTGAATTGATGTTAGTTTTCATGCCAAAATTTAACATTTTATATGGAGTTATTTTGCTTGAGATCCATAATGCTTTTAGGAAATGGTATGATTAAATTTAAGAATGTAAAAATCTTTAAAGTATAGCATACAAATGGGAGAAATTAATGTTGCTATTTTAGCATGGAAGATACACATGAATAAAATAAAATTCTGTAATTTGTTAAATGTGTATTAAGTAGTATTATATGTTCCATTCATTATTGTAGACCACTGAAAAAGACAGACAAGATCTTTGTCAATTTTGGAATTAATCCTAAGTAGGGAGACAGTTAGATATACCAACCACATCTTAAATTACTCTATGGGCATTAATTTCTGTGAGTCTTTATACAGGTAGCTCCATAAAAAACACACAAGACAAAACAAAACAAAACAAAAAGAAAGTACCAAAACACTTTTTTTTTTGTTTAAAAAAAGTTATATTTTTTTAAAACTTAGATTGTATTACCATATTCATACATTCCACACAAGCATCTATTGGTCTAGTGGAACCAAGGCATTTTTCTAAATTCACAGCCAAGTCAGAAACAGACTAGACAAGAGAATGCATTACATTCATTATGTCAAAGTATATTCTCAAGGGAGAGTATCAGGAAATACTATGTGCACCAAAGCACAAAGCATCACAAAATGGCCAAGGTCTGATGCCAGGCTGGGAAATACAGAGGATGAGAGAAGGGCCAGATGCTCAGATGCTTTGGCCATGGAGCAATAAGGAAATATTGGGACTAGCCCACATGCTGGGAATTGTTCCTGCAACAATGTTAGTGTTTTTTTGTGTGTGGAGCAAATGCCAGGAGAATCCTAGCCTAAGAGAAAGGACTGGAGGGGAAATGGGACTATATTAATGAGAGTCTGTGTGGAGCGAATTGCTGAAAGAGCAGGTGCTGAGGGGGTGTGCTCAGACAAAGGAACATTTGTGTCAAGGAAACTCAGGTATGAGACCTCCAGCAATGGAGAAAGCAATCTCAAATTTCTCTCTCTCTCTCTCTCTCTCTCTCTCTCTCTCTCTCTCTCTCTCCCTCTCCCCCTCTCCCTCTCCTTTTTTCTCTGAAATCAATAAAAATATATTTAAAAAAATGACTGGCAACCAGGGTGGAGCACTGGCTCTTTCTTTCTCAACTTCTAACCCAAAATAGGCTCCTGGTAGGGTCAGAGAGAAGATCCAACCTTAAAGTTCAAAGTTTTAATTGTTACATTGATCTAGGCATAATAAGTTTTAAATGGAGATGGTTTGGAATTAAAATATGATGAGAAGCCCATGAATGCTTTGGATAAGAATTTCTTTGGTAGGTCAGATGAAAACATCATTAGTATGGAATGGGTGAACTGAGATTTGAAATTGGCCTTAAAGTATAGGTTTGTAAAAAGGAAGAGAAAAAAAACATTCTAAATAGACTTATGACCACAGCTATCCTTAAAGGTTTATTTTGTGCACAGACAGAAAATCTGGGTAGACTAGAGGCTTGTATTGAGGAAAAAGGGTTGAAAAAATACATTGGTGACCTGCTTGTAAAAGATTTTTGATGCAAGCTAGAAAGTTCAAACTTTTTTTCTAAGTGCTGAGTTTATATTTACTGCCTTTTAAACTAAGAAATGGAATGGTCAAGACAATTATTCATCTAACTTCATCGGGTAGCAATATTTTTTAAGGCAATAGCATTCATTTTTACATTACATCATTATATTTTCTCCATAGGACCTTAGTTCTCCTGTTTATTTTCTGACCTTCACTAGTTAGTGTAACCTGAATGAGAACAAAAATCCTCTTAAATTTTTTTTGTTCACTGCAATAATCTCTTTAGAACAGTGACTGGACATACAGAAGGCATTCACTAAGTGTTGGGTAAGTTAATAATAAGAGAGGAGGGAGAGATTGGAGGAGATACACTATCATGGATGATTGAGAGTAGATGATGATAACCTAGACTAAAGTCTTGGCAGCAGTAGGAGAGAAAGGAGCACTCTGGGTGAGATGAGTTATGAAGAAGGAATCACCAAAGGACCAAACCGAAAGGAAATCCCAGGCAATTCCAAGATTTTGAACTATTTTCTGAGGAGATGGTGGTCCCCTTCTAGATTCTGGACATAACAAGGAAGAAGCTGGCTTGTAGTGGTGATGGATTTTTAGCTTTAGCCAGATAGAGCTGTTCTGTCAGAGGGAGGGTCCGCTTGAGGTGCTTTTATCAGGTGTAAGCACTGGAACCATTAGAGATAAGAAAGCTAGGTTCTGCTAGGGACACTGTGTAGCTTTCAATAATTTGACATTTGGGGACCGGAGACAGCCTGAATTTTAGAAATTAAAATGCTTCTTACTATTTTTGAGGGGGGTGGGGAGGAGAGAGTTTATTGGGGGAAGGAGGTCTTTTCTCTTCATGAAGTCCTTTATTAAAGTGATCACAAAGAAGTTGCATAGATTTCATAGGAGGTAAATCTGGTGGAGTGGCCTAACCTAAGCCTCCTCCACTCCCTGCTGCCCGCCCTCATTCCCTCTTTAGCATTTATCCCATGTAGCTCTGGACCCTGCTTAGAAAACTATCTTTGACAGTACTTGTGAGGATTGCCAACTTCAACTTCAATACGAAGTTGCCAAGTGAAGTTTTCTCCCCCTCTGCAGATCCGGAGGGAGAGGGAGGGAACTGTGACAAAACAATATTTTCCCACATGCCCCTAGCTCATAAGAATATAGTTATAAAGACAATTTCAGTGTTAAATGTGCAGTTATCCAAATGCAGAAGCATTTCTATTACTAGAAATAGAATGTTTTCATTCATGATGCTCTTCAAACACCAGTAACTTCCCTTGATAACATTTGAATATTGCAATTATAAAATACAGGATAGAAGATGAAAAATGAGAAACTTTCAAACTAAAGATGTCCAAAAGGTATGTATTGTGTGTGTTTGTGTATCTTTGTGGAATTTACTGTAGGTAATAGAAGAAATAATTCATTTGCAATGGAAACAGCATGATGTTTTTCAGAAAATAAATCTTTTCATACAACTCTTGGAGACTGGATTGTATTAGTTGAGCTCTATTAATTAATCGATTTCAGGCATGCAGAATTTATTTTATACAACTGGTTAATCTAAATTAGAATGGACTTGCTGTGGGAGATAATTTTGTATGCTAAATTTCACTGGGTGTTCTCTGTATGCCCATCATTCTTTGTTTAATTGTTGTGCACTGAATGTTTGTGGCCCCATCCCATCCATACACTGCAGCTCCAAATCCAAAGTGATGGTATTCAGAGGAGGGACTTTTGGGAAGTAATTAGGTTCAGATGAGGTCATGAGGATGGGGCCTCAAAATGATGTTAGCATCTTTGTAAGAAGAGGAAGGGAGACCAGTGCTCTCTCTCTCTTTCTTTTTTCTTTTTTTTCATCTTTATTGTTCAGTATATTAATTACATTGTTCCCTTTTTTCCCCCCTATAGTTCCCCGCCACCTGGAACCCATCCCACCCTCCACCCTCACCCCCCTCCACTGTACTCTCCCATAGTTGCATGATTTTTGTCCAGTCTCTTGCTGCACTTCCCACGTCCCCTTTCTCCCCAAGAGTTGTTGGTCCATTCCCTCTCTATGTCCGTGATTCTGTTACATTCACCAGTTTATCCTGTTCATTACCTTATTAATTCACTTGATTTTTAGATTCATTTGTTGATAGATGTGTATTTGTTGTTCCTAATTTACACTTTTATCTTTTTCTTCTTCCTCTTCTTAAAGAATATCTTTCACCATTTCATATAATATTGGTTTGGTGGTGATGAACTCCTTTAGCTTTTTCTTATCTGCGAAGCACTTCATCTGACCTTCAATTCTGCATGATAGCTTTGCTGGATAGAGTAATCTTGGTTGTAGATTCTTGCTGTTCATCACTTTGAATATTTCTTGCCACTCGCGTCTGGCCTGCATTGTTTCTGTTGAGAAATCCGCTGACAATCGTATGGGTGCTCCCTTATAGGTAACCAACTGTTTTTCTCTTGCTGCTTTTAATATTCTCTCTTTGTCTTTTGCTCTTGGCATTTTAATTATGATGTGCCTTGGTGTGGTCCTCTTAGGGTTCCTATATATTGAGGTTCAGTGCGCTTCTTGGATTCCTAAGTCAATTTCTTTCACCAGGTATGGGAAGTTTTCAGTCACTATTTCTTCAAATAGGTTTTCATTGTCTTGGTCTCTCTCTTTTTCTGGCACCCCTATAATTCGGATGTTGGTATGCTTGAGGTTGTCCCAGAGGCCCCTTACACTATCTTCAATTTTTTGGATTTTTTTGGTTTCTTGCTTTTTCAGCGGAGAGGATTTTGCTTCTTTGTATTTAAAATCTTTAACTTGGTTCTTGGGGTGCTCCAGAGCACTTTTAGGTCTTTGTATAATATTTTTTATTTCAGTCAGTGTATGCTTAATTTCTGGTTGGTCCTTTTTCATATCCTTGAGTGTCTCCCTCATTTCCTTGCAGGTCTTGTTCATTTCCTTGTAGGACTCATTCATTTCCTTTGCGGTCTCGCTTATTTCCTTATAGGCCTCGACCTTTTGTTGGAGCCTCTTGAAAAACCCTATAACCGTGGTTTTGAATTCCATGTCCAGTCTTTTTTTTCCCTCCATTACTTTCACATCTGATTTCTTTCCATGTCTCTGCATGGTGGCTGCTTCCCTGAGTTGGTCAATTAGCTTTGTGTGGTAGACTTCCTACTAGGGACAGTGGCTCAGCCTCCCCAGTTACCTGAGGTGGATATGGATTGCACAGTCTTGCTGAAGTTAAGCTCAGTTAATCGTTGTCAGCACTTGGAGGGGTTGACCTCCAGGCCAATTGTCTGTGAAGCTCAGCTGTGCTCAGGTTGGATGGGGGGGAGTCTTTGGGCCAAGCAGACAGCGTTAGCTCCGCCCTGTGCAGCCCAGGGACTCTGTTCCGGGGGCAATGGCTGCCAGCACCTCTGAGAGAGAGCCGCTGCCGAGCTCCACTGGCTGCCGGGGAATTCAGACTCGCCCCGAATGACTCTGCACACCCAATGTCTCACCCAGGGTAGTAAAACAAAGCAGACTGACGGTTTTCCGAATGAGATAGCAAGTCGCAGAGCGCTCTCTGCGCGGTCACGCAGCCAAGCTGTTCGCACGCAAGCTGCCTTCTCCACAAGCCGGCAGACCCGGCAGGGCCCGAGCCCTCCCACTGTCCAGTTTTCACCCCGTATGATAGTGGGTTCCCTGGCCTTCGCCCAGAGCTGGAGAATCAGTCCAGTGGGACGCCTTTGTGTCCCCATTTGAGAAAACTGGCCAGTTTTCAGCCGCCCACCCTCTCCACTGGCGCACGCTCCAAACCTCTCTCAGTGCGAATCTTTCAACGCTATCTGCTGCCGCTCCTCTGAGTCACAGTGTCTTATCTTCACTTTTATTTGTGGAATTTTCACTCGGCCAGCTTTCTGGTGATTCTGGAAGGTGTTTGTTCTTTCGTTAAGTTGTAGTATTAAAATTGTTGAGTATGACGGCAAGATAGGTGTTTTACCTATGCCGCCATCTTGGTTCTCTCTCTCTCTCTTTCTTTATTAGGTGAGGACATAGCAAGAAGTAGGTCCTTCAGGAAGTGGGCTCTCACCAGGAACGTGATCTGCTTGCACCTTGACCTTGGACTTTCCATTGTGGACTGAACAAGAGCCACTGAACCTGACAAGCTCAGGCAGAGGCCTGCATGGCAGGCCCTAGAAACTCAGAAACTGAAAGTAATCACATTGAATGGTCTGAACATAAAAATTCCTAACTAAAAGCAGGCTAAGGTGGCCTAGGCCTATTACTTCCTTGACAATGGTCAGTCTTTACCTTAGGTGAGACTGTCTATTGTCTTTTTGCCTCTAATCACATACCTTTGAAATGTCAGAGTAATATTCTTTTGCAAATCCCTTAAGGCACAACAGAGCAAGAGACCGGAGAACCTCTCATTGTTACCTTGTTTCCCACATAGCATCTCCATGTGCTATAAATGTTAGTTATTAACCACCCTGAGCCCACCAGTGAAAAATAATTATGTGTCTCCTGGTTTTACTCTTTATCCAATCCCAGAAATTTCCCTGCCCTGCTTTCTCCCACCTCCTTAAGCTATCACCAATGGATTTCATGCAACCTTCATTATATGTCCTCCTTTTATTCTAATGTATAAAACAAGCTGCAAAACTGCCATTCTCCAGAGCATTTTCTCAATCTGTTGAGATTTTGCTTCCAGTCAATTGTGGTCAGTTTGGCTCAAATAAACTCATAAAAATACTCTACAGGTTTGGTTGCTTCTTACATTGACACTAGCCTCCAGAAATGTTAGAAGAAAATGGCTGTGACTTAAGCCATCTAGTCTCTGGAATTTCACTAAAGCAGTCTCAGCAGACTAAGATAGTAGTGTTTCTTTATTGTGAGCATAATAATCTGACCCTGGCTGGTTTGGCTCAGTGGATACAGCATTGACCAGCCAACTGGAGGTTCCTCAATTTGATTCTGTTGAAGGGCACGCACCTCTGTTGCAGGCTTGATTCCTGGCCCAGGGTGAGTGTTGGAAGGCAAACAATAGGTGTCTCTCTCACATCAATGTTTCTCTCTCTCTCCCTCGCCCCTTTTCCATTCTAAAATTCAATGGAAAAATATGCTCTGGTGAGGAGTGAAAAACATTGTTTTAAAGAATAATCTGGAAGCTTACTTAATATGTGTATTCTTGAATCCCAACCTAAAGAAAATTATCCTGGGATGCATCTGTCCCAGTATTTTCTCTTTTAAGTAAATTTCAAAGTGATTCTGATACAGGCACTTCTGGGTAACAAGTCTTTACAGCAGTAGCAAGCAGATAATTATTCTTGGTACAAGAGGTAGGAGGGTTAGAAGGAAAAGAAGAAGAGAGCTGTTGTGACTTTGTCCTTCAACGTTCTTACTCTTCCCTGCTTTGTATGTTCCAAACTTTTTCATCTGAGGAGCATACTTAAGATGACCAGATTCTCTACCTCCATCATATAGCAACAAACACAAATTTAGGATTGTAGAAGGAAAAAATGGGGGGAGGGTGAGCACTCCATATCACTTCAACTTTTTCCTATCAGAGCTTCATTTGTTCAGTAACTACAGGAAAGGTTCTTACCCTCTCAATTAACAATCATTTATATTCAAGAAATCAGAGTGAAGGAAGGGCTTTTCATAGCCAAAATTATGAAGTAGGCAAAAATTATAAGTTTTCATTGTGTCTACTTCTTACCAAACTGGATGAAGTTAGCTTTTCTGAAAAAAATTAACCCAGAAAGCCAATGTGTTGAAAGATTAATGCACTACATGGACCTATGAATATATGATCTTTTGTACTTCTTGGATAAAATACTTTAATTTAAAATTCAGAAAATGTAAGGAACCAAGGCAAGTACTAGAAGAAATGGGGGGAGGGGGTAGAGAAGTGGGGTTCTTAGCATTCTTCAAGCATTTTTTCCCCAAGGGCAAGCCTTGAGCAAAATCTATTAAGGAGATGGGTTAGAAATCTAAGTTGGGTGTTGTGTCTCCTTCCCAATTCTGAAATGGGTCTAGTCTGGTCACCAGTGTATCTGGTCTTGACCGAAATCACTAGGATTAATGCATCAGCCTGGAAAGGGTCCTTTTTAAAGGAAAAATAAGATTCTTTAAAATAGAAACAGTTCATCGTATTCTCCAGATCTCATTTTCTCCTTGACGCATATACAAATTCTGGCTCTTCTAACCTTGTAGTGCCATCTCCCAAATTGGCATACATTTTGACATATTTTCTGAAAGCAGTCTATTATGTTATATTCATCAACACATGGTGAATTGAAACTGTTCAGCAAAATGTAAAATATTGCTAATAATCTATCTGCTATATATTATTAACAATGAAAAGAAACAGTCTTCCCCAGACTGAGGGACAGATCTGTGATATCCATCTATTTCTATGTCCATAAAATATTCTAGCACAAATCAGAGAAACACTTTCAAGGAAAGCCTCATATTTCAGCTGTTTGGTTGTCTGAAATGAAATATAAATTCATACAACCAAGACAGCAGGCCTCCTGCCTGTGGGAAACCACCCAGGTGAGAGAATTATGAGGTGCGGGCTTTCCCAGAGTAGCTCCACGAACTGAGTCTTTTGAATCATCAGCAGATCATTCTCCTTCTCTTGTTCTGGTGTGTTTAAAATTTGAAACCCTTGAGCTGGTTCTCTTTTAAGTTATTGTACATATTATGAGTAAATAGCCAAAATATGTACAATATTGTGCTTCTTACATAAAGATGATGAATACTTCAATTGGGTAAAGAAATTTCAAAATTTTACTAGTCTACAAAATATCTTTACCAGCTTGTTTTCCTAGTGGGAAGTTGTTAGGTAGTAGGAGGAGAGCAGCATCAGCATTTTAGCCTGAACAAACAGAAATGCTATTCACCTGCATGCAGGCTCTCTGTGCGACTGTATTCTTGCCACTGTATTTAGTTTCACAAATTATTACATCCATCAAAAGTAGGCTCCAGGAAATAGATTTTGTTCCCATTTTCACACCTGGTGTTTATTTCTCAGCTTGTTAACTTACATCTTCATAGACTTTTTAGATTCTTTTTTTATCTCTTAGATCTAGTTAATTTTAAGTAATTTTTCAGTTTATTTCTTCCAATTGTCCCCCAGAAGACACTGTGACTGATTGGGGATAGGGAAAGGCTGAGTCTGTAGAACTCTATTCTGGGTTCCATTTTACTACTCATTGGTATCCTTTACAAAAATATGTTCTTCTGCTTGGGGCTAAGAAACTATTTATTGAATAAAATGAAGCAATACAGCTTAGTAATAAAGAAAAAAGGGCTTGGAATAAGAAAGTTTGAAATCCAGTTTTTTGATTGTTAACAACTTGAACTGGGAAAAATTACTTCACCTCTTGGGCCTCCATTTCCTCTTCTTTAGCTCTAGCTGGTTTGGCTCAGTGGGTAGGGCATCGGCCTGCAGACTGAAGGGTCCTTGGTTCAATTTTAGTCAAGGGCACATGTTTCAGTTGCAGGCTTCTGGCTCTGGTAGGGGGAATGTGGGAGGCAACCAATAGATTGTGCCTCTCTCACATCAGTGTTTCTCTCTTGCTTCCACTCTCTCTAAAATTCAATGGAAAAAATATCCTCGGGTGCGGATTAAAAAAAAAGTAAAAGATGATCAGTGTATCTACCTTATAGGACCCTTGTGAGTATTAAATCAGATCCATGCAGTATTTTTGCAGAGTTCTCAATACATAACAATTGGTCAATATCACCTATCATTATAACATATCATTAGTTTTCTCACCATCTAGCATTTTGTCTCCACTGAGTGTCAGAATATCTATTTTTGAAATTTTATTTTATTTTTTGTATTTCTTGTTTATTGATCAGGAAATCTATTCCTTAGTTCAAATATTCATGTTTCCTAGTTTAGGAACACAGGTCAGTGACAAACTTCCATGGAACTCAACCCAAAGAAATTCTTTACAATCCCAGATTACTCTGTACTCTGAAAAATACCAGCCTTCTTCATCTCTTCCAAATCTTTCATGCAATCATAATTTCAGCAGAAATCTGTCTATGTTTCTTTTCCTGGTTCAGCCACAGCAAACTTAGAAAGCCCCATCCCCAAGGATGCAATGATGATTCCACCAATAGAAACTGCAGATGTTTGGTCAGAAGGCTACACATCTGAGGTTTTATCAAAGCACTGGAAGACGTGGCAGGTATAGTCTCCTCAACACCAAAGCCCCTCTGATGGAGAAATGGGTGACGCTCCAGCCTCTGCTTGAAATTTTAAATCTAAATACGTTTGTTAAATGAAGGAATAGGCTCTTTTGTTGGGTGGAAACTTTTTCTGGAGTTTCAAATTTGATTTTTAGAATACCTTCAACTTTACACATTTGTGAACTTTTTTATATGTTTTCACATTTATTTTCTTGTGTCCCCATGGCATGTCCAAAAATTTTTTTGATTATAATAGATGTTTATTAAATGCTAGAGGCCTGGTGCATGGAATTCATGCAGGTGATGTGGGGGGTGGGGGAGAAGGGTCCCTTAGCCTGGCCTGTGTGTTCTTGCAATCTGGGACCCCTCAGGGGATGTAGGGCCTAAACTGGCAGTTGGACATCCCTCTTGCAGTCCGGGATACTGCATGCACCAGTGACCATGCTTTTCATACAGGTGAAAAGCATCTTGCTGTTACATGGGCAGCTACATTTTTTTTTGGCCCTGATTATAAAAATTAGTACATCACATGATTCTTCTGAGGCAGTAGTAAAAACTGAAGCAGAGAGAAGTTAAGTAATTGGCTTTGTCACACAGTGGTGTCAGAATCAGGGCTGGCCACAAAATGTGCAAGCCAGATTCCATGCATGTCATCTCTGCATCATGCTGTTTTTTCAGTGTTAGAGTAGCCTTGCCAGGTTTTAATTTTTAAATCTAAGAGAGTGTTCCCAATATATAGGTTAGGGTCCCTAAGCCTGGCTAGAAATCAGGACCATCTGTAGGGTGACTGGCAGGCGGGGTGATAGCACTCCTTACCCACTTCCCCTGCTGGCACCCACCTTGGCTGGCAGCCTGGCATTGCCCACTGGCCAGCCCTGCCCCCTGATTGCAGCGGCTGGTCACCTCCCTCTCCCCGGTGGTCAGTGCATGTCATAGTGACCAGTCATTCTTCTGGTCATTCTACTGTTTGGTTGATTTGCTTATTAGGGTTTTATTATATAGGAAGGAGGATTTGTTGACCAATTGCTTTATTAGCTACTTTTTCTTTCTGAAAGCAATCTTTTTTCTTTTTCTTTTTAGGTGAGTGCCTTTAAATTATTATACTCTTAATCCATGCTACGTCTATAGGTTGTAATGTTTTTCAAGCTATGTGTCTAGTGTAATGGTTTTGAAGTTTTTTGTTTGGTGTATATCTATACTCTTTCAAATGAATTTATTCAAATGTGTGTGTTGGTAGGGTTTGTGTGTGTGTGTAGTGCTATACAGGCAAGTAAAAATTACTGCCACCTTGGGCTTTCTGTGGAGATATCTTCTCCATTATATTTTCAAATATGATGTTTAGTCTACAATTATATTTGACTGTTTTCCCAGTTTATTTTCTTGTCCCATTCTTAAAGTACAGTGTACAATTTTCAGTTCCATAAAAAGATTATTCACTTGGTGAGGAGGTATTATAGTCTGTGTAGACACAGACTTCTTAGAATGCCTCAGTCCCAGGGAGAAGTCACAAGGACATTAATGGCCTACTTTCCCTACACCAAGAAAATTGATTTCCCCTTTGTTTCTAAGGAAAATCATTTTGAGGGTACTCACCACTATGCCATGAATGGCACTATTAAAAAATGTTGGTTTAAAATTTATTTATTCCATGCAGTCTAATTTTATTCATTTAAAGACATATTCAGTTTTAGAATGCCACTTTTTTTTTTTTACTGTTTTCTTAATTTAATCTACAAAAATGTTTCTATGTGCATTCTAATGCTCACCAAGCAGTAGAAAAGTATTTTTAGCTGCTGATTCACTTTACTCTGAGTTTTATATTTTTTGGACTTGCCAAGTGTAACCTAGGAACTTATTTCCTGATTTATATCATTTACTCCTCTACTGACTAGCTTAACTTACATTTCAATGGCTGGGGCTTGAAGAAACAACTGAGTGGGATGATGAGTCTACCAAGATAGTTCCCTAAGACTCTTAACAGAAGCCTAAGCATAGACATCTTAGAATGAGACTTTCAGTGAATGAAGCAAAAACCTGTTTCTCTCTTGTGGTTATTTTGGATTTTTTTTATTTTTAAACTCACCTTCACATATGGTACCTCCATATAAATAAAAAATTACTCCACATTGGTATATGCATAATTCAAACTTATTTTTTCATGATGATACAGCACAGAGATTAATTCAAGCTTACTTCTGCTGGCTTTTAACATTGTTTTAGTATGAAGGGGCTACTGTATTCTAACAGAATTACTATATTGTGTTAATGTATACATCTAAACTACACATACTACTAAATGCCTAGCGCATCCTATTAATTATGGAAATCACTTTCATTTCGATTGTGAAATTTACATGACAACAGCTTCTGGGCTCAGTGGAGCATCAGACCAGCATGTCACAGAATTCCCTTGTACAGTGGGTGTTGACAGGGTTCTGTTGATATCAAATTTGCAATGAAAATGTCTCATAAATGTGCATCCACATAGAACATTACTTAGAAGGAATCAGCTCAATATTCACATGGGTCATTACTGTCAGAGATGGAAAATTTCCTCCCTTACATTAGTAACACAAGTTATTAAATATGTAATCAGCCTGGATGGCATGGCTTAGTGGTTGAGCATCAACCTATGGACCAGTAGGTCATGGTTCAACTCCTGGTCAGGGCACATGCCCAGGTTTGGGGCTCAATCCCCAGGGTGGGGTGTGCAGGAGGCAGCTGATCAATGATTCTCTCTCATCATTGGCATTTCTGTCTCTCTCTCCCGCTCCCTTCCTCCCTGAAATCAATAAAATATATTTTTTAAAAAGTTATCTTAGAAAAAAAGAATATATAATTATATATATTACATAGATGACCTGAAAGATTTGTCTTAACTATTTAGAAAGGGTGTTCAGGTATAGAACTGTCATCTTTGTGTTATCCCCTGTAACTATATAAAGCCTTTTGTATCTTGAAAATTGTGAGTAAATGTGAGATGAAGACTCTAAATCAGGCAACAGAATGTACTGGTCCAGAGGGGTTATAATAGGGAATAAGTATCAAGACAAAATAGAACAGAGGGATAATTAGGCTGAATATTACAACCAAGTTCTTAATAGGGAGAACTATTAGACTGTGAAATAGTCTTTCAAATGCACTGGAAAAAGACATTACTCGAGCCATTTAAAATCAGCCTGGACTGAAGTACTCCAAAATGCAGTATGCAATGGGGACCAAGCCTACATTAGAAGTAGAAGGAGGAGAATGACCTAATAGCTCCTGCCGTCTGCGTGATTACTATGATTGTACTCATTTATGTGTTCAGTCTTGGTGGAAAAATCTTCTGTCATTTTATGCTACTTCTAGGGAGCAATTTCAACAAATTTACCTCATGTAAAACTGGATGCATTGAGCAGCATCTCAGAAAAGATGAAAATGCACAATAAATAGTGTAAGATAGTGAAGCATGAGTAAACACTACTCCTTTACTTCTGGGAGGGACCCGGGAGAAAACAATTCTCACCCTGAAACTCTGGCCACTTTCCAATGCGCATAAATGCAACCTGTCTGCCTGGCTTTCAGGTATTAATTTTCATTTCTTTTGTTTAATGGTATCTTGGGATGATGTGGAGTGCAGGACAACAAATTGAAACATTTCATGCCCAGGTCAATGACTACAGTTTGGCAGGAGGTGGGTAGGACCCCCGGGAGAAAAATCTTGCAACATTTGTGACTGGTATCCATTAGAGAAATGGCCAGGAAAGAGAAAATGGTTTAATTTTAAGAAAAGAGTGGGACATGAAATAAGGAAGAGGAAAAGGTATTCAGGGAAGCTGTAAAAATGTTATTGCTGGACATCTTTCAAAAGAAGACCATCCTCAATCTCGTGCAGTTCTGATGATCACCTGTCGGGAAGTAGAGAAGTGAGGCAAGTGACCTTTCAACATGTATTTTAGTTCTTTTACTCAGTAAAAAAATTTAAATTTAATTAAAACTCAATTTTATCCTATCTTTTCATCTGTTCAACCCACCAATTTTAATCACAATGATACAAATTTAGAGACAGGATGACTTTGATGTGTGGTCATTATGAGGTAAATTTATTTGACTTTGCTCATTTCTTTTCATGTGTACACTACAACTTTTTAAAAAAGACCATCATGCACAAATCAGTGGATCATTGAAAATATGTTTTTTATTAATAATATTTTCTGTTTGTGTAGCTTTTCTTATATTTTCTCAATTTATTAATCACATATTCCTGAATTATGAAAGATATTTAATTCAAATTGAGGTCTCTATCTTCCAACCCCCTCCCAAGTGTATCCTAATTTTCAATGATTTCATTTGCAAGGATCTATCTAGCTCATAGACCAAGAGATTTTTATATGAATTTTTTTTGTGGGGGGGGGTGGCGAAGTGGAGACTGTCAATACTGAAAGGTATTCTTACCATTTATCCTTTTGTTTAGCCCAATGAATGTAGCTATTCTAGCATTTTTGTTCTTTTATTTGTGAAAAATAAGTTTGGAGACTTTTTCTCCTTAGTTTCCATCCTGAACACCCGTGCTATTCTGAATGGAAATCAAGTAAATCTTAGGCCAGACCCATTCCAAATGTCCTTAGAGTCCTGTTGCATGATCAGAACCAAAAGGATGGACAGCTAAAACCTACAGGTGTGAGAAATCTTTGTAAAGGCAAGACACTGATGTAATGAAAGGGAAATATCACTTTACTAAGGTCTAGCGTGCAATAGTTTGCAAAATCTATTTAAATTCTACTGGGCTGTTTTGAGAAAGGAAAAAAAAAGGTGCCTAGGACTATAGAATCATTAAGTAATAGGCTAAATCTCTTTGGTAGGAGCTGTATAACCCACAGAAGTTTAGTATAATGGCAATCTAAGTGTTCTGGGCATGACTATACCAAATAAATTCACACAAACAATTAGAGTTCAGGTAGCAGCCTTAAAATATGTGATCAAACAAACCAAAGCAGACTTAGATGTAGGGAACTGAAGCATGTTTCTCTACCAATGAATGCTTTATTCTCCTCAAAGAAACACAATATAGCTCTACTGAATAGTTCTAAAATCAGCTAGCACAAATAAACTGAAGCAGAGAAACTCAAAGCTCTAAACTATTGCTGAGGTCTTCAAGTCACACTAGCTTCAACTCACATCCACCTCAACTTTGAATGTACATGTAACGATATGTGTCAAACACAGCGTTATTCAAATAACACTAGGAAATTTTTATTAGCAATTTAGCCAGGCACTTGGCCACAGGTTATTAGAAGTGTGCCCTTTTGTTTTTTGTTACCAAAATGTATACAACGCTTTAAAATACTTAAATGGCCAGGGCATGTCCCCTTAAGCTATCTACCTGACAATGTTACGCCTTGGGGAATCTCCCACGTTTGTTAACCCAGGGAAGGAACAAAATCCAAGTGAAATCCTTAAACAAGCTTCTGGTATATACATTACCCGGTCTATTTCTAGATCGCGAACCTCCCGACCTCTGAGTTCTCTCGCTGTCAGATAAGAAAATGGAACAGGAGAGATGAAGCGATATACGCTCTCAGTTTGGCTCTTCGATTTTTCACTCAAGCCAAAGGGACCAAAGTGCATCGAGTTAGGGATCATTTCCAAGAGGGTGTGCAGCGCAGCGCAGCGAACCTCGCTGCGGAGTGCATCCCGCCTGCAACACGGACCACGAACCGCCGCCCGCTGCCCACCTCGCCCGGCCACCTCCACACCCACCGGCCACAGCCGGCGTGCGTGGCAGCCAGTCACCGCAGGCTTTCCTGTGCGCAAAACCGGAGGAGCCCCCCATCTGAAACGTACCCTGAGCCCAGCACAGGGCTGGCGGCGCTTGGCCGACGAGACTGGTCTCTCTGGAGTGGGGGTGGGGGTGGGGGGGGGGGAGGTCTGCGAGCATCAGTGGTCCCTCCACCTCTCTCATCCTGGCTGCAGAGCTGAGCCCTAAAAGCTGCCTCCCTCCCGGACACACACACAAACTCTCACTCACGCACACCCACCCACATGGCCTCTGCCCCCCCGCCTTCCCCACCCCTGCGAAACTGTAGGGACCGCTCTGTGCTCTGCCTCAACTTTCCCGGCTGCACCTGCCTGCCCCTCGCGGCCCCCGAGCCTGCGCGTCCTCCCCGGGCGCCCTCCAGAGGGACGCGTCCTCCTCTGGACCCCTTACCTGGCGCTGACAACTCCTGGCAGGGACTGGAGCTGACCGCGGTGGCCGCGGCGGTGGCTGAGCCTGCACCCGGGCTCTGGCTCATGGTTGGTCCTCCTCATCCGACACAAAAGAGGTAGCTCGCTGGCTTTGTCCTTTCCGAATCCGAGGGAGAACTTAGGTTGCCTCCGAGATGGCCAACTTGTGCGCGCCGTTTCCCGTCACAGTGGCCCCTGCTCCTGCCCCCGCCCCCTCCCGGCGGCTAGCTGGACCCCTGCCCGGTGGCAGAACATCCAGGCCTCCGAGTCAGTGGGGAGTGGGGAAAAGGGAGGGCGGGAGGAGGAGACGAAGGAGGTTGGGAAAAGGGGGAGACCCCGTGGTCTTCCACGGAGGGAGGGGGAACGGTTCCCGGCTGAGCCCCCTCGCCTCTTGACAGGCAAACACACTTCCCAGGCGGGGAAGCAACTTTCCTTCCCCTTGGCCAGGCTGGAACCCCGGCCTCTCATTGGGACTCCGGGCAGAGGCAGGGACCTGGCATTCTCTCCTCCTCCTCCTCCTCCTGTCTTTCTCCTTTCCTCCCTCTCGGGTTCTCCTTGCCCCTCCCCCGCCCTCCTCCCTCCCTTTCAGAGGGGTGTATCTGCAGAGTCTCCAGCGAGCTAGGGCACCTAGACGAGAGGGTTGTTGAATGGGGAATCCGGAGAGGCTTTGCCGGACTCTGCCATCCTCAGGCAGAGCACGCAAAGGTTGGGGATTTCGGAGAGGCGGGGTGAAGGGGCGTGGGGCGGCGGGAGATCTGCGGCTCTAACTTTGAAGCTCTGCGAGAGCTCTCGGCCTTGCAGGAGAGCGAGTACTAGCAGTCAGCCCCGGGAACGGTCTCCCGCGGTCCCCTGGCACCCGGCTCACGGCGTAGCTAGAGGGCCAGGGGGAGCGGGAGCGGAGGGGGAGTGGGAGAGCCCGGGAGGCCGGTGTGCAGCTCTGCCCCACGCGCAGCTCAACTGCACATTGCAAGCCCCTGGAGAGGGCTCGTGCAGAACCATCTCTGGGTCAGGCGGGCGGGAGACGCTCCGGTTTCCTAGCAACCCTCATCAATCTTCTCCGGATTGCTCCCTCTGAAGGAATTCGATTGGACGGCCCCCGGAGGGAAGACACGCCTCTTCAAGAATGCTGGGTTGCTGCTTTTTCGCATTCTCCAAAATTTCTTGGGCGGAATAAGATTAGAGGAGAGTGCTGAATCGTCTCCCTCCGGGTCCCCCTAAACTGCCACACCGCCCCCTTGCAGAGACGCCCCCTCCCACAAGAGTCTTTCTTTAGTCCTCCTTGTGGTTAGCAGACCCAGTCAACGTTCTCTACAGAACCTCTTCTTTCTTCTTAAAATTAAATAAATAAAAACCTTAAACCGGTGACGTAGGCACAAAAGAAAGAAAAAAAGGCAAACGAAAATAGCTTGAATTGACTCTGAGCTACAGATTAAATCCTAAAGGTAACATTCCAGGCATCTTGCCATGTTTAGACGCCTTGTATTTAATTTCAAAATTGAAACTTAACTCCTGAAATTTTCCAACCTGATATATATTAACTTTGTGTTGTTAATCAGGGACCAAGTGATATGTAGCCTGAGACAATTCAACTTCATTTTTTTAATGCTACCTTAATTTTTTAATATTTAGTGTTAAGTTTTTCAACAATTGCCTCTTTTGTAACTTAGCCAAGACAGGCAAACTCCAGAAATAATTTTTTACCGCTGGTTCCTTTAGAAACTAACAATATTTAGAAGACACATGAACTTATACAACTATTACATTGTGACTGCTACGAAAACTAGGAACTTGAGTATATGGAAAATTAAAATATTACTAAATAGTAAAAGTCTAAATATTGTAAAGTTCGCCTTCCAACACTATTATATCTAGAATGCAATAGTCATGTCAAAATAAAAGCAAAACCACCCTTCCTTTGCATTTCATTACTATTATCTAATATGTACTGTTTATCACAAACACGTTGGACTTTCCTAAGAGAAAATTTTCGCAGTGTTTGTCCAGTAGGCAACTGTACATCCAAGAGCATGACATAGCAATGGAGATGATAAAGCCCTACACACTGCCAGGGCTTCCATACAGCATGAAGCCATGTTAGCAGCTCTTGGTTTCATTCAGAATATCCCAGAAGATTCCATTTTGCTTTTCAAAAACTTTATCAGAATTACTTGAGACTGAGAGAAGTAGAAGAGAGCTGATATTTGTATCTCATTAAAAAAGGAAAGTAGCCCCGGGTTCGATTCCAGTCAGGGGCATGTACCTTGGATGTGGGCACATCCCCAGTTGGAGGTGTGCAAGAGGCAGCTGAACGATGTTTCGCTCTCATCGATGTTTCTGACTTTCTATCCCTCTCCCTTCCTCTCTGTGAAAAATCAATAATATATATATATATATATATATATATATATATATTAAAGGAAAGTAGCTGTGTTTGCACAAAATGGTATAGACTGAACTGCATTGGCATAGCCTGCACCGAGGTGTTTTTTTTTTTTTTTTTAAAGATGGTGCTGTGTAAAGGCTAAAATACTGAAGCAAATTATCAACATGTTATCAGATCTGGCTTTATGAAACACTTTCATTTTCCCCCTGCCACATAGGTACAAAGAAATGCTGAACACGGGGCTTTGTTGCCTGGTTGTAGCTTTTTACTGAATTTGAATCCATTACTTCTTAACCACATGACTTAGGTCAAGTTTCTTAACCTCACTATATCTTCAGTTTCATCACCTGTCAAATGAGTCTACTAATTGCTCCCCGCTCAGTTATTTCAGGATTAATAAGTACTTGTAAACAACATGTAAATACTAGTTATGACTATTAGTCTCTAATAATATTTTAACTGTTGGGCCCATGTTATATTTAATTGAAAGCAATTAGTTTCGTACTTTAACGCTTCCCTTTTAATTTAATTTAAATTTGTCATTGACTGGGAATATAGCTTTAACTTTAATGTGTATTTGTTGGTGTGTTCATGTTGCATGTGTGTGTGTGTGTGTGTGTGTGTCTGTGTATACATGCATGTTTTCAGATTTTTTTATTTTCCAAATATTTTTAGAATATTTTCTATCCCCTGATAAATATTTTTGGAATATTTATCAGGGGATAGAACTAAATAACAACATCTGGCTCACTGGCAAGTCAATTAGGAAATGGCATATTTTCCCCCCACTTCACTCAAGTATTCTAATGGCTCTATTTAGAAACAATTCTAGTCCCCTATTTTAAGTTATCTCTGGCATAGCATGTTTATCTTTATCAAGGTTTTTCAAGTCAAACACATGTATTTGGATATCTAGGCCACTCTTTCTAGTTAATATTTTACTAGTATGTTACTTTGGTTACTTTTTAAATACTAATCTATCTGTATTTATTTAGATTATTATGATATTTCTTCTTATGACCCACCTACAGTTAATGTCCTGACTTTTGATATATTAACTTTTACTTTAAAAATAATATGTTTTTATTGATTTCAGAGAAGAAGGGAGAGGGAGAGAGAAATAAAAACATCAATGATGAGAGGGAACCATTTTTTGCAGTCTCCTGTATGCCCCATAATGGGCATTGAGCCCACAACCCAGGCATGCCCCCTGACCTGGAATAGAACCGTGATCTCCTAGTTCATAGGTCGATGCTCAACCACTAAGCCATGCCAGCCAGGCTGCTATACTATCTTTTAAATATGGCCCATAAAGCATACCATCTTTCATTCAGAAGTAACGGAGAGTTAATGTGCTGTCATTATTAATTACGAATGAAATGCCTTCTATATCTTTATTCTGATCCAGACTGCACTCTCACTAGTATTCCCTTTGGAGCAAATATTCATTGGCTCAATCCAGAAATCAATTTCATTGTTGGTTTCTACTATTAGTCAACATTGTGCTTGTTTGTTTGTTTTTTTGTTTGTTTATCATTTGTGAGGAGATCAAATATCCAGTTTATCTGGGACATTTCTAGTTTACATCTATTGTGTGAATGTATTCACAGTGCACACATTATTTTTCAAAAATTCAGGTTTGATCATTAAATTATAGTTACCAGAAACTTCTAATCATTTGGCCAACATCTCTTGCCTGAGCCTTCCCTTGCTCAATCTGCCATGTGACTATTAAATTCCTCTGTGTAACTAACTTCTTTTCCTGAATGGGACTAATCAATTCTAGAGCCCTAATGCATATATCTATGTAAATATATAATGTACATATAAAATATTACAACTTACATTTATTTTGCTTATAAATATTCCTCATTTATTTTTCATTTCCTTTTTAAATATGTTGCCCCTTGAATTATCTGTAAAATCTGATTTTATTTACTGTTACACAATGTGAAAAAAAAATTAGTCTTAATTGATTGAAGCTTTAAGGCAAAAGGTGTCAACTATTTCATATTCTAAAGCTAGAGTTGCTAGACACACTGTGCTGGACTTGAGTGGAGTATCTTTAAACCATATGGATTATACAAGAGTTAAAGCTGCATATAAGAAGCTGGCAGAGGAAAGAAGTTGATAGGTTGGGGATGGGAGTGTGTATGCTTTTTCCTCACTTTAACTCTAGTGAGGGATGCTGCTGCTTCAGGGAAACCATTGCTATACCCTGGAATTAGGGTGATGCAATAGACTGCTTTTTAATTTATAGCAGGAGAATATAAAATACAAGAAGCTGTGTGTTGATTGGTCTCCCGGAGGGGGCTGTAAGAAAAGAAGGCTGAACTTGGTGTGATTGCACTCCCACCTATGACAGACAAAAGGGTTTGGTTTCCTTGATACTATGTGATGGGAGAGTGAACACAACAGAATATGTTTTCTTAGACCCTATGCAGAAGGGCCTGGTGGAGAAACTTTGGATCTTGAGTAGACAGTTGGCTCAGTGGTTGAATGTCAACCTATGAACCAGGAGGTCATGGTTCGATACCTCATCAGGGCACATGCCCGGGTTGTGGGCTTGATCCCCAGTGTGGGATAGGCAGGAGGCAGTCAATCAATGATTCTTATCATTGACTAGAGGCCTAGTACACAAATTTATGCAACACTGGGGTCCCTTGGCCTGTCCTGTGGGATCAGGCCAAAACTAGCTCTCTGGCATCCCCTGAGAGCTCCTGGATTGCAAGAGGATGTAGGCCAGGCCAAAGGATCCCCACTGATGCACAACTGGGGCCTGGAAGGAACTCGGGAGGTTGGCCAGCCAGGGAGGGATTGAGGGGGGAGGGCTTCAGGGCGTGTCCAGCTTGTCTTGCTCAGTCCCGATTGGCAGGACCCAGTAGCAAGTTACCAGTTGGAGCGTCTGCCCCCTAGTGGTCAGTGCTCATCATAGCGACTGGCCAAATGCCCAGTGGTGGTGAGTGCACATCACAGTGAGTGATTGAATGGCCTTAACATGTCATTAACATATTATGCTTTGATTGGTTGAACGGCTGACTGGAATGGACACTTAGCATATTAGGCTTTTATTATATAGGATGTTTCTATCTCTCTCTTCCTCTCCCTTCCTCTCTGAAAGCAATAAAAAGATATTAAAAAAAAAAAGAAAGAGAGAAAATATCCTCGGGTGAGGATTAACAACAATAACAAAATCAAGTCAGATTCTACAACAAGAGATCCTCAGAGTCCAAGGGTCTTCAGAGAACTGATTAAATTGGGATTTAAAAAGTCAGCTTTGAATACTTGCTAAGTCCAGGAAAAAGCAATGCCAGATCAGTACTGGTCAAATAGGACTTTTCTTGTCCCTTCAAACCTTCTATTTCTGACCTCTTTAGCTCTGAGGGATCAAAAGCTCCATCTGATGATTAAAGTAGAGGGAGGATGAAGCTGAGGAGCTGGCTGAGCAGAGAAAAGAACTGGCCAGGTCTCATTGCAGGCCTTCCTCCTACTGCTTTCCCAGGGGAAAGAAGAATCTTCAGTGTGATGAGCATTGGGAATTGGATTATTACTCTGCACTAATTCTACCTGAGTCTAGTGTTTTGTTTTTTGGGGGGAGGTATTTATTTTTGTACTAAAGTGAAGGGAGAAATTTTTATCTGGGAAAATTTTGAAAGTCAAGAGACTGGCTTTGAATTAAATCCAAGAGGATAGAGAAGAACAAGCCCCATAGGCAAGATTATGCAGGTGTGATGGTGAAAAAGAATGCAATGGTTTTGTGGTGCTTTATGAAACTCACTTGTTAGGTATATAAATAGTCACATCAGTACTTTTGATTCTTTAGCATTTTATCCTTGATTCTTTTAAGGGAAAATAAGTAGGAATAACCCTTGGATAATTACTATGTCCCTCACATATTGTATAGTTAACAGCTAAATTAAGGTTTGTTCTAAACTTGAATATTCAACTATTAAAATATTTGTCACCCACAAAGGATTCTTTGGGTAAGTTGAACTTTCAATCATTAATTTAAATATTGATATTAATAAAAATAAATATTAATAAAATTAGTACATTCTTTGAAAATACTCAACCCAAGAGGATGAAGTATTTATTTATTTGTCTTTCTCATTGACTAGAAGTTTCAGACAATATGGCTGTTATGTTTACTGTTACATTCTGGTACTTATGGAAATGATATGTGTGCAGAAGGGTGGGAGTTGGGGAAAGACTTGCAGGTAGACATTTATTGAGTGAATGAATTAACCTTTAAAAATTAAAAGATCATATTGATTTACATTTTATAGTTGAATAAACTGAGACTTTGATTTAGCATGTGCTGCCAAAATTCTACATAGGAGGAGTTTAGAATTATTAATCTGGTTCATTACCTGGTTCATAATTGTTAATTTGGTTCACCCACTTCATGAGGGTTCCAGGGCTGACCAGCAGATACTAAGTGATGGATGAATAAATTACTCTGACACACGTTTCTGTGAAAGAGAGGGCTAAGGGGCTGCTTGGCTTTAGGAACCAAAACAGCCTCAATTGCCTGCCTCCTTATACTTTTATTGTAAGAACAGCTTGAACTAAAATTAACCTCTAGATGCAATCAGCAGAATAAGTATCCTTGAGAAAGCACATGCTTCTACAAGGCCAGGTCCAAAAGATTAAACATAGAGATTCCAGTAAAACACCTGGGGGCTCAGACTTGTTTGGAATAGTCAAGGCAGGGGCTGCCGCCTTCAGCAAGGTTACCCCTAAGAAGCCACCAACCTTTCAGCGAATCCTCCTTGCAGACTTTCCAACCAAGTCTCATGCTTCCCCACATAATTGTTAATCAGGTTTGCCCATTGCATGAGGAGAATGGGATTATGTGCTATTACTTATCAGTTTCATATGCTTAACACTGCCTGACATGTTGTATTGCCAATAGGTATCTGATGAATGAAAGATTAAATGGTGGAAGCCCTTCCTAAGGGTTTTGCCGAAATTTTGTATTTTTATAACAAGCAAACTGTTTTTAGTTTCAGGTTTAAAAATTTTTTTGGGGGGGTGGGGCTAGACTGGAATAATAGGATTTGGTGAAGATTATGAACTTTTTAAGGGAATTAAAGTCTCTTGGCACAGGCACTAGTTGGAGGAGTTAATTTATATAGATAATGTGTAATAGAATAAATCATTGCTTTCACTCTGGATTCATGCCTCCAGTCTAGATAAATGATGCAGAGCACAGATATTAAATGAGTTCAGAAGAAGAAAAAGCATGTCCACTGGGTTTTCCTTTCCACTAATAAATTTAAACTTAGAGATTTTGGCAAAGGTTTACATTGTATATTTTAGGAATAGCATATGTTAAATGTTATTTATTTTGGTTTTAATATCGATTATTTCCTTCCTGAGAATTCAAGTCTATTTTGATACCTGGACATGATGACATACTGTTTGGGTCACCTCTAAGTCATCTTTCAGTTCAGTTATATATATGAGACCCAATGCACAAAAATTCATGCAAGAGTAGGCCTTCCTTTCCCTGGCTGCTGGCACTGGCTTTCCTCTGGCACTGGCTTTCCTCTGGCACCAGACTTTCCTCTTCCAGCCGCCGGCAGGCACCTGAGACTTGGGCTGGCTTCCCTCTTGCCCTGGCTTCATCAGGAAGGATGTCCGGAATGACATCAGAAGACATCTGGTTTAATTAGCATATTATGCTTTTATTATTATAGTGTCAAACACTATGCCAAGTACATAAAATACCAAAAACATTTTTCCCTGCCATTAAAAAATTCTCTTCTGATAATAGCAAAATAGGCAGCAAATCCTTCAAAAATACAATATGATGGCTCTGGCTGGTGTGGCTCAGTTGGCTGAGCATCATCCCATGCACCAAGAGGTCACCAGTTTGATTCCATGCACCAAGAGGCCACCAATTTGATTCTAGGTCAGGACGCATGTCCACATTGCATTGCAGCCTTGATCCCCAGTAGGGGTGGAGGGTGCATGAGGCAGCCAATCAATGTCATTGATGTTTTTCTCTCTATCTCCTTCTCCCTTTCTCTCTCTCTCTGAAAAAAATCAATGAAAACATATTAAAAAAATACAATATGATGCAATATGTAAGCGAGGTCTTTTAGGAAAAAGAGTGACCCAATGGACTGGTCACTATGTATTATTCAAGTTCCAACTATCTCATCATTCACTCAGGAGACAGGAATAGACAGATCAGCAGTGTAAGTTGTGTTTGCCCTATGTGTCAAGAAAGTACGATCTTTATCAAAGCCACACTGCACAGTATCGCTTATATCTGACCAGCCAGATTTGATCATATGATGGCCCATACCTACAAATTAGGTTGGAGAAGTATGCAATTAGTTTTTCCATTCTCTTTTCTGCAAAGCATCAAGAAAAAAAGTAAATGGGATTGGCAGTTGGGTCAGTCAGTCAGTGGTGTCTGATTTGGGGAATAATCTCATGGCTTGCCTCCTAAACCTTTTCTATACTGGAGAAAGTGTTCTAGCCCATGATTTATTTTTTTTACTGGAAAGTGAAGTGATACAAATAGATCTTCTATGAAAAGTAAATTTTTGTAGTTGCCTATTGAGAGCACTTACTTGGTCTTTTATTAGGCTGTGGCCAAGTGACTCTTTTGGGCCAAGGTCAACTGTCGTACCTGTTCTTAATTACATTAATGCCTGGCTCATTTTTATCCAAAAGCGGTATATATCATTTAAGATCCTGAGCATCTACAAGTATGTGTCTGTTTTAAAAAAAATCCCAAATCACATTGCAAACTACTTATATTGATAAGTGTGTGTCTAAATTAATAACACAAATATGCCATTAGAGATATTGGGGAGAATGTTAAGTAAAGATGTGCACTTTAAGCACACACACTCACACACAACTCAACCGAACAAACAAAAAATGTTAAGTGTTGACTCCTGAAGTATAAATGTTTTACACTGAGATACCTCTAGAGCAGTGGTTCTCGACCTTTCTAATGCCACAACCCTTTAATACAGTTCCCAATGTTGTGCTGACCCCCAACCATAAAATTATTTTTGTTGCTACTTCATAACTGTAATTTTGCTACTGTTATGAATCATAATGTAAATATCTGTGTTTACATTAGGGTTTACATTAGGGCAACCCTGCTAGCGGTTCTCAACCTATGGGTCGCAACCACAGGTTGAGAACCACTGCTGTAGAGCCTAAGATCATCGGAAAACACAGATCTTTACATTATGATTCATAACAGTAGCAAAACTACAGTTATGAAGTAGCAACAAAAATAATTTTATGGTTGGGGGTCAGCACAACATGAGGAACTGTATTAAAGGGTCGTGGCATTAGGAAGGTTGAGAACCCCTGCTCTAGAGGCTATGATCTGAGGATTCATTAAATAGTAAGTATTCATTGAAGGTGTACTCTGTGCCAGGCAGGGTGCTACATGCTGGGTATGCAGTATATTACTTCAATATAGCTAGCTCTTGGTGCTGTGGGAGCAGACAGCCAGAAAAATGCTTCCAATCAATATGGAACTTTATTTTTAGGAATGTTCCAACCGTTGTCTTTAAAACTATGGGAGATGTCCTCAGTTTTCAGTATTACATTTTAGGTTATTTTACTCTAATTCACAATATTCTGCTTCTTAAATTTAGTTTACCTTGCTACATTAGAAATATTCGTTTCATTAAAAACAAAAGTAAGCAAACAAAAAATCTTTGTCTCCTATCTCTACCTTTTCTTCTTCAACCTTTTTCATATGTTTGAATAATAGCTAGTAAGTTCTCCAAGTTTGTAAATAAATTCTTTTTTTTTTTTTTAGCATGAAAGGCAATGTGCTTACTAGGGAAACCTTATCCATAAGTAAAATCAAGGTCATGAATAATAAAGATTTTTTTCTTAGTCTGATCTAGTATGAGGACAACCTTAAGAGAGGAAAGACTCTGGGTGGAGATACTATACAAATGTTAATGTAAGATATTAAGATTTGCTATCATTTTTAGGCAAAGATTTAATAAAATAATTTCAGGCTTCAGGAAATTTTTTCTCAGGCAAAACATGTCTTGCTTGAATTATCTTAGCAATTCAATCAAAACCTTCATTAGGCAATTGTTTCTATTTTCTGGATTAGTTTGGTAGTGGAGATTCACTCACCCAGGGCATGACACATCAATTAGATGCAGTGTCAAATTAGTAGTACAAAATGCAAATAAAAAACACCATACTGTTCAAAGTAGAACATCTCAGACTAAAAAGAAGGATTGGTTTACAGCTGTAGGGAAAGGTTTATTAAAGTTATGTGTTAATCACAAATCTTTACATTAATGAGTCATTATTTTTTCTAAAGCGTAATTATGTAGTTTCTAAAAGTTGTAGAATAACTGTGCTTTTATTAGTTGCAATGAATAGACTGTTGAGAGGTTGACCTATTCTTACAGTTTTCAGGGAAGAAAGTACAAACTCCTTTCTCTGCCTTATGTGAATTCTTTTTGTTCCTTAGTTTACTCCTCCAATGATAAAGTTGCTCTTGACCATCCTGACTCTTGCCCATGCACACTCTAAGACTCTGACTTCCTAACTGATGTTTGAGGAACATGTAAAGATGAGAGACTTGCTGAATAAGAATACTGGAAGACTCAGCAAGAAGTCAGCTAAGTCCAGTTCCTCTCAAGTAGTTTTCTGCCCAGAATTCAAATTCGATGATGTTCCAGCTCGTGGTCATTCTCAAAGGTATATTAAAGTTATTCTGAATTCTTTTATCAGCTGTAGCTCAATTTTTTTCTTCCACTAAAGGAGTATATTGGAATGCAGGTAAGAATGACTTGATTCTAGGAGCACTCTGCATCCCTCCTAGTTTACATAGAAAGTAAAACATCCAGGCAAAGGAAAACATCCAAAAGGCTTGTCACTTTATCATAGGATGGGAACTATGTCTTTTTCCACTAAGTTCCCTCTCACAAAAATAGCCATGGTAAATCTGTGATGCCCACGAAGCCTTGCTGAGCGGTCTCTTCATGCCTATATTATTAACATTTTTTCTGTGAATATAATTTTTGAGTTTTCAAACTGCTTTTACTTCTCGATTTTACCATAGTTCTTTGAGTAAAAAAATAACAATTGTTCCTATTTTCTAGATGAGAAACCTAGGCTAAGAAAAATTCAGTGACTTATTCTACAAAATGCAAATCAAAAACTCCATACTGCAAATGGGTAGTAGAGCTAGAATTTCCATCAACTGAACTGATTTTTAATCTAGTATGTATTCCAGTATCCTGCCCTGCTTCTCAGTACTCCATATTTACAGGATGATGCTTTTCTGTTGTACCCATTCCTTCGACAAATCCCTCTATGCTTATGGGTACTCTACCTTTAGCTGGTTTCTTACAGCCTCACCTTATTCCCCCTTCAAAATTCTGCCAAGTTTATCTTGTCCACAGGATTTAATCTTCAGTAAGTGTACAAAATATGAAAAGTGTTATCAGATAAACCCATTCCTATTAAAGGCTTAACCAGGTAATGATTACCTCTCCCAGGTAAGTGTTAGCTTTAAGGAATGATATCACTACTGAGAGTTTCAGTTTCCTTGGAAATCAACGAGATTATAAACCTACTGTGAAAATAATAATTGGAAGTATATGGTGATAAATCTGTATAAAATCTAAATTAAATAATAAAGCCAAAATCTTATGAAGATTTCCTTTTGGTTAATATCTATACTCTCCTCCTGCTCTCATGATCTAGTCAACCTCACAGCAAACTATGAGAAACGGCACCATGTCCACTTGTTCAGTCTCCTTTACCTGAAACCTGGTGCCGGGTCTGGAACATATTTACTGAATGAATGAACTTCTACGACATTGCCAACAACCTGCTTGATTGTAACTGCGGCCGTGGCAGGATGATGTAGGACATATAAGAGATGATATTGTGATAATGTAATTATAATAACATGATTCTTTAAAAAAAACTATCTTATTATGAAGTATAATTCACATATAGAAAAAAAGTATTAAAAATTTGCATCTCAGTGAATGATCACAAAGACAACACACTCATGTAGCCACTACTCATGTGAAAGAGTAGAATGTTGCCACACCCTAGAAGCTTCCTTCTGCCCCTTTCAACCACAATCCTGTCTTCCTCCTTAAAGGTAACCCATTATTCTGACCTCTATAGTTTAGTTATGCCTGCTTTTGAACTTTGTGTAAATGGAATACTATGGTATGTTGTATCTAGACTTTTACTCAACACTATATGTACTTACAAGTTCTTCTATTGTCTTCTCATCATGCTCAACTTGTACATGAATTGTGTTAATTATGGTCTTCTCTCAGGTCTTAAGACCATCTTACTCATTTAATGGTTCTTCACTAGAAGCTAAGGAGTCACCAACTCAATTGAGCAAATAGTTTATCAAGTGTCTGCTGTCTGATGGCCACTGAACTAGAATACATAAATAATAGGAAAAGGCTATGATCAGTAAAGGTAATCAAAGACTAAATTTGTGATCTAGGGCAGATGTGCTCCAAGTGTGATCTCCACACCAGCACCTTAAGTCTCCCCTGGGAACCGGTTAGAAATGCAAATTCTGCAGTCTCATACCAGATTTACTGAGTCAAAAACTCTGGGGGTGGTGCCCAAGCACCAATATTTTAATAGACCCTCCAGGGGACACCTTAAAGTTTAAGAATCACTCATCACAAATGACTTGTTTGACTTTTGGATAAGGGAGGGGTCTAAATGCCTTCTAACACATCTTCTAATGCTAAAATCCCAAGATTATTAGAAAATTCCTACAATTTCCATTTCCAAAATGACTTTTTTTAATATTTAATTTTGAATTAAGTTTAGGAGAAAAAAGCTCCCTAAAGTGGTTTGTTTTCTTGGTTTTGATTAGTTCAGTGGTTTGAAAGAATTACTAAGAAGCAGACAATGTTCATTGGGGGCACTTTACTTTAAATACAGGAATTAGACATTAAATGAGTGTTTAAGAGTCAGACTAAGGGGTCTCCAGGGGCCCTGTATCTTACCTAGAGCTCACGCTTCTCCTATACAGCTCTACCTTTCAGGCTTAATGCCAAATAGTAGCAGTGCAGTTTCAAAGCATGAGGCTTAGGCTGAGACAGCCACTTCCTAATTGCCCCATATAAACTTGAAAGTGCACTAGATTTTCTTTTTTTAAAAATAATTTATTGAATTTATTGGGGTGACTTTGATTAATAAAATTGCATAGGTTTCAATCCAGCTGGAGTGACTCAGTGGTTGGGCATCAACCTATGAACAAGGAGGTCACAGTTGCAGTTCCTGTCAGGGCACATGCCCTGGTTGTGGGTTCCATTCCCAGTAGGAGGCATGCAGGAAGCAGCTGATCAATAATTCTCTCTCATCATTGACGTTTCTCTCTCTCTTCCTTCCTCTCTGAAATCAATAAAAACATATTTTTAAAAAATTGCATAGCTTTCACCTGTACAATTCTATAATACATCGTCTGTATACAGCCTTGTTGTATGTTCACCATCAAAAGTCATCTCCTTTCATCACTATTTATTCTCACTTTATCCTCTTCTACTTCATCCCCACCCTCTTTTCCCTTTGGTAATCACCACATTGTTGTCTGAAAACACTTGATTCTTTTTCTTTTTAAAATATATTTCATTGATTTTTTACAGAGAGAAAGGGAGAGGGAGAGAGAGTTAGAAACATCAATGACAGAGAAACATCAATCAGCTGCCTCTTGCACACCCCCTACTGGGGATGTGCCTGCAACCAAGGTACATGCCCTTGACCAGAATTGAACCTGGGACCCTTGAGTCCTCAGGCTGATGCTTTATCCACTGAACCAAACCAGTTAGGGCACACTTGGTTCTTATAGAGGAGATTAACAGAGTGTACCTATAAGGGTTCATTAAATCATGTACTGGTAATAACAATTCCAAAATCTCATTGGCTTAAAATAACACTCAAACTACTTGTTTGAGGAGCTTTGCTTTATGTTGTCCTTACTCTGGGGCTCAGGCTGGTGGAATGGCCACTCCAGTAGTTGGCAAACTGCAGCTCATGAGCCACATGCAGCTCTTTGGTCCCTTGAGTGTGGCTCTTCCACAAAATACCATGGTCTGGGCGAGTCTATTTTGAAGAAGTGGCGTTACAAGAAGTTTAAGTTTAAAAAATTTGGCTCTCAAAAGAAATTTCAATCATTGTACTGTTGATATTTGGCTCTGTTGACTAATGAGTTTGTTGACCACTGCAATAGACCGTTGCCAATTGTGGCAAAGAGAAGAAAGATCTGGAGGGTATCACATGGACACTTATATGCTCTGTCCAGAAGAGACACCATAAATTTTATTTATCGCTCATGGGCAGAACTAATCCTAGCAACCACAAGAGGCCAGGGATGTCATTCTACCTGTGCCCAGAGGCAGAGGACCTGAGCCACCTGTTGAACTAACTAATAACCAATGGTAAGGCAGCATTCATCTTGGGACTTCTCCCATGATGTAAAAATTTTTGACCATGTTCTATGGGTCAGGTGCCGTGCTAGTGGTTTATATATATTGCCTCATAATTCATACAACAAGCCTGAGAGGGAGGAATTATTATTACTTTATATAGATGAAAAAACTGAAGTGAAGTGAGGTTAAGGAGTCTGCTTATTTAGTAAGTAATGGTGCCAATATTAGAGCTCACTCAGGTCTGTCTGACTCCAAAGATGATAAATATACAATATTGCCTTTATATTATACCTTGATAAATATACAATATTGCCTTTATATAATACCTATGAGGCCTTTGGACTCCATCATTGGTTATTAATTTGCTTTCATTGTTCCTTTTTCCCATCTTGATAGTCTGTTTATCCATGACACTGAGCAAACATGCTTTGAGTCATACAAAAATAAAAATGAGCATTCTGTTCTTGTTATAGACTGTCATAGCTCTGACTTAAAAGGAAAGTACCACTGAGACCATTCAGCTAAACTAGTAGTTAAAACTGATTAAACTTATTAGACCAAATATAGAAGTGTGTTGTTCTGGTAAAAGCAAGTTCTAGGCCTTATTTACATTGAGTGTATAACATGCTGCTTTAATGTTTGAAAATTATGAACAGTCCAAAATCTTTACGGTGCTTTAATTATCCTCATAAAATTAAAATTCCACATAGTAATATCGTTTCTATGTTACACATAGATACTAACTTTATACTTAGAATATTTTTCCTGTAGAAGATTTCTTTTATGAAGAACGAGTTTTTCCCCCCCATATTAATAAAGAGTTAGAGATTACTTTCTGCTTTACCTTTCATCCTTTCACAAATTCTTTGAAGTCGAACATTAACTTTTGATTGAGTGAGGGAATCTCTTTTCTCCCTGTTTCATATTTCCAAGCACTCAATGATAGGGCTGGCACTGGCTGGCCTCTCTGTCCTCTCTCCCTGCTCCCCAGGGGAGGAGTCAACCTTCATATTAACGCTAGGCCCTGGTGACTAGGGAATAATGCAAAGAACTTGTGTGGCTTAACTGATTCCCTTTACTTACTTTTGTGAGGGATCTGCCTGCTTTCTGTAGAACTCCTTCATATTTCTTCAGTTCCAAGTCACATTTTTCAAATACCTTAGCATCTCTGAATAAATATATCTTTAAATATATCTTATGATTAATTGTAGATCCTAATTTAAAAGGGTTCATGTCTTTCTTAGTGGTGCATAAAATAAAGGCTTGCCTTACAAAATCAGTGTTTTTTATTAGATATAATATAGTTTTCTGCGTTTCTCCCTAGGATATGGTAGATGGCCTGATTGTGGGGGCGTGGGGTGGTGTAGTGTTAGGAATATATTGTGGCTACATATGTAAGCTAATACCACATCCGTTTCCTTGGTAATAAAGGGAGTGTCTCCATCCCCATGACTTTTTGTTCAGTTCTCGCTTGGTTCTTAACTTCAATTGGGGGAGAAGAACATTATATATTAAATATGCACAACATTGGACCAGATCCTTTGATAACAGGTAAGACATAAAAGGTGGGAAGGAAATGTGGAGATAGAAGTATCTTGTGAAAGCAAGATCCTAAATCATCCAACATGGTGGCTTTGGTTTTTGACTTACCAAGTAGAATAGAAGTTATAGTCATGGTTTTTTGACTTAGATAAGTGGAACTCTATATAGCATGCCACATGACTGCTTTTTACAATTTTATTGGCTTTCAGCACATGTACCTTGGTGGCATTAGGCCTCTGGCTTTAGTAAATTGGCCAGGTGGGATTTCTGACTTTGAGGGGTCACTGAAGCATATAATAACTTTGTCACAAGAAAGTGAAAATTTTTATTCAGGCAAGACTGCAAGCACCTGTGCCTAAGACAAACCTAGCTGCTCATGTGACCTCAGCATTCCTGGAAATAGATGCCTTTAGGTGAAACTGTGACAGCAAGACCTTGAAATTCATAGGCACAGCAAGGCCTGGTATTTCAGGTGAAACTAATCAGTCCTTTTTGACCTTTGAAGGAGTAGAAGTATCATCTGAACAACAAGGCAGCTAAGTTTTTCATGTTCAACATAATACCTGTAAGCTTTTAGCTTTGTACTGTTTGTGCCAAGGTTCTGTAGGCAGTACTAGACCAGCCAACTTACCTTCTTCACCTCTATGTCATGTCACCTGCCTTCAAGGCCAAGAAAGGTAAGTGTGGAAAGAGTGAAGGATGTGATCTCAAATTGGCTTCAGATTTGTTAACTGATTAAACTTTCATAATGGATACTGATTTCCCAGACCAAATTAGGAGTTTTTCCAGGCGTGTGATGGACTATTATGAATGGATAGCTAAAAATGAATGGAAGTCCTTTTTATGTTATCCTCTTAGAATAAAATAAAGATACAAATCAAAATTAAGGTATTGCAAACCACAGTCTAAGAAAGAAATTAAAAAGAGTTATACAATTTAACTCTAGAAATCAAATATTTTTCCAGGCAATTAAAAAACAACTGAAATGATTAGTTCAAAATGACATAAAGGGGGCTGGCTAAGTAAGCTGGAAAAAGAGAGTTGCTAATTACAAAACTTGTTATTTTTAGCTGACAGACTAGACTAGTAGTCAGCAAACTGCAGCTCGTGAGCCACATGTGGCTCACGAGCCACGGCTTGCCACTCTGTTAACTAATGAGTTTGCTGACCACTGGACTAGACAATACAAAGGTGGAAATGAGAGCTTAAAGGCCAGGAGAGTCAACTATAAAAGGGAAAAGAGTTAAACGTAAGTCTAATCCTATCTAATAAAAGAGTAATATGCAAATTGACCATACCTCCGATCAAGCCATGCCCACCAGCCAATCAGGAGCAAATTATGCAAATAAACTCCAACCCAGATGGCTGCCACCACTGAGAGCAAGAGGGAGGCTTGGGTTTCCCCGGCAATGGAGGAAGCCAAGCTTTCTGCCTGCCCTTGTTGACTTAGGCCTCCACTCGATGCTACGAAGTTTCAGTTATAAAAGATACATAATCTGAACAGAAATGGCAGTAGCCACGGAGCTGGAGAGAGCAGAGGCTAGGGTTGCCTGGGTAATAGAGGAAGCTAAGCTTCTGCAGCCCTGGCCAGTCTAGGCCTTTACTCTAGGCTACAAAGTTTCAATTATTGAAGGTAAATGTCCCAACCGAAATGGTTGCCACCATGGAGCGAGCAGAAGGCTTGGCTCCACTCCAGGCTACAAAGTTTCAATTGTAGAACATAAATTAATCCCAGATCCCAGGGCCTTCACTTGGGTCGCTGGGGGGCGTGGCCAGACTGCAAGCCACCACAGGCCCCTCACCCAGGCCACATCATACCCTAAGGAAACCCCCACCCTGATCTGGTACACCCTTCAGGGCAAATCAGCTGACCCCTCCCATGCACTAGGACTCTGTCCTATCTAATAAAGAGTAATTTGCAGATTGACCATCACTCCAACACACAAGAGGGCTGCCCCCATGTGGTCAAAGATCCTGTCCCCATGTGGACACAAGATGGCCACCACAAGATGACCAGCAAGGAAGAGCCATTGGGAGGTTCTAGGCCTGCAAGGGAGGGCAGTTGGGAGCAATCAGGCCAGCAGGGGAGGGCAGTTGGGAGGGACCAGGCTTGCAAGGGAGGGCAGTTGGGGGTGATCAGGCCTGCAGGGGAAGGAAATTAGGGGTGACCAGGCTGGCAAAGGAGGGAAGTTGGGGGCAAATAGGCTGGCAGGAGAGCAGTTAGATATCAATTAGACAGGCATGGTAGTGGGTAGGGGGTGATCAGGCTGGCAGGCAGAAGCAGTTAGAGGCAATCAGGGAGGCAGGCAGGTGAGCAGTTTGAAGCCAGCAGTCCTGGATTGTGAGAAGGATGTCCAGTAAGATTGGGCCTAAACGGGCAGTTGGACATCTCTCGAGGGGTCCCAGATTGGAGAGGGTGCATTCCCCACCTCCTGTGCATGAATTTTGTGCACTGGGCCTCTAGTCCTATATAATAAAAGGCTAATATGCAAATTGACAAAAAAGCAGAACAACTGGTCACTATGACACACACTGACCACCAGGGGGTAGACGCTCAATGTAGGAGCTGGCCCCTGGTGGTAAGTGAGCTCCCACAGCAGGAGCATTGCTCAGCCAGCTCATGGCTGGAGAGTGCAGTGGTAGTGGCAGGAGCCTCTTCTGCCTCGGCTGCAGGTGGATGGTAAGGAGTGAGGAGTCCCAGACTGCAAGAGCCCCAGACTGTGAGGGGTATGTCCACCTGCTGGCTTAGGCCCGATCCTGAGGATTTCAGGTGAAGCTAATCAGTCTTGAGGATTGGGCCTAAGCCAGCAGGCAGACATCTCCTGAGGGGTCCAGAACTGTGAGAGGGCACAGGCCGGGCTGAGGGACCCCCACCTCCCCACAGTGCATGAATGTCATGCACCAGGCCTCTAGTTGCTTTATAAAAAGAAAGAGAGAAAGGAAAGATATTCGTTTAGTGTTAGTAGGACAGAAAGGATGACTGGGACTCAAATAATTCTGACAGAGGGAATACCAGGATCTCAGAGACCAGGATTGGGTAACTGTGCTGGAGTGTCAAAACAACTCTAGAGATGACCTTTGTAGAACTGTGGTTAAAGAATCCCTTGTAAGAGCAATTGCGTAAACAAGCCTGGAAGATTTGGATTAATAAGTCATTTGGTTTCAAGGAAATATGGACACAGAGGAAAGATGGAGCAACATATTCAAGCCATTAGTAAGTGAGTTATTATCAGGTTAGCAGTCTGGTATTCCCTTTGTCTTTAGGAAACATGCATGAGAAATTTATGGAATTCGTGTTCTATAGGAGGGCACAACAAAGAAGTCATAAAATACCAGTAGATTCAGGCTTTGTCTTTATGTCAGTCTAAAGAGTGGGATCCAATGGTTGGGATTACCCAATAGAAGAAGAGAAAATGGGCAAAATATCTTGGGCAGACCCACATTTTTTGATTTCCATATCTCTTACTATAGGAGGCCCCAGAAGATATCATTTAGAGAAATATATTAGAAACGCAATCTTCTTTATTAGAAAAACACAAGGAAAGGAAAAGTTACTTAAACTCAGCAAACACTACTAGTAAATCAAATAGAAAAAGAAAAAAACCAATTTAAGTAATAATTGAATTGTTGCCAGTGCTCTTTAAAACTGTCAAGGTCTTGAAAACAAAGAAAGCCAGAAACTGTCACAATTATGAACAGTCTAAGGACACATGAGACTATATGTAATGTGGCATCTCAAATGGGAGCACTGAGCGGAAAGAGGACATTAAGTAAAGATGGAAAAAAAAACACATCTGAATAAAGCATGAACTTTGAATAATGTATTAATATTGATTAATTATTTGTGACAATTGTACAATCATAACATATTATTTTAATACTAGTGGCCTGGTGCACAAAATTCATGCACAGCAGGGAGAGAGTGGTATTCCTCAGGTTGGCCTGGACCCTCTCCAATCTGGGACTCCTCAAAGGATGTCCTACTGCCTGTTTACAGGGATTGGGCCTAAACCAGAGTCAGACATCCCTCTCACAATTTAAGATTGATGGCTCCTAACTGCTCACCTACCTGCCTGCCTACCTGAGTGCCCCTAACCACTCTGCTTGCTGACCTGCTGTCCCCCAACTGCCTCCTCCCGCCACCAGCCTGCTCACTCCCAAATGCTCCCTGTCAGCCTAATCACCTCCAACTGCACCCCTGATGGACTGCTTGCCCCCATTAATCTCCCCACTGGCCTGCTCACCCCCAACTGCCCCCCGCTGTCCTGATCACCTCCAACTGACTCCCACTGATAGCCTGCTCACCCCCAACTGACCCCTCCTGGTCTGTTTACCCCTAAAGGCTTCTGCCATCCTATCCTGGCCTGATCACCCCCTGGCAAACCAAGATCCTAGCCCCTCCTTTTTTTCTTTTTCTTTTTCTTTTTTTTCCTTCAGCGCCTCCTTGAGCAGAGGCCAGGGCTGGCTGGAAGCAAGTATCTAGGATTTATTTATCTTCTGTAATTGAAACTTTATAGCCGTGAGTGGATGCCAGGGCTGGCCAGGGCAGGCAGGAAGCTTGGCTTCTTCCATCACTCAGGGCAACCAAAGCCTCCTGATTGCTCCAGCTCCATGGCTGCTGCCATTTTTGTTGGGATTTATTTATCTTCTATAACTGAAACTTTATAGCCATGAGTAAAGGCCAGGGCCAGCCAAGAAGCTTGGCTTCCTCTATCACTAGGGGCAACCTAAGCCTGTTACTTGCTCCAGCTCCATGCTGGTGCCATCTTGGTTGGGTTAATTTGCATACTTGCTCCTGATTGGCTGCTGGGCATGGCTTGGCATGGCAGAATGATGGCTAATTTGCATGTTTCTCTTTTATTAGTGTAGATTAAGGAAAAGTTAATTTGCATGTTTCTCTTCTATTAGTGTAGATTAAGGAAAACTGGGTGTAAGTGTATGGGAACTCTGTACTATCTGCAACTTTTATTTAAATCTATTAAAAACTATTTTAGCATAAAAAAGTTGATTTTAAAAAATTGAATTATTAGAATTTTAAATGACTTTTGGACAATTGCAAAGGGAAATACTAAGAATGACAGTATTTCTTTTATTTTTATAAGGTATAATTGACATATAACATTATATTAACTTCAGGTGTACAATGTAATGATTCAATATTTTATGCACTGTCAAATGATCATCACAATAAGTCTAGTTACCATCCATCACTATAGGTAATTACAATTTTTTTCTTATTTTTTAAATATATTTTTATTGATTTTTAGAGAGATGGAGGGAGGAAGGGAGGGAGAAAGAGAGAGAGAGAGAGAGGGAAAGAGAGAGACATCAGTGTGAAAGAGAAACAAAGATCGGCTGCCTCCAGAAGTAGAATTGCTGTATCATATGATAGTTCTATTTTTTTACATTACAATGAAGGATAGAGCTTGAAACCTGGGTATGTGCCATGACTAGGAATGGAACAAGTGACCTTTTGGTGCATACAACAATCCTCTGGCCAAAGCACCTTTTTTTTCTTGTGACGAGGACTTTTAAGATTTACACAATTAGCAATTTTTAAATGTGCAACATAATATTACTAGCTATACTCACCTTTCTGTATATTACATCCCCATGACTTATTCATTTGGTAACTTGACCCTCTTCACACATTTTGCCCCCTCCTCCAACTTCCTCCATTCTGGAAACCACCAATATGTTCTCTGTATCTTTGAGCTTGTTTATTTGTCTTATTTTGTTTTGTTTTTATAGTCTACATAAAAGAGAGATCAGATGATATTGTCTTACTTGGAATAATGCTCTCAAGGTCTATGTGTGTTGTTCCAAATGGCAAGATTTCAATTTTTTATGGCTGAATAGTATTTCATTGTGTATGCATTTACATTTTCTCTATCCATTCATTCATTAATGGACACTTTGGTTGTTTCTATATTTTGTCTATCTAGATATATAAAAGCCTAAGCAACTGTTACAACTGAGTGACCAGTTGACCAGTCACTATGATGTGCACTGACCACCAGGGGCAGATGCTCAATGAAGGAGCTACCCCTTGGTGGTCAGTGTGCTCCCACAGCCAAACTCCTGTGGCTGGCAAACATCTCTAACCCTCTCCCTAGCCGGCCAACCTCCCACAGCCCCAACTGGGCTAATTGCCAGCCAGGCCAAGGGACCCCACCCATGCACAAATTTGTGTATTGGGCCTCTAGTTGTAAATAATGCTGCAATGAATATAAGCATGCATATATCTTTTTGAATGTGTTTTTGTTTTCTTTGGATAAATGCCCAGAAGTAGAATTGCTGTATCATATAATAGTTCTATTTAAAAAAATTTTTTCAGGAATCTCCATACTGCTTTCCATAGTTGCTGCACCAATTTACATTCCCACCAATAGTGTACCAGGGTTCCTTTTTCCCCACATCTTTGACAACACTCATTATTTACTAGAGGCCTGATGTACAAAATTCATGCACAGGTAGGTTCCCTAGGCCTGGCTGGTGATCAGGACTAACTGAGGCCTCTGGCTACCAGCTGGGGCCTTCCTTCCCTGGCTGCTGGCTGCCAGCTGAGGCCTTGCTTCATTCCAGGCCACCACCCTAGTGGTCAATGTACATCATAGCAAGTGATAGAACTCCCAGTCTACTGTGGGGACACACACACACACACACACACACACACACACACACACACATATATATATATATATATATATATATATATATATAATCTTTTTTATAATAGAGATTCTAATGGGTGTGAAGTAAATGACAATGTTTTGTGAAGCACTACTGGTTCTCACTTGGCTGCTAATAGTGGGGCACAAGTAACAATAGTGAACTTAATACAAAAGTCCATTGATGATGATTGTTTATTTGAGTCAACTGAGGGAGCAAAGAAGAGCCCTTTCTTAGGAGGATTATTTCAAATTAAGTATTCTATAAGAAGAAGGAGCAGAAATAGCTAATGGGACATAGGAATGAAAAATATGTTACAAGTCATAATGGAGGCTGTGTCATTAAAGAATGCTGACAATTCAACACTGGAATACAGGAAACATAGAGCTCAAAGAAGAAATAAAAATTAATAGGGTTTGAATGGGAAAGAAAGCACCCAAAATGACTGAGACTGACATTTGCAATTTCCCAACATTGTAAGAACACACACACAGAAAAAGCAACTTGAGGATAGAGATGATCTTGTTAGATGGTTTTCACCCCCTGATAAACTCACTGCTTCCATTGCCTCTGTGGTGGAATTGAGATCAATTTCCATCTTCCTTCAGTCAGATACACTGAGGCTCTTTTGTGAGATTGGGCATTATGAATAGTCAATTTGGAAGCATAATTGTATCTGAGAATTTTTAAGAGCTCAGTAATGTTTTTTTCCCTAAATTTCGTGTGATAATCCTTTATGTCCTATTAGCATTTTAGACCCTTTAAAATGCATATTATGGTAGACTTAGTGACAGATGCATTCAGTTGAGCCTCCAAAAGAATGACCTAGGCTGGAGCTGCTGAAGGCTGCTTCTCCCCAGCACAGAGCATTCACCCTCTTGAGATTGGGTAGAATAAGAAACTGAGGCGGCTTAGTTTTGGACTGTTATTTTATTAGGAATTTTAACTCATAAGAGCAATAGAATTTAATTTCTTTTGACTGTAAATTACAAGAGAATTTCTATTTTTTACTGTAATTTCTTCCTAAGAAATTGTAATGAGGATTATAGTTAGAGTGGGTCATATTTTTATGTTTATTTTTAAGTTGGATAATCTTAGTGGTACTATTTAAATTTTAAAAAATATCTTCTGAGGGAAAGTGCTAAATACTATGCTAAATATATTTTGGGGTGGAGAATAAAAAAAGCTATCAACTTTTCTTACAAAAGAAAGTGGCAGTGTGGCTTGAGATTAATTTAATATATGCATTGTCTAAGATCTAAATTCTATTATTTGCTGTTATTGTAAAGGAAAACAGTCCTATATAATAAAGGCTAATATGCAAATAGACTGAACAACTGAACAATCGGTTGCTATGATGTGTGCTGACCACCAGAGGGTGCATTTGGAACATGGTGGGCATAAGCAGCAGGAGGCAGAGAATGGAACATGGTGGGCATTGTCTACAGCAAGATGGTAGAGCAGCTGAATGGGGCAAGCCTCTGGTGGTTACTGAAAATTCTTTGATTCCGCACACCACGGGGCCTGCCTGGTGCTCGCACCCGCAGCCAGCACCAGAGCAGCTGCTCACACCTGCTCCTGGCGTCGGTCCTGATCACTCGGCATTGTCAGTAGATGTGAGAGGCAGCTGCCAGCCTTGATCGCCCCTCAGGGCTTCTCCATCTCACCCTGCTCCTGAGGAGTAATTGGGGCAGCAGCTGCCTCTCACACCCACTGCTGGTGATGGCCCCACTTGCACCTGCTGCCGGTGCCAGTGCCATCACTTGTACCCACTGCTGGTGCCAGCCCCGCTTGCACCCACAGCCAGCACTGGAGCTTGCCACTCGCACCTGCTGCCAGCACTGGGCACCGTCAGCAGATGTGAGGAGTGGCTGCCAACCCCGATCACCCCTCAGGGCTTCTCCACCGTCCCCTGCTCCTGAGGGGTGAATGGAGCAGCAGCTTCCACTTGCACCACTGACAGCACAGGCCCGCTCGCACTCGTTACTGGCACCAACCCCAATTGCTTTGTATGTACCATCAGTGGATGTGAGCAGGGCTGGTGCCATCAGTACGTGAGAGCAGTGGCAGCGGGAGTGGGGCTGCTGGCAGAGAGAGGACTGGGGATCATGGCAGGAGGGGCCAGGTGAGGGTGTGGAGGATGGGCCGAGACCTACCCCTGTGCCCACTACAGCCTTCCAGCCCACAGTTCCTTTCAAGGTGCACAAATTCATGCACTAGGCCCCTAGTATATCATAAAGGCAAGTGAATACTTTAACTTAATATTCACAGTCAACATGGAAAGAGCACTTTAAATTTTATAAAGCAGTTTCATGTACACTATCATTTGATTGATTGCTCTACCTATCTATTCATCCACCCATCCATCTTTTACCTGCCTTGAAAATATTCCTGTATTTCTCAAGCAAATAAAGAGCTTTACTTTAAAGTTTGATCAACAGGGCACTAAGAAATAATACTTGAATGAGTAAAAAAAAAAAAGAATAGATTCTGTGATAAAAATACAAATGCCTACCTGTATTTATAAAAACAATTAAATGAAGTTTATAAGAGTAATACCACTTTATATTTATACTAGAGGCTCGGTGTACAAAATTCGTGCATTGGGGGGTTTCCCCTCAGCCCAGCCTGAACTTTCTCCCATCCAGGACCTCTTGGGGGATATCCAACTGCTGGTTTCACCTCAATCCCAGGGATTGGGCCAAAACCCAGGAGTCGGACATACCCCTCACAATCCTGGACCACTTGCTCCTAACTGCTCACCTGCCTACCTGCCTGATTGCCCTTATCTCCCCCACTCCCCTACCGGCCTGGTCACCCCCAACTTTCCCCTCTGCCAGCCTGGTTGCCTCACACAGCCTGTTGGTTGGTCATCTGGTTGTCCCTTGCTAACCCCCCTGCTGGCCTGGTCACTCCATGCAGCCTGCTCTTTGGTTGTTACTGTGAGGGCATCATGATCAGTTTGCATATCACCCTTTTATTAGTATAGATTATAAAGCTATAACAAGGTGTTCTAAGGTCTGCTTAGGTGGCATGATTCAGTGGTTGAGTGTTGACTTATGAACCAGATGGTCATGATTCGATTCCCAGTAAGGGCACATACCTGGGTTGGGGCTTGATCCCTATTGTGGGGTGGGCAGGAGGCAGCTGATCAAAGATTCTCTCTCATCATTGATATTTCTCTCTTTCTCTCTGCCTCTCTTGCCCTCTCTTAAATCAATAAAAATATATTTAAAAAATGATAATCTATTGCTGCTCAATTAATATTGGGTACTTTTTAAAGAATTAGATAGCTGGTATGCAGTAGATGATAGAGTTCAGACTACATTTTTTTTTTCTCCTGAGAGCCTTTTCCACCACACAGCCTTATCTAATAGAAAACATGGCTCTAGTTTTTTTCTTATAATTTCCTTTTAAAAAGTATATGTATCTGTAAGGATATAAATCCAAGAGAAAACACTTTTTGACTGGTAGTAACTTACCTTCCTTACAGTGCCCAGTGATGACAGAAATGATTTTGTAGCCATTGATTAAAAGCCACATTAAGTTTAGAATTGTCAGCTGAGCCCAGAGATAACATTTTCATAATGACTTTTAATAAACATGGAAGAAGTGATTTCATTCATCTATAAATTTGATTAATGATATATATTTTTTTCAGGACAAAGTAAATGAACTGCTCCTTTACAGGCTTAATCTCTGTATTACAGGTAGATTCTCCTGCAATACATTTTTGGGACAGGAAGGAAGTACTCCAGAGATAGGCTTTGTAAACAACTCAGAGGGAAGGTAGGGGAGGGTGGGGGTAAGGGAAGAGATCAATCAAAGGACTTGAATGCATGCATTAAAGTCTAACCAATGGACACAGACACCAAGGGAATGACATGAGTGAAGGACAATGAGGGGTGGGGTGCAGGGCGGGGGAATAAAGACACATATGGAATACCTTGATCAATGAAGAAATAATATAAATTAAAAACTCTAAAATTGATACTGTTAGTAATATTTAAAATTTTAAAATGGTTTTGTTTTCATTTACCAAAAAGATTTTTACTATGGTAAAAATAGGAATATGATCTCTTTTTATCTAGAAAGAAATGTTCTAGCCAGATATTTCTGAATTTCTGACATGCCCCCTCCACCACCATTTTCGCCTTGAGTTTTCCACATCTTAGTAAATCCACAACTCCATTCTTCCAGTTTATAGTCTAAAAATTTAGATTTACTATTTGATTCCTCTCTTCCTCCTCTATCAACATTACCTTAGAAATAAAACCAGAATTTAGCCACTTCTCATCACCACCACTAGTCTCCCGTGTTCTCAAGTTGGACTAGTTGCCTGCCTGCCTGCCTGATCAACCCTAACTGCCCCCCCCCCCCCCCCCCCGGGCCAGCCTCAAGTGTCTTTGAAGTTTGATGAGGTGTCTATTCCATAGGTAATTGGTAGGTGAATACTTTTTTTTTTAATTGATTTTTGAAGGAAGATAAAGGGAGAGGAAGAGAGAGAAAGAAACATCGATGTGAGAGAGAAACATCCGTCAGTTGCCTCCCATATGTACCCTGATCTGGTATTGAACCTGAAACTTGGATGTGTCTGGATGTGTCCTGACTGGGAATAATACCCGTGACCTTTCAGTGTAGTATGGGACAATGCTCCAACCAACTGAGCCACACCAGGACAGTAGGTGAACACTTCTTTTAAAAATGTGCTTAGTAGTGATTGGAGTCTCTGGGTCTGATTGGACAGAGGATAGCCAAAGGGCTTTTTAACTTTCTCTGACTTCATGATTCTTTGTATCCTAAGGATTATGAGTTCCTGGAATTCCAAACTATACTTTGGCTTATATAGTCCTGCTCAGAACTATTTGAGTCTACTCCTGCATGTTCTTAGGATGTACAGTAGATACTGTATTTATTTCGCCTTTAATCACATAAAATATTTATAAAAATCAAAATATTATACAGATATTTAAAAAATCAAATGGCACAGAAATATCTCTATTAAGAAAAACAAAAACAGCTATCTGAACTCTCTTGAGAGCACTTAAAACCCCTCTTAATTGTTTCCTTGTTTTGTAGTTCCCTAGTATTTCAAAACAATGTTTATACAGTTGTTTCTTGAGTTATCAATCCTAGAAATGATTATTTCCTTACTATCATTGAAGAAGAGAATTAACTGACATCTCTCATTTTCTACCTGTCAATTCTCCAACTGTACGTACTTACATAATTCTCTTCTCGTTTCTTTTTTAAAAATATATTTTATTTTAGAGAGGAAGGAAGAGGGAAAGAGAGATAGAAACATCAATGATGAGAGAGAATCATTGATCAGCTGCTTCCTGCATGCCCCCCATTGAGGATCAAGCCTGCAACCTGGCATACGCTCTGATTGCAAATCAAGCAGTGACCATAAGTTAATGCTCAACCACTGAGCCATGCCAGCCTGGAGTCTGTGCTTTTAGACCATTAGTTCTCTTGTCCTTTTGACCACCTAGTTTCTCCATTCCTGTCACCCAACTTTTTTAGACTTTTAGACACATTTACTAAAGCCTGATAACATTCAAATACTTTTTATTTTAAAAAACATAATGTTTTGTCTATAGGTTAATTCTAAAAGTTGTCATCTTTAAAAATTGCTTATGATGATGCAAATACTATTTAGTGAAGAGGAAATTAATTTACTAAATTTGTGTCCTATTCTCTTGAATTCCAAAGGTAGATCCCTATGTCTAATATCAATTTTAAATGTGTTCTTCCTTTTTGAATTCTACCAATTGCTGAAAACCTGCCACATTTAGTTTGCGTGGTATTTGGAAATTATTTTTTTACAGTTTTTATCTCCTGAAATTTCTCATTGCCTTTTTTCTTTCTGTTGGAGGAAAAAACATATGTTTTTATTATCATCAACTCATTATCCTTCAGCTTCTTTTTAAAAAAATATTTTTATTGATTTCAGAGAGGAAGAGAGAGAGAAACATCAATGAAGAGAATATCATTAATGATGAGAGAATCATTGATTGGCTGCCTCATGCACAACCCCTACTGGAGATCAACCTGGGCATGTTCCCTTGATGGGAATTGAACCTGGGATCGTTTAGTCTGCAGGCTGATGCTCTATCCACTGAGCCAGACCAACTAAGGCTCTTTCAGCTTCTTAATAAGTTTATCTCTGTGTTGGAGTGCATTGAATTTTTCTTAAAGCCCACTTAATCTAATTCAAAGCCAATATCTTATATTTAACCTTGGCTTCTATATACCTTGTTCATGGAATTTCTAATTAAATGTTACTTATTTTGTATCATCATTTTCTGGTCAACCTCTCAATCATAATATTGATTCTACAGAGTTACCCCTCATTTCTACCTTGTTTTGTTGAGAACTGTCTGTGCTCCCTGCCCTCCTGAAATTTGCCTTCTATTGAGGAATAAAGCCAATTAACAAGATAAAGGCATTTTATAGTTTTGTATGTTGATTCTGCTTTGCATTAGGGGGAGGAATATGCAGGAAGTGGGAAGTTCTAGTTACCATCTTAGCAGGGGATGATGTATTTCTCAAGTTCCAAGTTAGAAGTCTTTTAATTATTTATGAAAATCAATATTTAAAAAGGTGTTTCTATTATGTAGTACTTGTAGAATATGTTGCATGTATTAAATTAGGCACTAAATAGGCTTTAGTGGCCTGCCTAGAACTAAATCTATCATTGTTTTTATGCAAAGTAAATAATGTATTCTAATTTCCAAACAAAAGATTTGCAAGTGGACTTTTAGAACACAACCTATTTGTTGAACCCATTGGTTAAGTTGGCAATTGACTACATTGCAAAATTATTATAAATGAAAAAAAAAAGATTTCTTTAAGCAGCCTGTTTAGGCAGGAATCAGCATTGAAAACTCATTATTAATTTAGAAGAATTACATAACATTGTCAGACTGTTGGCTGTTTAGCTATACAAGAAATCCATTGTACTTCAATAGACCAGTTACTGGGAAGGTCAGCCTAAGATTGTTTTTGGTAAAGATTCATGGAACCATTTTTATAGTTTTTTCTATTTTGATCTGTTATTTATAAAATGAAGATAAATTTAAAAAATATCCAAATGTTCTCATTAATTTAAGGTGTGAGGTTCCCTGGAAAGAAATGTGATTATACCCTAGAGGCAGCCAGATTTATGAGCCATAAATTTGCTAATGTGCTATTTTAGCTATTTTGTTCTGTTTATTTCAGATTTCAGTCACATAGAGAATCCATTTGCATATCTACCAGAGTCTAAATATTTAAACAATATTTTAATTTACTCCTGGTTGAAATAAAAAAAACACACACAACAACAACCCTCAATTCCTAAGCAGGTTTAGTTTATGATTTTTTAAAATATTTTATTGATTTGTTACAGAGAGGAAGGGAAAAGGATAGAGAGTTAGAAACATGAATCAGCTGGCTCCTGCACACCCCCCTTTTGGGGATGTGCCCACAACCAAGGTACATGCCCTTGACCAGAATCGAACCTGGGGACCTTCAGTTTGCAAACCAATGCTCTATCCACTGAGCCAAACCAGTTAGGGCAAGTTTATGATTATTTTTACTTTTTTTTTATTTACCAGGTATTCAGGGGTTTTCAATGTAAAGACTAGTATATCTAAGAGTAGCCAAAATAAATATATAAAGCAGAGGAATGTAATCTGCAGCAGAGGAAATATAGGCAATATTATCATAACTTAGTATGGTGAGATTACCAGAATACAATGGTGATCACTTTGTAAGGTTTATAGATAGTGAATCACTGTGTTGTACACCTGAAATGAATATAAGGTTGTATGTCAACTATACTTTAATAAAAAATATAAAATTGAGTAATATCCTTAACAAAAGAAAATATTCCTCTTATTGCTATAAATCTTGGAATAAAAAATAATCATTATACTTGGTGAAATATCAATGAGGAATGGGAAGGAAAGAAATTAAAACATTTTTTTTGAGACAGTCTTATTTTCTCTAAGGCTATATATAGGTTTATGTAATTATTGTATGTCATATTCATAATATGCTTGTTGTGTATATGTATAAAGCCAAAAGTCCATTGCTCTTCCTGAATTCCTTCCCTACCTCTCTAATATGGCCCACTGAAAGCATCCTATCTAATAAAAGGCTAATATGAAAATCAACTGAACTGCAGAACTGGTTGCTATGACGTGCACTGATCACCAGGGAGCAGATGCTCAATGCAGGAGCTTCTCCCTGGTGGTCAGTGTGCTCCCACAGGGGGAGCACAGTTCAGCCTGAAGCCAGGTTCATGGCTGGAGTGCAGCGGTGGTGGCAGGAGCCTTTCTGGCCTCCGAGGTAGCACTAAGGATGTTTGATTGACAGCTTAGGCCCGTTTCCCGCTCCCCTAAAGCTCCTAGACTGTGAGAGGGTGTAGACCAGGCTGAGGAACCCCCCTCCCAAGTCCAGAAATCTCATGCACTGAGCATGTAGTTAACATATAATAAATTGCACATGTCTGCTGTATACAATTTTTTAAAAAATTTTTATTTACAATATAACTTATATTTAATAGTAGTACATATGTTTTCCTCCCCCCCCAATATCCTCCCCCCAGCCTCCCCTACCCCCCAGCACATGTCCCCACCTGCCTCCCTCCCCACCCCAGAGTCTTTCATTCATTGGTTATGCTCATATGTATGCATACAAGTCCTTTGGTTGATCTCCCCCAGCATCTGCCTCCCCTCCACTCCAGCCTTCCCCCTGTAGCTTGACAGCCTGTTCGAGGCCACCCTGCCTCTATATCAATCACTCTCCCCTGTTTCTTTTCTTCAAAAATGTCTTGCCTCTGCATACTGAAAACAAACGTATAAGAGCAAAAAAAGTTTGAGTGTCAGTTTCAATGTCCAACTGTTCTGAGTCCCAGTTTCAATGTCAAATAGTTCTTCATGTGTACATGTCAGCAATGGTATCCAGATGGCGGACACATCGTGGCAATGCAAGATCCATCCTCTCTGGTATGTTCCTGGGCCGCCTGCAGCCACACACAGCTGCCGACTGCTAGCATGGCAAGGTGTCGTCAGCGTCCGCCATCTCTGGACCGTCCTCATGGATGGAACAGGCCCGTCAGTTCCTCACTGTCGCAGGAACCCACATGGTCTTGGAGTTGTTCTCTGCAAACACACAGACACATTCTCGACCAAAGGTTAACAAAGGGATCCTCTCTGCAAAATAGACTTGGGATTCTTTTTAATTTTTTGCCTAAATGATTTTCCTTTGGCTTATTTTGACACCACGTGTGTTTTTTTGGGGGGTGTCCTGCAGCTGGTTTTACAACTGGAATTTTCTTTTCTGGAGTAAGAATTTTCTACATGTATTTTACTTATAGGATATTTTTCCTTACACGATATTACCTCATTGTCCCCCTCCCCCCTTTTTTTGGTTAATAGGGGCTTTTGGAAATTTTATCTTGCAGTCTTGGTAATTTTAAATTTTAATTTTTGCATACAAATATTACTACTTTAGGTTCTTTGGATGTTAGGCAATTTTGCAGTGAGATGAACTACTAATAGATAATTTAGTTAATGTTTTAGGAAAAGCTTTTTGTCCAGTACAGTTAGATTTTCTTGAGTATTCACTTATTTCACTTGGCCAATTTAAATTAATCTGAAAACTTGATTACTATTTTACTGTCAATTTTAATACTCAAGCAGAAATCATAGTTTACCCAGTAAATACTTGTGGAAAGGAATATTTGCATTTTTGAGTAGGCCTCAGAATTCCTTGTAATAAATTAAATTTAGAAATAGGGCAGCTATTGCTGGCCGAGTCTCTGTCTACCACCTGGATCCTGGTGTGAGTTGTGCGTGGGAGGTGTAGCAGCCGTGGGGTGCTGTATACAATTTTAAGCTGTGACATATACATAGTCCTGTGGAAGCATCAATACAATGAAGAAACTAAACATATCATTCACCAAAAAATTACTTTATTTTACCTTGTCATTTTTCTCTTACACCTCTCCACAATCAATTCCCCCATGCAACCACTGAACTGGTTTTGGCTCCTAAAGATGCATCTAGAAGTTTATATAAATAGAATCATGCAGTACAAACTCTATTCTTAAATCTCAATATGCATATCCATGGAAAATTCCTTTTCATTGGGAAGTAGTATTCCATTGTATTGGGTATACCACCCTTTGTCCATTCAACTGGTGATGGATATTAAGATTATTTCCTGTTTTTGGCTGTTATGTATGCAGTATCTATGGACATTTGGTTCAAGTGTTTGTGTTTATTCAGTCCTCTTGGAAGTTTACCTAGAAGTGTGATATCTGGGCCATATGGTAAGTGTATGCATGTATTTTTAAAAAGCTGCCAAAGAACTTTTTATATCAGTGTATGAAGGTTCCAGTTTCTTTACATCCTTGAGAGCTCTTAAACTAGTATAATCAGTCTTTTAAATTTTAGCTGTTTTTTTGTTGTATCATTTAAGTTTCAGTTGAATTTTTGTAATCACTAATGATGTTTGGCATTTTGCTCCCCATATATCCTTTTTGACAAAAACAAACAAATGACTTCAAATCTTTAGAATTAGCTGTTATGATTAAAAAAGAAAAAAAGCTTGTTGGGATTTTGACTGGGATAGTGCTGAATCTATAGGGCCATTTTGAGAGAGTAGGTCTTAACAATATTTGAACTTCTAATTTGTGAACACATTATATCTCTTTATTTATTTTGGTTCTCTTTAATTTATCCCAACAATGTTTTGTACTTTTTCAGTGTATAGGCTTTCCTTTTCGTCATCAGATTTATCTCTAAGTATGTCATATTTTTGATGCAATTGTGTTATTGATTTTTAATTATAATTTCTAATTTTTTACAGCTAGTTCATAAAAATATACTTTCTATTTGTATACCAGTCTTGCTAAATTTTATATTTATTAGAATAGCTTTTTTTGTACATTTCATAGGGTTTTCCACATAGATGATCAGGTCATTTCTATATAGACATTTTTACTTCTTCCTTGTGTTATGTTCTCTTGGTGAGTTGATGCTTTTATCATCATAAAACAATCATGTTATATAAATATTACATTCACTTGTGTGGTTACCATATTTGGCGCTCTTCATTCATTTATTTGACCCAGGTTTTAAAATCTGATATTACTTTATTTTAATTTATTTTGGTTTAAGAACTTTCTTTAATATTTCTTGTTATGCAGATCTGCTGGTGATGAATTCTTTCATTTTTTTGTATGTCTGCCACCTTTATTTTGCCTTTGTAAAGGACTTTTCATTGGTTTAGGAATAATAAAATGATTTTCTCCCTTTTACTCTTTTAAAGATTTGCATCTTCTAGTTTGCACTTTTTAAAATGAGAAATTTGTCATCTTTATCTTTTTTCTTCTGTATGGCCTTTTCTCTGGCTCTTTTAAATATTTTTTAGAGAAGAGCACCGACACCGCTAGAAGTAGGAAATAATAGAACTATAGAAAATTGTGAGGGTTTTTTAAAAAATATGTATTTTATTGATTTTTTACAGAGAGGGATAGAGAGTCAGAAACATCCATCAGCTGCCTCCTGTACGCCCTCCACTGGGGATGTGTCCGCAACCAACGTACATACCCCTGACCGGAATTGAACCCGGGACCTTTCAGTCCGCAGGCTAGCGCTCCAGCCACCGAGCCAAGCCAGTTTCGGCATGAGGGTTTTTTTTTTTTTTTTTGGACAATCAAATTTTAAAGTGTTTTATACTTTGACTTAAATTCCTGGACTGGTAAAAAAATTAATGTACGTGTAAAGATATACCTACAAGGTGCACACCATTTCTTTATTTTTAGTAATAAAGTAGCAATAACCTCAGAGTTATTTAAGTAAATGACAATACGTCTGATACAGGAATTTCTGACTGGAAAGGCATGTTGAAAGCTGGTATAGCAAAGGTGGAAATTTGAGAAACAAGCACAGACTTCCATGCGGGGAGGGAGAAAGAGCCTCACTGAGTCCCTTTTTCCTACGGTTTATAAAGGCTGCAAAACATTAAGCCTTGATATCCCCTCTGATTGGTCACTATCCTTCTGATTTGGTCACTATAGCAACTCCTGGCTCAAAGATGGAACCTCATATGGGATAGGTGAGGCTCTCCTCCCCTCCTCCTCCTCATTGTTTGCCTATCCCTCTGGGCTTTCTCCTTCTCTCTGTGAATGAGGGGCTTCCTTTCCTTTATTCTGTAAATGCCCACCCTTCTGCAGCTCCCAGTCCCCTTATTCTATGGAAATGCACCTTCTGCTGCTTCCAGCTCCCTTATTCTATGGAAATGGAACACCCTTTGCAGCTCTGTAGCCCTGTGCTTTTTCCATGGACCCCTTAATTTATTAAAATTTCCTAAACCTGCCTATTTCACCCCCAAAACTCATATTTTAACCCGTCCCAAACTCCTTTCACATCCATATGATAAAATAATATTTAGCTACTAAGATTCATATTGCAGCATACATTGTTAGAGTTGAGAAAATAATTTTAAAAATGTATAGGATGGCCCTAGCCATTTTGGCTCAGTGGATAGAGCATCGTCCTGTGGATGAAAGGGTCCCAGGTTTGCTGCCAGTCAAGGACACCAGTCCTTGGCTATAGGCTCCTTCCCGGCTGGGGCTCATGTAGGAGGCAAACAATTGATGTGCTTCTCTCACATTAGATGTTTCTTTGTCTTTCCCTTTCTCTTCTACTCTCCCTAAAAATCAATGGAAAAATATCCTTGGGTAAGGATTAACAAAAACAACAACAAAAATATTAGTATGAAATAACTTTACATATGTTTTTATGAAATAAAAGTACATATGTTTTTACTTGCTTAGAAAAAAATGGAATATATAAAATTTTAGCAATGGTGAGTTTTTTCCTTCAAGTTTATTTTATTTTTGTGTGTGTGTTAGTCAAATTTTCTGTTCTGACTATGTAATTAAGATGGAGTCTTATATTTAAGCAAGGAAGAATTTTCAAGGAAATATCCTATATAATGAAGAGGTAATATGCAAATTGACCATCACACCCTCACAAGATGGTTGTCTATGACCAGGCTGGCATGGGGGTTAGTGAGAGATGACCAAATGACTGAACAACAGGCTGTGTGGAGCCACCAGGCTGGCAGTGGGGGCAGTTAGGAATAACCAGGCCAGCAGGGGGGCAATTGGAGCGATTAGGCCGGCATCCCGCAGGGGAGGCAGTTAGGGGTGACCAGACAGGCTGGCAGGTGAGTGATTAGGAGCCAGTGGTCCAGGTTTGTGAGGGGGATATCTGACTGCCGGTTTAGGCCCTAATCCAGAAGTCAGACATTCCCTGAAGGGTCCCGGATTGGAGAAGGTGCAGGATGGGCTGAGAGGACACCCTCTATCTCCCCCCATGCATGAATTTCATGTACCGGGCCTCTAGTTAAATATAATGTGCAATGGAAAACAACTAATAGAGAACTCCTATTGACCTTTGGAGTCTACATAATTAAATGTCTAGGGAGTATCGATTTTTTTTTTTTTTGCCTAAAGGACCAACATGAACCACTTAATTTGCAGTTCATATCTCCTTCTTCTTCTTCTTCTTCTTTTTTTTTTTTTGCTTAATGAGCTATGATAAAAGAATAAATGCTAACTTGAGAAAGACTGAATCCTGAATAAAAGAAAGCCAATATTAAGTGGAAGTGTCATTAAATTTTATAAGACTAATGAAAAGCCTGGTTTCTTCTTGCAGGTTTCCAAAATATTTTGAAATTAATATTTTCTGCTTTCTGAAAGGTGTTATGATTATTTTTCACTGGAGAACCGGAGACCTGAAATTGTTAGTCTGGTGACTCAGGGGCTAGTTGGGCTGTCAGGCTAGTTGACCTGTTGGGCAAATGATAATGAATAGAAAAAGTGTGTATTCCTTATAAAACATTAATTTCTATTTTTATCTATGCACATATGCATTACCTTGAGAAGGGTTGTGCTATAGTACATTTTAAGGTCATGTAGTACTATGGCAAATTGGAATTTACATTATCTGACAATAGGTTAGTTACTAACTCATTCTCTCAGTGAAATAAAAAGTACAGAGGACTTATATTTGAAAGGGAATTGTTATGGGTGCTATCTTACCTTAATGTATTCTTATATTTTTGAATACTACTAAAATGGTACTATGTTCTTGATAGATATGGGTAGCAAGATAAGATCTAATTACTACTTACTTAATGACTTCTGTTTCTTGTAGGAACAAATTAAATGCATTTATGTTACAGCTAAAAATAAATTTATTTATAGGAAAAGTTAAATATGACGAGTGTATGAAAATATATATTTTATATTCTTCCACTTGATATTTTATTGTAAAATACATATATCTCTCTCACCTAACATTTTATTGTGATTGTTAAATATGGAAATAATTATTTTTCAGAAATATTATCTTCAGTGGACATATAGGAATCTCCCAAAGAGAAAAAATCTCTTCTTTTCCACCAACCAATTCTATATTCCAGGGTAGTATAATATCACAAGATTACGTGAATTAAAAGAAAGTTTTATGAAACTCCCAACGTGTCAGTGTTCACACCAGCAGATTACAAAAAAATAGAGGCAATTTATCTTTAGTCTCTGATTAGATGTGCTTTTCCTTAAGCAACCTCTTCCATCTTTTTAACTTGTAGATACTATATGCTGTATAAACGACTACATTTTAAATCTTGCCTGAGAGAAGTCTTGAATAAAGTTGTAACGAAACTCTAGAATCTGTAAATACTTCCTTTAGTTTTCCTATACCTCAACCTCACTTACTGCAAATATATTTTAGAGAAATGAAACAATGAGAAATCACATGTGATTGGGAAGAAGTGGAGACATAAAAGATCTGGGCTTCTGATACAGTACAGTAATTTTTTTTTCTTTTTGCTGTGATTATATCCATTTTCTTTCAATCACACCTTGATACCACAATCTATTCTCCCAGTTTTTCTTTGAGAGAAAAGTTTCAGAGGAGATCCTTTGTCTGAGAAGAGTCATGAACATGGTACTTTACCCAAAGTCACATACACTCTGCACCCAGGGCTCTCCTCGAGCAAAAGACATAAAAATAGAGAGGAGAGATGGGGGAATTTGTTCTTTTTTCTTCATGTTAACACACACACACACACACACACACACACACACACACACACACGCGCGCGCGCGCTTTTTAAATACAAATAAAAATAAAGATAACTACTTTTAAAAATTTGAAAAACAAATGGAAATTCTAAATGTTACCTAGATTTTATTAGTAGTCTTTGCTTTTGCTCACAGTAAAGGTCTTTATTTCTCAAATTGAGAGAGAGAGATCCTTTAAAAAGATAGGTATTTTTTATTGTTTAGAAAATGAGACATTATACAAATTTATATTAATAACTGTTACTATTCAAAACATGCATCTTTATTAAGAATGCTTAAGTTATTCTTTGAAACAGTATTAAAATTATGATTTCAACTTGATGAGCTCTTGAAAAATTACCTGGCAATTATGATTGATTACTAGTTTATTATTGTTGTAAATGATATATAAACACATCTTGACAATTTTTTTGAACCATTACCTGTTTATAATTTTAGAAAGAATATATGACCCAAATGAAATGCCCTTAATGAGATAAATTCTTAATTTATAAATTAAGACTTTAAATTAATTTGTGGACTTTGTCAGACCTTTGAATTATTAGGCCACAAGTAGTGGCTAAAAAAATGTTTTATTATCTTTTTTCAGAGATACTGACATTTATAAAGAAGTGTTATATGTTATTGAGCTTGTGGTGAGATTTCAAAATTTTTTCAGATCACTGAATGTACTGTTTCAGCATTATTGGGTAAATTTTACTAAGTTGGCTTTTATCAACCAACAGTTAGTAAATACTTAGTACATGCCTTCCAGTTGTTCAGGGATATGTTACCTAAGAATATATATGCCAAAGACATGGATTTCACTTTTAAGATACTTACTTTTGAAGAAGTAAAATTTAGAAGTAGGAAATAATGACCCACAGTAAACATTGGTTTTTGATTACACATGAAACAATGCAGTATAGTGTCCCAGGTATTTAGACAAATAAAATAGATCTTTTTCTAATCAAACCATGACTTCTAACCCGTCATCTGCTCACTCAAGCTGAGAGTAGAGTAGATGGTTGTAACAAAGCCACCATTACAAACAACCCAATGAATATTTTCTGAGAGAGGTAAAAGTTGATATAAAATGTCTCCAGTATTCCATATCCTTCCTTCTTTTGCTTTACAGTTGTGAAACGAAAATATTTACCAGTAATATTTGCTATGGATATCTCTGTCTGTACTCAAAGGAAGTTTCCTTGTGTATTGCCCTCCTCCTGCATCCTATGTTCCTGGAGAACAATAGTAAAATTTTACTCTCTGAATTGCTCTAATTTTCTATGCCCAGTGAATGGATAACTAATAAATATCCATGCTGATATGCATAGGTCACTTAAAGATTAGTCGAAGGGCATTTAGAGATACTTTTCTCTTGACTAGAACCTACATATGATTTTTAATACTAGCAGCTAACATAAGTAAGTTACACTTGAAAAGGACTTTAGGAATTATTATGGATTTTAACCTACATTAGAGAAGATTCAAGAAATATTTTATTGGGAGGAGACTTACTGGTGACTAGTTTATTTCTATTGAGCATTCTTTTTTTAAAAAAAAATTTTTATTGATTTTTTACAGAGAGGAAGGGAGAGGGATAGAAAGTCAGACACATCGATGGGATGGGAGAGAAACATCATCAGCCGCCTCCTGCACACCCCCTACTGGGTACACACCCTTGACTGGAATCAAACCTAGGACCTTTCAGTCCACAGGCTGACGCTCTATCCATTGACCCAAATCAGTTTTGGCCTACTGAGCATTCTTGAAAGTAAGTGTGGATTATCTACACTAATAAAAGAGTAACATGCTAATTGACCATACCTTTGTAATATCCACCAGCCAATCAGGAGTGAGCATGCAAATTAACCCAACAAATATGGCAGGTTAATTTGCATATGCAGGCACCCAGCGGCCAGGGGTGGGATGAACACACCACCCCGACTGCAGGCATTACACACTGCCCAGCTGCTCCAGGCCTCTGGGCAGCATGGGAAGGCAGAAAAGCAGCTCTGGGCCAGAGCAAAAAAGGTGGCTCTGACAGGAGCGAAGGAAGTATAGATAGCCAGGGGAAGGAAGGCCCATTCTTGCATGAATCTTCGTGCATCAGGTCTCTAGTGTATAATATTAAAGAATAACAATGTGGCAAATGCTGCTGAAGTATTTTGAATTGTGAAGTCTGTTTCAGATACTGTCGTCTTTAGTTTTATGGACATTTTCATCTTAAATTTTAGTAATTTACACATATACAGATCACCCATTATTCATCTAAGAACCAATAATAAGAGCAAAAACAGGGTTAAATGAGTAAACCTTTAATGACATCATTAATATTCTTGATATTATCATTTCAATTGAATTTTAGTTTACTAGCAGCATACATGTCATTGTATTATATTCTAACTTATTAGTATGGGGATGTCTGTTAGGTTACTAAATGACTTGCTTTGGTTGAGACAATTTAATTTTTTTTAAATACAGAACTTGCAATAATCAGACACATAGCCAGGAAATATATCGTGCAGCTCTTAATGAATTGCTTCTTGTTGCTGTGATTATGTTGGTATGGCTGTGAACAAAGTGAATCATAATACTTCATGACCTCAATCTAGTGCCTTTTCCTGGGGACATGCACCATCATGCTCAGAAATAGATGCTAAAGAAGCTTTTGGAATGAAAGTTCTGAATGTGTATTTTCCAATGTCAAGATCTCTTTCTCTCTCTCTCTCTCTCTTTCTTTTTCACACACACACACACACACACACACGCATGCTGAGGCTGGGTAGAAGAAATCTAGATTTTTCTAAATTTCAGATTCATTTTACTTGTCCTATGGTCATAATCCTGCCCTAATCCCACATTCATTGGTTGAGATCATTGTAACTCTAATTATATCTATAAGTAAAATAGAAAATTAACACAGAAGTAATTTCATGTATAATTGATTTAATAATAATCTAAAATTTTAGAATATTTTATCAACTTCAAAAAATTTCCATATGTATTAACTTCTTCTAGACATGAAGTAACTTTATCCATTGGATAGACCTTGGGTTAATCCGTTTTACAGAGGAACAAAGATTTTAAAAAACTTATTGAAGTCTATATAATCTAATTAGTATTAGAGACATAACTAAAAATCTTCCTCTTAGTATCTACTGCAGGGCTTTTTTATAATAGCTTAATATTCAAAATGCCAGTTGAATATTTTCAGTTTAATGATTTATAAAAATTCTACTTTAAGGCTGGATGGCAAGTATACAGAAGTTAGGTTTAGTATAGACAGGTCTTCATCATGTGATAGGTTCAGTTTCTCTTAAGTGTTCCAAATAGTATGTGTTCACATGTGGTGGGAAGATACAGTAAGTACTAGCTAAAACAACATTGATAAGTTCCAGGTCTCAGATAAAAATTTTAGAAAATAGCCTGGTCAGTGTTGCTCAGCAGTTGAGCATCAAACTATGAACTAAGAGGTTGCAGGTTCAGTTCTGGGCCAGGGCACATGCCCAGGTTGCAGCTAGATCCCCAGTAGGGTACCTACAGGAGGCAGCTGATCAATGTTTCTCTCATCAATGTTTCCGTCTATCTATCCCTCTCCCAACTTCTCTCTAAAATCAATAAAAACATTTAAAAAATTTTAGAAAATATACTTACATGCAAATCACATTCTTTTATGTGAAAATAAAGAGAACCTATTTTTAAAAAGAATTATTAGAACACTACATAATGGGATTCATAATGCAGATTATCTATTTTTGGTTTTCCATAAATTCTTTAAGATTAAAGGGTTTAAATTTGAGTTAGATAATATTATTAAGAGTATCTCATATTTATTGCTAGTTAATCTAAGGAGTTTTGGTCAATGACAATTTGAATTTATAGATGTATAAATAATTTTATCACTTCATTTCCCTGTTAAAAATTGTTCAATTTTGAATGAACTCTCTGTATAATTTAAATGTCTAAAAAATGCCATGGAGGCAAAAACACTTATATACACCATCACCATCACCATCACCATCACCATCACCATCACCATAGCCACCACTACCAAAAAATACAATGATGACTTCTGAGGTCTTTAGTTTCTTGTGAGATTTATCAGCAAGTAAGATCCTAGAAGGACACCTAGTTTTAAATATTTTATAAAATCAATGAATTTTCCAAAAAAGAAAAGCAAAGGTTTTAATAAATTGTTGGCAACATTAAGAACAATTAAGACAGAAAAATCTATCTTTCCTGAAATTTCCACACTTTAGCAATACTCAATTATACCTCAATTTCAGGATTTCAATAGAACATAATGTTAATTAAACCATTCTATTAGCATAATTCTATGAAGTTTGCAGGATGATTTTTTTTGGAAAAACAATACATTCATTCATTGCTGTTTACAAAGTGAAAAGGTCAGCTTATCTCTCCAGTTGGTCTATCCCAGAAGACATTAAGGAACTCCTAAGCATAAAATGCTGATAAGTATAAAATGCTAATATTCTTAGTTTTATGTATTTTCAGGACAGATGTAATGTTTGAAATATGTGAAGGAAAATATTCAGAAATGATGGAAATATCAGTTAGCCCCACTCACATCCTCCCAGAGATTTATTTACTCTGGATGCAACACCTTTGCAAAGGGAACAACTAGTATAGTATATAAGATAGAGCTGCACACACAAGAAGAGCGGTAATATATTTTTTTTTAAAATATATATTTTATTGATTTTTTGCAGCGAGGAAGGGAGAGGAGTAGAGTGTTAAAAACATCGATCAGCTGACTCCTGCACACCCCTTACTGGGGATATGCTCACAACCAAGGTACATGCCCTTGAGAGGAATCAAACCTGGGGCCTTTGAGTCCACAGGCTGATGCTCTATCCATTGAGCCGAACCAGTTAGGTCAATAAATGGTTTTATAAAGTCTTGATAAGATAAACAACCTCTATGAAGTGTGCAAAATAGATTAGCTTTCTTTAATTCTTATAAAAGTAAGGGATAATAATTGTGATAATAAGGGACATTTAAAAATTAAGTTTTCAAACTAGTAAACAAACTATTTCAAGTTTTTCTTAGAATATGTTTAAAAGGTAAGATCAAGAAAAATGTATCTATCCCCTGCTGGTTGCAGCTCAGTGGTTTACTGTTGACCCATGAGGCAGGAGGTCACAGTTCTATTTCCATTTAGGACACATGCCCCGGATGCTGGCTCAATCCCTAGGAGGGGAATGCAGGAAGCAGCCAATGAATGATTCTCTCTCATTATTGATGTTTCTATCTCTCTCTTCATCTCTCTGAAATCAATAAAACATATTCTAAAAAAGAAATATATATTTACTAAAATTATCTATCCATGTTGCCCATATGTTAGGAACTGGTCTTACAACTCTTGACTATTATCTGCCTCTAGTGCAGTGGTTCTCAACCTTTCTGATGCCGCAACCTTTTAATACAGTTCCTCATGTTGTGGTGACCTCCATAAAATTATTTTCATTGCTACTTCATAACTGTAATTCTGCTACTGTTAATGAATCGTAATGTAAATATTGAGAACTGCTAGCAGGGTTGCCTCAGACCATTGGAAAACACAGATATTTACATTATGATTCATTAACAGTAGCAAAATTACAGTTATGAAGTAGCAATGAAAATAATTTTATGGTTGGGGGTCACCACAACATGAGGAACTGCATTAAAGGGTTGCAGCACTGAAAACCACTGCTCTAGTGAGTTTGTAAAAGATAAGATAGCAAGACATATCATCGTCAAGGACAACTGGCCAGTGTCAGAGTTCGCAAAACCATTAGGAGTACTGTTAACTCCATTGGATTTTAAGCTTTCTGCTAGACTGTGGATTTGGAAAACAAGAAAATTAATTTCAAAAGTGGGCAGAGGTATTTAATTAGCAGTTTAGATGTGATATCATTTTTGTGTGTGTATGGAGGAATATGGATACTTTTTTAGATGAATTTTTTTTCAAATAAACCACTTTTTTTCTGATTCTCCACTTGCTAAGCTATGCTCTTATTAATTTTGCAATATAATTTTTAAATGATTAAATATTTATAAGTAATTTGGTATTCCAGATATCTTGATACTAGGAATGATGCACCCTCAAATCAGAGGTTATCAAAGAGCAGCCCATAAGCTAAATCTGGCCCACTAACTGTTTTTGTGTGATCTATGAGCCAAAAATAGTTCTTTATTTTTACATTGTTAAAAAAATACACAAAAGAACAAGATTTAATGACTCATAAAATTATACAAAATTCAAATTTTAGCACATACATAAAATGTGATTGGTAAACAGGCATGCCATCATTTACATATTGTTTTTGCTACTTTCACACTACAGTGGTGTATTAGAAATTTGCAAGAGATATCATGAAATCCACAAAGCCTAAAACGTTTACTAAAATGTATGCAATCTAGTCCTTTACTGAAACTTTGCTGATCCCTGCTTTGAATTATAGAAATGATTATTTACATCTCTTGGAAATGTGGTTAAAAATTTATATAACATCTTTTTTTCCCTTTGTAAATACTTACCTGAGGATATTTTTTCATAAAAACATCGATGTGAGAGAGACACATTAATTGGTTGCCTCCAGCACACACTGACGAGAGCCGGGGATCTTGACCAGAATCGAACCCAGGACCGTTCAGTGTGCGGGCTGGCACTCTCTCCACTGAGTCAAATCAGCTAGGGCTGTAACATATTTAAAGTCAAAATTTCTGGGGGAACATATGGGAATTATAAACTACTTAGAGTAAACAGGGTAACAGTATTCTCATTGGTCTAAAATTATTTTTAGTATCATTTTGATCTAATTAAATGTAATATTACCCTAGGAAACTGTTTCAGAATCTGAAAAGTTACATTTGAAATCCAACATCCATGGTTATGACTTTAAAGGAGTAATTTTTCTAATATAGTAAATAAAACATCACAAATATCCTTAATACTGCTCATTTACAAAATTTTATATTTGGCAAATATTAATATAGATATTTGTTACTAACATTTAGTCTCTCTTTATACCCAGCGAAGAATTAATAGCCAGTTCATGCTGGAAAAATAAACAAAACACACACACACACAAAAACAAAACAAAAAACCCTCTTCTTGCTATATCAGAAGTCTAGACCAGAAATTTTAAACTGGCACTCTTGAGTCAAATTCAACCCATAGAAATATATTTTTATTTTGTAATCTTTCTGCTGCCTTAAAAAACTGTAAATAGTTGCCAACATATGAAAAATCAGGTGATTTCACTTGGGATTTTTGGCTTTTTAAGTTCTGACACATATTCCCATGTGGAGGCATGATTATCATTGAGTGGCAGCAGACCTTTCCGTAGGAGGCACCATCTCCAGGATTAAATTAAGCATGGTCCTCAGCGTGCACATTGCCTGCCTGACCTAGGAACTTCAGTGCTGGGAGACCAGCAGTGGGCCCTGGGCAGCAGCTTATTCCAGAAGGCAAAGGGGAATGGAAGTTTATAAGAGATCCGAAGGGAGTGTTTCTCTGGCAGAGACACAAAGAGTAACATCCTCAAAGGATATGGGAAGAGGACAAGAGTTTTACTTGAGATACCCAATGGCCTATAATCCACACTGATATACTCCACTGGATGACAGGCAGGTGGAAATATCACTGAAGCTGGGAGTATGAATTGTATTTGTTATCAAGTGAAGTAGAATAGTTAATATTATCGTTATAATAGTTAATACCTGTATGAATTTGAGTGAGGGTCTTGTAGTCTCACACCGATGGAAAAAGTTGCATTGGTTATTTTATGTGAAATTGAATGGCTTTATTTGGAGTGGCTCCGTTAGGCACAATTAGAATATATAGCAGGACATGACTGGAAAGCACGTTTTATGTGAGTCGGCATTTCAAAGACATACTTGCTGATTCAGTATAATATATTCGTGATCACTACAGGTGTTCACAGTAGGACGTAGGAACTGTTGGTAGGTATGTTTGCTTAGGAGATTTAGACATCATTTGAGTTGTTGACCTAGACAGCGAATTAAATGGTGTTTATCTTTCTATTTTAGAGAAGCTACAATTCCCTGTTCAGTTATGTAATTACTCAGTTAATGATGAAAATACGCAAACATGTGCACATGTTCGTATAGAGGTATAATATCCAGCCATCTATCTAATTATATTGAACTATAACAACATATATATGCGTTTGAATACTCTTGCCTTATACTTAAGTGAAAAGAATCTATAGGCTCATCAGATGAATTCAGTATATATTGTCAGGTATGGGGCCTGTAGTGGCATTTATTTGTTTAAAAAATATATTTTATTGATTTTTTACAGAGAGAGGAAAGGAGAGAGATAGAGAGTTAGAAACATCAATGAGGGAGAGATAAGAAACATCGATCAGCTGTCTCCTGCATACCCCCTACTGGGGATGTGCCTGCAACAAGGTACATGCCCTTGACCAGAATTGAACCTGGGACCTTTCAAGGCTGACGCTGTATCCACTGAACCAAACCGGTCAGGGCTGTAGTGGCTTTTAAATCCTGACTTACTTTTTCTCCCCTTCCTCCTCCTTACTTCTTTTTCCCTTTCTCCTCTCCCTGCTCTCCTTCTCCTCCACCACCTCTTCTTTTCCTTTCTGGCTACTAAATGACTGTTTTTTTTTAGTTTTTTAACATGAAAATAAGACTAATTATAATTCATCAATCAGTTACTATTTTTCCTGCTAAGTGAATGACATTGTCCTACTTTGAAATAAAAGCAGGGACAGAAAACAGTACCTATCGATAGCTCTAGATATAATGAAAAATTCTCTATTGGTATAATCAAGTACAGATGAAAAAGATATGAAACCAAAGTCAAGATTTCAGAATATATAGAAGTTAATAAAAATGAAAATGCTATGAATTAGAGACTAGAGATTAAGCAAAGGAGAATTTGTTGTCTTTAAAACTTATCAAACAAGAAGAGAAAATCAATGTATCAAATATTGAATTAAACAAAATAGATAAAGAACAATGTAAGTTTTTAAAAAGCTTAAAATAGATACAAGAAGTCAAAAGAGAAGAAATTAATAAATTAAAAAATAGGACTAAAAATAATTGAGTGGTGATTTGTTCAATAATAAATCTCAAACAACTTTTAAAGTTATAGTGTATACTAGAAGCCTGATGCACGAAGATTTGTGCAAGAATAGGCCTTCCTTCCCCTGGCTGCCAACACATGGTGGGCTCACTCTGGCAGCCTGTGCAGTGGTGGTGGTGGTGGTAAGCCCTGTGTGCTCCTGTGCTGCTTCCTCCTCACCCTTCTTCTCCAGAGAGTTCTTCTGTGCAGCATTGGTGCTCCGGGGAAGGTGTAGAGGGGAAAAAGTAGGGGGAGTGAGGCAGGCAGGGAGGACTGGAGAGGTTGGGTGGGCTAGTGTGTTTCCCATTATAAAAGTGGGATGCAACTGGCCCCCTTCCTCCTCTTCTTCCTCCTCCACCCTCTGCCTCCTGCCCGCCCACCCTCCCTCCACACCCATTGCCACTCCCCTCTTGATTTGGTGAGATAGGGAGGAGGGAGATCTGATAATCTGGGTTACTGTGTAGGTGGCCTCTTTCATTTATTCAAAACAAAGGTGAGCGGCCTGCCACTGCCACCACAGTTGCCACCATCAATCCTTGGCTGGCCCAAGGCTCCTGGGAAGCACTAACTGTGCACCAAGTGAGCTCCCACATGCATCTGTGCCTGTGGAGCTGCTCTAATGCTAGGGTTTTGTTTACCAGAGCAGGGGAGCAGCGGTAGAGTAGAGGGAGACACCAGAGACTGGGAGCTACTACCTCAAGCACCAACAGGTTGCCTCTGAGGCCAGGGGCTAGGCCACAGGGAGGCTGCAAGGACAGTTGACAGGTGTGGAGCACAGTTGGGAGGCCCTGAGGAGAGATGCTGCCCAGAGGCCCAGAGCAGCTGGTGGCGTAAAGGGGAAAGGCCTGTCATATTTGTCTGGTTAATTTGCATACTCATGCCTGACTGGCTGTGGGTGTCATGAAGTGACCATCAATTTACATATTTCTTTTATTAATAACATTATATTTTGTACTTTAGATACTAAAATTTATATTATTGGATGTTGGTATTAAATTGGAACTTTTATAATGGTAGGTAGGATGACATATAGACAGACAAAATTTCTATCCACAGATTTTTACTTTGTCACAGAATTTTTCTACAACATTTGTATAATTATTTAGAAATTTTACTTTTAAATCAGACATATTTATTTATTTATTTACTTAAAATATATATTTGTGAAATAAGTTTCTCTTTTAACTCCGGTAGACCTAACATAGTCTTTTTAGAGAAAGACACATTTTCACCTATTTATTAGAAATTAGAAAGCAAAAGTCTGACTTTTCCTTTAAAATCATTAGTAGAGTTATTAAGAAGTGATCTATAAAAAAGTCTCTTGCATATAAACACAGTATTCTTATATACCCTGAAGTTTTATTTTTGAGTATTTACTTTTATTTCTTATTCATAGTGTCATTCATTTATATTTCTTGTCCTTGAACTATTATTGTTCACTCACAGAGTTGACAGTGTATGAATATTTAAAAAGAAACAAACAAACAAAAAACCCCAAATGAACTAATTCTACATTTCTCAAAGAAGAGAATTCCATCAACATGGTTATATAAAGATACGGCATTTACTAAGATATAATCATACAATATTAATGAGACATTTAAGGAATCTAAATAAAAGTTATTTGTTTTCCCATTGTCACCAAAAATTTTACAATATTTACACTACTATATTTATAACAAATAAGGTAACAGTGGTTGAATACTTACTATGTACCAACCACTGTGCCAAGTGACTTATATTCAATACCTTATTTAATCTTTAGATCAATTTTATAATACCCATATTATAGAGACACTGAGTGGTTAAGCTCTTTGCTAAATATTACTCATCTAGTAAGTGGTAGAATCAATACTCTTTACCTCCTGGTAGTAGAACCCTTCTAAAACATGTTAAAGTGCATGCTTCTCCCTCCTAACATTACTTCTTTTCCATAAAAACAGTGTTTAATTGATGCTTTTTGCCTTTTATGTTTTCAAAAGGCAAAGGATAGTTTCATATGTATCATACAATCAATCGAAATGATTTTTAATGTCATCATTTTCTTGAGTCCAAAGACAACAATTTGGTTTCTTCAGTCCTTTGATAAATCTGAAATACCTTTTATCTTTATTGAGTGTTGTGCTATACCTTGCACCTCACTTATTTATTTGTGACTTGGCAACATGCATTCTCAAAACAGGAAAAACAATTTGTAGGAAGTGCCAGTGATCTATAATTAGACTTCTCTTTTTTCTGTGGACTATTTTCCTTTTACAACCCTGGTTTTTTAAAAAAAATCTGAATGAATTTTTACTATTTATAATTTTAGTGTGTACTTATCTAAGTCCATTTTAAGAAAATGAGTTCAAGTTTCTTTGATTTCTTTGAATCTTCCCAATGGGGTGTGTGTGTGTGTGTGTGTGTGTGTGTGTGTGTGTGTGTGTGTGTTTTCTGGCTAGATTTTGCTGTAATTATTCTTTTCCTTCACTTTTGTTTTATGTTTTTCAGATTGTTAAAAATTTTCAGCTTTGTATTTTCTTAATTCCTCTGAGTTTCTTTCATGTCTCTTTTATTTTTATGCTACTTCTTACTTGCCCCAGATCTCTTGATTTGAATATTCTTTCCATTCCCCTTGTTGTTGTTTGTATTTATTTATTTATTTATTTATTTATTTATGTCAGTATTACAGATGTCCCCCATCTTTTTGTTATTATATTTAGTTCTTTATTATTAGTTAGTTGCTGAACGCCCCATTTTTCTCTTCTTCCTCTCTCTGCTTTTGATTGTCCTTTACCATGTTTACTTTCTTTTCCCTTTGTTTTGCATGTTACATCTCAGTCAGCATTTTCCTGTCCTTCCCACTATTTGCTGTTTAGGCTTCCTCTATCTTTTGGGTGAGTCAAGAAAAACAAGGGGAAAAACAGTAACAAGAAAGCTTCATCTCAACATCTCCATTTTTCTTTTTCTTATTAGTTTCTACTTTGTTTAAATGATCATGTCTAAATATTTCAGATTAAAAATAGTTTTAAATTGATACTCATGTGGTGATAAATTACCTAGCAAATTTAATCAAGTGCGCATCTGTGTGCCTTAGGAAAATAAATTACACACAAGTGTATGCCCTAAAAGAACTCCCTCTTTTTCCGTTTAGTTATTAAGATACTATGGCAAAACTTCCTTTATCTTGAAATAATATTTTTTGTTCTTTGTTTTGTTTATCTTCTAGGATTATAATGAATTGCAGGGAAGGTCTTGGATGCTAACAGATCAAATACCGTTACAGCAAAGTGTACTGGGATTTGTTAATTTCAACATTATTTAGAAATAAATCAGGTGTAAACAGGCAGACAAGTGTTTTTATTATTACTATTTTTTTTCTGAAAGTATGTGGAAGAGACCAATTTTCCTTCACTGATTTGAATTTTTTAAGCCAATTTAAATACCGTGCAGGAGGGAGGCACAGGTTCTAATTTTGTTTTAGTTGCTATCAGCAGTCTTCACAGCATGGACCCCAGACGCTTTATTAATGTTTGTACCCTGTACTTCTGTGTTCCCTCTACACTTATCACATATGCTGGGAATAGAGTTGATGCTCTCACTGGTAAATGAATTGAAAAAACTCACACACAAAAATATCCCTCTAAGTCCCAGAGTGGAAATCTTATTCTTTTTGGAAGGGTGATAGGAATAGAAGGGTAGGATGCACTGCTTATATATTGCCCGAAGAAAGATGGAAGAATAGTGGTTATAACAAAAAACTAACAATGATAAAAACTGACATCTATTGAATGCCTACTTAACTGTTTTTTTTGTTAAGGACAAATTAGTAATAATAACAACAATAATGATGAAAATGAATATGTGTTGACTTTCTACTATTATCCAGGTTTTGTGCTAAGTTCTTTATATGAATTTTTATTTCTTAATCTTTGTAAAAATCCCATGGAGTTTTAAACAACACATGGCCTGCAACTGAGTAACTTGCCTAAAGTCACATAGCTGGTAAATATTTGATATACATTTTGTATGCATTCATGCCTGTCATTGAGCAAGCATTACAAGATGCCTTCCTTCCCTTGCTAAAGCTGTAGGGGTGCTGGTAATCCAAATTTTGTCATTGAAGAAGAAAAGATTATAGAAGTCTCTGAGAGGGAAAGGAAAAATTATTGCAAGTTGTGAAAAATTGTACAAATTCTTCCAATCTCCTCAATAACATATGTATACAAATCAAGCAGAAGAACCTGCTTCTCCTGTTTGTTTCAAATTTAATGTATGATCCTTTTCTTTAGATTAAAAAATCTGTGTCCTAGGAGAGTAGATGCTATAAATTCTATTATATGATTACATTCTAACATATCATGTGTCATCTAAGAAAGTAATAGCTGTACTATGGATACTGAAGAGTAAAAAGTTAGAGAATTATACACAAGCAAAGCAATAGTTCCAAGTTAGAGAATTATGTACAAGCAAAGCAAAGACAAACAAATCAGGAAACGATAATTAATTTTCTGTGCAGTGAAAAGCTAATGTGGTTCTAATAAATAAGAATTCCTTTCTATTAGTTTGCATGCCATAAGTACTATGAATCACTTGGTCTATTTTTGCTGTTTATTTGAAAGTGGTATTGCCGTTAAAACTTGTGTAAAATAATAACAGTTTTAAGTTCATTTTCATAAAAGTAATTAAACTTCAACACTGCTTGTTGATGCAACAAGCCAAACACTCAATGGAGAGAAAAGGGCACCAATACAAACTTTAAATTCAAAATAATGTAACCTTAGCATCTTTTGCACTATGTAATATACAGGTGGAAACATGTAATTGATCATGTTTTAATAACAAAAAACATTAGGGGAAAATAGTTTTATTTGTTATTGATTATAGGAGCTAAAAGCATTATTTAAAACATCCATAGTCGTGTTATTATTAGCTTGTATTTACTTTAGAAAATTTATCAAAGATGTGGGGAAGATACACTCTTTAAATGCTTCAATTCAGGGCAAATTACATCACGTGGAGAAGTTAGGATGGTTCATAAATTCAAAACTCTGGCTTACCCGAGAGAGTAAAGTGTAGAGAAAAAAATGCACGTTATTGTAGAAATGATCTCTGAAATCCCATCTCCTTGAGGATTTGCTTTTATTGATGGGGTGGAGAAAGAACAAGAAGAAAATATATCTGGGTGGTTGATTATTTTCATAAGGAAAAAAACCTGTTTCTAAGTGATGTGACTGCTGTCCAGTAGAAAGCCACGTTTTGATGGATTTTGTAAGGACAAGTGTTTGTGCATGTATTTTGTTACCTAATAAGCCTTTATTTTTGGTTTGTGAATTTCAAGTTAGTCTTTGAAATGGAAGGATTGAGTTTAGATTGCATTTCATTGCCAATTGATGCAAATTTCAATTTTTAGGCAAAAAAGAAATCCTATCTAATAAAAGAGTAATATGCAAATTGACTTCACCTCCGCTACACCCACAAGCCATGCCCACCAGCAAATCAGGAGTGAGTATGCAAATTAACTCCAACCAAGGTGGCTGCAGCCACAGAGAGCAAGAGGGAGGCTTGAATTTCCCTGGTGATGGAGGAAGCCAAGCTTTCCACACACCCTGGCTGGCCCAGGCCTCCACTCAATGCTACAAAGTTTCAATTATAGAATCCCAACAGAAATGGCGGCAGCCATGGAGCTGAAGAGAGCAGGAGGGTAAGTTTGCCACCAGCGATGGAGGAAGCCAAGCTTTCCATAGCCCTTGCTTGCCTTGGCCTCGGCTTACGGCTACAAAGTTTCAATTATAGAAAATAAATAAATCCCAAAGAAATGGCTGCAGCCACAGAGTGAGCAGGAGGCTTGGCTCTGCTCCAGGCTACAAAGTTTCAATTGTAGAAGGTAAATATATCCCAGATACTAGGGCCTCTGCTTGGGTCATCAGGGTATGTGGCCGGCCTGCAAACTAACACGGGCCCTCGCCCAGGCAGCCCCATGACCCAAGGGAAAACCCACCCTGATTTGGGACAGCCTTCAGGGCAAACCAGCTGGCCCCTACCCATGCACCTATCTAATAAAAGAGTAATATGCAGGAGGAATCCAAGATGGCAGCATAGGTAAACACCTAAACTGTGGCCTCACACAACAATTTCAAAACTGCAACTAAAAAACAAAACGTCTATCACCTAGAACCACAGGAACGCTGGCTGAGTGGAAGTTTTGCAACTAGACAGAAAGAGAAAAGAGCATTGAGACATGAACAAGCACTGTGAAGCTAAGGTACGGAGGTGCACGAACCAGGCTGGTGGCGGGCAATGGGTGCTGCTGTTTTCAACCCGAAGGGAAACAAGCTCCTGATTACTCTGAACTTGTTTCTGAGGGGAAGATGGTGACCCAGACTCCTACAGGGAAAAGCTGGACAGTCTGCCATGGGGTTGGAAAGTGAGGGTGGCTCTCTTGCTGAGGTGCCTGCAGCAATCACTGTTCACTGTGCGGGATGCGGGGGACTTGGAAACCCAGAAAAGCAGAAACAGCTGAGTGTCAGCCATCACTGTTTGCCACGCCCTAGCCTAGTGACTCCCTGAGACCCCACCCCACACAATCTGCAAACGCACCCTAACTGTGCACAGTGGCATTTACATATAAATGGCCAGCCCTATCGCAGCTTAATCTAACAAACTGCACCTCTGGTCAGCTCAAGAGAAATCTGCAGATTTCACTGTAGCTCCTGCTGGGTTGCCTCAGACAGTAGCTGCTGCACCCCATTGGAGATCTAGAAGTTAGTGTATCTAGAGGTCAGTGTGAGACGACACCAGAATTCAAATATTCACATCCATAAGTGATACATTCTAGGGGCAGACTCAGTGAGCACCAAAGCCCCAGTGAAGCAAATCCGGCCCTATAGGCGTATCTCCAGTACAGCAGGTCTTCCACTCCATCAGCACAGGGAAGCAGCAAAATGTGGAGATAAAGAAACATGTCACGAATGAAAGAAATGGAAGACATAGAGTTCAGGACCACATTTATAAGGTTACTCAAGAATATTCTAAAAACTACTGAGAAACATGATGAGACCTTCAAGGACCTTAATGAGAATGCCAAGAAAATGGAAAAAGAAATTAAGCATACACTGACTGAAATAAAGAATATAAAGAAATTCAACAGTAGATCAAAGGTCTCCAATAATCAAACTAAAGATCTGAAATATGAGGAGACAAAAATTACTCAATCAGAAAAACAAAAAGAAAAAAGAATCCAAAAATATGAAGATAGGGTAAGGAGCCTCTGGGACAATTTTAAGCATACCAACATCAGAATTATTGGCCTGCCAGAAGAAGAGAGAGAGCAAAATATTGAAAATCTATTAGAAGAAATAATGACAGAAAGCTTTCCTTACCTGGTGAAAGAAATAGACTTACAAGTCAAGGAAGCGCAGAGAACCCCAAACAAGAAGAATCCAAAGAGGACCACACCAAGACACATTGTAATTAAAATGCCAAGGGCAAAAGACAAAGACAGAATCTTGAAAGCAGCAAGAGAAAAACAGTTGGTTACCTACAAGGGAGTACCCATATGACTGTCAGCTGACTTCTCAACAGAAACTATGCAGGCCAGATGGGAGTGGCAAGAAATATTCAAAGTGATGAACAGCAAGAACCTACAACCAAGATTACTCTATCCAGCAAGACAATCATTCAGAATTGAAGGTCAGATAAAGAGCTTCACAGACAAAAGTTAAAGGAGTTCATCACCACCAAACTAGGATTATATGAAATGCTGAAGGGTATTCTTTAAGAAGAGAAAGAAGAAGAAAAAGGTAAAGATAAAAACTATGAACAACAAAATGACAACAAATACATACCTACCAACAAGTGAATATAAAAATCAAGTGAATGAAAAATCTGATATCATAATGGATTGATGAATATAATAAAATCAGGGACATAGAAAGGGAGTGAACTGACAATTCTCAGGGAGGAAAGGGTGTTAGGGGTGTGGGAAGTGATAGGTCAAAAATCTTACACCTATGGATGAAGACAGGGTAAGGGCATGTGGTGGATCTGTTGGAAGAAAACTATTGGGGAAAAAAAAAGAGGAAGGCCTGTAATAATCTGAACAAAGAAGATTTATTTAAAAAATAAAAATAAAGTTTAGTTAAATACTTAAAAAAAGAGTAATATGCCGATTGACCATCACTCCAACATACAAGATGGTTGCCCCCATGTGGACACAAGATGGCCACCACAAGATGGCCAGCAGGAGAGGGTAGTTCAGAGGGACCAGGCCTGCTGGGGAGGTAAGTTAGGGGCAAACATGCAGGCAGGGGAGCAGTTAGGCATCAATCAGGCAGGCAGGGGGATGGTTAGGGGGTGATCAGGCTGGCAGTCAGAAGCGGTTAGGGGCAATCAGGAAGGCAGGCAGGCAAGCAGTTGGGAGCCAACAGTCCTGGATTGTGAGAGGGATGTCTGATTGCTGACCTAAATGGCAGTCGGACATCCCCCGAGGGGTCCCAGATTGGAGAGGGTTTAGGCTGGGCTGAGGGACCCCCTCTACCTCCAGTGCACAAATTTTGGGCACTGGGCCTCTATTATTTGTAATAAACAGTTACCTTAAGAAACCCACCTGAAAACACCTCTTATTCTAGTCTTTCCAAAATAAGCACAAAAGTATTATGAAGTTCTTTGATATCAATACATGTGCATGTGTGCGCATGTACACACACACACACACACACACACACACACACACACATTCCACAGTCAGTTTAAAAAAATATTATACAGGGACTACAAATTTTACCTGAAACTACTATTATTTCACTTACTAGTATATAGTATTTGTTGAGTAAATAAAAATGGAAAGACTTTAAAGATACATATTCTTCTGTTCTACATGTAGCAAAGTACTGGGTTAATATTCTGTCAATTACTAACAATAGTCATGATGGTGAGTAGGACTCCATGTTCGTAAATGATTACTTGAAATGCATATGACATATTTGTACCCCTTTTTATGATTTACTTAATTTTAAGATATTCTTCTTCCAAGGAGTTAGCATTGTATGAGTTTTTTGAAATCATTGAACTATATGCATCTTCTCTGTAAATTGATTTTAAGGGCCTTAAATAGAACATCTCACAACTTCTAAGATATGTTGTTTCTTTTGGGAAGCCTAGACACAAAATCCAGGGGGAAAAGTTTCAGACCCTTTAAAAATAGGTTTTATTGATTTCTTTTTTTTTTTTTAGCAGTTCTAAGTTCACAGTAAAATCAAGTGGAAAGTATAGAGATTTCCCATATACCCTCTGCCCCATACATGCATATCCTGTCCTATCATCAACATGCCCAAAATAGTGGTACATTTGTTACAATTGATGAACCCACACTGACACATAATCCCCCCCACATCCACTGTTTACAGTAAAGTTCACTCTTAGTGTTGTACCTTCTATGGATTTAGACAAATATATAACATGTGTCCACCATTATCCTATCTAATAAAAGAGTAATATGCAAATTGACTGTACCTTCACTACACCAAATAAGCCATGCCCACAAGCCACACCCACAGGCCAATCAGGAGCTATATGCAAATTAACACACAACCAAGATGACTGCTGCTTATGGCAGGCCATGCCGGGCTGGGGGTGTGGCCAGGCAGCAATCGGCCCGGATCGCAGGGCCATCACTTCCCTGGGTGCCCCAGGCCTCAGGGGGGCCAGGCAGGCTGGGTGCATGGCCAGGCAGTGATTGGCCTGGATAGTAGGGAGATCATTTCGTTGGGTGCTCCTGGCCTCAGGTAGACTGGGTGGGCTAACTGGGGTTGCTTGGTTGAGGTTCCCTGCCCAAGGACGGAAAGTCTCAGCCAGAGGCTTTCGGCCTTGGGCAGGCTGGGGGTGAGCCATCAGTAGGACATCCCCTGAGGGCTCCCGGTATGTGAGAGGGGATAGGTTGGGCTGAGGGACCACCCACCTGAGGGCACAAATTTTATGCACCGGGCCCCTAGTAGTATTATATAGAGTAGTTTTACTATCCTAAAATCCTCTGTGTTCCACCTCCAACTCCAACTCCTGACAGTCACCGTTTTACTGCCTTTTTGTTTTGTTTTTTGTTTTGGACTTTTTTAGCATGTGATAATGTGATATAGTTGGACTCCTTCAGTGTATAGCCTATTCTAACTGTCCTCTTTCACTTAGTAATATGTATTTAAATACCTTTCATGCCTTGTTTTTTATTTTTAGTCTTATATCCTTTATTTTTTAAATGAATAGTTTATTTCTACATTGCAGTTGACATACAATGTTCTTTTTAGTTCCAAGTGTACTACATAGTGATTAACGTTTACTTAACTTATTAAGTGATCACTGTGATAACTCTGATATCCCACCTGATACCATACATAGTTATTACTTGACTCTAGAGTTATTATTGACTCTATTCCCTATACTGTACTTTCCATGACTATTCTTATACCTGCCAATTTGCACATCTTAATTTCTACCCCTTTTCACCCATTCCCCCCACACCCTTCCCATCTGGTAACCATCAAAATGTTCTCTGCATTTATGAGTTTGTTTGTGTTTTCTTTGTTTATTTATTGTGTTTTTTAGATTCCACACATAAGTGACATAATATGGCATTTGTCTTTCTCTGTCTGACTTATTTCACTTACCAGTTCACCCTCTATGTCCATCTATGTTGTTGCATATGGGTTTTGTGCTCTTATTCATTCAGCCACACTATATGTTTTGATTGGAGCATTTAATGTATTTACATTTAAAGTAATTATTGATATATATGTAGTTATTGCCATTTTATTATTCATATTTTCATCTTTTTTTTTCTTCTGAAAGAAGTTCCTTTAACATTTCATGTAGTACTAGTTTGGCCAGGTGCCTCATTGGTGCGGTGTTGTCCCATGCATCAAAAGGTTGCAGATAATTGATGTCTTTCTCAAGATCGATGTTTCTCTTTCTCTCTCTCTCTCCCTTCCCCACTCTCTGAAATCAATAAAAACATATCCTCAGCTGGGTATTAAAAAATAGCTACAACAGCTATTTTCATTTAGGGGTGTGGCAGCGGGAGATGTGATCAAAGGGAATGGGCTCAATTTTCCCTTTACCAGTCTCTTCTCACTCCAAGATCTTAGATTTTGTAAACTTTAATTTAGAATGTCAGCAAGAATGGAAACTTGATATCAACATCCAGGTGCTATGTAGTTCTGTTTTGCGATTCTTTCTAAGAGCAACATTTCTTTGATATTGGATTAACTTCATGATTCAGTGGCATAATTTTAATGATAGTCTTTTTTTTATTACGTGCACTTTGATAAGAGTCAACATTAGTTTCTGGTATTTAGAAACCAGAGCTCAACATCATTTGATAATGACACAGAATAAGGAAGATGGTTGTCAAATAGTTACCGACAATATTTAGGGCAGGTAAGGTTTGGTTAGAGTCCGTGGAGAGATGGTGCTGGTGAAGTTATAATCTGGAGAAAGGCTTTGGAGAGTAGAGATGACATTGATGCTGAATTTCACTGATATTCATTTATCAGAGAGGAGACTTGCAGAAGCATGTGCTATGGCAACTCACAGCATACTCAGAGCAGCCCTAAAAGACATCTCTTTATGAATAGAGCCATTTAGGCTTAGAAAATTTATGTAATGTGTTTAAAAATATACTAGTGGAAGCAGAATTAAAGCTTGTTCCCACATTTGATTGGGAACCCCACATTCTATCATTAATAAAGCAATTTAATTCACTGGGTAAATGGATGCCTCTTTCGAACCTACAGTATTAAGTACAGTGACAGGGATGTGGGACATAGAGATAGGTAAGACATGTTTCCTGCCTTTGAGTTATTTATAGCCACTTAAAGAGAGCTACCCTGTAAACTGAGAGTGCGATAAAGTTTTATGGTCCATGATAGAAACATCAGCTTCCCAGCAAGCGACCCAACAATGAAGTGACCCATCTTCCCTGGGCCAAGTGGGCTCTAGCTTCAGAATGGATGTAATGTTTAAGCTGAGCCCTGGAACAGGAACCTGGGATCAACAGCCCAAAAACCAGATGATAGGAATGGGAAAGGTTTTTCCAAGGAAAATGTGCAGCTTGAGCAAAGGTACAAAGGTGAGGTTTTTCCAACAGATGCTTTGTAACAGATGAATTCATTGAGATACTTGGGTGCCCTGAGGAAAGGGAACACTCTCAATTGCTTTTGATGCCTTGCAGAGCACAGCTTGCTGCAGACAGAACCAGGTGATGCTCCCAGTGGGCCGATGTCTCTCTGACATTGTACATCCAAGAGGGACATTTCATTAAACAGAATAATTGTAGGCAAAGGTGAAAACTAAAGGGGACATTCTTTTGAATCTTATAATAAAAAAATGGTAGTCTGATCAGGGAAAATAAAAATGTTCACCTGGAATTAGTGGGCACCGTAAGGGCAAATAGAACCAAATGTCAAAGCTTCCACAAATCACATAAGGAAGTGACTTACAATTTCTAAATAAATATTCACCAAGTTACAATTCTGAGCAGGAGGACCAAAACTTGAAGTTAGTAAAGGAGACTGAAATGAGATTGGGCATTTGTTTAGGACAGTGGTTCTTAAGTTTGGTTGCACATTAGGATCACTAGAGGAGCTTTTAAAAAAATCCAAATATCCAGGTTGCACACCATATCAATTAAATTAAATCAGAATATCCAGGGGTGATAGCCAAGTATTTTTAAACATCTTCAGATCATAACTACATGACACAACATTTGGAAACCAGTGGCCTAGACCAATATCTACTTCACTTTATTTCCTGAGTTTATTTTATGTAGCCCAACTTTGCAGTACAAAAAGATATAGAGCCTGGTGTGCGGTAGGATGGAGGGGGGGGTGTCAATGTGGGGATAAAAGGTGGGGGGACATCTGTAATACTTTGAACAGTAAAGATAAATTAGAAAAATAGGTCATGTTTCTTTTTAAAACTACTTATGAATGCTGTTGTTCCAACCAGGAACTGAAATGCTTAATCTAATGAAAGGCTAATATGCAAATTGACTGAATGGTGTAATAACTGGTCGCTATGATGTGCACTGACCTCCAGGCAGTAGACACAATGCAGGAACTGCTCCCTGGTGGTCAGTGTGCTCCCACTCAGCCAGGAGCCATGCTCATGATTGGTGAGCACAGTGCCAGTGGCAGGAGCCTCTCCCGCTTCTGAGGCAGTGCTGAAGAGCAGCCTAAGCATTTTGGAGCAGGCCTAAGCCAGCAGGCAGATATCCCACGAGGGGTTTCGGATTGCAAAAGGGTACAGGCTGAGCTGAGGGACCCCTCACCCCCAGTGCATAAAAGTCATGTACCAGGCTTCTCGTGAAATTATAAAAGCATACAGAAAATCTGCAAGTTGCTTTTCTTTCTCCCTTTATTGTCAAAATCCCTATGCTATCTTGCTCATCATCATATATTTTATAAGACATGACTGATGACTCACTAGTCTATGCTGAAAATCAGAGATGACAATAATGCATACAAAGTACTCTTCACGTGGCACATTTCCCAGAATACCTAAGCTACAAGGAAGTATTGCTGTGAATTTCCACTTTGCCCTATGCATTGGTTAGGACATGATATTACCATTATTTGTATAAAAGAAGAAAGTGAGATGCAAGTAACGGAGGCTAGAATATAGGTTTATTAATTTTCATACCAAGATTGCATCTATTGTCCCTACATTACCTAATAGAACAGGCCAAAACTGAATGCTCCCATGATTAAACCTAGATGTCAGAAATACCATTTTTAGGATAAAAAGCAGCAAGTTGAAAATTTTGCTTTGAAATAAATTTATTCACTTCACAAGTATCATATTTTTAAAGAAGCAGCTGGAGATTAAAATAAGGTCTGTAAGGAGGCAACACTTAAAATAAGGGCTAAGGAAGGAAGATTGTTATTCCTAAGGATAATTCTAGATATATTGTCTTAGTCATTTCAGGCTGCTATAAGAAAGTAACATTGACTGGTGGCTTATAAATAACAGAAATTTATTTCTCACAGTTCGGGAGACTGAAATCTGAGCTCGTGGTAAATGGGGTGAGAAACCTCTCTGGGCCACAGACTGCTGACTTATTGTTTTGGTCTCACATGGTGGAAAGAGCAAGCTAGCTCTATGGCCTCTTATAAGGGCACTCGTCTCGTTCATGACAAGGCCACCCTCTGAACCTAATAACTTTCTAAAGGTCGAACCTTAAAATACCATCACATCAGGGATTAGATTTCGACAAATGAATTTTGAGGGAACACTGACATCAAGTCCTTAATTTAATTTCACATGCAAATTAAGGAATATTTATTACATACCTACAGTGTCCTTAAGATTCACTGGGCACCATGGTGTTAATCAGCCAAAGATAATTTTTGGCTTAAAAAATGCAATATATGGGTGAGCAAAAAGAGCACTTGTCATGAAATCATCTTCTATGGCAATATAGTGTGTAAATGTTTGGTGATATTGAGAGAAACTTCATCTTGTCCCATCACAGTATGAGAGGAAGGAGTCAATTGTCTCTTATAATCCCTTGAATAGTATCCAAAAATCTACATTAATAAAAGAGAAATATGCAAATTGACTGTACCTCCATAGCGCCCACCAGTTAATCAGGAGGGAGTATGCAAATTAACCCAACAAAGATGGTGGGTTAATTTGTATATGCAGGTGCCGAGTGAAGACTGAAGATTGAAGAGGCTTGGCTTCTCTGCAGCAGCGGGAGCAAAGGCCTGGGTCCCGGGTGCCAGAGGAAAACCGGTGCTGGCAGCCAAGGGAAGGAAGGTCTATTGCACAAACCTTCATGCAACAGGCTTCTAGTGTTTTATACTCATATTTCATATTTCAGGAGATTTACATCAAAAGAGTCTAAAGAGGAGATTTATATGAGAAACTAAAAAGATTTTGCTTTGTCTAGGTGAAAAGGGAGGAAGGCTATGGATGAAAGGAGAGCTCCTCAAACCAGAGGCTAGTGAAGTACCATATCTAAAATGCGTTCATGTTCTTCTAAATTATTTCTCATGTTATAACATGAAATAAATAGGGCAAATAATAACTACTCAAAAAATTTTGCATGTCACAGTGTCTCTTTATTTCTCCACCAGCTAGCTGCTCTTCTACAAGACTATGAGTTCTTTGTTGATGGGAACACTGTTTTATTAATTTTAATTCCTCTGCACAACACAGAATCCTGCATATAAAAGAATTTGTTAGTTGAACTGACTTTAAATTAAGATAAAGCACACAAATAACATCCTATTAAATTGTAAAAAACTGAAAACTTTTCATCTAAGACCAGGAATAAGATAAGAATGCCCAATGTAATCACTTGTATTCAACATAGTATTGGAAATCTTATTCGAGTAATAAATAGAAAGGCAGCTATATTAGAAAGTAAGAAGTAAAACTAGCTATTTGCAGATGACATGATAATATGTATGTAGAAAATCCTAAAGATTCTACCAAAACATTGTTAGAACTAAGTAATGAATTCAGTAAAGTTATAGGATATAACATCAGTACACCCAAAACAATGGTGTTTTTATACACAAGCAATGAACTATGAAAAGAGGAAATTAAGAAAATAACTCATTTACAATAGCATCAAAAATAATAAAATGGGAATAGGCTTAACCAAGAAGGTGAAAGATTTGAATGCTGAAAACTATAAAGCAAAAAAGAATTTTAAAAGACAAAAATAATGGGAAGACATACAATGTTCAGAGACTGGAAGATGTAATAATTGTTAAAAAGCCCATATTACCCCAAATGATTTACAGATCCAATGCTATGCACATCGAAATTCCAATGGCATTTTAAAAAAGTGAAATAGAAGACAACCCTAAAATTCATATGGAGACAAGAAAGACTCAGACTACCCTAAGTGATCTTGAGAAAGAAGAACAAGGCTAGAGGCATCACATTTCTTGATTTCAAACTACATTACAAAGCTACCATTATTAAAAGAGTATGGTATTGGCATAACAAGTGTATATAAAACAATGGAAGAGAATAGAGTGCCCAGAAATAAGTTTATTTATCTACAGTCATCTGATATTTTGTAGTGGTACCAACAACACACAATGGAGAAAGGACAGTATCTTTAATAAATGGGGTTGGGAAAATTGTATATCTACAAGCAAAAGAATAAAATTGGACCCTTACTTCACACCATATATAAAAATCAACTCAAAATAAACTAAATAATTAAATGTAAAACCTGAAACTGTAAAACTACTAGAAAGAAGAAACACATAAATAACTTCTTGGCATCAATTTTGACAATAATTTTTTTCAATATGACATTTTAAGCACAACAAAAAAAGCAAAAATGGAGAAGCAAAATTACATTAACTTAAATGTTAAACAACAAAGACAATGGTCAACAGAATAAAAAGACAATATATAATTTTGAATTTGTCTACTTTTCATTTTTGTCAGTTATTGCTTCATATATGGTGAGGTCATAAATTTAATATTTTTGTATCTTCTTGATGAATTGACCCTTAATCATAATGAAATATGTCTTTATCCCCAGAGATATTCTTATTCTGAAGTGTTCTTTTTTCTGACATTAAGATAGCTACAGCATCTTTCTTATGATTAGGATTGTGTTGTATGCCTCTTTCCATTCTTTTATTTATTTATTGTTATATTTTTATTGTTTAAAGTGTTATATACATCTCCTTTTTTCCCCATTGATGCCCCCCTGGCTACTCCCACCCCACAGAACAAGCCCCCACTGCCCCTGTTATGCTAATTGGTTATGCTAATATGCATGTATACAATCCTTTGGTTGATCTCTAACCCCTTTCCCCTACCCTGCCTTCTCTCTGAGGTTGGACAGTCTGTTCAGTGTTACGTTGTCTCTGGATCTATTTTTGTTCATCAGTTTATGTTGTTCATTTTATCCCCCATGTGAGTGAGATTATGTAATATTTATTTTTCTCCAATTGGCTTATTTCACTTAGTTCCATCCATGCTCTCTAGTTCCATCCATGCTATAACAAATGGTAAAAGCCTCTTCTTTTTTATAATAGCATACTACCTCATTGTCTAGATGTAGCACAGTTTTTTATTCTACACATCTGCTGATGGGCACTAGGTTGCTTCCAGATCTTAGCTATTGTAAATTGTGCTGCTATGAACATGGGGGTGCATATATAGTTTCTGGTTTCTTGGTATATATTCCTAGAAGTGGGATCACTGGGTCAAATGGGAGTTCCATTTTTAGTTTTTTAAGGAAACTCCATACTGTTCTCTACAGTGCTGCACCAGTCTTCATTCCCACCAGCAGTGCACGAGGGTTCCTTTTTCTCCACATCCTCGCCAGTGCTTGTAATTCATTGATTTGTTGACGATAGCCATTCTGACAGGTGTGAGATGGTACCTCATTGTCGTTTTGATTTGCATCTCTTGATGATTAGTGACTTCAAGCATGTTTTCATATGTCTCTTGGCCTTCTGTATGTACTCCCATTCTTTTGCTTTTAACACGTGTCTCTATTTTTAAAATTGTATAGATGAGAAATAGTGAGTGTTGATATTTCAATCTAATCTGAAAATGTCTGCCTTTTAATTGGAGTGCAGACCATTTACATTTACTGTGTCTATTGATATTGCTATATTTGTTTATAACCTTGCAAGTTTTTTCTATTTATCTCATTATTATTTGTTACAGTATTAATCTTTAACTTTCCACACTGTTCTTTCAATATTATAGCACTTTACATAAAATGTAAGAAACGTCTAACAGTATAATCCAAATTTCCATCTTGTTTTTGAGCTATTAGTCAGTTTTATTTCCAGGTAAGCTATACAGTCTACAATACATCTTGAGTTTTTCTTTTTGCTATAGCCAATTATCTGTTTAAGAAATTTAAAAATATTTATGTACATTTTCATAATTCTGTTTTTCTTCCTTTCTCTGTATAAAACCAAGTATTCATCTGGAATAAACTTTTCTCTTTGTGGAGAACTTGCTTTAATATCTGATTACTCATCTACCTTAATCCCATTGATCCCTCTTTCAGTAATTTTCAAGCTTTCATTTATTCTGAAGTACTTTGTTATCTGGTAGATGAAATTTTGTGAGGTGTACTAACAAATCCCAGCAATCATTTAATATCAGCTTACTCATATTCTAAATGCCTTTTATGTATGAATTTAGATGTATAACTTGAGAACAAACTGAAAGACAGTTTAGTTGTGGTTGTGAGTTAGATATCCATTTTCAATCTAGTCTAAAATATGACATGAAATCATTCTGGGAAAATTAAATCTTATTAAATTTGCTTTAAGTTGTTGAAAAGACTTAAAGAATAGACTTTTAAATGAAGTTTCTTACATATTGAGGAGAGATGTTTCATACATGTAGATAATGAATGATTCTCTAGTCATATTTTATGACGTAGATTTGATTTACTTTGTAAGGTTGTCAATTCATCAACCTCAATACTGTGTTTTTTTTCTTTGGTTTCCACTTGGGAAAAATAATAATTGAGGCTCAGTTCTCAAAGAAACATATTGATGTGAAATTGCTTCATATTGCATTGCTTGCACGATATAATCATTTCATATGCATTCGGGGTACCTTATTATGAGGAGAGAAAATATAAGAACTGTAAGCCTAAAATAGTATGTAGAGTTTTAATGGCACCTGAAAAAATGCATTTGACAATTCCAGAGCTATTTTTATTGATGTGGGGTACCTAGTTACATACTTTTCTTTTTTTTAATCTTTAAACAACTTCAGTTTATTTGGTTAGTAGTACCTAACAGTTACAAAATACATAGGAGAAGTATTGTAGGCATTTTATGTTTCCTATTAAATTCTGGCAACATCTTAATAGATGATGTGCACTTTTAGAGACATGTAAACTGAAGATCAAGAAGTTAAATAACTTGCATGATAAATAAAAAATTGCTCACGTATACTACCTACAAACTGTAATAAAAATGTAAAATTTAATGTTTAATATTTTATCTAATTTTCTCTTTCTTTCTTCCTTCCTTTCTTTTTTGTCTCCATTTTTGGTGTTGTCTGTTTCTCTTCCTTTTGCTCTTCCTTTCCATGCACTTATAATGCTGATTAATAAATAGAATCAGGGATGTATCAGGTCTAAAACATGGAGTCTTCCATTCTTCTTCTCCATCTTACTTACTCTACAGCCATATGATTAGGAAATCTTGTCGGCTTTTACTTCAAAACATTTTCATTTTATGATCATTTCTTATCACCTCTATTAAAATAGTTCTACCAGTTGCTCTATGCCACCTGCTTCTTTCCTAGATTACTGCAATAGTCTATTGTTAGTAGTTCCTGCTTCTTCATCTTACTTTTAGGATAGTGACTTAAAAATTTAAGATGTCTGATGTCAATATTATTGGCTCCCCATTGTTTCAGAGTGAAGGTCATATTCCTCACCATGACGTTGAAGGCCCTTCATAATCAGACTCATCTCTCTATCCTCCTGTGCTGCTCTTCTTGGTTGGTTACCTTCTTATTTACTTTGTCCAGAGTTAAGAGCTCTCCTTATCTTCCTAGAGCATGTTAACTTTACTCCTGCCTTAGATCTCTGTACTGACTTACATCTCCTTGGCATGTTCTTCTTCCAGATACTCCCTGTAGACATAATTACCTCATCTCATGTAAGATGTAACTTAAATGTCCTTTTTCAAACAAGCCTATCCTAGTCATTGTATTTAAAACTGCAATTCATATTCTCAATCTCCTATCCTTTGTTTTATTTCCATTGTACATATTACTTTCTGATATACGATTGTTGATATAAGCATCTCTAATCCTGTATGGAATTTTTGTTAGAGTGTATTTGAGTCCAAACTGGTAGCCTATGCAAGAAATCAAGATCTCAAATGCTCATGAGAACAAGTTTGCAGTTCCTTTTTTTCTTTAAAAGGTCTCATACATTTATTACTAAACCATCCTACTATTGCAGGAGGAAAAAATCAACAGAGCAAAATCACAAGTTCATTAATTCTCCAATTAAAATGCCCCAACTGTCCAGACAGTAGCATCTTTTCAATCATTTAAAGGTGTAGACAACCTGGATACAGCATAAATATGTGAGTCATCTCTCATGTAATTTCTCATAGGCTCAGTTTGGTTCTTCTCCAATTTCTCCTCTTTGAGTTGCACCTGATTATATTACTAGTTTTCATCAGAATCCATTGGGCAATGGGCCAATTCTGCTTTTGTTTCTTGGCCAGGAACCTCTTGATCCTGAAAGTCTTGTGGGAAGACATGGTGAAGGAGAAGTGAACGCATGCACCTCGATGGTGGAAAAATAGAGAGAAGCAACTGCAGTTTCTTTTATGCATTTGATATTGAGGAGAGATCCTAAGGAAGATTGCAGGAAGGTGGGAGAGAGCAAGGTGGGGATCAGATTACAGAGTCTTTGTGATTTTGTGTTCCCTTTGAGGGTGGTGACCATTTAGAAGGAGGGGAGTGAAAGGGGGATTTTAAAAGTATGTTACAGGACTTGCTTAAGGTAAAGATACTAAAGAAGTTATATGCCTGAGGCATGACTAGTGACCATAATCTGCCCAGTTAGAAGTGTATGATCATATAATCCGTTAAGGTTACTTTCCCTACAATCCCTTTTCCATCCACACTATATCAGTTAATTTTTCAGTTTTAATTTATCTCTTTCTATCTTGTGACAGAATATAGCCTCCAAAAGAAAAAGATATTTTTATTCCAATCATTGATCTCTTCAATATCCAGAAATGTCTTGGGACAACCTCAAACATACTCAAGTAATGAATAAAATAAGTGTTATAATGGAGGGAGTTGTTAAAATGGGGAATTGTCAGAGGTAGAATGTTGAATAGGGACAGAGTAGGGAGATCTGGTTTTTAATCCTGAAATAGGTGGCATAGTTCCAAAACATGCCTCTGTAAATTAGATCAAAAGGGATGTGACTATAACTGCTGAAATGCACAGGCCTGCACAGGCTCAAGAAATAATAATGATTTAGAACGATCTCTTCTTTTTTTTGAGGATCAGTTACATAAATATTAGTTCTAAATTCTTCCTAGCCTTTATTGAACCATCAGAAGGAAGACATGAAATCCTGAAAAATCTCCTGATATTTAGCTTGGATTATGGCTGAGAGAACATCTTATTTCCTAGAGACTTTACTATTTTTTTGAAGGGTAAAAGCTTTATTTATCAGATCCAGGCAGAAGTATTTTGTCATTTTAGTACTTTTGAGTGATAATGTTGTAAGAACACAAACACTCCTCTGACAGCCCAATAGATTTTGTGTGTGGAAGGGGAGCATACACAAATGAAAACAAGTTGTTCTTCACTATCACAACATAGATCATGAGATGTATGAAGTTTTAGAGACTCATCGGGGGTCAAGAGGTTGAGAATGTGTTCCTGAAGGCAAATTACTTTATGTTCCTGGGCATTAACTTTCAGCTAAGCAAAACTATCATTTAGAGAATCAATCAGGGGAAGAAAGCCCTGCATGTTTTATTTACTAATTCAAACTAAGCCCCCTTTGAAAGGAAATATTTAGTGAAACTCAATTAAATTGAATTAGAGGCATGAATTCCTGCACGGGTGGGGTCCAGCCAGCCTGCCCTCATCAGGGCATATTGGACTGGGCAGGCTAGGGGGTAGGGGACATGGGAAGTTGGCCAGCTGGCCCTGCCCCCGATTAGGGTGGGGGGATGACCAGGGATAGGGCTGGCCAGGGGGAGGGGCCTTGAGCTGTTGGCAGGCCCTCTCTGCCCCTGGTCAAACTCCCAGTCAGACTCCTGGATGAGGGGACAATTTGCATATTAGCCTTTTATTTTATAGGATTGGTTAAAAAATGGCCATTTTAAAACATAGGCTTTAATCTAGCTACAAATATCACTTTTTAACTCTGTAGAGATTGGTGCTAAACCTATCTTCAACAATGAAGAAAATGAAAGTCTTCATAATTAAAATACACTTTAAAAAATCTAATACAATATTATTCAAATTGCATTTTCAGTTACCGTTAGTATATATCATTTACAAAGCAGAAAAAACACTTATATCATTTATTCCAATAATTTGCGCCTGAATTTGCATATATTATTAATAAATTTTTGAATTTATAAATGGAAAATGTTTTCTCCTTTATTTTAACCTTTGATTTCCACAATTTAAGACAATTAATAGATGAAATATTTCTATCATTTCATCTTAACTTTACAGAATTTCTGAGACATAAATTTATAAAATTCTGTATCTTTCAAACTTTTCTGATTGACTATAAACCTAGATTTCCCAACATCCACACCTTGAAGTTCCATATGTATTTTTTTCTAAAGTTTATCTTAAAATAATTTGAAAGCAACTGTATTAAAAATACTTTTTCACCCATTTTATAGAAGATAATCATATGTCTCATGTAATGCACATTGCCCCAGGGTTTAAAAATCTAAAGAACACCAAACTAGGGAAATACATTTTTAAACCTATATTTACCTGCCAGGTCTACTTCTGTTAAGCATAAAAAGCAGGGTTTCTCAGTGGTTAGAACGTGGTCCCTTGCCCTGAAGGGTCACAGGTTCAATTCTCATCAAGAGAATGTATCTGGGTTGCAGATTTGACCTGTTCTGGTCAGGCACCTGTAGGAGGCAACCAATCAATGAGTCTCTCTGATTTCTCCCTTCTTACATGAGACTTTAATACTTTACATTCTCATTGTAAAATGTTTTGAGGAATATGGTATAATTTAAAATAACCATAATTCGAAAGAAAATTTTATAATCAAGTAGTAGAAAAGTTTATTTTTGACTTAAAGATATTTTTCAGGCCCATGAAATGTTACAATTACACATGCTTTAATTTTGTAAGTATATCTCCTATACATAATTTTATAACTATTTTTCTAAAAATACAATTTTTCCTTTAACCAACATCAATTTTAAAATAACCCATGTCAACTAAGGGAAGACTTCTTACTAATTATGTCATAAGGTAGTTGTTTCCTGGGATTTCTACATAGATATAATTTGATGTTTTATCCTTCTGAGACTCAGTTTTTAAAGAGATTATGAAATAGGTTATACAATTATAGAAATAAAAACGCACCAACCAATTCAGAATTTATAGAAAGAAGATGGTATTTTCTGTTCATTGTTGAAGCAAGAAAACTTATTTTTCAGTCCTCATATCTGCAAAGGGAAGGGAAAGGACTCCCCCTTTTACTCCTATGTATGGGAAAAACATATGAATGGGGACAGAATGTATGGGGAAATCAATTCCAACTTCTCCAGTGCCTTCTCTCATTGTTTCCGAGGGGCAAGTAGTAGTATTATTGTCATTTATTTTTTAAGGAAGTGAAATATTTAGTGAGGCTACTTCTGGTTATTTTCCTGTGTGTCTGCCCATTGATAGTGTATTCTGGTCAACTCTCTGCCTGTGTAATAAAGTGTCTTTCTCCACAGGATCTGGGTTGTCTTAGTTTGTGCCAGGAGCTAAGTGTGTGAATTAGGGGTGAAACATTAGCAAGTCTGTTGCATCCTCACAATTCCTGCCATTTTCATCTTGTTTGCTTCTGTCTTTCATTCTTTCCAAACTTAGGAGAGACATAGGCTGATACTGATTGGCTGCAAATCCTTCAGTATGCAGCATGTTTCACTGTCCCATTGAGGTTATTAAGTTTTCTATGCCCAAATCAGTGAAGTCTGTAATTTAGACTCCATAAATGGGGTATGTTAGCAGGAAACTGTTCTAATGTGATTGGAGATTGGAATTTATTTTTGTTTCCTCCTGAGAGGATCAGTTGATTTCAGGGTATATGGAGACTTTTGATCCAACCCAGTAAATCAGTGGTAAAGAGGTAAAATAAGGAAAAATCCTAACTGCTAATACAAAAATACTGCAATGACTCACTTATCATTGGTCAGAAGTATCATGTCCAGACTCAGGATAGTGCATTACTACAGTATTTGTAGACCTATCTCAAGGCAGAGACCTGGATTTCTCTTCGCCCCTAATAGAGGGAAGAATTACATTCATATTCATATTATATCCAAACAATTGACTGCATGACCTTGAATTTTATTGCTTCCACAGTGTATGACTGGGATTTCAAGTCACAAAATAACAAACCTCCTAACAGATGATTAAATATTAATGGTGAAGTTTCAATTACCTAAAATATGCACTCTAATCCAATGGCTAAACTTTTTTCACAGGGTATATTAAATTATCACTTTTACAGTTATGGTTTTAACATTGACCTTTCTCTTGTACAGATTTCTTTCCAAGCAACTTACAGATAGAAGAGCTTGTTATTCAGCATGGCTTTGAATTAAGTAGTGTGCAATACGCTGTAATTTTTCCCCAGGCAAATCTATGCTTCAGAGAATGTGTTAGAAAATGTGGTAGAGTGATGGAAGTGGTATGAGGTTGATTTTATACAATGGTTAATGCTATTCTTACAGAGTGCCATGTGATTGGGTGAAGATAGGCTGAGTCCTGGATTCAAGAATTGGGAATGCATCAATTCTAATATTAATCAAAAGGAAAAGGAATCGATTTCTTATGTTATAAAGTGATAATGTAAATTATGATTTTTTATAAACTTATTATCTCCAAAATATAGGCATTCCCAGTTATATCTATAGAAATGGTGGAGTGGGACTTACTCTGGATGTATTCTAATAGAACTTATACTCATTCTGAGGAAATAGATGTGAAGCCCATAGACTTGATATTCATTAGCACTATCCTTGATAATTAGAGGATGGTGATGGTAAAATATATTGTATACCGTGTATCATTCAGATCATTGTTAACTATTCTAGTGAAAATACAAGCTAAACCTTTAGAAGATGATACAGTACATATAAGAAAAAACATGCTGCCTTATAACCCTTGCATGAGTTCATCCTTTTGGTGGTGAGAAACTGTGGAAATTTGAAAGGTGGTTTCCCCATTTGGGGTCACTGCTAAAACTCAGAATGAATAGTAATTGCTTAATCGTAAGTCTGAACTAAATCGTCAGACACAATGAGTAGTCATAGTAGTAATAATAGTATAGTAGTAGTAACAGTAGCAGTTGTAGCAGCGCACCCTTTTATAACACTTTATATAGCATACACAACTCCAAGCTTTTGTAAAACATGTAATGGGCATGCATCAGAGTGAGTGTTGGCAGCCTTAAAGAGCAACTGGTGCCTCCAAGTCACTCTATAGAAGATGTGAATAAAAAAAATAATGGAATCATAAGATTGCCGAGAGCACATGTTAAAATACCCCAAGGGCTTCAGAAATAGTGACTGGTAGTGACCCTAAAGAGAGGGATCAGATGTTCTGTCAGGATGAGTGGAATTATTTATCCTGAGGTCGGCAAAACTCAGAGATCAATGTTATGTGAAGGAAAATGCTAGGAAGGTCTTCTGATCCAGAATTCACACCCTATTCCACTTGTCTGAAATGTTCACTTCTCCACCCTTCATTTACTTAGGTCTGGAAATGTTGCAACGGGCACTGAGGATGCCAACCTTGTAGTTCCTAGCTCTCTACTTCATGTCTCTTCTTAATAAATACAGTACTATCGTGATCAAGGCAAAAAGTACTTCATATATATATTCATTTACATTGCATATTCATTGAAGGGTGTCAAAGACCTGTCCTGCTAATTATCTTTTTGGGAGGTCACCCTGGTCAACCGCTCTGGAAGATGCCTGCTCTCTTCAGAGGCCCTCTCCAGACTCTCCCAAAGCACATGTCAGTGGACTCCATAAATCAGTTTCTATTTACTAGTAAGACAAAGCGTTGGAAACTTAAACTCTAACTTGGTATAACCTGACCCACTATTTTCTGATAATAGTGCAATGTATAGATAAATAAATAGGAACTTAACTTGTATATTTACTATATACAAAACATTGTATTATTAGATGACTGACTGAATTACAAAGAACTGAATTCAACATGATGAAGGAAGTATTAGAAAATTTCCTTGTTGTTTGGAAACTTTCAGTAAACTTGTACAAGAGGAAAGACAACAGATACAAATATGTTTAGAATTATCATTCTGAGACTTAACAGAAGCTTTCTAATATAATAAGCAACTCCAACGCTAAACTTGGCCAAATTCTCATTAGCCTCTTAGATTAAAAAAATAATTCTTATAAAAGTATGGGGAAATGATAGATGGGAGTTGTGTGCTACATTGGAGCGAAAGTAAATTAACCACCATAAAATTGTAAGCTTCTATTAAAGTACATCCTTAGCAAATGCTGTTTATAAAAATCATAATGTTAATGACTTTCTTAATCAGAGGGTAGGTAAGCCCATGACGAACACTAACTATGTTTCTTATCACCCTCACAAAGAAAAGTTGTAATTCCTTGGGAGCATTTGAACATTTGAATGGTATTTTCTCCTTATGCTGAAAGACGCCTCTGGAAACACACTTGTTTGCAGTGTCATTGGTTCCATTGCTGGGCAGGCTGATTTGCTTTGTTAACAGGTGATCTTGTTCCCAGTAACTGGCTGCACCTTTAATCCTCCATGTCTTTGCCTTTGCCGCTTTCATTCTTCTAAATGCTCTTTCCCTAAATCTTCAAAAGGCTGGCTCATTATTCATGTCTCAACTCAAACCTCAGCTTCTTTGTATGGCTTCTACTAAATTTCATCTACAGTAACAATATATTGGATACATTATGTTGTCTCGGATACATTATATTGTCTTGATTTTCTTCACTTCATTAAATACTTCTTATTTATTAAGCAAATATCCTTTGAACACCGACAATGGGTCAGGCATTCTTGAAAGGTCAGAGGGCACTGAAGCAGTGAAAAGAGATAAATTCCTGATTTCCTGGAACTTACCTTCTGACATCCATTCTAGTGAATTTGTTTACTTTTTACTGTACTCTCACAAGAACGTGAGCTCCAAGGATTATGCCAATTAATAGGTGCTCACAATTGAACAGTCTGTAAAACTGTTTGAAAGTTTCAATATGCCTCTATTCCACTGACTTTTCAGAATCTATGCTGTCCAACCCTTATGTAAAAATTACTGACTTGGACCTTGAAAGTAACATAAAACTGGCTTATTCCCTAGTGTATCTGGTGACTCTGCCCTGATTATTTGCGCTTACCTAGAATTAGCTTCATTTTTTCTCAAACTTATTTATGGCAAGTATATTATATTTTTGTTGTTGTAAAATAAATCACCATAAACTTAATGACCTAAAACAACATACTTTTTTATATAGCATCCGTGGCTTTGGGGTCTGGGCATAGCTCAGCCTCGCTTCTCTCTCACGGTGCTCCTGTGCTGCAATGAAGGTGTTTGCCAGGTTGCAGTCTCATGGGATGGCTGTGCTTCAGACTCTTGTGGTCTGGGAATATACTTCTCTGGGAGTTGTTGAGATAAAGGCCTCAGTTTCTAGCTGGCGATTGGTTGGTTGTTGCCCTGAGGTCATTGGTTTCTCAAACATAGCTTTTTCCATCAAAGCATGTGAGCCAAGAAGACAAGAGTCAGGTAGCAAGATAAAAACCACAATTGTTTTGTAGGTTAAGCACAGAAGTGACAGCCCATCTTGTTTGCCATCTTATATTGATTAGAAGCAAGTATTAGATAGCTACCATTCAAGTAAAAGGTCACAGAACAATGGATATCAGGGGATTGGGATCAGAGGGTAGCTGAGAGTTTGCCTAGCATAACAATTTTACACATGCTATTTTAATTACTTGATTTAATTAATATTAAAAACTGTATGAGTGAGAAGAGAGTTGTTGGCATAAAAACTATTATATATGCTTTGTAAAAAATGATAAAGCCAATTTGCTAAATAAAATATTTATGAAATACATGCAAGCTAGAACATGGTAAAAATGAATAACAATCTTTAATTTTGTATACAGTTTTTTTCCCAGAAGTGTGTATTGTCCTATTTTTGAAAAATGCACATTTGAATCTTAAATTATAGCTGATCCATTATAAATGTTTCTTAGACAACAGAGACAATATAGAAATTTTAACAACCATACTTAAAAAGATTCTACCATTGCATCAAAAATATGGGTAGCCCAAAGGTTTTTAAAAAACGGACTTTGGTGTATGTGTTGGAAAAAAATTCATGGGATCCACATACTGAATGCCAACCAGAGCAAATTACTTGCTAATATGCATGGTGCTCAGAGACTTAGAGAAAAAGGTAGAAGTCATTTATAGAGAAAATTGGATTATGGAGCAATTTTACAAAGTTAGAGAAACAGGTCAAAATGAGAATATGTCACATTTACTTACAAAAGTAATGGCAGAAAAACAGGGGTATGTAACACCTAGAATCAGAAATCCAAAGAAGAAACCCAAGCAATCACTTGCAGCAATGCAGCTTATATCTAGGATTGCAATTTTTAACAATTGGCAAATCCTAAAATGTTAAAAGCATAAATCTTCTATTTTTACCACTTGAGTGCACTTCACAAGAATCAACATAGATGAATAGTGAATTATTCCAAGAAATATGTAGAAAAAATATAAAGTTACATGAAAAGCTAAATTATTTTTAGATTGCACACTTTCACCACTGAATGTTGAAATCTTTTAAGGCACCATAAAGATTTTTATTTTTTCTCTTAAATGTTATATTTTTTAGTTAGCCTACTAGTATACTTCTAAAATATTTTTTAAAAGGATGCAGGCAAACGTTTTCCTCTTTTGGAAAAATAAAAGATAAGAGTATGTCTTATGAAGTCATTAACATTCAGTAAACAAAGACCTTTACAATGTATATAAATTCCTAATTCAGCCTTTAATAAACATAGGTGAAAAATATCACCTCAGAGTTATAGTGCTGTGATAAACCCCAATCAACAAGAAGTTGTTAAGACTATAGAGTCCCAGCTGATTTGGGCCAGTTAAAAAGTGTCAAGATTTACTGGAAGACAATACATACCAAAAAGTTTGTAGTAAGTGTCCTGTCAAATTAAATGATTGAAAATGCAGAATTCTTACATGTACTTAGAAAATAGAGTTAAATGTGAAGAAGTTATAAAATTGAATCCTAAACCAAAAACAGCTCATGCATTTCTAAGACAAGTCATAGAGGTAATGATCTATAATAATAAAAGTGTAATATGCTAATTAGACAGGACAGCTGTACAGCCTTCTAAATGTCCTTCTGGATGAAGCTGTTACAGCGGGGGCTGAAGCAGAGGTGAATCAGGCAGGCAGGCAAGCATTAGAGTGATCAGGCAGGCAGGCAGGCAAGCAGGCAGGAGAGTGGTAAGGTGCCAGGGATCCTGGATTTTGAGAGGGATGTCTGACTGCCAGTTTAGGCTTAATTGGCAGGGATTAGGCCTAGACTGGTAGTCGGACATCCCCTGAGGGTTCCCAGATTGTGAGAGGGAGTAGGCCGGGCTGAGGGATGCCACCTATCCCCCCATCCCTGGACCATGCAAGAATGCCATGCACTAGGCCTTTAGTATATTATATTGACTTACAGCTGAATGAACCAAGAATATTCAGATAACATGTTGACAGGAAATTCCCGGAAAAGTTAAATAAATATCAAGTTAAAATGTTATATCTTAAATTTTTTGTTAACATACCACTTTAACCAACACTTTCCATGATCTGAACAAGTACTAAGTCCTTGTATTACTAAGTTCGAAACTTCTGCTGATGTAGCTTACAGTCAAATTGGAATTTTACTCATCTGGTGCCATAATAGCATTTGTTAAAACAATGCTCCTATGTTTATCCTGTGGATGGTGGTTTAGCTGCATGAAACATAAGGAAATGATGCTTTTGATAAAAATGGGTGTCTCAGACCTGCCTTCATAATTGTGGCTAAGGATAGTACTGTTGAAGCGATTCATCCCATTAATCATGGGAGAAAACAGAAAACAATTTTTTGGGGGGAGGGGAGTAGTATAATTTACAGCAATTGGTTAAATCTGAAATTACAATAGACTTAGAATATGTGTTTAGTACAGAATATCAAGCACAGAAATGTAAACTCAAACTGTGGAAATGGCATCATTCACATTAAAAAAAACCCACCACACAAAAGCATTGAACATATGAGTTTATTGTTTCCCTATCACCCTTTTTGCTTTTGTCCTACTGTGTAGTAGCCACAAAGACTCCGCAAAATCATGTCCCTCTTGCAGAGCAATTGATCAGGGATGGGACTGTGACCTAAGTTGTCCTAGCTGAGTGACTCCTTTTGATCTGTGGTTGGAGATAAAAGCTATCTGTCTTCTAGGATGTGGCTGGTGGGTGATCCAGCCTCAGCCAATTTGCTATAGGATAGACACCAGGCTGGAAATGATATGTACACACAGGAGGCTGGAGCAGAGAGAATGAAGAGAAATGGAGCGTCTGGTGTGATAGAATATACCTGAAGTCACCTCAACCTCTAAATGTTTCAGGAACAAGAATGAAAGCATGTATACGTTATAGTTTCTGTTACTTGCAACAAAAATATCCTTATAAAGCATCTGCAAGGCACCGAAAACAACCATGGAGGGCCGAGGACGAGCTCCCAGAGTCTTGCATGCTGACTTGAAAGAGGAAAGGGAGGCTGTGTGTTGGGAGCAGCGGTGGCTTCTGAGCAAGGGAACACCATCACCGGTGAGTGCCTGGCCGTGCAATGCTGCAGTGTAAAGCTGATGGATTTTTGTATTTAATGGTCAGTTCTGTTGGATACATGGAGAGTTTTCTGCTTCAAAATAAATGGTTCATCTACTTGCCCATTCTATTTTCCTCCCAACTCTGATTATTTTTGGTTAGAGATATTAAATATTTATCGAAGTTATACATAACTTGGGATTATGAGTGATTGACCAAAGCTACAACCCATAAAATATTCATATGTATCTTTAAATTATTGATTGATATTACAAATGTAGAGGCGTCATAATAGAATGAACGTTTAGCATATTTTTCTCCTGGCAAGGATCAAGTAGAAATTGTTCACCCATGTTCTTATTTTTCTGGTTACAGGAGACTGACAATATTGGTAAAGTATATATATTTTTTTATTTTGTTTTGAAAAGTCTTGCCAGATATCAAGAATCCTATATGAAAGAGAGATGGATAGGTAAAACGATGCTAATAACAACAAAATAATAAAGATAATAGCTAACATTTATGTGACACACCGTGAGCCAGACACTATTTTGGCACTTTCCGAGTGTCCGAATGGCAGCACAAGAAGTGAATACTATTATCTCCTCTTTAGAAATGGGAGGGTTGAGACAGAGAGAGTCAAGTCGCTTGCCCAAGTATATAAAACTTGAAGGTGGCAGAGCTGGGATTTAAACTCAAGTGATGTTGCTCCTTAGCCCATGCATTGAACCACTGCCCACTCTACTTGTTATCCTAGACATCACTACATAACGGACAGGGGACATTTCTTTAAAGCTGGTCATTCTTGGAGTGGATAACATGATTGTGAGTCATGGAAAAGAAAATTGGTTTTCTAGCCAGAGATGTAATAAGAATATATAAACTGTTTCTGCATTCTTAACTTTGGGGCTCAGGAAGTTTATGATATGGCAGTGGATAAAATTCAAAAGAAAGTGACCAAGTTAATTTTAACATGAAAATAGACAATGAAGGTAAATTTTAGTATATTCAGATGTGAAGAAAGATTTTATTAGGCTAGGTATTCTCCAAAATGGATGCTCTAAGGCAATTGAAATAGGACACTCAGATGCCAATAATCCCAATGAGAAAGCAGATGGGAAGGCATCGAACTTTTCATACCATGGGAAGTCTTCTATCTTTAGATCTTTCAAAATCATTTGTCTTCAATGACCAAATTACCTAATTTTAGGAACCACAAGTGAAATTCTCGTCAAGATTCCCCTCCCAAGCCATGGCCCATATATCCAATTTCTGATTGAAGATGTCTGTGTGATGGTGTGGATTTTCTCATTTGACAAATGGTATCACATATTTCAATTTCTACTTAAATTTTAGGCTTTTATTTATTATTATTTTTTAAAAATATATTTTATTGATTTTTTACAGAGCAGAAGGGGAGAGGGATAGAAAGTCAGAAACATCAATGAGAGAGAGACATCCATCAGCTGCCTCTTGCACGCCCCCTACTGGGGATGTGCCCGCAGCCAAGGTACATGCCCTTGCGGGAATCGAACCCGGGACCCTTCAGTCCACAGTCCGATGCTCTATCCACTGAGCCAAACCAGTCTCGGCTAGGCTTTTAATTGTCTCTGTAAATTAAAATGACTTTGTTTTTCTTTAAAGATACAGTTTATAATTTTGTGTAAATATTCATTTTTTCTTAATATTTTACTTTCAATAAAATGCTAACACTGATAAGTGTGTTAATTACTGGTAGATTGATAAAATGGCTTTTTCTTTACTAATAAAATTGCTGTGTAAGCTGTTTACCTCAGGCTTGCAATGTTAAATACAAATTGAGGTTTTCCTGGGGCGGAAATGAGATAAAGCATGGCATAATCCTAGATGCCTCTGTGCTTCCACTGACGACATAAAATTTAACTCAATTATGACCTTTCTTTGCAAGTTCAGCAGGTTAATGAGAACATCAGCATTTTCACAGAGATGATTACAACAGTCTTCCGATATACCCTCCTGCCTCTTCTTTTGCTACCACTCAAACATATTTTCCCGTCATCGCAGTGATGCTTATATGCAGCAAACACTCCTAAGATGACCAGTGACCATACTTATCCTGTCACCATTTTGCTTTCACACCCTTTCTTTCTGAAATCCAGTCTACATGTAATTTGCTGAATACTTATTCTTGCAACCTACCTTACTCACCTTTTTTACCACTGTGTGCATACGTGTGTGTGTGTACATGTATGTGCATGCATATACAACAATGCATTGAGACTTTTATTGCAATCATTATTATGGTAAAATTTGTGACTTGTAGTCTTTGTGGGAATCTAGGATACATTTCTGTGAAAGTTCCCTTTCTTGTACAAGTAAGACTGAATCTGAAGTAATCTTTAGTTTTTGTTGTCCATTTTTAAGGAATAAATCAGCAAGCCAGAGCATTGAAAAACAAAAAAACAAAAAACAAAGAGAAGTCTAAAACGGATTAGTCTGGCTGAGCTCACAATAACTCTCATGGAATAGTTGAAGGCTTGTTTTGTACATGAGATATTTGGCTAAATTTATGTAGCTTCTTGTTGTGTAACTTGAGAGAAGTCCTTCAGGACAATGTGAATGTAGAAAGATACCGACTTAATAGGCTGCCTCATGACGAAGTGGTTAAGTGGAGGTTGTCTGAGAAGATAGGGAGGTGGGACTAATTCAAATCCCCACACCTCTCAGTCTGAATATTCTTTTAGTACATAATTCATTTTTCACCTTATAAGACTATATTTGACTGTCTTGGTGTACTAATCAGGGCCTCTATTCTGGAATGATCAACCATCAGTTAAAAGTATGTCATTATCTACTTTTTGAGAAATATAGCCTATAGATTGTGATTTCTTATTTTCTGTATGTTCATATTGTGATCTTACAAACTGTTTTTGCTCCTTATAATGTGACTAATAGTGTGTCTAAAAATATGATTAATTAAGAAGGTATCTCCTTTAAATTCTAGTATTCCCCACTGACTATTCTGTTTATTTTTAGATAGTATTAATTCTTAAGCTTGCAATTCAGCATGTCTAAATAAATCTTTTTTTGAATGTTTGCTCTTGGGCGTTGGCTTAAATTATGTTTTCAGTTCAATGTATTTTAGCTTTATTTTACATAAATAACTATAATTTTGATATCACTATATTTTGGTAAAAAGTCAGTTCCTTTTTGAAATAAGCATTTTAGAAAATAGAAAAGAATGCAAAGTAACTTAAAAATCACTATTAATTCTTCCTTGCAGACACAACTATTAATGACTATTAATTTTGGTATATTTATTTTCAGTCTGTTTTTCTAGACATACTATTATATGTTTATTTTTAAACTAGTGGCCTGGTGTGGGGGGTTGTCTCTCAGTCCGGCCTGCATCCTCTCTAATCTGAGATCCCTGTGGGATCGGGCCTAAACTGGCACTTGGACAACCCCCTCACAATCTGCTCCTAACTGCTCACCTGCCTAACTGCTTGATCACCCCTAACCACTCTGCTCACTGGCCTGATTGCCCCAACTGGTTCCCTCTGCTGGCCTGCTCAGCCCCAACTGCCTCCCCCCACCAGCCTGATCTCCCTCAACTGCCCTTCCCTTCTGGCCTGATGACCCCCAACTGCCTTCCCCTCCTGGTCTGATCACCCCTAACAGCCTCTGCCTTGGCCCCACCACCATGGCAATCTGGGACTCCCAGCGTGCGTGCCGAAGCACAGCGGTGGCTGGTCCTCCCCACCCCCCAGGCCTCCCTTGGCCCTGCCCTTCGCATGTGTGCCAGTTATCTGGGACCCCCCGCACGTGCGCCCTTTGTGAACTGGGACCCCTGGCACCTGCGGCGAAGTGCGGCGGTGACCGGCCTTCCTGCCAGCCTCTGCACGGCCTGGGGAACGGGCACTGTGGGCCTGCCAGGACCGCCAGCGCAGCGTCCACTCCCCAGGCCTGCGGCGCCTGTTCCCAAAGCTCTGCTGAGGGGGCATGAGGGGCGGGGTCGCGTGTCACACAGCCCCACCCCCCACTCCTGATTGGCTGGTAGCGTAGTGAAGGTATGGTCAAATTTGCATGTTTCTCTTTTATTATATAGGATAGTTGCTATCTCACCTTATTTACAAGTTTCTATTTCACTGTTATTAGTTCACATGATACAGAGTGGTCCCAAAGTAGTTTTACAGTTGTTCCCATGAAAAATAATACAATAATTAATAATAAATAATGCAAGAATAAATTGTTTTACGTGCTCACAACTGTAAACCTACTTTTGCCCCACCTTGTATTATTGCCTGATTACATACCATTCAAAAGTCTTTCTAAATAAGTTTTTGCTAATCCACTGTTATTAAGGGCAGGATTTATGATCCATTTGGTTTTCTAAATTACATATGAATGCCTTCTATACAGAAGAATGAAGAGAAATGGCTGCTGAGTACTGCCATTCACTGACTTGTATAAGCACAATTAGAAAAGGAGACATTTAAGGGAGAAAGTTTCTGTCCTCTCAGAACCATATAGGATGCCTCTGATGAACTGTCCAACATCCATTTATTCCTTCCACTTCATTTGCATCAATTTATCCCTGCCTCTCACCTTTACTTCCTTTGTTATTAATCCAAAGCTCTTTCTCAAAAATCAAATCACCTGCCTTACCTGGTTTGGCTCATTGGGTAGAGCATTGGCCTGTGGACCAACGGGTCCCTGGTTTGATTCTGGTCAAGGGCACATACTCGGTTGAGGGCTTGATCTCAGTAGGGAGCATGTAGAAGGCAGCTGATCAATGATTCTCTCTCATCGATGTTTCTAACCCTCTCACTCTCCCTTCCTCTCTGAAATCAATAAAAAATATTTAAAATCAAATCAAATCACTTGACCTATTTTTGTTCTAAATGCTACTTATGTTTTATATTATTAATTATGAGGTCCTAAATTACATATAATTATTAGAAAACAAATCTTTTCTATTGCTCTATAAAAACAGAGAAATCACTAGAGATACAATTGACTCATTCTTATCTGGCTTACAGCTCTGAAAACAGGGTAGCATGTTGCAGACACTTATCCAATGGCATTTAATGAAGTGCAATAATTTTGTTGTTGTTTTCTTAACTTGCTATTAAAAATCAAAGAAAAACCCAGAAGAAAAAGAGATGAGAAAAATTGGAAAATGAGTCAATGGAATAAAAGTTGGCATATGGATGTTTTCCTGTGTCTTCTTGAACATATTTGCCTCCTTGAGTTCTGCAAATGTGTGAATCCAACTAAGTAAGATGTATAAGCCAAATCAACTCAACTTAGATCATTTCTGCCATCATAAAAATAGGCAAAATCATTCCTTCTTGAATTTAAGAATTCAACAGTTATAAAAGTATTAGAGGCCTGGTGCATGAAATTCTGCACTGGGATGGAGGGTCCCTCAGCCCAACCTGCACCCTCTCACAGTCTGGAAGCCCTTGGGGGATGTCCGACTGATGGCTTAGGCCTGCGGGGAGCGGGCCTAAGTCATCAGTTGGAGATCCTTAGCACTGCCGCAGAGGTGGGAGAGGCTCCCACCATTGCTACTGTGCTTGCCAGCTGTGATCCTGGCTTCTGGCTTAGCAGTGCTCTCCTTATGGGACCACACTGACCATCAGGGAAGAGCTCCTGTGTTGAGCATCTGCCCCCTGGTGGTCAGTGCGTGTCATAGCAACTGTTCATTCTGCCCTTAGGTCAATTTGCATATTAGCCTTTTATTATATAGAATGGGTATAATGAGTTGTTTTATATTATTTTAAAAAATAAAATAACATTTAATGTATTTTAAAAAAATATATTTTATTGATTCTTTACAGAGCAGAAGGGAGAGGGATAGAAAGTCAGAAACATCAATGGGAGAGAGACATCGATCAGCTGCCTCTTGCACGCCCCCTACTGGGGATGTGCCTGCAGCCAAGGTACATGCCCTTGCCAGAATTGAACCCGGGACTCTTCAGTCCACAGTCCGATGCTCTATCCACTGAGCCAAACCGGTTTCGGCAACATTTAATGTATTTTTTAAAAGCAAACCTAATATAAACATTTTTTATAAATCACAATTATTTTAAAGCTAGTTTGGAAGTAATCTGGCTTCCTCATTAATGCAATATTCATTGGGAAAAAATTTGGAAAGTATATAAAATAAGATCACTTACACTCATCACCTAGAAATAGGCAATGCTAACTTTATTTTATATCCTTTGTCCTTTTTTCATATATATGGATGTTCATTTTTTCCAATAAATCCAGGATTATATCACACATACATTTCAACTTGAATTTTGCACTTTATATATATTGAGTATATTCTCATGGTTTAATTATTAAATAGTCTTGTATATTATTTTTAAAAATAACCTTGTTCAGCTGGCATGGCTCAGTGATTGAGTGTTGACCTATAAACCATGAGGTCATGGTTTGATTCCCAGTCAGGGCACATGCCTGTGTTGCAGCTTCATCCCCGGTGTGAGGCATGCAGAGGGAAACCAATCAGTGATTCTCTCTCATCGTTTATGTTTATATCTATATCTCCCTCTCCTTTCCTTTCTAAAATCAATAAAATATATAAGAAAAAATAATCTTGATTTCATATATTAAAACCAAGGTATGGAAATGGTCTATATTTTAATTTAAAGTGTTTTATGCCTTCAAGTTGAAGTTACTTAAAAAAAACACATGTAAGATAAATTTATGATAAATAACAAGCCAAGGGTTAGCTTCAGCTTTTTTCTCACTAACATTTGGTGGTGGGGACAATTTGGATATGTAAGGGAAAATTTGACTTTGCAGGATCTAGTCAAAGTGAATCAGGCAGAAATATTTATTTACTGCTAATGGTAAAAACAAATAAACAAACAAAGCCCCAAACATGTGCATATATGTGAGCACACACACACACACTACACATACACACACACACACACACACACACACACACCCCACAGTACTAATGAGCGATATGAGTCACCCACACAGCTTGATTGCATTAATAGAAGCTATTTATGGAAAAAGCCAAGCTAGCAACAATAGAGTCTTCTGTATATGTATAACCACTGCCTTCTCCCTAAAAACCAGGTATCTTAACCTTGGCAGGGTATTAGAATTACCCAGTGAGTTTCTACAACACATAATAGGCCAGCTGTACCCCTCAAATTGGTTGTGGTGGAGGCTGAGCATTCGTATTTGTTAATACATTCCCTTATGACCCTTATATTTAGCGAAGTATAGAAAACATTGCTTAAATAAATACTAAATTTCAAAATTGAGTTTTGAGCAAGTAAAATATAGTTTTCCTTTTCTAATTAGAGAATAAACAAAAGGGATACAGTGAAGGCAATTAACAGGGTAGAATTATTTTTTTAATTTTCCATGTTCTCCTGGGCAGATTTCATTTATGCAACATCTAAACTGAGCACAGAACTTGTGTGTCTAGGAAAGTTTAAATCCAATCTGAAAGCTTTTTCTAAACAATAGTATATAAATGTTGATATATGCTCTTTATTTATGAAAATACCCAAAATTCAAATAACTTGCTTTCATATTAAAAATTAATATATATTTGTAATGAAGATGATTGATCTTACAGAGCATCATATTTATCTACCAATGGCAAGCGAAATGATTTTCAGTTTTGTGATATGAAACTATTCCAAAATAATTATTTTTAAATTTACATTTCATATCTTGCATAAAAATTTCTTCATCTATTTTATATTTGTGAACAACAGACAGAGGTAATGTCAAGTATTTAAATATGTTTTTTGGTTAAAATTTGATTGTATTGAGTAGCTGGTTTAAATTAGATTGGTTTAAATTAAATCCTTTCTTAAATCAAGGTAATAAAAATATTCCGCACTGATTCTAAATCCATTCTGAGAAATATTGGTAAATCCCTCCATAATTAACTTACCTAAAGCAAGTTCAGGATAAAATTTGCTTTCTGGGTTTTCTACCACTGGCAAGAAAAATAGCCCCCAAACTGATTAACCTAGTTTGTTTGCCTATTCTATATAATAAAAGCTGGCTACCACAAGATGACTACCCTCACGTCCTCATAAGATGGTCACCACAAGATGGCCAGCAGCGGAGGGCAGTTGTGGATGATCAGGCCTGCAGGGGAGAGCAGTTGGGGGCAATCAGGCTGGCAGGGGAGCAGTTAGGGGGTGATCAGGCTGACAACAGAAGCAGTTAGGGGCAATCAGGCAGACATGCGGGTGAGCAGTTAGGAGCCAGCAGTTCTGGATTGTGAGAGGGCTAAACCAGCAGTTGGACATCCTCCAAGGGGTCCCTGATTGGAGAGGGTTCAGGCTGGGCTAAGGAACATCCCCTCTATGCACAAATTTCATGTACTGGATTTCTCTCTATATGAAAGCCCAGTAACCAGAAAAACCAGAACAACCAGAATGACCAGAATTATTAATTACTATGACACCCACTGCAGCAGCTAACCAGCCCAATCAGGGTCCCAATTGCACCCCAGCCTGGTCTGATTAGCCCCCATGCATGAATTTGTGTACCAGGCCTTTAGTATTTTTATTTAGCCTTCTTTCTAACATAATTTCTCTCTATATATATTTAAATATATATATTTTTTTTTACAGAGAGGAAGAGAGGGGGATAGAAAGTTAGAAACATTGATAAGAGAGAAACATTGATCAGCTGCCTCCTGCACACCCCTTAACCTGGGATTTGCCCACAACCAAAGTATATGCTCTTGACTGGAATTGAACCTGGGACCTTTCAGTCCACAGGCCAATGCTCTATTCACTGAGCCAAACCAGTTTTGGCAAATTTCTATATATTTTTTATTTAGCTAATAGTACTTGAGTATTATTGTTCATAAAAAATCATTTAGGAGTGTTGGTTAAAAATTCAGATTTCTGATCTCCAAACTAGAGATTCCTAGGGATGGAGATTAAGAATCTGCATGTTTTAAACAAACTACTCTGTCTATACTGCTTAAGAGAGGAGAATGAGATAAAACGATGTTAAAAAGAAGTAGAGAAAAGGAGAACTAAAATGGAGAATGTAAATATAGGGAGCAAAGAAGGATAATAAAATCAGCTAAATCACAGAACACTAAGTATCAATGAGGAAATTTTAATTATGATCTCACTTAACTACTTCCAGGGACAATGGGTAGATGCTATGGTCACATGTTGTTACTTACAAGAGTCCGAATGATGCCTCTCACTCGGATGTTGAGTTTCAGAACCAGTGCTCTAACCATTCTGCTGTACTCCTTCAGAAGAGGAGAGACCAGGGCGGCAACTGCCTGAAGGCAGAAATTAAACGAGGGCGTCTTTCTTGGAGTTGATTATTGTACTTGTTATAAATTACTCTGAAAGTTATCAGCTTAAAGCATCAGATATTTATTATTTCACAGATCCCATGAATTAGGAATCTAGGTGTGGCTTAGCAAGGTGCTTCTGGTTCAGAGTGCCACATGTGGTTGCAATCAAATTGTCGGCTGGGACTGAGGCTGTTTCAGGGCTCAACTCAGGCTGTCCTCTTTCAAGGTCACTTTCATAGCTACTGCAAGTCTCCTTCAGAAGATCATTTCCCAGCTCACTCATGTGGGCACTGGTAAGCTTCACCTGTAGGCTTCTATGTAAACTACCCGAGTGTGTCCACACAAGGCAACAGGTGACTCAGAAGAGAGAGAGCCAGAGTGTACTTCAAATAAAAGTCAAGGTCTTTTTGTAACCTGTTCTTGAAAATAATGTTTCATCTCTTTTGCATATTTTATTTATTAGAGTAAATGGATAGGTCTAGCCCAGTGGTTGGCAAACTCATTATTCAACAGAGCCAAATATCAATAGTACAATGATTGAAATTTCTTTTGAGAGCCAAAATTTTTAAACTTAAACTTCTTCTAATGTCACTTCTTCAAAATAGACTCACCCAGGTTGTGGTATTTTGTGGAAGAGCCACACTCAAGGAGCCAAAGAACCACATGTGGCTCGAGAGCTGCAGTTTGCTGATCACTGGTCTGGCCCATGGTCAAAGTGAAGAGATTACACAAGATACCCAGTACCAGGAGCAGTGGATCTTTAGGGTGCACTTTAGAGTTGTGATGGGTTTGTTAGGTATTGTTCATTTTGCCTGAATCATGTTTCTTATATTTTCAGTATTCTAATAGAGGATGCTTGGAGTTGAAAGAGTAAATCTTTATTACATCTAACTTAATTACATTAACAATTAAATGTCAGAGGTGTATTTAGAATGATTTTCTCTTCAGTCTCATTTTTAGGTTTTGTCACACCAAAAGAAAGTGGCACCTCAATAATTACAAAAATCTGGATGTATTCTATGAGTCTAACAGGTTTTTAAAAAGCAAACATGTTGTCTGTCTTTTGTCTAATACAAAGAAGAATATTATACCAAATGATTTATTGAATTATTTTCATAAAGAAAATAAAATTAAAATTTAGCATAAATGCAAAGCTAGAAGCATAGTCACATTTCATGGTGGGCTTTGGAGAAATTTAATGGAGTTATTGTTTCCTTATGATTGATACTAATTAATATTTATGTAGAATGAGTCATATAGTTTGAAATTTGAGTAAAGTGGGAATATCATTCATCTTAGGGGATCATTGATCAATACTTATTGTTTTGAGACCCTTCTGAGTGTTCAGCAGTGTGGAAATATAAATGAGATCCCTAACTCTGTTGTGTTGCAATTCCTTCATACATATACTTGTTCATCAAGATTCTAGTGAAGAGCCTACTATGTGACCAGTATTACCTGCTGAAGTTATAGTAGGGTAGAAAAAAAAGATTTTTAAAATCCATCAGTCTGAGTCTTGGATTTCAATCTGAGTCATATTTGTATACATTATAGTTCAATATTAGCACTTTGTTGTTCATGGAAATCAGGTAAACCCATGCTAAATTATCTATTAAGCTTCTTAATATGTTCAATGATGTGTTCTACTCTGTGTACCCATCTCCTGGAAGATGCCTACTCATTTTTCAGTTCCTAGTTTAGACATCATTTCCTCTGGGAAGTCTTCTCTGATCACTTCAGACTGAGTTTCTTGCTCTTCCTTTGTGGTGCTCTCTTAGCTACATGGAATATCCATATGTGGTATGGGGCCCATTTTCTTTTTAAACCCATGCATCTCATTCAAAGGTCAGCTGGCCTGAGACAAGAAGGCGTGCTCATGTTGTTATCATTGCATTCCCATCTGTGCAACAATACTTTATTTAGGGTCTATAATGTGTCAAGCACATCTCCAAAACATGGGAAAAATAGGGAACAAAATCTAGACTCAGCTTTCATGGAACTTACGCTCAGTGGAATGAGATAGACAATAAATAAATAAATAAATAAATAAATAAGTACTAACTTGGGTAGTACTAAGTGAAGACAAATGAAAAAAGATAAGGGATAATGTCAGTGGAATGGAGGTAAGACAACGCTTTTTTAGAGGAAGGGAACAAAGAACCCTCCTTGAAGCGATGACATCTGTGCTGAGAACTATAGGAAGAGAGGCAGGAAGCCATCGGGGCAGCGTGTTCCTGGAAGAGGCAGAATGAGTTCAAAGGCCCTGAGTGCATTGAAGAAGCTACAAGATGGCTACTGTGGCCAGGACAAAGAGGTAGTGGGCAGGTGGAGCAGAGAATGTTAGGGTGTGAGGTCAGGAACATTCCCAGGGGTCAGACCATGTAGAACTTTGCAGGCCAGTGTATTCCTAGCAGCTGGTACACACAGTTAGTATTTAATGAGCATACGTTGATTATTGTTAGGTTAGGGTTGAAAGGATAAATATTGTTTAATTACACACTGAGGGGCCAGATTATTATGATCTCTGAATGCTTAGTAATCTGGCCACTCAGTGTATATATGTATGTGTGAATATATATATATATATATACACATACACATACATACATGGGTGGTTGGCTGGTCTGCCTGCTGTTCGAACTCCTGGTCGAGGGGACAATTTGCATATTAGCCTTTAATTACATAGGATATACACTGAGTGGCCAGATTATTATGTATTCAGAGATCATAATAATCTGGCCACTCAGTGTATATTATTAGTATTATTATCATTAAAGTACTTTGAGTACTGGATCAAAAGAAGTTTGCTGCACATTAGACTCACTAAGGATCTTTTGAAAAAGGCTGATTCTAGGTCACCTGGCAGACAACATGCCATTGGGATCTCTGTGGGTGGCATCTGTATTTTTAAAGCTCCGTAGGTAATTTTAGACAAGCATGGGCATCATTAACTTAGCTCAGTGGTTCTGGAAGTGTGCCCACCAGCAGTAGCATTAGAGATAATTAAAAATACAAATTCTCTGGCCCCATCTCAGACCTACCGAATCGGAGACTCGCTAAGAAATCTGTGTTTTAAGTAGTCTTTCAGGTGCTTCAAATGTGTGCTAAAATTGAAGGATCACAGTCTTAAGGAGCAGGCCTTGTGAGGGCCAAATAAATAATATCTTTTGTGAAATTAATGGTAGAAGGCCCTGTTTCTGTAATGTATGCACTAGCAAGAATATCTAAAATTTTAGCATTTAAGAATGATTTCTATGGATTAAACTTTCTCTCTGTAATTACCCGTTGTTTAAATAAGCCATTCCTCTGGGTAAAATATCAAGCCATTGTTAGTCCTTATCACTTTAATGTAAATGAGCTTATTAGAATAATTTAGCTGATAAAATAGGCCATTTTGACTATCAGAATGGCTGAAGCTAGAAAAGGTTTCTAGAAAAGGCTGGAGATGAGATGATGCCACAAACAATTTTTCTATAGTCTGAAGAGTATGATTAATAATCACTAGTATTTAATGAGGTTCAGACTGTATTTAATAAGATTTTAAAATCTAAAAATATTTTTCCACAGGGATCTGGAAATGTGTTGACTTCTCTTTTAGTTAATTGTGCACCTGATTCTATATAACCTATGTCTAAAAATGATAATTTTGGAATATAACAGCAATATTTGTCCTAATTTAAGAACAGAAGAGTTGTCCAGATTTCTTTTTAGAAATTGAAGTCTTGCTGCTTAGGTTTCTATCTGGCATCTCTCTTCAGGAGAGTTTCATATGGAAAACCTGTCATCATTCATCCTCCTAGAGAAAGTTACATTGTCTTTCACAAAACTCCAATGTTAATATCTACCTTGGAGTTCCTTTTTTCCTTTTCCCTTATCTGAGAATAATAATGAATGAGAGAAAGTGAATTATATAACTCAGAGATGCAGCTGAAAGGCCAGTTTGAGCCATATGCTAATTCTGGTTTTAGTGTTCTTATCAATCCAGCAGATTCATTCAGATTTAAGAATGCAGTGTGAAAGCCTTTTGTTGTCCTGCTACACAAGTTTTCTCTGATATAGAAAAAGCAGCTTTTTCATAAAGGCTTAACCAGAGGCGATACCTGATATTGTCTGCAAAGTGCAAGCAATACATCTTTGAAGCACTTGAATAATATTAGTATCTTGGCTGAGAATAGTAAAAAAAAAAATCTATAGAAAAAAGGATAATACAATTTTAAAAAGGAGCCTTCACATGCCAGAGGGTTTCATCCAGCTCTGTGACAAAGACTCCAGATATAAGTAGCACTTGAGATGGAAAAAATGTAAATGCAGAAAATATGTCTTGATATGGCCACTTTATGTCCTCATATGTTCCTTATATATTTGAAAGATCAAAGCATTGCTGAGATCTGCAACCATGCTCGGAAAGCTGTCTGTAGGATTTTTAAGGGAACAATTTCCTTATATACTCGTTAATTAGACATTATACATTCTTAATTTTCTCTATTACTATTTTTTCAAGATAAACTCTCACCCTTGTTGTGGAGGTGAATGTAACCTTTACAATATTATATTGACTCTCCCCCTTCCCGGGAATCCTTTTCTTGAGAAAACAATGTTTTCTTAAGTATCAAATTCTTATCTGTGCTTGCATTGGAAATAGACATTAGCAATACTAGAAAGTCTTTTTTGTTGTTGTTCTCATATTTCTTTTTAACCCACCTAAAGCAGTGTCATTTAATGGAGCACTACCTAGTTGAATGACTTAAATCTGAATTCTTCAACTATCAATAGTATACAACTTTCAAATATATTTTCTCCTTTGCATATTTGAGTGCCTTGTTATTATATTTTATCACCCCCTGGCATTTATTAGAAAATATCAGTGACTTAACACTCTCTGTTACTGGATCATAATAGACAAGTACAAACATGTCCGTATGTTAATAACTCTCAAATATTAATATGAATACCTACAAAACTAGTACAAAGGTAATTTTTTATACAATAAAAAATAACTATTTAAAAGTATGTGTAATGCTTTCTGTGGTCTGAAAGTCCAGACCATATATTCTTAAAGAATTCATAGGATACACACATGATAAATCTACATATAGACAAACATATTATTTCTCTGTTTTTCTCTTATTTTTAATACACATTATGAATAAAATGAATCAGGTCTTTATGTCTGTTGCATGTAACCCAGATATTTGCTCATTATTTTTTTTATTTAACAAGTATTTATTAAAGACAGAGCTCTAGTTGCTGTGAATATAGGTGTCTATGTGTATAGATAAGGTCATTGTACCCATGGATTCTATTTTCTAGTGCACAAAACAAGCAATAAAAAAATAAATGAATAAGCAAGATAACAAGAGGGCTTTGAATGGTGTACAGAAAAACAACATGATAATGTAAGACATTAATTAGATTAATAGCTACAGGTGTCTACAAAAGGCAGCACATTTGAGGTGAAACCTGCCAAGATGAGAATGAACCAGTGAGGAGATAGCTTGTGAGAAGATGGAACATGTGCCACGTCTGTCGGCAGAGAGGGCTGGACATGTACAAGGAAGAGGAAGAAGGACATTGTGGTTGGAATATGAAAAATGAGAAAAGGCCAAAAACCAGGGCCACAGGCTTTATTAGAGGAGAAGGACCTCTGCTGGGCTGTCTTGCAAGGGGAGAGTAGCAACGTGAGCAGAGGGGAACACACCTTTTGAGGGGAGGAATGGGAAGGGATGGGGCTTAGGGTATTCGGCACTCGCTGATTGGTGGCTTCATATAAGGCACATGATTAGGCACTTAGGTACTTAGAGATAAGGGCTTAGGGTATTTGGCAGGTGCTGATTGGTGGTTCAATATATAGTCCATATAAGGTGCCTGGTTAGGTGCTCAGGAATGTCCAGGACACAGGTGCAGGTGACATCATACTCCATCCATCAGTTGGGGAAGGGAGGATCTATCAGAATATAGTGATCCAGGCCAATGCTATGACATGATGGCGAAGAGGTGGTAAGAACCAGAGGCTGAAGGCCTTGTAGACCACACAGGATCCAGGATTTTATTTTTATGAGCAAAAGTGAATATTCAAAGGGACTTATATAAGTACTGAATGATGGAAAATAAAAGCTTGGACAAGAACTTTGAGAAAAGATATACCAAATACATATTTTAAAGATAGAACAAGTTTGACTACTCACAGTTCTGATATTGATTTACTTAACTATTCTCCTTAGATACTCTAAATATAGCACAAAGGATGTTCCTTTTGAATGTCTAAAATACTACCTTCGAATAAAGGGATTGTAGCACTCAAGGAAATCTTTTTGATAAAATCATTTATTTATTTAAGATAGTGAAAAATGGGCAACAAAACTTTAAAACCAGATATTTCAATATATGCATATTAAAAATATGCACCAGGGCATGGGGTCATTATTCAATGCAGCTGGTCTTCCAATATCACATTAGAGTTGAAATATTGCAGCAGGAAAAATACAGTTTTACACACACATGCACACACACACAAAACCATGTTTTATATTGTCAATGTAAGAAACATCCACACCCGGAGATAATTTTTATTAGTTTATTTGAGCAAAAACTGATGACATATGCCTGAGAGCAAAATCTCAAGTGCTCCAGAGAATAACAGTTTTGTAGTTTCTTTTATGTATGTGAAATTAAGGAGGGAACGAAAGGAAGATCAGATGAAGGTGGGAAAAAGCAAGGTGAGGATTGGATTACAGGTTAGTTAACATAATTAGGTGCTCTCTTAAACTTATTTCAAATGGGTATTTACCTAGAAGCATGAGAACAATGGACAGAGCTTGTTTAAGGCAAAGATAAACCTTTTTCTAATAAGTTATATGCTGACCCAGCTAAGAATTTATGATGAGATCACCCTGTGAAGATATTTTCTGTAGAACCCATTTTGGTCCACTTTAGCCACCACATCTTTGGGAATGGAAGCCTCCTCACCTGACATTTTGGCAATTTCAGGAAATAGTGTGCTCACCTCTGCTATGGACTGAAAATTGGTTTTCCCCTAAAATTCATGTTGAAATCCTAACTCCCAAGGTAATTGCATTAGGAAGTGGGGTCTTTGGGACATGATTAGTGCCATATAAAAGAGGGTCAGTAGAGATCTCTTGGCACTTAAGCCACTTGAGAAGACAGTTATTAAACATCAGCAAACTGGAAATTGTGATTTCACCTTTTGACAGTCATTAAAAATAGGACATATCTGGGCTACGTTTAGGCTTATATTATATGCAGATGGTCATGTGAGAATGTTGTAGGTAGCAGAAATGGCACTGGGTATTAGACTGTAGGTTCAGCAATCTTGGTACTTGAGTTGTGGCTAGGAAAAAATTCAGAGTCGAGGTTAAAACTTTAACAATATATTTATTTATAAATCACAGGGGTAAAAGAAATGGGCTGAGGAAACAAGTTATAAGAGCAAAGGAGGCCCCTTGGCACTTGGGAGTGAGGAAAGTAATAGTAAGGCACCTGAGCGGGAGTGGGGGGAGGAGTAGAGGGGGAGTTTAGAGAAAAGGCACACAGGGGTGCTCCTGGGAGGGAAAGCACATTGGATCCTGGATCTTAAGGGATTTAAAGGGGGAAAGTTTAGGGGAAGTCCAAGGGGAAGATATATATTCAATCCTCACCTGAGGATATTTCTTCCATTGATTTTTAGAGCTAGTGAAAGAGAAAGATGGAGGGAGTGAGGAGAGAGAGAGAAACATCTATGTGAGATACATTGGTTAGTTGCCTCCCACATGGACTGGGATTGAACCTGCAACCTAGGTAAGTGCCCTTGACCAGGAATAAAAATTGAGACCCTTGGGTCTATGGGTCAATGTTCTAATCACTGAGCCAAACTGCCAGGGCCCCAGGGAAAGACCTTAATAGACATTCACCAATTTTCCAGATGTGTCCTTTCAGGGTATGCATTTGGGGGTGGGGGGTGGGGAGAGGCATGGAGCTCTCCACTGACTGATTGGCTTGCACCAGGGCATGAGTCATTGTTTAATACAGCTGGTCTTGAGGGTAGCTTTTGTGTAGCTACCTGGATTCAGCAATCACGTTACTAGGAAAGAATTCAGAGCCAAGACCCAAACTGTAAGAGAACATTTATTTGGTAAGTCACAGAGGTAGAAGTAATTCTTAGAAGAAATGGGTTAGAAAACAAGTTATAGAGGTAAAGGAAGGGCCCTTAAAGCTTGAGAGTGAGGAAGTTAATGCTTGGGGGTTGTGGCAGGGGAGGAGAGGGAGAATGGAAAGGCACAGGAGGCAAGGAGAGCACTCTGAGTGCTCTGTCCTAAGGGTATAAAGATTGGAAATTTTAGGGAGAGCCCAGGTGAAGATCTCAATAGAACATTTACCTGCTTTCCAGGTGTGTCCTTTCAGGGTCTAGGTCCCCACAGATTGATGGGCCTGTGCCAGGGCAGGATGTCATTATTCAGTGCAGCTGGTCCTGAGCTCAGCCATGGGGTCATTGGTTTGGTTTTGCTCCTTTTCTGGACCTGGAGCTGAAATAAAACTGAGGCTTAAACGTTATCTTTAGGGAGGAAATATCAGGGAGTTCAAATCCTCTATAAGCTATGGAGAAAGGTCACCTTAAGGGCAAGGTCCCACCCTACATTTGTCCTTTGCTAGGTACCTGGGACTTTCCTACCCTGGTGACCTCTCTACCTGGCCCTTCGCCCTTGCTCTGCTCATTTCTAACTGCAAACCACAAAACAAACCTGAATTTTATTCATGGCTCTACAACCTACCTTATTATTTTTGGTTTTAGCAGGTTGCTTTACCTCTTTGAGTGTGTCACTTCTCTGTCATGTGGATAATAATATTCAAAGGCTGCAAGGGAAAAGGAATGAAGCAATATACAGAGAGTGCTTAGCAAAGGTCAGGTGACTTTATCTGAAATTGTAATTCCGTCACCTCTCCCGGTGCTCTTTATTCTCCTCACCTTGCTCCACTTTTTCTCTTTTTATATAGCACCTTATCACCTTTTTAATACTCAAAGGCATTTATTTGTGAGTTATATTAATGGTTTGTTGTGTCTTTCCTGGCTAATATAAGCTTTGGAAGAGAAGGGACCTTTGTTTGTTTTGTTCAGGAGGAAAATGCCTCACACATCATAAACACACATGTGTGTATTCAACTTGTAAAGAACAAAATTCAATAGTATACATTCAAAGATGTAGTTGGCTTTATTAAGCCATTCATGAATCCTGCTGCATCCCATCTAGCAACCATAAGGGCCCTCCAGGGGTTGCGCAAAATGGGAGGTATTTATAGGAAGAAGCTTGGGGCAAGGGTACTATTAACAAAAGAAAAACACAGTTATTTTTAGGCCTGACTTCTTTTGTGGGGGAGGAAGTGACAAGGGTTTTATCTTGTGGAATGCTTCATCTTTCTACAAGGGATAGAGAGGGACAGATTACCTCATTGGTATTGACCAGAAAATTCCAGACTGATTGGTTTAAAATTCTACACTGGGAGATGCTGAAATGGGCAATAAGGTTAGTTATTAAGTTTGTTTTAGTAATATGACTTAGCAACTCCCTTTCTTTCTCCCTTTCTTTTTCTTCCTCTCCTTCCTTCCTTCCTTCCTTCTTTCTTTCTTTCTTTCTTTCTTTCTTTCTTTCTTTCTTTCTTTCTTTCTTTCTTTCTTTCTTTCTCTCTCTCTCTCTCTCTCTCTCTCTCTCTCTCTCTCTCTCTTTCTTTCTTTCTTTCTTTCTTCCTTTCTTGTTTCTTTCTTCTCTCTCTCTCTCTCTCTCTCTCTTTCTTTTTTCTTTCTTTCATCACAGTTTATATAATAAAGTCCACCTAATCGTTAATATCTATGTTAACTCTTATTCTGCTCCCCTGGATTCTCACTCTCCCCTGAGAGAGGGCCCAATTCCCTGAGCCATAGCAGGAGAGCAGGGAGAAAAATCCCAATCAATGGCTCTCAGCCTTGTCTTCATCAAGAGAACCAGAATGGGTAAGAATGGAATCAAGCATCAGTATTTAATTTTTTTTCTATATTTCAATGTGTTGTATGAGAATGAGTGATCTAAGTCATAGGCTGTTATAGTTGCTTCGGTTGCCAACCAAATTATGCTGGTCAATGAGACTACATTTTTTAAGCCAGCTTTTTCTTCCTGTCAGCAAAGAGTAGAAGGGTGATGGTAGGACAATGTTAGAGTGAAACCCCTTGACCTTTTGGTATTGCTAGTAAACAAATTGATGGGAGATATAGTATGTTCAGATATTAGAAGCTGAGAGAACAAACTTAATTTTAATCCTTTCTAAATTCAAATTATTTTCTGTATTATTTCAGAACTTTTTAAGAGACTTGTTTATTAGACTTCTCACCTTTCTCCAATTCAAATGACTGGTTGCTTCATGAGCATGTGATTTATCTCATTGCTATTAAGGAAAATTTTAGAATTTATCTGCCTAGAATAGTTCTTACTTAACTTTATAATAAAATAATCTTCACTTTTTGGTTGCCTGGTCACTAAATTTGTCCTTCCTCTCTGTTCTACATCTGTAATATTTTTTATTTTATTAATAGAGATACAAATTGTACACATTCTTCTAGATTTAATCTCATGTTCCAGTTTCTCTTTTAGCATTTTTCTTCAATGTGCTTAATATTTACTGTAAATAGATCTTGGGATTTGCTCTATCCAGAGAACACTGTCAGGGCAGGAGCTCAGTGTTATACTTCTTTCATTATAGGAAATATATATACACATAATAGAAGCAACAATACCACACACACACAAAAACAACTAACTGCTTTAATATCCTTGCTTCCTTAAAAGCTTTCATTAAATTATCAATGGTTATCTTCATTTACTCAAGACAACTCTGAATTAATATGCTCTGTGTTGACAGTATTTTTTAAAATCATCAAATTGTTGTTTTTGTGTTTGTGTGTACAATTAAAGTGTTCATACATTTGGTTGGTTATACTTTACTTCATCCAGTACCCTTCATAGATTATACAAAACTGTAATATTTCCCCCCCAAAGTCCCTAGATTATAAATATTTTCTATTCTTATTCCCTATGAGAGATTTATGAAAAATTAGATGTTTTTCCTCCTAACTCCTGCTTATTGAAGGAACTCAAAATAATGGCAGCTAGCAACCCTAATTTCTTCAAACACACAAAGTTAAAATGAATATATTTCCTATTGCTTCTCTGAACTTATGTGGTCCCAAAACATTGGTTTATTTGGAATAATTTATTTAGCTTAAAAGCTGTATCAGGCTAACTCTTTCTAGCTCTCATTGGACAGAGTTATTATGGCTCTGAGCTTAAGGCAATTATCAGAACATATATTTACAAGGCAGTTTTTAGAGAAAGACATTCTTCCCTATGACTTTGCAATCTTAAAGGAAATTATTCAGTGAGTAGTCGAAGAAGTAATAGTTTGAGAAGTTTATTTTAAACGTTTTAATAATTCAAGGCATGATCTCAGCTGAGGATCAATTGTAATTAAGCAAAACTTAAACTGACCTCTAGTACATTGCCAATTGATACGTGATGAGAAAAAAGTATAATTAACAAAGTAAATAAATAATTTCCAGTTAATTATCTAGTTTCATCAGCTCTTGGTGCTATTGAGGCCAGCTTCTGGGTTGATCCTTGTATGAGATTAGTGAGCTGTACAAATCATCGATGATGTAACCAACTCCAGTTTATTCATTAAAACCATTTTATTGATAAGAAAACACTGACTAGAGTTAGAAGGAATATTTACCATTTGTTTGCTCAGTCCAGCACAGGGAACAGAAACAGCAGAAGCCCAATATCAGGAGATTGGAAATGCAGGACAGTTGTAATGTGGAATGAGGTAAATAGCACAGGTCAGAGAAAGATCAGATCAAGAATCTCAGCTGACCTGATTGGCATGGCTTAGTGGTTGAGAATTGACCTATGAACTAGGAGGTCATGGTTCGATTCCTGGTCAGGGCACATGCCTGGGTTGTAGGCATATACATATATATGGAATTTCAGGCTGCACATCAGTGACTGGAATGACATTGTGAGAAAAGTGAGGAGGCCTGTGCCTCTTGCCCTGACTGCCAGGAGATAGCTGATGATTGTTTTTACTTTAGCTTGCTAATAGAAATAAACTTGTAATTTCAAAGTAAAATTGCTTTTTAAATTCAAGACCTTTAAAAAATCCAATATCCCATGAAAATGTTCAAAATTGGTTTCTTATAGTTTTTTTTTTAAAGAAATAAGTTCTTAGGAAACACTTTAATATTACAATACCCTCTTCCCCTTCATTCAATATAAGGATTGGATGACTTTGTTTCCTTATGCTTCAGAGTCTCCTGTGAAGGTCAGCATTTGCCAGGTAGACAAACTGGAGTAACAGAACTTAAGTACATTATTTGCTGGCTAAGGAATTATGAGCAAGTTATTTAAACATTTTCTAAAATTTGATGACCTTGTCAGTAATCTAAAAATGTGAGAGTCAAAGGGCCCTTTCCATTCTAACACTCTACCAAAAAAAAAAAATCTCAATTTATGAATTCTCATATACCTTTTTATCACTGTCCAACTTTTGTTCAGCATTGAGTATGGTGACTGGCAATGACGTGTAATAATTCTGAGTGAATTATTTTGAGAATCTTAAGTACAAAAAAGTTTCTTTCAGGAAATTTAAGTAGTTTTTAGATCTTAATAAACAAATTGTTTATCATGAAATTTTTGCAACTTTGCATTTTTTTTCTTTATGTGTGTCTATGTTTAAACATATGAGAGTAAGTCTCTTTTGGACTCAAATTTTATCTGAGCATGGACAGATTTTTATTTTTAAAAATCAGTGGAAAAATTATGTGCATCACATGTAGCAGTATTTCAAATTAAATTTTACTTAGTTTCTGAACTTCTTGTATGAACTGAAAATGTACTTTTGATAAAATTTACTGAATAAATTTGCCTACCCATTTAATCATATTATTTTTAAAAATATATTTTTATTGATTTTTAGAAAGAGAGAAAGAAGAGAGAGTCAGAGAGAAAGAGAAGCATGAATGTGAGAGCAAAACACCAATTGGCTGCCTTCTGCACATCCCTGAGCATGTGCCCTGACTGGGAATTGAACTGGCAACCTTTTAATGCTTAGGACAATACAATAGCCAACCAACTGAGCCATATCAGCCAGAGCTCATATTACTTTTTAAAAATCTTATTCTTCACCCTAGAATATTTTTTTCCATTGAGTTTTAGAGAGATTGGAAGGGAGGAAAGAAGGGGGAGAGAGAAAGGAGAGGGAAACATCCAGGTGAGAGAAACATATCAGTTGGTTGCCTCCTGCATGCTCCAGACGGGTATCAAACAGGCAACCCAGGTACATGCCCTTGACTGGGAATCAAACCCATGACTCTTTGGTCTGCGGGCCAACACTCTAACTATCAAGCAACACTGGCCAGGGTAGGGATCATACTAATTTTATAAAAGTGTAAATCTAGTGAAATAGAAGGTAGCTTTTAGTGAGACTTTTTCTAAGCTCTAAGCATTGAGGTATGTTACTGTATGCAGGCAATCGAGCACCACAGAGGTTAAGTAGCCTGCCTAAGGTCACACATCCAGTAAAAGATGCAGGCAGACTTTTAACGGTAGGTACCTGGGCTACAGAGCTGGGGAGTTAACTAGCATGCTGCAGCGGATGCCAGTGTGTGTCCTTAAACCTTTCCTGGGTGGAAAAGAAGCCCTGCACAGTATTTTTTGAGTTTGGCAGAAAGGCTGTGGTCGAACGTATTCTTTCTTGGTAACCTTAGACCAGTGGTCGGCAAACCATGGCTCGTGAGCCACCTGAGGCTCTTTGGCCCCTTGAGTGTGGCTCTTCCACAAAATACCACGGTCTGGGTGAGTCTATTTTGAAGAAGTGGTATTAGAAGAAGTTTAACTTTAAAACATTTGGCTCTCAAAAGAAATTTCAATTGTTGTACTGTAGATATTCAGCTCTGTTGACTAATGAGTTTGCATGACCACTGCTAGACAATAGCTTAAACTCAACTTTTATAGACAATTCTGTCCCCAGAAGCTCTGCTGACTGTGTGTAAATCCAGTGTGCATTTGGGGACAGTCTAACCACCAGAACAGGTAATTCAGTAATCAGAAATAGTCATTTGACTCATTTTATCTGAAGGGAGAATCTTTCATAAGTAGCCTGCTTGCTGTTTTACCACCAAAACTGTTTATTTAGTCTCTTTGGTTATTTGTTCTGAATGATCCCTCCTCTGGAAGATGAAAGTGTAGCTGGGAAATGACTTCAATTATTAATCGGGAGTCTCTTTTTATTGTGCACAAAATTTTCCAAACACCATATGCTCCACGCTTTCTATTCAAGAAAGTAGATTTTGGAAGAGAAGTTTTTTAAAAAAGTAGTTAAATATGTTATATATTTGTGAGCTTTCTAGAAAATATGGACCTAATCATTTGTATGAATTTTCAGCTATAGCCTGTCTTCACAATATATATACATAAAATGGAAGGATTCACTTCTATATATGCTGTTAAGTCTTATATGATTTTGTGTAAATAAATCAGTCCTCAGCATGAAGAGACCAAATATTTTATGTAGTAAAAGTTACATTTTGGGGGTCTTTCTAAGTCTCTTTCTTCAAATAATAATTAAATTATATGATGTGAACCATTTGGTTCTTTTTAATATGTCTAGTAATACAATTCTGACTAGATCATCTTGAAATTGAATTTGATCATGTCCTGTATTTGACATATAGTTGAATAGTAAAACAAACAAACAATTGACCCCCCCCCCCCCAAAAAAAAATTCTAATAAAGAAAACAAGACAAAATGTCATTACACTCATTTTTCTCCCTAGAATATTAGCTCTCAGAAGCCTTACATAGAAAAACAATTCCCGGGGCTCTTAATAGGTGTTACTCCAAAACAGGTGTTCCTCTGAGAAGTCTGAGACTGGTTAAGTAATGCGGTGCAGCTTTCCCTCTTACGGGACTTCTTCCTGTCTCTAACAGGGACATTTCATGGGTCCCCACAATATTTATTGGACATTAGAATCACTTAGTGAGTTTGTGAAGCATTTTCTTGCCAAGAGAATTAAATTTGAGTCCTTGGAAGTTGGAAGCCTGCAGTCAACAGAGTAACAGCCTCCCAAGATGTTTAAGTCCTCACTCCTGGAACCTGTGAATTCCCTTCATGGCAAAGGGGCCTTAAGGTAGCAGCTGGGGTTAAGGCTTTTAACCAGTCTCGCTTCAGGATTCTGCAAAGCCCAGGTGGATCCACAGTTATAGCAGGGGCTTTAAATGTAGGAGAGGAAGGGCAGCAGGCGAGTGTCTGGTGATGCAGTGTGAGAAAGACACCCCACAGTCCTCACAGGCTTTCAAGATGGAATTTGGGAGCTACTCCCAAGGTGGTCTCTAGAAGCCAGGAAAGGCAGGAAGCAGAATCTCCTCTAGAGCCTCCAGAAAGGAGCAAAGTCCCGCTGGCATGCTGAGGTGCATCCGGAGAGACGCAGTCTGCACTTTGGTAAATGCACAAGTCAGCATTGTTTTGAGTACTAAGTCTGTGGTAATTTGTTGCAGAAGTGATGGGAAATAACCAATAACCCACACATTGGCTATTTTAGATTTTATCTTATTTTTAATCATCACCCGAGAAGATATGTGTTTGTGTATATTTTTTTTTCAGAGAGAGTGGGAGGGAAGGAGTGGGGAGGGGGGAGAGGGAGGGGGAGGAGGAGGGGGAGAGGAGAGAGGGAGGGAAGAGAGAGAGAGAAGAGAGAGGAAAAGAAGAGAGGGAGGGGGGAGGGTGAAGGGGAGGAGGGGGGGAGGGTGGAGAGAGAGAGGGACATAAATTGGTTGCCTCCTGCACATGCCCTGGGTCCTGGGATAGAACCTGCAACCCAGGTACATGCCCTTAATCAGGAATCGAACACACACCCCTTTGGTGTGTGGACTGACGCTCTAACCATGGAGCCATGTTAGCCAGGGTGAGCATTGGTTATTGTTAAGAGCTACCATGTGATTCTGAGGGTCATCCTGACCAGAATCACTGGTTTAAATGAATGGCTGCTCATTAGAATCACCTAATTCGGCAAACTCATTAGTCAAAAGAGCCAAATATCAACAGTACAACGATTAAAATTTCTTTTGAGAGCCAAATTTTTTAAACTTCTTTTAATGCCACTTCTTCAAAGTAGACTCGCCCAGGCCGTGGTATTTTGTGGAAGAGCCACACTCAAGGGGCCAAAGAGCTGCATGTAGCTTGAGAGCCACAGTTTGCCAACCACTGAGTCCTAAGAAACTGTATTGAACACTAATCCTGGAATTCAGACTCATATTTAAAGTACTAACTTATGTAGTCCCCATGACAACTTCATAAAAAAAGAATCAATATTTTTAGAAGCACAAAATATTTTAAGTTGTCTAATGTTCCCCCAACTACTAAAGGGTAAGCTTCAAACTCCTGCCTGATGACTCCTATAGCCTCCATCATGTTTTCACTTAAACTCTTGTATAGTCCTACCTATTTTAAAAATCATCATTACAGTTATTGTCTAGTTTCAGTTCCCTCTTCACAGAAAAAGCAGTTAGAAATGAAAGGTTCCAATATAGGAATAAATAAAAATGATGGCAATAAACTGGCAAACAGATGATGAGGCTAAGAGTAAAGAATGAAAAATCACTTAATTATTCAAGTTATAGAAGTCCTTAGTGTTTGGGGGAGGTGTAAATGTTACTAAATGTAGCAATATTTAGTGTTGTTGAGAGTATTACTGTATTAGAGCCGAGTTTATCTTAACTGATTTATCAGGAAAGATATATTATTCTGTATATTTCTGATGAGAGGTATATGTTTATAGTTTCCTAATAGTAACATAAATAAATGTTAACACTGCAAGGAATAAACATTAATTATCTGAGTATTTAGTAGGTGGACCAGGACTTTTCAGAAAATTCAGTAAAATGTATTACAGTGCATGCATATGCTATGTACCTTATGGAAAAACTGCCTGTTTGCATACCAGACCTATTCATTTTTAAAAAATCAAAGGCCATTCAAAACCAACTGAAATGTCAACGTACTTTGACATTTTGGTGACATACTTAGAAGAAGCACAAAGACACCCAAACAAAGCTATAAAATCCAGTAGAACATTTATTTATAAAGCATTCTGATTTTAAGAGTTAGGACGGCAAAGATAAATAGCAAAGCCAATCCCCTTGTGTGCAGGCGTTTGCCATTTCTGTTCATCCACATTAAAGAGTATAATCCTAGAATATGTTAAACCTTTCACGTTTTCAACCTTCCATCCCCCCTGAGTATTGTAATGAAAAGAGCACTGAACTAAAGACAAAACACTAACTAGTTGTGTGACACTGAGTTTCAACCATAAAACCACAGCAATCTCTCCTGATCTATAAAATGAGTATTTCATCTGCTATTTCTATCTCAATGGATTGCTAGAAGCCAAATGACAATGCACGACAAAGTGCTTTTGGAGATAGAAAAGCCCCATGTAAAAATAATTATTCTAGACAATGCCTACAGCCAACTGTACTGCAAAAGTTATCTATCTCTGAAAACAAATTACTCCAAAACTTTGAGTTAATACAGTTGTCTTACAGTACAGGCATGCCTTGTTTCATCTCACATCTCCTTATTGTGCTTCACAGGTGGTGCCTTTTTCAAAAATTGAAGGCAGGACCCTCCACCAGAGAAAAGAAGACAAAGTGTTTTATTGCAGTGGTCTGGATGTGACCCTCAATATCTCAGGTATGCCTGTATGTTAAAGCAGAAGTCTGCATATGGCTTAATTAAATCTGCTTCAGGGTCCCTCAGTCTCTGCAGCCAAGGTGTCTGTTGTGGCGATAGTCATCTCACGGTTCATATGGGAAAAAGGATCTGATTCCAAGCTCATTCACATTGTTGTTGGCAGGACCAATTTGTTTCAAGCTGTGGGACTAAGTTTCTCTCTTATTGGTGGCTGAATACTGTCCCCTGTTTGTTGGTACATGGGTCTCTTCAATAGGGCATCTTGCTCCATCACAGTTTGCAAGCCAAGAAGACAATAGAAAGAATATAGCAATATGGAAGTTGAGGTCATTTATAATCTAACTGTGGAAATGACATCCCATTACTTTTGACTCTACTTATTAAAGCTAATTGCTAGGTCCATGGCACACTTGAAGAGAGGGAACAATCTGGTGGTGTGAATAACAAGGTGTAGAGATAATTGAAGGTCATCTTAAAAGCTGCCTCTCACATAGACCGTTCCTTATTCGCTAAACACATCCTGAACTTAGCTCTCTCTGAGTTATTGTTTAAGACTTTCCTTTTTGTTTTCTGTAAAAGTTTCCACAAATCCATCTTAGCTTCCACGGTCCAAATCAATGATGATCTCCTTTTTAGTGTGAACCTCATTTGAATTCTTCAGTTAAATGGGATTCTCCCAATATCAAAATGCCCAAAGCATTTGACACACATCTGCTTGTCTCATATATCATCTCTTGCTTTCTTTTAATGTTAGTCATAGCTTTCAGACCTATTCATTTATAACAGCCCCAAAGACAGGAAATGGGTCTTATATCTCTTTGGATTCTCCCATGGGGTAAAGGACATTAAAGACTACAAAATGAGTAATCTATACATATTTATTGAATTGGGTCAGTTTTTTATTTTATTTTATTCAAAGGTTAAAATCGACGGTTTTGATCTTACTGCTTACTTGAGGTCATGAGGAATCAACCACATCAATTCTAAAATAGTCTCATTCTAAAGGAGACCTGCCAGTTGCTTGCTTTTCAAAGGACTTTTGTGGTCTGCTCTTCTAATGGCTTGATTCATTGAGAGCATGAATCTGCAGAAAATAATGGAACCATTTGACCTCAACAGTGAGGTCCCAGATTTTCTGGCGCCTATGCATCATAAGTGAACATTTCTGTTCCAAGAGTTTTTACTGTGGCTAACACATCCAGTTATTAAAATGTTCTAGAAAAAGCTTAGTTTTAAGGTGATATTTCCCTTGAGCATGATATTTTAATGAGAAATATTTCATTTACCTTGACTAATTAAAAAATATTATATGGGTGATTATTTTTTAGCCAGATCCTATTTGTGCAAATAGACCTATACTTCAAAGAAAATCACTTAGATAATAGCATGGAAAAGAGTATCTGGGGATCTATAAAGTTATATTGGCAGAGTAGAACTTGCAACAAGACTTCTACTTTTTGTGGCGTATTTATTTTTATGAAGTTTGGTCCAATATTCTTACTATTATATTAGTTAATGAATGATTAATTCATTTCAGTTCAAAAAGTTGCAAAGATTTCACTGGCCCTTAATCAAAAATACTTACATGACTTGTTTATTGAAATTAACTCTCTGGGGAATTAGACTCAATCTATGTTTAGTTCTTTCTTTTTTAAAAAAAATTGATTTTACATAGAGGTATGAAGAGAAGTATCAATTTGTTGTTTCACTTATTTATGGATTCACTGGTTGCTTCTTTTTAAAAAATATTTTTATTGATTTTAGAGAGGAAGAGAGAGGGCGTGAGAGACAGCTAGAAACATCAATGATGAGAGAGAATCATTGACTGGTTGCATCCTGCATGGTCCCCCCACCCCTCACCCTGCTTACTGGAGATCAAGCCCACAACTCGGGCATGTGTTGGAATCGAACCTGGGACCCTTCAGTTCAGAGGCTGATGCTCTATCCACTAAGCAAAACCAGCTTAGGCTCACTCATTTCTTCTTGTATATTCACTAATGGGAGACCAAACCCCCAACCTTGGTGTTTTGGGATGGCGATCTAACCAACCGAGCTACCTAGCCAGGGTTTTGCCTTTAGTCATCTTTACTAAATTTACTCCAAGGAAGGCTTGGGAGAGCACTTGCAGGGAAGTTCACTATTAAGTTCTGTATGAATCCCTCTTCCAACCTCCTATACCCATCACTTTCTACTTATTATTGCCATTTACTACAGGAAGAATTGCAGGAGGTCTGAGCTGAATCTGGCTTCTTTTTGAGACTCCATCACCAGTAGTCCTAGTGTATAAAATGGTCAGTGTCTGAAGTTAAAATTTTGGCTAAGCAAATAGGGCTTAATTTGTTTGTTCAATGGCCCATGTACTCCAAAACGTCATGGGTTTTGATATAGTTTGCTGAGTGCCAAATCACAGAAAGCAGTCATCTTTCCTATGATATTTCATTGTGTTTTATGCTTCAATGCATAGTAGAGAGAAATTGTGAACTAACAGAAAAATAAAATTGGGCAAAAATATTGGAAGGTATGGGTTGTGTCCAGGCCATATTGATTGATTGCTTTCATTATATCATTGGTTAAGTTATTATACTTTTAATTATTGGACAAAAGACATTTGAGTGTTACTGAGTCTAGTACTATTTTAGGCAATGGGACCAAGCAATGAACCAAAAATCATTCCAGTTCCCATGAAGCTTACATTCAGTCAGGAAATAGATAATGAACAAATAATCAATTAGACCTACATTATGCCAGATGGTGATAAGTGCATTGGAAAGAAAATAAAGCTTGTAAAGCAACAGAGTAACAGTTGGAGATCAGGTTGTTATAGACAGAACAACATTTGAGCAATGACCTGGAGAAAGTGAGAGTAAGTTTATATGAGCAGTTGGAAAGGGAGAAGTTCTAAAAGGAACAGAAAGTACAAAGACACTAAGCTGGGGAAATTTTGTGTTCAAAGAACATCAAGGGAGTTGATATAGAGAGAAGATTTAGAACAGAGAGGTGGGGGTTGGGCATGGATAATATTGGGATAGGTAGGCCATCATATGGACTTTGAATTAGATTTTGAATGAAATAGTCAGCCATTAGAGGGTTTTAAACCAAGAGGTGATTTGTCTTATATTTTAAAAGGGTCAATCTGCCTGTCATATGGAGCATAAACTTCAGAAGAATAGGGTTGGAGGAAAACAAGACCCCATAGTAATTTTGTTGGTGCAATAATAGTGGTCATTGTTCTAAGGTAGTAGCTATTGGGGTGGAAGAAAGAATCAGATTATTGCTCTATGTCATGGTATAAACTGGTAGGGTTTTCTGATGGATTGGAGATTAGCTTTTAGAGGACATAAAGTATCAAAGACGACCCAAATACCAGAATTGGAATGATGAAGTTGCATTACTGTAGATGTAAAACAGTGCGAATAATAGATTATGGGAAAGACAGGGAGCTCAGTTTTATATACTTTAACTATGATCTATAATATTAAATTCATAGTGGAATATGAGTCTGTATATATGAATTTCACCTGAATAAATATAAGCATCCACAAGGGCCTGGTGGAAATACTCTAAGAAGCAATATGTAAGTGAGAAGAAGTTCAAGGACTGAACTTTGAGGCATGCTCAGATTTAGAGAGACGTAGTTTTGGAGAACTGCACGAAATAGGGGAAATGAGACAGTATGTAAAAGATTTTGAAAGATTTGTTGAAGCCTTAATATGTAGTAAGCTCTGAGATAGGTACTGTTATTCAGAAAAGAATAAAATAGTTTTTGCCCTTGAAGATTCCATAGGTTACTGGTGCTTTAATTGTTATTTATATAGACAGTTATATAGAATGCTCTTTGGGTTCAGGGAAGACAAAGCTGCTATCTCTGTCTTTGGACGTAAAACATGCTTCAGAAAAGAGATGACATTTGAGCTAGCAGAGAAACATGAGATCAGTTCCCCATGTAGTGAAGGGAGTAAAGGGCATCTCAGGTGCAAAGAATGGCATGTATGCAGGTGCATAATTGGAACAAGCATGAGTTGGCAGGAGTGCAAGGAGGCAGTATAGTCATAGGAATAAACACAGACTTTGAAGTTACTCTCCATTACTCTTTGGTTTCTTAGTTATAAAACATGGTAATGATATATTCCATACATGATTACAATGATGATGAGGAATGAGTATTTCTAGTATTTACCTCTGTGATTATAGTGTAGTAGCTGCACTGAATAGGGCAGTTTAGCTGATGTTATTGCTGCATCTACCATGCTCCTAAAGAGTTATATTGAGAACCAAGAAGACTAAAGGAGTTGGATATTTAACTTTACACTGGGGCAAACTTGGAAAATTTAAACCAGGAGTGTTATGGTTGGGCCTTTATTATGTAAAAAAACTAGCATGGATTCATGAATACTGAAAGGAAATTAATTAGAATAAATATTTTAAAATCGCCACTTGCCCTTTCTCTGTAATAGAAGTGTCAACCAAATTCATGATCAACAATGACAAATTGAAAGACATGCATGTGGTTGGTGCCAGCGAGAGCTTTATGTGTATTGTGCTTGTGTGAGTCAATTTAGCCTTTTTATATATATAAACTTGCTTAATTAGACCTGCTTTCTGCTTTAGCTAAACTTTTTCCAGCCCAGTGAAGCACCTCAACTTTTCTTTCAGGTAATTGTCAGCAACACAGCAGTAAATAACAACATGAAGCAGATTATTATTCTAGATCATGCAGAGAGAACTAAGGGTAAAATATTTAACTGTAGCAGTGTTTGACTATATTCTGCTCAGTGAGAAAACATGAAGTCATTTTCAAGTTCCACCATTTCTTCTTTTTAGTTGGGTCATTTTGCACCATGGGGCCTTTGTAGCATTGGTTGTAATTTGGTGGGGTGGTGGTGGGGCCTGTGTCCCATTTGGGGGAAACTGAGTGTTGTTTTGTCAACACCAGATCTAAGGTGCTGTTCATTTTTGAATGGCCAGTACATGTCATGGTAGCTCCTACATTGAGTGTCCCCTGGTGGTCAGTGTGTGTCATAGCTACCAGGTGGATGGACACTTAACCTTTTATATATAGAGATTACCTAACACAATTGCAAAGGGAGAATTATAAGAAGGAAGGAGGAATAAGTTGGTGTGTGGAAGGAGAGTGAATAAAGGCACAGTTAAGGAAGGAGGGAATAGTGAAAAAGGGCAGAAGGAAGGAAAGCACAAAAAAGAAAAGCGAAAAGCCCAACTAGGTGTGGCTCAGTGGTTGAGCTTCCACCCAGGAACCAAGAGGTCAATGATTTGATTCCTGGTTGGGGCATTGTGAGCCTGATCCCTAGTAGGGGGCATGCATGAGGCAACCAATCCATGATTCTCTCCTATTATTGATGTTTTTCTCTCCTTCTCCCTTCCTCTCTGAAATTATATATATATATATATATATATATATATATATATATATATATATATGTGTGTATATATATATATTTAACAAAAAAAAGTTTGTGTTTATGATGCCCAGTCATTATTTTTTATCCATTATGGTGCAAAGTACCTTAGTATACATTATCAGTTAATCCTCACAGTCCCATGAAATAGTTATAATGACCCTCATTGTACACCTAAGGAAACAGATTCTCAGAGAAGCTAAATAATTAGCTCAAGTTTTGCCAGAAAAGTAGGGTAGAGGCTGGAGTGGAGGGATCATGAGGTAAGCCAGAATTCATAACAAAGCTTGTATGACTCTAAACACTAGGCAGGAAGACACGATGGCTGTTGACTGTCAGTAAGGTCCAAATGAGAGCCGGCAGATTAGGTTTGTAGAAAAAAAGTGGATATGGTAAATTTCAGCTGAGGCATTATTAGAGAAAAAGTTTTGTAGATTTAAGAGACTAAGTACATGATGATTTCATTGATTGAAGAAAATTGGGAGGAACAATGAGGGGAGTGGCAACTTACTAAGTTTAAATTGTCTCTGATGACTCAGGATGACTTATTCACATCAATTGTATCAACTGAGCTTTTTACCTATTAGCTCCATAAAATTTGGTCTCTGGGCCTCTAGAATTTCTGCTTAAGACCATAAAATACAGAATCCTTTTTTTTTCCCAATTGACTTACAACCAAAAGGTCTCAGAGCTCTTGGAGTTTATTTAAAACTTTGAAAACTCTAAGCATTCATTTTTAACAGCAAATTGCATCCTCCCTCTGTCCTCCCAATCCATCCAAAGATAGATACTGTGCCCTGGAAAGGAGGGCACAGGAATTTAAATTCTTCGGATTAGTAGAATGCAAGGAAAGATAAGGCTTTAGCACTAAAGTGATTAAAATAATTACAATAAAAAGGCAATTTAAAGTTTCTGATGCTTGAAGCTGGACATTTTGGTACAAAGTTGACGTTTTAATGCTTAGACCTCTAGCCTGAGTTCCAGACCTAAATATCTTCCTATTGGGAACTTCTGTGTGATAACTGGTCCTTAGGAAGCTTGCACATCTGAGAGGAATTAAACTCAATATGTCCAAAATGAACTTGACCTCTCCATTACCTTTAATTTCTTCATTGTCCACATCTAATTAGCTACCTAGGTCATTCTCCAATTTTCCTAAATAATTTGCATAAATAATCAGCTTTGCTAGTATAGTCCCATTAGGATGAATTCCTCTCCTCAACCTCCACCTTTAGAGTGCATGTCATATTGTTGCTGGGGGAAATGGAGTCCTGGTGGTGTCATGAAAAAAGTATTTGAAGCTGGAGCTAATACAAAAGACTATTCTGGGTTCAGCTCTGTCCAGTTGTGAAGAAGCCTAGCCTTGTCTTCATCAAACCGAGAAGAAAGGCCAAGGTCCAGAAATTCTGTGTCATTGGTCCAGTCCAGGTCATAGCTTAGTCCTGGGCAGCCTCTGTTCCCAGCTGTTTGGCTTAGTCTCTGCCACATGCTGTGAGTAGGTCAGCACTGCTTAGGTCAGCACTGTGTTGCTGTACTCAGGCTCGTGCTTGGAGCTTGCACTTGGAACCCACATAGATGCTGGGCTCTGGGTGGCTGCTAGGCCTGCATGTCTGTTATGGAGAGAGAATGCATGCAGACACACAAAAGTATGAACATATGTTACTGAGAGATGGAGATGGATGGGGAGAGAGAAGGAGAGAGGGGTAAAGTGAAGGGGGAGAGAAAAAGGGAGAGGGCGGCCAGAGAGGTTTTGCCTTTGTTAGACCATGCTTGGAAAGGACCAAGTGCTCTTTCAAACTAACCAATCATTTTCCCAATTCTTCATGGGCTTGTGCTAGTTCCTCTCCATAACCAATCCATTTCCTAGATCTTCCAGGGTTCTGTGTTCCTTTTCCAATCCAATTCTTTTCCCAGGCTAGGCCTTTCCCTTTATGGTCACCATCCTGGCTTCTATTGCACATGCCTCAACAGAAGAACCCTCCCACTGTGCCATCTTGGCTCCTACTGGGCATGCACTTACCTCTCACTTTATTGTTTTATCTTTCCCTTGGTGATACCAGCTAATGACCAGTAGTGATCCTTTCTGCTGGCTTGGAGGATTAGGTCCCAAGAGTGGAGGATGCAGTAGTCCTCTGGGGGGCCTATGAAGGCTGTACTTCCTAGTGAAGCAGACTTAGTGGCTGATTTATTATGCTTGATGTCTGATCCCCTTTGCTCCCTTCCTTTATTAGTATCTATCTCTCTATGCTAACAATATGTAGTGTCCATGAGTGAGGTATGGAATCTACAGGATGTGTGTGAGTGTGTGTGTGGTGGACCCATACATAACTTTCTTGTACTTTACTCATGACAAGAGATGTCACTGAAGATAAGTAGGTCTCCTGTAAATTCAGTTTTTTTAAAAAATGAAATTCTCTATGAGAAGAAGTTGAAATGATCTTTAAGGTTAATTAGGAAAATAATGAAAGAAGGCTCTTGTATCCTTTCATAATTTTTTAAGACTGCGCAAAGCTTCTGGGAAGTTAGAGATTTATATGCACAGTAATATTTAAAGGCATTATACTTGTTTTTTTCTGTTTAACTGATTATCATTATCATCATTATTAATAGTAATTCTTGCTATAGACTGATCAGAGTAGTGAAAAATACCTTTGTAAGATCTGGGCTGTCTGTGCTCTAAGATAAATAAATGGCTTTTTGGAACTTTAGAGAAAGAAAAGTTTTCCATATAATGTAAGGGAAAATCAGGCAAGTACCTAATTCAGTTGTTTTGGTCCATTAAGCAAATGAGTTGGGTGCTGGGAGCTAGCATGTGAGAGAGGGAGGGAGGAGAGGTGCTTTTGTGTTTTGTGGTTTAAAGAGAGAAATAGCCTGAAACAAACAATTAAAGTCCTGAGATTAGGATACCTGAGACAGGAGAGGTAGAATCTGCTGAAATTCTGAGAACTGGTTCTTGAATCAGTGAAATGTGTGGGTTTGTGAGAAGACTGTGTGTTGAGAACTGTAACTCGGAGGTCCTTGAAAAATGCAAAGTGCCTGTCATCTCTGTGATCATCCCTTAGACCTGAGCCGTGTTCAGTGGCTTTGGTGCCCAACATGAAGAAACATGTGTGAGGTGGAGTGGGGGCAGGATATAATTTTATTGAATTTCCGGGTAAACCTTAGTGTTCTTGTCTGATCAATAATAAAGATCAAGACTTGAAAATGGGTTTATTAGCTCTGTGTACTATGATAATTGGCAGCTAGAATCCAGGTGTTGGTTTTTTTTTTGTATTTTTTAATTGATTTTCCTGAAAGGAAGGATAGAAAGATCACTGATGAGAATCAATGATCAGCTGCCTCCTGCATGACCCCACTGGAGAGTGAGCCGAACCTAGGCATGCGACCCAACTGGGAATTGAACTGTGGCCTCCTGGCTCATGGGTTGGAGCTCAACTACTGCACCACACTGGCTGGGCTATAATCTAATTTTGATTTGATAGAAGATAAATGTGAGGTGTCTGGCATTCTGGTTGTCATGGAGCAATTCATACTCATTACACAAAAATTCATAGTGATCAATAGTTCAGCTGAAAACTGTTTAGAAAAATACATGACTTATTTACAATGTGGATGGGGGTATTTAAAAACATGAGCGCTTTAGGTTGTGGTAGTACTAATTTGTTTTATAGCCTGAAGAATAGTGAATTCAAGCCTTTGCTGCTGGAAAACAATTAACCCTGAATATTGTCTGTCTATCATACTGAATTCTTTAGAATTTTAGTTCACGTTGTATTGCTTCCAAAAATCAGTATTCTCAATGCAGATACATTGGTTTTCTTATTTTATGTTCACGGCTAGGAATTCCAAGTGCTATTTCTTAAGATATCTCTCTCCAGAGGGGATTAATAGACTAGAAAATCAATGACTTGTTTTTCCTAGTTTTGGAAATAAGACTATTTTTCCAGTTCAGTTATACAAATATATATTGAATGCCCCCTATGAATTTTCAATCGAGTAGACAGTGGGATCTAATGTAAAGAACATGGGATTAGAATTTATAGTTTTTGATTTTATAACCTGAGCCTAAATATTTACCAGATGCATGGATATAAAAAAGTCATTTACTTCATTCTTCCTACCTTTATGTTATAATAGGAATGTCTAGCTCACAGTGATCTGACAATAATATATTTGGGAAAGCTGTGTAACTGTCTAGGGCTCTGTTATCATGGGCAAGACTTCCTGCTCACATTTCAAAGTGTAATTTTGCTTCTTATTTTGTTAGTCTATAAAAGGAGGCAAAATTACCAACCTAGTGGTCCCTCTAAATTATATAATTTCAGCAAAAAGAAGGAACTTTCAAAAAAGGTGTTTAAACATAACCTATTGCATATAGGATCTAGCATGTTAATCTAGAGGAAATAAATAATGGTTATAAATGAATATATTCAGAAGTAAATAATTCATTTAAAGTCATAAAAAGAGCCTTGGCCAGGTAATTCAGTTGGTCACACCATCCTCCCATTATGCCAAGGTTATACCAAGTTTGCAAGTTTTCTTACAAGTCAGGGCACATACAAGAAGCAACCAAATGAATTCATAAATAAGTGGAACAACAAACTTCTCTCTCCCCCTTTATCCTCTCTCCTTTTGCCCTTTCCTCTCTCTCTCTAAAATTAATACATTAATATAAAACATTAAATCACAAAAAGGATTCACAAAGACATAATCAAATTGCTTATATTGTGCTCTCAACAAGTTTAGGGATCTTAGCTTGTTTACTTAAAATAGTGAGCATTTGACAAATGTTAATGCATTAAATAAAATTTCAACTTGCTTTTCAGAACTAGTGGTTCTCAAACAGTACCTTCAGCATCACCTGAAAGGCCCGTTAAAATGCCTGTTTCTGGGCCCATCCCCAGAATTTTTGATTCAGTAAGTCAGAGTGAACTCTGACAACTTGTATTTCTAACAAGCTGCCAGCTGATGCCGATACCATTGCTCAGGGAACCACAATTTGAAAATCCATTCTTCTCAGACATCAACCAGTTGACTCATCTAAAAGGCCATATGTAGGAATTGCCTGGAAAGTTTTTAAAATAGATTCCAGACTTTACCCTCAGAGATTATGTTTCTATAGGTCTTGCCACGACCAAGGCATCAGTGTATTTAGAAAATTCCCAGGACATATTATAACCCAAGTTTGGAACCTACCTTTTTGTACAGAGCTAAAGGCTTGTTGGGTTTGTATGATGTCACTCAAGCTTTTCTTAGGTTTGAAAATTCAGAATTAAATTAGCATAAAAATAATAAAACCTCTATCTGATGTAAAGGGAGAGAACAATAAATAGAACTATTTCCTATTTAGGGAAATTTTGGGTTATTTGATCTCAATTACATTTAAGACAAATATTCATATTTAATATGAATTCCCTTCTAAAAGATGACACTTCATTGCTTTGGGTTTTATGTCCTTAAAAGCACACTGATGCCAATATGCTAAGATTTTACATACATACTGTGACATACATAGTACTTTATAATAATTCATACAATTCTGTTCTTTACATCTTTAAAAAACTGGATAAACAAAATTAACATAGCAGTTATTTTGTTTATTCTAAATTTATCAAAGTTACCTGACAAACAGTCATCCAAGACATGAGAAATGAGTCAGGTGAACTCTCACAATAAGACCATTTTGATGATGGATTGTACTCAGTTACCTGCTAAAGAGTGCTACATGAAATCATTTATCACAGCCCTTTAAGCCTTTGCTGTTAATACTTCTCCATATCAAATGTCCCATCTACACATATGAGTGATTTTGTTTCATAACCAATAGTTCTGCAAACTCCACACATCAACCTTGAGAATCAAACTTTATCTTCTATCAGATATCTCTGGGCAATAAAAATTCAAAACTAGAATTTAGCTGTAAACTCAGCAGATAATGAAAGAAAGATCTAAGCTGACTCTTCCAAACTATTTCAGTTATGTAATACGGAAATGAGTAAATATTTATTTTGGTTGATACAGCAAGCCAGGTGTGGCTTGAAGATAGGCCAGATGAGCTAAATCAAGTAAAAAGTGGTGGTTTTACATAATTACCTTCTGACCACCATGAAAATTTATATTGCACATTTGAGATTTAAAGGTTTTCCACACTTGAAGACTAATCCCAGGAATTTTATTTCTCAAGTAAGGTATATATACTTTTAGTTTTATTTTTCATTTCAACCTTTCAAGCAGAATGAAATTTAAAAATGATATTTACAATTTATTTAGATTTTTCTTTTGTAATCAATCTTAGAAAAAATTTCCAGCACTATTCAAGATTTCATTTCTTGTAGGGTCAAAGATCCAAATTTTCCAAAAAATGTACATGAATATACTTACATCATGTGGAACAACTGAGAAATCTTACTCCAAAGCATTAGAATTCCATGCTTGGAAAATCATTTTTCAATAAATATTTGCTTTACTTTTCCATAACAATAATTGTGCTAAATTAGAAATTAAGCGCCTGTCCAATGGGTTGAACAGATCAATACAAACACCATATATTTATGGGACGGGGGCATAGTAAGTGCTGAGGCAACCCAAGATAAAATCCTTGCTTTCAAAGAACTTCGCTTTAGTATCACATGGGAAATTGACTGTAGGCATCATGGGGACATAATTATCAAGTTGATGTAGGAATGCTCAGTGTAGCCAAATGAGTGAAGGAATTAATGCCTCCATAGAATGCATTGCATTTGATTAATAGCAGGTTGGTCCTGATGGAGGGGTCTAGGTTTGGGATAATTTGGGCAGCGGGCAGAGAGAGACCAAATTGCAAAAGGCCTCACCTCTCTTGTATATTAAATATAGGAGAATTTATATTTTATCTTTTAAAACCTGGGTAATTTATTTATTCACATGTTAGAAAGCTGCTTACCAGGTTTCTGCAGGCCATTCCAAGCATCACTGTTCCCTCTAGATGGAGACTTAGGTGTAAGTGCTGCCCAGTCACATTTGAGAAAGCAACCACCAGGTGGCAGAACAAGAACAGATTCTGTGGCCAGGACCAAAAAGCTGAACCACTCATTCCTTCTGTCTACCATTTATTCAAAGTCATGTTGGCTCCAGACTAAAGCTAGTAGTCTAGGTTTGTCCAAAAATGTGGTTGGAGATTGCACAACAACTTTTAAGGAGCTCTTGCCACTGCAGACAACGTGCAGCCACCAGCTCTGCTCTCTTTCATTCTTCCTGGGTGGACATCAGTTATTGGATGACTACAGCATGGAAATATATCTCAAATTATTTCTTTGATTTAAAATGTAAGCCGAGTTCATCCATCAACAGGCACACCATATTTCACATATAACTAGCTCATAACTAAACTTAGCAGGGTGTGCAAAAAATAAAAACCATGTGTCAATCTGATTTTTTTTTTCCGTCTGTCAACATAGAATAAATGCATCACCATATGGAACATCAGTGCAGTAGAAAATATGGGGTCTAGTGGTATTTTGTTAGCAAACTCTTGGAAGTGATATATTTTTCTAAGTTACCAGCTGGGTTACATTGTGTGCTTTGGTTTTATTATCAGTAAATGTACTTAACTGTTTACAAAGTTCAAGAATTCTATAGTAACTTGATTTGCCAATTCAGAACGACGAAGTGTTGAGAACAGGTTGATAATATTTAACACGTTAATGTTTTTCTTCAATACGATGTAAACACCTGTCTACATTTAGGCAGCCTCTATGTTTAGGTAACCAACAATTAGTCATGGATAATAGGCTTATTTGGACTATCTTTTAATTAATGGTACATTGATTAACTGTACTCATTCATTAAGTCCATTAAAAATAGTTAATTTGGTTGATTTTTTTTTCATGAGCATGTTCTTTTGGTGATATAGTCATGATCTGAAGCTGGTTTTATAATAACTGATCAATGTGGGTATAATTAATGTCCTAAAGAGATAATTAATATCTTGTTGCTTTGGGTAATATTCAAAATCATTTTACATCTAAATGATAGGACTTTTTAGAGGCATTTCTAGCACAAGAAAAGGAGTAATGAGCTTGTTTTGTATGTGTGAATAAGCATACAGGTATGACACTTTCGAATATTCTTCTTTAAGTGCCCAATAAATGTTAATGTTTTAAATTTAGCTTTTTAAAACCATAAATTCTGTAATACCTATATTCTAATTAGATTTTTAACAGCTTCCCTTTATTGACTAGTTTTAAAAACCACAAGAAAACCACTTAAGGCCTTCAAACAATGCTACTTTCTGAATTCAGATTTTTTTATATATTAGAATTTTAGTTTGTTTGAATAAAATTAAAGTCTATATAATTTTAATAATAATGTATTTCTAGATAACCATGAAATCTTTTTTACTCTGTTTATCATATATAAAGTAACTTACATTAACTTTTGGTTATCTTAGGGAAGTTAGAAACATATTTGTACATATATCCAAATTAAAATAAAGTGCAAACGAAGTTCCTGAAATGGCCATTGCTGATTTTTCCACATTGCTTTAGGAAAAAATAAAACATGATACATGTTTCTGCTGCATGAAACATAATATTAAGTTGCTCCAATGATACAATTATGAATGGAAACCTTTGAATTATAGCTTGATACATTGGATAAATTATTCTCTACCCAGTATTCTCTATGAGAATATCCCAGTTTCTTATTTTCTACCTTTAGACAAGGTCATATGTAATGTTTTTGTTAGGGGATATATTCATCCAATTTTTAATGATTCTAGTGAATGTAAGTCTTCTGTTGTCCCACTTCTGCCCAATCAAACACAACATAACTTCTCAGCCAGCCACCTTTCATTGTCCCTGCAGTCAAAATGATAGATTTAGGCTTTAAATGTAAAACCAGCACCTGGGATAAATTTCTAGGAAAGAATTTTGTGACATAGCCAGATTTAGCTCAGTGAATAGAGCATCAACCCATTGATTGAAGGTAGCTAGGTTCAATTCCCATCAAGGGCACGTACCTCAGTTCTAGGCTCAAACCTCAACCCTTGTGAGGCGACCAATTGATGTCTCTCTCACATGGATGTTTCTCTCTGTCTCCGTCCCTCTCTGAAAATCAATGGAATAATATCCTTGGGTGAGGATTAACAACAACAAAAATTTTGTAAATATGATTGCTCTAGAGCAATGGTTCTCAACCTTCCTAATGCCAGGGCCCTTTAATACACTTCCTCATGTTGTGGTGACCCCCAATCATAAAATTTTCGTTGCTACTTCATAACTGTAATTTTGCTACTGTTAATGAATCATAATGTTAATATCTGTGTTTTATGTTGGTCTTAGGTGATCCTGCTACCAGTTCTCAACCTGTGGTCATGACCCACAGGTTGAGAACCACTGCTGTAGAGCCATAAATATTATGGTTGGGGGTCACCACAACATGAGGAACTGTATTAAAGGGCCACGGCATTAGGAAGGTTGAGAAACACTGCTCTGGAGGGTCTTGGAGAATCATCTGTACTTAGCTTTTCTGTGTATGTGTGTATAGTTTTGGAAAGAAATACTTTAAAGCTTTCCATTATATAAAACATCTATCACACATATCTTACATAAATGTTGAGGATATAATGTCATAAACCCAACCGCTAAGTTTTAAGAAATTATCAATGTGGCTCTCACCTATAAGACCCAGATAATTTTTTTTTTTACTTTTTGTCACTTTTTAAAAAAATGTTATTTACAATATAACTTATATTTAATAATAGTACATATGTTTTCCTGCCCCCAATATCCTCCTCCCAGCCTCCCCTACCCCCCAGCACATGTCCCCACCTGCCTCCCTCCCCACCCCAGAGTCTTTCATTCGTTGGTTATGCTCATATGTATGCATACAAGTCCTTCGGTTGATCTCCCCCAGCATCTGCCTCCCATCCACTCCAGCCTTCCCCCTGTAGCTTGACAGCCTGTTCGAGGCCACCCTGCCTCTATATCAATCACTCTCCCCTGTTTCTTTTCTTCAAAAATATCTTGCCTCTGCATACTGAAAACAAACGTATAAGAGCAAAAAAAGTTTGAGTGTCAGTTTCAATGTCCAACTGTTCTGAGTCCCAGTTTCAATGTCAAATAGTTCTTCATGTGTACATGTCAGCAATGGTATTCAGATGGTGGACACATCGTGGCAATGCAAGATCCATCCTCTCTGGTATGTTTCTGGGCCGCCTGCAGCCACACACAGCTGCCGACTGCTAGCATGGCAAGGTGTCTTCAGCGTCCGCCATCTCTGGACCGTCCTCATGGATGGAACAGGCCCATCAGTTCCTCACTGTCGCAGAAACCCACATGGTCTTGGAATTGTTCTCTGCAAACACATAAACACATTCTCGACCAAAGGTTAACAAAGGGATCCTCTCTGCAAAATAGACTTGGGATTCTTTTTATTTTTGCCTAAATGATTTTCCTTTGGCTTATTTTGACACCATGTGTGTTTTTTTTTATGGGTGTCCTGCAGCTGGTTTTACAAATGGAATTTTCTTTTCTGGAGTAAGAATTTTCTACATGTATTTTACTTATAGGATATTTTTCTTTACAGGATATTACCTCACTTTCCCCCACCCCCCTTTTTTTGGTTAATAGGGGCTTTTGGAAATTTTATCTTGCAGTCTTGGTAATTTTAAATTTTAATTTTTGCATACAAATATTACTACTTCAGGTTCTTTGGATGTTAGGCAATTTTGCAGTGAGATGAATTACTAATAGATAATTTAGTTAATGTTTTAGGAAAAGCTTTTTGTCCAGTATAGTTAGATTTTCTTGAGTATTCACTTATTTCACTTGGCCAATTTCAATTAATCTGAAAACTTGATTACTATTTTACTGTCAATTTTAATACTCAAGCAGAAATCTTAGTTTACCCAGTAAATACTTGTGGAAAGGAATATTTGCATTTTTGAGTAGGTACTCAGAATTCCTTGTAATAAATTAAATTTAGATATAGGGCAGCTATTGCTGGCCGAGTCTCTGTCTACCACCTGGGTCCCGGTGTGAGTTGTGCGTGGGAGGCGTAGCAGCCGTGGGGGTAGGAGACCTTCCTCAGGAGGGGAGAGAATTCAAGCCCCTGCAAGGTTTGTGGATGAGGGTCTGTGCCCCACCTCTGTTGATCTTTTAGTTCTCTCCTGTTGGCCCCTCTGCGACTGTGCCTGTCTTAGGTTGTTCCTTCCCTGAGGAATCTTACCCGTCTCTGGCTAACCAGCCATCCTCCGGGGCCAAACAGGGTGATGTGAGGTTCAGTCCTGTCTCCTTTGTAGTCTATGTCCCCGTGGCCTCCACGTCCAGCACCTGCCATGGGGTCCCCTTGCCTGCTGGCGGGGTCCCGGTACTGATCACATATCTCGGGTGACCCAGGTTTCTTCTCCAGAGAGGGCCCAGCTCACGCCACTGGTCGAGAGACAGATCCATGGTGCCAACTGCCCAGAGACTTCAGCCACAGCTTGAACTGAAAGTTCACGCATCAGCTGTGTGTATTTGGATAATAAGAAGAGGGTCCCTCTTGGCAAAAGGGCCAGAGGGGCCAATATAGAATGCTCGGATGCCTTCCCAGTGCCTTAATCCCTTCTGAAAGGGATTTCCTATCCTTTTTTTAAGTTGCTGACCAACATTCAAAGAATTAGTTTGTAAGTTTATTTGGGATAATTGTATAATATGCTGTTGTCAAATATCAAATATTATAATGACATTGTAGAATAATATCATGTAAGGGTATTGTTGTGTCACGGGAGGTTAAGGAGGGCCTAGCCTAAGAACTGGTGTCCATAAGAGATGACATGCTCTATGCCATGTTAATTCAATCTCAAACTAGCTGCCATTTTTTTTTATAACTTTATATAAACTTTGTCAGGGATGTAAAAACACAAATCACTTACCCTAGTTCAAGCATTCAAATATATTGACTTTCCCCCTTACTCCCACCACCTGCCACTTACCCTGAGGTTTGACATTTAAATGGACTTTTCTCAGTCCATTGAAATCTGGATCCATTCTTGTTCATCAGTCTGTGTCATTCATTATATTCCTCAAATGAGTGAGATCATGTGATATTTGTCTTTCTCTGCCTGGCTAATTTCACTTAGCATAATGCTCTCTAATTCCATCCATGTTGTTACAAATGGTAGGAGCTCTTTCTTTTTTACTGCAGCGTAGTATTCCATTGTGTAAATGTACCACAGTTTTTTAATCCACTCATCTGCTGATGGGCACTTAGGCTGTTTCCAAGTCTTAGCTATGATAAATTGTGCTGCTATGAACATAGGGGTACATATATCCTTTCTAATTCGCCTTTCTAGTTTCTTGGGGTATATTCCTAGAAGTGGGATCACTGGGTTGAATGGGAGCTCCATTTTTAGTTTTTTGAGGAAACTCCATACTGTTCTCCACAGTGTCTGCACTAGTCTACAATCCCACCAACAGTGCAGGAGAGTTCCTTTTTCTCCGCATCCTCGCCAGCACTTGTCATTTGTTGATTTTTTGATGTAAGCCATTCTAACAGGTGTGAGATGGTACCGCATAGTCATTTTGATTTGCATCTCTCGGATAATTAGTGACTTTGAGCAAGTTTTCATATGTCTCTGGGCCTTCCTTTTGTCTTCTTTAGAAAAGGTTCTATTTAGGTCTGTTGCCCATTTTTTTATTGGATTATTTGTCTTCCTTTTATTGAGTTGTGTGAGTTGCCTATAGATGCTTGAGATTAAACCTTTATCACTGATAACATTTGCAAATATGTTCTCCCATACAGTGGGTTTTCTTGTTGTTTTGTTGATGGTTTCTTTAGCTGTGCAAAGCTTTTTATTTTGATGTAGTCCCATTTGTTTATTCTGTCTTTAGCTCCCATTGCTCTCGGAGCAGTATCATCAAAGAAGTTCTTTTGGCATATGTCTGAGATTTTATTTCCTGTAGCTTCCTCTAATGTTTTTATGGTTTCCTGTCTTATGTTTAAGTCCTGTATCCATTTGGAGTTTATTTTTGTGTATGGTGTAAGTTGGTGGTCTAGTTTCATTTTTTTGCATGTATCTATCCAATTTTCCCAACACCATTTATTGAAGAGACTATCTTGACCCCATTTTATGTTCATACCTCCTTTGTCAAATATTAATTGAGCATAGTGGTTTGGGTTGATATCTGGATTCTCTATTCTATTCCATTGATCTATATGTCTGTTCTTGTGCCAGTACCAGGCTGTTTTGAGAACAGTAGCTTTGTAATACAGCTTGAAATCTGATATGGAAATCCCACCGACTTTGTGCTTCTTTCTCAGGATTGCTGTGGCTATCCGGGGCCTTTTTTTATTCCAGATGAATTTTTGGAGAGTTCTTTCTAGGTCTGTGAAATATGCCATTGGTATTTTAATGGGGAGTGCATTAAATTTATAGATTGCTTTGGGTAGTATGGACATTTTAATTATGTTGATTCTCCCAATCCATGAACATGGTATGTTCTTCCATCTGTTTACATCTTCCACTATCTCTTTTTTTAGCGTCCTGTAGTTTTCTGCGAATAGGTCTTTTACCTCCTTAGTTAAGTTTATTCCTAGGTATCTTAATTTTTTTTGGTGTGATGGTAAATGGGATTGCTTTTTTAGTCTCCCTTTCTGTAAGTTCACTATTGGTGTATAGGAATGCCATAGATTTCTTGGCATTGATTTTGTAGCCTGATACATTGCTGAACTCATTTATTAAGTCTATTAGCTTTTTTATGGAGTCTTTCGGGTTTTTTATGTACAATATCATGTCATCTGCAAATAAGGATAGCTTAACTTCTTCTTTTCCAATTTGGATGCCTTTTATTTCTTCTTCTTGTCTAATTGCAATGGCTAATACTTCCAGTACTATGTTGAATAGAAGTGGTGAGAGTGGGCAGCCCTGTCTTGTTCCTGTTCTTAAGGGAAATGGTTGTAGTTTTTGCCCATTGAGTATAATGTTTGCTGTGGGTTTATCATATATGGCTTTTATTATGTTGAAGTATGATCCTTCTATTCCTACCTTGTTGAGAGTTTTTATCAAGAAAGGGTGTTGGATTTTGTCAAATGCTTTTTCTGCATCAATTGATATGACTATGTGATTTTTATCTCTCAATTTGTTTAATGATGTATCACATTTATTGATTTGCGGATGTTGTACCATCCTTGCATTCCTGGGATAAATCCTACTTGGTCATGGTGTATGATCTTACTGATGTACTGCTGGATCCGATTTGCTAGAATTTTATTGAGGATTTTGGCATCTATATTCATGAGGGATATTGGCCTGTAATTCTCTTTCATTGTGTCATCTTTATCTGGTTTTGGTATTAGGGTGATGTTAGCTTCATAGAAGGAGTTTGGAAGTGTTCCATCCTCTTGAATTTTCTGGAATAGTCTGAGGAGTATAGGTTTTAGTTCTTCCTTGAATGTTTGGTAAAACTCCCCTGTGAAGCCGTCTGGCCCTGGGCTTTTGTTTGCCGGAAGCTTTATGATGACTGCTTCAATTTCTTCCACAGTTATTGGTCTGTTGAGTTGTTTAGATTCTTCCTGATTGAGTTTTGGGAGGTTATATTTTTCCAGAAATATATCCATTTCCTCCAGATTGTCCAGTTTGTTGGAGTAGAGTTGTTCATAGTATTTTTTAACAATCCTTTGTATTTCAATGGGGTCTGTTGTTATTTCACCTCTTTCATTTCTGATTTTATTTATTAGGGTCCTCTCTCTTTGCTTCTTGGTGAGTCTGGCTAGAGGTTCATCGATCTTGTTTAATCTTTCAAAGAACCAGCTTTTGGTTTTGTTGATCTTCTGTATGGTTTCTTTGGTCTCTATGTCATTTATTTCTGCTCTGATCTTTACTATTTCCTTCCTTCTGCTTACACTGGACTTTTCTTGTTGCTTTCTTTCTAACTCTTTGAGTTGTTGGTTTGGATAATTTATTGCCGCTGTTTCTAGTTTTTTGCAGTAGGATTGTAGAGCTATGAACTTCCCTCTCAGAACTGCTTTCACTGTGTCCCATAGATTTTGGATTGTTGTGCTGTCGTTGTCATTTGTTTCCATGATGTTTTCTATCTCTTCCTTGATCTCTCTAGTAACCCAGTCATAGTTTAATAGCATGCTGTTTAGTCTCCATGTGTTCGATTTCTTTGGATTGTTTCTATTGTAGTTGATTTCCAGCTTTATGCCATTGTGATCTGAGAATGTGTTTGATATGATTTCTATGTTCTTGAATTTGGAGAGACTTTGCCTATGACCCAACACATGGTCTATCTTTGAGAATGACCCATGGGCACTTGAAAAGAATGTATATTCTGTGGCTTTGGGGTGAAATGATCTGAAGATGTCAATTAATTCCATCTGGTCTAATGAGTCATTGAGGATTGATGTTTCTTTACTGATTTTTTGTTTAGAGGATTTTTCCAATGGTGATAGTGGGGTATTAAAGTCTCCTACTATGATAGTATTGCTGTCTATCTCTCCCTTGATATCCTCTAGGAGTTTTAGTATGTATTTGGGTGCTCCTATATTGGGTGCATATATGTTTACCAGAGTTATTTCTTCTTGTTGGATTGCTCCCTTTAATATTATGTAGTGGCCTTCTTTATCTCTTGTTACATCCTTGACTTTGAGATCTAATTTGTCGGATATAAGTATTGCTACCCCAGCTTTTTTTCCATTTCCATTTGCCTGAAGAACCTTTTTCCATCCTTTCACCCTCAGTCTGTGTGCATCTTTTTTTTGGAGGTGGGTTTCTTGTAGACAGCAGATATATGGGTCGTGTTTTCTTATCCAGTCTATTACCCTATGTCTTTTGATTGGAGCATTTAAACCATTTACATTTAAAGTAATTATTATTATTATTATTTTTTAAATATATATTTTATTGATTTTTTACAGAGCGGAAGAGAGAGGGATAGAAAGTCAGAAACATCGATGAGAGAGAAACATCGATCAGCTGCCTCTTGCACGCCCCCTACTGGGGATGTGCCCGCAGCCAAGGTACATGCCCTTGCCGGAATCAAACCCAGGACCCTTCAGTCCACAGTCCGACGCTCTATCCACTGAGCCAAACCGGTCTCGGCTCAAGTAATTATTGATAGATAGTTATTTGTAGCCATTTTTGTTCTTTGCCCCTATGTTCTTTCATGGCTTCCTATTGCTTTTTACAGCAGACCCTTTAGCATTTCTTGCATTGCTGGTTTGGTGGTAATGTATTCCCTTAGACCTTTTTTGTCTGTGAAGCTCCTGATTTGACCTTCAATTTTTATTGATAGCCTTGCTGGGTACAGTATTCTAGGATTCAGACCCTTTCTTTGCATAACTTTGTATATTTCATTCCAATCCCTTCTGGCCTGATAAGTTTCTGTTGAGAAATCACTTGCTAATCTGATGGGGGTTCCTTTGTAGGTGACTTTCTGTCTGTCTCTGGCAGCTTTTAGGATTCTCACTTTGTCGTTGATGTTTGCCAATTTAATTATAACATGCCTTGGTGTAGGTCTTTTGGGATTTAATTTGCTTGGAACTCTGTGAGCTTCTTGGATTTGTGTGGGTTTTTTCTTTCCTATATCAGGGAAGTTTTCTGTCATTGTTGCTTCCAACAGATTTTCTATTCCTTGCTCAGTTTCCTGTCCCTCTGGAAGCCCTATTATACGTATGTTGTTTTGTTTCATGTTGTCCCAAAGTTCCCTTAGGCTCTCCTCCTGCTTTTTAATTTTTTTTTCTAGACGCTGCTCTACTTGGGTGTTTTTTCCTACCTTGTCTTCCAGCTCACTGATGCGGTCCTCTGCTTCATCTAGTCTACTCCTGATACTTTCTATGGAGTTCTTTACCTCAGCAATGTCACTTTTCATTTCTTCTTGGGTCGTCTTCATTTCTTCATAATTCTTCTTCATTTCTTCACAATTCTTCTTCATTTCTTCATATTTCTTATTCATTTCTTCCTGGCTCTTCTTCATTTCCTCTTGATTCCTCTTCAATTCCTCATGGTTCTTACTTGTATTGGCTTCTGTTCTCTTCATCCACCCTATGACCATTTCTCTGAACTCTCTCTCTCTGACAGGTTGTTTGCTTTCATTTTGGTTACCTCTTTTTCTGGTGAGGCTTGCTTTTCTTTCACTGGTGGGCTATTTCTTTGTCTCCCCATAGTCTTTCTTCTCTGTGTGTCTTGTTATGTAGTTCTCACTCTCCTGTGTTGATTTAAAGGCTCAGACTACAACACAACCAGGTGCAGCACACCAGGCACAGAAGAAGAATGTATTCACAGTATTGGTAACTCCAAATTAAAAGTGATTGCCAGAGGAAGGTAAATTAGGTGATAGGTGGGTAAGAGAGAGTAAGAGAAAACACACTCGCACACACAAAATAAAGAAAGAAAAAAAGAAAGAAAGACAGGAAAAGAAAGAAAGAAAGGAAGGAAGGAAGGAAGGAAGGAAGGAAGGAAGGAAGGAAGGAAGGAAGGAAGGAAGGAAGGAAGGAAGAAAGGAAGGAAGGAAAAAGGGGAATGCCAAAATAAAGTTGGGAAAAGGGGAAGGAGTAAAAAGAAAGGAAAAGGGAGTAAACTATAAATATGGGTTGGAACCTCCCAGAGGACCGCCACTAATCCCAGCAAAAGCCAGCAACGAGTACCTGGAGACTGATAGAAACTACATACAACAACTAATATCAAGGGAGTTTAGGGAACACAGAAGCTTAAATCTATCAAAAAACAATGTAAAGATCACCAATACACAAAACAATGCCAACTCCCGCCCCACAAAACAAATTAAAAGGAAAGAATAACCAAACCAATCTCACAAATATGCATAAAATATAAACAACATCAGTAGGACCGAGAGAAAAACATTTTAGGATAGTGAAGTCGGAGAAGCATTAGATGTGTATGGACTTGGAGCAGGTGGTTGGAGATTGGATATAAAAGTGGGGTGAAATTTTAACAGGGGCTAAAAAGAGAGAATAAGGAAAATCTAAACCAGAAAAAGTGTAAGGGGAATAAGACACTAACTAAGGAAAGGTTAGCAAGAGAGTGCTGGCATAAGGGGGAGGTTGAAGTAGGTTAAAGAGATACTAAAGGGTAGATAAAAAAAGACTATATATCACTAATCTCTGAGTAGAATAAAGATGGAATAAAATGGCACTTAAAAAAATTTAAATAGTAGTAGAAATAAAATTGATTCCTTAATTTGTGTTACACAAGAGACAATTTATGATTCAGCCCCTAGGTGGCGGTGTTTCTGAATTGACCTCCGGGTCTATTGGTCCTCTCTAGCCTGATCTAAAATCCCGCTATGTCTATGGCATTTACTACTGCTTTGTGGAAATAGGCTACCCCAGAGCTGCCTCTCTAATGGTGAGGACCTGTTCTGATCCCCAGCGTCAGAAAAACAGCTTGCCCCTGTGGTCTCCCAGGTTCTCCCCCACCAGGGGATCACCCCTTCCTCGTTCAGCGCTGAGAAATTCGGATTTAGAGAGGACAAACGCAGGCGCGCGAACTCACGTCCTGCTTGTATGTTTGCACAAAACCCTTTCTCCCCTTGGGTTTGGCTGCCCGCTCCCTCCCAAAACTGCCAGGCTGGCCCTCTCCTTCAGGTCCAAATGTGTTGCCCTCTATGTATCCCCCCTCCTGTCACCAGCTCCGAGGACCCTCTTCCACGTTTGCCGGCTCCAACAGCCGCGGGTTTTCCTCTTTTTTCGCCAGGCGCAAATCTCCCTGTGTTACCAGCTCCCTTAACCCCCGGAAAAACCTGACCTTTCCGTGGCTGAGCACAAGTTTCCTCGGAGTCCGCTTCTTCACCAACTAGGAATTGATGTTGGGGAGGAGGTGGGAGTCTCAGACGCCCAGTGGGTACCGCAACTGTAAACTTTTTAGGCTCTTCCCCTTTAAGATGGCGCAGCCGCCTCTGAGCCAGGCTCCGGGAGAGAACCCAGCTGCACCAGAGCCGCTCCATTAAGGGCGGCTAATCTAGCAGTCCCCCTCCTTCTCCCAAAGCCCTGCTGTCCTCCCACTTGCCAACAAACACTCCCCCCGCGACCCTCAGCTGCTCACCCCGTCTACCCCGGGACACAAATGATTACACGTCCTTCTGACCCGCCGCCATCTTTTTACTCTCAAGACCCAGATAATTTTAAAGCAAATCTGAGACATTTTACCATTTCATCTGTAAATATTTTAGTATGTATCTCTAAACGGTATTTTTAAAATAGCTACAATATGATTAAAACATCTGAAGATTGATAAGAATTACTTAATATTATCAAATATATAGCCTTTATTCAAACTTTCCTGTAATATTATAAGAACTAGAGGCTTGGTGCACAAAATTTGTGCACAGGATGGGGGGCGGGTGTCCCTCAGCTCAGCCTGTACCCTCTCCAATCTGGGACCCCTTGAGGGATGTCCAGCTGCCCATTTAGGCCCAATCCTACCGGGCCTAAACAGGCAACTGGACATTCCTCTCACAATCCAGGACTGCTGGCTCCAAACTGCTTGCCTGTCTGCCTTCCTAACCGCTTCTGCCTGCCAGCCTAACACCCCCTAAACCACTCTCCTGCCAGCCTGATTGATGCTTAACTGCTCCCCTGCGAGCCTGATTGCTTTTAACACTGTTGTTTTGATTTGCATCTCTTGGATGATTAGTGACTTTGCACATATTTTCATATGTCTCTTGGCCTGTCTTCTTTCAAAAAGTGTATATTGATTAGTTTTAAAAATACGATCTGTCAGTGGTGGCCATTCCTTCAATGGTAGTTACGAGTTCATGCATTTAAACATACTTGCTGTGTTTCTATCCATTGTAGCCCTTATCTATAGATCTTCAGTTATTCCTATTCTTGTGTAATGGGCACTCTTTATTTTGACTCATAGCTCAGGCCATTTGATAAGCTTCTAGTTATCTTTGCTAGTTTCTTGCTTTGTGTTATCACAAAGGTTTCCAGGGAAATGTCCTGTCCTAGACCTCAGATCAGTCTTTCCTCAGGAAGACCAATTGCTTTTACCAAGAGAAAGTGTTGAGAGCTCATTAAAGGTGACAATCTGAGCACTAAGGGTCTTTTTACTACTGAGTGGTCAGTGCTTCTAGGCTTTTCCAGTGAACAGAGCTTGGAATGTTAGTTTATTTTATAAAGACTGAAGTTATACACTTATGCTAATACTTCCATTTCAATTTAGAGTTTTGTTTCATCGGATCAATCACGCTTAAATCTCCAAAGAGACCAACTTAATTTTTTTTCTTTAAAAAAAAATATATATTTTATTGATTTTTTACAGAGCGGAAGGGAGAGGGATAGAAACTCAGAAACATTGATGAGTGAGAGACATCCATCAGCTGCCTCTTGCATGCCCCCTACCAGGGATATGCCCACAGCCAAAGTACATGCCCTTGCTGGAATCAAACCCGGGACCCTTCAGTCTGCAGTCCGAAGCTCTATCCACTGAGCCAAACCGGTCTCCGCCCAACTTAACTTCTTTATCCCACAACACATACTATGAAGTAGTATTAGAATAAAAACCACTAACATTGCCATCAAAAATATAGTTAGTGAAAACAGCTTAAGATTTTTATTATTATTTATTTATTTAATTATTTTTTATTTATTTTTTTACATCTTTATTGTTCAGTTTATTAATTACATTGTTCCCCCTTTTCTATCCCCCTATAGCTCCCCTCCACCCTGTACCCATTCCACCCTCCACCCTCACCTCCCCCTCCCCACTGTCCTATCCCACTGTTGCAAGATTTTTGTTCAGTCTCTTGCTGTACTTCCCACACCCCTTTTCTCCCCAAGAATTGTCAGTCAATTCCCTCTCTATGTCCATAATTCTGTTATATTCACCAGTTTATCCTGTTCATCAGATTATTAATTCACTTGATTTTTAGATTCATTTGTTGATAGATGTATATTTTTTGTTCATAATTTATATTTTTACCTTTTTCTTCTTCCTCTTCTTAAAGAATATCTTTCAGCATTTCATATAATATTGGTTGGGGGTGATGAACTCCTTTAGCTTTTTCTTATCTGCAAAGCACTTTATCTGACCTTCAATTCTTAATGATAGCTTTGCTGGATAGAGTAATCTTGGTTGTAGATTCTTGCTATTCATTACTTTGAATATTTCTTGCCACTCCCATCTGGCCTACATCATTTCTGTAGAGAAATCCGCTGACAATCATATGGGTGCTCCCCTGTAGGTAACCAACTGTTTTTCTCTTGCTGCTTTTAATATTCTCTCTTTATCTTTTGCTCTTGGCATTTTAATTATGATGTGTCTTGGTGTGGTCCTCTAGGTTCCTATATTTTGGGGTTCTGTATACTTCTTGGGCTTTTAAGTCAGTTTCTTTCACCAGGTGGAGGAAGTTTTCAGTCACTATTTCTTCAAGTAGATTTTCAATATCTTGCTCTCTCTCTTTTTCTGGCACCCCAATAATTCAGATGTTAGCGTGCTTGAGGTTGTCCCAGAGGCCCCTTACGCTATCTTCAATTATCTGGATTCTTTTTGTTTCTTGCTTTTACAGCCAAGTGGATTTTGCTTCTTTGTATTTCAAATCTTTGACTTGGTTCTTGTGGCCCTCTGGACTGCTTTTGGGACTTTGTGTAATATTTTTTATTTCAGTCAGTGTATGCTTGATTTCTAGTTGGTCCTTTTTCATATTCGTGAGGGTCTCTTTCATACCCTCGTAGGTCTTGTTCATTTCCTTGTAGGTCTCATTCATTTCCTTGTAAGTCTTATTTATTTCCTCGTTGGTCTTGTTCATTTCCTCATAGTTCTCATTAAGTTCATTGGCCTTTTCTAGGAGCCTCTTGAAAAGCCTTATAACCGTGGTTTTGAACTCTATGTCTAGTCGTCTCTTTTCCTCCATTTTTTGCACACCTGATTTCTTTCCATGTCTCTGCATGCTGGCTGCTTTATGTGGTAGATGTCCTCTAAGGGACAGTGGCTCAGCCTCCCCAGTTACCTGAGGTGGGTACTCTTACTGCAATCCTTTATGGGTTGTACAGTATTTTTGAATTTAAGCCCAGCTTGTTGTTGTTAGCCCTAGGAGGGTTTGACCTCCAGGCCAATTGGCTGTGCAGGGAAATTGTTCAAGTTAGATGGATGGAGTCTCTGAGCTGAGCAGGCAGCGTCATCGTCAGCTATGCCTTAGGCGGCGCGTGGGTCTCTGTTGGGTGGTAATTGCTGCAGGCACCTCCAAGAGAATGTTGCTAGTCTCTACCCCTTGCCAGACAACTCTGCCTCTCCCCAAATGAATTTGCACACTCAAAGTCTCACCCAGGGTTGTAATACAAAGCAGTCCGGTCGTCTCTGGGACTAGGGGGCAAGTCACCTGGGAGCAAGTCGCGCGTCTGTGCTGTCGCACACTTTACGCATGCAAACTGCTATTCCAAGCAACATAGATTCTCCTCAGACTAGGAGACCTCTGCCGAGCCCGGCTTCCAGGGTGCGTACCCCGGACCTCAGATTTCACCTGGCACTGGGGAATCTGGGGAGCAGGACGTCACCGCCGTACCCTTTGTAGAAATCCAGCCGGGATTGCTGCTGCCAGCCCTACAGCCTGTGAACACCCTACGGCTCTGAACCTCTCTCTGCACGTATCTTTAAGGCTGCACTCCGCCTCTCTTCTGAGTCTCAGTGTCCCACCTTTACTTTTATTTGTGGAATTTTCACTCAGCCAGCTTTCCAGTGATTCTGGATGATGTTTGTCTTGTTGTTATGTTGTAGTTTTGGAATTGTTGTGCGTGGCAGCACAATAGGTGTTTATCTATGCTGCCATCTTGGTTGCATCCACAGCTTAAGATTTTTAAAGAGACACTTCTCTTTTAAAAAATTTTTCTTTATTTTGGCTTTGTGTATATAACACTTGGGATGTATAAGGTCACTTGTAAAATAGTTGGAATAGTTTCTCTCTTTGTTACAATGCCATCAACTTAATGCATACCCTATTTCCCCAAAAGTAAGACAACCCCTGAAAATAAGACCTACTTCCAGTTTTGCCTCTCGCTGTAATTAATATAAGGCATTCCCCCGAAAATAAGACCTCCCCGATATTTTTATTCTCGAAACTGAAAAAGCCTGGCCCACACAAGCAGTTATAAAGGAATAGGTCAATTTAATGCTGCCGCTTGTTATGTGAGGGAGCCAAAGAGGTCTGCTAGTCTGGGATGCAGCCAGCACTCACCACACTAAAGACATGAAGAAATTTCTTCACAAAAGAAAAATAGATCAAATAATGATTCCTGCAGGAATGACAGCCTATCTCCAGACTCTTGATATTGCAATAAACAAGCCACTCAAGGACAATTTGCGCATGGAAGTTAATGACTACAATGAAAATAGAATAGAGAGAAATCAGCATGAAAACTTTGTGAAACCTAAACTGCAAGAGGTTGTGACTTGGGTGAAGAATTCGTGGGAGAAAATTGCTGACAGTTGCATTGCAAATGCACTACAAGCAGGCTACCTTGACAAGAAGTACTCATTTAAGGACAGTGCTATTTCTAAACATGAGAGATTTGGTCCACTGATTCTGAAAGAAATGGAATCAGAAGAAAGTCACCAGGAAATTCAAGGTTTGGATTGTTATGATGATGTTCCAGAAGATGATGATATGAAAGTCATTGAATAAATCTTACTTTGTGTTCATACCGGTAAATATCAGTATCAGTAAATGTACCATAGATTGTTGTACATGGAAATAATGGTAGTAACAAGAAATTCTTGATACCGTAGGATTCAGTTTGTCTGGTTATGCTGGTTTGTGATGACAACTACTACCGTACCCTATACAGGTAATAAATTTTCTTTTGTGTGTGAGTGTGTGTGTGTGTTCAACAATAAATGTGTGCCATATTCTTCTTCATGGAAAAATAAGACATCACCTGAAAATAAGACCTAGTGCATCTTTGGGAGCAAAAATTAATATAAGACACTGTCTTATTTTTAGGGAAACAAGGTAGTTAGGTTCATTCATATTTCAAAGCCAAGCTTTTTGAGAACACATTTAAATGTATGCTTTTTTACAATGATCCTATCTAATAAAAGAGTAATATGCAAATTGACCATACCTCCAATCAAGCCATGTCCACTGCCATGCCCACAGCCATGCCCATCAGCCAATCAGCAAATTAGCAAACTATGCAAATAAATCCCAACCAAGATGGCTGCAGCCACTGAGAGCAGGAGCGAGGCTTGAGTTTCCCCAGCAATGGAGGAAGCCAAGCTTTCCACCTGCCCTTTCCAGCCCAGGCCTCAATGTTATAAAGTTTCAATTACAGAAGATATATCCCAACAGAAATGGCAGCAGCCACGGAGCGAGTAGAAGGCTTGGCTCCACTCCAGGCTACAAAGTTTTAATTGTAGAACATAAATTAATCCCATATCCCAGGGCCTCCACTTGGGTCACTGGAGGTGTGGCCAGCCTGCAAACCACCATAGGCCCCTTGCCCAGGCCACCACACACCCCAAGGGAACCCCTACCCTGATCCAGGACACCTTTCAGGGCAAACCAGCTGGCCCCCACCTATGCAACAGGCCTCTATACTATCTAATGAAAGAGTAATACATAGATTGACCATCACTCTAACACACAAATGGGCTGTTCCCAATGTGGACACAAGATGGCCACCACAAGATGGCCAGCATGGGAGGGCAGTTGGGAGGAACCAGGCCAGCAGAGAAGGGCAGTTGGGGATGATAGAGCCTGCAGGGGAGGGCAGTTAGGGGTGAACAGGCTGGCAGAGGAGGGAAGTTGGGGGCAAACAGGCTGGCAGGGGAGCAGTTAGACATCAATTAGGCTGGCGGGGTAGTGGTTAGGGGGTGTTCAGCCTGGCAGGCAGAAGTGGTTAGGGGCAATCAGGGAGGTAGGCAGGCGAGCAGTTTGGAGCCAGCAGTCCTGGATTGTGAGAGGAATGTCTGATTGCCCGTTTAGGCCCGATCCTACTGGGATCGGGCCTAAACGGACAGACGGATATCCCTTGAGGGGTCCCAGATTGGAGAGGGTGCAGGCTGGGCTGAGGGCCCCCCCCTACCCCCGTACATGAGTTTCATGCACCGGGCCTATAGTGTAAAATAATTGTGTTCCATATGAAGGCTGTAAAACAATATATTTAAGGGTCTCTAGCTTTTGTTACTATCTACAAAATGCTACTTCTCTCCATTATTTTAATTTAAGAATATGGTTTAACCTTATATCATAGTTAAATGTATATACATTTTTATCCTACTTTCTTAGCTACCCAATTTTCTCCATCTTTTAAAAAATATATTTTTATTGATTCCAGAGAGGAAGGAAAAGGAAGAGAGAGAAAGGAACATCAGTTATGAGAAAGAATCATTAATCAGCTGCCTCTTGCATGCCCTGACCGGGAATCAAACTGTGACCTCCAGATTCAGGGATTGATTGATACGCAACCACTGAGCCACAGTAGCCTGGCTTCATCTTATTTTTTTCCAAATAAAAATAATCGTAGACTGACAGATGGTTATTAGACTTATCATGATGTTCCTAGTTTAAGATACATAAATGTTAAACCACTGTGTTGTATATCTGAAATTAATATTGTATGCCAGCTATACTTTAATGAAAATGAAATTTAAAGAACAAATTATTGGAGATTATTCAATCCTAAAACAGATATTCCTTCTTTTCTTGTTTTGCAGCTGCATAGTATGTCACTCTAAGGACAAATTATAGCTCATTCAACCAATCCCCTCTTGCTGGGCACTTGCTGTATGAAAATCCTTGTATATATGTCTTTTTAAAATTGTCACTGTACCTCTGGGATTGATTACTAGAGGTTAGAACTGTTGGGTCAATGGTAAATGTTTACATAATTTTGCCAGATGTTGCCTCATCTATATAGTTCTATTTTTCATCCCTACAAGCGGTACCTAAGATTATCTATTGGCAAAGTGTAATGTCAAAAGTTGTGATATTTTCTAATCTGAACTGAGAAATGGAAATTTAATTTAGGTTTAATTTGTGTTCAGTTTGAACGAAGAAATTGAACATCTTTTCATATGGTTAAGGGCATTTATATTTCTTTATCTGTGAACTATCCATTCTTATGCCTTGCCAATTTTTTCTCTCTTTTTAGAAAATCACATATTCTGGTGACATTTGTATTTTGTCTAAATTGGATATTATTATTATTATTATTGTTATTATTATTATTATTATTATGTCATGGTGCTTATATCATATATCACTATGTTGGTCTTTTCCATGAAACATTTTTATTTTAATCTATTTGTCACAATTTAGCAATCATTTTTTCCCCTTTGCATCTGGATTTGACTTAGAGAAATTTTCCCAACAGTAAAGTTATAGGGAATTGTACCCATATTTTTGTTTAATGTTTATTTGGTTTCATTTTTACTATTTAAATTTCTGATCTTTCTGGAATTTATCCTACTGAGTGGTATAAGCCATGAATCATCTTCATTTTTTATGCCTATACATGTATATATTGTGTGTGAAAAAACTTCTATCAAGTTAATTTACATATCCATCAGTTCACTTAGTTACCTTGTGTATGTATGTGATATTTATGTGCTGCTAATATGTAGTTTTAAATATGGTAGATTTATAATGTTTGTTAATTTCATTGGGGGAGGGAATGTCAGGTTTTCCTGGACATTCTTGCCTGATTGGTTTCTAGATGAACTTGACAATAAACCTACTTAACTTCTGAATATTTATTTTTAATGAGACTGTAAATTAACTCAGGCAGAACAGGTATCTTAACAATGTTGTGTCTCCTATCCAAGATCATGATATATTTTTATAATAATTTCTCATTTCTGGTTTATTTCAGGAAGATAAAATTTTTAGTTCCTAGTACTTTTAACCCCTGTTATGTATAGTTCACCTCAAATCCTAGGTACACTTAACACAAAATAAAATCCTTTAATGTAAATATCTGTAGTTCAAGCTTTTAAACTCCAGTGGTTTCTTTTATCTTTTCTGCATTTGTATGGTTGAAGAAATACATTTGTATTCTCTGGGCTTTTTCATATATTAGAGAGTCTTTTACAGTATGGAAAGTCAAGAGACCTGGATTTCAGAAATGAGTCATTAATTAAAAGTAGAGGGAGAACTTTGAGAATGAAGCCACTTAATCTTCTTTGTCTCCATTCTCTTATCTATAAAAAGAAGTTTTGTGGAGGAGTTGCATGCATAATGTGTGAATAAATTCAGTGGCATATATAATTCAACTTAATCAAATTAGCTGTTTTGTTTTTGACATAACAAAAAGTCCAGATTTAGAAGATACAAGTTTGGCTAGATAGCCCAAGGAAGCCATTAGGACTCAGGCTCCACTTACCTTTCTGCTTCACCAACCTTAGAATTGTTGTTATGCTTAAAGTCTGTGGTTTCAGGAGGGCTTCTCTGATTCCAGCATTGGGCCAGTGTTTTAGGGAAGGAGAAGGGGAAGAGCATATAAATCATGCCTGAACTGTATCAACCTCATTAAGATTTCCCATAAGCCATTTCTGCTCACTCTCATTGATCTCAACTGTGCTATATGGCCACTTCTCGATGCAAGGAAGGTGGGAGAATGAAATAATACTATTGTATTTGTTTTTTGTTTGTTTTTTAGTGGAGAGAAATGCCATAGCAAGTGAAATTATGATTCTATTACTCGAGAAGAAGGGGAAAGATGGATCTAACAGTTTGCCACAGTGTTATAAAGTATCTATCTTCTGTAGATATCAAAATAAAACTATTTACCTCTTTTCCTGTCCCCAGTATTTTTCTTATTTATAAAAAGGTCTTTTCTAGAAAGAACCCATTTTTAAATGTATTGAACTTCTAAACTGTTAGAAGAATGTTCAAGTGATAAGCATTTTTAAGTGTCCAAAGTGTGAGGAGAGAGGAGTGGGGACAAGAGAAATGCTATATACACACAAATGAAGAGGAAATAGAGAAAGCAAGAAATGTTCAAATGTTAAACAACTGGCTACATTTTTTTATTCACAAGTATTGCTGACTTTGCTATTTTAGAAAAATAACTAAGATTATGTAAATAATTGTTTAAAGGCACATGAAAAATGATTTTTGAATTATTCCAATGAACTACAAGTTATCACCTATTTTTTGATAACAATGTTAGTGAGGTATAGTTTATATGCAGTAAACCTCCGCATTATAATTCTGAGGTTTACTGTATTTTGAGAAATGTGAAATAATTCTATCACCCCCCAAAGTTCCCTTATTTCCCTTTGTAGTCTGCCTCTATCAACTCCGGAAACAACCCATCTACTTTGGGTCACTATAGTTTGTGTTTTCTAGGACTTTACACACAAAGGATAATACAGTGTATATTCTTGTGTGTCGGGCTTCTTTAATGATTGTGAGATGTATCCATGCTGTTCTTGTTCAATCATTTGATATTGATTAGTATTATTCCACTGAACAAAAATACCCAACTTGGTTTTATCCATTCTACAGTTGTTTTTTTTCCACATATTGGAAAAAACTGTACTGTATCAACCTGACCTTCCACCAGCAGAAAGATTATCTCTAGTTTTGAGCTATTAAGATAAAGTTGATATGAACATTCACATACAGATCTTGATGTGGATATATGTTTTCATTCTTGGGAAAATATCTATGAATGTGGTTGGTATGCCATATGATAGTTGTACATGTCAATTTGTGATGCTGCAAAATTCTCTTCTAAAGTGGCAGAACACATTTACATCCCCATCTGCAATAAATGAGGGTTCTAGTTGTTCCATATTCTTACCAGTGCAGGGTATTGTCAATCATTTACATTTCAGCTGTCTAATGTGTAGTGAAATGTTTCTGGTAATAAGAGCACCAAACTCACAGCTCTCTCCTATCATTCAAGAATAAATTCCTCTGGCCTTGGCCTGATTTCCCACCATGCTTCATGAGCTCCTCCACATGCGCAAGTAATTTAGGTGTCAGTCAGGGATTAGTGCAGAATTTATGCTTTGATTTGGGGTCTCATTCCTTCAGTTCTCTGGCTGCCAGGATTTATTCTTTAAATATGCCAGACCGGAACTGTGTTCTCTGGCACCTGGACTTGCTGAGGATTGGGTTTTCCACACTTCCTTTTCCTAAGCCTTTATCTGCAGTGGCTGTCCACACCCCTTCTTTTGTTCTTGTGGATGGCTTGACCCTTTATACAGACATTTCTCATTTTATTGTGCTTCACCGGGGTTGCATTTTTTATGAAAGAAAGGTAAAACCCTCCACCAGCAGAAAGATTATGATTGGCTTTATTGCAATGTTAGCCTAATAGTGGTGGTCTGGAGCAGAACCCACAATACTTTTAAGATGCACCTGTATGTTCACCCACTCTCCTCTGAGCCTGTGTTCATTTTTCTTCATTGCACTTGCAGTTTGTTCTCTTCTCTAGTTTCTGTCAATTAAAATTTCTAATGATTTTAAATAGACATTAGGTGGCACACAGTTCCAGAAGAAGTTCTATAATTACGTTCAAAGCCAGTGTTCAGAACTCTGTTAACTGATCATAAATTTTACTGAAATAAAATAGTCACTACTTAAAAAATTCTAGCCCAAGTTCTGGGAGCCATGCAGTCTAGAATAGAATTACAGAGAGAAGGGTTTCTTTACTTTCTTGGGTCAGGGGTAGTCCAAAGAAAACGTTGAACTTGATGGAAAATTTAACAGTGGTACTTTTCTCTTTCCCTTTCTGCTTCTTTTGGACTTACCTGGGTACCTACCCACTGGCTCCTATTTTGTAACTCAATGTCTTCCTATTGAGGTCTGACCAACTGCTTCAATTTTTCTTACTTCCAAGTTATTTAACCTCATCCAGCTTTGGTTAGAACCCAATTCTCCAAAGCAGTTCATCACTGCTAAAGATTTAGGAGGCAAGTTCTTTCACATTCCCAGAGGCTTTTTCATCTTTAGAAGTAGATGTTTAATATCTCAGATTTCTAACTGAGAACATTCAGATGATATAAGCATATATTAAATCATTCTGTTCACATGGGAAAATGTGCCGGGACTGAGGGAAATTTGTAGGCAGTCCCTGAAAGAGGACTTTCACTAACCATCAACTCTCCTGGGATGTTCCTCATTTTCACCTGTTTTTGCTCTGTTCATGTTCAAATCTAGAGGTTTGTTAAAAGCTACATGTGTTGGGATGGTTTGTCTGATTTCTAGTAGCAACCCAAGGCAGTAACTCTGAGGATTTGTGGGTGGTGGATGGCAGGCAGGAGCAGTAGCTGTGAAAACAAATGTTTTTTGGTAATAGATGAAATTGTCTCTGGAACTTTCCTATATTCTATTCTGCTGCTTTTCTCTGCTTTCCATACCTGTCTATCCAGGCTCTCAGTCAATAAATTTTTCCTCAGTGAAAATAAAAGTGTTACCAACCATACTTCTATTTGATCATATTTCAACATTCCCAGAGAAAGGGTTTTTTCCAAAGTTGAGTTGGTCCTCTAAAATTTTACTCTTACTAGTGCATTGTGCAGCTAAGCCAATATAAACGAGAACTGTATGCTCAACCACATCCCCCCATTGTCTATAATGATTCCCAGTTTTTGCCTTAATCACCTTTGCTTTTTAGGACCTCTTTTAGATTATTGTATTTTATCATCGTAACCCCTGTTTTGGATCCATGTGGCATTTTTTAAAAGAATGATTTTTCTTCTCTGAGGTCTCATGGAATTTTATTCTCTCTGGTTCTGAGAAGTCATTGTGATTGTCATGCCCAATGCGATTGCCCAATGTGGAGGTTCTCAGGGTGATGGCCTCCTCTTTCTCTGGCCTCTGACTTAATGCAATGGGCAGACACTGTTCCCTTTGAGCACTCCCTACTTTGTTGTATGAAGATTGAATGCAATGCCACACACATGCCTCTCTTACGCACCTCACATGAATCTTGTTTTCTCACATCCTGAAGATGATGACAATGAACTCCTTCTTGCTCCATTTGATGCCACACAATCACATGAAAGGTGTCTGAAGTACTTACTAAGTGAATTATAAAGCAATTTTGCATATAATAACAGAATGTGTCAGGCACTCTGCATATACTTAACTAGGGGGCCCGGTGCACGAATTTGTGCACCTTGAAAGTAACTGTGGGCTGTGAGGCTGCAGTGGGTACAGGGGCAAGTCTTGGCCCATCCTTCATGACCCTGCCTGGCACCTTTCACCACGGCCCCTGGTCCTGTTTCTGCTGGCAGCCTTGCTTCCACTGCTGCCCTGAAGGTGCTGGCCCACTCTCACCTCCTGACAGTACAGAGTGATTGGGACTGGCTTTATTATTCAAAAACCAGTTCACTTGAGCATATTTACAAATTGCATGAAAATGAAGACAAGGAGCACGTAAATCATCTGCTAAATGAAGACTGTTGTTATGGTTTAGTATAGTGGTCAGCAAACCGTGGCTCACGAGCCACATAAGGCTTTTTGGCCCTTTGAGTGAGACTCTTCCACAAAATACCACGTGTGGGCACACATGTACAGTGTGATTTAAACTTTGTGGCCCATGTGCAGAAGTCGATTTTCGGCTCTCAAAAGGAATTTCAATTGTTGTACTGTTGATATTTGGCTCTGTTGACTAATGAGTTTGCTGACCACTGATCTAAGGGAAAAGGATGTTAGTGTCCCTGACTAAATAGTTAGGTATTGCATGTTTTAAAAAGCCTTGTGGAGCACCGGTTGAAAATCGCTGCTCTAGATAATTGCCCGGTGAGATGCCAGTATAAACACCATTGTAGTTCAGGAAGTAGCCACAGCATGAAGTTAACTTATTACTTCCTGTTGCCTGACTAAAGCAGTTCCAACAACTCTCAATTATGATGCACTAACACCTATGGAAAAGTTTATTACTGCCAAGAATTCATGTTGCTTCTGTCTTTTTGAATATCCTACGGGAGACAAGAGAGACCGTAACACAATCTAACGAAGGTTATCTCGTTTTAAACCTTGGAAGCAATAGCACTTGAAGTATACAGAAAAGAAAATTAGAAAAATGACAAAAGCGTTTATTAAGAACTGAACCAAATTCCCCCAGCAAACAATGTTCTCCCAGATGTTATAGCAACTGCTTGAAAGCCTGCCAGTACCAATCACTGGAGAACAAAACAACCTGTGTAGTACAATGCTTAAATGTCTCCTTGGACTAAATATATTTGACTATTGAGAGCCGTGACCTACTGAAGGAAGCAAGTGGAGCATTCAGCCCAGCATCTCTCCACCAGAAAAGTGATGCTGAGCACAGATTTTGACTTAGGAAATCCTTCATTAGTTAAGGAATTTCCCCCTTCTGTGTAAATATGTGCACTCCTTGGAGCAAAGTATATTAAGTCTTCACTCATTACTCAGGCTCTGGTGGAACTAGTTAATTCAATCTCATTACTGGACAACTGAGAGTAAGTTGTTAAGGACCAGAGAGAGAGGCAGTGCAGAGTGTTGAAACGACTCAGGTGTCAAGGTCAGATAAAATGATCTACATCTAGATCCGTCACTTGTAAGCTGGGTAACAATGAACAGATTATGAAACCTCAGTTCTCTGTGAAATGGGTTTGATGATACTTCCAGGAAATTATTGTGATGATTATGTGAGATAAAGCCTTACATCAGGATATTTCCTCTTGACTAGGCTCTTCCCTTTAAACTCCTCTAATTGATGTCCTTTGGTCAAAAGAGTCTCTGTCAGTTACAAACACCAGAGAAATTGCTCTACATCAAGTGATGCACCTTCAGTCAAACTGTTAAAAAGCCCAGAATCCCCAGAGGGATCCAGTTTTCCAAAGGCTCTGTGATAATAACAAAACAATGGAAAGCAAATGTGAAATATCTCTAGTGACCTGTGTTCTATCATCTATTGACATTGGATTTTTTTTCTTGATTGAAAACTACTTGGATATTTCCTACTTGAAATAAAATTGTGTTTTTGTTTAAGTTAAAAAAAAAAAACAAGCGAAACAAAAAAACACACCCAGATTATAATATCTACTAAGATGTTGGTTCTATTTTATCCTAATGTTTCTCTGGAAGATGTATGGGAGGGGGAGGCAATTAGGTCACTTCTGCCTCCAGAGGTCTGGGTTGACAAGAAAGAAGTAAGAGAAAGGACAAATAAAACAAGGAGGTTATAGGTACTAAACCAAAAAATTCAGCTATTTTGAACTGTTTATGATTAGACCAGATTTATTCTCTTACTATTTCTTTTTTTTAATTTTATTTACAATATAACTTATATTTAATAGTAGTACATATGTTTTCCTCCCCCCCCAATATCCTCCCCCCCAGCCTCCCCAACCCCCCAGCACATGTCCCCACCTGCCTCCCTCCCCACCCCAGAGTCTTTCATTCATTGGTTATGCTCATATGTATGCATACAAGTCCTTCGGTTGATCTCCCCCAGCATCTGCCTCCCCTCCACTCCAGCCTTCTCTTACTATTTCTCTCATATCTACCTTCTTTCCTTTGTAAAATACTCTCTATTTAAAAATATTACATTATGGGGTGGGGATTCCCATAAAATAACCATCACAAGTCCAATTTATTATCTGTTACATTGCTAAGGCTTTGCTTTTATAGAGCAACAAGCTAAAGCCCATTCTTGAAGTTACAATTTCATGATTGGTTAGTTTGACACAACACTGGGTCTGGGAGGAAAATATTACCGTATCTTTGGGGTGGGAAGTGGGGACAGAAAACATCTACTTTAAGTGAGAATAGACTAGGCAAAATTGAGTGGCATTTTGTTTCAAGCTTTGGGAATGATTGAAGGCCTTGCGTATTATAACTTGCATGTGCAGTAAAATCCTTTTCTCTATCACATTGTAAAACAGACCTGCATGTTCTAGAGAACAAAACAAGTCAAAAAGCCGAAAGCATCTCCAGCACTCTCTTCATTGCTTCACTTTAGAGAAAGGATACTGTGACTGTAGGAAATGACTTTGAAGTCCAACTAGCCACTCTGTATTATACCCAACCCTTCTCGTTTTTCCTGCATAGTTCTCCCTCTTTAATCAACAAGGTTAAACAGTCAAATTAAGGTCACAGTTCCCTCAGAGGCATTTATTACTATTGACTTCAAGCCAATTGGAATAGAAATGCTAATATCAATCCACAGATGAGGAGTATTGAAATGCTGGGGAGGTCTTGGATCCGGGCCTTCTATGAAATGCTCCTCACAATGGCAGGAACCACTTCTCCCTGGCATGTGCTTGGTGACTGGTTCTAGGGCAGCTGATGGATTGCTGCCTCCTTTTCTACATCCATTGCCTTCCCTTCCCTCTCTGACTCTTCCATTCCTTCTTTCCCCCAGGAAGCTGAGCCATGGCGGAGACACGAGGTCATCCCAGTGGCTTTCCTGAAGGTACAACTTCTGATTATATTTGGGAATTTAAATGTTCAGTTGACATCAGTGACATACTCAATGCTATCTTTTTCATATTGACTTTAATATATTCATGACTTCAGTTGTCTATTTTGAGAAACATTTCTGAGGCTAAGATACATTTAAGCTGAAAAAAAAAAAAAAAGCCACGAAGGTAAGTCCTCCACAGAAACCAGCAAGCAGCACCGATTCAGAGACATTCACAGCACCAGATCCTGAAGAGATCAAGGTAAGGTTTCAGCAGTTAAGGATGCTTCCCATCCCTAACCTGCTGTTCTGGATTGGAGCTGCTGCGGAGATAGATATTTGCCACAGTGAGTTCGCTCTAAATTGCATTGTTAAGATAATATTAAGTATTGGAGACGATAACCCCCTGAATGGTGCCAGTGTGAGGAATAACTTTGCCCACATCCACACATACATGTAAAAGGAGAGACGGTGGGCCTTGTTCCCCAGACAGATGGGGGACAGCAAAGGCATTAAAGATTAAACATAGAAGAAATGTTTTACCAGCATTTGTCAAGTGATAAACCTGTGTGCTTTTTCTCTTTCTTTTGATTATTATAATAGCTTAGATGTTTTTTGGGGGGGTGGAGGTGGGGGAGAGTATAAAATAAGGCTTTTCAATGCAGCTGAAAGCATACATTTAAAAAACTCTGACTGAAATGTGGTAACTTGTTCTTTCAAGAACAACAGGAGCATCTTCTGGGAGGCAAACCTCAATTTAGGTGCTGAGGCCCAGGGGTGAATAAAGTAGATGTTGTCTCTGAGCCCCGTAGCTTACATTATTAGGGGAAGAGTAGCAGGGAATAACTAAGTTAGGAAGGACATTGACGATCATTTCAGATAGGAGGGGAAAACCCGAGAAAAGAAAGCATCGTAAAGGATGAAATACTCTCTGCATGGAAAGTGGCTATGGTTTCAAATCGGATGGTTAGAATAGGCTTCTCTGATATGGTAGACACTTAGAAGCCACATAAATAGGAAGTATCTAAAGAATTGTATTTCACTATGCAAAACACAGTGCAAGATTGTGATAAAGCATATACAATATTTAAATAATTGTTTTGACTTGATTTGGGTACATGAAGATCATAAAACATTTTTGCTCATTTTAAATGAATTATTTAGGCATTTGCCTCCAATCTAAATTCACAAGTAACTGTGCTGTGCGGTGCTTTGTAGCTTCCCTCCATGCGGCTCTCAGATTTTCCTCAGTCTTAAGTAGAAATGGGTGGGGATATTGCTTTGGGTGCCAGATGATTAGCCCTGCAGGATGTTTACTTTTTATGGTCGTATATTGTGTATAAAAATATAAAAGCAAGCTGGAGGTTTAGAACTTAGTTTTTATATAACATTGTCAAGTAGATTCTGAATTTGGGTTGATTTTCTAATACTGCTTTTCTTTTTATACCTAGCAACAGCTTTTCTTTCACCTTTTTGTACTCTTCATTGTTTTTGTTGAGTCAATGTCCAAAAAGACTCTGACTTTTAACAGATTCTCCTTAATTGACCTAATTATTCAAATGCTCATCTTAAAGTAGCTATCTGGTCTCTAACCATGCTAGTGATTACAATAACTAGATTATTATAATTTTCACAAAAGATAAAAATTATTGTGTATTGGCATGGCTGAAGATATTTACAAAGAATATTTAGCACAGCTTGACTAGCATGGTTCAGTGCTTGAGCATCAACCTATGAACCAGGAGGTCATGGTTCGATTCCAGGTTAGGTCACATGCCTAGAAAGCAGGCTCGATCCCCCATTTTGGGTGTGCAGGAGGCAGCTGGTCAATGATTCTCTCTCATCGCTGATGTTTCGGTCTTTCTCTCCCTCTTCCTTCCGCTCTGAAATTAATAAAAATGTATTAAAAACTTAGCACAGTATCATGACTGTAAATGATAAGAGGCTATGAACTAGAACTTTCTCATGTAAGTTAAATTCCTCTAAGACTTTGTAATATCAATTGTAACAATGTATTTTTTTATGTGGGTACTTACTCACCATCTAGATGGAGGCTACTGATGCATTTCACACTGGCTGCTGAAGAGTGGCATGTGAGTGCTTCCCCTCTCTGTCATATAGTCATTGGTCACATGGTCCCTGCAAGCCCAAAGTTGTTTGTTCTGTTTCTGGGGCTCAGAAACAAAGATGAATTAAAATGATATAGCACGATAAAGGAAAAATCAGACTCGTAAAGGGCTACTAAAAATCGAAGTTAAAATATCAGAAACAGTGCCCTTTTTGCCATGTTTTGAGTATCTTAATTAGAGCATAAAAAAAGGTGTTTCCCCCTCCCCTGCTTAATGGTAGGAACATATATGTTTTTCCTAATATATATGTGACTTAAAATGGAAAAGAAAATGCTGTAACGATGTGTAGGTACCTGATTATAGGAATCCTTTGAACACTCACATAGCATGTGAATTTTTAATGTTATAAAGACATACTAGTATACATGTAATTTTCAATGACAACGTAGTGGTGCAAGAGCAACAGATTATGTGGTTATCCACATTCATTTTTATCACACTCAAAGTAAAGTCAAAGTAGTGTAGAAAAACTCAATAAAGTATTTCAAAAGCATTGTAACCTAGTTCTAAGGTTTTATAAGAGAGCATGTTTCAATCTAACAGTTTAAGATGAGAGGCACTTTGATGAAAGAAACCAATAAAATCTCTAGAAATGTGGTTTTAGGAAAAATAGTTTTAATTAGAAATAATTCTGAGCTCTTAGAAAATATATCCCCGAAAGCAATGTATTATAGCTCACATTTGATTTTATATTTCTGTGTTTGTATACAGGTTCATAATTTTATAGAGAGAACTTTTCTTTAAGGTGACTATTTGCTTTATAAGCAAAATCTAATATTCAGAACATCCATATAATTTGGGGATGGGACCTAAGATTGCGACGTTAGCTTAGCAAATGAAAATTAATTTCAAAGGAATTAAGTTACCCTAGTAAGGAAAGATTATTCTATACTCTCATGTAAAACTGTTTTCCAACAGATAGATTAAAAATTAAAAACCGTCTTTTCTTCCCTGACTCTGTCTCTTTCAGGAATTTACTATGGTTCTTTGTTTATATATTAATTTTTGTGTGGCTTATACATTGCCCAACTTTTCACATCATCTATACACCATTTGGTACTGCATTTGCTCTTTAAAGATAGAAAAAATCATTTTATTTTGTCAAATGATTTTTGTCAGTGATGCTTAATGAAATCACATTAAAAGTACTGTTTTGAAACATAGATTGGAACATGATAAATGCAACTCTGTACTTCATCCCATTGAGAACATTTTGATAGTTTTTAGTCTTGATTTCTTAGGAAATAAATGGATGTGATTTACAAAGGTCAACTGTGACCTTTCATCTACTATCACACCAATATTTTCAAATCTGTACGGCATTTCTACTTTAAATTCAACTCCCTTAAAACTCAACATGACTAAGCATGTACTTCTCTCCTATATGTTCTTCCTCGCCCAGGCAAAACAGTATTCGCTTCTCAATGACTTTATTTGGATTTACCATTTTACTATCTCATTCCCTGACTCCCTTAAAAAAATTGCCTTTGACTTCTAAGATCCCTCTTCAGACCCTACTCTAATATCCTATCCTGAGAAGAGTCTCTCTTCCTAATATGTCTCCTCTATTCTTTCACGAGGCTTCTGGATCCTGACTGATCCATACTAGTTAAGAGAGATTCTTAGTTTAATGTTAGTAGTCTCACCTTCCAATGTCTTAACCCAATGGTCGGCAAACCACATCTCGTGAGCAACATGCGGCTGTTTGGCCCCCTGAGTGTGGCTCTTCCACAAAATACCACGGCCTGAGTGAGTCTATTTTGAAGAAGTGGCATTAGAATAAGTTTAACTTTAAAAAATTTGGCTCTCAAAAGAAATTTCAATCGTTGTACTGTTGATATTTGGCTCTGTTGACTAATGAGTTTGCTGACCACTGACTTAACCTACTGCAAACTACCATCTCATGTAATAGATAAATCCAACAGAAAGTTTTTCATTCTTATCCAACTGGATTTTTTTTTATTTAACACTTTAGTCCCTACTTTTAAAGATTCTGTATTTCATTTGTTTTCATGACCCATTAGGCTTTGGTTCTATTTGTGTCCCACTGACCACCCTTTTTCTTGTACAGTCTGCATGAATTGGTAGAGTCCAGGAGGGCTCGTCTGTGTCTGCCACTGATTTTGCTGATCACCAAGCTGATCACTGGCTCACAGGCATAAGGAGCATTAGCTAGCCTGTTGTTGGGAGCAAAGCAACATTGATAAACAAAATCATGCAAAGTATATTTTTTAAAGAAAAGAAATGGGGGGAAAGAATGGATACAGAGGCAAAGAAGCACTGAACAGACTGTCAGACTACAGTAGGAAAGCAGGGGAAAGTGGGGGGCAGGAGCTGTAAGAGATCGACTGAAGGACTTGTGTGCATGCATATAAGCATAACCAATGGGTACAAGACATGGCGGGGGGCAGGTGAGGGCATGTGCTAGGGGGTAGGGGAGGCGGGGGGAGTTCAATGGGGGAAAAAAGGAAACATATGTACTAGTATTTGTAATACTTTAAACAATAAAATATATATAAAATAAAAAAAATCCTATGCGGGGGGAAAGAAAAAAAAGAAAGCAAAATAAAAAAATGCAAAGTAAGAGGTTTTAGAGCATAGGATGCTTTTAGGAAACGTTTGATAGATTGAAAGAGGAAAGTGGGGTGTCTCTCTGGGCAAAATTAAAGAGGCAAAATTAATTAGAGTCAGATTATGAGGAATATCAAATGCTGTGCTAAGGGTTTGAACTTTGTACAGAATATTTGGGATTTCAATAGTAGATTCTAAACAGTGAAGTGATAAAAGTGCATTTGAATTTTAGGAAGACCATGCTGGTGAAAATTTGGATAATAATTTGAAATCGTGTAAGATTGGAGGTGGAGACAAATGGGTGGTTAGTCTAAAGTCCTAGGAGATCGATGATAAAGATTTAAACCAGAACTTTCTCAGTGAGATAAAGAGAATGGAATAGATTCAATAGCTTCTTGGGTTGCAGAATAAACAAAACTTGAAAATTAATTGGATATCGAGTGGGATTGAGAAAGAGAGCAGGTAAGTACTATTTTCACAGATAAGTGATATTGAAATAAGGGAAGGTAGATAACAATTTTAAAAGGAAGATGCTGAATTTGGTTTTGGTCGTGATTATCAACTGCATGAATAGCACTCAGATAAAATTGTTCAGGAAGCATGTAGAAAATGCATATAGTGATTTAGGTGATTTATCCTGAGAGAGATGAAGATTCTTTTGGGGAAAATAATATATATTTTAAAGTGTGTGTGTGTGTGTGTGTGTAATATATATATATATATATAAAATCTTATATAATAAAAGAGTAATATGCTAATGTGACCGTACCTTTGCTATGCTACCAGCCAATCAGGAGCAGGGGGCATGGCCAACGGATAGGAGGCAAGCCTGGTGAGGCCAGCAGGAGTGTGGCCGCAGTGCTGCAGAAGCAAACACACTATAAGCTCTGCCCACATGGTATTTAAGGGCCGGTGAGATCCCTCATTTCAGTTACTGTGACTGAGTAGCTTCCTTTGCGGTGAGCTTGAGATGATTAGTGGAATTTAATTCCATGGGATCCCTTCATGAGGCTTGCATGTTGGTTGCTCTGATAGTTAGGCTGCGACTGAGCTGTGGAGTTCATCTGTCACGTGGAACATGCATATGAGTACCCAAGGCACCTTGGATAATGAGCACAAGGCGAGAGGTGGGGCTGTGAGTCTTCAGGCCCAGGCACTGGGTCGCGAGCTCTGAAGCCAAGTGGCAGTTTGGGTCCAAGCCCCCAGCCCAGTGCCTAGGACGGGGACCTGGATACTGGCCTCTGGAGCATGTGGATACCCTGGTGGCCACCACTGTGTGAGGCCCAGGGGTCCCTGCATGCCCCCCAGTCCAGCACCCAGGATGAGGCTGGCTGCTGGCATCCAGGAGCCTTGGGAGACAGGGATGTTTCTGCCCTGTCCCCAACTGCTTGCCCCGTGCTCTGGCCCCAAGCGGTGGTTCGGGTCCACGCTCCCAGCCCAGCACCCGTGATGGGGGTGGGGGTGCTGGCTGCCAGTCTCTGGGATGTGTGGAAACCCTGGTGGCCACCACCAGGTGGAGGAAGTTCACAATCTTCTTGGTTCCTGCAATAACTGAACCATAAGCAGAAATCAAAAGTGTGGGGAGCACCAAGTATGCTGGGAAATGTAGTTCTGGTGGCAGACGTACTGCGGGACCTCCTAGACACTATATCAAAGTGAGCCTGGAACAAGTTACTGTTGCAGGTGGGGAATGGAGAGAAAGCAAAGGTGAGAGACATAAGTAAAGTCTGAGTGTCAAGAAAAAATTAAAGGGAAGACATCCTGCAACTTCTAGGAAATCTCCACTAATGGAGAAAAAAAAAAAAGACCTCTATTATTCTGAGCACCAAACCAAACTGGGTTGGGGTCTCAAACAATTCGCTCATATGATTGCAAAGGCAGACAGAAATTCCCAGATTGGAGAGGGCTCCCCTGAGGGTTCCCAGATTAGAGAGGGTGCAGGTCAGGCTGAGGGACACATGGTGGCCGCTGCCGTGTGTGGCAAAGTTGCTAAAACCATTAAAAAGGCCCAACTTCTTATTATTGATGAATACACCATGGCTATAAACATCATAGACAGATTACTAAGAAAAATTATGAATTTGAATGTTGCATTTGGTAGGAAAGTTCTCCTTTTCAGAAGGGATTTTCCATAATGTGTCAGTATCTTGCCACATGCTATGCACTCAGCCATAGTACAAATGAGTTTAAAGTACTGTGATGTTTGGAGATGTTTCAGAAAGTTGTCTCTTAAAACAAATATGAGATCAGAGGATTCTGCTTATAGAGAATGCTTAATAAAACTTGGAGATGGCAAACTTGATAGCAGTTTTCATTTAGGAATGGATATTATTGAAATTCTCCATGAAATGATTTGTAATGGATCTATTATTGAAGCCACCTTTGGAAATAGTATATCTCCTATAGATAATATTAAAAATATATCTAAATGTGCAATTCTTTGTCCAAAAATGAGCATGTTCAAAATTAAATGAAGAAATTTTGGATATACTTGATGGAGATTTTCACACCTATTTGAGTGATGATTCCATTGACTCAACAGATGATGCTGAAAAGGAAAATTTTCCCATTGAATTTCTTAATCGTATTACTCCTTCAGGAATGCCGTGTCATAAATTAAAATTGAAAGTGTGTGCAATCATCATGCTATTGAGAAATCTTAATAGTAAATGGGGTCTTTGTAATGGTACCAGGTTTATTCTCAAAAGATTACTACCTAACATTATCGAAGCTAAAGTATTAACAGGATCTGCAGAGGGAGAGGTTGTTCTGATTCCAAGAATTGATTTGTCCCCATCTGACACTGGCCTCTCATTTAAATTAATTCGATGACAGTTTCCCATGATGCCAGCATTTGCAATGACTCTTAATAAATGACAAGGACAAACTCTAGACAGTGTAGGGATATTCCTACCTGAACCCATTTTCACACATGGTCAGTTATTATGTTGCTTTCTTTCAAGTTCGAAGAGCATGTGATGTTAAAGTTAAAGTTGTAAATACTTTATCCCAAGGGAATTAGTCAAGCACTCTGAAAGTGTTTTTACTGTTAATGTTGTATACAGGGAGATATTAGAATAAGTTTAATCACTTTATCAGTCATTATTTGCATCAATGTTTTCATATCATGGGTTTGTTATTGTTATATCATTTTGTTATTTAATGAAATTATGTATTATTTTCATATACATTGTACTCATTACCCTTTATCGCTCACACTTTCATTATAGAGAAAGGGCAAATAGCACTATTAAAATATTTCCTCTAATTAATACCCTTTTAATGTGCACGAATTTCGTACACTGGGCCTCTAGTGTGTGTGTGTGTGTGTGTGTGTGTGTATGTGTGTAGCAACTGAAGCTACAATTATAGACCAGGGATAGAGAAAATAGATCACTCTGACAATCAGAGTAGATATAGTTATGCTACAGTCACAACCTACTCAAACCACAATGATTCACAATCACAGAGGTTTACTTCTCTCTTTTGCTACATGTCCCATGTGGGTGGTCCTTGACTCTGTCCTTATTTCTGGGACACAGCCTTCCTGAACAACTTCTATACAGAACAGCACTTATGCCTGATGAAGACTTATGGCTTCTGCCTATAATACATAAAATTACTCACATTTCTATGTCAAGCAAGTCACAAATCCTGACTTCTAAGGGATGGGTAAGTATTATCCTCTCCCCAGTGGAGGAGAGAGCAGACATTTGGTAAACAAACAAAATCTACCATATTGCCAGGTCAGGATCTAAAAGATCATAAATATTTAAGTAGCTCTTGCAAAAAGGAGCACCTTTCAAAAAAAGCTGAAAAGGAATGTCCAAAAATATATGCGGAAAACACAAGACAAATATCTTTCCAGAAAAAAGAAGAAACATATTTTGAGTCTAAGGAATCATTTATAATTGGAGGAGTATGCAGGTAAGTTTCTTGTAGAAGAACCACCCTGCCAGATGCTTTGCCACAGGCAAATGCAAAGAAAAGTACAAGGAGAACACGTTAGGACAGGGTTTGAATATAGTCTCATATAAAGGCAGGAACACTTTCTAAACTTCTCTTCATAGTTAAAATACATGTTTTCCTGGAACACTAAGGATAGTTTTAAATTTCCCATAATCCACACTTGCTGAAGGCCTTGGGACTGGTGGTTATTTGCCCCTTCCACTTCAGGCAGAAGGAAAACTCCCACAGATGGCGGTAACTTTTTATGACTCTTTTTTGTGCTATGATGTTCAGTTCTTTAAAATGTGAATAAAGTACTAATTACTTTTCTGTTGTGAAGATCTGGGCAAACTTCCAGAACTGAGACCTAAATTTGCTATTAATAAAGAAACAATAGGAAGTGCAAGTGATTCTGTCTTATTCTAAATAAGTGTGGAATTAAAAATCAAGATTTTAGATGTCAGTAAATGTAAGATCTCTAAAACATTAATTGCCTGTTGGTAGCTCTGCAGAGTCATAATAAACAAACTCATAGACTATGTATTTGTGCATCAAAAAGTACATTATGTTTTTATGGAAATCAACTGTGAATTAAAGGTAGAAGGCCCTTCTCCCCCTTCTGTAATTTACATTAAACTTGAGGAAACATATAATATCTAATAAAGAGGGAGTATACTAATTGACCCTCACACCATTGCAAAGATGGCAGTGCCCACAGCCAATAAGGAGGGAATATGCTAATTGATTGTCATGCCCTTAAAGATGGGAGCACTCACAGCCACAAGATGGTGGCGCCCAGTCCCCTCAGCCCTACCGGGGTGACAGGAGCAAGGAACAGCCAGCCCTTCCCCCAGGTGGGTCCAGCCACTCCACATGCCTGCCCCCAGACCCCTCAGGTCCCCAGCCACCCAGGGCCAGCCTGAGGCACAGGCAAGCTTCAGATGTTGGCTACCCAGCCACTCAGGGCAGGCCCAAGGGAATACCAAACAGCTGAACAAGCAGGCTGCATGGGCAACCAGGCTGTTAGGGGGGTTAGTGAGAGACAACCAAATGACTGAACAAGCAGTCAGTGTGGGGCAACCAGGCTGGTGCGGGGGCCATGAGAGGTGACCAGACTGTCAGGGGGGACTGTTGGGGGTGATCAGGCTGGCATGCAAAGGCAGTGAGGGGCAAACAGGCTGGCAGGGCTATGGGGAAGTTAGGCAATCAGGCAGGCAAGCAGGTGAGTGATTAGGAGTCAGCAGTCCAGGATTGTGAGAGGTATGACTGACTGCTGGTTGGAGAGGGTGCAGGTTGGGCTGAGGGGACCTCCCCTCCTTGCACGAATTTCATGCACTGGGCCTCTAGTTTTAATAAGTTATACAATTAATAATATAATTATATTATTGCCATGTGTCAGGAAGGAGAAGTATGATTTCTAAATGATGATTTCATCTAGTGTGGTTTCTTTGAGAAAGGGATCTGATGTGGATAGTTGAGGGATGAATAGGCATTAGCAGGTTGAAAGAATGGGGCAGTGAGCTTTCCAGACAAAGGGAATTGGGGCTGATGAAAGAATGTAAATTAGGGCCCTTGCTGGTTTGGCTCAGTGGATAGAGTGTTGGTCTGTGGATTGAAGGGTCCAGGGTTCAATTCTACTTACGGGCACATGCTGGGCTCTATCCCCAGTAAGGAGTGTGCAGGAGGCAGCCAATCAATGATTCTCTCTCCCTCTCCCTTCCTAAAATCAATAAAAAAAATTAAAAAGAAATTATAGGGGTTAGGGAGCTTTCCAGACAGAGGAAATAGCAATTATGGAGGTGAAGAAAGCTGAATTGCCAAGAGATTTTGAAAATGTATAGTCTATGAGAGAAGCATGGGGAAGACTCACTGGCCCGAGTTATACTTGATTGACAGATCCTGAAGGGTCTTAACATTCTTATAGTGGATTTTATTTGAAGGACCATGAAAGTATTTTTTTAAACAGGGGAGACACATTCACATTTATGTTTTCAATAGAGTATTCTGGTGGCTTTGAGGAGAATGGATTAATGAAGGGCAAGAGTGGTCATGGCATAATTTATTGTAGTTCAAATAAGGGATCATGGTGGCTGGGAATGGCAATGGAGAAATAAAGATGGGATCCAGAGTTATCTTGAAATTAAAGTCTCAGAGGATTCATGATAGATAGATACATGAAGTGAAGTTCTAAGAGGAATGAATCAAAGATTATTCCAAAGTTTCTGGCTTATGTAATGGTAGGGATTAGAGTGACCATTTACCGAGGAGGAACACTGGGGGTTTGTGGGGGGACCAGATTTATGAGAGAGTATTTTGACTCTATAATTTATATGCAAGGGCATTACTATCAAAGACACTGGTCTTTGGGTGAGTACAAGTAGCATTCAAATAGAGGAGAGATCTAGCAACTGCATCTCTTTTTGCTCCATAATCAAATTTTGTGAGCCCTAGAGAAAATCAATTAATTTTAAAGGTCCATTTTATAATATCAAGTTAGCCATTCCTGACCCATTTTAATACAAAGATGATTTTGAGGCAATATTCAAATTGATTGGGTGATTTGGCATTTGGGAATAAACTCTTTAATATTAAGCAGTTTGCTACCAACCACCTCTAAGTTTATCACTGGCATATAGTAATAGTGATGATAAAGATGACAAGGGTACTTACCATTCGTCATTAAGTCCTGACTATGTGCCAAGCACCATGCTATGTGCCTTACATTTGTATTCCCACAACCCTGGGTACTATTATAAACACTCTTACAGATGAGAACAATGAGACACAAAATGCTTCTATACTTCCTCATGTGTACATAGCTAGTAAATGAGAGAAACAAGATTTAATAAGTTAGTATAGTTGTGGAGTATAAGCTCTTAAACACTTTATTATGGAATTGGGCTGTAGTGAATTCTGGTGTGCAGAAGCTAAAAGAATTTCACTGGAAAAGGCAAGGGTCAAGGGTTAGGATTGTGCTTTGGGGACAAATTGCTTTCACAAAAAGCCAGTAGCTGCCTCATAAAATATAACCCTAGGTTTGTTATTAAGGCTGATGTTTCCTTGAGTGAGTGGCCCTGGGTGAGAGGTTGGTGATGATTAATCACAAAGAGTCCTATAGCATCATAACCCTAAGGAACTCTAGGCTGGGGGTTGGAGACCATTGCATGTAGGAAATATGTTACATTCATCTTTGTATTTCCAACATCTGGAAAGGGCTTGATGAATGACAGATATGAAGTGAGTGTTTAGTGGGTAAACAAATGAATGTTGTAGTTACAAGTACAGTTGACCCTTAAACAACACAGGTTTGAACTGTGCAGGTCCATTTATATGAAGAACTTTTCAAAAAATACTATAAATGTATTTTATCTTATGTTCTTAATAACATGTTTTCTCTAGCTTACTTTATTGAAAGACTATAATACATGTAGCATACAAAATTTGTGTTAATGGAATGTTTATGTTATTGGTAACACTTTTAGTCAAAAGTAGGTTATTAGTAGTTAAGATTTTGGGGAGTCAAAATTACATGTGGATTTCTACTATGCTGGTGTCAGTACTCCTGACCCCTGTGTTGCTTAAGGGTCATTCTGTAGCTTCCAGGTGTCTTTCGGATAAGTTGTTGAGGAATGAGGAAGGAGGTAAACTGTGTAAGGCTGAGGACTGAGTCTTTTGTTAGAAGTCTCTCAAATTGAGAATTTTTATCAAGTATATTTAAGAATGTGACTGAAATAATAAACCTTGTGTTATGATGAGCTTCTGATTGATTCCAAATACAGCTATGAACACTTTGATGATGTGTAAAGATCAAATTCACTGTAGGAGAATTATGACATTTTATAATTATTTATCAATATTTCTTATCCTAAATTCTTTAGTTAAACCTCATGCCATCTATTGAAATGCAAAGAAAGATGAGACTATCACCAATATATAAAGCAAATAATCAGAGCAAACAGAGAAGAGATGACTTGCTCACTTAAAAAAGTGAGTCTAGCTGAATTCCTTAATCTGATGAAACCATACCAGGATTTTAAATTCCTAGTCAACCATACTGATTTTTGAGTAAAAGACACTTTCCGCTGTCACGCACTATAAGAAAGCTATTACAGTGCTCAGTTTGGTGTAACTTGTAGCTTCCACTTTTAAAAGCTTTGGGCCTGTTCATTTATCGCTTTACTGGCTCTACTTAATCCACTATAGATTCCAGGGACAATTGGACAGTGACTTTCGAGTGAATTTTGTGAGATGGCCAGCCTTAATATTAGGAACTGTGTATTTTGAATTATAATTTTGTAGTACCAGTTTGATTCCTCCCCCCAAAATATGAGAATTGCATACTATTTGTCAAATGTGAGATTATTTAATTTTTATTTGTAATAAGAGAAAAAGTGAAAATTTTTCTTCAAACTCACCTTATCTTTTTGAAAGATCCTATAGTTTCTAAGAATTCTAATAAAGTGATGAGATTAATTTTTTTCCTTTTTATTGAATTTATTGGGGTGACACTGGTTAACAAAATTATACAGGTTTCAGGTGCACAATTCCACAATACATGAAATTGATTTCTTTACATATTACTCTGTGAGCCTCTTAAATGCTATAATTGTCAATGGAATAATATAATGCAGTTGGTGTGCTTATTTGATCTTGTTTGGGAAAAAGATTTGCCTTTCAGGTGATATAGATTTATTACTATAATTTACTTAAATTCAATCGGTTTTAAATTCAATTACTCATTAATTTTCTATTGAAAACTTTCTATGGGAATATAATGCTATGTTTGAGATCCTGGAAGAAATATATTTATAGACAGAGAGAGAGGAAGATAGAAGAAATATATTTATAGGCAGAGAGAGAGAGGAAGATAGACCAAAAGTAAAAAAAGGTAATAAAGGATTCATATTTTCCTAAACATAATTTCCGTAAATACATACTAAATGGTGTATTTTGTTGGCCATCATGTTATAAATTATAAACTTGTTTTTCTAAAAATTTAAAGAATGTGTTTTCTCTTTCAAATCTTGCATGTTTTGGATGTTGAGTCTACCTTAAGGCCAATTTTGATTAAATATATTATGCATTATAAAAACAACAATAAACTTATCTTTATGTCTTTTAAAAATGGCATAGCAACTACATGTGTGTTGGGAATAATCTATGGAACTTAGATAAAAAAGGGAGATCAATCCTGTAATTAAATTGACTTTAGACTTGCTGATCACTGGAGTGGAGTCACATTAAGGATGAGAGGGAAAGGAAGATGAGTTATGGGGATAGAGAGCAATTTAAGATATTGATATTGTATTGTGCCATTTGTAGTGAAATGAATACCTTTCTATACTTTATCTTGCTCATATATCATATATTGATATGTCAGGAAACACCTCAGCTTCTGCACTTATATTTTTTTAATTCATAGACTTCAATAGATATAGATACAAATTTTTCTTTTTAACCATTTCTATTTTTTTTCAATTATGTTGAAATACATGGTTTAGGAGCCAACCAGAACGTTGATTACACCTTTCTTCTAGAAGGAACTCTTTTTAAAAATAGAAGGAAAAACAAAACCAGTACTGAGATCTGTGAGTTTTCATGGTGTTAGACAACTTTAAAAAAAGTAGGAGGTTTGGGAAATGAAGACCAATTTAACAAGAAAAATTTTTACCTGGCAGTACTGTTTGTCTCACCTATAATGACCTAGTTAGAAGTTCTCTTTTAACATCCTATTTATTTCAGCAGTATTTCTATTCTGAATGGATTAGAAAAGTGAATAGATTTTTTTAAAAGTTCTAAAAGTACATAAAGATTTAATCATGTGTTAAAAAGTAAAATACTTTTTATAATTCACAGAGCCATTTTTCACAATCAGAAAGGAAGGCCTACCTATACATTTGTTAAAATTATAAGAAAACCTGTACATTAATCTTTGGAGCAATTTTAGAGGGAAAAGAACATTGCTATTTATAGTGATGTCATTCATTGGGCTATAATTGCATGTGGGAATTGGCTAAAAGGTATATGGTTTTGTTTTAAATTGAGCAGTAGTTTTATAGTCATTTTCCTTTTCTAACACTCAGATCTACAGAGAAGTCAGGCTGTGTTCTATGTGAGGTTGCAGAGAATGGGTAATTTAATTTAAAGCTGTATATTTGCTGCTGATAAAATGGTCAATATATATATGTACTGAAAATTGAATGCTAGATTGCATGAACATTGCTTCTAGTACTTTTTTTAAAGTAAGTTAGCAAGAATGAAAAAAGTAAAATCTTTGAAGTTTTAGTATGAAGTAGCTTAAAAATGGTAGAAAATTTGGAACAAGTTTCTGAAGAAGAGCTTAAAGTATCAATGGTATTTATAACAATTTGGGTTTCTTTGAAAGTAGATGCTAAAATGGAGAATCTCCAGGGAGTGGCTAGTAAGAAGTGCTCTTGGGAGCAGCACTTGTGAGAGAGTAAGGGGCTAGGGACTGGGCAGGGGGAGAAGTTGAGCTGTATTCAGTTGCAGCAGAGAGTTCATCTGGCATAATTGGGACTCTGGATCTGGGATAGCCCTTCATAGATGTCCCAAACTGAGGTAAGCTGGTCAGGGCATTTGATGCAAGCTGTCCCTGAGACCAGGGTGTAACTTTGGGTAAGGCTTTGATTTTCTTCAGAGGGTACTTCAGCTATGAGCTCTCAGCAGTCAATAGTCTCTGCAGTTGAGGATGAGAATTTGCAATTCAATGGGGGCTCTTGCTGAGTTCCCTTTCACAAGTGTTTACTTTCTGTAGGAATGAGGCATCTGAACTGCAGAAACTAGGATTTCAGGAGCTGGAAGCACTAATTTCCCAAACAGGAAACCAGGACTCTTAATAACCAATCTCTTCTTATCACCATCTTGGTTCCATATAATCAACATATTAAAGAAGAAACTGTCATTGGTTTGGGCTATATTCTGAGTCCTAGAGGATAATGCCTCATACTGTCAAGGTTATAATTTCTAAGCAGGTATTTGCACCTTCAAGTGTCCATTTCATTGTTCTTTCAGGCTAGCAGCTTCTGTAGGTATGGTATGGTATGTGATAGAACCACTATATCCCATGACCATGTTCCCACAACCACATTTCCTTAATATAAGAAGCTCTCTTATATTAAGTATGATGTTATATGGGATCCCATGTCATTCTATTATCCTTCAGATATTAGCACTCATTGCTCTTTGAAGTCCTAGGGATAAGAGAAGCAACTATTAATGGTATGTGTAAATCAATCTCAATCAAGATGATTCACTGTCCAGTCAAGGACAAAATGTGTTTAATATCATCAACTGGCCACCAAGTTCCTAGTTGGTTTCCTGAAGGGATGATGCCATATTGGCAATGCTGTGCTATAGCTGGCTGGAGTTGTCTCTCAATTGGTGACGGTGCACATCTCTTCACACTTCTGCATTTAGTAATATCCGGTTGGTAACTTGCAATTTACCATGCTGGTAATATTAATATCTCAGAAATAAGAATTTCTTTTGATAATCAGTTGTTACATACTTACTAGTGTCCCACTGTATTTTGGTGCCTGAGATTTGGTCTCTGTAGCTGAAAATGTAGACATTTAGTACTGGTAATAATTATATCCGCTTTAGTGAATGGAAGTGCATGCTATTGGGTACCTGCATGGCTTCTATCCCTCCCATCATAGCTATTCTGTTCAGGATGGCCAATAACAGAGGCTGGCTGCTGTCAAATTGCAGAGTCATTCCATCTATGATAATAGTGGCATTTCTGTGGTGGATGTTCTTGGATAGGTGTTGACATACAATATAAAAATTCCCATAGATTTATTTATATAGATTTTCCCCAAACATCCTAGTATTCCAATTTTCTCTTTCCATGCCCATGACCTAGTAGCCAAGTCATTCACCACCACTTATTAGATGATACATTTTAATATTTCAGGCCATTTTTCCACACAGAGTAGATGGCCTACACCATTGGAAGTTTTGACCACTGTAAGGATTTCTTTTATGGCTGACATCCATGGCCATCCCTAGAGGAAGATAACCTGCATTAGCTGTTAATTATTTTATTAAATTCATACACTAAGCTGGTATATCTGTGATTCCAGGTTGCCTCTTTTTTTATGATCTACTCTTAAGGAATCCCCCGCTGGTATACAATCATTGTCAGGGGTTAAGAGACAGAACAGAGAGACCAAAATCTGTTTTACCTGTTTGTGAACAGACCCTGTGCCATCTGTATCTGTCCTTGGCCAATCCCACATATTCCATTTGCATTTTACAAGGCATTGTTGTTGGGTTCAGTACATTAGGACAGAATGCAACCCACAATGTGATATTCTAGCTGCTTGGACATTTGGCATATCTTGCCAAGACCCAGAAGGACAATACAGTTTGTTTTCAAATAACATTTAATTCTCTGCTGCAGATGGCATGGCCTTAATCATGAGCCCTAGGAGTCTATGTTGCCATTTTCCTGTTGGAGAATTCTACACATTGTATCTTTCCTCACTATATAGTATATATATCTTTAAAACCATAGAGTCTGTTGGATCATATGGCCCAAGAGGCAGGGAATCTTGCATTGAAATCTGGACCTGTTGTAGAGCTGTATTCTTTTCTTGGTCCCACTCAAAATTGGGAGCCTTTTGTGCAATCAGGAAATGCATTTTATATTTGCAGTAAATAATGGATTCGGAGCAGTGTTCTGAAATCTTGGATTATGTTGCTTCTAGATTCTGAAGAGTCCAGCCAGGTGTTGTTGTTTCCTTAGTGGTGAGAGATGTGATACCATACTTTGTCCTTTACAAAGGATGTGTCCTGGCATGCCCCAGACCATAAGATATATGAAAACTTCACATATATGGACTGTGTTTATTCAATGTATGGATTACTGTAATATTGTAAAGATGCTATAAATGTTGTAGAGTATTTCAGATAACATTATAACAAAGTGCAGCAAGGTAAACTTAGCCCTGAAAGAAAACTTGAAAAATATACTATAGTCATTCCCATGAGAATGTCCACTGCTTCTTGATAGGTATGGGAAAAATGGGTTCAAATTAATGGTAGTGTATCTCAGGGCTATTGATTTTTCCCTAACAAAAATAGCACATCAGCCACAGAAGGTGAAATTGGGGAACTACTTGGTTGAGTTTGCAGTAGTTCATTATTATTCTTTAGGATCTATTTGGTTTATGAGAGGGCTAGAATGGAAAAGTGAATGGGGTTATAATGGGGAACATTAGCCCTTTGCCTTTTAAGTACTTATAATGTTGTATACATTATATGATATAGCTAGGTAATTTAATATCTTGACTGGGAGTAGGATTAGTTTCAGAGACTTCCATGTGATTTTTCCAACTAATAGTTCTTGCTTCATAAACCATAGAACCAATGTGGGAATTTTGACAACTGTACTATGTATCCATTCTAATTATGTTTTGAGGGACCAGGGGAATTGCTGTGAAATAGATTTGGACCCAGTGGACCTGCGGAGGTCAGACTTAGAAAGGACACAGATTACTGCTTGCCCTCTACAATCCCTACTTCTGGCAAAGGGGGAGGTGAGGAATGGACATGTAGATACTTGAGTTTTCTTAACTCAGAAAATTATTGTGTCCATAAGTCACAAAAAATCTGCCTATTCATTTTCCTCAATGTAAAGCTCAATAAATGGCCATACATCCCTTGGGTAAAGTGCTAGGGGATATTATACTATATACCCTTTCAGCAGTAAGACAGTACTTTCTCCAGGGACCTGGCCTGTCATTTAAACAAGGGGTTCTGGATTTAAAAATTGCCTCAGGTCTGGATTCTTTGCAAGGGATTATGAATTTTAGGAGGTAGCCACCCTTAGCTTCCTGATTATCCAACCTTAATTTCTTTGTGTTGATTGAATAACACCCTATCATGTCCCTATGGACACTGTTCTATTAGCCTTTTCCAGGGCTCTCTGTGTTAGGCCACCCTTGCTACCAGTCCAGCCTTGCCACTTATTAGGATAATTGCTCCAACTTTGGTCTCCAGTTAAGTGACACCATATGGCCTTTACTGTTTTGGGATTACATCATCCCCTTTGCTATCAGAAACTTATTTCTGTAACAGCATCTCCTACTGTTATCCTTGCCCTACAAAGGACAGCCACCACTGGGCTTCTTAATAATGTTGGTGCCTTTCTCACAGACAAATTTCTCATCACTTTGCTAAACAGAGGGTCCACCAGGTTTTTCTATGGAACATAGTTAGTTATCTGGTGAGTTTTTGGACTTATTTTACATAGCTTACCTTTGCTAGCATGTTTACTTCTCTGTGTCTTTTGAACTTTTCTTCTAACATCTTCCATGACATTTTTCACTTTCACATCACTTAATTATGAACAATGGCTTTTTATATAATTCTAAGGATTATTCTAGTAGAATGTTTGCACTTGTCTCCTAGGTCCTTGCTAGGACTTTAAATATTGAATCATTGAGATTGTCCCCATTTCAATAAACTCAAACTTTATGTGCTAGCAAGAGGAGGGAGCATCAGCTATGGGAAAGGAGTAGTGAGCCACACTTACAGGACCAGAGGGGTCCTGGGGCATGTGGAGATTTGGTATAATTTAGTTGTATACACAGGTTTTCCAAATTTAATTTTATATTTTCACACCTTCCCAATAGTAGACCTGACCTTGGCAGAGTAGACTTATTGGAGTTGAGAAATCAACCTTACTAGGAGTTTTTTCTACTCTTAAATCTTGGTTCTGATATGAATCATCTCCTATCTGCAGGATGTAGGAGATAAGATTGTTTTCATATTTTACCAGGGAGGTCTTCTGGCTTTCATCCTCTGCCTTGAAAAGTCCAACTTTTTATTTTTTCTCTAATGTATCAATAACATCCAGTAAGGGGCATTTGGTTCCATGATTATTATAATTGCTGCTACTCTGAAGCACTCAAATGTGTCAGATAATATATTCACTAGCACATTCTCTTCTACTTATATCCTAACCTAGCTCACAAGCAGGGAAAACTACATGCTAGTCTGTCTATGCTTCATTTAACACCAGTGATGGGGATGTTATTTGGACAGTGGATGCAATGTTTCCAAAATCTCATGTTAGGCTCTATTTCCCGACACTAATTATTATAGGTCATTTCCCCCTGGAAACGGGCTCCTGAATGGACATTTGCATGCAGTTGATATACTAGAGAGTACCAATGAGAGAGTGAGGGATGAGGGAATGGGGAAGGGAGAAATTGAATAGTGATGCATTATCAGCAGAGGCCTCATCAGTCCCCAGTGGAGCTCTGAAACTCAAGTCCTTCAGACGTATTCACAATTGTGGCAATAAATATGGATTTCTGTACCCCAACATCAACAGTATTATTGGATATTGGCTATCCCTGGGAAGAGGATATAACCTTGACTGAGGAATCTTTTTTTGTGGAGAGCTATTTCTTTTCTTTTTTTTTTTATTGATTTTTTACAGAGCAGAAGGGAGAGGGATAGAAAGTCAGAAACATCGATGAGAGAGAGACATCGATCAGCTACCTCCTGCACGCCCCCTACTGGGGATGTGCCCGCAGCCAAGGTACATGCCCTTGACCGGAATCGAACCCGGGACCCCTCAGTCCGCAGTCCGACCCTCTATCCACTGAGCCAAACCGGTCCTGGCTGGAGAGCTATTTCTAATGAGAAGGTCATTGTGATCAACAGAAGGCAGAAGTTATTGCACCTGGTGATGAATGCTTTAGCACTAAAGGGAAGATCTGGGTTGTATATTAGATAATCTATTACAGAGTCAGAAAGATCCATACATATTAAGATTTTGGTACACTTGGTAGCCTTTTATGCTTTTTAAATTGTGAGAGCAAATGATCTATTATTGAGGTTTTAAATATCTCATACTAAAATTTCAAATTGGCATTATATTTTCATATATTTCTGCATTTTAAAGGAAAACATCCATGGAGTCATTCTTGCATATGTTTTATATCTCTCATGATGTTTTATATCTAGAACATTGAAATGCTGAGGTAACAAAAATAATTATATATATCCTACATAATAGAAGCCTAGGTGGTACCACGTGGCATCCTCACAAGATGGCTGTCATGATGTCATCACAAGATGGCCACCACAAGATGGCTGCCCTCACATTGTCACAAGATGGCTGTCAAAAGATGGCCACTACAAGATGGCTTCCATAAGAGGCCTGGCAGGAGAGGGCTATTGTGGGCGATCAGGCCAGCTGGGGAGAGCAGTTGTGGATGATCAAGACAACAGGGGAGGCCAATTGGGGACAAACAGGCAACAGAGCAGAGCAGTTAGGGGCAACCAGACCTGCAGGGGAGAGCAGTTGGGTTCCCCCAGGCTGGCAGGGGAGGGCAGTTAGGAGCAATTAGGGTGGCAGGAGATGGCAGTTCGGGGCCATTGGGCCATGAGGAAAGGGTAGTTGGGGGGGATTGGGCCAGCAGGAGAGGCAGTTGGGGGCAATTGGGCTGGCAGGGGAGTGGTTAGGAGTGTGAGATGGATGTCTGAAACTGGCAGTCAGACATCCCCCCAAGGGGTCTCAGATTGGAGAGGGTACAGGCTGGGCTGAGGGACAACCCCCCCCCCCCCACCATGCATGAATTTCATGCACTGGGCCTCTAGTACAAAAATAAAAATGAAGGGACAAATTATTGATCTGGAGTGTTCATATCTATGTTGTAATTTAAACATTTGTGAAAAAGTATCAACGTTTTTAAAAAGCAGGATGTACAATGGCAAAATCAGCAATGTGATTGAGATGAAGACATATTTAAAATATCAGATTAAAATATCAGATTTCCATATAAAATTTAAGTTTTTAAGTTTTAAGACTGAATGGCCATTTTTCTTCATTTTTGAAATAGAGGTACCCTGTACTACAAAGAGAATCCCACAATAGCAAAAGGAAAATAAAGTGCCATGATAGCCAAAACATGTCAATGAATAACTTATGATTAAGTGCTAAATATGCTATATCATATTTAACATTTATCTGAAGGAAATCCAACTTGAATAAAATTAAACTTAAAAAAGATCTTTTAAAAAATATGTACCACATTTTCAATATGTCAAAATAACTTTTATTGATATGTTTCAATGTGCCTTTTTTGATGTTGATTGAACATCATTAATTTGTTTTCCAAGTAACATTGTTATCAAACATAACACATGCCACTAAGAATTTTTCAATTTCCAAGGGTAAATACAGGCTAACTTCTGTGCTTTCAGTTGGTGTGGTTGTCCTTTAGCAATAGCTGCTGTAGAGACTTCTCTTGTATAAATGCATGTCTGCTCAGGAGAAATTTATTTTTAGTATTAAAACAACCTGGAAAAATAAGGTTTTTCTTGTTGGTTATGGAAAAAGGTCATGACTTTTAATGGAAAATTTCAACTCATGTTTTAAAAAGTACATCTATTTAGAATTTTGGAGCACACGATATGTTTATAATCAAACTCTAATGTGCATAATGGCAATACTCACTTGGGAATATAAAAGTAAAAACAATTTGTTTTACTCTAACAGTAGGAGGTACTGTTACAAAAACAAGTCAGTGTGATAAGTATTTCTGTTTTGAGTTATTATTTTTACAAAATTACCTTTAGTTGTTTCTCTGTTCAGTCTTTATATGGCCTTTCATGTAAAATCCTCCATGATTTTTTTTATTTCATCTGACTTTCCAAATGTAGTAGCTTCATAATTTTATTTTTCTGCATAAATTGTTTTCTCTTAAGTTACACGATATTGAGTTTAAAGTTTTCTATTGAAGAAAACTGTGTTGATGGACTTAGTGGTGGGCATCATGTATTATACCTAAAAAGTCATGACCTCCACATTCTCAGGCAGTAGAGATTCTTTGGTTAGTTTACACACAATCTAGAAGTTATTCTTTTCTACAAAAGTAATAGGTTATAAAACACTCTGTTTTTCCAATCTTCTGCTGTGTAGGCAGAGCCCAGAAGCAGATGGCTAGAGAACACAATGTCCTAAGATTAGAGTCAGAAAAATCCAGGTCCCCTCAAATAGAAGTCAGTTCACAGTACCAAGTAATGCAGACCAGACATTTGGTAGCACATCACAGAGAAGAACTAAACTAGCTTAACAATCACTTGGATTTAAAAAAATACTTAAGGTGACCTTAAAGTAGAGACTGAAGTTCTGTAATGCAAGGATGAAAGCATTTAGCACAGAATGGTGTAGCATGAGGGCAATGGGGGGAGGGAGGAAGGAAAAGAAGGAGGTAGGTAGGTAGGTAGGTAGGTAGGTAGTAAGAAAGAAAGAGAACTGAAGCCCAGAGCTGAGACTATTCTCTTAGAACATCAGCAGATTGTTAATAACCATTAACAAGGCTTTCTGTTAGTTCCTGATCAAGAGGAAAGTGGAAATATGATGGAGGAAATTATACTTTTATTGACTTTGTATAGTATTTCTTATAAAGTTTGAATTCAATTATTCTAAAAAAAAATCCATTTGTTATCTATATAAAGTGCTTAAGTAAAGAAGGATTCCTGAATTGGACAGGCCCTCCTGATAATTTCAAGTACCTAGAGATGACAAAGCCATGTTGGTAGTAGCCATTGCATCATGCTGTTTTAACCATTTTTCATTGTGACTGGCTTTACATTGTATGTGCTCCCTGCTTTTGTCCTCATGTCTCTGGTTAGGGTATATAATTGCCTGAAACAACCTTCCTGTCATTTGTATAAGTCACTATCTTGCCTATCTTTTCAAAGCCTCGTTGAGATGATATCTATGTATGCATTTCTCCTTTAGATATACACTAAATGTCTCTTATTTAGGTAGGAGTCAAATGATAGAACCATAGAGAAATCAAGGAATGTAGAACCAGGCTAAGATAATTTGTAAATTAAACAGGAAGTACAGCAATAAAATTGTTACTGGAAGGGAGGAAAAGGAATTAGAATTATGTTTTCTGTAGGAGGTGACAGATTATCTGTCTTATGATATTAATTAATGGGAGAGAATGGAAAAGTATAACTGAATAGAGAAGCATGAGGAAAGAAAGAGTAAGTGGAAATATCCTGACATTTGTGGAGAACTACAAACAATTTAGTGTGAACAACACAAGTGAGTGAAGACATGGTGAGAGCTGAAATTGGAGAGGTGGACAGTTTACTGCATGGAGGTCCTGGAAGATACTATTATAGAATTTTAATTCTTTTTTTTTAAATCCTCACTGGAGGATATTTGTCTCATTGATTTTTTAAGAGAGTGGAGGGTAGTGGAGGAGGCAGAGAGAAAAAGAAAAAAAATATCTATGTGAGAGAGACACATTGATTGATTGCCTCCGGTTTCACCCTGACCAGGGCTGAGGATCCAGCCTTCAATCAAGGTATGTGCCCTAGTCTGGGAATTGAACCTGTGATCCTTCGGTCCAAGGGTGATACTCTAACCACTGAGAAAACTGGCAAGGGCTGGAATTAGAATTTTTACTTGTAAGTTATTAAGATTCACTAAAGTGTTTAAGTAAGAGAATGGCAAGGCTGAGTCAAGAATTATCACTCCTCTAGCTAAAGTAGAGGAGAACAAACATGACCATGCTAGGTCATTTTTTACCATATTTAATGAGTATGATACATGAGTAAGAGAAAGGTTAGGGAGAAAGATAAGAGTTCAAGTTGATCATGTTGAACATATATCATGCCTGACAGTAGGATATGTTGACAATGTCCTCAAATGATTTGTCAGCTGTGTAAATATACATACTATCTAGATATAGAGATAACTATACACCTTGTCAAGGCAATCAATGTGCTTTATTATTTCAGACCTAAATAAAATTCAGTAGCTTGATTTTCCCATCACAAAAGTTAAAATTATAGTACCTAAAATGCAGGAATAAGTGTGTGACAGATTAAGACAGGAAGACAGTCCCAGGGTGTTATGAAATGCTCAGTTATTATCTGTAGTGTTGGGTTTATTTGGGGCACATGTCTTATTAAAACAGACAAAAAACATAACACAAAGATACAAGATTGGGTTAGGATTAAGTGAAGGACCAACTTTATCACTTGAATTTTTGGGGAAGAACAAGACTCAGTGAAGAACCACACCCACCATGGCTGCCTTCTAGGACTTTTATTTACTGAATTATTTTTATCCAGGACTATTTTAGTTATACTGGATATCATTATTTTAGATAATAAATTGCTTTCGCCAATCATAGTTTTGCCACTTAGAATCTGAACTTTGTTCTAAGCCGTACAACCCAGACTATTCTTACTGGTAGTGATACCATCTTAACTAAAGAAAATGTTCTACTATTTCCAGATGAGGGCTTCTTATTGCCTAATAGTTTGACACTTTCTTGAGACTTACTCTTTTTGAATGGCCCTATTACAGCAACTCAAATAACTTGAGAAAAAGTTGTTTTTTTCCCCACTTTATGCAAAAAGGCATTTAATTTAACTTTTGGTGAAGAGGCTGAGTTGAAATAAAGTTACCTATGTTTGTGTCATCAGTTTGGATATCTGCACTTTACTGGAAGTTGGAAACATAAAAGTATAAAGGGATTGACATAAAAGTTTTCTTTAAACTTAGCAACCTGCAACTCTTTTAGGCAGTTGGTTTTGTAACCTAAATTAATCACATTTCTTTTTTTTATATTTTACATTTAGACTTTATATTTTATTTCTCCTCATGATTTAAAGAAATGTTCTTTGTTTAAACTGTAAGATCCAATTTTAGATCATCATTGTGAAAAAAATCTCTCATCATGTTTTAGTCTATATCTATTCCCCTTGACACATTCACAATCCTGTAGTTTAAGTTCACACTTCTAGCTGTAAAATCTCTCACATTTATTTAGCAGCAAAAAGCATTTTAGCCTATCCACATGTACTAATCACATTTTGATTATGCCACCATATATTCACAATATCCCTCAAGAAATTTTATAATTGTTATCCCAGTTAAATCATTAGAAAACTATGTCATGCCAAGTACTTTAAAAGTACATTTCTGAAATTAGATAATTTATCTTTAGGTATGTATTTTGCTATCATTCAACTCTATTTTTGCTCAGTTAAAAGTCCAAAGGTTTTATAATGTTAATGCCAAATATTAGCAAAAAGCTGGATATTCCAAGGACTTAAGATATAATAGGTATTTAGCATTCTGAATCTTAAAGTGGCTTGAACTACTAGTTATATTTTAACTTTTATCTAAATTTGAACAAATATAAGTTTATTAGCTTTACATAAAGCCCACAAAAGCATAAACTAGCTTTTTTTTTTTTTTTTACAAGTCCAAGCTATGCAGGTATTGGGAGAATCATTAAGAAGTTGAATAGAGTAGTAGACAGAGTAGTTTTTTCCAGGACTTAGTTTTGTTAGGTATATTCCTCTAATTCATTAGGTAACCTTTCACATCCAAATATTATTTACCTGTATTGGACTTGATTTTGTGGTACAATAATTTTAAACCCTTTGGAAGTAAATATCATAAGAACTTCTCACTATATAAAATGAAAGTCACTATCCCCTGTTCAATTTGAGGGTTTCTTTAAGAGTTAAGGAACTCTTGCATAATATCCTATATTACTTATATATAAATATTTTGTATTGTATTAACACTGGAGAGAGAGCCTAACTTATGGTGGTTGATAAGAATAGATGTGGTTCAATAGAAATGCAAATAAAATAGTCTTCTCTCCTGTCAGAGTTTACCTTTTACTCCAGAGAATCAGCTCATTCTTGCAATATATTAAATACATGGTAAATATAAATAAATACACTTAAATCAATATCAAATAAGGTAATTGCTATAGAATATTCTTGCCACGATAACTTAATCCCAACCACAAGCAAATATGTCATATCCCTGCTGTCTTGGTCCCTGCCCTGGAGGGTCCTCTGTGCTAGGAAACAATCAAAGGAGGATATTTTAACAATGTTTTTTCCCCCTCTTTATTGCTATTTCTTCTGTTCCCTCATTTCCCCCTCTACATTAAACGCAGGATGAAAGATATTCATTGTTCCTAAGTGGGCTATTAGAATTGATTATCTTTCCCTTCATAAAGATCAATGGAGCAGTTTGCATATTTTTCCTCTGTAAATTGTCTTTGGCTTCCAGAAGAGATTTGTATTTATTAGAAGAGAAGGGACAGTGTTTCGATGTATATTGTCTGTCATCTATTTTTTGATATTTCAATAAACTCGTCAGTTAAGAAGCACCTGCCCCTCACCATTTTTTTTCCTCACAGAAGTTTATTTTTATTAAGTCCCATATTCATCAACTTCGTGCACTGTTTTCCATGTTAACTCATGGAATGATTCAGAGATAACTTGAATATAGCTTAGAAATTGAACTAGTTAAGTCACTAGAGACAAAAGGGAGCCCAAACTCTTAAGTTTTAAACCATAGTTTAGGAATTGTATTTAGAGTTTAGAAAGTACTCATTATTATTCAAAGTCTACCTTGATTACTAAGTGTGGATAGAAAATTATAACTTCATTTTGAAAAAAATTCATTATAAAGTTTGCAGTTATTTTTGGTGCTAATTTAAATCCCCAGAATAAAACTTTTCCTTTATTCTGAAATCATACTAAGGTTTGTCTAATCTTACATGCTTCACATAATTAGACTAAGTAACATAATTCCTAACAAGCCTCAACACTATAAATATTAATTTTAGATTCAAGAGGTGTTGAAAGATAGAATGAAGTTTCTTTTTTCTTAGGGAGTAACATGTACTTTAGGTTATGCATACATATAATAATTGCTGCAACCCCTCCCCAATTCCTAACCAACTTAGAGCAAGCCAGGAAATAAACTCAGGATTTCAGACTGTCCTATTTTTGTGATTATGCTCTGGGCTATTATAATAATTCTAGGCTGGATTCCATTTTCTTAGTCCCCTAAGAATTGGAGAGAAGGGAAAAATAAGAAAGACTTATTACCAGGGATTATGATTTTGTTTTAATTTTAAAATGCAAGTTCACATTCTCCTTTGGGTCTCCATCACTGAGTTATTTTCTTTCAGTCACTGGGGAAATTTGAAATGCTAGATCTGCTTTTCTAAGACACAATGTACTGGAATAAACAGAGGGATACATTATAGGGACTTGATAATGGCAAACAAATAAATTCTTTCCCTTTAAGCAAATGCACTTTAAATTGAAAGTTAAAGCTAATCTGTGATCACATCATTCAATCATACTGGGTCCCTAACAGAATGCCAAACTACAGAATAAAAGGAAAAGACATATCTAAATATGTGAAATTCAGAATGGCAAGTTTCTGTTAGAGAATTTGAAACTATCGGCTTTTCATAGTAGTATTAGACAAAAAGGAAGAATTAAACACTAAACATCTGTAAAACTGCCTTAAAATCTACATAATGTTTCATTTATATATGTTAAGGCAATTTTGAATAATGTAAGGTGTAAAGTACTTTATAAAACCAATTTTACTCTCATCCATCTTAATTATCCACTTCTATAGGTGTGGACATCTTTGTTTCCTCATGATTTCTTGGTAAAATTGAAAAGAAAATTTAATTAGAGAAAATTAATCATGCTTTAATATCAAGAAGAAATCACTTACCAAAAAATGAATAATGTATTACGTTTTACTGGTTTTTGTATACGGACTATTCTAGAGTACTCTGAAAGTTTTTCCTGGAAGCAAACAAGTTATATTATGTTTTCAATTCTATTAGTTAACGTACCTGTTCATGTGCCAACATGTATTGTAATTAAAAAAAAACACAACAGAAAATAAGTATAGGTGATTTTTATCTCTTTAAAGCAACCTGACCACCTATAAATCTCCAGTCATATTAGTTGGTTCACATAGTCAGTTGGCAATGGATTAAAAATATATTTTATTGTTTATTGAGTTGTAAAAACAAATGTATGGGTTTTTAAAAAAACACGAATGTAAAAACTATGCTGGCCATGCCCTGAGAGATGGATGGCAATAGACTTTCCCAGTAGAATCTTTTGGTGAACTAAGTCAGAGTTTATGTTTCATACTGATATAAAGCCTGGGCATCACAGTCAGTCAGACCACAAAGACTGAGAGGACACTCTCCACCTCACTGACTGTGTGTCTGTGGCAATGGTAATACTTCTCTCGGTGAGTTGTCATGAGCAACACGTGAAAGAATGTAGGGTTAGCAGCTTGTGTCTCAATGTTGTAGAGTTCTGACCTACCAATAAATAGAGACTCAAATATCTTCTAGTGATAGAAATGACATGGAAGAGTACTGAAGAACCAGGCATGTGAATGAAGTTCACATTGCAATTGCATTAGTTGGACTTCAGATAACATCAGCCCCAATCCTCATCTCAGCGGGCATTGGAGACCCAGACCCACATGACATTCATCTAGCTGAACTCAGTTAATCCACAAACACATGAGAAATAATTATTTTTATGTTAACTCATTACATTTATATAGTTGTGACATAGGAATAAATAATCAAAATAATATGTTACTATTATTATGGGCAGAAGAAGAAAAATGATTCAAACATCACTCATCACACACACACACACACACACACACACGCACACACACACACACACACACACGCGCGCGCGCGTGCGCGCGCTCCTTGACTTATAATGGAGTTATGTCCCAATACATCTACTGTAAGTTGCAAATATTATAAGTAAAAATGAATTGAATACATCTAACCTACTTGACACCATTGCTTAGTCTAGTCAGTTCTATTGAATGAATATTGCTTTTGTATATTTCTGTATCCGATGCCAAGCACTGTTTCACCAGTTCAGGGATTTAACAGTGAATAAAACAAAATTTCTGCCCTCATGAATGTTGCAGTCTAATTGGGGTGTCAGAGCAACACTGGAACTCTCTAGTATTATGTATTCTGTGCTAGGAAGGCTTGTTTCGACTATGACAATAAATTAGGGTTTTATTTATTTTTGGACAGAGACTCAAGATAGAATGTGACTGTGAATTAGATTATCCATGAATGCTGAAAGTGGTTCAGTTATACATGAAAAAAAACATTAGGAAGGGAAATAAGTATTATTTTGATATGCTATGGAAAGATATTTCACCTTTATATTTTACATATTTATGTATAAAAGAATTATCATTAATTATATTCACTTTCCACAAGTATATCCAGTACTCTTAAAATGATAAGACAAATATAATTTTAATATTGGAGTCAAAGTTTTTGCGAGTAAAGGAACTAAATGTTCTCTACTCAGTTAACAGAGTGTGGAAAGTGAGCTCCAGAAGAAGCAAGTTGGGAAGATGTAAGGAAGATATGTAAAAAGTAAGAGATGAGCATAAATTTACTGGTAGGAAAAAAAAACACAACAAAAAATGAGAAGAATGAAGACAGATAAAAAGAAAGTGAAGCTAAGCAATGGGGTAAGAGGCTGAAACATGAGGAAAAATATGTCCAACTCTGGAAAGTCAAGGAAGTGCAGAAATAGAGTGTATTTCTCTAAGTCTTTCACCTATATTGAATCTCTATTGCTTATGTAATTTTTTTTGCCAAAATCAAGGATAAACATTAGTTTGGTATAGGAATCCTCATGGAGTAGAGAGAAACTAATGGCAGCAGATGGTGATATGTGAGGGAATTTGAGAGTTCACTGAGGCAGAAACCAGGATCCAGACATGGCCATGAATGTAAGCTCTTGAGAATCTGCTAAAATTTCAGAGAAGGTATTAGATTTCATGTAAAATTTGAGGTAGAAGATTGAGGTAATTTTAGCAAAATATCCAAAGTCAGGCTGTCCTGAGCTTGATTTGTCTGGTACATCATATATGAAGGGAAATAGAGGGTGGATCACATGAAAAATTATTCTGCAGAGAAAGCATATTTTTTATCTTTTGAATTTAATGACTCTCTATGGTAGTTATTACAGTTTCCAAGTGACACATATACGGTGACTAGAGACTGTAACATAGCTAATAAGTGATAAAAAATGGATTATTTGCCTTCAAAACCTGTGTTCTCTCTACTATATCCCTTGTGCATTCATGAAGTAAGAAATGTGATTGCAATTCCAAGATGCTCCTGAATACACTCTTACTAGTTCTAGGAAAATATTCTCAAGTAGATTCTTATATCAGATGTGATGTGAGGTACATAGTAATATCACTGGTATTTTTTAATGGCAAAATTGACGATGATCCTAAATAAATTTGACTGAGTGTTGCTAGATGTCCTCTCCTTGAGTTCCATCCTCTAATGTTTTCCTGAAAAGCACTGTAGTGACTAACATGAGCAAAATAACACAGTGGATATAATTTATTATTATTTTTTCTTGGAGTTATTTATATTTTAAGAATATTACTTGTTTTCTTCCATCTTTTCCCACAGCATTAGGTGGCAATGCCCTCAACGTAGTATTTTATTAAAGCCTGCCTTAAGGTGAACAAATTGATATCTGACAATAAAATTTCAGGCATCATCCATTGCTCTGGGAAAATCAGGGTTCTTTTTGGTGCACTTTAATTCCAAAAAAAAAATTAGGTAGAAGTTACAGTGTGAGCACTAGAACAAGAGGAAAGAAATCATAAAAAAATTATATGCATGAAAAATATTGAAATAGAATTTAGCCCCTTTACTGTTTATAGGCTATTTGTTTTTATTGTAAATTCTAGAAATATTCTCAGAAAAGCTTTCTTGACAGTATAAAAATGAACAATAGACAACATTATGGGAAATGGAGTGTATGTTTCTGTGAGCATCTGGCATAGGCATCTGTTGGAGATGGGACACCAGCTCATTGCTCTTTTCTTATGTGGAAGGTCTAATTAAGTAGCAGACAACCCTAGAAGCCCTAGGGTGTAGTTCAGATCAGTATCCAAACATTTATATGTGCTCACAAACCTCTTAGATCAGTAATACTGAAGTGTGAATCTCAGCAAAACTACCTCAAACTTTCAAGCCTAGAAGTTGAGAGAATTTTTTATGAGGTATTGTTTCTAGCTCCAAAGCATGATAGAGAAGGATTAAAGTAGAAGGAATTTTTTTCCCAGCTAAGGCTTCTATTTAATCATATTTAAACTAGTTCAGAATGAGGGCTGTTTACACTTTTCTAAGTAATCCCTAGAGAGTGAGATTTTGCATTAGTATCTAACAATCTTTAGAATCAGGAAGTTTTTGTCTGTTCACTAAATTCTATCTTTCATCCATCCTCTTCCTTCTCTTGCCTTCTTCCATTTTTCTCTTCTTTCCTCCATCCTTTACCCTCTCCTTGCATTGATATTGAATTGTTGCTAATATTCAAATACATATTTAATTCCACATATCTCATTGTCCTCTTTCAACTATTTCATCTCTAGTCTAAGGAATTTTTTTAGAGTTCAGATCATAGAACCAGTTTGCCTAATCTCTGCTCTCTTTGTGGGGAGGGGTCTATATAGTTTTTCTCATACTACTTATCTATGAGATACAGACATATTAGACCTAGATTATCATAATGTTCACCAAGTTAAATCTTCTGTGTGTTCCCTAATTTATTGCTCTCTTTGAGATTGGCTTAAAGGTTATTTAAAATTAATCAAAATATGGGATATTTTCTCAGCTTCCCAGTCATTCTTTTATAAGCTGAGTGGTACCTACCTGTTGGACACCTGTCCATGTAGCTCCTAGGATTGTTATGGTTCTGTTAACCCACTCAATAAAGGTCAAATGCCAGGCCTTTGGGACTGCAACTGGACCCTTGTCAATCAATATGACACTCACTTGCAGCCTTCAAACTTAGCTACTTGGCTCCTGTTGTGAGAGCCTTTGTGATCTTGGTTACTGTGAGAAAGCAAAGTTCTGTAAAGGCCTTTCTTACTTTCAGCTCCAGTCTGCAGAAAAGAACCAGTTAATTGTTTAAGTTTTTATGTCTCATTCGAGCATTCCTTTGCCTTTGTGTCTTTCCCTGGAAGGAAATTATCTGGTGGGTTCTGGACATATAGATTATATTTGTTCAAGTATGCACAGTTACCCGAGCCTTTAAAATTCCCCCTCTCCACCATCTACCACAGCAGTTCAACCTTCCTTAACACTGACCTCTTCCCATTTCCCATTTCATGAGGAACTATCTCCTGAAGTCTTAGCTCGTTTAAATTCCTTTTAGGAGAGTACTTTAAATTTAGTCTTTTTTTTTTTATTCTGGATCCATTGAATAAGCACTCTTAGAACAGACTCCTATGCATATTCCTTCAGTTTCTGTAAGTTCATGCTAAAGAGGTCTTGCAGTTCCCATGAGATATATGACCTTTCCTTTCCTAACAAGCCTGGCATATCTTCAACTAGTCTACACTACAGTTTAACCTAGCTATGGGCCTAGTTACCTAGGACAGGAGGCAGGGCAGGTGCCGAGGGGAAAACTGCTGCCTTGATGGGGAGAAGCCTCTGCATTGCTGCGGGCAGGAGGCAAGTGCTGGCTCTTCATCGGGTCAGCCACTTCTGTAGGCTCAGAAGATTCGAGGTGCCTAAACTCTCAGAGGGTTTCTCCTTGGTGACTTCATTCCCTCTATCAGGCTCTAATTTGATCTAAACAACTTGTCTGGCTAGACCATTTGACCTTTGGAAGTCTAGCTTCTCAATCTATTGTAACCTGGGTTTGGTCTTCTGCCCAAGATACAGAATTTTGTGTGTACTCCTGAGATAAGGGCATTTTATGTAATCAAGGAGGCCTTCAGGCTTTTATACCTGGGTTTTAAATGTTTGGTAACTGCCTTTAGTATTTGATTATCTTTCTGTACAGCAAGCATGTCAAACCCGTGACCCACAATGAATATGTTTGTGGCCCAGCCAATATAATGGTGTGATCAAGTTATTCATAGTTAAGAAAGGAAATAAGTCTCCTGTCAGATCCAGAATTACTACATTCACCTTGGGACAGTTTTGAAAGTAATCACCGCAAACAAGACTTCCCCTGAAGAAGGAAAGATAGTAGCAGAGAAGAGATGCCAAGTATCAGGAAGTAAAGATTAATTTAATCATTGCTCTGGCTCTTTTTTTTAATACTGTACTTTTCAAAATAAGCCTATTTTTTTTAAGAAAATTGAAGCTTTTTTTTTGTGTGTGTGTGTGTGTGTGGCCCACATAAACTTAAACCTTGTTTATTTGGCCTGTGTTATCCATTTGAGTTTGACAGGCTTGCTCTACGGCATCAATGAGGATTAGTAATAACCACACAATTCCATTGCATTTGTAATTTATTCCCTCCATAGTTTTAAGTGCCTGGTACATTGTACCAGCTAATGCAGTCCCAATTTACCACTGGTAAAACTTTACAAGGAGAATGCCAGGGGCTGTTTATGATCCATCAGAGATGGGAGAGGGAATGGGGAATTCAGCCTAAAATGCCCAATTATCATCTACTTATTTTCTTCTCTGTCAGACCATTCCTAGACCTTGGCATCCAGGAGTTCAGGTACTTAAAAAAAGTACCCCCTGGCAGAAGCATTGTGTAGGGTTTATTTCTTTTTTATAAAACATCATAGTCTGTAAGTAGTGACCCTGTCTAGCCACTGAAATAGATATTTAGACTGGAAATTCTGAAGAAGGTAGTAGTGGGATTTCCACTGTATCTAGGCTTAACCCTTTCATAGTACCTGACCCTCCTGCGGCTGCTCACGAAGGAAAATCATGTTTTAAAGTGGGTTTTTAGTCCTTCATTTGTTTCTTCCAAGGCCTGCCTCCTATACCAAAAGCGATGATCAGAAATACAATCACTTTCTAGTTCAAAAGTGATTGTATTTCTGACACTAGGAGGGTGAGGGCATGTGCCCCGGGGGTAGGGGAGTAGAGAGAGGGTGGTCAATAGGGGAAAAAGGAGACATTATGACATGTGTATTACTATTTGTAATACTTTAAACAATAAAAATAAAAAGCTTTTTTAAAAAGAATTTTATGAGACTCAACAAAATAAAGAAATCTTTGAAGACTGCCAGTAGAGACATTCTATGTCCTAATCAGTGGTTGACCAACTCATTAGTCGACAGAGTGGCAAACCATGGTTCGCAAGCTGTAGTTTGCTGACCAATGTCCTAACTGAAGTGAAAAAAAAATTTTTTTGGGAAAGTATATTAGACGTTTTGGCTGTTATGGCTGAATACAACTTTCAAACAGCAGGTGATCTTTGCTACAGCTGACAGAAGGCCTTTAGACTGGATTCTGGAGTTTTATTTTCTTCATCTTACACATAGATAATTGAATTGCAGTTTGCTAACTGAGACAACTTTAGTTGTTGACGCATGTACCATTCTGACATTTTGAAGGAATTTTTGTTTTTTTAGCCATGGAAAAATAGGATACTAAAGGCAGAAGGTTTTCAGAAAGTATATTTTTAAACTGACAAATGATTACCACTTTTGTGAGGAGAAATAAGCCTATTAAAATCTTTTCAATGTTCTCTAGAATCTTGATGATAGACTTAAAAGCATTATTCTTATTAGTAGTAAGATAGCAGTAATAATCCATTGAACACATACCAAGCCCCATTCATTAGTTAGAATAAGATTAATATATGTGTTATTTCATTTAACCTTGTTTTATAGTAGGGGAAACTAAAGCTTACCTAATTTGGCTTTAATCATTTGGATAGGAAGGAGTGGTGCTGGATGGTAAACTCAAATCATATATTATAAATCCAGTGTTCTGAACCACTATGCTAAAATATTATACATATACTCTATTGCCCCTTTAAAATCTCTGCTCCTAGCATAGCATCTGACACTTAATAATGTAGAAAATAAATGTTAATAGAATTAACTGGAGTTTTAGTTATAAGGAATGGATATTACATATAATTGCATGAAAATAATTATTTGGCTACCCTGAGCATATTTTATTGTTTATTATTATAATTATTTTAATCCTCACACAAGGGTATGTTTTGAATAATTTTTTTCTATTGATGACAGAGAGAGAGGGAGAGAGAGAAAAAACATTGATGTGAAAGAGAAACATCAATCAATTCCCTCTTGCATGCACTCTGACTGGGAACCTGTGACTTTTTAGTGCACAGGTCAGAGCTCAACCAACTGAGCTACACCAGCCAGGGCTGTTTTTATTGATTTTTTTTTTGTTTGAGAGAGAGAGAGAAAGAGAGAGGGAGGCAGGAAGAGAGAGACAGACACACAGTGATATAAGAGGAAACACCAACTAATTGCCTCCTGTATATACCCTGCCCTGGCTCAAACTTGCAACCTGGGTATGTACCCTTGACTGGCAATTGAACCAGTGACCCTTTGGTGTGCAGGACAACACTCCAACCATTGAGAAACATTGGTGAAGGCTAGCTGTAGGTTTTTGTAGGTGTCCCTCATCAGGTAGAGGAAGTTTCTTTTATTCCAAAATTTATTTAATTTTACCAATAATGGATTTTGACTTTATTAATGCTTTACCATTGTTTATGGAAGACCGTGTTGATAAAGTTCAGCCTGTTGATAAAGTTTATGACTTTAATTTCCTAATGGATGAACCCCACTTCTGACATTACACATACTTTGAATAATCATCAATTCCAATGGGTTCTATCTGGAAAAAAACCCATCAATTGAGCTATCATCTGTAAAAGTATGTATATATACTGTGGGGATACTATATATATGGTGTCATATAATTTTAAGGGTTTTGAAAAATGCATATAATGTAATCTATTCATCTATAGTATCATAAAGAATAGGTTTATTTTGCAAAAAAATCCACTGGGCTCCTTCCATTTCTCTCTCATTCCCTTTCTCCAAATCCTTGGCAAGCACTGATTTTTTTTTCACCATCACTATAGTTGTGCCTTCTCCAGAATGTCATATAGTTGGAATCATACTGAATGTGGCCTTATTGGGCTGGCTTCCTTTAAAAGAATTAAGTTAATGTTTCTCCATATATTTTCATGGCTTGATAGCTCATTTCTTTTTATTATTGAATAATTTGTTTGTGCTACTGGGCATTACAGTTTGTTTATACATTTACCTTAAAGGATATATTAGCTGCTTGCACATTTTGAGAATTAAAATAATGTTACTCTAAGCATTTGTGTACAGTTTTTTGGTGCATATCAGTGTTCTACTTATTTGGATAAAGACCCATGAGTGTGACACCTAAAAGTATGGTAAGACTAAATTTAGCATTTTAAGAATCTGTCAAACTGTATTTCAAAATGGCTGTACCATTTTGCATTACCACTGGCAATGAGTGAGTTACCTGTGTGCCATTTCCTAGTCAGCTTTTGGTATTGTCAATGTTTTGGATTTTAGCTATCCCAATATGTTATCTCATTACTGTTTTATTTTCAATTACTTAATTACATATGACATTGAGTATCTTTTCATTGCCTGTTTGCTATCTACATATCTGCTTTGATAAGGCATGTGTTCAGATTTTTTGTACTGTTCAAAATGGGATTTTTGTGTTTTAAGAGTTCTTTGCATATTTTGGATAGAAGTCACTAGTCAGACATGTGTTTTGTAAATATTTTCTTTCAGTCTGTAGTTGTCTTTTTATTTCTTAAGTATATTTTTCAGAGCAAAGATTTTTAATTTAAGCCCACATTCTCAATTTTTTATTTAATGGATCATGCTTTGAGTTTATATTAAGAAACTATCACCAAACCCAAGCCACTTAGATTTTCTTGTGTTACCCTCTAGAAGTTTTACACTTACAATCTATGTTCTATTTTGAGCTCATTGTAGTGGACAGTTTAAAGTCTGTGCCAAATTCATTATTTTGTACATGAATGTCCAGTTGTTCCAGCTCCATTTGTTGAAAAAGGATTTTCCCCTATTGATTTGTCTAACTCTACTTTTGTTGGTATATTACTAGGTTCTCAATTCTGCTCAATTTATCTATTGTCTCATCTTTTGCCAGTACCACAGTCTTAATGACTGTAGCTTTATGGTAAATGTTAAAGTTAAGTTGTGTCAGTCTTCTTTGTCCTGTGTTGTTTTAGCTGCTATGGGTCTTTTGCCTCATCAGATAAACATTAGAATTAGTTTGCTGATATAAAAATTGATGGAATTTTCATTGTATCATTGAGTCTGCATATCAAACTATGGAGAAATGACATCTCAACAATATTGAGTCTTCTTATTTATGAATATAAATTATCTATATTTTTTTACTTCTTTCATAAGCATTTTGCAGTAATCATATAGATCTTGTAATATTTTGTTACAATTATAGCTGTTTCTTCAATTTGGCCAGAGGTTGAAATCAAGATATTTGTTCTTTAATAAGGAAACTTGAGCTGTTTTTGAAGAATTAATAAAGTTTTAAACCTGAGTCCAGGTTCATTTCCAAGTTCAGCGATTGCACTCTAGTTTCTATAATTATTTTCTCATTCACTTACTCATTCAGTCTTTTAATTAATATTTGAGTTCCTGCTATAAACCAGGCCATTTGCAAGACCTTAGTGATACAGTTATGAATAATAGATCATTATTAAATTATACATTTGATTATCATTTGGATTACATAAATGATAAAATTGCCAGCTTCAGGCAAAACAATATATTTGGAATGTTTATCTTGGTTCCCATCCAATTTATTATTTATTGCTATCATTTAGATGAGTTATTTTGTGGCTCATTCCTGAAGTGTCTCTATCTCCAGAATGTGCTAAATAATTTGTAAAGTATAAGTTGGTAATTTGCTATCAACGAATATATAAATCAGAGATGACCACTTACATTTACACGGTCATTTGCATATTCACTGGAGGAATTTTAAATACTGAATGTATTTTTAGGCTAAATAATTTATTAATACAGATATACCTTAGAGATATGGTGGGTTCATTTCCAGGCTGCTGCAATTATCACAATAAAATGCAACACACAGATATTTTGATTACCCAGTGCATATAAAAGTTGTGTTTATATTATACTGTAGTCCATTATGTCTAAAAAAATTATATACTTGAACTAAAAAGTACTTTTGATAAAGCTTGCTAACCAATACCTGAGCCTTCAGCAAGTCATTATATTTATGCTGGTGGAGTGTCCTGTCTTATGTTGATGCTGCTGACTGGTCAGGCTGTTGGTTGCTGAAAGATGGGGTGGCTGTGGCAATTTCTTCAACTAAGGTAACAATGAAGATTGCCACATTGATCGACTCTTTCTCTCACTGGAACACTTAGAGGCCATTGCAGGATTATAAATTGGCCCAATTTCAATATTCTTGTGTCTTAGGGAATAGGGAGGCACACGGAAAGAGAGAGAGGCATGGAAATGGCCAGCCAGTTGAGCAGTCAGAACAAACACAATGTATATTTAAGTTCACAGTTTTACATGGGTGTGCTTCTTGGTGCCCCTAGACATTGACAATAGTAACATCAAAGGTCACTGATCACAGATCACCATAGCTGATATAATAATAGAAAATCTGAAATATTGTAAGAATTACCAAACTGTGACAGAGACACAAAGTGAATGAATGTTGGAAAAAGAATGCCGATAAAAACTTGCTTGACACAGGGTTCCCACAAACCTTCAACTTGAAAAACCTAATATCTTGTAGTGAAATAAAGTAAAGCTCAGTATAATGAGGTATTTTAAAAAGTATCTTCCCAGAAAAGATAATTTGGGACAAACTGATGTGAGAGAAGGGATGATGCTATTCTGGTGTTAAGTTTAGGTCAAACTTTCTGGAAATGATATGTTCCCAAGCATATTATAACTCTTAAAATTTGTTCACAATGAAACCTTTGACTCCTAGGTTCCAGGATTATTATAAAAGAATACAGAACAAGGCTAGCATCTTTAAACCAACATAATATCAATAAATTTTATTGGCTTATGGCATCTAATATTCTATGGAGGTTAGTCTATATAGGGAAGACTCAGAAAGGAAAAAGGAAAGGTCCAGATATATTTTTAAAACTACCAAGTTACAAAAACTTGCCCTACTTTTCCCAATTCCACTCAACTTCCATCACCTTGGGAAGTGGAGAGGTCTTCGATGCAGATATTTAGAACATTCAGCCTAGTGCTTTTTTTTTTTTTTAAAGGTACCTTTGGTTTAAATATCATGTGGGTAGTTCTTATCAGGGAAAGTCTTGAGATATCAAGAATAAAATAATTATTTGATAAACAAAGGAAGCAAGAGGAAGCCACTACTCAAAGTGAAATAAAGCAAAGCAAAACAAATGCATGTCTAATTACAGGCATCATGCCCATAGAGGCTGAAAGAAACTGGGTGGGAAACTTTTCAGTGAATCAGATTTTTTTTAGCATAAAAATCCTCTTAGAGATTACAAGTATTATTTATCAATAGAGTTATTATTGGAATTATCTTTAAAAACTTGATTTTCCTTAGTTTTCAAGATGGTATACAGCCTTTGACTGCATCTCAGTTATGTCTTAATCATAAGAAGTACTCCTTTATAATACTTACTAGAGGCGTGGTGCATAAAATTCATGCATGGGTAGGAACCCTAGGCCTGGCCAGCAATCCGGATGGATTGGGGTCTTCTGGCTGCTGGCAATCAGTGTACATCATAGCAAGTGATCAAACTCCTGGTCCCTCGGTCAAACTCCCGAGAGGACATTTTGCATATTAGCCATATATATATATATATATATATATATATATATATATATATATATATATATATATTTTGTGTGTGTGTGTGTCAGGTGTCAGGTAATGTTTGAAGTATTTTAAGTATATAGAAATACTTTATTAGTGATAAGAACAATCTTATGAAGTACTAAATTCAAATCCAGGCAGGATGGCTTGAGTCTGAACGAATGAGAATTGATTTCTTTTTAAAAACTTTTCTTTATTGACTAAGGTATTACATATGTATCCTCATCCCCCATTACCCCTCCTAATCCCTCCCCCTATCACCACTTATTCCCTCACCCTCCTGGTGTCCATGTCTATTGATTAGGCTTATATGCAGGTATACAAGTCCTTTGGTTGATCTCTTCCCCTTACTCCCACTCTCCCCTATCTTCCCTCTGAGGTTTGATAGTCAATGCTTCTCTGTCTCTGGATCTGTTTTTGTTCATCATTTTATGTTGTTCATTATATTCCATAAATGAGTGAGATCATGTGATACTTAACTTTCTTTGACTGGCTTATTTCACTTAGCATAATGCTCTCCAGTTCCATCCATGCTCAAGTTTGAAGCAGCCACCCTTTCCTCCTTTTTCTTCTTCTTCCTCTTCTTAAAGAATACCTTTCACCATCCTATCTAATAAAAGAGTAATATGCAAATTGACCACACCTTCTCTATACCTCAAAGCCACACCCACCAGCCAATCAGGAGCAAATATGCAAATGAACCCCAATCAAGATCACTGCATCCACTGGTAGCAGGAAAGAGGCTTGGGTTTCCTCAGCAATGGAGGAAGCCAAGCTTTCTGCCTGCCTGCCCTTGCTGGATAAGGCCTCCATTCAATGTTATAAAGTTTCAATTATAGAAGATACATATATATCCCAACAGAAATGACAGTAGCCATTAAGCTGGAGAAGCAAAGGCTAGGGTTGCCCCAGAGATGAAGGAGGAAGCCAAGCTTCTGAAACACTAGTGCCTAGGCCCCCATTCGAGACTATAAAGTTTCAATTATAGAATTTGAATAAATCCCAACAGAAATGGCTATGGCCACAGAGCAAGCAGAAGACTTGGCTTCGCTACAGGCTATAAAGTTTCAATTGTAGAAGATAAATAAATCCCAGATACCAGGGCCTCTGCTTGGGTCGCTGGGGCGTGGTGAGCCTGCAAAACACCACAAGCCCCTCACCCATGCTACCCCATGCCCCAAGGGAGCCCCTCACCCTGATCTGGACACTCTTCAGGGCAAACCAGCTGGACCCCACCCGTGCACCAGGCCTCTATCCTATCTAATAAAATAGTAATATGCAGATTAACCTTCATTACAACACACAAGATCATTGCCCCCATGTGGTCAAAGATCCTGCCCCCATGTGGACACAAGATGGCCACCACAAGATGGCCATCAGGGGAAGGCAGTTGAGAGGGAACCAGGCCTACAAGGGAGGGCAATTGGGGTGATCAAGCCTGCATGGGAGGGCAGTTAGAGGTGACCAGGTGGCAGAGGAGAGAAGTTGGGGGCAAACAGGCTGGCAGGGGAGCAGTTAGACATCAATCAGGCTGGAAGGGGAGTGGTTAAGGGGTGATCAGGCTGGCAGGCAAAAGCGATTAGGGACAATTAGAAAGGCAGGTAAGCAACCAGGTGGGAGCCATCAGTCCTGGATTGTGAGAAGGATGTCTGACTTCCTGTTTAGACCTGATTTCACCAAGCAGTCAAACATCTCTCAAGGGGATCCAGATTGGAGAGGGTGAAGGCTGGGCTGAGGGACACCCCCATCCCTCCATGCATGAATTTCATGCACTAGGCCTCGAGTTTCATAAAATACTGGTTTGGTGGTGATGAACTCCTTTAGCTTTTTCTTATCTGTGAAGCACTTTATCTGACCTTCAATTCTGAATGATAGCTTTGTTGGGTAGAGTAATCTTGATTGTAGGTTCCTGTTATTCATCACTTTGAATATTTCTTGCCATTCCCGTATGGCCTGCATAGTTTCTGTTGAGAAATTAGCTGACAATTGTATTGGTGTTCCCTTGTAGGTAACTGTTTTTTCTCTCGCTCCTTTTAATATTCTCTGTCTTTTGCTCTTGGCGTTTTAATTACGATGTGTCTTGGTATGGTCCTCTTTGGGTTCCTTTTGTTTGCGGTTCTGTGCACTTCTTGGACTTTTAAGTCTATTTCTTTCACCAGGTGGGGAAAATTTTCAGTCACTATTTTTTCAAATAGGTTTTAAGTATCTTGCTCTCTCTTTTCTGGTACCCCCATAATTCAGATGTTGGTATATTTGAGGTTGTCCCAGAGGCTCCTTACACTATCTTCTATTTTTTTAATTCTTTTTGCTTTTTGCTTTTCCGGCTGAGTGGTTTTTGCTTTTTTGTATATCAAATCTTTGACTTGATTCTTGTGGTCCTCTAGTCTGCTTTTAGGTTTCTATAATATTTTTTATTTCAGTCAGTGTATGCTTAATTTCTAGTTGGTCCTTTTTCATATCCTTGAGAGCCTAGTTAAATTTATCAGCCTTTTCTAGGAACCTCTTGAAAAACCTTATAACTGCAGTTTTGAACTCTATCTCCAGTCATTTTTTTCCACCTCCATTTCTTTCAATTGTGATATGTTATCTTGTCTCCACATTTTGCTGCTTCCCTGAGTTGGTTGATTAGCTTTATATGGTAGGTGTCCTCTAGGGGACAGTGGCTCAGTTACCTGATGTGGAGACTCTTCGTGCACCCCTTTATGGGCAACACTGTCTTGTTGTAGTTAAGTCTAGACTGTTGTTGGCCTGTGAGGATCAGCTGTGTCAATGCTGGGAAAGCCTCTGTGCTCAGCTTGGATGGGGTGGAGTCTCAGGGCTGAGCAGTCAGCCTTGCTTTCCCATCAGCCCCACTCTAAGCAGTGCCTGTGTCTCCATGTCCTGCAGCAATGGCTGCATACACCTCTGAGAGAAAGCTACCCTCATCTCTGCAGCTCCCAAGACTTGGTGTGCATCCTCCTGAAAGTCCAGTTTTAGCCAGTATGAGTCTGGGTTCCCTGAGACTCACCTGGAACTGGGGATCAGTGCAATGGGGAGCCTTTGTCTCCCTACCCATTTGAGAAAACCAGCCACATATTTAGTCACCCGCCCTTTCTGTTCGCAGACATCTTTGCATCTCCGCACCCCTGTCTCCACATCTCCGCAACTCTGCTCTCTGTACCTCCTCTGAGTCTCAGTGTTCTTTTATCTTTCCTTCTAGTTTTAGAATTTCCACTCAGCCAGCTTTCCGGTGGTTCTGGATGATGTCTGTTTTGTCTTTTAGTTGTAGCTTTGAAATTGTTGTACAAGGCAGAAGTATAGGTGTTTACCTATGCTGCCATCTTGGTTCCCCCTGTAACAGTCTTCGAGAATTGATTCCTGTTTATTAGAAGTGATATTTGTAGGTATTACCACTCCATGTGAATTATAAACACTTTGATCACCAACTAGTCAGTGTTGCCTTACTCTCAGTGCTGGGACTTAAGTGTCCAACTCTAATGTATTGTAATTGGGAATGACAACAGATATTCTCTGACCTTGCCTGTGGATTTACTTTGTATGGAGATAGTTCCAGTTTACATTTTAACATTAGAAATATTGAAACCATATTTTCTAAAAGTTCAGATAAAGAAAACAAACAGAATAATGCAACACCAATGCCAGCATGGTAGAGGCATCACTGAATAAGAAGACTAAAGAACCGTGTTATTTTAATGACAGATGGAAGGGCATATATAACTGGTTTAGGGATATAATGAACACAGACATCTGTGATTGGGCATGGTACAGAAGGAAGGGTGAAAGCACAGATGGAGACTGAATCTCACAAGTCTTGGATGAGACAGGCAAATACATCTAAATAAATAAAAAATGTTTTGTCTCCCCAAGAGAGACCAGAACTCAGTTAAAAATAGTAGCTGCTGAACTAGCTTGGGAATACCCACATACATTTCATATCGTTCCCTTATTACTTTATCAAACTCAGTGCAATTACAGTACTTAATTAAGAAGTTGCAACGAAAATGCTCTGTGGAAGAAAAACTGAAAAACATTAAAATATTTTTTAAAAATTGATTTTTGGAGAAGGAAAGGGAGAGAGAAAAACATTGATCAGCTGCCTCCTGCACGCCCTTTACCGAGGATCCAGCCCCCAACCCCAGGCAGAATTGGACTGGCAACCTTTACATGCATGGGATGATGCCCAACCAACTGAGACACACAGGCCAGGGTAGATAATTGTGATCATACTAGTAGTTATGTTAGTCCCTTATGTAATAAAATTAATTCTGTCAGATCTTACTAGTTTTATTAACATTCGGAATATTATGTTTTTATGTGCACATATGTGTGTGTGCACCAAATTGAAAATGTTTTTTTCTTATTGGAAGGATTAAGTGGATTTGCATTTATTTTTAGGGTTGATTGGATCAGTTTCAACTGCACTGTACTTTATAATTGTGTCTTTTGTTGCATTTCCTGTATTTATAGAATGTGCATTTTCTTCCCTTTTATAATAAATGGATAGTTTACAAAGTTAAATGGGGTGTTCTAGAGGCTACCATAGTACTTATGGCTCCTTTAGTGACTTCCATTCCCTGTATTTTTAATTTAATCTTTAACTGTCTGCTTTATCAATATTTTTGTTTGTTTTGTTTTGTTCTTTGGCAGGATTCTTTAATACATTCCAATTGCCCATACAAGTATATAATTGTGTGTTCCTCTTTTCTTCATTCTCTCAAATTTTGGTTGCATTATTTCTGTGCTACAAACACATAACACAAAGGGTGCAAACTTCCGGTTATTTAAATATTATTAAAGTAAGTCCTGGGAATGTAATGCACATGCAGCATGGTGACTATAGTTAATACTGTGTTGTATATTTAAAAATTGCTAAAAGAATAAATTCTAAAAGTTCTCATTATGATGGATCAAAAACTGGTGACAGTGTGCTGATGATTGACTTATTATGGTGATTATTTTGCAGTATATACATATACCAACTCATTATGTGATAGGCACCTCTTAGCCACACCAGAGAGGTGTTACCGGATGAGAGAGCCCTCTGAGCCAGTGGGAGAGAGCTGTCCCCAACCTCAATCCTTGTCTTCTCATATAAGTGCATTTATATGAGAGACTTTGCATTGTGAAAAGCCAAGTTATTAAAGCATGCATCTTTATTGAGAAAAAGCAAAAGCAAGCCTATACACCTGGCTTATGAAGCACAGACAGGTTCTCAGCTAACCTGAAGAGCAGGTTGGGTAGCTGTCTGAGGTGTTATATATCCTTCAAAATTCCTCTGTTGACTATTTTATAAGTACAGATTAATTCTCAAGGTCCCTCCCCCCATTTTTTTAAACTTTGTTGTGGCCTCTCCAGAATTCATGAAAGGCCCTAACAGCTTTATCTTGCCAAGCCTGGAGACTGCTGGCTTTTCTGGTTAGGGAGTAAAACAGCTTTTTCCTTTTCCATTTCTCACTTCCCTTTCTTCATCCCATCCTTAGGGAGGTTGTTTGAACCATTTGTTTTGTGTCCTGGGCTGGGGAAGATAATGGTTGTTAGTCACAAACTGGCTGAAATTGCCCACACTGTTTGGCCTTAACTTGCCTGTCTGTCTCCCATTCCTCTGTTTTGGAATCCTGTAAGTTTTAGCTGGCTCCATATTTCCTCCTTCCTTTCACCCCTTGCCCTAACTGCCTAATCCTGTTTCTAACAAATTAATTACATTGTACACTTGAAACTAATATTTTACATGTCAATTATATATCAATAATATATATATCAATAATATATATATATATATATATATATATATATTTGTATTTATATATATATATAAATCTCCCCCTCAACTCCAACTTTATGGGTATATTTGTATATTTTAAAAAATGTTTGCTGTCTTTCTTTGAAAATTTTCAGTCATAACTTGGTTGGATGGAGCTAATGTATTTTTAAAAAATCCATTTTGAGTTTTAGTTTTTAATTTGTGATCAAAAGTGGCTTTTTATATTGTCACATGGTTATTTCAATAGTGTTACGTACATTGGTGTGTACAGCTGTACTTTTTGTTGTGTTGATATTTGAGTGTGTGGAGGGGATTCCTCATTTAAGTTGTATGTAAATTATTTGCTGATTTTCTGCAATCTCTGCAGACTGTATTTTTCTTGAGTTTATTTTGAATAATATCCTGGTAATTTATAAGGTTCTTATTTTAATGGCACTGTTTACTGTTAGTTTAACAAAGAACTTATAATTTAGCACATATTTTGTTTAGTGGTAGAAAAGAGGTTACATGTCTTTTATCTTGCAGAACCCTACATTTTTTTTCTTTTTATCACCTATTGCCAGAGGGCACTTTTTCCCTTTTCCTCTCTAGAAGTTTTATGTTTGAAATACTGTGTTTAAAATTATTCCACCCCCCTTACAAGTGTTGGAGGAGACAGAAAGATGCATCTAAGTAAAACATATTTTGTTTTTCTAAAAGATACAAATTCAGTTGGAAATAGTAACCACTGAACTAGCTTGGGAATACTCCACTAATGAACATGCATAATCATTATGTTCCCTTGATTATTCCATGAAACTTACTAAAATTACGGTGCCTGATTAAAAAGTTTGTCCCCTTAATAATTTACTTCTTGAAATTGGATGCCTGAAATGGAGTCAATCCCTCAAAATTTTTCATTTGTCTTTTTAAATCTGTTTTTTTAAGAGCATGTACTTTGAAACCCCTCCCCCGTCATCTCCTGTTTATTGTGTTGTCTGTGTGATAACCCTGCCCCCCACCCCCCTAGAATCTTCAAGTTCAGTGTAGATATTTCATCCTTCCTGTGGTTGCTTCAGCTTACCATGTGTTTCTCCTCTGTATGTCTTGCAGTTGTTTCTGCCTTTGCTTGCCACAAAGCTCTGAGGTGCCTAGAGATGGGTGGGAGCATATCCTTATGCTAAACACTGATGGCCTTATCATTTTTCTTTTGTATTCACAGTAATTTGCATTCTCTGTTTTCAAGTCATATGAAGGTGTGATATGGCATTGAATTTTCATAAGTAAATAGTGCAGTAATCCTGCCCTCTGATAAGAGATTCAGGATGATTTTTTAACTACACCCTATCCAAAGTCTGTAGTTACCCCAAAGCTTTTTCATCTGAGTATAATTTCCTTGGCAATACAAGTCCCTTAAAAATTTAGTAAGCACCTGTGCCTGCGCTTCCAGCCAATTCAACTTTGCTTTTTGGTCCCTTCTGCAGCCTGTTGGAGTCCCTAATGATGTAGTTGTGATGGCTGTCCTCTTAATCTTTTTTTTTTTTACCCCTTATTCACTTTATGCAAGTAAGAAACATTTCTAGCTTTTTGTTGCTCAAAGCCATTTGAATTTTAATCTCTTTTGTTGTGTGTGTTCATATTGGGTTGGGGGTGGGGGAGTCCTAAAAATATTCAGCTTTTCAAAAATCTTCAAATCTAGGATATTTTTTTCATTTCTACTTGCTGAATGACCTGTTCTTCTTTGTTTAGCTCTTTTCTTTCTATACATTGCTACACAGCCAGTATTAATGTGTCCACACCTGTGTTGGGATTTAAGAATCATTTTTGCTATCTCTCCTAAATCACTAGGCACATGATATGGGAGGCCATATCATGGCAGCAACAGCATTGCTAAACATTTTGGTACTGCATAACATGGAGCATAAAATGTCCATATTCATTATTAATTTCCTTGTAACACTGTAAACCATGGTTCAGCAAATTATTGCCTGTGGGCCAAATCTGGCCTTTGACCTGTTATGCAAATAAGGTGGTATTGGAACACAGCCATAGTTATGCATTATTTATGGTCTACAGTTGAGTATAGGATTGTTGAATAGTTTAAGCAGAGACCATGTAATTCTCAAAGACTAAAATTGTATAAGCTGGTCCTTGGGAGAAGTTTGCTGACCATTGCCACATATATTATGTTTTTGTTACAGAAGAAAAAAAAATAACATCAAATAATAGATGAACACCACTTTACAGAACCTATTTCTGGATTATCTGGAGTGAACAAGGCACTCTCCAATACCTGATGAACTCTGAAATTTCAGAGATTTGACATAAAAGTATATTTTTTCACTAAGGTAAAGTCCAGTGAATAGCAGCACGGTGAAGTTCCTTATCAAATAGTGACTTCAGCATCTAAACATTTTTGATCTTGTGATTGGCATTTTGGAGCCTTTCACTATCAGCCACACAGAAGGGAGAAGAAAGAGAACATAATGGATAATTACTTACCTTGGCATGGAAAATTCACACACTACTCTCATTATATTTGATTGGACAGTAGAGTCACAGGACTAATCTTAGTGCAAGGAATGCTGGCAAATGAGTTTACAAATATATTTATAATGATTCTCTAGGTTTCTTTAATAGGCAGATGCCCCTGTACAGCTCCTTTACCTCTTTGCTTTTATATTTCAATTTGTTTATGGCCATAAAAGAGTTCCTATACTTTATGCTGAGATCAGCTTTGCTTTCAAATGTTTATGCTTTTAAATGTTTATTTGTGTGGGGTTTTAACAAATGTCCACAAATTCTTTGGTATTCTATCTTAAGAGGTGGAGCCTAATACCCATCCACAGGATTACTGATTTTGTCTATTATTATAGATATCTCTAGTATTTGGACAGCATTGATATGTAACAGATGTTTCTTATTGAATAGAAAATAGAATTTTTCATGATTTATTAGAAAAAATACTGCACAGATTAAGTAAATACTGTACTCACAATGAGCTTCAAATGGTAGTAGATGCAAAGCTAAAAATATTCTTCAAATAGTAACTTATGACAGGAAACAAAGAAAATAAAAATTCAAAAAAAAGAAACAAGTGATCATGAAAAAGAGGGTTGGTGAACTTTGACAAAGAGGCATCTGGAAGCAAGAGGAAAAGTGATGGTTTTTAATTAATGCTGAATAAAAAATCTCACCAGACCCCTATAATGAAACTAAATATTTACATCAGAATTCACTCATAATTTGTGGCATATGTAAGAATTTAATTGTCTTCTTTATAAAACTCTAAGTTGAAATGATAGAGTACTTAAGATACAGTACCAAAGAATTTGTGGACATTTGTTAAAACCCCACACTGTTCTTCGTGTTAGCTTGTGTTAAGCAAAAAGCAAAATTTAGTAATATGGGTGAGTGTTATATAATTGAGATCAGAGCTATTTTATATAAAGTGATCAAGAAAGGCTGCTTTTACAGAAGACTTTTGAGTTCAATAGGAATTGAGGGACTGAATCTTGTGGAAAAAGGGTTCCAGGCAGAGGAAAAAACAAGTGTGAAGGTCCTGAGGTAGGAGTATGTTTATCCTGTTTGGGGAATAGCAAGGGCTCCAGAGTAATAGCAATAAATTAGGTCAGAGGGAGAGTGAGGATTATTCCTTGTAAACTTTGGTAAATTTTTTACTTACCTCTAAGAGAAATAGGAAATTTAAAATACTGCAGAATTTGAGTAGAGTGGGGGAAATATTTAGCTTATATTTCGAAAACATAGAGGGCTTTAGGATGTTATTGCAATAGTCCATGTAAGAGTTGACAGTGGAGCAGGAAGGGAATTGTCAGATTCCTATATATTGTCTTACAATAATAATGTACACAATTTAATTTTATCTTATTCTAAAACACAGATTCCCTAGGTAATGCTGTAGTACCAATAGATTGTCAGTTCCACAGGACAAGGCATTCCAGCACATAGAATAGTTCCTGTAATATATGAGCTCTTTAGCAAAATACTGTGTGTGGAACAAATGAACAAATAAATGAAGACTTAAAAAATGAATAGGTAAATACAGGAAGTCCTTACTGAATGCTGTTGATAGGTTCTGTGACTTTATGCAAAATGACATATAACAAAAATCAACTTTTCCATAGGTTAAATGACATAAACACGAATTAGGTTCATATGGCACCTATCAACTTTATGACAAAACATTGTTGAACACAACAACATGATTCAAGAACCTGCAGAACCATATATTTTATCCTTGTTATAACCGGTTATAATATCATTATATCCCGGTCCTAAGAAAATTACTAAAATACATGTATCTGCATTTCCCAATTCTGCATTTCTTTTCATTGCATTCAGTGAGTCCCCCATAGTTAAATGGTATAATGCAAGTTGAAAAAGAAGTTGTGCTACACACAACTTACTGAATTCTACATAAGTAATTGCTCACTACTGCTCTAGTTCTTATAAGCAAAATAATGTCTCTAATATCTCCTGAGAGACTCTATTACAAGAGTACCACAATATGAGTCATATGAAAGTTTTCCCTGTTTGCATTGCCACACAGAAAACTCATGGTCAATCCCTTGAAATCATTTTTGAAATAAGACAGAATATAAATCAATAAGCAAAAACTGCTAAAATGATGACTACTATTTTAGAAGACTAACTTTTAAGAAATGAGAGGATTTACTATTTAAACATCACTATGTCTCCATAAAAAAATTTTGTTTCTTTTCACTAGTGTATCAGTTCTAACCTTGGGAAGAGTTTTACTTTTTGTTTATGGTAAATTTATTAATTGGCATAATTCTCATCACTGCTGACAGTCCTGAGTATTTGTAGCACAAAGATTCTATTTTATACTGATTACATGTCCATTTAAAATGTTTTAAAAACAATTATTTAAAACCAATATGAGGTCAAAACATGAAACTTCAGGTGAAAGATGGTAAAATACTCACAACTTTATACACTTGAACCTGATATTTCTGTATACTCTGTTAACTAACATGCATTGTGGTTCCCATATATACTGAAATCTAAGGCATATATCAGGGAAAGCAGCTTTAAGCGATGGCTTTTTATGGTTTTGCTTACTCTTCGTTTTACTGTTTAGAGACCATAAGATGACTGAACTCTGTTAGAGTTGCACTGATCTTGGGACTTTAATTTAGGCCCAGGCAGAGAAAACTGAGAAATTAGCATTATATTAATTATATCCTCTCCATTTCTATGAACTTGCATGTACACTGCGATTAATTTTCTACTGGGAGGACTGACCTTGTCTTGGTTTATGATGTAGCACTGCTATTTGCTTAGGGAAATGTTAAGTTAAAGTAAAAATATCCACATTAAACAATTATACCAGTAAAAAAAAATAGAGAGAGGCCCGGTGCATGAAATTTGTGCATGGTAGGGGGGCATCCCTCAGCCCAGCCTGCACCCTTTCCAATCTGGGACCCCTCGAGGGATGTCCGACTGCTTGTTTAGGCCCGATCAATTGGACCTAAATGGGCAGTCGGACATCCCTCTCACAATCCAGGACTGCTGGCTCCCAACTGCTCACCTGCCTGCCTTCCTGATTACCCCTAACCACTTCTGCCTGCCAGCCTGATCACCCCTTAACCACTCCCCTGTCAGCCTGATTGATGCCTAACTGCTCCCCTGCCAGCTTGTTTACTCCTAACTGCCCTCCCCTGCAGGCCTGGTCATCCCCAACTTCCTTACTCTGCTGGCCTGGACACCCCTAACTGCCCTTCCCTGCAAGCATGATCACCCCCAACTGCTCTCCCTTGCAGGCCTGGTGCTCCCTCCCAACTTCCCTCCCCTGCTGGCCTGATTACCCACAACTTCCCTCCCTTGTAGGCCTGGTCCCTTCCAACTGCCCTCCCCTGCTGGCCATCTTGTGGTGGCCATCTTATGTCCACATGGGGGCACAATCTTTGACCATAGGGGGCCAGCCATCTTTTGTGTTGGAGTGATGGTCAATCTGCATATTAATCTTTTATTAGATAGGATAGAGGCCCGGTGAACGGGTGGGGGCAAGCTGGTTTGACCTGAAGGGTGTCCCTGATCAGGGTGGAGGTTCTCTTGGAGCATGGGGTGGCCTGGGCAAGGGGCCTGTGGTAGTTTGGAGGCCAGCCATGCCTCCCCAGTGACCCAAGTGGAGGCCCTGGCATCTGGGATTGATTTATCTTCCACGATTGAAATTTTGTAGCCTGGAGCAGAGCCAAGCCTTCTGCTCACTCTGTGGCAATAGGCATTTCTTTGGAATTTACTTGTCTTCTATAATTGAAACTTTGTAGTCTTAAGCGGAGGCCAAAGCAGGCCAGAGCTGCTGAAGCTTGGCTTTCTCCATCACCAGGGGCAACCCTAGCCTTCTGCTCTCTTCAGCTCCATGGCTGCTGCCATTTCTGTTAGTATTTATTTATCTTCTATAATTGAAACTTTGTAGCATTGAGTGGAGGCCTAGGCCAGCAAGGGCAGGCAGAAAGCTTGGCTTCCTCCATTGCCTGGGAAATCCAAGCCTCCCTCCTGCTCTCTCCTTGGCTACAGCCATCTTGGTTGAGTTTATTTGCATATTCACTCCTGATTGGCTGGTGGGCATGGCTTGTGGGTGTAGTGGAGGTACAGTAAACTTGCATATTACTCTTTTATTAAATAGGATACATATATATGTGTGCCTGTGTGACCATCACAACTGAACAGACAACTGAAAAGGCTGCGTGGAGCAACTAGGTCGGCAGGGGGGTTAGTGAGGGGATGACCAAAAGACTGAGCATCAGGCTGCATGGGTGACCAGGTTGGCAGGGGGATAAGTGAGGGGCAACCAATCAACCAAGCATCAGGTTACATGGAGCAACCTGGCTAGCAGTGGGTCAGTGAGGGGTGACCAAATGACCAAGCAGCAGGCTGCATGGGGTGACCAGGCTGGCAGGGGGGGCAGTTGGAGAGATCAGGCTGATGGGAAGGGGCAGTTGGAGGTGACCTGGCTGGCAGGAGCAGTAAGGGGCAATCAGGCTGGTAGAGGGGCAACCAGGGTGAGGGCAGTAAGGGGCGACCAGGCTGGTTGGGAGGGGGCAGTTAGGAGCTAGTGGTCCTGGATTGTGAGAGGGATTTCTGACTGCCAGTTTTAGGCCCGATCCTAGGGACCGGGCCTAAAACTGGCAGTCAGATATCCTCCGAAGGGTCCCTGATTGGAGAGGGTGCAGACTGGGCTAAGGGGACCCCCATCCCCCTGTGCACAAATTTTATGCACCGGGCCTCTAGTGTTTTTTTTTTTCTTGTGTGTGTGTGTGTGTGTGTGTGTGTGTGTGTGTGTATATTCAGTCAAAATATTTATTGCATAAACAAATTTACTCTTTTTTTCCTAAAACACTTTGTTGTAGGGCTTAGCAAGGTCATTTCTCTTAAGCTAGAGTTAAATTGTATGTTTCCAAATTTTGTAATCTGAAAGGTCCTTAGGATGTGTGGATTTCTATTTGGTAAATAAACTCCATAAGCCACAATAAACAAATGTAAAACAAAATGTGTAACTATTGCTAAGAGGCAATAAGAAAACTTTGACAGATATCGGAGAATATGGTTTTATATTCTACTTGAGGCCCCATGCACAAAATCATTCACTGGGGGGAAGGAGAGTCCCTCTGCTTAAGACTACAAAGTTTCAATTATAGAAGACAAACAAATTCCAACAGAAATGCCTGTTGCCACAGAGTGAGCAGAAGGCTTGGCTCCGCTCCAGGCTACAATTGTAGAAGATAAGTAAGTCCCTTTCCCCTCTCGCAGTCTGGGAGCCCTTGGGGGATGTCCGCAGGGAGCGGGCCTAAGCCAGCAGTCAGACATCCTTAGTGCTGCTGCAGAGGTAGGAGAGGCTCCTGCCACCTGCTGTACATGCCAGCTGCGAGCTCAGCTGACCACCAGGAGGCAACTTCCTTCATTGAGCATCTGCCCCTTGGTGGTCAGTGCATGTCATAGTGACTGTTCGTGCTACCATTCAGTTGATTTGCATATTAGCCTTTTATTTTATAAGATGTTTTCTTTTTTACATACCTTTTAATGATTGGTCTGTTTCACGTTCCACATAATAGAAGTTACTTATTTCACAAAGGTATTAAGTAAGACTGTGAAATATCATGATATATATTCGTTTAGATTTTCAGAGTGAAAGATCGAGTAGAATACTTATTTAAATATTCCATTACACTGTTTTTAAGTCATTTTGTTGGATGCTGTGAGGGATGGAAAAAAATGTCTGCCCTCTGAGAAGTTATAATGGAATTTTGAGGCCAGGACCAAAGAACAGAAACACAACCCTGTATGAACATACAAAACATTAACTACTGTGTTTCACAACTAAGGGGCATATAACGCTGCATGTAATTAACGAAGTTAATTTCCCAAATAACTCCAGTAGTAATTAATCAAGTTAATTTTCCAAATAACTCCATTCAAAGCTCAGCATTGGGAGAGTTTATATTAGGTATGTGATTAGATGTGATAGCGAAGTTATAACCAAGGATTATATTTGCTGCACATTTGCCACCTCCTCATCCTAAAGATACGAATTCAACGGACTGACAAAGCACAGGGGCAATTTATAAAAAGCCATCAAAACTTTTAAGAAAAGCACTAGCCATACGGGTATTCATATTATTTTTGTGCCTGTAGAAGTTAATAAAATTGGGTTTATCTAGTTATCTGTACTTCTATCACACACAGTCAGGGAAGAATATGGCAGGGGAATTGGTCCTATTGATTTTAATCAAGATTCTTGTCAATCTCCTTGAAAATGGAGATGGAAAAACATCTGAATTAGTGTCCACCTTTTGTTCACGAGTGCTAAATTTCTCATTTAATTTAAAGGATAATTGGTCTACTCTTTATCAGAGATAATTTTACATTCTACTACCATAGCTATTTTTCATAGTTAAGGTTTCCTGTAAGCTGGCTGATTCATTAAATGTTTTTCCTTTCTTCTCTTATGAGTACAATGTAAACCCGAAACTCTCAATTATTTTTTTTAACATTTTGCTATGATTTTATTTCAACTAGAGATGTAAATATAAAAATATTTCTTGAAATAGATGACTAACATGGCTTGGGTTAGTCCATTGGACATTTTCAGTCATATTATAGTAATTTATACACACACAGTTCTCTACACAAGCTAAAAACCTTGCATAAATTTGATGACTGCTCAATTGACTTCACTGTCCTGGAACAAGAATTAATATGATCAGGATACTATACAGATTCAATCAGATACTGGAGGCCACTGTGTCTCATTCTGGCAGATAAAAAAGGTCACTGCATTAAAAAAAAATTCAGGACTTGTTAATAAAAGGTATTATATTTAGATATTCTCTCAAGAAAATCCCATAAAATTAATATGTAAAATACATATGAATATAAACTGCTTTGGAAAGTTTAAGCTTATGAGACATTAGAAGACAATATGGTATAAAAAGAGCACTTAGCTCCAAAGTCTTCTGCACATTTCTGTCCCTTTTGAGGGTTCCTCTAACTACAATTCCCAGTGTCCTTTGTGACTAAACTATACACATGATGAACTTTGAATAGATGCTACTTTCACACCCTGAAAATCCAAAAGGAAAATAGTGTAGACTGCTCACGTAGGCGTAGATTTTTCTGCAGCAAACTTCCAGGAGTCTGTTCCATTACTGAAAAAAAAGTCCAGCAGTAGATAGTATGTATGTGGAATTCTAAATAGCCAGAAGAATATGCATTTAAGAAACATCTGTCAGTTACTTGGCATGTCAGCATTTCAGTCAATTTCCTATTCATCCTGTTCCTTTGTCCACACATTCTCTTGAAGTAAACCAAACAGCAAACTTCATCAGAGCAGAATTATTTCCGGTACAGCAGCACTTCTTTCATAATATGGACTGAAAACAATTATTAAAGTCATTTATTTTTTATATTTTTAATCCTCACCCAAAGACATGCTTAAAAAGAGAAGGTGGGGGATGGGAAGGGAGAGAAACATTGATCAGCTGCCTTACACATGAGCCCTGTCTAGGGATCAAAACCATAACTTAGGTATATGCCCTGATCAGGGATCAAACTGGCAACCCTTCAGTGCACAGGATGCTGCTCCAACCAAGTGAGCCACTCCAGCACGGCAGTAATCTCATTCATAAACCCTCAATATTGTGCCTTATGAAGGCTACTTATACAATATATGACCTTATGTTGTACAATATATTTTCCATTTTATATGTTTAAAATAAGTTACTAAGAGATTTGAAGTCAACTTGTAAATTTATTTAAGATTGGTCAACTAAAGGATCCTCAAGAGTTATTACCTTTCAACTTTTAGAGTAGATAACAACAGCTTTAATATCAGACTCCAAGACTTCTCTCAGGCCCTCCAAATTTGATGTTCTGTCTCACTCTCATAGGTCTCGCTTTAATTTTTCTTGTTATAGCTCATTTATCCTTTTCTTAAATTAAACATGAATTTCATTAAATTCAATAATGTATTCTTTTTGGTCAAGACAGATACTAATAAAAATAGTTTAAAGAACTTATAATGAGGCAGATAGAGTCTTTAAACATTAAATACTGTTTGAAACATTTTATAAGAAAGAGAAATGCACCAGAGAAAAACATTACAATCTTTTGGTAAAGAATGATGAAAAGTGATGTCAAAATGGAGAGTATGGAACTTTATACAGAATGAAATATATGAAATGATTTAAGTTGAACACATGCAATTCTTTCATTCATTTCTAAATTAAATGAATGGCTGGTGTTTAAAAGAAAGTGCTTGGTTTATATACTTAGTAATTCTAACTATTAAGAATTGTGACAGTGTAAAATCAAGTCATTACTCTGCATTTTAAAGTACAGGTATAAAAAACGTACAGTTCTGTCCCATTGCAAAATGGACAAAATGCATCTGGTGCCACACTGACCCTGGAGGATACGTCCTGTTTCTGAAAGAGGAGGTTGAGAAAGTAAGAGGCAACTGGACCTTTAGCAAATTTACTACGATTAGTGGACAAAGGTTTTTGGCCAACATTTACTCAGGATGAGGGTGTCTGATTTAGTCTCACTTTAAGCTGATTTTCAAATAGGCTACCTCCAGGAAAGAAGAGTGAATTGGACACATACTGGTCCCCAAATCCCAGTTTCAAAGCATCTGAAAATGTCTCTAAAGGAACTTGCCACTAGGCAAGATTTAAATGTAGGTATTGATTCTATTTCAAAGTAGTTAACATCAGGTCATTCTTCAAATTATTTTGGGTGTCCTCATAAACAATATCCAGAAGTCCACAAAAGTATTCAGATACACGAAACATGAGGCCATATTAATAAAATAGAATGAAATTGATATGTCCTATATTTTCTGGCATATGTTTTCTGTCATGGCTACTAATGCACTAGTTATATTCAGTAATATATTATATTCAGTTATATTCAGTAATAAGGTTAGGAAAATTCCAGGAAATGTCTATAATAAAGTAGAAACAATGCTATTTTCCTGAATATTTAGGATTTTGCTCTATGCTCTTATAACAATTTCTGAGACTAAGGCAGTAATTTTGGTTACCTCGTTGGGATTAGCACAGTAATATATATGCACATAGCATGTGCTACAGTCTATAAATGTTATAGTTTATCATTTATATATAAAAAAGCCCAAGGGGAAAGGCTTCCTTCCACTGTCATTCATCTATTCAAGCTTCAGAAGAGTATTTTAACTTTTTTGTTGTGTAAGAGGCTTAGTGGAATCGCTGCACAAGCAACCACTCAAACTACAAGCAAATCCTTTATCAGCACATCCCTTTGAAACTGTCATTGAACTGCATGGACCTGAGGAGTGATAAGCACTAACAATACCCTGTTCCTTTCTGCCTTTCAGCTTTATTGCTAGATTCTTTATCTAAACTTGGGCTTTACAGTCCAGACCAATGCAATTCTCTGAGCCTTCAAAAGTGATGCTTAACCTAGCTTGTATAGATGTGTAGGACTTTTTCTAAGCACTTATTTTCTAAAATAATCAATACTTCTTTTTAAGTGACTTTGGGCTTTTGCTTGGATATCTATTCCATAGAACTAGTATTGACATAAATTTTTAGAAATATTCATTTACATAACAAAGTTGATTTTTCTTCATAAAGCATATTACAGCTTTCATGCTCTGATATTTATTTAAAACTCAATCTTATTCCATTTAACAGTGTCTCCTAAGTCTCAGGACATTTAACCTACATTAAGATATGCTTTCATTCATTTAGTTATTCTTTCTTTTAACTTGAATAATTTATTGACAGTTCTAGTGGGAGTAACAATCACAAATTTAGAGGCACGGTTTTGAAACTTAACTGGATTAAACAATAAGCCTATTTATTATCTCAGTAACAAGAAGTTCTAGGACTTCATAAATCATTACTTAAATTATTTCAGTAGTTTTTTTCTTCTTCACCATGACACTGATTCTTTCTAGTTTTCATGCTAATTAGTCCAGTCCAAAAGTTTTTGCATGGTAATCAGGATTTATCTCCTCATAGATGCCAAAGGTCACAGTAATTGCACACATCAGCCCCAGACAATGTTCAAAAGTAGTTGAGCTTGTTTCTTTGTGAATAACACTTTTAATAATGAAAAAGCCTTTCTAAATTATGACTTAACTATTGGTGTATCATCATGTGTCATTCTTTATCACTAGATCTATAAGAATGAATGATATATATGCATATTGACTGAATGATATTTAGATATATGTGATCTAATGATAGGACATTAAAAGAGAAACCTGAAAGTTTGCCTCATACTTATTAGAATACACTGAGATCCTCCTAAGACTAAATTGGATGGACATTTCTCAGTTCCTGTCATTTGTGGGACTGTGCAAGGTTAGCTCTAGTGACCCAGACTTCCAATTAAGCTGGCTTTGGTCATTTTGATGTAACCCAAAGTTTAGTTACAGTAACATTTTGTTTTAGGTGCTGACATAACTTTTTAAACAAAAGTCTTTTTTATGCAGTTGATCATTCTGCTTTTATTTATTTTCTCCCAATTTCAAAGTTTTTCTAATTAAAAAAAATAAAATATAAAAAAATAAAACTTTAACAATGCCACCCATCAGGGATGGCTTTGATGAACAATTTTATTACATTCTTTTACTCCCCTAATCACAGTAGTTGTTCCTTAATGGCACAATTATTTTACAATAAGCTTTTCAAGAATAGTTTCAGATGGTACAGAAAATTTTCAGGAGAGTTTCCACCTATTCTACACCTGCTTCCCCTGCTGTTAAGATTTTACATGTGACATATACTTGAATGAACTAAGGAACCAGAATTGATGGGTTACCATTAACTAAATCCGTATTTTATGTGTATTTCCTTAGTTTTTGGCTAATGTGTTAGTTTGGAGAGGTACTGAACAGATATTTTGTAGAATTTCCCTCAGCTGGGAATTTCCTGATGCTTTTATCATGCTTAGACTGGGATAATGTTTTGTTTTGTTTTGTTTTGTTTTGTTTTGAAGAAAGAACATAGAGGATTGCAGTTCTCATAGAATTTTATAAAGGATACATGTTATCAACACAACTTAATCACTCTGAATGCTAACTTGGATCATGAGGTGGAGGCAGTGTTTTCAGGTTTCTACAGAGGAAAGTTATTCTTTTCCTCCTTTCCATATTGTACTTGTTGAAAGGAGGCCACTATGTGCAGCCCATTTTAAGGACTGGGGAATTAGAACCCTGGAGGGAGCTTTTCTACATACATTAACTGGAATTTTCTTGCTCAGGATCTTTATCTGTCTATCTATCTATCTATCTATCTATCTATCTATCTATCTATCTATCTATCTATCATTTCAGTATAGGCTAAGGAATATTTGTTTTCTAATTTGGTTTGTAATCAGATATTACTTTGTTGCTAGATTTTTATCTTTGACCACTGGAGCTCTCAGTTGGCTCCTACTCCCTTTGGCATATTTAAATTGGTTTTGTTCTTTAAGCACTCCCTTAGTTTCTGACACTAAAAGGTGCTGCAGGCTCATCTTCTATATTCCTTTGCTTAACACTAGAGTCAGTCATTTCTCCAAGGAGCCACCAGTTTGCTATTGATAGAGAATGGTATTAAAAATCTCAATTGGGTTTGATTTTTGCTATGGGGTCTTGTTGCTTCTAGATCCTTAGAGAAATAGAAGGGTATAGACCAACAAGTATATGAAACCTATCTATAATTATTTTGCAAACTATAGATATAATTGGTATATAACATTGTATAAATTTAAAGTATGCAATGTGATGATTTTATACATATATATAGCAAAATGATTACAATAGTGTTAATCTTTCAGTTACTTCACATAATTACCTTTTTTTATGTTGAGAAACTCTAAAATTTACATCTGTCTTAGCAACGTGAATATTCCTGATACAGTATAGTTCCTTATATTCACCAAGCTTTACATTAGACCCAAGGAACTTAGTTATCTTATAATTGAAATTTTGTGCCCTTTAAAAAACTTATCCCAATTTCTGCCAAACCCCAGCCCCTGGCAACCACCATTTCAATCTCTATGATTTTGGACTTTTAAAATTCTACATATAATTGAGATCATATAGTACTTATCTTTTTTCTGACTTACTTCACTTAGCAATAATGCCCTCAGGTTCCATCCATGTGGTCACAAATAACAAATTTTCCAAAATGTCTACAGTGCTATAGTTAATTAGGCACTAACCTTTTCAGAGGAAATGCAGCATTGCATATAGTACTCACATTTGGGGGCATTCCTTCTCTGTAGGATCATGACCCATCAAGTCTTTCCTACTTCGATATTTTCAAGACTATATTTTTTAGTTTGCAATCCTGTCCATATTTTCAAGCCATTGTTTGTAAAGTGTTTCTTTCAATCAAGTTAATGCCATGACTGGAAGATAAAAATCACAAATTCAGTTTAGCATTCTGTGTTTCTCCACAGTTCATTTGCAGAATAGGAGTAAAGAGTTGTGCTGCACAAGGAATGGGTGATAGATTAAATCTAGAGCTAAGCTTATCAAATATTAAGGAATAATTTATGTAAGAAAAAGTATATTATTGTGTTATTGATCAAGCTGACTTTGGATGATAGGATATTAAGGAAAATCATTTTATCACAATTAAGATGGTGGACTTTGGTTTTAGCAAAAGAGTCAGGATTGGGATTAGAATATAACTTAGAAGGCAAAACTCAAGTTTTACAATCTCATAATATTTTAGTTTTAGCTGCAGTTCCACAATGATTTTTATAGCACAGTTATGTGTGTGTGTGTGTGTGTTATTTTTTTTAATGACAAAAGTGTCTGATTTATAAAGTTATCCTTCAATAATAGTGGATGCTAGTTTAAAGCCCATCAGGGAGCTTTTAAGTGCTGAGACACAAGAAATCTAATTTATTTTCTGTTGGCACTCAAATTTAAATTTAGTTATTTTGCATTCTTTTCAAAAGAACACCATTAGATGTTAGTCTCTCAGGGATAGTAGCATCAGTGTCTTCAGTGAATTAACTGCACCCACAAGTTCTTTCTAGTTTTGGGGACTGTATACCTAAACTTGGAAACCCTGCAATAGAAGAAAAAATCCACAAGTGTTGGGATATATATAAATCTAGTTTTTTAAAAAATAGATACAGGAGTGTAGATGGTAAATGCAGAAATAGCTGAGGCATCTTGAAATTAGTGCAGGTATGAACACACCTAATAACCCAGATCTTTAGGGAAATCTTCAGGAATTTGTAGTGAGAAAAATAAATTTAAAAAGCCAACATTATCTATGGAAAAGTTTATCCAATAAAAATTGCAGTTTGAATAAATGGAGAACCCTATTGTAAACATTTACAATCTACTTAATTTCTTTGGTAAATAATGGGGAAACTAATAGCTACTATTTATTGGTTTTGGTGTTAATATGAATAGAGTGGCTGAGAGTATACAATAAAGAAGGGTGCAATTATTCTGTTTATTCTCATGTTTAGTAAAAGATGACAAATTTGAGAGTGAAGGTAAAACTTGCTATATACTACAAAAGAGCAAAGCTTGATTTTTTTCTTTAAATCACTTCAGAAGGTTAATTTGGAAGCTGACATTATCAGCTTTGGTAGAAAAGTTATTTAGACATTTGTAAACAAGATTGAGGGAAGTTATTCAAACCAATCTGACATAAACAGGAAGTTTCTACCAAGTCATGTTCCAGGACAGAAAACAATCTGGATCTAGATAGACTCTTAATCCTGTGTTATTTATCAATACATTAGATTCCTTAATTCTAGGGTTTAATTTTGTCCCTCCCTGATAGTGTCCTTTTAACTCTGTAATGTTCTATAAAACTTCCATTTCATTGACTCATTATATTGACAAAATGGACTGCTATTCAACATTAAATACAATGTTTCTGCAAAATATTTAGTGATATGAGGTCATATTTAGGATATATATTTAAGGGAAAAGTGTTGCTTGCTACACATAAAATTTAATATGGTAACAATGGCTAAGACTTCTAGTGCATATTTTATGTGTATGGTACTGAGTATGTGCATTGTATTCATTGATTCATTAAATGTGTATCTATACATTTCTCTACATTTTTATAGTGACAGTTTTATAGGGATTATTTCTGAGATAATATTGCAGGTGACTTTAATCTTCTGTTTCCAATTTTCTTTTAAAAATTTTCCATAAGATTAGAGTTGTCTTTAAAATGAAGAGAAGTGGCTAGATATGGGTTAAATACAATTAATATACATTTTAGCTGAAATTCTATTTTAAGATACATATTTCACATAACGAAAATAAATTCCAAATATTATATGGAACCAAAAAAGACTATGAATACCTGAGAAAGAAGAACAACGTTGGAGGTATCACAATACCATATATCAAACTATACTACAAGGTCGTTGTAATCAAAATAGCCTGATACTGGCATATGAACAGGCATATAAACCAGTGGAACAAAACAGAGAGCCCAGAAATTAACCCATCTCTATCATGTCAATTAATATTTAACAAGGAAGGTCAGAATATACAATGGAGTTGTGAAAATTGGACAGGTATTTGCAACTAGACTACCAACTTATATGATACACAAGCATAAACTCAAAATGGGCAAATGATTTCAATGTAATCAAGAAACCATAAAAATCCTAGAAGGAAACATAGGCAGTGAAATCTCAGAGCGATATTTATGCCAATACATCTCCAAAGTAAAGGAAACTTGGGGAAAGATAAACAAATGGGACCACATCAAGCTAAATAGATTCTTCACAGCAAAAAGAACCATCAATAAAATGAGAACAGAAAAATGGAAAATACTGGAGGAACCAAGATGGCAGCGTAGGTAAACACTAATTTTGCTGCCCCACACAACAGTTCCAAAACTACAACTTAACAACAAAACAAACATCATCCAGAATCACCGGAAAGCTGGCTGAGTGAAAATTCCACAAATAAAAGTAAAGATAGGACACTGTGACTCAGAGGAGCAGCAGAGCACAGCCTTGAAGATACGTGTGGAGAGAGGTTCAGAGCCGTCTGCACGTGAGTGGAAAAGGGCAGGCGGCAGCAAGCCTGACTGGTTTTCGCCAACAGGGAGGGTGGAGGTGCCCTACTGTACTGATTCCCCAGTTCCAGGTGAGGTCCAAGGTCCGGGGACGGCACGCTAAAACCCGGGCGAGGCAGAGGTCTGCAAGTTTGAGGAGAATGCGCATATACTTGGAACAGCAGTTTGCATATAAACTTGGGGACAGAAATGGGTGACTGCGCCGAGAGGACTCGTGACTTGCTCCCTCATTTGGGAGACCACCAGACTGCTTTGTTTTAAAACCTTGGGCGAGATTTTGTGTGTGCAGACTCATTTGGGGAGAGGCAGAGTTGTCTGGCAATGGGTGGAGACCGATGCGGCTTTCTCTCGGAGGTGCGTGTGTAGCCGTTAACACTGGGCACAGAGACCCACATGCCACATAGGGCGGAGCTGACGTTGCCTTCTCAGCCCGGAGACTCCGCCCATCCAACCTGAACACAGTGTACCCTCACAGCCAATTGGCCTGGAGGTCAAACCCTCATAGTGCTAACAAGAATAAGATGGGCTTAACTTCAACAATACTGTACAACTCATAAAGGATTGCAGTAAGAGTATCCACCTCAGGTAACTGGGCAGGCTGAGCCACTGTCCCTTAGAGGACATCTACCATACACAGCTAATGGACCAACTCAAGAAAGCAGCCACAATGCACAGAAATGGAAAGAAATCAGGTGTGAAAGAAATGGAGGGAAAAAGAATGACTAGACATAAAGTTCCAAACCACAGTAATAAGGTTTTTCAAGAGGCTCCTAGAAAAGGCCGATGAACTTAATGAGAACTATAAGGAAATGAACAAGACATATGAGGAAATGAATGAAACCCATGAGGATATGAAAAAGGACCAACTAGAAATTAAGCATACACTGACTGAAATAAAAAATATTATACAAAGTCCTAAAAGCAGTCCAGAGGACCGCAAGAACCAAGTCAAAGATTTGAATTACAAAGAAGCAAAATCCACTCAGCCAGAAAAGCAAGAAGCCAAAAGAATCCAAATAATTGAAGATAGTATAAGGAGCCTCTGGGACAACCTCAAGCATACCAACATCCGAATTATAGGGGTGCCAGAAAAAGAGAGAGAGCAAGACACTGAAAACCTACTTGAAGAAATAGTGACTGAAAACTTCCCCCACCTGGTGAAAGAAATTGACTTAAAAGCCCAAGAACTGCACAGAACCCCAAACTATAAGAATCCAAAGAGGACCACACCAAAGCACATCATAATTAAAATGCCAAGAGCAAAAGACAAAGAGAGAATATTAAAAGTAGCAAGAGAAAAACAGTTAGTTACCTATAAGGGAGCACCCATAGGATTGTCAGCTGATTTCTCAACAGAAACGATGCAGGCCAGATGGGAGTGGCAAGAAATATTCAAAGTGCTGAATAGCAGGAATCTACAACCAAGATTACTCTATCCAGCAAAGCTATCATTCAGAATTGAAGGTCGGATAAAGTGCTTCGCAGATAAGAAAAAGCTAAAGAGTTCATCACCACCAAACCAATATTGTATGAAATGCTGAAAGATATTCTTTAAGAAGAGGAAGAATAAAAAGGTAAAAATATAAATTATGAACAACAAATACACATCTATCAACAAATGAATCTAAAAAGCAAGTGAATTAATAATCTGATGAACCGGATAAACTGGTGAATATAACAGAATCATGGGCATAGAGAGGGAATGGACTGACAATTCTTGGGGAGAAAAGGGGTGTGGGAAGTGCAGCAAGAGACTGGACAAAAATCATGCAACTATGGGAGAGGACAGTGTGGGGGAGGTGAGGGCGGAGGGTGGGATGGGTACCGGGTGGAGGGGAGCCAAATGTAATTAATAAACTAAACAATAAAGATAAAAAATAAATTAAAAAAAATGGAAAATACTGTTAACTTTGGAATTTGTGAAGTATGAATTTCCATCAGTAGCTTCTACCGTTTTATTTACATTTCATGACTTTTGATGTTTTTAACCTAATACTTATAAAATGTATATAATCATAGGCTAACTTTAAAATGACTTGAATTTTTATAAGGCACACATGAAGTGATAATAAGCTTTTAATATTGTCAATTTCAAAACCCTAAAAAAATGAAATGAAAACACAGTTAATGGGAGAATATATTCACCAATGATAGGTCTGATATGGAGTTAATTTCCAAAATGTATAAAGAACTTGTACAACTCAACCCCAGGAAGAAAATTCAATTGAAAAAAATGGGTGAAAGACTTGAATAGGCACTTCTTCAAAGAGGACAAACAGATGGTCAATAGACATATGAAAAAGTGTTTACAGTCACTAATTATCAGACAGATGCCAGTACAAACTACAATGAAGTATCACCTCACACTTCCAGAATGGCTACTATCAATAAATCAACAAACAAGTGCTGGCGAGGATGTGAAGAAAAAGGAATGCTCGTGCACTGCTGGTAGGAATGAGGACTGGTGCAGCCACTGTGGAGAACAGTATGGAGTTTCCTCAAAAAATTAAAAATGGAACTGTCATTTGACCCAGTAATCCCACATCTAGAAATATACCCCAAGAAATTAGAAACACCAATCAGAAAGGATATATGCACCCCTATGTTTATAGCAGCATTATTTACAATAGCCAAGATCTGTAAACAGCCCAAGTGCCCATCAGCAAATGAGTGTATAAAAACTGTAGTCCATTTACATAATGGAAAACTATGCAGCTGTTAAAAAAGGAAGCCTTCTTGTTTGCAACAGCATGGATGGACCTGGAGATGATTTTGCTAAGTGAAATCAGCCAGTCAGAGGAAGACAAATGCCATATTATCTAATTAATACATTGAATCTAATGAACAAAATATACTGACAAAGTGGAACTCAAGGGTCCCAGGTTTGATTCCGGTCCAGGGCATGTATTTTGGCTGTGGGCACATCCCCAGTAGGAGGTATGCAGGAGGCAGCTGATTGATGTTTCTCTCTCATGATGTTTCTAACTCTCTCACCCTCTCCCTTCCTCTCTGTAAAAAATCAATATATATATTTTTAAAAAGTCCTCACCTAGTATAACACTCAACATCAAAATCTTGGTCACTAAAAGTAACTTCTCAGTCTTTTTATCAGCCTTTCCTTCAGCGATGGGCTCTAGTTCAACTATCATGAATTTATTTTTTCAGACTGTTGAAGTTAATTTTTCTTAGATACAGCAAAATGCTCTAGATTATGCAAATGAACAGACATAAAAAGAGGGATGTCAAGCCATTTTCTCTGTATATCTGAAAATAATTCCGATATTGTGATCATTTTCTAAATTAAATAAGGTGTTGGTGGGTGATGAGAAGTCCTAGTAAGAACAAGAAATGTATTGAGCCAGGGATGGTGTTTAGTGCTGGAGACAAAGCTGATTGCAGTGGCCTGTGCTTGCTGAAGAAACTCACGCATCTGAGTTATTTATTTACATAAGCCCCAGACTGGCACAAGTAGATGTGAGGTGGTTGTTCTCTCTCTAATTGCTGAAGCAACCATTGCCCTTGATTTACGTCTGCCTCTCCTGTCCTCACGGAACAATTACTGGCTCCATAAGCTTCTGCTTACACACCAAAGACCACCATAGCTAACAGCAGGAAGTGGACTTTCAGAATTCTATTTTTTGTACAGCTGGGAGTGTGACAACAGTGTTTGGGGTGTGCATTGCTACCAATGATTGAGGGCTTTCTCAACATTCAATTTTGAAGGATCCAAAAAGCTTCTTACTGTGGCATCAGACTTTTAAAGTGTCCAAGTTCTTGAAACTGCCTGTGACAGTTGGCTACCTGGTATGGAGAGATAGAGCCCACATGAATATACCTATGGTAAGCACACCTAACTGGCTGCCTTCATAGAAATAGAGCATAATGGAATTTTTGCCTAATCTTTTATTACTATTGCTTTTGTGTAAGTATTTCAATAGAAGTAGGCAATATACCAATAGGTATATATCCAGTTGAATACCAGTGTGCTAAATTTAATACCTTTTCATTTAGGGAGAGGGATTTCCTGGCCCAATTTGTTCAGCAAGGATATTTCCCTCTTGATTTCCCTTTCTGAATAGGAAGATCCCATTGTTGAGGGAAATGGATGTTAATTAATCATATTCTACTAAGCTTTTTATTATGTAGATCAATTTTATTTGAAAAGCATAATTGGGGTTGAGGTAGGGGAAGAGTGAACATTGAAAACAATGCTTATTACTTATGACAATATTGAGTAATTATACGAACCATCTGAAGGCTTTACTTTGTTTTCTGCTGGTAACATTTTATGGTTGATTAAAGCTGTCAGAACAGTATTCAAATTAAACGCAATGTGAGGTCACTGAACAATCGAAATTATGTGCCCTCAGCCAGCACTCAACACTGCTACAGATGGGGAGAGTGCTACTTATTTTAGTACTTACTGAAACTTGGCAATGTGTTTTGTTTTTATCAATAGTCAGTTAAAATGTTTTATTAATCCAAATATTTTATTAGAGCCTTACTTTAACTTTTATTTGGTAGACAAAGAATCCAAGCTAAAAAGGAAACTCATTCTTTTTAACAATTCCTAAAATTATGAAAATACAAAATAGTTTAACATAAATGGTGATGATTAGTAGTTCCCATATTTATATAAACATAACTGTAACTTATATAATAAAAGCCTAATATGCTAAGTATCCAACCATTCAACCAGTCACTATGACATGCCCTGACCACCAGGAGGCAGATGCTCTGACTGATAGGTTAGCTTGCCACTGGGGTACAACTGATTGGGACTGAGTAAAATGGGCCAGGCACGCCCTGGAGCCCTCCCACACTCTCTCCCAGATTCTGATCGTGCGCCAGTGGGATCCCTCGGCCTGGCTTGCACCCTCTCACAATCTGGGAACCCTCAGAGGATGTCAGAGAGCCAGTTTTGGCTCAATCTCCACAGGCCAGGCCAAGGGACCCCACAGGTGCATGAATCTGTACACTGGGCCTCAAGTGTTTAATAAATGCATATGTTTTATTTTTTTCTTGAATATTAAATGGATCTTTATTGTTTTCCATGGCATCTTTATTCAAGGAGTGTCTGCACTGAAAGCCTCACAAAATTCAAATATTTAAAGGCTGTCACATGGTAGGGCTTGTCTTTATAATGTCTTCAACATAGTACTTGAATTAGCACACTGTAATGTAGCAGGTGCACCAAGTACATTTGTTTAAAATTAGGGGTGTTAATGCTACAAGACAATGTATTTTATATTTATAATGCAAGGAAACAGGACTAACTAAAGATGAGTCAGACTGCACTCCAGGGAATAAAGTATCTGATGGGAAATTCTCTATCAGTGATAGCTCAATGCCTTTATCAAATATCAAATACATTGTTGATATAGATAACTTCAAAAGGCTCCTCCATTACTGAGGCATTCTAAACACACTCACACATTATATAACTTATTTATAAAGTTATCTAAATTTTTCATATCAGCTTACTTGTTTTCCCTGGCATTCTTAAAGGGCAATCAGAATACATTTCCTACCCCCTGCCCTTTCCCTTTCTTACTTTTTCTTTTGTTTAGCAGAGTCTATATATATCTGAACTTCCTTGACAAAATTCTACAACATGCTTAGAAACATGCTTCTCACAACATGCTAAGGATTTATTTGGTATTGTAAGGACACAGTTTTCAAACTCTTAAAATAGGTGTTGTTTTTCATTATAATTTCAGGATTAGATATATAGAATGCAAATTAGTACCTAAAATGTGAATAACTGGCAAGTGGTTTCTGTCAAACTTTTAGGTTGACTTTGTACCTTTAGGACCTGCCATATCATGTAAGACTCCATATATCCCTCTCCCAGTGTCCCTGCAGATATATCCAGAGACTCTCTCCTGAACCTGCTGTTTGATAGCTCCCTGCAGTAAATATTTTCCTGGTAATTAGTTACTGTAATTGTCACATAAGTAAAGAAAAATCTGTTCATGTCAACCAATAAGCGAAGTGTTACAATTAGGAAAATCACTGTTTTACCATTCACATTATAATAATTGATTCAGAAAGTATTTTTTTATAAAATGTGGGAACCACAATATTTGTACAGTGCCAAAGTATAACACAGACAGATTGCTTACATTTGCCAAGGGAAAATTTTGTCTTTACAATAGAGAAAGCTGGCAGTGACTACCTTAATCATCAAAGCATTACTACTGACATTATTTCCCATGTGATGCAATAAGAAGTATATAAGGACATCTAAATGTTGTTCTTACCCAAAAATATTTAACCTAATCTATTGAAGCCTGTGAACAAATATTCATGTTTAAGGGAATGAAAGGTGTATAAGGAAGAGTTAAAGCTCACCATAAGAAAATAATTAGCCAAATCCAGGGTGCAGGATGAGTCTTATATATGTCAAAAAAGTCAGTATCATAAGCTCCTAACAGAACTCCTTAGCGACCTAAATCTAGAGAGTGAACAAAAGCATGTAGATTTTGGAGGTGTTAAAACCTGAAAAAAATGGACCGCCTTGTGGTGAGTTATTCACTTGTGTGGATTGAAACAGAATAAACTGTGGTTCATGATGGTATGGGCAGCAGAAACAATGTTAGAAATTCTATGCTGCTGACATGAGGAATTGTAGAAAAGACTTTAAGGCGGCCATAGACACAACCAAGTGAAAATGGGAAGACCAAAAGGGAAACCCCAAGTTCTGGGTTTAATGAGGACCAAAGTCTCTTCTTGCTTTCTAAACCATGCACATGTGGTTATATGTGGATGTTTATAGCAGCTTGATTCACAGTAGCCCAAGCAGGAAATAACCTAAATTCCCATCAGCAGGAAAATGAACTAAATATATGTACAAACTACTGATCTATGCACCACCATGCACCTCAAAATCATTATTTTAATGACAAATACAAAATATACTTATTGTATGATTTTATTTATATGGCATTCTATAAAATGCAAACTTGTCTATAGCGAAAGAAAGTTTAGGTGGTTGTCTGGATATGGGCGCAGAGGGAGGGATAGACTGCTGAATAATAAGAGAACATTTCTGAGAATGATAGAAGTATTCTGTATCTTGATTATGGCTTTGTTTCCACATATTTATTGGTCCAAATACAACGAGTTGTGCACTTAAATCAGAAGCAATGTATTATACTTTGATTACAAGGAAAAATAAGTAAATGTAATTAGCTTAATTTAAAAAATACATGGGCACATTTAATTTTGATCTAAGCAGTGTTTTATTATGCTTTACAGAATCTGAATGAACATAAAAACTTGATCACTTTTTCGCTTTGCACAAGTTCGATGTTGGACTTGACGTTGAGTGTATAAATGAATGAACAGCCATGGTTGCTTTATTTTCTTAACGAATCTGGTTTGGAAGCAATGCTGTGTGTGTGTATGTGTGTGTGACCTAAACTATGGAAAAGGGAGGATCTTTAAATCTCTTTGCTTTTATATTAGTTGTAGTGCAAAATGTTTCAATCCTGTTAGGAGGAAGATCTGATAAAGTATATATGTTTTATTTAAGTCTGCAAGTGTTGTTTCTTTAAAATCTTTTTGTGAAAAATCACAAATTTTATTTTTATGAAAAAAGAGGCCCACTTGGAACAGAGTAGCCCACTTGATCCACTGCCTTCACTGAATTCCTGGCAGCCAGCACACAAGCACATCTGAGAGATCTGTGCATTAATACATCTAAAGGTGGGTACATTGGAGCAAGCAAGGAGAGGCTGGATGGGGGGAAGAATAAAGAAGTGAGCTGAGTGGGCATAGTTTGGCAGCCACTGTGGCCCCTGCAGATATGGTAGCAGAGGAAGGCCATGAGCAAGCCTGACTGCCCAGTACACATTGAGGCTGAGCCCAACATCCTCAGTACAGAAGGGTTGCAAAAGATGGCAGTGGTGGAACACACTCCATCACCAGGAAAATAAAGTCAGAAATGCAGAAATTCACACCCCAACACATCCTCCCACTGCCAGCTATAGACCTCACTTGGCAGATTGCAAAGGAGCAGAGGCAACATTCCAGCCTAAGTGGTCTGTACTCAGGGTGGTTAAACCCAGTGAAAGAAACAAAGCCACATATGGCAGAATCAGCTTCTCCACCTGTCCCTCCTCTATCTATGATGGGGGAATGAGTAAGGCAGTTGCAACACCTCAGACAGTGTGGCCTGGGTGGTAGCTTCTGGATGCAGGGAAGCAGCACTGGGAACACACAGGCCAGAGGCCCCATCACCTGCCATCCCACCACGGATTTAGTGCCCTGAGACCAAGGTAACCTGGACATAAAAAGGACACCAAACTCTTAGGGGAATATGGACCATTTTCCATAGAAGAGGAGTAACTAACCCAAAGAAATCCCCAAAGTACCAGTAGTAGTACAGGTAAGAAAAAAACAAAAACTTCCACTGTAGCACCATCTACTGGAAAGCAAAAACTTCTATTCATAAAACTGGTAAAGTATTAAAAGAAACAAGTACATTCCCTCAAATGCCCAGGAAGAGAAATAATCCATCAAGTACCATGAATACCCAAGGTAACAAGGTTGTTCAGAGAGAAAATAAAACATCTCTAAAAATAAACTTAGAGACTGTAATTTAAATGACACAGAATTCAAGACCGTAGATCTGAAAATATCAACAAGATATAAGAAAACTCAGAAAAGGCAGTTCAATGAGCTCAGGAATAAGATCAATGAACAAAAGGAGTAACTTATCAAAGATAGTAAAACTATAAAAAAGAACCAAACAAATTCTGAAGCTGATGAAGAATATATTAGAGAGTTTAAGAAATAAGGTGGATCAGATGAAGGAAAGAATTAGTGATATTGCAGCAAAAAACCTAAAAATGACTCAGGTGAAAGGAGAGAAGATGAAGAGTAAAAAGAAAAACATCAAACTCTGTAAGAACTATATTACTCTCTTAGAAAGAGCAATATAAAAATAACTGTTGTACCATAAGGAAGAGAGGAAAAATGGAATAGAGAATCTATTCAAACAAGTAATTGATGAAAATTTCCCAAACCTATGGAAGCCAAGAAGAAAAATAGGACACCTAATTATTTGAATGTAAAAATAACTTATCCAAGGCACATTATATAAAATCTGTCAAAAGTTAATGACAAAGAATTCTCCAGGTAGGGAGAGAAAATAAGATAATAGTCACCTATAAAGAAAATCCCATTAGATAGTGATCAGATTTTTTTAAACAGAAACCTGAAGCTAGGAGAGAGTAGAATTACATATTCAAAATACTGAAAAAAATCACCAGCCCAAAATAATATGTCCAGCAGTTATCCTTTAGATATGAAGAAGAAATACTTTTCAAGACAAACAGAAGCTGAGGAAACTTAAAAACACAAAAGTCCTACATTACCAGAAATTTTGAAAGAATATTTTCTAAATTAGACAAAATGGCAAAAAGAAACAAAACTATGAATAAGGTGATTAACAGATAGAAGCAGGAAATCACAATACTTGTTCAGGATAGGGTATTTAAACTCTTAGCCTTTTAACCTTAAGTTATATTTAAGAGTTTTAGGTTGAGCCTCATCCTGTGCACCTGATCAATTCCTGGTCAGGAAGCATAGCTGGTTTATGAATTGAATTACCAATAGATGTTTCCTTTGCTCCCTCTCCCTTCCTCTTCCTCTAAAATCAATGAAAAAAATATTTTTAAAAGCTCAGAGTAGCAGGATATATTAAAATACATCACCCAACTATATGTTGCCTTCAGGAGACCCATCTCCACTACAAAGATAGGTATAGACAAAGGGAAGGATGGAAGATGATACTTCAAGGGAATGGAATCCAGAGAAAAGCAGATGTAGCCATACTTATATCAGACGAAATGGATTTCAAGATAAAAAAGGCAACAAGAGACAAAGGTGGACATTTTATAATGATAAAGCAGACCCTATATCAAGAAAAAAATATGTATCCAATCAGGGAACACTGAAATATATAAAGCAGCTACTAATGGAACTATAGGGAGAAACTGACAAAAACACAATCATGGCAGGTGAGCTAACTTAACTATCCCATTGATAGCAATGGATAAATTATCCAAACAAAATCATTAAGGAAATATCAGCTTTAAATGACACATTGAAGCAAATGGACATGCTCAATATTTATACAGCTTTCTATCTATCTATCTATATATATATATATATATATATATATATATATATATACACTCTTGTGCACATAGACCATTTTCAAAGATAGATCATAGGTTGCCACTCAAAACTAGTCTCAAGAAATTTAAGAACATTGAAATCATACCAAGCATGTTCTCTATGTTTTCTGACCACAATGGTTTGAAATTGGAACTTAACTGCAAAAAGAAAGCTGGGGAAAACCATAAGCATGTAAAGATTAAACAACATGTTACTGGACAATGATAGGGACAAAGAAGAAATAGATCAAAACATACAAAGAAACAAATGAGAATGATAACATGACATAACAAAATTTTGGGGATGTAGAAAAAGTGGTATTAAGACATAATTTTCTAGCATTACAGGCTGATCTCAAATAAACAACCTAACATTTTACCTTAAAGCAGTAGGAAGAGAAAAACAAATGAAGCCCAAAGTCAGCAAAAGCAAGGAAATAACATAAATGAGAACAGACACAAATGAGTGAAAAAAATTCAAAAAATTATAAAACAAAGAGCTGGTTCTCTTAAAAGATTCATAAAATGAACAAATCTCTGGCTAGATTCACCAAGAAAAACAAGAGAAGAAGCCTCAAAATAAAAAATGAGAGAAGGTACAATGAACATTAAAAAAATACAAAGGCTATAGAACACCAAATTCAATGACCTAGGAGAAATGTACAAATTCTTAGAAATATATTACCTTCACAGATTGAATCATGAAGAATTGGAAAATCTACCCAGACTAAACAACAATAAGGAAATTGAAACTGTCATCAAAAACCTCTCAGAAAACAAAAGTCTAAGACCAGATGACTTTACTAGTAAACTTTACCAAACATTCAAAGAATATTTAATGCCCATTTTTGAACTTTTCCAAAAAATGCAAAAGCAGCAATAATTTGTTTTGTGAGGCCAACATTACCTTAATACAAGAACCTGGCAAGGATAACACAGAAGAAGAAAACTACAGACCAATATCTCTGATAAATACAGATTAAAAAATCATAAACAAAACACTAGCTAATCAAGTAAAACAAACAATACATCACAATCAAGTAGAGTTCATTCTAGAGATGCAAGTATGGTTCAACATATGCCAACAATCAATGTGATTGACCACAACAAAGGATGGAAAACATGATTACATCAATAGATGCATAAAAAGCATTTGACTAGATACAACATTCATTTATGATTAAATTACTCAATAAAAGAGGTATAGAAGGAAAGTACCTCAACATAATAAAGACCATATACCAGGTTTGATGAACCCTCAGCTAATATCAGACTCAATGGTAAAATATAGAAAGCTTTTCCTATAAGATCAGGAATAAGATAGGGATGCTTACTTTTTTTAAAAATGTATTTTATTGATTTTTATACAGAGAGGAAAGGAGAGGGATAGAAAGTCAGAAACAAAGATGAGACAGAAACATCGATCAGTTGTCTCTTGCACACCCCCTACTGGGGATGTGCCCGCAACCAAGGTACATGCCCTTGACCGGAATCAAACCTGGGATCTTTCAGTCTGTAGGCCGATGCTCTATTCATTGAGCAAAACCGATTTCAGCAGGGATGCTTACTCTTACCACTGTTATTTAACATAGCACTTGGAGACCTAGTCTGAGTAATCAGGCAAGAGAAAAAAAAAGGCATCCAAATTTGGAATGAAGTAAAATTGTAAGTTTTCAAAGATGACATGATACTATATATAGAAAACCCTAAAGAGTTCACTAAAAGATTATTAGAAATAATGAAAAAATACAGGCAAATTTGCAGGATACAAAAATCTGATGCATTTCTACATACTAACAATGAAATATCAGAAAAAATAATTCTTTACAATGGCAACAAATAGTATAAAACAATTAGAAATATAATTAATGAAGTGAAGGACCTATGCACTGAAAACTACAAGACTTTTCTACTTTTTAATTTAATTTTTTTAATCCTCACCTGAAGACTTGGTTAGAGAGAGGGAGAGAGAAACACTGATGTGAAAGAGATACATTGATCAGTTGATTCTGTGCTGTGACCAGGGGGTTGAATCTGCAATCCAGGTATGTGCTTGGAATCAAATGGCCAACCGTATGATACACATGATGACACTCAACCAGCTGGTCTATAAAACATTTTTGAAAGAAATTGAAGATGATACAAAGAAATGGAAAGATATTTCCTGTTCATGGGTTGGAAGAAATGATATAGCTAAAATGATTGGATTACCTAAAACAATAAGCAGACTTAATGTAATCCCTTTCAAAATCCCAATGGCATTTTTCAAAGAAATAGAACAATAATAAAAATCAAATTTGTATAGGAGTACAAAAGACCCTAAATAGGCAAAGAAATCCTGAGGGAAAAAAATAAGAAAAAAAGTTGGAGGTATCACATTCCCAGACTTTAAGTTATATTTCAAAGCTACAATAATCAAAGTATGTTGGAAGAAAAATAGATACACAGACCAATGGAATAGAATTGAGAGCCTGCAACTAAACTCACACATTATGGGCAAATTTTTTTTTTTACAAAAAGGCTGAAAACGTACAATGGAGAAAACAAAGCCTGGGAACATTGGAAAACCACATGCAAAATAATAAAGCTAGACTGCTATTTCACATCATACACAAAGATGAACTCAAACTTGGTCAAAGACTTAAATATAAGACCAGAACCAATAAAAAATAAGAGAAAATTCAGGTACCAAATTTCTAGACCTTGGTCTTAGAGAGGATTTTATGAATTGGATCTCAAAGGCAAAGGAAGTAAAAACAAGAATGAATGGGACTATATTGAACTAAAGCTTCTGCACAACAAAAGAAACCAACATAACAAAAAGGCAACCAACTGAAAGGGATTCATATTTGCAAACACCTTCTCCAATAAGGGTTAATACCCAAAATATATTAAAAAAAACTCATAAGACCAATTAAAATGGGCAGATGACTTGAACAGATATTTCTTCCAAGAAGATATACAAATGGTCAACAAATATATGAAAATATGCTCAACATTACTAGGGAAATGCAAATCAAAACTACAATGAGATGCCATCTCATACCTATTAGAATAGCTGTTATCAATAAGACAAGTAATAACAAGCTGGGAGGGGGTGTAGAGAAAAAACTCTCACCCACTGCTGGTGGGAATGTAAATTGCATACTGATTTGCAAAACAGTATGCAATTACCTCCAAAAATTAAGAATAGAGCTATCATATGACCCAGGAATCCCTTCTTCTGTATATCTGCCTGACAAATTTGAAAATGTTTGTTGGCAAAAATAAATATATCCCATATGTTCATGACAGCATTAATCATGGTAGCCAAAATATGGAAATAACTTAAGTGTCCTTTGATGGATGATTGAATAAAAATGTGGTACATATATATAATGGAATATTCTTCAGTCATAAGTAAGAATAAAAGATTGCTATTTGTGACAACATGGAAAGATCCTGCAAAGTGAAATAAGTTAAATGGAAAAGGATAAGAACCATATAATTTCACTCATTTGTGGGATGTAAAACAAAGGAACAAATGAACAAAAAAAATAAACTTATAGCTACAATAGTATGGTGATTACCAGGGGATAAGGGGTATGGAGGGAAGATGAAGAGTAAAGGGTAAAATGAGGGGGGGATCAAATACATGGTATCAGAGGGATTAGACTTTGGATGGTGAGAGCATACAATGAAATATACTGATGATGTACTAAAAAATTTCACACTTGGAACTTATATAATGTTCTTAACCAATGTTACCAATAAATTTAATTAAAAATGTAGATTCTCTAGTCCCCAGGTGAGTCACTTCATCAGATCCTTCTAAAGCAGAGACAGTATGTCACATCATAACCTGACCAAATTACAGACTAGTGAGCAAAATAAGTGAATATTGCTGTTTAAAGCAGTTAAGTTTTTAGGTAGTTTATTATATAGCAATAAACTGATTTACTTTTCAACAAAGAATTTAATCAACTATTAATTAGTACTAAAAGTTCCTTAATAAACACTGCTGTTCCTGTACATATGTCTTCCTATGGAATGTCATGAATAATGTCATTCTCTCTTCATGGCAGATGCCATAAGAACTGACGATATCTATTACTCATAATATGCACATCCACATATACAGGGCAATTTGTATTGTAAGGAGCCTTCCATGAAAGGTTCATGAAATCTTGTACTTAAACACTATGAAACAGTGGATGAGTCATTTGCCCATGGTGGTTAAAGGGGGTCCATTCCTGACTCTCTCAGAGACTGTTCAAAAGCTCAAGTTAGGTAGTGTAGGAAAGGTCTTCCTGTACTCTAAGGGCATATAAATGCAATTTTCTATTAATGTTATTGGTATGCTGCTCTATTATCTTAGTTTCATTCTGCCCTTTTGAAAGTCCAGGCTGAAAAAGTGATTTGAAGAGTCTAAGTGAATTAGATGTAGACTACAGCGGAGTCTTTGGTTGTTTACAGGCAGGTGCAAAATATTTTTTTCTTTTATTTTAAGGTAAATTACTTTTGTGAAACCTTTATATGCTACCTTGGCTATATCCTGAATTTAAGCTTGGGTTCAAAGAACACTCTGAATTCTGCTGTGCTCAATTTAGTCTTATCTTCAGAATTCCAAACAACTTTCTTCTTGTATCTTAAAAATAGTCACAGTCATAGAATAACATTTTTATGTGTTTCCGTAAATACTCTGTTTATTTCATTTCCCAAAAGATAACTGTAAAAGAGCTAGCTTCTTAGTAAAAAAAGAGTTGCACCTAAAAATATTTCTTATCTTTTAGAACATACACACAGTTCACAAACTTTCCAAATGGAAAACACACACACACACCATCGCATTAAGTTGAATACTATAAATATTTAAGTGTTTTTTGAAGATACTTGATTGTTACCTCTAGTTCGGTGATTTTATTCCTACTAGAAAACTGCAGGATTTTAAAACTTATTTATTTATTTAGAATAGTTCAGGAATGTCAGATAAGAATATATGGCTATTTTAAGGCAATTCCATCTTTTTTCTGGGGTGATATTCAAACAGCAGAATTATCAGACATGGGCATGTTTCAAATGATAATGAATGTTTGCAAAGAGACAGAATATGCAACTCTGCAGTTTACTCTCAGTTTTTCAAATGGGCATCTAAAGGAATTTATTATGTGGTGACTTGAAAGCCTCACTATATAAGTAACCTCAACTTGACAATTTCTTAAGTTTGATAGGAGCTACATGATTCATTTACTCACCCATTTATTCGTATGCTCATTAATTCAAGCATACTATATTATTTTATGTATCCTCTATGTGCCAGTCACTAAGTGAAGTGTTGAGGCTGTGGAAATGTCCTGTGTCAATATCGAGAAGACAGATGTGGCTTTCACAGGAGGAGGTAGGCCATTTGTTTGCCCAGGTTTGGCTGCAATCAAGGATCATCAGGACTTCTCATCAGTGATTGGCTTTCCTATCAGCCTAAGAGTCAATGCCAGAGGGTTCTTATTTCATGACATTTTAAACACCTCTTTAAATGATCTAATGACTTTCTAAAGCTTTATAACACACAATCTGTAACTTTAGATATATCAGCTACCTGATCTTTGTTATTAGTCATACATATTTGTATAACAACTTTACTTTATACTCAGTGAGATTTTTAGCAAAATTCTTTCACTATTTCCCATTACTCCTATACTTCTCTACCTATCTATTAGTGTCCCTGGACGGGCATCCATTAATGCAGGTGTTCTTGTCCCAGCATTATAAAGATGTTCTCAATCTGGAGAAAGGAGTTGCGCATAGATTCAATAAGGGGTCCAAGGGTAAAAGAGAATTTTGAAAGGCATTGGGGGTCAGAGGAGCTTCAGCTAAAGGAGCTAAAAGACTACCCCTTGACTCAGGACCTGTGCTTTTATTAACACAATTTGTCCTATCGCTAGGTGGAGACATACACTTCAAAGGGTAAGGTTTCAAAGGGTAGAGTTTACAGATGCATTGCCAGATTGGGGAATAGCCTATAGCTGTTCATGTGCTTGGCCAACAGGAGGCAATAACATGCATATTAAGATGCCCTGTGCTGTCTGGCAACAAACGATTAGCCTATTCAGGTTTGGGGAAATGCTTTTCCAGCCTTTCCAATAGGTAACTACATTTGTGGCTCAGCCCTTGTTGAGTCCCCCAAGCTTCACCAACCTTTTGATGAAACTCTTTGCAATTATGACATGCTGAAACTCGCTTCCGGCACCTATCCATTTTCTATCTACAAAATGCATATATACATTTTTCATATTTAAATATTTAAGTTCATGTAACTTTTTGTGAAAGTAAGGGGATCTTGTGTTTAATCTCAGCCATAATGAGGAAATTTGCACTTGGTATTCATTTCACAGGGAATCTTCTATAATCTTAAGATATATTTCTTTTAACCTTTGGTCATAAACATAATTTTCTTGGGAAAATGTACAGTATTACATATAAAACATATGGACTAATAAATGATAATGTTATAATTACATATAGAAATGAAACCACCCAGAACAGCCTAAGCTAAAAGGGTATTTAAAAACTCACTTAACTGGAAAATCAAGGGAGGGACTGGTTTCAAACGAAGTTTAATTCAGGGTCTAAATGATGCTATCTATATTTTTTCTATGTACTAACTTGGGAGTAGGGTATAAAATTTGATGATTATTTTATATTAACCAAGGCCTACTTCTGGAGCTGGGAGGATTATCCCTCTAAACCTATAAGGATTGACAGTGGGAGACAGGGGGTTCTCTTTTTCAAGGAAAAGTGTGATTGTTGGATACTGTCAGGCAAAAATGACATCTCACAATTTTGCATGATATTGGCAGCTATCTCTATTTGTTTTCCTAGTAAGTTAATAGAATAATAGGTCAAGTTCACAGAAAAATATATTCAACTCTAAATATGAATGAGTACGACTACTAAAATAGTCACCTTTGTTTTTTTTGTTTTGTTTCTAGAAATACTCAATTCATATACACATAAATTCATGAGTATAAATCATGATTCCTAACATGCATTGTGTTTGACATTGGTCAAGCCTTTAGATCACTTCACGATGGACTGGCACTAAAGGTAGTAAAATTATTCATTTCGGAAAGGAAACTAAATGTAACCTTTCCACCGGTTTAAATTCTAGAAATAAACAATAGGAACTTTTCATAGTACTCTTTAGAGAGAGGTACAACCATATCTCAGTTAACATATGAAAATCTATTTTTAAAAGTCTCTTGCAGGTCAGTTATCCTCCTGCATTTGTCTGAATCAACTGATACTCTTTTCTATCAGAGACAAGTCCAAAAGGGAAAAATTAATTTTTTTTCTTTTAGTTTGCCTCATTACAAAAGTTAAAGAACACATGTCTAAGTTAAAACTCTTGTTAGGTCAAGTTTCTAGAAAAGGTCGACCCTATGACTTCCTTTCCTAATCAGTACTATGATTGCATTTCAAAGACCTCTGAGAACAATGACCTCTTTTTTCTGAATTTTCCAACTCCAGGGAACCTCTTGAGTAGTAAGATATATTAGAAAGATACATTCCAATCCTAGAGAAATAACTATATTAGAAGAACTATATTAGAAAGCATGTAATCGTAAAATTTCAAGACCCCCAAAAAAGTATTTTTGATATTTTACTAACTCAAGTATTTATTATGTGCCTAAAGGAACTGGTTCTCTGTTAGGTACTTGATGTATAGAGGTCTCTGTTTTCATGGAGCATACATGCTATGGAAAACCACATAATGGATGGGCCATTTCAAAGTGTCACAAATGTTATGCAGAAAGTAAAATTTGGGTGATGTTCCAAAGAGTAACTGGATAGGAAATACTAATCAACACTAATAAAAGAGTAAGATGCAAATTGATTGTACCTTCACAATGCCCATCAGCCAATAATGAGTATGCAAATTAACCCAACGAAGATGGCTGGTTAATTTGCATATGCAGGTGCCAAGTAGCTGGGGGTGAGGCGGGACACTTGCATTGTTGCCAGGGTGACTACGGAAGCGTTCCACACTGCCTCAGCCACTCTGAGCCTTTAGGTAGTGTGGGAAGGCTGAAAAGGCAGCTCTGCCCAGAGCAAAGGCAGTGCCAGCAGGCAGGGGAAGGAAGGCCCATTCTTGCACGAATCTTTGTGTATTGGGCCTCTAGTTTATAATAAATGTTCATGAATTGTTTCTCTTAGGCAGTAACATCTAAGTCAGAAATTGAATAATGAAAAGTAGCCAACTATATAAAATCACAGAATTAAATATCCCAGAATATATTTCACAATAAATAAATAGCATGCCAAAGAATTAGGCAATATAGAATCTAGTCTTTTACTCAGCCATCAAAACTTTATATAAAAACTTGTTTTTGGAAAAATAAACCATTTTATATTTCCAAAAAATCTACGCTCCTTTAAAATATGTTGGTGCAATAAAATGACTTAAATAAACACCAATATTGAATAGTTGATAATGTTTATGGTCAAAAGCAGAGAATTAGTTCCTTAGCTAAAGTGATGATATAAGTTCACTGATCCAAACTCTGATCTAGGTCTCCAATAAGATTAAGGTGCTATGTCTCAGTCAGTGTCTCTTTATTAAAAAGAAAATTTTACCTCTAATACCTGTGCCAATTTCACAGCTTTCTCTCCTTCAGATGTTCTGGAAAAGCTTTAGCTGTTTTTATAACGTTTAGAGACCTTGAGATATAAAGTTGGTTTTAGAGAAACCCATTTCTCCTTTAAGTTACTCTGACTCATTTTCACTAAATTTGCCTCTATTAATTGAAGAAATGACTTGGCTGATAAATTTTAGAGCAAGGATGTCTGGAATTCCAATGGCAAAGCCTAGATAATTCTCATCAATTCACTCAAAATGAATATTTGGAGCATTAAGAGATATGTTGGCATCTGTCTTTGTGGTTTTATGTCTAGACAATTTGATTTGATTAGCTTCTCTTAATATGCTAACAATCTCTAAAACCTCCAAATACCAAAGTCAACAGAGGTAGTCACATATAAATGAAAAGTTAATTCCCTTTGAAAAATTGTGGTTATAGAAAGTATCAAAAAAGGTTTAATATTAAATATTAAAGCTAATAATAAATGTAAATTTGTAGCTGATATAATTGCCTCTAATATGACAATGTTAATTTATTTCATTCAATTCTCAAATATCCTAATTAGCCCTATTTCATAGAAGAAACCTAAATTTAAAGGCTACACAAAGTTGTGGTAAGACAGCTAATCTATAGGCAGACCCAGACATATTCAGATCCTAATCCAGGTAGAAGCTCCAAAACACAAAGAAACAGATTATCCTCTGGAACCAGAAGCATGCAGTCCTGCTGACACCTTGATTTTAGCTCAGTGTAACTGATTTCAGACTTTCAGTCACAGTGATTGCTTCTTCATTTGAATCTATAATTTCACGAGAATGTCTTCATTCGTAGACCTGGTAGGTACATCTACTTTAAAATATTGTCTTGTCTCCACCTCATGCATATTGAAATATGGAACCCAAAGCTTTGGCAAATTATTGACACTAGTTATCTCTTCAGATAGATTTTCTTTAGGAGAAATTTAGAAAATATAGACCCCTTAATTTGTTAGGTATGCATAATTTCCAAATTATTCAATTTCTCTTGAATGGTGATCTAACATTTTATATAGGAAATAAGAGGTTTAGTAGCACAATGATGTCACCAATAATCAGTTCTATTTTTTAAATAGATGGAGAGTTGTGAAGAATGACATTGTTTATTAATGAGAAGGTATAAGACAGGAAGAGAGGGAATCAAAAGACAAAGCTGAAGGAATAAAGGGCATATCACTAATGAACTGAATTAAAGGACTTATCAAGTCATTGATTGCTATTTCAAAACAAACAGTGATTACCCCTGAAAAATCATATCTTTCAGAGGTACTGACCTTGATTCTGGGAGAAAGAGTGACAAAACAATACAGAATCCCACCTATAGGTAAAGATTTACTTATTGGTAAGATTTTAGCAAAGCAAGAGCAAAACAAACAAACAAACAAAAAAAAACCTCACAAACATGCCAACCTGAATAACAGAAGTAAGAATAACAGAGATTAGATGGTGTGGACAGATAGAGATGAGGGATTTGAAACTGAGAGCTCACTAAAAACGAAGACTCTATCTTATTAAAATAAAAATTCTGCCTTGTGGTGTGCTGTGCCAAAGGAAAAATGTAAGCTGAATAGTCAGAACTAAAACAGCATCATGTTTGAATGAGCAGCAGTGATGAGGTTGGGAACAAGAATGTGAGGTGATTCAGTTTTTTCTGTTTAAGGTCAATTTTGCTTTGGTCCCAGAAATTGAAGTCACTCTGAGCTTAAGGTGATACTCAAGAGGACTTTTCTAATGTGAAATGCAAGGTGCAGTTCCAAAGGTTAAGAACTCAGCTGGTTCAGAAGTACCCTGCTGTTTCACTGCACCAAGAAATGGGAAAGGAATTAAAAACGTATTGGATGTATGCATAGTTTGGTTTCATAAGCTACACTATAAGCTTCCAATATAAAGCTCAAGGTCTTAATATTTCTTCCAAACTTGTAAAACAAGGACTTGATGTGTGCTTACAACTGTCAGAAAGTCTGTGTGAAAGAAGGCAGCCAATGGGTGTCTCTCTCTCATCATTGATGTTTCGATCTCTCTCCTTCTCCCTTCCTCTCTCTAAAATCAATTAAAAATTTCTTTGCTTTTAAAGAAAGATGAATGTGAAGAAAATAAACTTCCTTCCTTCTTCTGGAAAGAACCAGTGTATTAAAGGATAATAAGAAGAGCTGGCCAAAAATGGCAGAGTATAAAATAGAAAAGATCCAAGCACAGCACCACCATGCTCTGCTGTGGGTCTGGAAATTTGGCCATTTTGAGGACCTGGGACATCTCAAACCAACAAAAATACATTTGTTAAAAAACACACTAGTGAATTTGGTCAGTAGGATTTTATGCTCAACAAACACAATTTTGTAACCCATACCCTAAATATCACCTTTAATAGCTAATGTAGGATTGCCAGACAAAATATAGCACACACACTGAGATTTAAATTTCATATAAATAATGATGCCCCTTACAATATATGGGACATATATTAAAAATGTGTTATTACATTGAGCAACCTACATTTTTATTTGCTAAATCTAGCAATCTTAGACCAATGAGCCTCTATGCACCTGTGCCCTGTGTCCCAACAGGAAACTTGATCGTCCCTCAATGCTGTGAACTCTGGGTTGTGCCACTGCTGGAATTGAAAGACAGACATTGCTCTGAGTACAGAGAACATTTGAACAGGAAGTGTCTAAGTGACAAAAGACAAATACATTTTTGTTTTTATTGTAATGAATAAAATCCATTTTATATAGCAAAAATGGAATATTTTACTGCACAAATACTGTCATTACCAAGTAGAGCCAATCATCCATTTGTTTTATTTCTCTGAAGTTTGAAATTTTGGCTCTAAAGGTATTCATAATTTAGGGAGTGTTCATATTTGCAGATGATAGCTGGGAAATATTTTGTTATATTAAACAATCTACAGTATATTTTAGGACTATTTGTAACATAAATGGAGCATAATACTGATTCTTTATGATAATTATTAGATGTTCATTGAAAACTTGAACTTCAAATACTTCAACTACTTAAAATTTATTTAGATGAATAAATTCTATGAAAAAGCCGAACATATAATTTTAATAAAGTATATTTATTTAATTGTTATAGTTTGTTCTCAAGTTTGTCAAGCATGGTACTTAGCTAGTACCATTGTAGATACATAATGAAAAGTTAATTCATTACACCAAAGTGATGCCTTACGGCATTGATCTTAATTCTCTCCTGTGACCCTGGCTGAGAAAGCTGAAAGGATATAGGTTTTCATTTAATGAACAGAATAGTAAATTAGCCTTTTAAATCATAAATGAGCTTCAAAAATCAGGAAAATATATAGTTGAGATACCTAGTATTTGAACAAAGCAGCTAAGATAAATACTATATTAACTACTGATTCTATGGATTCTTTGAAAAAAGAATACACATATTCTATGCTATATTATAAAATATACTGGTGGCCCAATGCATGGATTCATGCACTAGTGGGATCCCTCAGCCTGGCCTGTTGGGATTGGCTGAAACTGGCAGTCTGATATCCCCTAGGGGTCCCAGAGTGCTAGAGGGTACTCTGAAAAGTTGCTGTTGGTAGGCAGCTCCTGCACTGAGTGTCTGCTCCCTGGTGGTCAGTGTGCATCATAGCTATAAGCTGGTTGGCTGGTCACTTAGGCTTTTATATATAGAGATATACAGAAAAATATCATCAATCTTATAAATTTGTATTGTGCTATTTTATTTCCTATAGAAATGTCTTCATTCCTTTACAATGCATACTTTGCCCCAATTGTTTCATTTTTCCTCATCCATTCCTTTGCAATATGATTTTGCAACTTGTCATACTGGCAAGAGTTCATTTTCTTAACCCTTAAAACAAGAATGGCCTTGTGACTTGATTTGGTTCATACAATATAGCAAAAGAGATAATTAATTAAGCAATACACATTCTTGTATATGTGTCTCATAATTTTAATCCAGCTGTAAGAATTTTATTATTTAAACAAAGAACCAGAATTCAGAGATTTTTGTCTTCAGATTTACATATTTTTATAGTATTTATTTTTCCTACTTCATCAGCTACTACTACTTGGTGATGTGCCTCAAGAAAGACACATATAGAGTTAATTGCAACTTATTTTCCATCTAAAATTTTCACTAAAATTTTTTTAAAAATCTCAAGTCAGCAACTGAACTACATGTAGTAAAACCTGAGAAACTGAAACTCTTTGTCATAATGATATTTTGAGATGTTTTGGCTGAAGCCAATTACCAGCCAAAAATATTATTTTTCTCAGTGATGTCATTAAAAAATTCTTTTAGGAACTTTCAGGTTACAACCTGACAATTTTTGAATTTTAATGAAAAGCTTATTCTTTGTGCTATGGAAAAAAGCCTACTGTGTTATCAAAACAGTGTCTGGGAACAGTGAGAATTGTTTATTTGAATTCAAAGTTTATTTTCATGATTAACACATACCTTCATTTTAGAGAATGATGATCTTATCTGGACAACATATAAATGTTGCTTTTCAAAATTTAGTGTTCTCTCCATTTAAAACATGAACAAATTAATATGTAAGATTATAGTAAACATCTATTCATTTAGAAATGGGAAGTGTTTATTCCACAAAGAAACATCCAATCTAATTTTTTCAGTCATTTTTTATGTCTCTTTGGGTGCAAATAGATAATTACATCACATGTTGACAGCATTCAAAGCCTACTATTTGGTCTGGAATTGGTAGTTTGCCCTTCAGAAAGGCACAGTGGCAAGGCAATTATAAAATATTCCAGTGCTAGTAATGGATAAAAATGCTTTTACTTTCAAAAAAAGTTTATGAATGTTTGAGAACCAGGAATTCAAGGAATCCAGAAGACTTACTTCATCTCCTGTACATGGTCAGCTCCTAAACTTAGAACTGCTCCAAAATTAAATGAAAAATAAATTCAAAATAACTTTGGAAAAAAAATACTACCTAATAAAATTTCTGCAAATTCTCAACTTGGTGGTGTTTGTTGCATAAGATAAGGAGTCAGGCAAAGGAATTTTTCTGGAATTAGTAGAGCACTTACACATACAGAAAAAGGGATGTACCTTTTGCCATGGTTTCTCAAGCATGCACCTCAATAAGCTTTGTTAAGCTTTTTATAGAAAAAGCCATGGAAAATTTTTCAAAACAAATCTGAAAGTTCCTGTACCTTTAATATTATTTCAAAATCATAGTCTCTCAAAATGTCTGTTTAAAATCAGATTGTTCAAATGAGTACCCAAGTTATATTACTGATTTTATTGTTATGTTTCTGGGCTTTCTATTAATCTAGAATGATACTTTCTTTCCAAATTCTGCTTTTTCTTTTTTCATGCTCTTGCTACATTGCAAAAATCAAGTTAGTTGTCCAATGGTATGAATACATTATTGATTTGCCTATCTCCTTCTTTTGGTGCCCTTTAAATTGTTAGAGGAACAATTTTTTCTTCAAAATTGTAAATATTAGACGTTTGCTTAGATTCAAGTTTGATTTTGGGAATGGTTCAAAGAGGTACAAAATATCTGGCCTTTTCCCTTTTGATAATAAGATTGATCATGGGTTCTGCAGGCAACAGTCTAATTTCTCTTTTGTAAAGTTCCTATCAATCTTTCAACTAATTGTTTTCTTCTTTGCCTGAAACAATTGTATCATTATAAATTGCAAAACGGCAGTGTTCTAATTCTGGTGTTTCTACCTCATTTATTAACTAAATTATTTTCTTAAAAACCTTTTATCATTAGGTAGGACTATTGAATTCTACTAAAATGCAGTTAATATGAGATTGATATTAAGTTCTCCTTTAATTACCAATTTCAGGGTAAGAAAGTGGTACTCTTGATGCACAAGTGATGATCAATAAAGTTTTCTTCTGTGTTCCTTATTGTTCTTCAACTATACCCACTATTGTTCTTATTAACTCACTGTTTGAAAAAATATATATTCAATGTACTAGTATATTAATCAACAGAACCTGAATTTACTTTTTTTTTAACACAAATTTTACTTTTTGTTCATTGGGAACTCTTATTTTTGTCTTAGGGTCCTTTTGATTAACTGTTATAGGCACCTCTCACCAGCACTAGAGATGTGTTACTGGGTGAGAGAGCCTCTGAGCCAGTGGGAGGGGGCTGTCTCCAACCTCTACCCTTGTCTTCTCATATAAAGAATTTATATGAGAGACCTTGGCTGCATTGTGAAAAGCAAAAGCAAAGCAAGCAAACCTACATATCTGGCTCATGAAACGCAGATGGGCTCACAGCTAATCTGAGGAACTAGTTGGTTGGGGGACTGAAGCATTATATACCTTCCTGTCTGTAGGCCTCAATTCCTCTGCTGACTATTTTGGTACAGATTAATTCTCACGGTCTCTTTTCACTTTGTTGTGGCATCCCCAGAATTTTCATGAAAAGCACCTGACACCTTTATCTCCATAAGCCTTGAGGCTGCTGGGTTCTGTGCTTAAGGAATAAAATGACCCCCTTTTCCTTTTCCTTTTCCCTCTCCTTTCCTGCATTCTCTCATGAGGGAAGATTTTCTAACCATTGGCTGTGTCCTTGGCTGGGGAAGATAATGATTGTTAGCTACAAGCTGGCTGCAAATGGCCCACCCTGTTGGGTCTTGCTTTTTTAACTTTTCTATCTGTTTCCCTATTCCTCCTGCCCTGGAATCCTGTAACATTCTGCACCTGCAAGATCAACATCCTTATGGTTTGGGTGCTCAGCCCTGCTGTTATATCTGTACTTTCTTTTTCTTCCACCCCTTACCCTGTCTGCCTAGCCCTGTTTCTAACTCCTCTCAGCACTCTCAGTCTTTTATTGGTCCTTTGCTTTCACTTGCAAATATCACAGACTAACTCTGAACATTTCTTCTACCAGTTCTGGAATCAGTCAATAATTCAAACTGCATTAGTTGCTTTAGCATTTCAGAGTTCACATTTTTGAGTACAGAGGTGTCTAGTCCGCTTGCAGCTATTACTTCTAGGCCTTTTTGGTGAACAGAGCTAGGATGGATGGAAGGATAAAAATTTGCCTTTTTTCAGATATAAACTCATAAAAAGGCAAGAGTCTCTACAGTTGAATGTATTAATATAACTAAAAAGTAACTTTGTTCAAGTTATAAAAGTATATTTTGCAGGCTTTAAAGGAAAAAAAAGGAAGAGAACCACACAAAAAGAACAGCTTTGAAGATGATCTTGTGTTTGTTGTCCATAGGAAAGGGCTTCTTAGCTAATGGATTTCAATTTTGCCAGAGTGGATGACAAAGCTAAATCCCAAAAGGAGATGGCTATGGGCAATTTTAGTCAGTAGACTGTGAGGATTGCAGAGCCAGGGGCAAAACTAGACTAACCCATTGCCATTAAAATTTGGGTTGTAGAGGTCCTTTTGTTCTCAGTCAATATCTTTTTTAATACTCTTCTGATTCCTATCTATTCAGATAATAGGACAGACTGTTTCTGGGACTTATTTTATTTCTATGATTATAAGTTTTTATTTCAAATAATTAGTGTTGCTTTTTAATATATTTGTGATTTGGAATTCTGGTATCTTTTTCTGAAGTGTCTTGCAGTTAGCATTAGTCATTTTCTCAGCCATGGTCAGTCAGTCTCAGGCCTTACAACAGCACCTCTTTAAGAAAGGACTAGATAATAGCAAGCACTAAAAATAGCCAGATTTCAAAGAAAGAAAGGACTAGTTAATTGCAATGTGTTTTTTTTAAAGGAAAACAAAAATTCTTTCTTCCTACAGGCCAGAGCTCCCTAAACCTTCCAAAGAAGTGTGAATATAGGCAGAGCAGACTGAAGTTAAAAAGGACCAGCTTCAAGTGATATATTTCTTTAACATCCCGTTATTTATAAACAAAAACAGACATATTATGAATTCTATTTAGTAATATGCTTGATATACTTTTTTTCATCATCATGAGGAGACAGAAAAAGGCTAGGTAGATGGGAATGGGCCCATGGGAAGGGAAAGTAAAACTCAAGAGCTTAACTAGGCAGAGTTCCTAAGACACCCCAACTGGACAGGGAAGGAAGGGTGCAGATAACTAATCACAAGGCAGTAAGGTGAATAAATTAATCCCAAGGATTGTTATTAAGGCAAAATTCTTTGCAAAGATGGATCAGGAGCTAACAAGGCTGTCTCCACCCCCTAGATTGAAAGGCATGTGCTTATTTTCTCTTTCTCTTCTCTTGGACACTCAGTGGGTTCCTGACGTTCATTCCAGTGTGGGGAGCACATTCCTGCACCCACATGCTTATGCCCATGGGGCCCCCACACTTGGACTGCTAGACTTTAATTAGCTTGGCTGCTATGCTACTCCTGACTGTCACCTGGAAAGGAAGCTCCAGACCCTGACCTGCTCCTCAAACCCCAGCTATACCTTTTCCAGGACTGGCTTCTGCCAATAAACTTTGGTTCCATTCATCGTTTTTGTATGCAATTTTATTCTTCTATTTATCCAGACAATAACTTCGATTCCACCCACACTTTAGTTTCAATAACAATGGCTTATCATTATTGAATGTTCAGTATGTGTCGGATGCTGTACACACTTCCATTCAGCGAGGAAACTGAGACTCCAGGAGGTTAGGTCATGGACACCTCTAAACGACAGGGTCATGATTTGAACCCAGATCTAGCTGCCTGAATATGCTCCTAAACATTACCTTTCAGAATAATGTGCCAAGTTCCCACTGTAGTTTTCCATATCTATAAACCACTGTTTCCGAAAAAAAAAAAGACATATGGATAGCTTGTTTCGAGCAGATTGCCATAGTCTTTCCATTTCTGATTCCTCTGTTCCATCCAGAGTTTTGGAACAGCTGATCCAGGGTGGCCCCAAATAAATATTTTTTAACAAAGAAGCTCCCTAATTATAACGCAAGGATTCACTTTGAGAAACCAAATGCTTATTTTTCTTGCACTCATTTCTAAATCAACTCATCTCTCATATGGCTTTTCTTAGCAAAGAAACAAGTCAAGCTGCTGCATCCAGAGACAAATCCTATTTTACTGAGAAGATGGCCGAGATGCTAAGGAATGGAGAGCATGCACGACAATGAGGCAATGGCCTGTATGTCCTATTGCTCCTCAGGCAGGACCAGTGACAAGTGCCTGGCTGCAAATTTATTTTAAAATGTTGCCTGTCTTGGCAAGCACAAATGCCTTCTGCTTACCACGTGAAGGTTTTTTTTAAAAAAAATCATAAAAAAATATTTTGTGCGTGACTGTGTTTAGCAGGTCATATTGGTGTTTAGAGGAGAGTTGGGAAGTTGACAATATATGAAACAGTGCATTATGCTAATTTTTCTCCAATTTCTTTTGCTAAGTAGTACTGATGATTTTCTAAAAAATGGATTTAAAAGGTATCTTTGTTTTTATAACTATGTGCAGGAATTTGGCATCTGAATTGACCCTGAAAAAATACCTATTTTGCATATGTTTTAATCAGACACTTTTCACCATAATATACTTATGTTCAAATGCCCTAACCTTTCATTAGATATGTGGGAAGTCACTCAGAATATTATGCATAATTTGACAGTATTAGAGCAGTTAAAAAAAAAGTCAACCTCTATTTGGAAAATTTAAAAATAACTTCCTAAATCTCTTTAACTGTAATTCTGTTGACCACTGAGCTGCAGCAGCTTTTGTACAATTATGTTCCACTAAGAGCCCAGAATAGAAATTGTTACAATAAAACTTACTTAAAAAATTATCACCTGCAACACTTACAGACCACTTTGATTCTTAAGATTGACAGGGAGAAATCTAATTTATGTACTTGGGTGACCAACCAAAAAGGGTTATCAGATTTCAATGTAAGTTTTCCTCTCTTCCTGAATGAATTAAAGGGGCTCAGACAACCATTTTGTACCCCAGGATGTAAAAAATATTTAGACTAAGAACTTGAAGTCTAAGACTCCAAGTATGGAGAACCCAAGGTTCATCTGAGTTCAGTGTATGAATGCAGAACCACAGTACATAGCTATATAACAGGGCAAAATATCACTGGCTCCAGTGTTAAGGACTGGTTTTCTGCAGTAACACAGGGTGCCAACAAGAAGCAAATGTCATAGAATTTAGTTAGATAAGTTCTCTAGAGGTAAAGCTAGATTTCTATCTTTTTAAAAAAATATATATTTTATTGATTTTTACAGAGAGGAAGGGAGAGAGAGAGCTAGAAACATCAATGAGAGAGAAACATCAATCAGCTGCCTTCTGTGCACCTCCTACTGGGGATGTGCCCAGAACCAAGTTACATGACCTTGACTGGAATTGAACCTGCGCCTTTTCGGTCCACAGGCTGACACTCTATCCACTGAGCCAAACTGGTTAGGGTGATTTCTGTCTTTTTAGTGGATTATTTGGAAATAGTAGAGATGCTGGATATGATGCTAATAGAGGAAATGGGTTTTCTTGAATTATAAATGTAGTATTAATAATTGATAAATTAAGTATATAGAAAAGGTCATATAATTTGCGATTAGAGCACTAGAAAGCTGGCTATGAAGACTTGAGTAGAGAAATAAAAGTGATCTTCTCTAGAGTACTGGTAGATTTGTAAATTCTATGCTGGAATGCAATAGACATGACACCATTAGAAGAGTTTCCTGTAAGAGTTCTCTACAGCCATTCACCTTGGCCCAATGCTGGCTCCATCCCTGCTGGCCATTTCACATTCAACAAGTTACTTAACTTCTCTGTGTCCCAATTTCCTTACTGTAAAACAAAGATAATAAAATTATTCACTTCCAAGGTTTTTAAAAGATTACATCATTATTGCAGGAAGAGTTTTGAATAATTCTTGGCACATAGAATATGCCATTCTTGCCATGTATGATTTGGTTTATTAATGAATGTCCTTTTAGGACATGCATATTAATATATCTGAAAAAAGTAATCCTATCTAATAAAAGAGTAATATGCACATTTGACCATATCTTTGCCACACCCACAAGCCACTTCCACAGCCATGCCCACCAGCCAATCAGGAGCAGATTATGCAAATAAACCCCAACCAAGATGGCTGCCAACACTGAGAGCAGGAGGAAGGCTTGGGTTTCCCCAGCAAGAGAGGAAGCCAAGCTTTCTGCCTCCCTAGGCCTCCACTCAATGTTACAAAGTTTCAATTATAAAAGATACAGAAATGGCGGCAGCCACTGAGCTGGAGAGAACAGAGGCTTGGGTTTCCTTGGAAACAGAAGAAGCCAAACTTTCAGCCTGCAGTTGCTGGCCTAGGCTTCCACTCTAGGCGACTATGTTTCAAACAGAAATGGTTGCCCCCCCGCCCTGAGCGAGAAGAAGGCTTGGCTCTGCTCCTGGCTACAAAATTTCAATTGTAGACATAGATATCCCAGATCCCAGAGCCTCTGCTTGGGTCGCTGGGGGCCGTGGTCAGCCTGCAAACCTTCACAGGCCCCTCGTCCAGGCCACCCCTTGCCCCAAGGGACCCCCCACCCCAATCTGGGACACTCTTCAGGGCAAACCAGCTGGCCACCACCCATGCACCAGGCCTCTATCCTATCTAATAAAAGAGTAATTTGCAGATTTACCATCACTCCAACACACAAGAGGGCTGCCCCCATGTGGTCAAAGATCCTGCCCCCATGTGGGCACAAGATGGCCACCACAAGATGGCCATCAGGGGAGGGCTGTTGGAGGTTCCAGGCCCTGCAAGGGAGGTGGTTGTGGGCAATCAGGCCAGCAGGGGAGGACAGTTGGGAGGGACAGGCCTGCAAGGGAGGGCAGTTGGGGGCAATCAAGCCTGCAGGGGAGGGAAGTTAGGGGTGACCAGGCTGGCAGAGGAGAAAAGTTGGGGGCAAATAGGCTGGCAGGGGAGCAGTTAAACATCAATTAGGCTGGCAGAGTAGTGGTTAGCAGGTGATCAGGCTGGCAGGTAGAAGCAGTTAGGGGCAATCAGGGTGGCAGGCAAGTGAGCAGTTTGGAGCCAGCAGTCCTGGATTGTGAGAAGGATGTCCGGTTGCTTGTTGAGGCCCATTCTTACCAGGATCGGGCCTAGACAGGCAGTCAGACATATCTCGAGGGGTCCCAGATTGGAGAGGGTTCAGACTGGGCTAAGAGACATCCCCCGCCTCCTGTGCATGAATTTCATGCACCGGGCCTCTAGTTTATAATATAAGCAGATAATGTCTTGAGCAAGGTCACCAGATTTAACAAATAAAAGAATGGGATATTCAACTAAATTTCAGATTAAGTAATATTTTAACTATGTTTCAAGTATTTCATGCATACCTATGTAATATTCTAACAACTATTCAACCTCCTCAGTAAGTATTGATTCTGTTCTCCTATAGTTTCTGTAAAGATCTTGGATTATTTATCATTGACCTGTCTTGGAAGGTAATTTTGTAAGTGAGCCTATGATTACAGAAAGTGCCCCTACCCCATAATAGATTCACAGTGTGGTTAATTTAAAAGTCATAGAATGAGATGTAAGTTTATCTCCTTAGCCTGGTCCAATAACAACCATATTACCTCTGGTAAAACTACTAAACCCAGAAACAGTCTTTCCTCTGGTGACTGAAAAGGGTTAGAATGTATGCCAGGAGCTGCTACAGAGAGACTATGCAATACAAGATAAACAAAAACAATACAAAAGAAAGCTGAGCAGAGATGAGAGAGAAAGATTGTGTTCTCAAAAACACTTTGAGTCCTGGAGCCAACTGACTTGATTGTTATATACCTGATTTGAAATTTCTATTAAGCTAACATAAATTTGCAGTAGATTTTTCCCCCTTATGGCCAAAAAGATTTCTAACTAATACAGCAATTTGAGGCCATCTACAAGGCTTGGGAAGCAGCAACTAGCCCAAGCTTTAAAAGATTTCCATTAATCTTATAATGAGTCCTAGCACATGATTAGTGTTGAAAAAATAATGGTCTTCCCAGCTGGCATGGCTCAATGGTTGAGCGTTGACCTATGAACCAGGAGGTCATGGTACGGTTCCCGGTAAGGGCACATGCCTGGGTTGCGGGTTCTACCCCCAGTTGGGGTTATGCAGAAGGCAGCCAATCAATGATTTCCTCTCATCATTGATGTTTCTATCTCTCTCTCCCTTCCTCTCTGAAATCAATAAAAAATATTTGAAAAAAATGTCCTTGTTAATAGTATCATTATTTCTTATTAAATTTCTAGAGAATGAGATATCACTAATTTAGTACAAGAGATCAATGAACAAAAGGGCACTTAAACCATCTCATGTTATTTCAGTTTTTCTATAGTCAATACACTTCTATTTTCTCCAAGAATCATAAATATTCTACAACAGCTCATAGCCCTTAGACACATTTTGACAAGTTGAATTAGACAAGTGTAGATTTTAATTCCTTAGCAATATACTAACTTTAAAGAATAAATGGATTAAAATTGCTGAGGCAATTTTGCTTTTGTCAAATATTCAATGTTTTCAAAATTGTTTGAGGCATCAAATGACTTAGAACACAGATTTTTTCCCCCTATCATTTGCTTGGTGCCACAAAGTATTGGAGTATAGCTGTAGCATCATTCTGTAATCCTTTTTGTCTCTATTGCTTGTTTAATAATGCAAAGGGGGCTTTTTTGATGGCTGGTATCATTCTGTGCAACATCACAACTGCTATGACCATATGCAATAAGGAATATATGGAGTTTTGCATAGATATTCATCATTTCATAAATTAATTTCTACAGTTCTATGAAGCCAGATGACCATAGGTCTGAAACTCAACTCTGCTACTTAATATTTGAATGATCTTATGCAAGACAATTTACCTTTCTAGAATGCATATTTTATTATCTGAAAACTGTACATAATAATAGCACCTGCTTCATCTATAATAATAAAACCATAATATGCTAATTAGACCATGGATGAGTTTCATGCATCAGGCCCCTAGTATGGTTATAAGGATTAAATAATTTAAAGTGTGTAGAGAATTTATAAAAATCTGTAGCACATAGGAAGTGGTGTGTTAATAGTTACCTATTATGACTATGATTATTGGCCATTGCTTCTAATCTACAATCTTCTGAAGGAGTGAGCACATTTTTTATTTATTACTATCTCCCTCCCCCCGCCCCGCCCCTGACTGGGTAAAATCAGTAGGACTGGGCCTAGTACCTGCCACATACTAGGAGTTTAGTAAATTATTTCTGAATAAACAAAATAATCAAAGGCTCATTATTCTCAACTTCCTGTACAGATTTACAGTCAGTTGTATTTATATGTCAATAGAGAGGTATAAGTGAATTTTCTGATAGAGCACCTTGCTTATATTCACTGTTTGCTCTTTTTCTCTTTTTACAATATTCTTTGATGTCAGCTAAGCATTTGCCAACAAGAACATTTGCTCTCTGCCTCATCAACCAGTCTATAGTGAAACTGATATGTTAGAATCATTTTCACTTTTAATGACAAGCAAAGTGATTTCCTTTTCCCTGATAAATCCTTGTTTTTCATACTCATTGTCCTTAATTGTCACTGTCTTTGCCTGGAGCTATTTGACTTTAATATTCCATTTTGAATAAATTTACCAATCGGGAAAATCTTGTTTTGCTTTTTGGGCTAAAAATCATTTAGATCTTTATTTCTTTTCCTTTAGGAAAAGAAATCTTTTCAAAGACGGTGCATTCTCATAAATATCGCATATAAGAAAGTTAATAAGCCATAAAAGAAAGAGAACACTTTTATTTTTCTTTCAGATTTCTAAGAAAGCAGAGGCCCTAAGCAGTGACATATAAAGTGAAAAGTTTTCTTTACTCAATAGAGATAAATGATAAGCTGTCAGTTTTTAAAGTTCTGACTTGGTCTTTAATTGGGCTGAGAATATTTCATGGCTATTGGGTAGCCTGAAAACAGCACTTTCTTACAATGATGGATGTTATCTCCTTTAGCACAATAGTTTGGCATGGCATGAATAAATCATATTTGCCCTGGAAGTCCATTTCATTCCTGGACAATTGATATTACATTTGGTGTTTCCATTTTAGTTGCTGACCAAGTGTCATACCCTATTTATTTGATTCATTGAACTTTTCAACCTCTTGCTATATTTTGCCTATAGAAATCTATTTCTCTTAAAGACTTCAGTTTTAGCATAGCCTTATTTGGTGAAAATATATGACTGCACTGTTAAAATTTCTGTCAATGAAATATTATGAAACGGTGATCTACCTCTAACTCGTTCTCTAGGCATACAGCAAATAGAGGCATACAAAGGGTAAGTTTCCTCAACAAAACCAGAAAACCCACTGTATAGGAGAACATATTTGCCAGTGTTATCTCCTATAAGGGTTTAATCTCCAACATTTTCAGGGAATTCATACAACTTAATAAAAGGAAGATAATACAATAAAAAAAAATGGGCAAAAGACCTAGGTAGACACTTTTTAAAAGAAGATATATAGAAACCCAAGAGACATATGAAACATGTTAAAAGTCACTAAAATCCAGGCGATGCAAATCAAAACAACACTGGGGAACCATCTTGTCAGAATGGTTATCATCAACAAATCAACAAACAAGTGCTGGAGAGGATGCGGAGAAAAAGGAACCCTCGTGCACTGCTGGTGGGAATGCAAACTGGTGCAGCCACTGTGGAGAACAATATGGTGTTTCCTCAAAAAATAATAATAGAACAGCCATTTGACCCAGAAATTCCATTTTTAGGAATATAACCCCCCAAGAAAAAGAAACACCAATCAAAGGATATATGTAATAAGTAATATTTGGAAATAGGCTAAATGCCCATCAGTAGATGAGTGGATTAGAAAACTGTGGTACATCTACACAATAGAGTACTATGCTGCTGTAAAATAGGACTTTTTACCATTTGCAGCAGCATGGATAGAACTGGAGAGCATTATGCTAAGTGAAATAAGCCAGTCAGTGAAAGAAAAATAACACATGATCTCATTCATTTGTGGAATATAAAGAAAACTACAAACTCATGAACAAAAATAGATACAGATGCAAAGAAGCATTAAACAGACTGTCAAATTACAGTGGGAAAATTAAAGTTGTTGGGGGTAAGAGATCAATCAAAGGACTCGTATGCATGCATCTAAGCAGAACCAATGGACACAAGACACTGGGGGAGAGCATGTGCTGGGGATTAGGAGAGGCCAGGGGAAGGTCAATGGGGAAATAAAGGAGACATATGTACTACTATTTGTAATACTTTAAACAATAAAATAAAAAGTTTTTTAGAATTGAACCTTAAGCAAACGACTTCCTTAGATGATGATGATGATGATTATTAGCATTCATAGTCTTGGAAAATATCTAATACTGAAACTGAAGCATGTTGTGAGTTAAACAAATAAATACTGCCTGGCCATTGTGGCTCAGTTGGTTGAATGTCATCCCATGAACCAGGAGGTCACTGGTTTAATTCTTGGTCAGGGCATATGCCCAGTTGTAGGCTCAACCCCCAGTAGAGGGCATGCAGGAGGCAGCCAATCCATGTTTGTCTCATCTTTCCTCTCTCTGAAATCAATAAAAAAACAATATTTAAAAAATTAATAAACACTAAAGGTAGAAGGATCATTATCTTACAAAATAAATGCATTATGAAGATTATGTATATGCTCTAATGCTAACATTTGAAATATGAGTCTTTCACAATAATGAATCTAATTTAACTGCTCATAAGTGAACCTTTGCTAGCTTATTAGGATAAAAATATTCTTCTATTTTCACTCTTACAACATGTTTTAAAATAGGCATATACAATTTTATATGCTACTTCAGCATTCAAAACACCTTTTCCTTTTAGATACTTCAAAAGTAAATACTATCACTAAGTAAGTGGCAGGTACTGTTCAAATTCTGCATATTTCAAACTTTAATGCAAGGTATTTTATAAATCAGCTGCATATTTCAAACTTTAATGCAAATTATTTTATAAATCACTCTTTTTTCATCCTAGGAAGAACTGGGAAATGTAACAGGTGATTTTGATTTCTAGTTATGTCTTAATTTCAACTTTAAATATATTCACTCTTTTATTTCCTCAACATTATTTTTGTGAAACTTATGCATTCTATTGCATGTAGCAATATTCTTTTACTATTGTACTAGGGCTTAAGTATTTTTCCAGTGACCTGTAGTGGAAAATTAAACACACACACACACACACACACACACACACACTCAGACACATGAGGAGCAGCAATGACTGAAATTCCCTAGAAATATGTGGAGCAAAAAAGTCCAAGGGTGGAATATGGAAGAGATGCAGTGATTATGGAAGTGATTTGACTTAAAACCGTGGTCGGCAAAGTACAGCTCACTAGCCACCTGTGGCTCTTTGGCCTCTTAAGTGTGGCTCTTCCACAAAATACCACGGCCTGGGTGAGTCTATTTTGAAGAAGCGGCATTAGAAGAAGTTTAAATTTAAAAAATTTGGCTCTCAAAAGAAATTTTAATCATTGTACTGTTGATATTTGGCTCTGTTGACTAATTTGTTTGCTGACCACTGATCAAGATTCTTGGTTTATTGGTACAGAGTTTCTATGAAAGGGAGATAAATAAAAAGCAATAGAACATCCTATCTAATAAAAGAGTAATATGCAAATTGACTGTAACTCTACTATACCCACTAGCCATGCCCACCAGCCATTCAGTAGAAAGTATGCAAATTAACCCAACCAAGATGGCTGTGGCCAGAGAGAGAGCAGGAGGGAGGCTTGGATTTCCCCAATGATGGAGGAAGCAAAGCTTTCCATACACCCTGGCCTACCCAGGCCTCCACACCAGGCTACAGAGTTTCGATTATAGAAGATAAATAAATCCCCCCCAAAATGGCAGCAGCCATGGAGCTGGAGAGAGCAGGAGGCTAGGGTTGCCCCTAGCGATGGAGGAAAACAAGCTTTCCACATAACCTGGCCTGCCTTGGACTCTGCTTAAGGCTACAAAGTTTTAATTGTAGAAGATAAATCCCAGAAACCATGGCCTCTGCTTGGGTCACCAGGGAGTGTGGCCAGCCTGCAAACCACCACAGGCCCCTTGCCAAGGACACTCCACACCCCAAGAGAACCCCCACCCTGATCCAGGACACCCTTCAGGGCAAACCAGCTGGTCCCCACCCGTGCACCAGGTCTCTTCCTATCTAATAAAAGAGTAATATGTAGATTGACCATCACTCCAACACACAAGATGGCTGCCCCCATGTGTTTAATGATCCTGCCCCGATGTGGACACAAGATGGTCACCACCAGATGGCCAGCATGGGAGGACAGTGGGAGGGACCGGGCCTGCAAGGGAGGGCAGTTATGGGTGATCAGGCCAGCAGAGGAGGGAAGCTGGGAGGGTCCAGGCCTGCAAGGGATGGCAGTTGAGGAACATCAAACCTGCAGGGGAGGGCAGTTAGGGGTGACCAGGCTGGCAGGCAGAAGCAATTAGAGGCAATCTGGAAGACAGGCAGGTGAGCAGTTTGGAGCCAGCAGTCCTGGATTGTGAGAAGGATCAGACCTAATTGGGCAGTCAGAAATCCCCTGAAGGATTCCAGATTGGAGAAGGTCCAGACTGGGCTGAAGGACACCCGCCTCCATGCACAAATTTTGTGCACCAGGCCTTTAGTCAATGATAAGACTCTCCCTCTTCTGAACAGATAGCATAAATTCTATTTGGCTGTGGTGCAATAAGCTCAGTGGGGGGCCAGACTGCAATGGCATTACGTGCTGAAATGGGAATAGTAACCAGAAAATCATGCTAGATGAAAATGTTAAAAATAAACCTATTAGTAGGAGGAAAGCACTCAGTGTTATTTTGCTTATTAAAAGAACAAACTCCTAAACAATATAAACATTTTCTACAAAAAAAGACTAAAACTTAATCAACATAATAAACTGTTTGAACATTTTACCAAAGTCCCATGTGATGTCTTCTCTTTTTGCATGCTTCTGTATTTAATGTTAAACAATCTTCCATTTTTGCCCCCATTATGTTTTGTCAGTAGAATATGATTTTAGAGTCAGAAACAACTTCATTTTGTTCTCAATATAATAATTATTGTGTTCTGGTTAATAATACTGCATTATATATTTCTACAAAGCAAACCTCAATGATAGTCTCTGTCTAGGCAATCTGATAAGTTGTTAGACTTTTTTTTTTACAACAATGTAGCAGCAACCTTTCACCACATGCATGCATGGTCTCCTAAAAAGGATATTTTGCCTTCCTGAGTTTGGCAGTACTGCACACTCATGTACCTAATGGCATATTTTATCATTTGAAATGAATAAACATTACACAGCATAAGAGAAAATTGGTCAGGGTAAACAAGTCAATAACTATTTACTATTAGAACCATGTTAAAAATAGGACATGATTCATTCTACCCTATAAAAGGCATGAAGATATTTGCAGTTCTGAGAGATCTTTGAAAAGTTAGTGTTATTTCTTTTTATACTTCCCTATATACCAAAGGAGAATGGGAGTCATGAAATTATTTGGAATTATTGGCAAACATATTCAGAGGGCAATGCAATTCTTCTTTATACAGTTTTTTAATATGTATTTGGGGATTTTATTTTCTAACAGTAGTTCATCTTCAAGTGGTTTAAAAAGTGATCTGCAGTTAATTTTGACCTAATCATTATCAAAATCCCAAACAACAAATAGTAGTAGCTTCAGGGAAAAACTGCACTGTAAATATTTTAAGAACTTAACAAAAATCAACCTTATAAATAGCAGTTATCAATAGGAAATTATAAAATGTTAAGAGTAGTAAATCCAAGATCATTACATTCAGTTTTTTACTCCTGACACCATGCTGCCTGACTCAGTAAAGGACATACAATACTCCACTAAGGGCAAAACCACAGTGATACATCTCTCTTCCAGGTAATCTCTCCATTCTCTTAACATCCAATGTTTATATGCTTATCCAAAGCTCATTACTTATATTTTAAGTTGTTGAGTGTTATAAAAGATTATAAAATTAATATATTAGTCACTTTTTTTTTTACTAAAAAACACACATTCATGTAATTAAATTCCATGTATTTCAGTGTTACAAAGTTTTTGTTTAAGCTTTTTCAAATTTAGCCTAAACATACTTTTGAAGCCCTTCTGGCCCTAGATAATTTTTTAAGGAATCACCAAGGCTGCATATTTATGACATATAGAAGTGATCAACAATATTTTATTATTTTTTGTACTAAGAGTAAAATGCTGAGGCATATTAGTGAAAATCCCAAGGTTTCCTCTTTGTTTCCTATTGGATTATGGTCGCAATGTTTTCATCATCTTGGTGCCTTCTTCCTTAAGTAAAGTATATGTCATTTTTACCACTTTATCTTAAAAGCACTTTGTAATATTTAGCCAGAAGGAAGCTGGGGATTTATTAATTCACATAAAAATCTATTTGGTACCTACTATGTACCAATCATTTTTCTTGCTTTGCCGATTTCTCTTGGGACTTCAGTTCTTTTTCTCTTTAGCTTAGGAAAATTACCTTCTCTTTTTTTATCTGACAATCCTTATCCCATATAATAAAAGAGTAATATGCAAATTGACTGTACCTTCACCACACCAGCCACACCAACCAGCCGATCAGGAGCTGGGGCGGGGTTGAAGCAGCCCAGGCCACAGGGTGTTGAGGCCAAGGCAGCCTGGGCCCTGGGGGATGGGGCCAAGGTGGTCCGGCCTGCAGAGGGAGGGGCTGAGGTGCCAATGTTGTGGGGGATGGGGCTGGGGTGGCCCAGGTTGCAGAAGGTCGGTTCAAGGCAGCTGGGGCTGCGGAGGGGTGGGGTTGAGGCAGCCAGCACATGCTAGCCAGGGAGAAGGCCTGGGCTGGGGTGGCGGGGCCCTGGCCTGTGCTAACTGGGCACGAGCTGGTGGGGCGAAGGCCTGGCCGGGAGGGGGGGCGTGGCTTGGACAGAGCCAGCCATCAGTCCCATTGCAGGGTGATGGCTGGGTGCCCAAGGCTTAAAGCCTCAGCCAGAGGCTTTAAGCCTTGGGCAGGCTAGGGGTGAGTGATCCCTGAGGGCTCCCAGTATGTGTGAAGGGGCAGGTGGGGCTGAGGGGTCACCCACCCCCAGTGCACAGATTTTTGTGCACTGGGCCCCTAGTCTATATAATAAAAGCCTAAGTGACAGTTAAGGTGGAATGACCAAAATGACCAGTTGCTATGATGTGCATTGACCTCCAGGGGGCAGATGCTCAATGCAGGATATGCTCCCTGGTGGTCAGTGCACTCCCACAGGGGGAGTGCCACTCAGCCAGAAGCAGGGCTCATAGCTGGCGAGTGCAGTGGGGATGGTGGTACCCTCCTTTGCATCTGTGGGAGTGCTAAGGAGCAACGAGCAGACAGGTGGTAAGGAGCAAGGGATCCCAGACACCGAAAGGGTGCAGGCCAGGCTGAGGGACACCTCCCCAGTGCATTAATTTTGTGCACCAGACTTCTAGTATTACTACCTTAGGAGTCTTTTTTCCAGGTCTCATATTTTCCTTCATGTTTTTTATATAATTTTTTACTTCATACTTTGAAATATTATTTCTACTTGATTTTCTGGGACAAGATGTTTTGTCTCACCTTTTATGGACTAATATTCATTTGTTTAAAAACGAAAACGAACATTTTTTCATAGTCTCAGTATGTGTGTTCGTGTGATAGGATATGCCTCAGTTTCCACAAGGGAGATAAAGACTTTGCCCCTGAGGACTAGCTAGGCAGTGAAGGCATCTGGAGGAAGAATCTTCATTCAACCCATTTCTAGAACTCTCCCAGATTCAGAGCAGACATATGGTCCAATCCAGACAACTGGTTGTTCTGCTTCCAGATGGCCAGGAATAGCAGACATGCTTACAACTGGCCCAGTCAACCTCCGTTAAACAGCACGTTCTCTCTGGTTCTCAGCGGGCCTCTGGAAGAAAGCTCAGGCCTAGCTCCCTACTGGGCTGTGCATGGGGTACCAGTCCTGCCCAGCTCCCGGAATACTTTGCTTAGTGGAGCTGTGTGTAACTGGATGAGAAGATGTTTGCCACATCTACCCAGAACCATTTTGGTGGAAACCATAGGAATATTTTTAAAAGGGAGATCTGATCAGATAATTTCCATGGGAAGCAGGGGTGGTGGTAGGGGGGAGAGATTAACCAAAGAATTTATATGCATATATGCATAACACATGACACATACAATAGTGTGATGAAGGCCTGAGGGGGTGGGGGAGGTGTGCAGGGGCGAGGTGAAGGGGGTTAATGGGGTAAAAGGGGGGGATATCTGTAATACTTTCAACAATAAAGATATAAAAATATTACTATTAAAATTGACTTTAATTCCTTACACCATCAGCATACTAAATTTTTATAAACCATCTTTTCTGCCACTTCCCATTCAGCTAATCACATTGGTCAGACCACTTTCAAATCGTCATACTACATTCTTTCTTACTTCAGAACCTACTTTTCTGGGTTCTCTTCTGCCTAAAACTCTCTCTCTCATTTCTTTGTTTCCTGATGGTCTTAAGCGACCCTGCTAGCAGTTCTCAACTTGTGGGTCGCTGCTATAGAGCCTAAGAGCATTGAAAAACACAGATATTTACAGTACAATTCATAAACAGTAGCAAAATTACAGTTATGAAGTAACAATGAAAATTTTATGGTTGGGGGTCACCACAACATGAGGAACTGTATTAAAGGGTCATGGCATTAGGAAGGTTTAGAACCACTGGTTTAACTATTCTAAATACTATCATTTTATTTTTAATTTCCACTACTTAGGATACATGTTGAACTGCGCCTTGTTATCAGTTGAGAATTTAGCAAAAAGCAATAGCAGGGTAGGAAGAATGTAAACTGCTTTTGTTTACAATTTTCAAACCTTTCTATATTTATTCTCCCTATAAAAACTGACTTTGCAGTCCTGCCTATTAACAGTGTACTGTTTCTCCACCAGATATGTATACTGGGCACATATCTCAATAGTGGTTTGTTACATAGCATTGCTTGTGATGATAGTTGACAAATATAATAGACATTGCCAAGTGCTTTCCAAATTTCTGAAAACCTACTGGTGTATTTTAACTTTCAGCTTAGTCTCTAATGTACCCAGAAGGTCATTTAAATACATCTATTGAGAAGCCATTACCTCAGAAACATTTAATTGTGTATTTAAAAAAGATAAATTACTTAAGATAATGATGGATCCACATTTTTAGTCAGAAGCAATCTCAATTTAAACACTTCCTCCATACTCTAAAATCTAAGATTTACTGATAACAATAGAAGCAAAATATATTGATTAAATGGATGCATAGATCTGCTTTGTGCTAACTTTAGTTTTGGCAGGTTTTGGAATTTTATTTGAGATGTAGAAAAATGGAGCTTAAATCCATGCACTTAGGAAAAAACAACTGCTTATTTTATCCTGTTTAGAAAGACACATCCTATATGACAAAAGCCTAGGTTGCGTCATGCCCTCACATAATTTGACCACAAGATGGCTGAGTGCACAGTAGAGGCAGTGGTCCTGCAGCTCTGTGTGGCATGGAGAAGGCCAGTCCTGGCATCTCCTCCACCTGGCGTGTTATAACTATCCAAATGGCCCCTGTGACTTACATGATTTACATATTTTATCTTCCAACCGCATGTCCTCTCTGACCTCAGGTCCTGTTATTATCCCTGCCATTCATTCTGTTTCACCCCACACCTGGCAATATATACCGAAGACCTTAACATCCATAAGTGCTTGATTTTGGTCTGTTGGTTTTGCCAAGAAAGCTCTTCTACATATAATACCTGCACTCACCTCCTTAATCTTTGTTCCCCAGAAACTCCCCCAATGAGTCCTTTCTTAATGGTCTTATTTAAAATTGAGCTTATTCTTTTTAGCATTTTCTCCCCTATTTTTTGCTTTGTTTTCATCTATGGCACTTAGTGATACTAACATCCTGTCTTTTTACTTAATCATTTCTGGTTTTTATCTTCCCTCCTAGAATGTGAAATTCATGAGAGCTGGGAATTTTGCTTTTTATGTATCTGTTATGCCTTCAGAGCAGTCAATGAATGAATGTATAAATGAGTCAATTTCATGGGCCATGTTGTGCTGAAATCATTGATGAATGAAATAGCCAATTAGCTAAAAATGTCAGAGCAGATTCTAGCAAGAGACAAAAGTAAAATTATAAGCTCCCTCATCTTTTGACATCCTTATACCTTAATGTTTTGTGACTTTGTGGAGACAGTGAACCTAGTAAGAGAAAAAAAATTACCGAAGTACAGACTTTCTTCCCTCCAAGTGTAGCTAGCACAGGAGCTATATGGTCAGTATTGCAGAAAAACATGTCTGCCTCATCACAGCAGCCCACAGGAAACCTTGCACAACAAAGCATTTAGGTACATCTTCCCAAAGGAGTGACAGTCAACCCAATACTGTGTAGGCTATTAATTGACTTTTTAAAAAATCATGATAGGTAACTGATACCATACTGATTAATTTCATGTATTAGATGCAAAGTATGATGACAGGTTGGTTTAGCCTTGCTGGTTGTATTTGTGGAGAAAATACTCACCGAGTGGTAGTGTTGAAATTTTATTCCTGTCAAAAGGTCTGCCCACATACATTTCACTAAACACCGTAGGGATTTATAATATTAGCAACTTCAATGCATCTTTCATCTGCTGTGCATAGAGAAAGATTTGAAGCAGCAGAAATAAGTAGTTTATGGGCCCTAAAGAGAAAAAGCAGCAAGGAGAGCTTGTGTGTGTATGAACGTGTGTGTGTGTGTGTGTGTGTGTGTGTGTGTGTGTGTATTAAAGGGAACTAGAAAGAGGAGGTAGAAAAATTTACTTCTCATTTTCAGTCACAAATGTATAGTGTGTGAAAATTGACTAGATTATCTATGGAGAGATTTTGAATTTCCAGCTTCTCAAATTCCTTTGGCTTTTAAAAATACCCCTACCAAAATATGACTGTCAAAAGATTTAAAAAAAAATATATATATATATCCAATTTACTTCTAATTCATGAAAGCTAAGTAAGCAGATAAAAGCTATGTAATTGAATAGATGAATTTGACAGAAATGGAAATTCACAGAAGGGGACAATAACTGTTTTCCACTTCCATGCACTGCCCAATTACCCAGGTGACCATTATGAAGGGAAGCAAGTTGGTGCACAAACAGCCAGGGCTGTATTGTGTGGTAATTCTTCCTGCTTTGATACCATACGATATTTAACCCCATAATACTTACAAATTAGTTAACAAAGAGCTATTGAATATCAATAGAGAGAAGCTAATTTGAAATTTGAATCAGCATGAAGAATAGAAGAAGTATAATAACTGCTGTAGCCTGTTGCTTTTTCATAAAAGAATACCACACGTCTAACAACAGAAATGTTGAATTGGGGACTTCAGTGTGATCGGCAGATAATAGAGGAGGATGTCCAGATGGTGAAGTATTTGGCACAGAGTAAACAAAAACCAAGCCAACAGATTTTGTATTCCCAAACAGACTCCAGGGAATAAAGCAGCCAGGGGTTGTATGTATATGATAATTTAGAGCACAGCAGAAATTAGCACCACAAAAACATGATTGGAAGTGAATGTGTCCAGCAAAAATAAATACCAGTGTGGCCCAGAAAATAGAAAAGTTCGCTAGCAGTCAGCAGCTGTGTGTCGCTGCAGGTTGCTAAGGACCAAAACCAGAGAGGGTCAGACCTGCATTCCCATCATGTGTCTGCCATACAGATATAATTGCTGACATGTACACATAAGGGGCTGTTTGACATTAAACTGGGACTCAAACATTTTTTGTTATTATATGTTTATTTCTAGTCTGCAGAGGCAAAATTTTTTAAAGTAAAGAAATGGGAAAAAATAGATACAGAGGCAAAGAAGCATTGAACAGACCGTCAGGCTACAGCAGGAAGGCAGGGGAGATTGCGGGGGGGGGGGGGTATGGGGGCTGTAAGAGATCAACCGAAGAACTTGTATGCATGCATATAAGCATAACAAATGGATACAAGACACTGGGAGGGGGGCAGGTGAGGGCATGTACTGGGGTGTAGGGGAGGCTAGGGGGAAAAAGGAGACATATGTACTACTATTTGTAATACTTTAAACAATAAAAATTAATTATAAAAAAATAAGATAAACATCCTTGAAAATCTTTAAAAAAAAGATCAGTACGTTCTATGTACACCACTAACACCATTTCCACCTGAATTTAGGCTTAAGGGATGCTGGTATTTATTGAGGAAAATGCATTTTGTGATCTTATCATTGAATATTGTCATGTTAGATGACATCTGAACACTAGAAAACTAGTTCTCTCAATAACCATGTTCCACTCAACAAAGCAATTTCATAAAGAATGTGGAACCTTAGAAAATGCATCTTAAAAATGCTCAAGAATATGTGGATTTAGTCAGAAGGTGTGTATGAGTTCCTTACAGATAATATGGCAAAATGGAGCCCTCTTGACTTATTAGTTCAAGAGAGAATTTTGATAATGTTATTCAATCATTCTATATCGATTATGTACTTGTGACAGAATCAAGAGCCCTTTTTTGTTTTGATTTGAAAGTGAAACTACATACGTGTACTTTTTTTGTATATCAAGTATACCTCAATAAGCTGCAAAATAAATAAAAATAAAAATACATTATACTTGCCTTCCACATGTGCCTTGACTAAGGGTGGGAGCATACCCATAAACTAGCTACTTGCCCTTGACCGGCAATTGAACCCATGACCCTTCAGTACATGGGCCAACACTCTACCCATTGGGCAACACTGGTCAGGGCTAAGTATTTTCTCATTAACATACCTTTGTACTTTGTTGACAGTAGTATAAAATATGAGTATGAAATAAACTTTCTAACACATACCAGATCTTATATAGTCAAATATATATTGTGTTCCTAAATCATCACCTACCTGACAGTATTCTCTCAATCACTGGATATATAGGGTATCTGGAATTGGGTATAAAGGCATTTTACAAGTGCTGTAAGGAATGTAGTTACATTTTTTTGTGGTCAGACTTTGAGTTGTTCATGATACCATCTCTTTTAGCATATCTATCTATCTATCTATCTATCTATCTATCTATCTATCTATCTATCTATCAGCTATCTATCTATCATCTACTGGTGACATTTCTGCAGCCAGGCATATTTTTGGCTTGAAGGGAGACTTATTCAACAGATGTGCTATCACTAACACTCAGGAAAAACAAAAGGCTCTATTGAGAAGATTGAGGTTTGCAATGAGGATGATCAATTTTATCAGACCCTTAGCAGCAGCAGCAGCTACAACATTACCTGCCATGAAATACAGAGTTCATTTTTTGCCAGGAATAGTGCAAAGCCAGTTACATGTAACTTCACAATATACACAAAAGAGAACTAATACTGTGCCCCACACGAGGAATTCAGAAATGGACAGAATAAGTATTTGACCAATGTAACAAGTTATAAGTGAACTTGAAAGCTAATCCAAGCTGACCTGTTTTTAAATTTGCCCTTGCAACATCAGCAGATGCTCAAGTTTGATTAATGCACTCCTGAAAAAATGCTAGAATGCTTGAGAGGCTGATGCAAATGAAATATAATTGTTTTTGTTGGATTATCTTCCAAACTGTTTTAAAACATGCAATTGCTTTCATTTTTCAAGGAAATTTTCAATGTTCCAGAAGGAGATGCTATGGCTTTGTGCCTTGAGGACTATTAGTGTTTTCTGCTTGAAGTTGGAATGACATAAAATGTTTTATGAGTTTCTTAAAAACCAAATCAAACCATCAGAACAGCTGGCATAAAGAACCTAGGAAAATATTTTAAATATAGAAAAACAACATCATTTGGGTTTTGTAAAGTGTTCAGGAAGTAGTGATTCAGCGAGCCATTCTGTGTTTTACTTATTGATATCACAATTAGACCTGAAATTTGCTATTCTAAGTAGGAGTGTTAAGAAACCTGTTATGAAATGAGAAAATGCAAATTGATTAGGTTAATGCTTGCTGTGTGAGAAAAATTGGTTTGATGAATTATCAAAATAATCTTACAAATGATTTAAAAGAAGCAGCAGGATTTTTAGTAAGAAGCAGTAGGACCTTTAATAAAAAGCAAATTTCCTTTCTCTAGCCCATTTACTCAGTGGATAGAGTGTTTGTCCAAGGCCTGAAGGGTCCCAGGTTTGATTCCAGTTAAGAGCATGTACTTTGGTTGCAGGTTCCCTGGCCTTGGTTGGGGTGCATGCAGGAGGCAACTAATCGATGTGTCTCTCTCACATTGATGTTTCTCTCTCTCTCCCTTCAACTCTCTCTAAAAAATCAATGGAAAAATTTTCTCAGGTGAGGATTAATAACAACAACAAAAGAACACATAAAGCAATTTTCCTTATTTGTTATAGCCTACTTTGACATCATTACCATCCAAAGTTCGTAGTTTACATTAGGGTCAACGTTAGCTGATTTCTATTTTATTTTCACGTGATGTTGCAAAAGTAATATAAGGGATATTAGTTGAGATTCCTCAACTATTTACACTTCACCCATTGGGTTTTGTATTCTGCTTTTTTCCTAACCATTGGAAAATTGAATATACCATTCTCCATTAACTCCTAAATTCTACACATTTTCTTACATTAATTACCTAACTCCTGTACAATTATAGAAATTAGGAAATTTAACCATGACACAATACTATTAAGTTTTCTCTGTCCTTTTATATAAATATACATATATATGAATATGAAGTGAACCAGTTAGTTCTGTATTTTTCATACATATATAGTAATTTATATGTACATATAACATATGTAATACATAGTAATATTTAATTTTATATACAGATATAATTTTCAAATAGAGTGTTGTAGACATTGAGGATGTCATGAAATGTCACTATAACTTGGGACGCCAGGTGCCATTAAGGTTTGCAGTGATAGACACTGATGAAGCATCTCTGTTAGCCAACTAATTGATGGTCATACACTTCACATGGGGAATGCAGTGTTTACGTGACTCATTCCATTCTCAGGGTTTAAAATGAGGTGAGAATATCAGAGACAATTGGTAAACTGTGAACTGCATAAACCTCTTTCTCTCTAATTACCATTCTCATTTCTCCTTAATCCGTTTAGATTAACTTTTGGAGAGGAACAATATCTACAAGTTAATAAGAAGAATGTAGGAAGAAACTTTTATTCTACATAAAGCATTTTTTGTGGCTATATAACTCACTTGCCTTTTCCTACACCACCATAATTTTCTGAGTATTTTTTTAAACATTGCAAAACATGGATTGTGAAGGTCAGATATGGATAGTATTGTAATTCTTCTTTTTAAAAATTTTCTCATTTTAATTTGTCTTTATGTTTTTTATTTTATGAGTGTGTTTACATTGCTTTGAAAATCCAATTTAGTAATTTAAAAATGTTAGTTTTTATACACAGGAGAATAGTAGGCTCTAACTTTCAGTAAATTCTGACAAGGGTAATGTGAACAATAGCAAGCTTCTGAAACATGTACATACTCACTATAGTGCATATAGAGTATTGCAATAAAAGACACTAAAGAAGTTCTCCTATATAATGAAAGTATGTAAACTTTTTATTCATGACTAGATATTCCAATTTTCCCTATTGCTTTTTTATCGTTTGCAACAAATACCTTACAAATAAAGCAACAGCTTCACTCAAATTGAAAGGAAACAATTAAAACTGACATTTATATGACAAAAAAAAGGTGCTGATTACTTTAACGTTACACTCAAATCTCAAAATATACAGAATAAAGCTTTATTTTAAAATGTCACATTTAATACTAGTTATCAGGAAGCAAGTTATTTAGTTGGAGTAATTAGTGCCTAGGATAGGAAAAGTCCTGCCGTTGAAGATAATCTAATCCTAGCATGTAAAATTATAGTCAGTAAAATTTTAGGACAAGTCTCAGTGAGCAAACTCTAAACAGTTACATTCTAAAACAGCAGGAAAAGTCAATATGCTAAATAAGATTTTTTTTAACTGAAAAACAGCAGTTCTATTCAGATGATGAGCAATCATAGTTCATCAATAAGTATCAGACTCTAGCATTTTTGAGTTTTATAAATGATGGTGAAATTTAAGAAAAGCATTTTTTTCTATTGCAAAATACTGCTTGAAACAAGCAAAAATAAAGAAAGACATACTTATTATTTTTGTCTTTAAACCTAGAAACAAAAGACATATTTTAGAAAAACTATATCGGTATCTATATTAATCATGTTCCACCAATAATTTGTTTTAGCAGAGATTTTGACTGTTAAAGATAAAAAAGGAATGAAAACCTTGACATTACAATGCAGAATTGTTTTCTCACAGAGAGGTGCTATGTCCACAATTCTTAATAATAAATTGGGGAAGGGGGAAATATGGATAATTTATAAAAATCTTGTTTATTACTCAAAAACCAGTTCAGTTGAGCATATTTACAAATTGTATGAAAATGCAGACAAGGAGCACGTGAATCATCTGCTAAGTGAAGACTGTTGTGATGGGTTAGCAGAGGAAGACTCTAAGACAAGACGCTCTAGTCAGAACGCAAACCACATGAGTAGTACTTTCAAGAAAATAGTAGGCCAGATTTTACTTACTGCTTTGAAGGTAAACAGTATGCTTAAAAGAGTTTTCAACACATCAATCAGTTGAACAAGTTTCTGCAAGGCCTTGGAGAAGATGCTTTGACTTCAGGTAACAAAGTCCTTGGATGTAAAAGGAAACTAAATCTATACAGTATCATGTTGCCAAAAAAGCCAAAGCAACAAAAAAAGAAAAATCTTGAACATTAGGCTTGAGACAGGGGGAAAAAAATCAACAAGTCTCAAATCTATCAAAAGATTGTAAAAAAATTGCAGAACAGACTTTAACAGTATTTGCCTTCCCTTTCTAGACTGAGGGACATGGCCCTTCTTCTGAACCTACTGCTGGGCAGAGAACTGGACTTTGAGAAGACCAAACCAAGAGAGTTGCACTGCAGTCACACTCCGGGCTGAGTTTTACTGTTCTGTTCTAAGCCAGCAGTCCATTTCTTTCACAATTTCTGAGAAAGAAGATCAGGCCATTCATAATAATGCAATAAATATTTTGGTCTTGTTTTCAGCTTCTTACATTTGTGATCAAGCTGTTTTGTGTAACAAGCATCTTGAGGAATATAATTAATGTAATTTCTAATTGAAAATAAATGCCTTTGTATGTCTCTCAATTGTATCTGAGAATTATCTTGTATAATTAAATGTAAACAGAGGTTTCACATTAAAGATGTTTTATTCTTTATTTTGTATTATTAAAAATAATGTTTAAGCAAACATAGGCCTACAAGAAGAGTTCAAGAAACCAGCACCTTCCTATGATAATTTTGTATCACTATGCTTATATATTATCTTCTATGATACCACACAGTGAAAGAAAGTTTTTTCTAAGTCTTATATAAATTAGTGTCTTAGGCAAGTTTGTATTCATATTGTTTGTATCATGTTTGATCAGATTTGCTATTGAATATTGTCAACATTAAGTTACAACTTTTAAAAAATATATTTATTATTATTTTTTATTTTTACGGAGAAGAAAGGAGAGGGATAGAGAGTTAGATGTTTCTCTCTCATTAATGTTTCTATCAGCTGTCTCCTGCACACCGCCTACTGGGGATATGCCCTCAATCAAGGCACATGCCCTTAACTGGAATAGAACCTGGGACCCTTTAGTCTGCAGGCTGACATTGTATCCACTGAGCCAAACCGGTCAGGGCGAACTTAAAATTTTTATTTAAATTAAATATATTTAGGCTACCTTTATAAATTAAGTCACATTTTCCCTTAAGCCACAATTTAACAAAAACTTAAGTTTGCCTTATTGTTTTAAAAATTTATACAAAGAAACAAAATTAAATTCACAAAAGGTAAGCATTGCCAAACCACCTTTCCATTTTTTCCAAGAAAGATTGCCTATAAATTTAAAAAGAAGCCTGAAATTGTCCTTACACAAATAATGTTTTATATATATATATATATATATATATATATATATTATATATATATATAATCTTCATATGTGTATATATATAATATATATATATACACACACAAATAATGTATCATATATATACTTTATTAGCAACTTGTATAGCAGAAATTTATAATAAGAATGTAAGACCTAGTTGGATAAAAAAAAAGTTAATGGAAAAACTAAAAATTTCTTTATCTGCCTCACTGGATTACATTAAAGTGAATACAGTTAATGGGGAAGGGCAACCACACAAAGATCACAGGCTAATGAATTGGCCAAAATAAGCACATCCACAGGAACATATTTTCTACTTAAAATTGTACTAAAATTATTGTTGTAAGATTATATCTATAACTTAATGACCTCATTAAGTTACTCACAGCCAAGGGTATACATTTTTGTTTCTGAGAAATCTAAAAAGAGTATTTCAAGGATTTTTCCAAAATAAAAATATTGAGAAATATTGTTGTCTTTTACACATCATATATATGGACAAAAATAAAGATACTAAAACAGAAAGATGAACATAATATTTTTTTTCTGTTATCATGTCCTGTAACTCTTAAAATACTCCAGGTTCACTCTCCTACATTATCACCATGTAACCCATTCATTTAGGAAATCAAGATTACCACAATGTTATCTTCTTTTTTTAAAAAAAATTTATTTATTTTTATTTTTTATCTTTATTGTTCAGTTTATTAATTAGATTGTTCCCCCTTTTTTATCCCCCTATTGCTCCCCTCCACCCTGTACCCATCCCACCCTCGGCCCTCACCTCCCCTCCCCAATGTCCTCTCCCACTGTTGCAAGATTTTTGTCCAGTCTCTTCCTGCACTTTCCACACCCCTTTTCTCCCCAAGAATTGTCACTCTATTCCCTCTCTATGCCCATGATTGTTATATTCACCAGTTTATCCTGTTCATTAGATTATTAATTCTCTTGATTTTTAGATTCATTTGTTGATAGATGTGTATTTGTTGTTCATAATTTATATTTTTACCTTTTTCTTCTTCCTCTTCTTAAAGAATATCTTTCAGCATATTATATAATATTGGTTTGGTGGTGATGAACTCCTTTAGCTTTTTCTTATCTGTGAAGCACTTTATCTGATCATCAATTCTGCATGATAGCTTTGCTGGATAGAGTAATCTTGGGTGTAGATTCTTGCTATTCATCACTTTGAATATTTCTTGCCACTCCCGTCTGGCCTGCATCATTTCTGTTGAGAAGTCCGCTGACAATCGTATGGGTGCTCCCTTATAGGTAACTAACTGTTTTTCTCTTGTTGCTTTTAATATTTTCTCTTTATCTTTTGCTCTTGGCATTTTAATTATGATGTGTCTTGGTGTGGTCCTCTTTAGATTCCTATATTTTGGGGTTCTGTGTACTTCTTGGGCTTTTAAGTCAGTTTCTTTCACCAGGTGGGGGAAGTTTTCAGTCACTATTTCTTCGAGTAGGTTTTCATTACCTTGCTCTCTCTCTTTTTCTGGCACCCCCATAATTCTGATGTTGACATGCTTGAGGTTGTCCCAGAGGCCCCTTACACTGTCTTCAATTATCCAGATTGTTTTTTGTTTCTTGTTTTTCCAGCCAAGTGGATTTTGCTTCTTTGTATTTCAAATCTTTGACTTGGTTCTTGGTGCCCTCTGGACTGCTTTTAGGACTTTGTGTAATATTTATTTCAGCCAGTGTATGCTTGATTTCTAGTTGGTCCTTTTTTATATCCTTGAGGGTCTCATTCATATCCTCTTAGGTCTTGTTCATTTCCTTGTCGGTCTCATTCATTTCCTCGTAGATCTTGTTCATTTCCTCATAGTTCTCATTAAGTTCATCGGCCTTTTCTGGGAGCCTCTTGAAAAGCCTTATAACCGTGGTTTTGAACTCTATGTCTAGTCGTCTTTTTTCCTCCATTTCTTTCACACCTGATTTCTTTCCATGTCTCTGCATGGTGCCTGTTTTACTGAGTTGGTCGATTAGCTTTGTGTGTTAGCTTTGTCCCTCTAAGGGACAGTGGCTCAGCCTTCCCAGTTACCTGAGGTGGATACTCTTACTGCAATCCTTTATGGGTTGTACAGTATTTTTGAATTTAAGCCCAGCTTGTTGTTGTTAGCCCTAAGAGGGTTTGACCTCCAGGGCAATTGGCTGTCAAGGGAAACTGTGTTCAGGTTGGATGGGTGGAGTCTCTGAGCTGAGCAGGCAGTGTCAGCATCAGCTACGCCCTATGCAGTGCAGTGGTCTCTGTGCTGGGTGGTAATGGCTGCGCACCTCCAAGTGAAAGCCACCGCTGTTCTCCACCTGTTGCCAGACAACTCTGCCTCTCCCCAAATGAGTCTGCACACCCAAAGTCTCACCCAGGGTTGTAAAATAAAGCAGTTCAGTGGTCTCCTGAATGAGGGAGCAAGTCACGCGTCTGTGCCGTTGCGCACTTTACATGCAAACTGCTGTTCCAAGCTACACGCACTCTCCTCAAACTCGGAGACCTCTGCCACACTTGGCTTTTAGGGTGCATGGACCTCGGACCTCGCCTGGCACTGGGGAATCTGTGCAGTGGGATGTCTCTGCCCTCCCCATTGGAGAAATCCAGCTGTGATTGCTGCTGCCAGCCCTACAACCCGCGTGTGCCCATGGCTCTGAACCTTTCTCCGGGCGTATCTTCAAGGCTGTGCTCCGCTGCACTTCTGAGTCTCAGTGCCCCACCTTTACTTTTTTTGTGGAATTTTCACTCAGCCAGCTTTCCAGTGATTCTGCATGATGTTTGTTTTGTTGTAGTTTTGGAATTGTTGCGTGGGGCAGCACAATAGGTATTTACCTATGCCACCATCTTGTGTGTGAGCTCTACAATGTTATCTTCTAATCTACCAACTCTGCTTTAATTTTGCCAACCATCACATCAATATATCATTTTCAGTCCACATGCCTGTACAGAAAATAGTGTTGCTTATAATTTTTAGGCCTCAGAAATCTTTAATCTGGTAGAATTGGTTAATCTGTCGCTGTCTCTTATGTTATTAATAGTCTAGAGCAGTGGTTCTCAATCTTTCTAATGCCATGACCCTTTAATACAGTTCCTCATGTTCTGTAACATAAAATTATTTTTGTTGCTACCTCATAACTGTAACTTTGCTACTGTTATGAATTGTAATGTAAATATCTATGTTTTCCAATGGCCTTAGGCTCTACATTGCTGCAACCCACAGGTTGAGAACCGCTAGTAGGAAATTGTATTAAAGGGACGTGGCATTAAAAAGGTCGAGAATCACTGGTCTAGAGTTACAGGCATTCTGTGCTAGAAGACCTTGAATGCCTAGGTCTGGACAATGTTCCCTCATAACCAGACTCAGATTTCTCTGTGGTAAAGTCATTATTGTGTATATAGATATTCCAATATTATACCAGCATACTGTTCTTTAGCAAAACTTTAGTCACCATTATGTTTTTTCCAAAATTATGATTCTCTATCATTCCCTCCTTATTTTTATGTATTTATTATCATATTATTATTATTATTATTATTATTATTAAAGAAGAGTATTCTCTCCCTATTTTATCAAATGGGGTATAATCTGATAATGTCATTTATTTTCATGCTCAAATTGTTCTACATTTGCACAGCAAGAGAACCTTCAAAGTAGGCTATTGAATATTTTTGACATGTTTTTATCATCCTTTGTACATATCCTGGACAAGAGTCTTTAATACAGATGGTATTTCAAAACCAAGAAGTTTGCTATGTGGGATATCAGTCTATGATCATTTGTAAATTATATATACACTAGAGGCCCGGTGCATGAAATTCGTGCATTGGGGGTTGGGGGGGGGGCAGCACAGCCTTCACCTTCTCCAATCTGGGACCTCTCGAGGGATGTTCTGGTAGGATCAGGCCTAAATGGGCAGTGGGGCATCCTTCTCACAATACAGGACTGCTGGCTCCCAACTGCTCGCCTGCCTGCCTCCCTGATTGCCCCTAACCGCTTCTGCCTGCCAGCCTGATCATCCCCTAACCACTACCCTGCCAGCCTAATTGATGTCTAACTGCTCCCCTGCCAGCCTGTTTGCCCCCAACTTCCCTCCTCTGCCAGCCTGGTTACCCCTAACTGCCCTCCCCTGCAGGTCTGGTCCCTCCCAACTGCCCTCCCTTGCTGGCCTGATGGTCCACAACTGTCCTCCCTTGCAGACCTGGAACCTCCCACTGTTCTCCCCCGCTGGCCATCTTGTGGTGGCCATCTTGTGTCCACATGGGAGCAGGATATTTGACCACATGGGGGCAGCCCTCTTGTGTGTTGGAGTGATGGTCAATCTGCGTATTACTCTTTTATAGGATAGGATAGAGGCCTGTTGCATGGGAGGGGGCCAGCTGGTTTGCCCTGAAGGGTGTCCTGGATCAGGGTGGGGGTTCTGTTGGGATGTGCGGCAGCCTGGGAGAGGGGCCTATGGTGGTTTGCAGGCTGGCCACAGCCCCCAACAACCCAAGTGGAGGCCCTAGAATCTGGGATTAATCTATGTCTACAATTGAAACTTTGTAGCTGGGAATGGAGTCAAGCCTTCTGCTCACTCCATGGCAACAGCCATTTCTGTTTGAAACTTTGTAGCCTAGAATGGAGGCTTAGGTGTTAGGGCTGCAGAAGTTTGGCTTCCTTCATCCCCCTGGAAACCCTAAGCCTCTTCTCTCTCCAGCTCCATGGCTGCTGCCATTTCTGTTTGGATATATGTATCTTATATAATTGAAACTTTGTAGCATTGAGTGGAAACTAGGCTAGCAACAGCAGGTGGAAAGCTTGGCTTCCTCTGTTGCTGGGGAAACCCAAGCCTCCCTCCTGCTCTCAGTGATGGCAGCCATCTTGGTTGGGGGTTATTTGCATAATTTGCTCCTAATTGGCTGTGGCTTGATGAAAGGTATGGTCAATTTGCATATTATTCTTTTATTAAATAGGATTATACACACACACACACACACACACACACACTTAACAGCTGAGAGCTCAATTGGTGTTTTTTTATTTTCAGATTTAACCAAAATTGATGTTTCTTTATTTTCAGATTTAACCCATTGGAATTAATAATTATTCAAAGTGTGTATACATTTTGGGGGGATACCCCGAGTATATTTCAGCAGCTATCAACCAATGTGCCACACTCATGCACACACACACATACACACATGTACAGACATGGTTGTTTCTCATTATTTAAAATAGTTATGTTCTATCAAGTTCCTGTAAATTCCATAGTACAGAGCACTGAACCATTTCTATGAACATCTGGTTACATTTTCACCAATTGATCAATGCATAAACTTGTATTATGTGTGTTTCTGTTTATTTACTTTTAAAATATATTTTATTGATTTTTTTTACATAGAGGAAGGGAGAGGGATAAAAAGTCTGAAACATTGATGAGAGAGAAATATCGATTAGCTGCCTCTTGCACACACCCTACTGGGAATGTGCCCGCAACCAATGTACATGCCCTTGACCAGAATCAAACCTGGCACCTTTCATTCCGCAGGCTGACACTCTATCCACCGAGCCAAACCGTTTTTGGCATCTGTGTTTCTGTTTAAAGCCACAAGATTTAATATGTACTCTTGATCGTTAACACTGAACTCTTGGCCCAGCACACTGCAACTCTTGTCTGAATAAAAGCATATATAACACATGAATTTTTTCCATAGGCTCATCATAGTTGTGTTTTGCTTAGGAACATTAGACAGAACTTCGACACTATGCTTGGGGGGCATTTTAAACAGCCAAAGCACCAACAAAAAAGGACAAAAATGTGAAACAGAAGGAAGAGCACTGCCTTGATCAACCTCAGCTGGGCATGGGCCAGTCAGGCAACTAAAACTTTGACCATGACCCTGAAGGACCATGAGTGCTGTATTGACTTTGGAGTCACGGATAAATTTTATAGCAAGTAAGTGAATTCTCAAATACGAAATCTGTGAAACCTGAGGAATAGACTGTACATTAAAAATAATAAAATACAGTTCCTTCCTCTACTTCCAAAACAAAACCTCAGGTTTTAATAAGCCTTCTCTTTTTCTATGTTTGTAAAATAATTTCTCAATAGGTAAGATACTTTTAAATCCAATCAGTCCCAATGTATTGACTTATTTGCCTAATCAACAAACTTATTTGCTCAATGTAATCAAACTCCAATCACTCTGATTACCTCCTCTGTCTGACTTTGTACCATCCCATTCTCCAGACTGCTGGGACCTACTTCCTTTCAACCGAGTCCCTCTCACTGCCTTTCCCTCTCACTGGTGATGAAATACTCCTCCTCAATGTCCAGCTTCCTCCTCTGTGTGAAATTACTGTCTTCACATAGATAATCAGGAAGCACACTCACCTCACCCCTTTACCACCTGTTTCCTGGAACATGGATGACTTAGGTTGAGCCAATAACTAGGAATAAAATCACTGGTACTACAGCAGGTATATGTTTAATTCTATTACAAACTGTCAATTACAGTAACATTTTACTATGTTCTTCTCTATATTGTCACCAACATTTGATGTAATTTTTTTAGTCATTCTGGTACGAGTGAGGTCTATCTCATTTTGATTTTAATTTTTCTTTACTCAGAACTAAAAATGATGAGTCTTTTTATAAACTTTCTCTATAAGTTTTTGCAGTTCATTTCAGCTTTTTATTAAAGTATGATTTACCTACAATGAAATATTCAGATCTTAAAATTACTTGACAGTTGAACTTTGAAAATCCATATGCTCATATAGCCTGCATCATTACCAAGGCATAGATCATTTCTGTAACTCTGGAATATTTCCTGTGTCTCTTCTCAATCATTTTTCTACCTCCAGATGCCCAGAAGAAACACTGATGTTATTTCTACCACGATATATTAGTTTTAAACATTCTAGAACTTCTTATACACATATTTGTGAATAAAACTCTTCAATTAAGTATAATTATTTTTTAGATTCACCCACGTTGTTGCACACATCAATAGCTAATTCTTGTTTATGACTAAGTGGTATTTAACTTTATTATAATACTGTAGTTTGTTTATTCATTGCCCCATTTATGGACATCTGTGTTATTTCCACTTTTGAGTTACTATGCATAAAAAAGCTATAAAGATTATTGTACAAGATTTTTAACAGACTTACTTTTTCAGTACTCTGCAATATATAAAGCAACTGGCAGAGTTTTCTGAACATGTTCTACCTTTTGTCTACTTTAATTAGATTGCCATTTTACTTTTGAATTATGAGTTCTTTCTTTTATCGGAAAAGTCTAACCAAAACAACTGATTCTCATTGTACAAACAAAAACATTATTATTCCAGGGCTTTAACACAGCCAAAACTATCTTTCTTAAATGGAGGCAAAATGAACAACTAAACAATACTCTTCTAGAAAACAATGGTCCAAACTTAAGGTCTTGTTTTGGCAAAATTTACATATTGCCCTGTACTGATAAACTACTAAAATGTAAAAACCTATATTCATTACATTTTTTGTCCCCATATGCATAAACTATGAAAGCATCAAAAAGGTCCTGACTTTCACCTCTACTGATTATTTATAACTCAGAGCTCTTGGGTTCTGTTGTAGGAGAGGAGACACTTTCCCTAGGTTTATTAGTTGAGTCTATAAAACAAACTGAAGCAGGCAAATTAAGAGAACACATGTATTGATTTCAATAAGTTAATAATAGACAGGATTATCATAGGAAAAGAAATGAATACCTAAAAGCTGTGACATTTGAGAGCTTATATACCATGTTAACATGGAAAGGGGTAGGGGATATAGGCACCTTAGAGGAGAGAGAGTAAATAATTTTCAGGAAATTGAATGGGCCTGATAGTTTGTGACAAACCGTATTTGGGTGTGGTTGTCACCTTCTAAATTTCTTTCAGTAATAAGAAGCCATCCACTCTGGTGGATGAAACCCTCAGGGAGAAGATTTATGAGGACTGAGTTCCTTTCAGAGGCTCTCTCTTTAGACAGATGAGGCAAGTTCAGAGAGAGCCTTCAGCTCAAATTAATCAATATAACAAATGGCATAGTTGAGGATGGCATGTTCTGAACTTCTTCACTGTCAACACAAAGTAGTTAATTTAGATTAATGTTCCTACAGGAAATCTAAAGGGAACATCTTCTTAAAGGTGATGGAAAGTGAGCACAAGCAAAGTGATATCAAAAAGGGGTCCATAATGGCAATACAGAAACCACTCTTGTGCAAATAACTCATTTGTGGGTCTTTGTTCAATGACAATCCCTAATCCATGGGCTGCTTGGAAAGGCAGAGAGCTACAGCCTTACTGACTTGATATGTCAGAGCACAGACTTCAGGGCTGGGTGAAAATCACATGGGAAGGAGGGAATCAAAGAAGAGCACTGGAATCAGCGGGTAAAATCTGCAAATCCTTTGCTGACCATGGAGCCACGCAACTTCGGGAAGGCCAGAAGGAAGTTGACAGAGAAAAAGCAGCTTCTGGAAACTATGCCCAAACACACACAAAAATGCACATGAATGCCAACAGTAGCTTTATGCATAATCACCAAAATCTGAGAGCAACTGAGATGTCCTTCAATATGCGAATGGATACACAAACTGTGGTAAGGCCAGATATGGAATATTGTTTACTGATAAACTGAAATGAATTAAAAGCCATGAAAAAACCTAAATACATTTTGCTAAATGAAAGCTCTTACTATGAAGAAAGTAAATAGTATATGATTCCAACTGTATGACATTCTAGAAAAGGCATTACAATGGAGATGGTAAAAAGATCAGTGGTTGCCAGGTGGTTTCTTGGAGGGGGCGGAATGGAAGAATTACTGAGTAGAAAAAGGGCATTTTAAGGGCACTACAACAATTCTATATGGTACAAATATAGTTGTCAGGTATCACACAGCATGTTTCTCCATGAACTGTTCAGTCATACTTGGACCTAAATATCTTCCTCACCATGACAACCAGATCATCTACATTCTTTATTTTGAATGGAGCCAACCTGTTCTACCAACCAGTTTCTTGCATTTCCAAGTTAAACTAAACCAATCCGTATTAGCCTAACCAGAGTCTTTCATTTACATAAAGTCCAGAATGAGAATGATACATGTAATGCGAGCCTTTCTTGGCTCCCTTCCTAGCACTCTTCAGACTGCTACCTGAATCAGCTATAACCACTAACATTACAATTTTTTTGTTCCTCTCTCAAAGTGTAAGCTTCTTTCTTGGTTTACAACTTTTACTAAAGATACATGTTAAATATAAAGATACAAAGACACAAACTAAATAGAAAGATATTATACTAGTATACTATACATACTGAATCATAATAAAGATGAAGTGACTAAATATAGGAACAGTTATCAAGACAAAGAATATTACCAAAGGGTATAGTGACATTTCATAATGACTACATGCTCAATATATCAAGAAAACATAACATTTATTGATATGCATTTCCCAAATAATGGAACTGCAAAATACATAAAATATGTTCTGGAAAAACTACACGGCAAATCCATAATCATACTTGTTATCTTTAACACCACTCAGTAATTGACAGATAAAATAGATAACACGTCAATATAGATATGAAAGATCTGAATGTCACTATCGATTACTTTATTCCTAACGATATTTATAGAACACTAAAGCCAATATCTAGAGAATACAAATTCTACTCAACTGCAAATGGAATATTTACCAATATAGATATTGAACTGGGCCATAAAACAAGTATACAAAAAAGAAATATGAAATCTCAATATTCCTATAGTACCTAAGCTGTGCATCATAGAACATTAAGATGACACAGTGAATTCATATATTGTGTCACAATATATATTAAATATATTTCACATAGATTTAAAAAATAACTTTAAGAGAAAAATTTAGGTGAACATTATGGCCCTAGAGAAAACCAAGATTTATGTATTGGATTTATGTGTTAATTAAAGGATTATAGTAAATTGAAAACTTTTGTTTATAAACTATTAAGAGAGTGAAAAGTCAATAGAGTGGAGAAATAATATTATTTTATTATAATATTAATGAAATTATTCTAATAGTATTATGTAATAATAGAAAAAAGCTGGAGGGATCACAATACCAGATATCAAGCTGTATTATAAAGCCACTGTTCTCAAAACTGTCTGACACTGGCACAAGAACAGACATATAGATCAATGGAATAGAACAGAGAACCCAGAAATTGACCCAAGCCCTTATGCTCAATTAATATTTGACAAAGGAGGTGAGAGCATACAATGGAGTCAAGACAGTCTCTTCAATAAATGGTGTTGAGAAAATTGGACAGATACATGCAAAAAATGAAACTAGATCACTATCTTACACGATACAGAAAAATAAACTTAAAATGAAAAAAAGGACTTAAAGAGGGAAACTATAAAAATCTTTGAAGAATCCATAAGCAGCAAAATACCAGACACATGTCGTAGCAATATATTTACTAATACAGCTTCTAGAATGATGGAAACTAAGTAGAAAATAAACAAATGGAACTACTATCAAAATAAAAAGCTTCTACACAGGAAAAGAAACCATCAACAAAACAACAAGAGAGCCCTCTGCATGGGAGAACATATTTGCCAATAATATCTCTGATAAGGGTTTAATCTCCAAAACATATAGGAAACTCATACAACTTAACAAAAGGAAGACAAATAATCCAATCAAAAGATGGGCAATTAACCTAATAGACACTTTTCAAAAGAGGACATATAGAAGGCCAAGAAACATATGAAAATATGCTCCAATTCATTAATCATCTAGAGATGCAAATCAAAACAATGAGGTATCATTTCAGACATGTCAGAATAGCTATCATCAACAAATCAACCAACGTCAAGTGCAGGTGAGGATATGGAGAAAAAGGAACCCTCGTGCACTGCTGGTGGGAATGCAGACTGGTGCAGTCATTGTGGAAAACATTATGGAGTTTCCTCAAAAAAATTAAAAATGGAACTCCAATTTGACCCAGTAATTCCACTTCTAGGGATATATTCCAAGAAATCAGAAACACCAGTCAGAAAGGATATATGCACCCTTATGCTACTAACAGCTAAGATTTGGAAATAGTCTAAGTACTCATCAGCAGAGGAGTGGATAAAAAAAACAGTGGTACATCTACACAATGGACTACTATGCTGCTGTAAAAAAGAAAGACTCATTGCCATTTGCAACAGCATGGATGGACCTGGAGAGCATTATGCTAAGCAAATCAGGACAATCAGAGAAAGATAAATATCACATGATCTCACTTATTTGTGGAATATAATGAACAACATAAACTGTTGACCAAAATAGATCCAGAAACATAGAAGCATTGAACAGACTGTTAAACCTCAGAGGGAAGGCAGGGAAGAGGGGTATGGGTAAGAGATCAACCAAAGGATTTGTATGAATGCATATAAGCATAACCACTGGACACAAAGAGTAGGTGGTAAGGGCATGAGTTTGGGTGGGAGCAGCTGGGGAGAGGTCAATGGGGGGAAAAAAGGAGACATAATTTAAACAATAAATAATTTTATATATATAATAGCATTATAATAATAATATTGGCTCCTCATGACAAAAAATTGGATTTTTGCTAAATTATAGAGCAATCAACCCAAAATCCATGGGACACAGCAAAAGCAGTTCTCAGAGGGGGAATTCATAGCATATGTGGGAAATGACAATATGATATCTGAAATATGGGGGGCAGTTTTCCACTAATGTATTGAACCTTATTTGTTTCCATGTCTATATGTAAAATAATTCAATAAATGCCTAATTGTTGGCTACTATAGCAGAGTCAATGTTAATTTCTGGGAATACAATTATGGGTAAAACATTATGATGTTGTTTTCATGGAGATTACAGCTTGATAATATAATAAATAAAATAAATCAAATGTGGTAAGTGATTTAAAAAGGCTAAATGAATGATGCCATAAGGACTTTTAATAAGGAATGTCTACCTTTTTAAATCAGTGCTGACTAGAAGGTAAACAACTCTCCTTTAGCAATCTGTGCTCATCATTTGCTTTAAACTCTTGATTTAAGAATTGACTTCTCTAAGAAATCTTACTAGATTAATTCCATTTCATTTTGAATATCCCCTTAACTTGAGTGTTCTTAGGCACTTGTACAATATTAGGATGTACTTACATATAACATTTCAATGGTGTTTTACCATATAATTGTATGACATCTAGAAGATGAACAATTTTCTGGGATATTCTGGTCATGTTACTTCTCATAATACCTGTGAGCTTCTATTCACACAGAAGACTTCCCTTAGTGCTAATAGTGTTTAAAAATATGAATTGAGTTAAGGAGGTTAAAAAAGAGTAACAGAGAAATCCTTTACATGTAAAATATCAATTCTAAAATAGAACAGCGTAATCCCTTGAAATCATCACATGGGGACAATCACTGTATTTTATTTGCTCAGTTCAAAATTCACTTTGTGTGTTCCTGTCTAAGATAGACATTTTAGTGCCACACAGAATCTTCTGAATGAGCATAAGCAACTCAAACCATCTAAGTTATTCAGATTTTATGCTTATAATGAGGCCAATCTGCAGGTGTTAAATTAGTCAACAGGGAGCCTATTCGCCTATAAAAGAAAGTAAAAAGAATTTATGTAGGTGATATGAAACATAAACCTTGTTCCACAGATGAGAACGACCTTAATCTACAGAAGAATAAAAGGAAAAAAAGGGGGGGGGAGAGTAAAGGGGGATTATTTTCTGCAAGTTTTTCAAAGAAGAAATAATAATGGAATTTTATCTTTTTTATGCTGCTTTATTTAATTCTTACTATAAAAAGTCTGATGTATGCATGTCAAAGACCATACATTAGCACCAAAAGGCCTTAATATCTACATATATTGGATGAATTTAACTAAGAGTGTGATTCTTCTTTGGTAGCTCATCTTCACTTGATGCCTCAGTCTCATGGTACTATCATATAATTTAATTGTAAACTTTTTTTTTGCTGATCTTTCTAGTAATTAAAAAAAAGATTACTACTATCAGGAGAATCTTATACATTTTGAAGTTTTAGAATATGAACTCATTATATGTGTCATAAAATAATTAAACCTGGAAATATAGAGTTCCAAAGATATATTTATTGTAAATCATTACTTTGCAATAAATATATCTTTATTTTTATATACTTTTGATATACTGGGAAATAGTTTTCACAGAGTTAGAGCTAGAAGAGCACGGAAAATAATATTTAGAAAGATATTAATGATATGTGGTCTCTGACATTGAAAGTAGAAAACTTATTTTTAGTACGTTAAATAGAGGGAAAAGGAAATTACATGAATGTTGTCCTTTGTCTAGCTTGAAAAATTTCTAATGATTCTTATAAGATTGTGAAAGTATATGATAATAGAATATATGAGGTATAGAAACCTGTACCTATCACAGGAACATATTTGTTTTACAAATATTATCTATCAAGAAATTGGATATTAAAACAAATTATTATATGCCCTCAAATAATGAAATATTCATTATAGCTATCTGATTATTGGTGACTAGTTAAACAGTAAGATTACTGCAAATTTGAAGTATAATGACTTTTAGGGGGAAAAGAAAATAAGACAACTGGAAAAAAATGAACAAAACCTTAGAGAAATTAAGCCTTATAGTTTATCCTCCAATCTGTATGAATACACAAAATATCAATCACCTCCCGTGTTTTTGTCAAATTATTTTCAACATATTTTTCCAAAAGATATAATACCATTATCAGCATGTAGAAAGAATATGAGAGATATTCTTAGCATCTAAATGCATTGTAAAGTCCTAGTTTAAATTAAAATTCTATTTATGTTTTATGTTGTTTATTTGACCTTTCATTGTCTTTCTACTTGTGCTGGCACTGCTTTAAACCAGGTAAGAAAGCAGGATTGGGAAAGTGGAAATAGTAACATACTAACGATTCTTTAAATCTAAATCTGCAGCTTGCCAAGAATGCTGACCAAACTCTCTAGTACAAAACAGCTTGTGCCACTCAAATGCATAAAGGAAACATAAATAAGAAGAGGCAAAGCCAGCTTTTAAAAATCCAAACAAAAATAATTTTCAATGAAGTGCACGATTTTTATGATTTTAGAAACTTCTCACCAGAATTTGTTTGCTTTGCACTGCCGGTATTCATGAGAGTTGAATACTAGTACATTTTGCTAGTTTTTAGACGTATCTAAATCAAATAAATGAATATTAAATGTTACCTTTTAGTAAATATTTTCCCGCTTGTCATTAAATTTTAATTAATTCAGGCTTTGCAGTTTTAAAAGATACTTTTTTATTTTTGAATGAAGCTGCTAATTTAGCATTAGTTCTTAAAAAGCAATTACAAAGCTCTGACAAATCTAAAGCATATAAAAGCAGAATAAACCATCAGCAGAAAACTGATTGTGCTACCCAATACTGTAACTTATTTCCAAGTGAGAGATTACCTGTACTGCTTTTACTAAAATCATACTGAGTTTTTACTTAATTTTGGAACTTCTACTACTATAAAGAATGCACCAATGGAATTATTTTTCAAATTTTGGCCTCCTACATCATGAAAGCCATAGCAGCATTTTAAAAATTCATCTTTAGCCGAGACCGGTTTGGCTCAGTGGATAGCGCGTCGGACTGCGGACTGAAGGGTCCCGGGTTCGATTCTGGCAAGGGCATGTACCTTGGCTGTGGGCACATCCCCAGTAGGGGGGGGGGGTGCAAGAGGCAGCTGATCGATGTCTCTCTCTCATCGACGTTTCTGACTTTCTATCCCTCTCCCTTCAGCTCTGTAAAAAATCAATAAAATATATTTTAAAAAAATTCATCTTTATATATAAAAGGCTGTGACCAATCATCCATCCATCCAATTGTCTAACCTACCGACCTATCAGCCAGTACATATGACATGTACTGGTGATTTAAAAATAAATGTTGACTTGCACATGCTCAATATGCTCTTGCTAGGACCAAGGGCAAGTGATGCCAGAATGTATCTGAAGACCAACTATTGGCACAGTGTATCTCTGAAGCTGAAAGAAAGCAGCATCATTGACAAAATATGTCTGAAGACCAACTTTTGCGACCTAACATAATCAAAGCTGAAGTATTAACAGGATCTGAGGAAGGAGATGTTCTAATTCCAAGAACTGATTTGTCCCCATCTGACACTGGCCTACCATTTAAATTAATTCCAAGACAGTTTCCTGTGATGCCAGCATTTGCATTAAAAAATCACACGGACAAACTTTAGACAGAGTAGGAATATTCCTACCTGAACCTATTTTGGACATGGTCAGTTATATGTTGCTTTCTCTTAAATTCAAAAAGTGTGTGATATTAAAGTTGTAAATACTCCATCACAAGGGAAATTAGTCAAGCACTCTGAAAGTGTTTTTGCTCTTAATGTGATGTACAGGGAGATATTAGAATAAGTTTAATCAATTTATCAATGTTTTTATACTATGTTTTTGTTATTTTTATATCATGTCTGTTGTTTTATAACATATTATTACTCAATTTATATATTATTTTCATATACATTTTATGAATTTTCTTTCATTTCTGACACTTTGATTATAGAGAAAAGGTGACTAGCAATATTAAAATATTTTGTATTTTAATTTTATAATATTATATATACTATTTTGATGTAATTTTTTGCAGTAAATTAATGCTGCATGAATCTTTCTTCTAATTAGCTTGCTTTGAATGTGCACGTATCCATGCACTGGGCTACTAGTTTTACATGATATACAAACATGGAAGTATTATTTCCTTCAAGAAAAGACTTTTAACCTAACCTATAGAATGAGCTATAGCAAATAGTCATTTAGCTGTCAAATTTCATATAATTATTTTGTATTCGATAATATAAAAATATCATGAATTGAAACATTAGAGAATTTTAAATTGTACCAATTAGTCATCAGATTCATTGGTGCATTTTTTCCAGAGATAGGAACAGATTAGATATAAGAATATTTTTCTTTTTAAAATTAAACTTAATAAAGATTGCACAGTGCTTCTTGGTAACATTTCAATTCATATCTTTAGAACTCTGTTGGGAAACAAACAGGAAAACATGGATATCAATGAAATGAAAAGTGATATTGGCCATACCAACTATAGATATGTTTGGTATTGGCCATCTGTTTTGTAGTTCTCTCTTTGATAAGTATGTATGTTACCTATAACGACTTAAGCCAGATTTTAGAGTTTTTCTGAATATTGCTAAAGATGAACTAGGGTTAAATTCGAACTGGAAACTCAAGTTTAAATATACCAAAACAGAGGCCCGATGCACAAAATCTGTGCAAGGGGCTCAGCCCTCACAGCCCTGGCTGGCCCTCGCAGCTCCTCACAGCCCTGCCTTCATCTGGAATATCGTCTGGATGGTTGTTCGGCTGTTTGGTTTAATTAGCACATTAGCTCTTTATTATATATAGGATTAATACCCTACATATATTTTGAGAAAATTATGCAAAATACCAGCTAATTATAATAGTAGAACCTCTTCCCTCTTGCTTCTTTGTCCTCTTCTTCTCATTGTTCCCTTTCTCTGTTTTTAATCCATTGTATGTTAGATTCAATAAAATATGAGAACACAGAATTTGACAGTTTAATAACATATCACAAAGTTAACATGTGGTTAATCAAGGCACTTAAAAAACATAATATAATCAGCACACCATAGTCCCTCTAGAAATCTCAATTGTGATTTCCTATTTACAGTTAATTCTATCTTGACATTTATGACAATGATTAATTTGCATTTATTTATAGCTTTTATTTTTTTCCTTTCTTTATTAAGGTATTATATATGTGTCCTTATCCCCCATTACTGCCCCCTCCCAACTCATTCCCTAATCCCCCTGGTGTCTGTGTCCATTGGCTATACTTATATGCATGCATATAAGTCCTTTGGTTGATTTCTCTCCTTAACCCCCACCCTTCCCTACCTTGCCTCTGAGGTTTGAGCATCCGATCAATGCTTCTCTGTCTCTGGATCTGTTTTTGTCCATCAATTTATGTTGTTCAGTATATTCCACAAATGAGTGAGATCATACAATATTTATCTTTCTCTGACTGACTTATTTCGCTTAGCATAATGCTCTTCAGCTCCATCCATGCTGTTGCAAATGGTAGGAGATCCTTCCTTTTTACAGCAGCGTAGTATTCCATTGTGTAGTATTCCATAGTTTTTGATCAACTCATCTGCTGATGGGCACTTAGGCTGCTTTCAAATCTTAGTTGTTGCAAATTGTATTGCTATGAATACCTGCATAGGGATGCGTACATCCTTTCTGATGGCTATTTCTAGTTTCTTGGTATATATTCCTAGAATTGGGATCACTGGGTCAAATGGAGTGCCAGTTTTAGTTTTTTGAGGAAACCTTATACTGTTCTCCACAGAGGCTGCACCAGTCTGCACTCCCACCAGCAGTGCAGGAGGGTTCCTTTTACTCCGCATCCTCGCCAGCACTTGTTGTTTGTTGATGACAGCCATTCCGACAGGTGTGAGATGAGACAGTGCCTCATTGTCGTTTTGATTTGATCTCTTAAATTATTACTGACTTTGAGCATATTTTCATATGTCTCTTGGCCTTCCTAATGTCCTCTTTCGAAAAGTATCTATTTAGGTCCATTTCTTTTAATTGGGTTATCTTCCTCTGTTAAGTTGTATGAGTACCCTGTAAATGTTGGAGATTAAACTCTTATCGGAGATAACACTGGCAAATATGTTCTCTCATGCAGTGTGCTTCCAAGAAAAAAAATGAAACTAGATCAACAACTTAGGCCATACACAAAAATAAACTCAAAATGGATAAAGAACTTATAAGATGGGAAACAATAAAAAAACTTACAGGAATCAGCAAAATCTCAGACATATACCGAAACAGTATCTTCACCAATACAGCTCTAAGGACAATGGAAATTAAAGAGAAAATAAACAAATGGGACTACATCAAAATAAAAAGCTTCTGTGCAGCAAAAGAAGCCATCAACAAAACAACAAGAAAGCCCACTGAATGGGAGAACACATTTATAGCTTTTAAAACACCTCATTTTATTTTATGTAAATGAAATCATATGAGATGTATACTGTTTGGTCTGGCTTCTTTTATTCAAACTTATGTTTGCTTCTATGCTCAAGATTTTGTTTGTGAGATTCAATTGTGTTGGTGAATGTAACTGGAGTTTCTTGATTTTATATAATTCACTGTATTCTATTCTATAAATAAAACACAGATTATTTATGCACCCTATTATTCAGGGGGATTTGAGTTTCAAATTTTTCATTAATTAATAGATGCAGTTATACATGTTTAACACACAGATCAATTTATGTTTTCACCTTTATAGTCAGAACCCACTCTAAATACCATATATATATATATGTAAATATATATATATATATATATATATATATATATATATGCCTAAGTGACAATCTTACCATTAACTATGATGTGCACTGACCACTAGAAGCAGATATTCACCGCATAGGCATGGAAACACATAACAGACTGATGAATCTCAGAGGGAAGGGGGGAGGGTGGGAAGAGATTAACCAAAGGTCTTATAGGCATAGTAGAGACCCAGTGCACAGATTCGTGCACTGGTGAGTTCCCTAGGCCTGGCCTGTGGGGATTGGGCCAAAACTGGTAGTCAGACATCCCCTGAGATGTCTCAGGTTGCAAGAGGGTGCATCATAGAGATATTCTTCTATATTAACTTCTCAAGTTTAATTATTATTCATTTTACATATTGATCCATAATACATCTGTAATTTAATTTTGTGATGACATAAGGCAGAAATTGTTTTCTTTACTTCCTTAAGGTTATCTAATTGATTGAGCACCATTTACAGAAAATGACAATCCCACCCCCTTCCCCCATTGCTTATAGTGTTGATTTTTCCTAAATCTGACCTCTGAATTCTCTTTTGAGTCCCACTAGTCTATTTCTTTTTTATTTTTAATTTTTTTGCGTGCAAAAAACCGACATTATTGATGACTGGATTTTATCAAAACTTTTTATATCAGTCCTAACTGGTTTGGTTCAATGGATAAAGCATTGGCCTGGGGATTCAAGGGTCCCAGGTTCAATTCCAGTCAAGGGCATATACCATGGTTGTGGCCACATACCCAGTAGGAAGTGTGCAGGAGGCAGGTGACCAATGTTTCTCTCTCATAGATGTTTCTAATTCTCTCTCCCTCTCCCTTCCTCTCTGTAAAAAATTAATATATTAAAAAAAACCTTTTGATATCAGTAAAGCAAATATTTCCTCATTATCTTTCATGTCCCAAATATCTATTCTTGGCCTTTACATTTTCATGTAAATTCTACATAAAACAAATATTATGAAATATCCATTGTGATTACATTGAATATACACAGTAAATTTGGAGACATTTAGATATTCATATTAGCATATAATTAAGTATTAAGGTTATGTTGGCCTCATCAAACTTTTATAGTCTATGTAAGACTGATATTACTCATTCATTATTTATTCAGTATAACTGTCTTAGTCCAGAATTTCCTTTGAGAACACTTGAAATTATAGATTAGATTTCTTTAATAGTTATAAAAATAGATTTTGAATTTTCTTGGTTAAATTTTGCAAATAATTTTTCTTGGGATTTTTATATGGCATGCTTTGACAGTTATGAGCATAAAGTTATTCCTAATATTTTCTTAATTTTTAAATATGTGCAAGAAATAGGCAGTGATTATATCTTTTAAAATTTATAATATTTTGTTTGTTTAGTAGTTTTTCTTCAGTTTTATTAGTATCTTTGAAAAATAAAGCCTGTTACTTATATTTTCATTTTTAATATTATTAAATGCCATACATATCTTTACATTTTTAAATTTTGGTTTAGTTTGCTTTATTTTCTATCAGGTGTCTATGTAACATGTATTTTCAGTATTTTTTTTGTAATATATTACTTTAAAGTTATATATTTCCTTCTAAATCTGGGTGCATTCACAGTTTTAATAAAAACATTAACACATTTTTATACATTAATTTACAAATTGCCAAAATTGATTTAAGGATTACAAATTGATTATTTAATCATATATTACAATGATCAAATAAAGACAACCACAAAGGTAAGCAAAAGCAAATAAAACATATTCTCTACAATTGTTTGAAGAACAATCTTAAAGACTAGGGGCCCAGTGCACGAAATTAGTGCACTGGGGATGAGAGGTCCCTCAGCCCAACCTGCCCTCTCTCACATACTGGGAGCCCTCAGGGGATGTCCTAATGATGGCTCACCCCTGGCCTGTCCAAGGCCGAAAGCCTCTGGTGGAGGCTTTCGGCCTTGGACAGGGCACCTCGGCCAGGGGACCCCAGCTATCTATCGCCCTGTGATACAGCTGATCTCTGGTTGTCCCTGACCCCACCCCAGCCCAAGCCCAAGCCGCCCCAAAGCTGGGGATTAGGGGGGGAGCCATTCCCTCCCTCCTCCAAGCTGGCCCGCACCACAGTTTTCTCCCTTCTTTAAGTTGGTCCGTGCTGCGGTTCCCTCCTTTTGCATGGCCCCAGCTGGGAGCATCAATGCTGCACTTGCAGCCACAGCGGGGCCTGGTCTCTCAGTGGCTGCAGCCATCTTGGTTGTGGTTCATTTTCTCCTGCTTGGCTTGTGGGCATAGCTTGTGGCCTTAGCAGCAGGCCCTTCCTGTTCTGTGCAGCTCCCATCCCAAGCAGTGTGCAGGTTAGCCCCTCCTGTCCCATGTGCCACATCCCCGTCCCTCTCCCCCCGCCAGCTTTCCATGGGCCTCGTGTCATTTGGCCCCACCCCCCCGCTCCTGATTGGCTGGTAGCATAGCCAATTGGGAGCCAAGGTATAGTCACATTTGCATGTTACTCTTTTATTAGATAGGATATGCAGAATCATTGTCAGAAAACCCAGAGAGGACAAAAGAATGCATATACTTTATGGGGCATACAGACCTTAGTGTAGGTAAATCCTTATGAACACATACGTGTTTTTAAATATTCAGATTATATTTGTATTAAGATTTTGCTTTTACAGTGTGTCCCAAACTGGCAACTTTACATGCTTAAAATTGGAAGTAGATCAGTTATCAAGCAATTTGAAAGTTTTTATGAGAAACTTTCCTGGAAGCCCACATATAAAAAGAAGCATATTGATTTCCTCGGCTTAATAGGCAGTAGGAGAAGCGAAAGCGATTTATGAAACTCTTATAATGATGCACCATAGCTCTGGACAGGATTGGATGGCTGTCAACCAAAGTAGACAGATTATCACCAGGTACTTAGAAAATGATAATGAAGACCAGAGGCACACATTTCCTGAAGGTTAGAGACAGTGATGCAAAGCCTAACTGAGAATTGACTATAGCCCATGAATATGTTAGGTTGAATTTCTGTGAGCATGAAAAATACTGACACTGTTGAAATTGTTAAAAGTTCCTTTCTCTTAAAGAATAATGAAATTAAAATTAGCTTTGAAATTTAACAACATAATTACTTGGAGGGGGGAAGCTGGTTTTTTATAATGCATCGTTTTAGAAAGAAAAAAATCTTAAAGAAGATAAGCATTTATTATTTTTTTCCTGAAGAATATTCATTCCCTATTGCATATTTTAATCTTATTTCTTCCGGGCATGTAGTTTTTTTAATGATTGAGTGACTAAGACAGAAAGACGTCTTTAGTATTTCTTGTTGAGTTTAAATAATTGCGTATTCTGGGAATATAGTAATAGAAAGAAGAACAATTTTTATTTGAAGTGGCATAATACAAATTCCTATCAATTACGCCCTTGATATTTGAAAAGTCACATTCTTAAGATTGTCATAAACACTGCATTCTATCATACCAAATAAAGAGAAAACATCTAGTTATGTAGAAATTAGCAGTAAATGCTAATCTGAAAGAAATATTCTGTTTAGATAACTGAATATTTTGAAATGGATTTACATAAGTTATCTGATGTTTGTTCTCTAAAATATGGAAACATTAAATCACCATCAATTAAGTTACGTTTTCCAAATTCTACTGAGGTAAGTTTGGATTGAAAAAACTCAGTCCTATGGCTAACAGGAAACACAGATAGAAATGATCTGTTCAAATACTGCCTCCTTAAATGATGTTTAACTGACAGCCAGAGAGAAGAGGAAAGAATTCAAAGTATGTATCACTTCAGGTCGTAAATAAATTAGACCAGTGTTCTTTAGATGTTTTTCTTGTTGTGGAAGATGTTTTCCTTTCCTAAACGGCGTAGCTCTAAATTCAGTGAGATCTCTGGTCATAATCCAATATAAAACAGAGAAAAAGCAGAGATAACCTGGATAAAGCAAGTCAAGCTTGCTTGGGCCTGCTTCATGAAGTTAAGGCCACAACTCTCTTCAGAGTCCAATAGATAATGTCACAAAAGGCTCATTCTGACGCATAACAACTTTTCCATTAACTTTTATTGCTAACCCAAATAACGACAATGCCTTTGGTTATAACTTGACACTTGTTAAACCACAAAATGTCCTTGAAGGGGTAATTAATTCAGTCTGTTATCAATTATTAATACCATAGAACAAATTACTTTTCATATCCCTACCTTAAGACAAGAATATATATGTAATAAACCATTACAAAGCAATATTACGGAAGAAGTTTAGGATACTAGAATGAAATTGTAGCTACTTTAAACTCCTGTAAGATAATAAAATTTAATTAAAATTGTATAAAAGTAACATATAAACCACTGGATTTGGAAGACCCACAGAATTAGGGAGGTGGAGTCAGGAATTAAGACATTCTTGCTAAGAGAGAAGTGAGTTATGATTGCAAATCAATGGTAGCATGAAAGTCTTGGCACTTGAAGAGTGAGCAATCACGAAGCTGTTGGGATACAATTCTCCAGGTTTTTTGTGATTCTACACATTTTATAAAACGCCATGGACCGCATTTGTTCCTATTTTTTTTTTTAACAAGGATTTTTGTACAGCAATCAGCCTTGAAAGAGATTAGTTTTCCTGCCAGGTTGATCATGTCCTCTTGTGGGGGGACAAAAGGTAAGGCAGGTTTGCCAGAAGCCCTTTCATAAACCTGGTAATTTTCTAACCCACCCAAACCACATTGTATTGCCTGCTAGGCCATAAGTAATAAAGTTCTTTGTCTCTAGCTCAGGAGACTTGTGTCTTCTGCCAGCATCTATAAAACTGTGGCAGGCTAAATTGCTACCTTGGAAGTAGGGTAAAATCTCAAACCTTTTATTCTCTTTACAGTATTCTATCATATACAAAGGTCAGGAACTGAAAATATCACACCCAGTAATTACTGAGATTTGGCCTGTGCTGGCCAAGAATTGACAAAAATTCTACTAAAGCCGAGTTGAATAGAAAAAATAAAATTAGCTCTCACAGGTCACTGGGAAAAGTTGAGAGACTAAAAAAGAAAAGAAAGTGTTCAAGAAAGGTGCTTAGGTCTTGAAAATGATTATTACCCTTGAGACTATCAGGTCTATTATTATTATGCTTTTTATCTCTATCTCTACAGGTTATCATAAAGAAACCTGAAGACACACGCCATTCCTTCTTGTCTTTGCTGTAATTCCATATATTCCTGCTCTCCTGGCCCTTCCCGTACACAATAACTATCTTCCCCATATTTTTTTCTCAGAATACTCATGACAATCTGACATATTATGCATGTTTGTATTACCCCTTTCTTTGACTCCTTGCATTAGAATGTAAGCTCTAGAACTGGTAGAGATTTTTGTTTACCATTCATTTATTAATCTGTACTTCTAGCATAGAGTCTATCATTGCATAAGTAATAAACTTTAGTCAAGATGAATTAGATCAATGAATGAACATGAATAGAAATTTGTGGTTAATTTAAACACTTTCGTTTATGTCAAGTGCCTTCCTTTCAAGACCCACTTCTTAATGAATATCTTTTATTAAACTTCTTTATTGATTAAGGTATACATATGTGACCTTATTCCCCCATTGCCCTCCTCCACCCCACTCATGCCCTCACCCCTCTATTCTTTGTGTCCATTTGTTAGGCTTCTAATCATGATACAAGTCCTTTGGTTTATCTTTCCCCCTTATCCCCACCCTCTCCTACCTTCCCTCTAAGGTTTGACAGTCTGATTGATGCTTCTCTGTCTCCGGATCTGTTTTTGTTCATCAGTTTATGTTGTTCATTATATTCCATAAATGAGTGAGTTCATGTGATATTTACCTTTCTCTGACTAGCTTATTTCACTTAGCATAATGCTCTCCAGTTCTATCCATGCTGTTGCAAATGGTAAGAATTCCTTCTTTTTTACTGCAGCATAGTATTCCATTGTATAGATGTACCACTGTAGGAAACCAATCCTGTCTCACTAATAGAAAGATGTGGACAGGAAGTCCAGGAGGCTGGTAAACAACCTTAATTGCTCTGAAAGGTCAGAGCTAAAAACATTGTTAACTGAAACACCTCTGTTTGTTCTTTGTGTATTTCTGTTGTTGGAATTTCCTGCCTGGGGGCTATGGGTGGATCCCATAGCCTTAATAAAAGGGATGGCCAGGCCAGAGCACGGTGCAGTCTTTCCACTAGAGATTGGCTACTGCCTGGCCCCCATTTTTTAAATTTATGCTTTTCTAAGTCTCTATCCATTGTGTGTGGCCTCCTACAGACGCTGAACCCTGACATGGAAACCCTGGACACGCAGGACGTGAAAAGGATTTCCACATACCACAGTTTTTAATCCACTCATTTGCTGTTGGGTATCTAAATGAATATCTTTACTTTGAAATCCTGAATGGTAGACTAAGGATAGTTTTTCAAATATTTCTCAATAGTGACAGGCACTTCCATCTCATTTTTTTTCATTACACTTGGCCACCACCTTCCTCATTTTATAAAACCTGTAAAGTACATGCACTATGAGGGGCAAACATAAATGTAGTATGTTTCTCTTGGGATGTGTAAATTTAAACTTGGGACCTTGGGACATGTATATTTAAAGGCAGTGATTAGGTCATCTTTGCTGAGTGATATCAACATAGAGAACAAAGAAAAAAATTAACACCTGTCTGAAATACAAGACATTTACACTGAGTGGCCAGGATATTATGATCTCTGAACACATAAAAATCGGACCACATAGCATGTATGTGTGTGTGTGTGTGTGTGTGTGTGTGTGTGTGTGTATATATATATATATATATATATATATATATATATATATATAATTTGTTCTATGGAGTTAATAATTGATAACAGCATGTGTGTGTGTGTGGGGGGGGTGGGGGAATAAGGACACATTTATAGCCCAGTGCATGAATTTGTGCATGGGTGCAGTCCAGCCAGCCCTGCCAGGGGGAGGGGACATGGGCAGTTGGCCAGCCTGCCTACTGGTCGAACTCCTGGTTGAGGGGACAATTTGCATATTAGTCTTTTATTATATAGGATATAAACTGAGTGACCAGATTATTATGCGTTCAGAGATCAATGTATAAGTGTTAATAGTATTAGTCAATGTTTTACCTTCAGAATAGAAGTCTAAGTGGATGCTTCATTAAAGTTTTAGTGTTTTTTTTCCCCACAGAAAACTGAGTTACAATCCATGCCCCTCTTCATTTTTTTATTAAAATTATCTAAAATAGTTATTACATAGTTTTTATGAGCCTCTCCTCATTGGTTATGGACTGTCCTGTGACTAACAATGTCCTCAGTCCTCAAACTACACAGGACTTGTTTTTATCAAAAAATGTGATAAATAAATGTTGTCAATGCAACTGGATCTTTTAAGTTGCAATATTTTATTTTGGATTGCACTCTGTCTCAGATTTAATGGTACTGTTTGTGGAATTCTGTACATTCAAGCCTTAAATTAATGCTCAGTTTTATTAACCTATGGGGCCCAGATTCAATCAGAGCAAAGTCAAATTTTTATTTTGCCCCCAAAAATAAAACTTTATCATCATCTCCAGCTGGTAATTGTTTATAATTTCCCCACACTGTCTGGTTGCAATTAGTATTATACACACACACACACACACACACACACACACATTCATATATACATAACCCATGGACACAGACAACAGGGTGGTGAAGAGGTGAAGGCCTGGGGTGGAAGGATGGAGGTGGAGGGATGGGCATGGGCTAGAAGAGGTCAATGGGAGGGGGAGGGCATATGCAATAATTTTAATAATAAAGATTAAAAAAGAAAAAAGTCTACAGCTAAATATATAGTAATATTTAAAAATGTATAATTTTATGTATACAGGCATGTTTATGTGTATATATGTATTTTTCAATAAAGAAAAAATAAAATTTAAAACATATTCAAACAATTGCTCTACAAACACAAACAGGGTAAAATGAGATGAGCCAGAATTACAGATTCAGTTCTTTTTTTTTTTTTAATTTGTAAGAAGAAATATTTTATAACTGATTATATATAAGTAGTATGCTTTGTTATAAAATACTAAAATATGATTCTAAAATGAATTTTTTCATTTTAATTTCTTTACTTTTAAAAAAAGACAATATTCAAGTTGTGATATGTGATATTTTTGACTACATGACATTTCACTAAGGTAGATTTTTAAACTTTATCAATGCCTGTAGCTATATGGCATTCAAATATTAGTTTAATATTTCCAACTAGAGTTTCAGATAGACTTGATCATATAGTACCATTTGTGATTGTTAATGAATACATAATTCATAAATAAGAGAATGAAATAATTCCAGCAGCTCAGAAAATTATTAGATCATAAATTACCTACACTCTATAATAAACTGTTTAAGCTCAAAATACCTGCCAGTGATGACTTCCTCCCACTCAACTACCTTCAACAGAAACCTTGACCCAAAGCCAGAAATAAACACCTGTGTTTACTAATAGGTCTAGCTTAGCCCAGGTGATAAAAAAAATAAAGGAGAAAAGCTTCTATTCTATTCAGAAGTTTAAGCTATGGTTGCACTACCAGTATTTTTTTAAGCCAATAATTAATGATGAAAATAATAGAGTTCATTGAGATGGGTGATTTTATTTGCTGCACCTGGAATTGAACTTGCAGTTTTGCAGATAGGAGGTTAAATTTAGCAGTTGAAATTAGTAAGAGAGGAAGTATTTTGTTCACAAGTTGAACTTAACTTTTTCATATATCATGGTACGGTTAGAATTATCTAAAAACAATATTAGCATCATGCCTTATCAGTCTGCCTTTCACATATCTACTCTCTCGTCCATGCTCACACTAAGATGACAAAAGGACCCAAATATTACATTAAGATGCTATTTACAATGTAGTGAGCTATTATTATGCTGGGAAGGGAATGTGTTTAGAGAAACACTGATCAGGGAATTCTAGTGTTTTAGAATTCAGGGCTATTTCCATGATTTTATTAATGTTTTTAGAGGCTTGGATCCTACAAACATTTGAAGAAAGTTCTGACTTTCCCCAGAGAAAAAAAATTAGGTGTGTGCACAGACTCTCACATCCAACACAGTTTTACTCACATTTAGACAAACACACACACACACACACACACACACACACACACACACACATTTACAAAAAGTCTTATGTAGCTGTATATTTTTATAAATATTTTTAATTAGAATAAGAATCTGTGATCCAACCAGGGGTCAGCAAAATATGAACCCATGGGAAGAATCCAGCCAACTGGCTGTTTTTGTAAATGGTGTTTAATTGGAAAACAGCCTTACTCAATTGTATATTATTCATGGTTGCTTTCATGTTCTAATGTCAGAGTTAAGAAGCTACAACAGAAACTATATGACCCACAAGCCTAAATTTTCTTTAATCTCACTATTTAAAAAAAGACAAATCTAGACCAAAATTTTTCTTTACATATAAGGAAACAGATTTATAAAGGTTAAGTAGTGTGTAAGCTACATAGAGAACAATCTGACAACCTGATGAACTAAAATAAAACAATTTTTGCTCCAAGATCCTAAAATGCTGGATGACATACAAGACAATTCTAAAATAAGCCATTGAATCTGAACATGGTAGGAAACTTCAAATGAGAATCCAAACAGATTCTCATGAGTTACAGGATAACACACTCCTAAGTGACAGGAGATTAGACCTTCACTCACTGACCAAGGAGACATAGGCCTGTTTATATCTACTGTGTGAGGAGGGTATAGAAGATAAAAACAAGTTGTCACATGTAAGGAGAAAAAAACAAACCTCTAACCTATGTTATCAAAAATTTAAGAGTCTGAACCTGTACTTCCAACCAATATATTAATATGATCCAATTAATCTACTGTGCAGGCTGTTTCCACAATCCATGTTTCACAAGATTTTTACAATTTCAACAATGTCCACTGAAGATCAGTTCATAAAAAGCACACGAAAAGAATGAAAGTTTTAGAAGACATACCCAGAAAAGAGTAACATACCCATGAACTTCAGAAACAAAAAGTAATCTGAAAAGCACTAGAAGCAAGCTAATAAATCCATAAAAAAATAAATAGTTAGACAACAGAAAAACTGACAGGCAGATTAGTGATATAGCCATTAGAATTTCTCTAAATCTAAATACAGCTATTTTAAGTTAAATATTTAGCAGAAAATTAAAAAAGACAACTGAAGAAAATCTTTAAAAACTCTGAAAAGTAAATAAATCATACTAATAGTTCTGAATAAATTCACCCAAACGCAGCCCTTATGTATTTCCCCCTGGATTCTTTGAGATATAATTGACATATAACACTGTTTAAGTCTAAGGTGTACATATATTGATTTGATATATTGAAATATGATTATCATTGTAGCTCTGGCTAACGCCACCATCATATCAACTATTACCATTTCTAAAGGAAAACAGAATACAGGAAAAGAGATTTATAGATATCAAAATGAGAATGAAAATGTACAATATGAATGTAACAGAAATTTAAGAAGTTTGAGAGAGACAATATTAGAAGAGGTAATTGGTCATTTTTGAGAATTGCTGAAATATATTAAGTTATTCTTTCTATAAATAGATACATATACATAGACATTTCTATCTCAACATATCTATATAAACATGTCTATATATAGCCATCTACACATCTCCACATATGTAGATACTATTAGCCCTATGCACTAATTCATCCACCAGTAGGTTGTTGCCATCCTCCTGTAGCTCTCTGCCTGCTGCTCTGCCCTCTTGTAGTTGTCCCCGCTCCACCATCATAGCTTGTTGCCTGCTCTCTCCTATAGTTCTCCACCTCCCGCTTGCTTGCTGCCCTGCTTCACCCTGTAGTTGTCTGCCACCCCCTTGTAGCCAGGTCACTGCCACCCTCCTGTAGCTCTCTGCCCACTGCCCCACCCTCCTGTAGCTTCCCCAACTCCACTCCCCGCCTTGCTGCCCTCTCCCCTCCTGTAACTCTCCACAGTCTACTTGTACCTTGCTGGCCCAACCTCCTGCTAATCCATGATCTGGTGGTAATGCGCTTAGTCATTACGCCTTAGGGTACAATGGCTAATTAGCATATTCCTCTCTTATTATAGAGAATTATAGTAAAAGTGTAGAAAATCAAAGCAAAGAAGAATCTTTTAAAACAGAGAAAAGGGCAGGAATTACAAAAATGACATTATAAGCATTTAGGCCAATGGTAGGACTCATATTTGCAGTAGAGGCCAGACACTAGAAAACATTTTTTATTTGGTCACTGATAATAACTAATACTTAGATATTTATATGCCCCTAAGATATCATTCAAGACTAAGGATAAAAAGAACATTCTATCTGATAAAAGAGTAATATGCAAATTAAGCATCACTCCACTACACCCACAAGCCACACCCACCAGCCAATCAGGAATGAATATGCAAATCAACCCCAACCAAGATGGCTGTGGCCAGGGAGTGAGCAGGAGGATGGCTTGGGTTTCCCTGGTGATGGAGGAAGTCAATCTTTCTGCACACCCTGGCTGGCCAAGTTCTCCACTCAAGGATAACAAAGTTTCAATTATAGAAGATAAATAAATCCCAACAGAAATGGCTGCTGCGAAAGAGAAAGCAGGTGGTTTGGCTTAGCTCCAGGCTACAAAGTTTTAATTGTAGAAGATAAATAAATCCCAGATACCAGGGCTTCCACGTGGGTCGCCAGGGGTCATGGTCAGCCTGCAAACCACCACAGGCCCCTCGCCCAGGCTGCCCCATGCCTCAAGGGAACCCCCACCCTGATCCAGGACACCCTTCAGGGAAAACTAGCTGGCTCCCCCCCCCCCCCCATGTACCAGGCCTCTATCCTATCTAATAAAAGAGTAATATGCAGATTGACCATCACTCCAACGCACAAGATGGCTGCCCCCATATGGTCAAAGATCCTGTCCCCATGTGGACACAAGATGGCCAGCATGGGAGGACTGTTGGGAGGGACCAGATCTGCAAGGGAGGATAGTGTTTGGTGATCAAGTCAGCAGGGGAGGGCAGTTAGGGGTGACCAGACCAGCAGAGGAGGGAGGTTGGGGGTGACTGGGCCTACAGGGAAGGGCAGTTAGGGGAAAACAGGCTGGCAGGAGAGCATTTAGGCATCATGGGAGTAGTTAGGGGGTGGTCAGGCTGGCAGGGAGAAGCGGTTAGGGGCAATCAGGAAGGCAGGCAGGCAAGCAGTTGAGATCCAGCAGTCCTGGTTGTGACAGGGATGGGTTGAAGCCTAAATGGGGAGTCAGATATCTCTCGAGGGGTCTCAGATTGAAGAGGATGCAGTCTGGCTTGAGGGACACCCTTGACCCCATGCACAAATTTTGTCCACAGTGACTCTATTGCTATATAATAAAAGCCTAATATGCTGTGTACTGTCATCTTTCCAACCAATCAAAGCATAATATGCTAATTATATGCTAAGGCCACTCAACCACTCACTATGACATGCACTGACCAGCAGGGGGCAGACAGTCAACTGTTTGATCAGTTGCTATGATGTGCTCTGACCACCAAGGGGCAGATGCTCCAATCTGTAGGTTAGCTTGCTGCTGGAGTCTGGCTGATTGGGACAGAGCAAGACGGGCCAGATACATACTGGAGCCCTCCCGTGGTCTCTTCCCTGTTGGCCAACCTCCCATGTCCCTCCCTGGCCACAATCATGCACCGCTGGGGGTTCCTCAGCATGGCCTGTGCCCTCTCACAATCTGAGCTGAGGCGCCCCACCACTCAAGAGTATGAATTTGACTAATTAAATTGAGTGGTTTATTTTATTCATCCAATGCCAATTTCTTTCTCATTCTTCTCACCTATAATATAGGCAAGACTGGTATCATTATAACCATTTAAAAATTATCTTCAGATTTTAAGTAACTAGAAGAATGCTAGGACAAAAATAAAGTGCTCAATAATAGACAACTCTGTTTAAGAGATTCATCAAATGAATGGTTCACTAATAAGATAAAAACATGGCCTATATATCAATCCAATTTTCTAATAAATTAAGACATTAATATATTAATTTTAGAAAGGCATTAGATTCATAGACATATTGGCTAGCCTTATTAGATTGTTTTAAAATCTGGAGTATGTATTTTCTGTCATTAGTGAGTAATATATACCACCCTATATAATAAAAGCCTAATATGCTAAGTGTCTGGTCATTCGGTTGGCCACTCAACCAATCAAAGCATAATCCCATCTAATAAAGAGGGAATATACAAATTGACCATCATGCTGTCACAAAGATGGTGGCACCCATAGCCACAAGATGGTGGCACCCAGTCCCCTCAGCCCCGCCAGAGTTCCCCAGTCTTTTCAACACCGCCAGCGGGGGTGGTAGGCACATGGTGTGGCTGGACCCACCCTCAACCCCCCAGCCACCCAGGTCCAGCCCAAGGCACAGGCAAGCCTTGGATGGTGGCTGCCCAGCTTCCCAGGGCTGCCCAAGGCTCAGGTAACTAGGGCTGGCTTAAGTGCGCTGCTGGCAGTGGCAGAAGCAGAGGTGTGATGGGGGTGTTGCCTTCCCCTGACTTCCAGGTCTTCTCTTGCCCCTGAGGGACCCAGACTGTGAGGGAGAGCAGGCTGGGTTGAGGGTTCCCTCTCCAGTGCATGAATTTTCATGCTCTGGGCCTCTAGTGTACAGATAAAAGAATGAATAAGAAAACTTACTACTGGTCCCCCGTAACTGTCCTCCTCTAAGATTAAGACAAAACTAAACCCAGGATGAAAGGAACAGATTTAAGAAATCATAACAGAATAATAAATTACCATGTAAGAAAGTGCAAGTTTGTGTGCTATTTCTAAACAATTAGTGACTTCAGTATAATGAAGGTTATTTAAAACAAACAGAATGAAATGCTTTTTCTTGTGGAAGTAGGAACATGTATTTTTTGCTAATATTAAGAATGATTATGAAAATGAAATTTGGAAAATGTAACTTTCAAAGAGGAGTGGATAAAATAGGAATAAAGATAATTGTTGATGAGGTTTATGAACCCATTTATTGTATTTTTAAATAAATATATTTTTTATTGATTTCAGAGAGGAAGGGAGAGGGAGAGTGAGATAGAAACACCAATGATGAGAGAGAATCATTGATCGGCTGCCTCCTGTACACCCCACACTGGGGATCGAGCCTGCAACCCAGGCATGTACCCTGGCTAGGAATCAAATCTTGACATCCTGATAGATAGAGGTTGATGCTCAACCATGTACAGGATGGTCTAAAACTCATTTTGGTTAAATCTGTTTCTAATTGGAATGGTTACAAGACTCCATTGGTTTGATTTACATGTAAGTCAATTTAGCGAGAAGCAAAGTATGATGAGATGGGGGGAAAATTACATCTGTGGATATTTGGGCTCATAATAACTCAGCAGAAGGAAAAGTAATGGCTCTCAGCATAAAAAAATCAGAGAGCTCTTAGGGGAATTCACAAAAAGATATACATTATAATTAGAATGGAAAATGCATGCTTTTTACCTTTTCTGTAACTATAGTAAGAAAAGTAAATTCTTTTCCTCCATAGTCACACATATCCTTTTAAAAATTACACTTACTCCACACATTGTCATTATATGGAATTTCCCCTTACCAGATTATATATCACTGCCTACATTTAACATTGGGTACCATATATATAATTATTAGTGAAATCATTTAGGACATTACAATGGGGAATTTTTAGAGTTGTTTCTACTTATTTATAAACTTCAGAAATAAAGGAGTACATGTTATTTTCTAAAATAATGTTCTGTTGTAGGTATCTTGAAAGCTTTCATTTTTTTTAAAACAAAGGCCCTGTATTTTTTTATTAAGCACTGGATCAAATTATGCCAAATTATGTTACCAATCTTGCTTCTTGTTTCCTTTTTTTGTTGTTGATGGTGGTGCTATTTTTCCCCCCTAAATACAGAGAATTACTTGTTTTATGTTTGTTTGTTTTTTTAGGAAAATTCTATTGCTCTCATTAAAAAAAAAAGAAAAGATATGTATCTGTGTGTATTTATGAAAAACCACTAAGGTACAAGAAAATTTTAATTATCATGATAACTATAGGGTACCACTAGACTCTCTGATATTATAATTAAAAGCATGACTCAAAGACATAAAGGTATTAGAGTTTATAATTAATATTTTTGGTCTGAAAAGGGAAGAAGAAATATTGTTTTTTATTTCTTAGACCTCAATCAGCATAACTCTTTCTTATTTGAAATAGGTGAAGAATATATATTTCTAGAGAAATTTTCCTATTTAGCTTGTATTAGACTAAATCTCTTAGCAAGAACTAAAACAACATACAGGTTTTTTTTATTTTTTTAAGTATTTAAATGCCTGAGATAGAAAGGCAGCTTGGATTTGTTTCACTGTCAGGGAACTACAAGTAAACTAGGGGTGTGTGTGTTACTCAGCCCAGCCTGCACTTTCTCCAATTTGGGACCTCTCAAGGGATGTCCAACTGCCCTCTTAAAATCCAGGACTATTGGCTTGCATGCCTACCTTCCTGATTGCCCCTAACCACTACTGCCTGCCAGCTTGATCACCCTCTAACCACTCCCCTGCCAGCCTGATTGATGCCTAATTGCTTCCCTTCTGGCTCAATTGCACCTTACTGCCCTCTGCTGCAGGACTGGTCCCTCCTAACTGTCCTCCTCTACAGGTCCAGTTGTCCCCAGCTGCCCTCCCTTGCAGGCCTGGTCACCCCTAACTATCCTACTCTCCAGGCCCAGTTGTCCCTAACTGCCCTCCCCTGCAGGCCTTGTCCTCCCCAAATTGCCCCATTCTGCAGGCCTGATCAGCCCCAACTGTCCTCCCTTGCAGGCCTGAACCTCCCAATGGCCCTCCCCTGTTGGCCATCTTGTGATGGCCATCTTGTGTCCACATGGGGGCAGCCATCTTGTGTGTTGGAGTGATGGTCAATTTGCATATTACCTCTTTATTATATAGGATGAGCCCAAAATTCTGCACAAAATTTTATCTTGAGATATTGACAAATTCCTAAATAGTACATGCACTGGGTGAGATATGAAGAATGTTGAAACAGATACCAAAGAGCTATAACACAAATCAGAGTTTCCAGAATATCTACCTTGCTGGAAGACAAAACTTTTCTATCACAGCCTGATAAGATTGGTGGTGGAAAGGGGCGGGGGGGCAAGAGGGAGTAGGGCAATGAAGAAAGACTACCCACGTTTTTCTCCCATGACAATACTTGTTGGCTCAAAATATCAGACTACTGAAAAAAATCTCATAAATCAACATACAGACCATCTTATAGTAATATAAGTCCTCTATTTACCATCACATATGACTTTATTTGTATTTCATAAGTAGACTGACTGTATTTAGTAGTATCTCTCCCTCCCCCTTCTGATCTTCTTCTTTCCCCCTCTCTCCCTTTCCCTCCCCAGTCCCACCTCCCTCTTCCTCTTTCTCTTACACGCTCACTTGCTTAAATCTTAAAAATTAAGAATTTCAAAAAATTAACCCATGCCAGTTATTTCCAACCCCCAACAGAAGTGCTTGATGTCATAAAATTTGAAAGCTCTGTGTATACTTCATTGAAACTGGATGTTTCTCACATTTCCTATTTTTGACCCTGGATTCTGTTTTCATGCTCCATTAACAACTTGCTGTCCATCTTCTTATAGTACGTGGTTATCATCATCTCCCCATTCTCCTTGGTTCTTGTAGGTTTATACTTTTTGTTTGAAGCCTGTATGACATTTTAATTGATATGACCTCCATCTTATTGATTATCTAAAACCCTTAAGTATTCAGTGTGTACCTATTGTTATATTAATAGAAATAAAAGTTTATCAGGCCTTTACTGTTACTAGATTATACATTCTGCTAAAAAGAAACAGATTAAAACTATCAAAACAGAACCTGCAAGGTAACATTTATCTTGACAATAAAGATACTGAAACAACCTAGATTTGAATTTTGGCTTTGGCCTTTACTAGCTGTGTGACTTTTAATAGGTGGCTTAACTTTTCTGATCTTCAGTATTTTTACATGCACATCACAAAGTTGTAGGGAAAATTAAGTGAGTAGAAATGTGACAGGAGTTCTCATATGCTATACTTATGTGCATTACAGTGTTGATACATTCATATCTCATTGAGTTATTTTTCCTCTTGTCTGATTTTATAGAAATTATACTAAGGTAACCAGAGAGTTAGCTATAAAATAACCCTGATGACATAAATGGGATGAATTTGATCCCAGCCTGGGTCATTCCTAGGGAAAACAGTAATTTTTGGTTATTGCTGTGTAGAGTTGGAGGCTTGGAGGAAGTGGCAATTATGCACTAGTCTGCTCATCATCTTGCAAAGAGTCAGTTGTAGTTGTCATGGATGGTGATGAATGTATTCTAGCAATGACAAAAAAAACTGAATGTGAATAAAACTATGAATGTGACATCAGGACTTTATGGAGGAATTTTAGAAACATTCCTTATGTGCTTCTGAATACACTATATAACATAGAATTCTTTTGTTAATAATGTTAGCCAACCACTAACCTAAAATCATATTTAGGAAATTGAGGACAGCTCTGAAAGGTAAAGGATTTATTGAGTCAGCAACACTCCCTGTCACTCCATAGGATTGTTTTTTCTCTTGCAACTAATAGCTTATTGATTTTGCTTAGTCAGCATTCTGGTACAAGGTTTCTTCTTATCAGCACCCTTTCAAATGATTCTTAAACACAGGATTATAGAGTACTGCATAATTTATTTTAAAAAATATATTTCAATGAGATGCTGACTTTAATTTTTTTTGGAAAAGATTGAAATTTCCTACAACTTTATCATCAGCAATAATGGACATACTTTGAAAGCCTTAAACATCATGTCTTAAACTGTTTTCACATGGTTATTCATGTGTCTCAAAAGTTCCTGACTTTTACATATTGATTTTCAAGTAAATTATTTCTCTGTTAATATTTCTACAAAATATTCTGTATACTTAAGTGGCAAGACTCCTACTCCATATTGTTAATAAACTTGCAAGCCTGATTTAATTTGTATTCATAAACTTCTTTCCAAAATCCCTGGATTACCTAGTTATTTTCTTGTGTTCATAAAAACCTCAGTCTATATATATATAGATATATATATATATTTAATGAGGTATACTATAGTACTGTTAAAAATTTTCTAAAATTACAGAGGTTTTATTCATACATGGTAATTTAGATTGATTATAAATATGTACGTTCTGGTAAAAAATATATAGTTCAGTCAGATTGTATTTCCCAGTAGAAAATGCAAATACTATACTGGCTTTTCTGTAAATATTACAACTTTCTAAAAAAATATAAAAGTTAGACATGTTTAATCCTATATAAAGTATAAATTTTATATATTGTAAGAGGTTAGGATGTGTTTGAAATATGCAGTGCAAATATAAACTACTTGTTCTTATTTTTCATTCATTCAACATATATTTTCAAAGAGCATCTTTCTTATAAGCAGGCATGTTTTAGGCCCTGTGGATACAGTCCAGGAAAATAAATGAAGTTTGCCACAAAGAGCTTGAATTTTAATGGTGTGGGAGTGAGACAATAAGTTACGCACATATAAATACACACACACACACAACAATGAATAAAGCTGGAAAAAATGTAGAAGTAAAATGTGACTAAAAACAACAACAAAATAGATATTTTCCCAAAAGAATCATTAAAAACCAGTATTGCAATTTTAAGCAGCTAACATTAATCTGTTTATTAGTACCACATTTTAAAGTGTTTTTTAAATTAATAATTCTACAGTAAATTAACGTTAACAGAGTTCTGATATAAAGTACACTAGCTGTCTTAACTGTATATGTACAATGATTATCTTTTGTACTGAATTTCACTGTCTTACAATTCATATATTTAAGATAATTTTTTATGGTTTTAAGGGAAGTAAAAAAGTATAGACATGGACACACAAGTGCATATGTGTGCATACACTCACATGTGTAAGTTATATGGGAAACAAATAATATCTAAATATTCATCTCGTTTCTCAAAGCAAAGCTTGGGCATAAATTGTGTCTCCTGAGAGACTCTTATTTCTGTGTAATCCTTTTTTCCTATCACTGTAACATTTGTCCTATCACCATGACCGTGGCGTATCCATCAGATACTAGCATTCTTTACAAACTATATATTCATTCATCTCTCAAGCACTTTTTAAATAAAACTAGAATTTAAAAATGAGCTAACCCATAATAATTTTCATATTATGAGGCTATATTGGGATAGCCTAGATAACAGAGTAAATAAATTCTATTTTAACAACAGTTCTGGAAAACAAAATTTAACACAAATAAAAATATTTTATAAGCTGAAATTTTAGGTATGTGACATGTCAATAAGTATTTTTTATAGAGGAGATTTTTTTTTACCTCATGGTTATATTAACCATGACAATCATATTATCTGTCATGTTTAACAGCAAATATCTTGGTATGTTTTAAGAATATACATTCCTCTACACACACACACACACACACACACACACACACACACACACATACAATAATGGTGATAAAAATGTAAGAATGCACTTAGGTTTTCCTAACCTGAGGTTTACCTGCCTGCCTGTAATGGATAGAGAGACTGCCTCAGAGAAGATACTGGCTTTAAAAGTAAGGTAAGTGCTGTTTAATGCAATCAGATTTGTTTTTGTAACTGAAATTCTGAGTACTGCTACATACTCCTAAATATGTTTTTTAAAAGAATCATAATTACTGTAGTATTTTTGGAAGTTTCAAGATCATCTAGCCCAGGAAGACAAAAATTATAAGTTTACAGAAAGATTTTTACCAAAAATAAAATGCAGCAAAGATAAGTAAAACATATGTAAGAAAATTAATCTGGATAATACCTTATGAAAAAACAAAATGGTCATTTCCCCAGTACAGGTATTATATTAATTTAGATAAAATATTTTCTGCTCTGCTGTATCTTTTTTATTTAAAATTTTAGATAGTGTGCATGCTCAGGAAATAGTCTTACAAGTCATTCTTTTCTGACAAAGGGAATATACATGCTATAATCTATGATATTATTTCTAAAACTTGACATTAATTAGACTGAAAACATTTAATTATTGACAGTTTTGAACTTTTTAGTTAACAATAAAATTAAATTTCATGAATATAAAGCAGTGTAAAATTATTCCCTTTTCACATAATAAATTTTATAATTTCCTCTGAAAGTTTTAATAATCAGAACTATATTAATTTTACCAAGTAACATTTTAACATAAGAAATCTGAAGTAAAAAACTTTTTATTTTTGTTTAACAGACATGTACATATTATATGTAATATACACCCAGTCCTCAAATTACAATATTTTGTTCAATATTGTTTTATTATATATTGATGAGTTAACCTAGGAAATTAACTTGTTTAACATCAATTAACCTATGGTTTATTTATACATCATTTTGTTTAAAGTCATAGAACATGTTGACAACATAAAGTAAGGACTTATTGGACATATGACTTAATCTTTGAAAAAGTCCACATAGGAGACACAAGAATTTATATTTCTAAATCAGAAGAAAAGTATACATACACAGAAATAAATTTAAGATTAGCCTCGGCATAGATTCATGCCATTGTAACAATAGCAAACAAAAATTAATTTTGGCAATAAAAGTCATGATTATTGGTAGCACATGTCAGCATATATAGTCAATAATATTGTAAAAACTATGTATAATGCCAGATGGGTACTAGAATTATTGGGGGAACACTTGGTCAAATATGTGATTGCTAACAGCAATGCTATACCCCTGACACTAAAGAAAAATAATATGAAATTAAAAGTGAAAAATAAAATTATAAAGTTTAAACATTTTTTCTTAAATCCATGTGAATATCATAATAGAAGATAGGAAAAAATAAAGTTGCTGTCCTCAAGGAGATTTTAATCTATATAAGGATACTAGAGGATATGTAAATCTTGAAGATGAAAAATAAAAACAAAATCAGGTTTTAGACTGTCTGGTACAAAGCAGATAGGAAGCCAGATGCAACTGATATTTTATAAGACCAAGCTGATATCTGTGCTTTTTATGACCACATATAATCTGGTTCCTGAATCATTTATGTGTCCTCACACCAATGAAGGATATGTTAGTTATGCCTATATCTCTTTGAAGAGTGTTTTTTAAAACATTTCTTACAGTTCCATTTAAATTATTATTAGTATGAACCAGGGAAATTCACATAATAAATGCTTAATAATTTTCAAACAAGTTGGTATAATTTAAAAAGTACTAGCAGTGATTATCAAAAGATCCAAGTTATTTTTTCCAAGGTAATAGAATATTACCACTACAAAACTCAGGGTTTTCTACTGAAAAACTTAAGAGGATAAACACAATATATTTGGTCTAGCTCACAACATTATTATTAAAGACTAGACACCACAAGCGTGAACGTTTTTTTTTTTAATAAGAGCTACAAAATACACATAATATCCAGAAAGTTAGACTTTGTGTAGAAAAATAATAATTGTAATGTGTCCCTCTTTCCCATACAGCAACTATTTTTTTTTCTGGAGCAAAACAAACCACCCATTCTCAATGGCTTACATAAATATCCTGCTTTAACTCAGGTTATATGAGGTATGAAAGATGGTTGTTTCTCAAATAGTTGGTTCAATAATTTTGGATCATATTGGCTTTGACCAGTTTATAGAAAATTTGAATTGTGACATACAAATGAAAATATTCTCTTAGAAGCACATTAATGCATTCAGATACCTTACCAATGAATTTTATAAACACATTTCCTTTAATGTTATCTTTGTCCCAAGAAGGTATCTTAAGTTGCCAACTGCTATTTCTCTTCTCAAATGTATCTATTTTAATTTAATAAAAGAAATAGTAGCAACTCCCATGCTAAAAGTTCTAGAATATCTGTATGTTGTTCCTTTCAGTGAATCTCCAATTGCAAACATCCTACTTCTTTTGAATTAACTCTTCCTTATAGTTATTAATGATATAAAGTTAGTAATAAACCACCTTCAATAGTAACAATATGTCTCTAAATTTATCCCAAAGCAAGTTCTCTAGATATATTTTTCAGCCCTACTTTAACCCAGATGACAGTTTTATTTTGCCAAAGAAATATATTGGTTACCACTTTTCAGTTTCCTATAACAATACAATTAATGAGTTTCTAGACAGGCTACCAAAAATAAATAAATAAAACATTGTAAGGGAAAGCACAAAGTACAAAAATCAGAAGTTAATGAAGGGCTATCACTACTGATGCCACGGTCATTAAAAGATTATCAAAGAATATTATAAATAACTATCTGCCCACAAATTTGACACTTTATATAAAATAGGACATGCCATGAAAGGCATAATCTAAAGAAACTCACAAAAAGACATACAGATCATCTGAATGGGCCTTTATTGAAAAAAACTCAATAATTAATAACCTTCTAATACAGAAAATATCAGTCCCAGATGGTATCACTAGTAAATTCTCCCAAATATCTGAAAAAATATTAGCAATTTACTATAATTTTTTGCAAAAAAAAAAAATAGTAGCATTGAAAACACTTCCGTCCTCATAGTAAAAGGCCAATATTGCCTGAATACCAAAACTAGAAGATGACATGACAAGAGCAAAAAGAGAAAACCACAAACCAACATCTTTCATGAAGACAGATGCAAAACACTTCAACAAAGTATTAGTGAATAAAATTCAACCATGAATAAAAGTACTTATATAGCATGAACAAGTGGGATTTATTCCAGATATGCAAAGTAATTTCAAGATTTAAAGCAATAGATGCAGAAAAAATATTTTAAAAAATCCAATAGCAGTAATGGAGGGGAACATCCTCAACTTGACTTTTAAAGATCTACAAAACATGGTGTCTTACTAAATTATGAGAAACTAGATACATGTGTTCCACAGAGACATTACAGTGTTGGATATATATCACTGTAGTAAAGTGAGTCATAGAGTCATCATCATTTTGCTCATGGAGATTCTTGCCTTAATTTGTAAAAACTGCAACATCTGTGTAGCATAATAAAGCCAATCACAATAAAACAAGGTATGCCTGTACTTTCCCCCTATCATTAAGGCAAGGATGTCCAAATTCACTACTCCTGTTAAACATTGTACTGGGAGCCCTAGCTAATACAGTCAGAAAAAAAAATACATAAAAGATACACAGAATGGACCTCCTGAGGAGAACCAAGATGGCGGCATAAGTAAACACCTATTGTGCTGCCCCGCGCAACAATTTAAAAACTACAACATAACAACAAAACAAACATCACCCAGAATCGCCAGAAAGCTGGCTGAGTGAAAACTCCACAAATAAAAGTAAAGGTGGGACACTGAGACTCAGAAGAGCTACGGGAGCACAGCCTTGAAGATCGTGGGGAAACAGGTTAGGAGCCGTCATGGTCTGAAAAGACTACAGATTTTTCGATTCCAACTAAATGCATTCTGAAAAACCCAAGTATGATGATTAATAAAATTTGTGGTGCTGGGAACCAGGGTTGGACAAAGGGTAAGGAATTAATAGGTAGAACACAGGGCATGTTAGGGCAGTGAAAATTATTCCTCATGTAACTGTGATGGTATATGAAATGATATCACTCATTTGTCAACACATAATTACTGTACAGCAAAAATAGTGAACACGAATGTAAACCACATGTCTATTATGAACTAGTTACATATTGAAAATGGTTGATCACTTTTAACCAAAGTATCAAACTAAGGAAAGGTGTTAATAGGGGAAATCGAATAGGGGAGCCACAAAGGGGAGGAAGGTTTATAGAAATTCTGTAGTTGTATTTTTCTTTACCCCAAACAAGTCTCAAAAATAGTCTATTAATTAGGAAATAATTTCAGTTCAGGTCCATATGGTAGGAGTTTGAAAATCCCCAGACTGTCCTCAAAATTAATTAAAAAGCTAAACAGACAGAATGCTTAATAGCTCTTCTTGGATCCATAAGAGAGAGGAGGACGCAGGGTAAACAAGGTGCTGCTCAAGATGAGAGAGGAGTGAGTGCAGGGAGTCAGGGCCTACCTGAGGATTCTGCAGCACAAACCACCACGGAACCAGAGGTGGGGAGGAAAACTTGAACTGCAACTGGTGAACTGCTGGAGGCTCAGTGCAGACAACTCAGAGTTAAGAAACCCTCTGTCTCCTCAGAGGAAGGCCCCACAAGACTGACCTGGAGGAGCTCAACCAGGTTTTGATGGACACACTGGAGAAAAGTCAGGGGCGGGAACAGGAGCCAAGGCAGGGGCAGCTGTTGCTAATGAAGATGAATGCTCGGCACATCAAGGCTCATCATACTACTATTCCTCCTACTTTAGTAGATATTCGAAATTCTCACAATAGTAAAAACTATTATATCACTTAAAGAAAAAGAAGAAGAAAAGAAAAATAACCAAAAGCACACTATTGTTCTTAAGGCCTGAGCTCAGGTGAAACTAGTTAGCCAGAGCCTACCCTGCAGGAGTGTCCTCAGCTCACCTGTGAGAAGGAAATACCCTTTTCCAGCAGCTCTAACTTTCCACAGGGGAGAGGGGAAATAAAAACCCAACTCTAGCTAGCTCTAGCCATCCTGTCCCACCCGAGGGGGAAGAAACAGCTGAGAAACACTTGTGAAGTTCATATCCCAGAGGCACATGCTTCCTAAAAGACTAAGACAGTGGTCGGCAAACTCATTAATCAACAGAGCCAAATAGCAATAGTATAACAATCGAAATTTCTTTTGAGCGCCAAATTTTTTTAACTTAAACAACTTCTAACACCACTTCTTCAAAACAGACTCACCCAGGCCGTGGTATTTTGTGGAAAAGCCACACTCAAGGGGCCAAAGAGCTGCATGAGGCTCTCAAGCCGCGGTTTGCCGGCCACTGGACTAAGAGTTTGAGATTTAATCATAGGACTCTCTAGAAAGCTTCTTTCCCCCCACACCTCACCGCCACTATTCCAAAGGCCTATTTGCAGCCATTCCTTTTAGCCCGTACCTCATATATCTTGGTTGCTTCCAATTTTTTTTTTACAATTATGAAGAAAAATTACAAAGCAGACCGAAAAGCAAAAAATAAAAAACAAAGACAAAAACAAAAACAAAAACCTCATTTTGAAGAGATCAAACAAGCATCAGACCAGACATGGCAGGGACATTATAAGGATCAATTCAGGAGTTTAAACCAATTGTGATTACTATGCTAAGAGCTCTAATGGATAAAGTAGACAGCATGTGAACATCAATGTGCAATGTAAGCAAAGAGATGACAACGCTAAGAAAAAAAACCCCAGAGAAATGCTACAGATAAAACACACTGTAAGAAAAATGAGGAATGCCTTTGGCTGGCTTGCTAGTAGAGTGGACACAACTGAGAAAAGGATCTCTGAGTTTGGGGATATGGCAATAGAAGCCTCCAAACTGAAAACAGAAAAGCAAAACAAAACAACAAAACCTCAAAACAGACTATATAACAACCAGTAATATAATCTATGTAGCTCTGGACTGACTTTCTAAGGAATTATCTACTTTTCAAAAATTTGATGAAAAAGTTGTCCTTCACATACACATTAAATAGAAAAGCTATTCAATTTGTTGTCTTCTAGGGTGTTTTATTGAAACAATACTGAGATACAATAAACTAAAATATTAAAAAACCTTTCCTGTTTTAAAGATTGAAAAGTGCAGGGTGGGGGGTAGAAAAAAAAACAAAAAACCATTGGTAAATGGTATGTATTTAATGTAAAATAAATTCACAATTTAAAATGATGAAACATACACACACAAAAATGATGAAACAAAAATTCTGTAAAATCATAAAAAGAATAGATATGTTTTTCTGTGGTTATATAAAGCATTCCAATTTTCTGGTTATGTTTATAAGAATGGGAGAATAAGTGAAAAGGTTTGGAGTTGGGAGATATTTATACAGTAAATTACATAACTGAAAAGTAACTATAAAAAATTCTCACAGGAAGATATAAAATATAGGCATATTAAAATCATCTATTTAAAAAAAAGACTATCAGAATAGATTAAAAGAGAAAAGAAAACCTGTATTAACTATAAGGGATTTATTTAAGGAAAAAATATTTAAATTTTTTTAAATTTGTAGGATGTAAAATGTATATCCAAGGGGTAGATGAGTAGTAGGAAATTAATTTATCTATCTATATATATATATAAGGCTTCTATGCAAAGTGTCCCCTCAGGAGTTTGATCAGCAGACTGGGAGTTTGATCGCTCACTATGACATACACTGACCACCAGTGGGCAGCGTGGAATGAACGACGGCCCCAGCCAGAAAGTCCCATTGGTCCTGATCACCAGCCAGGCCTAGGGACCCTACCCTAGCATGAATTTCATGTACCAGGCCACTAGTATTATATAACAATAGAATTAAGGTTTAAATCCTAAAATATGGTACTCCTTAATTTTAAGGGGTTTAAGTGCTTTGAATGGTATATACATTATATCTCAATAAAGCTATTAAAAATGCAGCTGGTTTTTGGCATGACCACTGAAACCAAAGGCAAACATTTTTCAACATCGAAACATAGCCCTGCAAGAGAAAAGCCTTTAGTAATGCAGCTCACTAATTCTTTTTTAGACTATTCTTAAGGGCCATTGTTCTTAAATTTAGGATAAGTGCCTTTGAAATTATAGCCACATAAGCCAGGATACATTATCACCCTTGAACTGGTGATTATATAGGAACACTAAAAGCAGCACTATTAATATCTTCATTCTTATTTTCATATTTTTTAAAATTCACCTGATGAACCATTGACTCGACTAAGCCATTCTTTTTCTTATATTTCATTCTTATTTTTCTATCGCCCATATTTCTTCCTGTGAATTATCCAACACTTTTTCTCATTACTAAAGCAAATACCTGGCACATGGAGAGCACGTTGCTTGTTTCCTCAATGTTATATCACTGTCATCATGAGGTTGAGATAAGGAAGGCCAGGTAGAAGGAACTGCCTGCATCACAAAGTACATAGTGTTTTTGGGATCCGAGGTCTATCGTTTTAGTGGGCTCTTGGCTTGTCATCCTAAAAACAATCTATTTGCTTGTATAATTTTCAAGGGCTTCATTTTAAGGGCTCCAGGAGGTGTTTTATTGTTTTAAAAATATAAGAGATACAAGCAGTAATCTTTTTAAGTATACACTTTCTCTATTCATGCTTTCACTTACTCCAAAATGGGCAGGATTTAAATTACACTTAAATTCTGGAGGATTTCCTGTATAGTGAACATTTCTGGAATTCAACTTGCGAAATCCATTCTGGTCAGTGCTGTCTGCCATGAAATGGTTAGTCTCCTGGACATTTGACTAAAGCTAAGATAGCAAAGGTTCTTCAAACAGTTGCTTGTATTTCAAAGTGCTACACTCTTTTGAACTATATTCTATGCTTCCATGGCTACCTCTCTACTGCATTAATGACCATATGTTAATGGATTATAACAGAACGCTGCATTTTCCCAATTCCCAATGGAACCATTGTGGCATGATAATACTTTTCTATCGTCTCTGCTTTACTTAATATGACTGACTATTCTTTCTCTTACGCTTTCAGCAAATTTATTTACATTAAAAGTCAATTAAGCAGCAACTAAGTAATAGTCCCTCTCACTCTTTTCCTCTCTAATTGCCTTTCCTTATGAATTTATTTTGCCAATTCCATGGAATCATACATAAGTAATAAACAAATAAGCAAACAACCCTTGGCCACAAAGTTTTGTTGCTTTATACTGGGATCAGATCAGCAACTGCTCTGGCATCAGATATTCTCAGGTATTTCTCTTCTTTGCCTAACCACAAAGTGACCTTGCCCTATTGAATTGTAGGTCTGAAAGTCAACCATATTCATGATGCCATATCCACAAATGATTCAGTAGCATTAAATAGTGGTCTTTGTTTCTGATTGATAATCAGCTCAATAGCCAAGTTAATTAGCTTTCGTGGAAGCTAAAGATTAAGGAACAACAGCAGAGCAATTGTCTCTTGACTCTCAGGGACAACTTCTGAATATTCTAGAAACTCCACATTAATTAAGATTATGACTGAAATTTGATATTAGATTTAATAACATAGAGGTGATTTGCTACTTTGACAAAAGAGTGATAGTGCTATATTGGGGTGAGAGTCTGATTAGAGAGGATTGATGGGAGATGGAAGAGGGACTATAGACAGAAATGATAGATGATTCTCTGAATTTAAAGGGCAATTGAGGAATAGGTAGAAACTTGAAGCAAAAGTAAAGTCAAAATGGTTTGAAATGAAAGTTTCCTGGTAGTAATGAACCAATAGGAAAGAAAAATAAAATATGCCAGAGGAAGACAGGAGCATTTCTAGAATGATGTATAGGCAAGAAGAAATAAGCACCAAGCACTGCAGGAATCCTAGGAATATTTCCACATTGTTCTTGTGTTTCACTAAGCAATATATCCTTCTCTCAGGCCTCAAAATAAATGATTACATGCCAGAAACTCTTTGTTCCATTGCTTGTTTTTGGATCCTTTTGAATATCTGGCATTGTGATTTCATGTTAGAATGCTATGGAGTGAATTTTAACTCAGAGAAATAGAAAAGTCTACTAATCCCTTTCCCATTCCATCACACCATGAATAAATGTTTTCCCAGGTTTCAATGCCTTGGAGAAAACTAACAAAATTAGACACAGTGTAAAGGATCCATGCATAGTTGATATTTTCTAAACCTTTAGTAAGGGAAAAAATCAATTATAGCTCATACAGCTATGGAATTCTAATCAATTATTTCTTCCTGAACTCTTAGCAGAATACTCTGTGGAATTCCAGGTGTGTTTAATATGCAGGAGATGGACACAGTCAGAAGAGGGAGGCAAAGGGCTTGCAAACTGAGTGAATAATGTCCCATGTTATGGTTTGTGGCCTCACTATACTAATTCTATTGATAGAGTTTTATTTTTTCCCATTTATTCTTGCCCTTACTGTTGATACTGTTAATATATTTTTTAGGAGTCAAGTATTTGTAGATAGCCAGAGAGAAGTACCCTGCCTCACTCATTAGAGATACTTTAGCTGAAAACCTGCTTTCTCAGTACAGGGCCTACCAGGAAGAACAAGATGGAAGCCACGGTTTTTCTTTTCTTATACTTACTCGCTAGTAGTCTTGTTCTTGTTCCAATCAGATTTCTTTAAGTTCAAAGTTATTTGAACATAACCACATTTCTTATGCTGAACACTCAAATCTAGTCTCTTCTGATTTGGTGCCCTGGTAATATATGGGTAAATAAATGACTGAGAATTACATTGATATTCAACTATAACATAAACAATATGGTCACAATGACCAGCATATACTATAGTGTTTATTGAAAAGGAACTTCCTATTCCAGCACTGTTTTCTTTCATTTTCCCATCACCTAGCATAAATTTGATTGCAGGTGGCTGCAGCAGAGTGCATTTGATCCAATTTGAAATATATATATATATCAGAGAAAAGGGGACAGGGAGAGAGATATAGAAACATCAATGATGAGAGAGAATCATTAGTCGGCTGCCTCCTGTATGCTCCACTGGGGGTCAAGTTCGCCACCCAGGCATGTGCCCTGACCAGGAATCGAACTATGACCTCCTCCTGGTTCATAGGTCAGTGCTCAACTACTGAGCCACACCAGCCAGACAATATGATTTTCAAGCAACTTTAACTTATTATAACCTTACCAGTGACTTAAGATTAATACACGCCAACTTGTTATTTTTCTTTCATAGCATTAGCAAAATCCCTGGCCAAAATCCTACTGTAATAGCAATATCTAATTACTATATTTTCAAGATAAAATCTTGTTGGCCTAAATAAATACAAAGTAAATTTGTTTGAAATATTCCTGTCAAAATGGAATATTCTTCAATTTATATGATTAGTACAGCTTTGTCATTTCTTTTCCAGTTAGCTCATTTTACAGAAGATACCACCAGGCCCGGACAAGTGAATTCGTCTCTGGATACATAGCACAGTTACTTTGCTGTCACATTAGTGTTTCCACACAGGTACTGGGAAAAGGCAGAATGACAAAAAAATGTTTTGGGATATGAGGTCTCCTAAATAACCCGGCTGTCATTTTTCAAATTGTTGCCAAATGCCTTCTTCAGAGCAGCAACAAAATGCCAGTGAAGGCTGAAGTAGAGGGGAGAATAAATATTGTTCAAATAGCAAGAAACAATGGATCACATACTCTCTGGTGTTTAAAAGAATTGGCTACTGAGTTGTATCCTATTTGGAGACAATTTCTCTCTTCTCTGAACTGCATACTTCTAGAAGATCAGTGTGGTGTAGGCTTTGCTTAAATTAGGCTATTAGCACAGTGACAGAGTTTAATGGTGTGTGAGGTTCTCAGCTTATCATTATTAATGTGTCCTCCATTCCTATCTTGCTCTCATAGGAGTCCTCCAAAAAGCCTGCAACATCAGCTTTTACAGGTGATGACAGTCACTTTATCCTTAAAGTGATGCTTAAACACTTCATGGCAATCAAAACACAAGACTAGAGCTTGAATGTCTGGTTGACTTATTTACATGTTTGTCTATAAAGCATTTTATAAATATAGGAAAACCTACATCTTTGGAGGAACCATTGATTTTGTGGTGGGTGTTCAGAACAATTTATTACAAGGAGAAAATAGTTTAAATCATTTCTGCTCTTACTTATTTAATAATTAATCCCAAGGGTGCAATATATAAGTGAAAAGTTTTAAACTTCTGCAGACGAGGGTGAAAGTTATTCATGGAATGGTACTCTTAATTCTGTACATGCTTGCTAAATCTTGACCAGCAGCCAATGTTCTTGATTATTTTCAAACTCTGCTCATTCTTGTATTTGCAATCAGTATTTTCCACTTATCTGTATGCCCCTTCCACTCCTGAATTTGTCTGATGGAGGTAGCATTGCAAAATAAATCAGAAAGGCAGGATAAAATTGTGCTCTATTTTTAATAAGCAGGTAATAAATAAGACTGATTGAGGCATTTCGGCTTTGAATGAGAAACATGTTATATGGGAGGTGACTTGCTTAAAATGAGCAGCTACCATTTGTTTTTTCTTAAAAGGGAGGCTTCTTTAAATGAAAATATAGAAATCTGATGTCATTTTTTTAAATGTCCACTTCAATTATATCTATTTATCTGAGAACAAAATCCTTACCATTTGGATATGTTAGAAATGAAATGTCATTTTTAGGAACAAACAAAATGTTTAGAGATAAAGTGGCTATGAACTACAGAAGCATAATCAATGAGAATTTTCTGTTGATAGTATTCCAATAAAATACTGTTAAATGTTGACCTCGAAATGTTCTCTTTGGTATTGCTTTCAATCTGAGTTGCAAATACCCATTACAATTAATTGGAATGGTATTAGAAATCTACATATATTTTGGAAAATTAAAAGAGAATGCTGTATGTACTGAAATATTCATGATTTGCTTTCTCATTTGGAAACAGCACATTGTAAAATGCATGTAAGCAGCTAATTTATAACATCAAAATACTATATCCCTTCTTCTGATTTCCCTTTTATGTTTTGCTAAGAAGCAACTTTAAACCTGAGACAAGGTTGATGCTTCCTGTGTTCTTATAGGTATGCTCATAACCTTATATAACAAACACAGGAATCAAAGACTAAATGAAGACTGGGAAAATAAAAGACAGCAGAGATCTACAAAATAAATACATACTTACATGTATGCAAAAACTTTTTGTCAGCCAGGCTTAAAGGATGGCACCAGTTATCTAACGCAAACTATATACATTGATGTTTTATTTTTCAGAGTAATCTTGTCAAAATTATGTATTGATCTTCTATGAAAATATTGTTTTTCATTTCTGTGTCTGTTACTTGTTTAATATCATTAGCTTACTGATTTTATAAAAATAGGTTTAAAATACTTTTTATTAAGTGTTGCTCTCTATAAAGATGATTAAATAGATTGATTGGTCAATTTTAAAATAAAACAAATGTAACGTGTAATCACCATGATATATTAATGAGAGAAAAGAAAAAAAATGTTTTATTTTGTTATTCAATTCACCTTTCATAAAATTATTCCCCAATGGTTTTTCGAAGTTATTGGAAGGTGGTAAGGGAGGGTTCAATTGATAAAATAATAGATTAATACTGGTTATAATGCAATTATATAATGTCACAATGTATCTTTCAAAAAGGGGTATTTGAACTTTTCCATTTCATTCTTTAGAGTTATATGATACGGGATTTTGGGAAAAATGATGTTAAATTTAAAAAATTTTAAATTCATACAATATATTTTTTCTCAAACTAGAAACTCTATTCTTCTAGCTAACTTTTTCTTTTATAATTTATCAATTGTGAGATACAATTAAGAACCACAGTTTTTATTTACAACTACTGAAATACATCATTAAACTTTTTTAAAAATGTAAGGCAATGATTGTTTTTCTTACTAGTAAATATGTGGATGAAGTATATTTGGCATACATCAGTTCCATCCACTATATCAAAGATTAATATTAACCTCTGCTTACATTGGTATCCCAAATACTTTATATATTTAACTCATGGTACTTTGATTTGATGTTATGACTGACTCTCTCCTCAAAGAATAGGAGAAAAAGGACCTGTGGTAACCTTAATTTTAACATTTCAAATTCTTTTTATTGATAATTCTGAAATGTAAGCCTGCATTCTAATAGTACAAGTATATTATTCATAAGATGGGCCTCTGACTTCCTGGATCCAGATTCTTTTTAATAGCCCAAGGAAATTCAATTAACCCAAACTTCATAATCTAATTATATTCATTATTTCAAATTAACTCTCACTTTTATAATTTGTCCATTAAAAACTTGCTAAATTCCTATAACTGAATATCTTCACAAATCCAAAGAAATATACTGTTTAAAATTATTTGTTTTCCACATGAATTTCAACTTCATATAACTCAATATTTTTCCAATATGCTTTTGTTGGCTTATTGTCTCTCCTTTAGTTTATTACCGTTGTTGGGGTTAGTTAGCATTCTAAATCACATGGTCATACACCCCAATTTCCCTATTAAAGTTTATTAACCTCTCTCTGTTAATAATTGAATTAGGTAACACCTCTATATAAAATACAGATGTTTAAATGATACATTCAGCATATTAGAGTTTGAAAGGAGTACAGGGGCCAAGCATTCATTCTATATAATAAAAATGTAATATGCAAATCAACCTAATGGTAGAACTGGTCAGTGGGGAAGGAGGGACAGTGATCAGGCAGTGCCAGGCCAGCCAAGGCACATGCCAGCAAGCAGAAGGAGGGGATGGCAATGGGGGGTGGGTCCGGCTGCTCACCAGCCTGCACCTTCCCCTGACTGGCCCACTGGTAACCTCCCAGGGAGTGGGTTTAAGCCATCTATTAGACATCCTCTGAGGACTCCTGTACTGTGGAAGGGCACAGGGCAGGCTGAGGGACCTCCCCAAATGCAAGAATTTTTGTGCATGGGGCCTCTAGTCTCTTACAAAAGAGGAAACAACACAAATACAGTGACAAATTGTAAAAAATACCTGAGTAGAGTAACAATTATTGATAGCAGAGTAGATTAGGTCACAGGCTTTTAGGCATTTGTTCCAATATTCTCATGATGCAAACTACTATTTCTGGTACTATGATCACTCATGTCACCTCTCCTACACTTGCTAGTTCTATTACCAACATTATAATTTAGAACTATGTTTTACACTTAAAATATTTTAATATATCATTGTTTCTTAAAAGTGTTCCAGATCATCATTTATTAATCATTCTCAGGTGAATTTTCATTATAGTAAAATACAGGCAATTAAATTAGAAACCAGATATAAAAAAATATTTAATCTGATATGGAGTTTTGATCAAGAAGTTCAGAAACACTGAAAGATTAATACATCATTAAATAGGATCCTAAAGAAATATAGTTCTTATGTTTTGATAGTTTAATATCATTTTTGATAGCTTAATATAATTTTCTTTTAAAAAATCACAAAAGAACTAAACACTTCATAATATCACATGAATCTCTATCATTTTGTATATTCCATATGTTTTACTTTTTAAGTCTTTTCATTTTTCTGTTATAGTACTGTACTCTGTAGATATGACCATTTCCTTTTCCAGTTACCAATATGGTTGACATTTCCAAAGAGATGGAATCCAATATAATTTTATAAGACATTGTGTTTCAGTTGAAAGTACATGATTAGAAATTAATAGAGCTGAAGCCTGATCTTACAAAGACCTTTATATTAATCCTAAACACCTTGTGTCTCAATGTGATCATGTATAAATTTGAAACCTGTAACAGCTTTAACTCAAAGGGTTGTCTAAAGGGTAAGTTAAAGACAACAACAGCCACCACAGCTATTTATTAAACTCTCACGAATCTGTGGCAGAGTTAAATGTTACACTTTCAAGAAAAGTCAGGACATAAAGCCTCCCCCCACCCAAAAGGAAAATCACATAAACAAGTCAAGACCGAATGAAATGGAGAACCAGGCACTGATACGGGAAAGAAAAGGAAAACTTTGAAGTCAGTGGGGGCTTTGCTATGAATAGCTTTTGCTATGAAAACAAAAATATTTATCGAAGTTATAGTTTATCTTATGTGCCCTTCTGAGACCTAAGATATGAATCAATACAAAGTGCTATCTGCAGGAAATGAGGTCTTGAAAGATATCATGAAGCCTTCTGCTTCCTCATTGCTGTGTTTTCCATGTTATGATAAGAAAATGAAGAACCATAATAATATAAGTTTCAATAAAATAAATTTAAGATTTTCAATTATGAGCCAGCCTTCTTTGTAAGCATTACAGAACAAAATAGGCTTACATTAGTTCAAAATTAAGCAGGGTTGAAAGATAATCTTTTGTTGTTGTTGTTAATCCTCACCTAAGGATTAGAGTGAGTGGAGGAGGAAGGGAGGGAGCGGGAGCGAGAGCGAGAGCTAGAGCGAGAGCATATCCCCAACCCGAGCCAAGGATAAAGCCTGTACCTGAGGTACATGCCATGCCCTTGACCAGAATCAGATCTGGTACCCTTCAATCCATGGTTCTGCACTCTATCCACTGAGCCAAACCAGCTAAGGCTTAAAAACTATTTTTTAAAAAGCAAATAGAGTATAAATGCTAGAAATGGGAAATGCCTTTGTGTGACTTTGAAGTAGAAAAAAATTTTTGCAGCCTTTTTTAAAGTGACTGCCACAAATAAAATATCAGTTAAAAATATTCATTTTAACCTTACTGACATTTAAATGATTAAGGACAGTTCAAATGACATTCAGAGTAGTAAAGGAGAGACTGGTATTTAACAATTTAATATATATTCAGATGAGAATTATAATAGAAGAGAAATGTATAAAAGGGTATACCTAATAGGTCAAGAACCATTGGTAAATTATTACCTACCAATGTGTGATTATAAAGGGACCAATTAAGTTTTTTAGGTGAGTTCTAATTGCACTCTTTTACATTCAATACATTTTCTATGATGTCCAAGAAAGTTACCTATGCTAACCTTTTCAAAGTTAGAGAATTATGACTTACTTTGAACTTACTTTAACCAACTTTCTAGATAATTTGAGGGTTCTCTGTAACTTTTCAGTAAGTATGGATATCTCACCTACATAAGACCAGATGTCCTTTATCTTTTCTCTTTACATAGGTAATAAAATAGGGTTTTGCTGTTTATGTGTGTGTGTGTGTGTGTGTGTGTGTGTGTGTGTGTTGTGTGCCTTAATGCTGCATATTAAAATTAAAATTACCAGGATGCAACATAGTGAAATGACCATGTTCTTTTTATTGTTTTTTTTACACTGTCTCTTCTCTTTCTATATCACCTAATATATTATAGGCCATTAAGTATGGAACAGGTTTGCTAAATCTTCAAACTCTAATCCTATTATTCTACAGTATAAAGAATGTGAAAGCTGGAAATTTAAATTGCTTGGCTATTTTTAAATGTCTTGATTTAATTGATATTATAAAATATTCTATCCAACAGAGTACACATTTTTCTCAAGAATAAATAAAACATGCACCAAGATATGTCACACTTTTGGATCAAATAAATGCAATATATTTTAAATGATAGGCATAAAATAAAATATCTTTGAGATTGTATGGAATTTAAACTAGAAATAAATAACGGAAATGAAACAGGATAATCCCTATATATTTAGCATTTGAGCAGCTCACTTCTAAATAACACATAGGTCTAAAAAAGACCCTTGAGAAAAATTAAGGCTGAATGAGGACAGAGTTCTTTTTCATGAACTGAAACTCTCACAATTATTAAGATGTCAATTTTTCCAAGTTTGATGATCTAGTGAATGTAATTCTGATCCAAATCCCAGTAGGTAATTTTGTCAATATTGATAAACTGATTTTAATGTTTTTATGAAAAGCCAGAAGATAAATAGCCAAAATGATACTAAAGAAGAACAAAGTTGAATAAGTAACATTGCACAATTTGGAAATTTATTATACAGCTACAGTAATTAAGACAGTGTGATATAGGTAAAAAAAAATAAACACCAAAAAACAAACAAACATGTAGATCAACAAAACTGCCACAACACAAATCAAGGTTTAATATAAAGCTACAACAGTAAAGAAGATGGTGTATTATTGTGAAAGAATATGTATACAGATAAATGGAACAGAAGAGACAGCCCAGAAATAGACACACACAATTATGACAACTGATTTTGGCAAAGAAGCAAAGGTAATTTTATGAAAAAAACTGTACTGTTTTCAACAAAAGATGCTGAAGCAAATGCATATCTATAACAGACAATGTGAAGATAACAACGAACCACAAGTTGGAGAAAATACTTGAAAAGCCCATTATCTGACAAAGAGCTTGTATCCAAAATACACAAAGAAATCTTACAGCTCAACAGTAAAAAAACAAGCAAACGATCCTTTGGAAAAATGGCCAAAATATCTGAACAGACAGCCCATTAAGGAGCATTTACAGTTGAACAGTCATTTATTATGAAGAAATGTCATATTAAAATTTTTTACACTTATTAAAATGACTAAAACAACAACAGACAATAACTAAAACCACAAAATCTGACAACCACATGCTGGTGAGGGTGCAGACCAACTGAAACTCTCACTCCTGATAAGAATGTATAGTCATGTTGAAAGACAATTTGGCACTTTCTTACAAAACTAAATATAATCTCACTCTGAAATCCAAAGGCATTTATTTATCCAACTACTTTGAAAATGTATGTCCACATTGAAACCTACATAACATTTTTATAGCAGCTTTATTTATAATTTCCTCAAGATGTCTTTCAGTGAATAAATGGATAACTTAACTGCAGAAATCCTTATAATGAAATATCATTCAGCATTAGAAAACAAGCTATCAAGCCATAAAACGACAAGGAGAAACTTTAATGCATATTGCTAAGTAAAATTATTCAATATGAAAAGTCAACATACCATATTAGCTCTGCACTTTAGTTCAGAATATATCAATATTAATTTATTGTAACAATAAATTAGAAAAAAGGAAGGGGAGAAGGAAGGAAAGGGAAGGGAAGGTAAAGAAAGGAAAGGGGACACAAGTCAAATTTCCAAACAAAGTATTCCTGAGCAATACAGGGTTGCTATGGTGGCACAAATTTAGTGGGTACAAAGACTGCAAACCAGAAACCATGGTAGAATAAAAAGGAATGTGGAATAATATTCTTTAAGGTTTCCAAATTTAAAAGTCATATTCAGTTTTGATTCTAGGCTACCCTGAAGGTTTAATTTTTATCTTTTCCGTATTAATTAGCAGTAGCTTTGAAAATACAACTATTGATTTTTTTTGGTACATTCTAAAGCTCAGATAACTTGGAAAAAGATTTAAAAGATTTGCACTTTCCTATTATGTTTAGGAAGCTTAGAGACATTTTTTTTACAACTGCCAGAGTCTCTACTGTTTTGTCAAGCAAAGTGATAGTTCACCTATGCCAGGATAGGGCTGGCCTGGGCAGCTACATTGAATACATGTAAACTTTCTTCTTTACTTATTTTAATTGATGAATAAATTGAGGCCTGGTATACATTTAGTGTGCTTTTCTCTTACATATAGTAGGACAAATAAAGCATAAATTTGACAAGAGAAGTATACATGTTGTAGAACAAATAAAGCACAGATTTGACAAGAGAACTTTTTTTTTTTTTCATACAGCCAAAATGAAATCATCAACAGTCCTGAATTAGCCTCTCCTAAATTTCTTCTCCTTCAGGCTCATTCTCACCAATGGTTTTCTGAAAACTTAAAAATAGAGTAATTAAATATGAAAGAAAAGCAATCACCTTTTATGGCTAAGGAAACTAAGACATTGGAAGTTTAAAATGATATTATAGTTAGTAAAAAACAGATAGACCACAGTATAGGTTTACCTGTTTCCAGTATATTTGCCCACTAATGCCACTCTAATAAACATCAGCAAAAATGTCTTAATAATCTCAAACTGTATCATGATGAGTAAGATAAAATATTCTGTATGTATGTTAATAATCTTATGAATAGAATTAAACAATGAATCACTGGATTTATTTTTTTAACCTGTTTTCCATCATATTAAGCTTTGAAAAATTGCAAGGATTTCACTTCTTATTTCTATTTACTAGAGGCTCAGTGCACGAAATTCATGCACGGGTGAGGGTGTCCCTCAGATCAGCCTGCACCCTCTCCAATCTGGGACTCCTCAAGGGATGTCTAACTGCCCATTTAGGCCCAGGATCAGGCCTAAACGGGCAGTTGGACATCCTACTCACAATCCAGGACTACTAGTTCCTAACTGCTCACCTGCCTGCCAGCCTGATCACCCCTAAACTCTCCCCTGCTAGACTGATCAACACCTAACTGCCCCCCTACCAGCTCGATTGCCCTTAACTACCCTTCCCTGCCAGCCTGGCCACCCCTAACTGACCTCCCCTGCTAGCCAGGTCGCCCTCAAATGCCCTCCTCTGCTGGCCATCTTGTGTCCACATGGGGGCGGCCATCTTGTGCATTGGAGTGATAGTCAATTTGCATATTACTATTTTATTAGATAGGATGATGAAGTTGTGAACATTCAAGCAATTTAAACTTATAAATATTAAACTTACCACTATGAAAAAATTGATCCATGAATGATAGTGAAAAGTAAGACAACTATATATATTGTTTATCTGTGACTCTTACTGGATTATTAGAAACATTACTCTTAGCAAAACTTTCCTACTATTTTTGAGTTTGGAGCAATACAGTGATCAATAACCTCCCATGTACTAACCAACAAAGCTTACAACAAATCAACAGATACATATGGAGTAATACAAAGGAAAAAAAGTATTTGGTAGCCTACTTGTTTTATTTTTGTCTTTCTCTTTTCATTATTACTTGCAATGTAGGCATAAGTTGACCAATAGATGCAATAGATGAGCTTTGCTCTCTGAAAATAAAGTTCCATAATAAATTACTGATTTAATAAGGCAGAAGATGTGAAGCATAATCAAAAGAGAAGATCTGCACATTGACCCTTATAATTACAGTGCAATTATAGTGGTGTTTTGTTGGAAATACTTAATCTATCAACATGTCAAGCTGCTGCACCAAAAGGCATATCATTAGTTTTCAATTCTTCTAAGTATTTCAAAGATACCCTGAAATTTGAAGCAACATGCCTTGGCAAGTTAAGTAACTGGCTACACGTTAGTGATAATATATTTTTCCTTGGGGTAAAATGCTAGTTTTTAAAAAAAGTATGACCTTTTGCCTTAAAATATTTATTCTTTCTTGAAAAATAAAAATATGCAAATTGTATTATTTGAAATTTGAAAATTTCCAGGTTACCATGAAAAAATGAATAGAAGCCCGGCCTGTGTGACTTAGTGGTTAAGTGTTGGCCTATATAGCAGGAGGTCACAATTTGATTCCTGGTCAGGGCACATGCTGGTTTGTGAGCTCCATCCCACAAAGGGGGAGTGCAGGAGGCAGCTGATCAATGATTCTCTTACATCATTGATGTCGCTATCTCTCTCTCCCTCTCACCTTCTCTCAGAAATCAATAAAACTATATTTAAAAACAAGAAAATGCATAGAAGTTAGAAGATGACAAATGGATCTTGGGGCAAAATGAAAATTTGTGAAAAAGCCAATAGGATATCCAAGTCTTCCTCAGTACACAGAGGAGTATGGATTTGATCTACACTAATAAAAGAAAAACATGCAAATTGACCATCGCTCCACTACACCCACCAGTCAATCACAAGCAAGTATGCAAATCAACCCAACAATGATGGCAATGGCCACAGAGCTAGAGCAAGCAGGAGGCTTGGGTTGCCCCTGGTGATGGAGGAAGCCAAGCTTCCTGCCCACCCTGGCCGGCCCTGGCCTCTGCTCAAGGCTACAAAGTTTCAATTATAGAAGATAAATAAATCGCAGATACCTTCTTCCAGCTGGCCCTGGCCTTTGCTCAAGGAGGTGCTAAAAAAAAAAAAAAAAAAGAAAAGAAAAGGAGGGGCTGGAAGCTTGGGTCACTGGGAAATGTAGCCAGCCTGCAAACAGCTATCAGCCTCTCACCCAGGCTAGCCAGGCACCACAGTGGAGACTCCCACTCTGAAGGGAGTGTGGCTATCCTGAAAACAGCCCTCAGCCCCTCACCCAGTCTGGCCACACCCCCATGGCACAATCCCTGTAAATAGGCAGTTGAACATCCCTCGAGGGGTCCCATATTGCAGAGGGTTCAGGCTGGGCTGAGGACCACCCCCCCCATACACAAATTTTGTGACCTGGGCCTCTAGTCTCTAATATTTGAAAATTACTGACTCATTGATAAAGTAGAGAAACATGGTAAAATTTGCCTTTGATATTAACAAAAATTTGACTTTGATATTACTATGAAAACTGGTGGCTCAGTGCATAAATTCGTGCACATTGAAAGTGAATTGATAAGAAGAAATATTTTAATATTGTTATTTGCCCTGCCCCCTGATCACTGTCCCCCTCCTCTGCCTGCTGGCACCTGCCTTGGCTGGCCTGGTGCTGCCTGGTTGCTAGCCCCGCCTCTGCCAGCTGGTTGTTCTACTGTTCGGTAAATTTGCATATTACCCTTTTATTATATAGGATGAAGCAAGATTGGTCATGAGAATTAATACAGAATGAAAGTGGAATTTTAATTGTTTAAACTAGAGGATATACTTTTTCCTAGTATACTATTTAAAAGTTAAAATGAAACAGGATTTCTCAAAAAGTATTGTGTTTAGTTCTTGAGCCAGTTACTTATCCTCTTTTATTTTCTATTCCCAAAATAGTTATAAAATTGAAATTCCCATCCCTCACAGATGATGAAAGAATGAGGAGTCATATTGGTAAAATGCACATACCAAATATGCTACATGTACCTGTATCTAGTATTGTTGCTGTTATTCTTGTTATTGATTATGCTGAAAATGCCAGCATTTGGGATTTAGAATCAGGTGTAATGATTTATGTTGCAAATATTTTTGTACCAGGGAAACCTCTTACATCTGCCCTTGAATCATTTATATTTTTTAAACTCTGAGTTCTTGGTTACCATATCGTTTAGCATCTTTAGAATTTATTCAGTTTCTAAGTATTATGTTTTTAATGAATTTTGCTTAGAATAGTCAAGAATTTATACTAAGAGAGATTTTCAAGGTGTCATAAACTCCAATTTTATCAACCTTACTCTAAATCTCTTGAGTCTGACAAGTCGATGAAGTTTGAGGTAAAAGTCAAGCACACTTGTTCACAATTAGACTGTCAACAGTATGCAAATGCAATGGCCTCATTGCATTTAGAGCTTCATTAGTAGTAAAAATAGAATTTTCCATGTCTATTGAAGAGATTGTGATTTAATAGAGGAGAAGGCTGTATAACTTGGCAAAACCTATTTTATAATGACAGTATTAGTGCTTTCTTGCCTATATTGAATTTTAATTTATTAAAATTAAAAGCAGTAAAATCAGTAATCATTATAGCAATTTAATATAAAGCCCAAGATGTTCATTTTCATGCAGCCATATCTTCCAGAGATGCTTAACAAAGATTTAATTTCATAATAAAATATATTTCTTTGTCCAAGAGATAAAGGTAAAAACTCGAAAGGATATGTGGTATACTTATGGTTAGTTGCAAAGTACTACATTAAAATCAAATATTTAGCTCCCTGGATAGTGTTAATTGATCTTTAAGATAAATCCAAAAACTATTTGAAGTTTTACTTTAAAATTCATAAGAGGATATTAGTAATGTGCTATTGCTTTCCAATTTCACTGGTCATATATCCTAGATGGAAAATATGCTATAGAATAAAAGATTCATCTTAATCTTCCTTGTTTTATATAAAAATAGAAGATAATCTTTCAAGCTTAAGGCTGGCAAAGAAGAAAAATTGGAGGATTGTTTTAGAAATAGTTCAACATGATATGTTAGTGCAAGCCAAAAACTTACTACTGCCATATTAAAGCCCTCTTCTAGGAGGGTTCTAATAGGATGACAAGAACATTTTTCAGTCCAAAGAGCTTTGAGCAGTACTCTTCCTTGTCTACTTTCTGCGAAAGGAATTGTCCTGAAATAAGGATATATAGGGTGCCATTGGAATCAGAGATCAACGGAATCCCATGTTTGTGCTTCCTGTCACCACCCAGCCAAAAAGCAAAGACAGCAATTGGATTACAAGTGAGCATTTAATATCAGACGCTGGAAATCTGAGAAAGTGATGGCTGAAAAACCCTACCATCCACCTTCTCCTCAAGTAGGGAATCAGAGAAAAGGAATGTGGGTAAACAGTACAAGGGGTTCCTGGTGATTTGCAGTCCTGGGATTTGAGTCCCTTTGAGGGTCTTGGATCTTGGTTAATGTATCATTATGGCTCCCCAGAATAGGATGGTCAGTGTTCTGAAACTGGTCAAGTGGTAATTGGGTGTGTGTCATCTTGGTGTTTCTGAAACCTAATCTGATCACCCTCAGCATTCTTGGTGGCCACGGGTGGAAGTTCAGGGCTGAGCTAAAAGTCTTTTTGTTTGATTGGTTGACTGAGAACTGCAACAAATCTTAGCTGGAACATAAGTTTAAATGTATACAGTTGATTAATCAATTATATATTCTGTTAGTAAAAAGGGACGTTAAGGTAGGAGAAGAGAACAAAAGAGGGGAAAAACTAAAATCATGTTTTTATTCAATCCGGATATCCCTCTTACCAGGGCAAGTTGATCAAGGGCCTTAGAAGTGTGGAGTTAGGAAAATTAGAGACTGACAGGCCTGGAAAAGAGGTGTGTAAATGAACTCATGTGACTGTGTTTTCTCTTTGCAACTCTGTTTCATCTCATTCCTCATGAGAGAGGATCTACTGTGGAGAAGGCACTAAGAAACTGGGCAGACAGGGTGAGTTAAGCAATGGAGGTCTGAGAAATTCTGCTCTCAGCCACCCTAATGGAGTCAAGAGCAAAGCAGCCATGGTGCCAACAATCAAGGTCAAAGTTGGGACCAAAAGTATGCTTTCTTCCTGAAGTTGATATAGCTTCTGCCTCCGATGAATGTCTAATCCTCCAGCAATTGAGACCAAAGCTGAGCCCTTACTATAATACCGTGGTGGATGGAAACCATATAGCCACTTGATGTCAAGTTGAATACATTGGAACCTTTCTGCCCCGGGGAAGAAAATCATTTATCTTTACTAGAATTGACAGGAATCAGTCATGTATGTACCTTCCCTGCTCACGGAGCTTCAGGAAGCATCACTATCAGAATGCCTGATTTATAAGCATGGAATCTGATATCTAACATTTTGTATAAAGGAAGTATGATATTCTGAATCATTGGTCCTATTCTATCCCCCACTGTCTTCAAACAGTCAGCCTCATAAAACATTGGGATTAAGTAAAATGCCAACATGAGATTGACTGTCATTTGTGGATTCTGTCCATAAAATGTGGAAACAATGGTCAATGTCAATTGCTAAGTTCTAAACAGCTAGAAAGATGTTTCTAGAGATTGAGGGGTAGTAGAATTGGCCTCTTTTACCATCGTTCTTGTGACTCACAGATTTTGTGTCTTCTGGGCCCACAGCTTCAGATTATTTTGGTTTATAGATCCTATTTCCTGGGTTGTGGTACCTTAACCAGAGGACAAGAAAAGGATTCTGAGGAATTTGGAACTATGACTGCCACTTATTCTCATGACAATGACCATCAACCAAAGGCAATCTGTACGATTTGAGGTAATTAAACAAATTATCATAAATGTTTAGATTAGATACTATATTGGGGAAGTAGAATAAGTCTGAAACTTGGAATATTTACTAAGCATTCTCTTATTGATTCTATGTCTGGTGATAAGAGAAACTTTTGAATTGTGACTGATAAAGGACATGGGAAGTCAAGGGTTTACATTCCTTAGAAATGAAAGTTTGGGCCATCTCACCAGGCAAGCTGAAATAGCAACTGAAAGTGTGAGAAATAGAGAATGGGTGGTGGAGAATGGAAATGAAAACAATTATATTCCCAGAATCAACTGTGAAGAAAAAGCGTGGTCCTCACAATCTCATTGATATTGCTTTGTAAGAGACAAGAACCAACCATCACCTGGGATAGTCAGGGCATAGTGGATTCAATGTGGAATATATGAAGGTCTGAATATGACAAAGAAGCACGGTATCAAATGTTTTTGTTTTTTGCTTCACTTTATGTCTCTTTTCTGCTGCAATTTTGGTAAACAACAGTGCAGGTCACAGGCCTAACTTAAATCTGTACTACTTGTCTTTCCCCATTCCTATTCCAAGGAATTTCTATATTCATGAGCATGATAGAACTGTAAATATAAGGCAAAGGGAGCAATCTCAGGAAGTTCCTTTTTACTGACTTTAACATTCACTGTGTTAAGTGTAACAGAGGCTTACAGAAATTGCATAGTGAATTTGAAGGGAGTGGTAAACATTGAAACAGAATTATGAAGCATTCATGAAGCCCCAGCTGAGGTTAGCAATCATGAATCAATAATGGTCTCAATTAGTAGTGTTAACCACTTACTTCTAACAAGACTTGGCAGGAATTATTAGGCTCATTGACAAATTCACTTACTTATTGACTCATTTATATTCTAAAATATTTATTAAGAGCAACAATGTCAGACGATAATGAATTCCTGCTTTATACCAAAAATCAGCTGTGTAATGTGGTTGGCCAATTGGTATATATGAGTTGAAAGCAGTGTGGTCAGCTAAGGAAATTAAATACATATAGGTAAGTCTACATTAAAATATAGAAATATAAGACTATGCAGGGTGGGGACTAAAATAGGTTTGTACAGCTCATTGTAAGGAAAACAATATAATAATTAACAAATAATAATATAAGGATAAACTCTGTTTTATGAACTCACAATTATAAATCTACCTTTGCTTTGCCCTATATATGAATGTAAATGAATATATGTTTCATAAAACATATGATTATAATAAAATTCTAGAGAAATTCAGAGAGGTTAAAATTATAAATGGAAAGTTCCTCTAAAAGTAAATGTAAACACTTTATTTTCTTTAAATTTTCAACATATCTTTTTTTCCCTTTCAGATGGCTATGATCTGTTGCTTTTTCTTATATTTTAGCTCTTTCCTGCCAGTTGTTTTTTCATTTTGAATTTGCTCTTATCTTTTAAAACAGAAAAGAAATTGGTTTTTACCTACATTCTTCTTTTAGATATCAAACAGTAATGCATTGTAGGGAAAGATAAAGAAATGTTTACTAGGAACAAGACACCAAAATACAGCATTTGTATATGCCAGTAAATGTGACTCTCGACATTCACCTTACTTAATCTATTATGGAGATTTTGAACTAAGAGGTATCTAAATTTTTATAAATAAAAAAGAAATAACCCAGCTGGTGCAGATCAGGGGTTGAGCGTCGACCTATGAACTAGAAGTTCACAGTTCAATTTCTGGTCAGGGCACATGCCCGGGTTGCAGGCTCCATCTCCAGTTTGGGGTATGTGGGATTCTCTCTTTCTCTCTCTCTCTCCCCTTCTCTCCCTCCCTCCCTCCCCGTTTCTCTCTGAAATCAATAAAAATGTATCAAAAATAAAAAATGAAATGAACAAAAATTAAAGGCACCATAAGACCAATATATCTACACACACTGTTAAATTTCAAAAATGTATTCACAATATAAGTAATAAGAGAAAATAAAAACACTCAACATAATCTGAGGCAAAATTGTAAGTGACAATATCATTTAAAAAACACAGAAGTGGATGAGGTCAAGGGATGAAATATGAATTAAAGATACAGACTCCACTGTTTCTTTATGCACCTATGCTATGTAATCTTTATAAATTAAGTAAATTATATTTTAACATCCTACTTTTTATATCTATAAAATAAGGCAAATAATATTATCATTCAAGAAGGACTGTTTGTTGTGAGAGCTATTCAAGTAAGAACTTTAGTCATGTCATGTGCTTCGACTCCACTCTGGCTGATGGCCCCATATAGTGCCATTTCTATTCTCCATAGAGTGCCATTTGGAAAGTGAAGAAAACATTATTTTTGATTTTTAAAAATTGGGTACTTACTGATCAGGTGCTATGTAAAACAAAACAGAACTAAATTATTAAAAACTACATAATGCTTTAGAGACCCCAGAATACTAATAACTCCACACCATTTGTTTAGAATTCAGTGTGAAACTCGAAAACCAAAAGGGACCAGCTGTATAAAAATGCGGGTGTATAAGTAATAAACCATATTTAAAAAAAACAGAGTAGAAATGGTGCCTTAGGAAGTGTGGAAACAATTAGAACATGCTGTAGGAATGGGTCCTCACAAAGGATAAATGTATTATAGATCTAAGTAAGGATGAAGTAATTTTCAATACTTAAGTTTATTAATGGAAGAGAGACTGAGTCATGACACTGCATTTCCAGTTACATTTATGGCTCTAGGAAAAGGAATCTGTGAGCATCAAGAAGGCAAGTTGGAGACAGTAAGCAAAATTTCTTTTTTGTGTGTGTGTCTTGGGTGTAGTTAATTTAAACATGTCTTTGTCCCTACCAATTAGCAGAGATAATATAGGACTATAATAAAATCAATAAAAACTAAAGAGCTTATTTCTGAAATTATGGAAAGCATTGGCAGGTAAGCAGTTACAAAATAGTAATCGTGGGGATATAAAATGCAGCACAGGGAATGCAGTGAATAATATTGAATATGTATGGTGCCAGGTAGGTACTAGGAATATCAGGGGAAAAACCTTCTAAATTATATGATTGTCTAACCACTATGCTATATGCCTGAAACTAATACAATGTAACATTGAATATAAACTGTAATTTAAAAAATACTGGCAGATCAGAGATGTAATATTACTAGGGAAATCAGTAGAATCTTAGTAAAGTGAGTGAGGGTGGTTCCATATAGCTAGCCACTCACTATGGATTAATTGCTACCTGGTTTTCCTAGTAAGAAAGCTCAATGTTGATCTTGGAACCCTATGTATAGAATCATGTTGTATGAGTAGGGAGGGCATAGAATACTTGTTGCATGGAGTGAGTATGACACAATTACCCAATAGAGAATGAGAGATGTTATCTAGTCTCTACTTTTAAATTCTTTCTTTTAGAGAGAAATATCTACTCCTGAAAATAAGGTTGCTCTACAATTTATTGACTAGATATTGTTTGATGTGCAACAGTCAACATGTTCCATATATTTAAGATCCCAGTCCATTAAATAGAACATTATTATTTTTTTATAGTCTGAGAATTACTGTCTGCTGGTGATGACTAGTTACTTAATAGCAACTGAAATCCAACAGTGTGTGAAATTATGTTATTTATGAAGTTGGGAAAATATTCTTGAAATTCTTTAATATAAATGCTTCCATATAAACATAAAATATTATTTTTCTGGAGAGTTTCATCTTTGTACACAAATATAAAATATTTTATTACAGAATGTTTTCATCTAATACATAACGGGAAATTTAGGAGTTCAAGCATGAGAGTCTATTAGTTCAGTAAATGTTTCTATAAAACTCAGACCATCATTTTGTGCATATTATTTCCTCTGAAATTACAATGTAATTGTCCTTTCTTTTATTTTGTTAACGACAAAAATGGTAGAAGTGTGATAAAAGATGTTGAATTCACACAATACTTCACTCTCTCACATTTTTTAAGATAAAGGGAATTTATTCATGGAAGAAAAGTCATCTGTGCACCCTCTACCTGACCGAGTGTGTTTGATGTCAGCACTGTGGACTGGAACATACCAGCCTCTCCATAGCAGGTGACAACAAACAGCATCCTGGATCCATTCAAGTACTGTTTCCAGAATCCAGGGGGACCAGCAAGGGAGGCAACCCTCCTTGCACAAACCCTCCTGTTTTAATCATTTCAAGTATATTATATATAAGCATCTTTTAGCATACATCCATGCTTAATTAATTTAAGCACAAACTTTATAATTAATTATTTGCTAAACATAAACATCTATCCTTTAGGTCTTATTGGAGAAATATTTGCTAACCTTTCCATCCTTGTATTTTATGAGTAGTGTTTTAATTATTAGCAAGTTAGGTGGGACATCTTAACTCTATTACTTTTTTTGTTGACATTGGATTATTTTACACTCCTACCCATCTCTCTGCCAGTTTGTTCCTAAGTAAAATGAGGATCTTACACATGAAAATGAGTGGCTTTCAATTTTTGTCAGTCACAAATCCATATAGAGATAACTCAAGGACTGCTATGAGTTAATGATAAAGAGATTCAGGACCTAGTGGTCCTTCTTTAAACTGTGACTATATTTACTCTTTTGGCATCCACTTTTGTGGCTTTGAATAGTGTATGTCTGTACAAACCTAATACATGGATATTTATAGCTCACACTTTAGTGTCATTCATGTGTCAAGATTCATACCCCAAATTCACATATATAGTTGTCTATTCACTTTGATGGCAAACAAGACCTCTCAAACTCTGCATGTCTAAAACCAGTCTTGATCTCCACCCACAACACATCTACTTCATTTAAATATTTCTTAATAAGCTTCCTTATTTTGGCATTTTTAGTTGGTCAAGCCAAGAATTTCAGAGTTATCTTAACTCCTCTGATTTTCTTATCCCCCACAAATAATTCATCATAAACCTTCTTGTCTGCTTTGAAAAATATTCATAATTTGTGCACTGGGTAATTGCCTGGTATGATTCCCCAATGTGGATAACTTGCATTACTTTGATAGCTTTTATAGTATAAATCCTGAAGTTGGGTTTTCTTTTATTTATAATGCAAGTGCCTGACAGAGCTTTGATTGTCTGCCCAGGCACACATTCCAATGATGGCTATCTGGAATACACCTGTGGTCAGCCTCAGAGTAGGTAAAGAGCCAGGCAGTACTGGCTCCCCACCAGCACCCCTTGTTCCTAGTCTCCTTTGTTTTGGAGATCTTGGTTGGTTTCCATAATTGAACACTTGGATTATAATTTGTTTCCTTTTCCCATACTTATCCTTCAAATTCACCAATAAAAAATTAACCCGCAAACTATAGGTTCCCCATCCTTGACCCCAACAAAAGCAGAGCCCCAGCCTGTGGTTCTCCTTTTCTTTACCCACGAACTTGCTGTGTGCTTTTCAGGAACTATGCGTAATAAGCTTTTCAAAATTATTATTGCTGAGGGTGTCTTGGAATCATAAGAATTACAAGGTCAGGTTAAGGCATAAGCTTATATTGGTGCAGAACAATTTCTTACAAAATTTATTTGCTGCAGTTTACTTTCGATACACAGTCAATTTGATGCTTTGTCTAAATCAGATAGTGTCACCCCAGTGCTTGAGCCCGTCTAATGACTCCCCCTTTACATTCACTATAAAAGCTGATATCTTACCATATTCTAACAGGCTCTACATAATTTCTCTGTCCTCTATTCCCACTACTCACCTCATGAATCTCTCTCTTCTAGACACACTGACCTCCTTGCTTGCAGGTCCTAGAGTCCTTTCCTGTGAAGAAAAGGGACATTAGACATCCACTAGGTTAACTCACTTTGCCTCCTTTATGACAGTGTTCACTGCCCTACTTCTCAGTGAAGTAACACACCTGTTTACATGTGCAAAACCTCAAGCACCACTATCTCTCACACCTCTGTTTCCATACCCCTAATTTACATGACTCTTACTACCTCTATAGTAAACAAATTTCTTAATTACATGCCTACTGTTTCACATTTGTCTCATTTTCCTGAAATATAAGCTCTAGAAAGCCAGGTGTTATAACTTTCTTAATAGCTATATTACAAGTACATAGATATATATATATATAGTTCATAAATGTCTGACAAGTCAACAAGAAATGGATAAAGAGGGGCACATTCTATCGGAAAGTTGATTCTGTGTTTCATCATCAAGTGTTATTGATAAAACTGCAGTATATATTGTGTCATTGACAAAATTCCTGGTTAGGCCTTACTGTCTTTATTTGGAGGCATGAGGGTTTCCATTTCATGGTTGCAAATTGAATTTGGAAGGCAACTAATTCAACATTTGCTTCCAGTATGAACAAATAACTCTGATGAAATCAAATGTCTCACAGATAAAACTAACTGTGGAAACATAACAACCAAAAACATCAGCAACAACAAAATAGGCAGAATACTAGTACATGGAGAGTAAACAAACAGAAGAAAAGGAGTTAACACTTGGAAGGAGTGAATGACACCAGATGTGTTTTCTTTTACTGTATATTTAATCCTGAGGATTTAAGTGATATTGATAATTGGGAGTTTGAAGTCCTAGTCTGTCTAAATGATAGATTAAACCTTAAAATCTTGTGCTTGAAAGAACTCTCAAACTCTTAAAAGACAAGAGTTGGAAAATAAGGTGAAAATTGCCAGGAATGAACTTTTCCTAAATGCCTGACTAACACCAAACCCAGGAATAAATAACATAGATTCCAAATAGTCTGGCAAAAGTAAAAATTGCTGATTTGAAATTTGGCTTATCAGACACTTGAGGCAGTTTTAATTGTGGATATTAGCCAAATAAACTGCATGCTATTTGAAAAGGATGATTTTCAGGGGAATATTACAGAGTCCAGATATTATTCAACATATCACTCAAAGTATCTGGGAACACATTACAAAATGATTTAACATACAAACAAAACAAAAACAAAATAGACTTTTTCTAGGAGAAAAAATAATCAGCAGTCATTATCTAAGATAATCATAGCAGAATTAGCAAACAAAAATTTAAATTATTATAACTATGCTTAAGACATTGATACAAATATATTCAAATTAACAAAAGGAAAAATTTCAGCAGGAAAATATAAACTTTAAAAAAGAACCAAATACATTTTTTAAAATTGAAAGCACATTATCTGAAATAAAAATTCAGTAAATGAGCTTAGCAGAATAAAGATGACAAAGGAAAATTTGGTGAATTTGATAAATGAATATAAATCATATAATTTGAAGAACAGGATTTTTTTAGATGATAACAAATAATGATAGACTCTGGAACCACGGTGTGCTTAAATAAGTGAATGGATAAATAAACTGTGGTACATTAAGACAATAGAATATTATTTAGTGGTAAAGAGAAATAATCTATCAACCCATGAAAAGGCATAGAGAAAACTTACATGCATATTAATAAGTGGAAGAATCCAATATGAAAAGGCTACATAATACATGATTTCAACCTAAGGCATTCCAAAAAGGATAAGACTGTAGAGACAATTTTTTAAAAAAACACAGCAGTTGCAGGGGAGAAAGGAAGGAAAGATAAATAGGGAGAATACAGGATTTTTAAGGCAATGGAAATACTTTTGTATATTGTAATGATTAATATATGTGATTATGCTCTGTCCAAACCCATAACATGTAAGGCACCAGGAGTGAACCCTAAGATTAAGTTTGTACATTGGTTGATTATGATATATCAATGTAGGTTTATTCTTAGTTAAAAATAAAAAGTGCCATTTTGGTGAGATATTGATAACGGGGAGGCAATACGTGTGTGAAGGCAAGTATTATATGCGAAAACTCTAAATTTTGTTTTAACCCTAAAATTTCTTTTAAAAATAAACTCAAAAAAGAAATGAAGGATGAACATTTCTAATGGGAGGGCTAACCAATTTTGATTTGCAAAACAGTAGTCATTCAATATACACTACAAGGCAAAGAAATGAGATAAGTTTTCTGCTGAGTATAAACCTCGTTTTAAAGGGGGATAAAATCTATTCCGTTTATTTAATACAGTTGGTTTGCATTGAAATTAGGATACTATGTATCATTTTCTTTAAGTCCTAATTTATAATGCTATTTTAAGTTTTTGTATTCTCTCTCTCTCTCTCTCTCTCTCTCTCTCTCTCTCTCTCTTTCTCTCTCTCTCTCTCTCTCTCTCCCCTCTCTCTCTCTCTCTGTGTGTGTGTGTTGAAGGGATCCATAAAGCATGGGTAGTTTTGTTTTTGTTTTTTCCCTTTAATTTTTTTCTTTATGAAATAAGGTGTTACATATGTGTCCTTCCCCCTCCCCATTCTCCCCCGACCCTCCACTCATGCCCTCACCCACCCTGGTGTCTGTGTTCATTGGTTAGGCTTATAAGCATGCATACAAGTCCTTTGGTTGATCTCTCCCCTTTACATCCACCCTCCCCTACCTCCCTCTGAGGTTTGATCATCTGATCGATGTTTCTCTGTCTCTGGATCTGTTTTTGTCCATCAGTTTATGTTGTTCATTATATTTCACAAATGAGTGAGCTCATGTGATATTTATCTTTCTCTTTGTATTTTTGTCCTTAGGGTATTTTAGGCAGAAGATGGTATGGTAATATAGGAGAAATTGGAAGACATCAACATAATCACCAGTAATAACTTTCATATGTAAGTCCTCTATGAAACTATGAGGAATTTTAAAATTTCTAATTATTAATAGGTAGAAATAGTCATAAAAATGTGCTACAACTATGTATATTTTCTTTTTAAAAGGATAGTGACAAGAAGATATGTTTGAAGAAGTAGAATGTGAAAATTAGCTACTATATTTTCATTGTGATGAGTTATATATACTTGAACGGTTCAATATCATAAGTTTATCTTTAAAAATATTTCTATTTAAAACATGTCCAAAATATAATCTTTCCTTACCACTTCTTTGTACAGAAAAGAAAAAATATATATAACAGCTACTATTTTCTTTAGAAATACAATACAATACTTTGGATATCTTTCATCAAAAGCAGATATGAGAAATGCCTGGATTCTGATGTTTGCATTTTGACAGCATACCCCAGGGACATTACATTTTATGATGTAAATATAGCATTGAGAATTTGTATTTTCAATGCATTATAGGATTTATAATAGCAGCTTCATTCTTTATGCCTATAAGCTTGTACTTTTTGGGGGTTTGAAAAGTTGAATTTATGGCAACTGTGTGTACTACTTTAATCCTCAACTGAGATATTTTTCCATTGATTTTTAGAAAGGTTGGAAAAGAAGGAAAGACAGAGAGAAAGATTGATGTGAGAGAAACACATTGATTGGTTGCCTCCTGTGCGAGCCCCGGCCAGGGCCTAGGACAGGGAGGAGCCTGCAACTGAGTTATGTGCCCTTGATTAGAATCGAACCCAGAACCCTTCAGTCCCCAGGCTGAGGGCTCTATCCACTGAGCCAAACCAGCTACGGTTGTGTACACTACTTTAGAGGAAAACATTGAAGGGGAGAATCAGAATTTGAGTGATTGTGACAGCAATCTTTCTATTTGAAAAGAGTTCAATGTTTTTCTTTTGATAAGTCAGTACAGACACTAAATCTTACTATATTCAGCAAATATAGTAATCCTACTAAAAAGCGTAGCAGAGTTTGTGCTAAATCTTATTTTTAGTAAGGGTTATCTACACTTTTTATGCTGATAGTGTTTTTAAAACAATAAACTTTATCCAATCAGTGTCCATGCTATTAGCAGGAAAATAAAGCATAAAAAAAGCAATTCAGTACTTAGCACAGAGGATGAAAACTGCTGGCCTTGTGAGTGTACTTTGCTGATATATGATTTCAGAGGCATTATATTGCTGCCCCAAAATAATCTGGTCTCCTTGGTGAGCATTCTGTCTTGCAGGTAAAAGCAGTGCCAGCATTCACATAAATGACAGGGTTGTGGGTACTCCATTCTAAACACCAAATCAGGAGTCAAAGCCCAAAAGATATATTTTGCCTTTTAGGGATGTTTGTAATTTATTCACAGAGCGCAAAGCTTTAGGTTATTGTTTTCTTAGAAATATAGCAAAAATATGAATAGCTCAATGACAAGCAACAATTTTAAATGACATGTAAAAATTTTAAATTAAGTAGAAAAGAACATTTCTGTCCTAGGAATTAGTAAGAAGTATAGTTGTTAAGACAACAAAGAATCATCAGAAAAACTAATAGCATACTTGTTTCAGGTATTTATATATTAGTATATCTAGAAATAATAGTGAATATTGAGAATGTACATTTTAAAAAATAGGTATTTACTAGTCCTTTTTTTCTTACTTTACAAGCTATGAAACTTTGCTTCTTTGATAACTCACAATATTGGGAAATTGGTCTGCAGGGTATTCTCCAATTTCTAAGTTGACTGAAGAAGCATCTTCTGAAGCAATAAACCCCCTGGCACAGTCATTCTGAGCAAAAACTTTGCCACATAAAATTTCTGTTCTACGTCTTCCTTCAAAATATAATTCAACTCATACTTTCAATGCTCTCAGGTTTTTTGTTTTAGTACTGCTATTTCCAATCCCACTCCCAAATTTAATACTACCTCTAGCATATATTTATTTCTTTGTATATTGTCAAATTCTTGAGTCTGGGGTAATGTACTTTCACAAATAATTTAAATATATGGCAACTGTGGGCACTAGAGGAAAATATTAAAGAGATTTAGGGAAGAAAACTTTTTTTTCTCATTCTATTTCCAAAATGTACATGGAAGACGTCTATGAAATACAGAAAAATTGGAGACAAATATTCTTATCTTGCATGATGCACAAAAGTAAAATTATAAACAACTGGAAAAGTCCATTTTCAGTTAATATATGAGAAGAAAAAAATTCACCAATTAAAAAAAGAAACAAGTTTCCCAAAGCATCCTCAGAGTGAGACACTGTAGAAGGTCATGAAGAGATAACGTGCTTAGAGAACAAATTAGGACCACAATGGCAGACGATAGTAGAAAATTCTGTAAAAAATGTATTTATAAATTTCAACACATAGATGACAATATAGAGCTTACAGAGCTGACCAGAAGAAGGAATTGATCTAGTCTAATACCCCCCTGAAGAAATTGAATCTATTGTTAAAAATTTTGCCAACTAGCCTCAGGTTTCCCACTGACAAATTCTTCTAAAATTTAAGGAGGAAATAAAAGATATGCCATATTTTCCTCATAATTAAAAGGAGGGATTTTAACTCCTTTTATGAGGGAGCCATTATGAAAAGAAAATCTTGATTCCTGGATTAAAGAGTTAAAAATTGGATGGCCTTGTGTGAACTATGCCCTTTAAGACTGTCTTTAACTTTACCAATAAATGATATATAACCCAAACCTAGCTCTGATCACCCAGAATTTAATTGAGAATTAATTGTTCTATTTTTATTTGTTTCTTACTAACAAATTTTCTTCCATTTTTTACCATAAAAAATTAACAAACTAGAATTTTCCAAATATCAAAAAAACATAATGGCAAATTAGGTTTATCCCTGTCACTGGATATTTTTAGGCTTGGCATCTTGTCAGGGTCTATACTATGAATAAATAATGTCAAAGGACAAGGATTAAAATAGAGAATGCAAAAAGGTAGATTCAGCTAACAGTGTGATGAAATCAGTTTATTTTCTGTTCATGTGTCTAGCTAGTATTAAGCCACAGCAGGTATGGGGAAAGTAAAAAATGATAGATACTCGAGATGAAGATTAGAGATAATGAGAGTATCAAATGCAAGGTATTACATTAGTAAACAGATCTAAAAATAGCAGGTGCGAATAGCTTACACAGGGAACAAGCTCTAGTGTGCTCACTGGAATATACAGTAGGATTCCTTCCTACTCTTCTCCATAGATATTTAAATGATTTGTAGAAAATGTTCCGTCTAATTGAGATTGTCAACTACTAATTACAAATTACAAACATTTTAAATAAGTTTAATTTGTATGGGTATGTGTATGAATTATACATGCATCTGGACATTTAAATGAATTTAAAAAGTAAACAAACCTAAGTGACTGAACCCAGATTATGTAGGGCAGATTATCTAAGAAGCAGCTCTCATTTTCCCTTAACACTTGCTCCACAAGGTAACTGCCATTTTGACTTTTGACACCATAGATTACTTTGCCTATTTTTGAAAATTGTCAAACACAAAGCATTTTGTACCTGACTTCATTTGTTCAATATTATGTTTGTTAAGCACATTCAAGTTTGTTACTGTAATTTTTCTTCATTGCTTTGAGCTTGAAGGGGCATGTGGCATGCAGAAGGCTACAGGCAGGGAGAGGAAGAAGGCAAGGGATGTAAATAAAGGCCATAAATGTGGGGGGAAGACTCAGCAATCACCTGACTGAGCTCAGATAAAAGAGGAGATGAAGCCATGTAAGTCTCTGAAGATGGCGGGCTCTGATCTTAGTGCCCATTCCTCTAATCACTTTAATTTACTTTTTAAATAATCTAAAAATATAGATGGAACTTATGGGAAAAAATCATGTTTCTAAGTTGACTGATACTAAGATTGCTGCTTTTGTGGACTAGAGGCTCAGTTAAAAAAATAAAAATAAAATGTAAAAAGATTACATTCTTGTATATTTGTTTCTTAACATAGCTTATAATTATGAATATTGTTGGTGTCCCTGTTCGGGCCACCATAAATGTTGGTGCCCCTTGTTAGGGCACCATAATGCCGGAGTTCTTTTCCCAGCCTTACAAAGGGTTCAGCATTCTGGAGAAAGGGGCTGTGCATAGAGGATTAAAGAGTCCAAAGATGACAATGAAAGATAGTTTTGAAAGGCATTGGGGGTCAGAGGAGCTTCAGCTGAAAGAGCTAGAAGGCTGTCCTTGTCTCAGGACCCCCTGTGCTTTTATTAGACACAATTCGTCCTAAAGGCAAGGTGGACATATCCACTTCAAAGGTCAAGGTATCAAGGATAAAACACAGAAGCATTATCACGTTGGGGAATAGCCTATAGCTGTTCAGGGTTTGGCCAACTGGAGAAAATAAAATGCCTTGAGCTGTTTGGCAGTTAACAATCCCATTCAGATTTGTGGGAAATGTCTTTTGGCCATTTCCAACAGGTAAATTATATATGTAGCTCACCCTTGTTGAGCCCACCCAGTTCCATCGACATTTTGACAAAACTCTTGTAATTTTTACATGCTGGAATTGGTTCTCAGCAGAATATCATACATCACTTTCCAAATGGGAACAGTATCCATATTTACATACATTCATCACTGAGAGTTGTATTCTTTAATTCTTTAAAAGCTATCCTATCTAATAAAAGAGTAATATGCAAATTGACCATCACTCCAACACACAAGATGGCCACCCCCATGTGGACACAGAGGACCGCTACAAGATGGCCGGCAGGGGAGGGCAGTTGTGGATGAAGGGCAGTTAGGGGTAACTCAGACCTGCAGGGGAGGGCAGTTGGGGGTGACCAAGCCTGCAGGGGAGAGATGTTGGGGGTACCAGGTCCACAGGGGAGCAGTTAGGTGTTGATCAGGCTGGCAGGAGAGTGGTTAGGGGTGATCAGTTAAAAATTATGGTAGGTAGAAGTGGTTAGGGGCAATCAGGCAGAAGTGGTTAGGGGCAATCAGGCAGGCAGGCAAGCAGGTGGTTGGGAGCCAGCAGTCCTGGATTGTGAGAGGGATGTCCAACTGCCCATTTAGGCCTGATCCTGGGATCGGGCCTAAATGGGCAGTTGGACATCCCTTGAGTCCAGATTAGAGAGGGTGCATCTGGGCTGAGTGACACCCCTTCCCCTGTGCACAAATTTTGTGCAGCAGGCCTCTAGTGTATTATATATGTGAGACACAACTGCCCTTAGTGAGGAAGAGGTAGGAGAAAATAAACCAACGAGATAAAGAAAAATAGGTGGAAACGTAAACTAGTATAGCCACTATGGAAACCAGTATGGAGGTTTCTCAAAAAATTAAGAAGAGAGTTTCCACATGACCCAGCAACTCCTCTTATGGTTATCTACCCCCAAAATGTGGAAACATTTATTCTCAAACATATGTGCATCCCTATGTTCATTGCAACCTTAATCACAATGGCCAAGACATGGAAACAATGGAAGTGTCCTTTGAATGATGATTGGATAAAGATGTGGTACATATATATACAATGGAACACTACTGTAAGAAAATATGAAATACTACCATTTACAACAACATGGTTGGCCCTTGAGAATATCATGCTAAGTGAAATAGTTAGAAAAAGTTAAGAACCATAATATTTTACTCATACGTAGGATATAAAACTGAAACTAACAAATGAACAAAAAGTAAAACAAGCAAACAAACAAAAACTCATATACACAGACAATAGGATGATGACTACCAGAGGGATTGGGGATAGTAAAGGATAAAGGGAGCCAAATATCTGGTGATGGTAGATAAATTCATTTTGGGTGGTGGGCACACAATGAAATATACAGATCAATGAAGTATCATAAAGGTGTACACTTGGAACCTATATGGTCTTATTGACCAATGCACTCAAATAAATTTAATTTAAAAAAGATCAGGTTGGAGGAAATTTGCACATCTAGATGATGGGTTTGATTTGAGATGCTGAAACTTTGCAGCCTTGATATATGCCTTGAAACTGTGACATATTTTCTGCTTGTTGAATAGACATTGGGACTGAAGCAAGCTTGCAGGATTTCAGGTAGAAGCAAAGTGAACTGGTCAATGTTATATATTGTGTCAGTCACACAAATAAATTCATGTTCTAAGCCAGTGAGCTCCTACCCTTTGCTGCCCCCCTGAACAAACAAACAAATAAATACACACACACACACACACACACACACACACACACACACACACACACAACCTCTCTGATACCACATACAACTAATACCAAGGGAAACCTAGTTTGAGAGAAACCAGTTTTTGCTGTTTAAAAACCACTGCTTTACCTTGTTAATTTACCAAGTAAAGAAATGACTGTGCCAATGAGCTTTCTCCTTCAGTGCAAATAAATAAATAAATAAACAAATAAAAGGGCGGGCTTTAAAAAAGTGTAATACGCAAATAGACCAAATAGTCGAATGACCAGTCAGGAGGGTGGGGGGTAGGGGGACTGGCAAGCAGGCAGTGCCAAGTCAGCCAAGTCGCATGCCAGCAGGCAGAAGGAGGGAACAGCAATGGGGGGGAGGGGAGTGGCAGCAGTAACCAGCAATGATAGAGGGGTGATTTGGGAGCCTGCCTGGTCGCCTCCCACAGAGAGAGACCAGATTGCAGCTTAGGTCTGCTCAGTCATTGTAGGACATCCCATGAGGACTTCTGGACTGTGAAAGCATGCAGGCTGGGCTGTGGGGAACCACCCCCTCTACTGCCACTGTGCACGAATTTTTGTGCACTGTTCCTCTAGTTCAGAAGGAAAAGCAAATAATGTATTGAATTGAGGAGGAATGTTCTTTGTTGATTTTATAAGATTAAGCATGTCATGCTATGTATTTAGGAAAGAGATTAGCCATACAATAAAGTTCCAATATAGGAACATATAGTCACTAAATTTGGGGAACATATGATAGTGCAAATTCATATTTGCTCATTCTAAGAGATTCAAGAAATAAAAAAACACAGAAAACTATCACCTTTATTTCAAAATGAGTATTTTTTTACTTACTTTAAGAATCTATGATCAGATTTTTAATGTCCTCAAGATATTTTTATCATTTTTAGAAAAAAGAAAACATAGTTTTTGAGTTCAGAATAATGAAGCTGAAAAAGGAAATCAGAGAAAGAACACATAAATTTGAGAACACTTCATTCAGTTATTATGAAATCTGGCAAAAGTTGTTAATATGACAGGTATCAGAACACTGTTATAAATTATTTAGACTAAGAACAAAAAATCCAAAATGCTATCAAGGACCTTTTTTAAAAAGTCCATAATTATAACAACAATATGACAATTGTCATTTGGTATTATTTATATGAAAGCATTTGAAATGATAATGTCTGCCAAATGGTGCAACTGGAGAGGTGGAAAGGGATATATATATATATATATATATATATATATATATATTCAAATTCTGAGGCTAAATAAAGTAAAGGAAAAAGATAATTGTTATATTTTCTTTTATAGTATTTATTATAGTGTATGTCATTTAAAAAAGAAGACTAAGAGCTTATAAATATTTAGGAAATCAGTCTAGCTATATTAACTTATGATATTTTGAATCATTTCCTTTAAAAGTACTATTTCTAGCCCTGGCTGGTGTTGCTCAGTTGGTTGGGCATTGTCCCATGTACTCAAAGAACGCTGTTTCCATTCCTGGTCAGGGCAGGCAGATGCCCAGGTTGTGCGGCACCATCCCCCATCAGGGTGTCTGGGGGAGGAGCCAATAGATGCATCTCTCTCTCTTTTCCCCTCTCTCTTAAAAAATAAATTTAAATAACATATTTTAAAAATACTATTTCTAGGTTACAGAATTTATCTCTTATTATTTTTAATTTTTTCCATTATTAGATTAAAAAACAGTAATGTGAACACTACAAAATTTGATAGAGCTTCAACTTAATAATTTATACAGTGGCCTTTGTTCTCCACATTGAGCTGTCAATAAAATTAAGCACAGCTTTCAGGTTACAAGATACATCAGTGTTTGCTGATTATAATTTCTGGAACTTACTGTTGACAATAATATATTATATTAGGAAATTACTATTTGCTGTAAATACGTTAAGATACAAAAATTAGTAGTGTTTGATTTAAATATTGATAATTATATTTTAAAATTAAAAAAAGAACACAAAGAGATAGCTATGCTGGAATTTAAAGTGAGTTATTCATTATTAAACTCATGATGATTTAATAGTATTTTAGAGTAAGTTGGTTATTCTTATTTTTTTGTCAATGTCCAATTATGTTCCTCACTACTCTTTGTTATCAGTTATGCCTAAACAGATATACATATACAGCAATTATAAGATTTTAGGAGTTTTTGCATTAATTTTAGGTGAAATGAATCTGAAATTGATGCAAAAACTCCTAAAATCTGATAATTGCCATATATGTATATCTGATTAGTCATAACTGACAGCAAAAGGTATATATATTAATTTAATCTTTTTTATCATGTAAAAAAACAATGATAGCAATACAGAGAACTATGAAGTAAAAAGTAATAATCAGGATTGATTCATCTTTTCTATGTATGTACTTAACACAAAGTTGTGCTGAAGTTTAATTGAAGTTGAAAAATGCTCGCCTCTGAAAAGGCATTCCTTTTACTTATTATAATGGTAATGAATTAAAAGTTTCATTTATGAATAAAAGCACCAGCATGTCTAGTTAAAGGAAGTATTATTGAAATCATCTTTCCTTAGTACTTGGTCTTGTAACCATTCAATCACTGTAATTTTTAGTTATTAAGTAGCTTCATTGTAAAATAATAACTACTTTTTAAATCCTTTGTATTATCTGAAATGCAATTTCAGAGAGAAAAGGATAGATAGTGGCTAAATTTTTTAAGACAAACCTTATCTTCTGTTCCCAAAATAGTTTGGAAAACTGTAACAAAGTAGGTTTTATAAAGTAATTTAACTATTTGAGATATTTAGTACAAAGTACACACAAGGAATCTGAACTACTTTCAAAACTAACTTAAAATTTTAGAAAGAACTTAGACTTTATATAGTAAGCACATAATTAAAAATAATTATTTGTGATAAAGTAAACTCACTATAAATATTATTTTCAATAGTCTTTTAGGGCATGTTTAATATTCCTTGAGAAAATTAAAATATTTTCTACCATAGAAAGTCAACTTTTAGTTGGTTCTTAAATTATTTTATCATAAATATTTAGGGGATGAACCAAGATGGCGATGTAAGTAAACACCTATCCTGCTGCCCCACACAACAATTTCAAAACTACAACTAAACAACAGAATAGACATCACCCAGAATTACCAGTAAGCTGGCTGAGTGGAGATTTCACAAATGAAAGTAAAGATAGGACACTGTGACTCAGAGGAGATGCGGAGAGCAGAATTGCAGATACTTGCGGAGTCAGAGGTGTGGGGCCATGCACGCAGTGGATATGGTGGGCGACTGGATACCCGGCTGGTTTTCTCAAACAGGGAAGGAGTCAAAGGCATCCCACTGCACTGAGCCCCAGTTCCAGGCAAGGTCCAGGGAACCCACACTCATACGGGTTGAAACTGGACAGTTAGGAGGAAGCATGCTGAAACTCGGGAGGTGCAGAGGTCTGTGAGCTTGCGGAAGGGCGCGTAAACTTGGGAACTTCAGAAATATGCGAGCATTCAGAGAGGACTTGTGATATGCTGTCTCGTTCAGGAGTAAAAAAAGAAAGAAAAAAGGAAAACCACCAGACTGCATTGTTTTACAACCCTGGGTGAGACTTTGGGTGTGCAGACTCATTTGCGGAGAGGCTGAACTGTCCAGCAGCAGATAGAGCTCAGCACCAGCTTTCTCACCAGGCAGCCATTTACTACCAGCCACAGAGACCCAGGTGCTGCATAAGGTGGAGCTGACAGGAAACCAAGGCTGCCTGCTTAGCCCGGAGATTCCACCCATCCAACCTGAGCACAACGGCTCTCACAGCATAAACACAGCTGATCCTCACAGCCAATTGGCCTGGAGGTCAAACCCTCCTAGTGCTACCAACAATAATCTTAACTACAGCAAGACTGTGCAACCTATAAAGGGCTGCACCAAGAGCATACATCTCAGGTAACTGGGAAGGCTGGAGCCACTGTTCCCTAGAGGACATCTACCACACAAAGCTAATTGACCAACTCAGGGAAGCAGCCAAAATGCAGAGACATGCAAAAAAAAATCACATTTGAAAGAAATGGAGGGAAAACAATGACTGGACATAGAGTTCAAAACCATGGTTATAAAGTTTTTCAAAAGGCTCCTAGAAAGGCTGATGAACTTAATGAGACTTTCAAGAATATGAACAAGACCTTCAAGGATATGAACGAGACTCTCGAGGATATGAAAAAGGACCAACTAGAAATTAAGCATACACTGACTGAAATTATATATATATATATTATTTCACTGACTGAAATAATATATATATATTATATATATATATGCATATATTATATACAAAGACCTAAAAGAACAAGACTCTCGAGGATATGAAAAAGGACCAACTAGAAATTAAGCATACACTGACTGAAATAATATATATATATTATACACTGACTGAAATAATATATATATATTATATATATATATATATGCATATATTATATACAAAGACCTAAAAGCAGTCTAGAGGACCGCAAGAATCAAGTCAAAGATTTGAAATACAAAGAAGCAAAATCCACTCAGCTGGAAAAGCAAGAAGCAAAAAGAATCCAAAAAATTGAAGATAGTGTAAGGTGCCTCTGGGACAACCTCAAGCATACCAACATCCGAATTATAGGGGTCAGAAAAAGAGAGAGAGCAAGATACTGAAAACTTATTTGAAGAAATAGTGACTGAAAACTTCCCCCACCTAGTAAAAGAAATTGACTAAAAGTCCAGGAAGCCCACAGAACCCCAAACTATAGGAATCCACAAAGGACCACACCAAGACACATCATAATTAAAATGCCAAGAGCAAAAGACAAAGAGAGAATATTAAAAGCAGCAAGAGAAAAACAGTTAGTTACCTACAAGGGAGCACCCATACAATTGTCAGCAGATTTCTCAACAGAAACGATGCAGGCCAGATGGGAGTGGCAAGAAATATTCAAAGTGATGAATAGAAAGAATCTACAACCAAGATTAGTCTATCCAGCAAAGCTATCATTCAGAATTGAAGGTCAGATAAAGTGCTTCACAGATAAGAAAAAGCTAAAGGAGTTCATCACTGCCAAACCAATATTATATGAAATGCTGAAAGGTATTCTTTAAGAAGAGGAAGAAGAAAAAGGTAAAAATAAAAATTATGGACAAAAAATACACATCTATCAACAAGTGAATCTAAAAATTAAGTGAGTTAAAAAACTGATGAACAGGATAAACTGGTGAATATAACAGAATCATGGGCATAGAGAGGGAATGGACTGACAATTCTTGGGGGGAAAATGGGTGTGGGAGGTGCAGCATGAGACTAGACAAAAATCATACATGTATGGAAGAGGACAGTGGTGGGGAGGTAAGGGCAGAGGGTGGGATGGGTACTGGTTGGAGGGGAGCTATAGGGGGAAAAAGGGAACATTGTAATTAATAAACTGAACAATAAAGATTAAATTTTAAAAAATAAATATTTTAAAATGACACAGTAAATGTGTCCCTAAACTTGTCCAAGTCCCTTTCCCCGGCCAGGCACAAATTAGACCTGACCCATTCACAAATTCATGCACCGGACCAGATTATTATGTGTTCAGAGATCATAATAATCCGGCCACTCAGCATATATATGTTAAAAATTCAGTATAAATATGTTAAAGATTCAAATATGACTAAATTGAATGGCAACTTTATTATTTCTCCAAACTAGAAACAACTCAAACATGCCTGAACTAAAGGGCAAACAAAGTTAGCATTCTATGGAATGGAATGCTGCTTGAACAACCATAAGGGACAAACTGTTGATACCTGCAACAGTATGGATGAATCTGAAAAGCATGTGTTATGTGTTAGATTCATGTTGTGTGATTTCATTTATATGACCCTGTGGGAAAGGCAAAGTTAGGAAGAAAAACAGATAAGTGATTGCCAAGTGTTGAGGGGGTCAGAGTAGAGTCACTGATAGCAAGATAATATAGGGGACTTCAGACTTAACACCGTGTTCTGCAAAAAACTATGCCCATGGTTCTGTGACTCTATGCATTTGTTAAAACTGACAAGAACGTGCCACAAACAACTATTTTACTCTATCATAATTGTTTTTAATTTACTAGCATATGGGGGAGAGATAGAGTATAGACTGTGACAAGTGAATCTCTTTTTCAGTGAATCAGATACTAAATTGAGTACTATGGGAAAGATAGAAACTGGCCTGTGTACCTTGAGAAAACAATATTTTTATTGGATACTGTGAAGCTAAAGGCAAAACAAGCAAACAAATGAACAACAACAACAACAAAAAAAACCCTGAACCAAATCGTTGTATTCCAGGTGGTAAATTTGTTTCAGACAGGGGTGTGGTTTAGGAATTTAGAAGCTACTTTATTAGCAAAATAGAGTAGAAAATATAGACAAGGAGAAAGACAGTTTTCTCACTGTAGGAGAAAGAAACCAAGAAAAAAAAAGAAGGCTGGAATGAACACTGGATAGAGGTATTAGTACAGACTCAGGCATAGATTATTAAAATATATGTACTGACATAGAAATAAATATTAGTAAATTTGAGTATGCATGTATGAATGAGCACATATATTTCTTAGATCTATCCACTATCAGGCAAGAAGTGGTGATACTCCAATAACAATGAGCATACTAGTGCTCAAATCTCAGTTTCTAAATACCATGCTGCAATAAAAGCATTCTAGAACTAGAAAAAGAAAAGTATAAAAGGGGCCTGGAAACTCTTGGGGTGCTGGAAAGAGAGAAAGTGGTAACAAAAAGGAAGGGGGATGTGTAGGTTGGTGAAATCATGCAGAAAGGGCACAGGCATTAAATGTCAATTATATCTCCTTATAGGTGAGGGGGGAAAGAGTTCCCAATATTTAAAGTTGGAGCTGCTTGAGCAACAAAATAAGTAACAATAGTTTTGGATTACAATCCCAAAATAAGTGTCCATGAATCCATACCAATTTAAAAAAATACTGAAGGAAGAAATACATGGGGGATATATAATAACTTCTATTACGCTAATGTATTTCATTGATTAAATGTAGATGGAATGAAGAATATAGAAAATCACCTTTGGAATCATAGCACTGGATGTGAAATGCGTGGGGGAAATTTTAAGCAAAAACAGGTTTTTTGCATAGTCTCAAAGCATTTCCCTCAAAATATTTGGTAATTACAAAGGGAAGAACAATGGGAGAACCATGAGAGATACCTCTTTTAGTCATGTGGTCACAGTTAATATGACCAGGAATGAATGTTGGTATTATACCCTCTAATATGGAATATTGAGAAGAGCATATAACCTCTCTGTTATTCTTCCCTGTAATGCATAACCTCATTCTAATCTTAAAAAAAAAATAACAGGAAATTTCAAATACAGATTGAGATACAGTCTACAAAATATCTCACCAGTTATCTTCAAGAGTCAAGAAAATGAAAAAGAAGTAATACAGTCATAGGTTAGAGTTAGCCAAGAGGAATTGACAACAAAGTGTATAGTGAAATACAGAATTGAGTCCTATAAAAGAAAAGAACCTTCATGGACAAACTGTTAAAATCTAAATAACTTCTGTGATTTGATTAATATTAGTGTACCAAAGTTAATTTTTGGTTATAATACATATCCGACTGTTATATAAAATGCTAACCTAAGGGGAAACTCGATGAAGGGCATATAGGATATCTCTACACTTTTTTGTAACTTAAGTAAATTTAAAGTACATCAAAATAAAACTGTTTAAACACGCTATTAATTCCAGTAATAGTGCTCCTTGCACTATTTTTTTCTGACATAATTTAAAGAAGATATTTTGGATTTTACTTTTTTATTTATGCTTTGCCATTTCTGAACAACATTTTTAAAAGGTCTAGAATAAATTGGAATAAAAATGTTCCCCTTTCCATTGTAGTTATAGTCTTTGTCAAAATAACATATTACTGTGGTTCCACTTTCCTCTCTCATTGATAACATTGTCATGAAAAGAGAACACCTGAACTCTAATGTGTCAAATTCCCCAAATGCTTCATATTTGAAAGATTAAACATTAAGAATTGTTCTTCTTTGACCTTCTCAGTATTCAAGATGCTGTTGGATGACATTTGCATTCCAGTTGATTACCTTTTACAAAGCCTGACATTTTTAAAGGGGTAAGAAATAAAAAAAGTATTTTAGATTTTATTTGAAGCTGTTGCCAAATTATGTTATGCAATCTCTGATTTTTCTATAATTTTGGCAGATCTGGAGCTTTAACAACATGATTATAAATATTAAAATACTTAGTAAATAGTTTTATCAAGCACTTAGTGTTAATATTTGGATCTCAGATGTACCACAGATATATGCAGTATACCTTTATTCCTACATACATTTAACATAATTTAGTTATTACAGGTTATTGAAATATTGCTGTAGCCTGGATACCAACTGCAGTGTATGCCAAAATGTTTGGTGTCAAAATAGGTGCTTAGTCAGAGACTTGGTATTTTACCAACTCTCCATTCATTTCTTAGAAAAAGTACACTTATAAATGCTGACAAACAATATTTATTAGAACAAGCTCAGTTGAGATGGATCATAGTTAGAGAAAAATTTGAACTGCCTAGGGCTCATTTTGTATCACACTGGATTCCAGAATCTATCCCAGTGAGATGCAAAGTGAAATCCATTTTTTAAAAATGTAGACTATTTTTAGAGCAGTTTTAGGCTTATAAAAAAAATAAGGAGAGAGCACAGCAATTTCCAAATACATCTTGCCCCAACATTTGCAGTTTCCCCCATTACCAATATTCTCCACCAGAATGGTCCCATTTGTTACCAAGGATAACTTACCTCCACACCTCACAACCACCTAACGTCCATAGTTTATATGACATTTCACTCCTGTATTCTATGGATTTAGACAAATATATAGCTACCAGAGGCCCGATGCATGAAATTCATGCAAGAGTAGGCCTTCCTTCTCCCGGCTGCCGACACTAGCTTCCTTCTGGCGCCCGAGATCTGGGCTTCCCTTGCACCCGCAGCTTCCTCCAGAAGGGCATCTGGTCTAATAGCATATTATAATATTATTATTATAGATATTATAGATGTAGCCATCATTATGGTACCATACAGAGTATTTTTACTGTCCTAAAATTTTTTGTTCTCTGCCTATTCATCCTTTCCTCTACCCAACATGGGCAATCATTGATTTTTTAAAAGTTTTTGCAGTTTTTCCTTTTCTAGAATCTCATAGAGTTGGAATCATATAAGTTTTGTTTCACTAAGTGCTATGCATTTAAGTTTCCTCTATGCCTTCTTATGGCTTGATAGCACTTATGGCTTTATAGTACTTAATAATAACATTTGGAATAATAATATCCATTCACCTAGTGGATGGAATCTTTATGACTATCACATTTCAGCAATTATGAGAAGCTGCTGTAAATATTCATATGTAAGTTCTTATGTGGACATACATTTCAGCTCCTTTGAAGTTCATACCAAGGAGCACTAGTACTGGATCTTATGGTCAGAGTATGTTTAATTTTATAAAAAAAAAAATACCCTAATTCTTATCTTATTTGAACTATTAGCAGTACTTAAAACTGTGTCACTCCTTTAAAATTGAAGTACTTCCTTTACTTGATTCTAAGCCACCACATGCTTTTCTTTATGGTCTTCCCTAAAGAATTATTGTAAAATGTCCTATGGCTTTATACTAGAACCATGGTTGGCAAACTGTGGCTTGCGAGCCACATACAACTCTTTGGCCCCTTGAGTGTGGCTCTTCCACAAAATACCACGGCCTGAGCAAGTCTATTTTGAAGAAGTGGTGTTAGAAGAAGTTTAAGTTTAAAAAATTTGGCTCTCAAAAGAAATTTCAATCGTTGTACTGTTGATATTTGGCTCTGTTGACCAATGAGTTTTTCGACCATGGTACTAGAACATCATTTCCATCTAAGCTCTCTTTCTGGTTTTACTCTCCATATCTTGGCTTTATATGCTGATATCCAGAATCATGTTGAACAAACTCCTTGAAAAAAGCCATTTGTAAGTTTATTAAGCATCTCTAATATATATTTCAAGCTGAACACCTCTCCTTCTTCCTATATTATGCTCCACTTGAGATCCTCCTCATTGTCAGAATGTCAACTCCACCTACTAGTAACGAAAGCTAACAACTTTGTCAACTCTTTTTCTCACTCATCCATCTAATCCCTTATCAAATGACATGGTTTTGCTTTCAAAATATATGCAGATTTCAAAGTTTCTCATAACCTCCACTGCTACAATGCAGGTTTAAGGTGCTTGACTGTTCCACCTGATTTTTGCTAAACCTCTTAGGTAGTTATTCTGTCCTGACATTGGCCCATCTTCCTTCTATTGTCAAAAGAGTAGCAGCCAGGAGGAACCTGTAAAATATAGATCAGATCATGTCTAACTTCTTTGCAAAACTCTGTTTCTTTCCACCTGACTCAGGGGAAACGCACTACCTATACAACAACCATCAAAGCCCCAGAGGAGATCTCTCTGTCCTGATCATTACTATCCTCACTCTCATGCTGTCCACCCCAGCAATTCTGCCTTCCTTGCGGTTCTCCTGATACCCCACATCCTGCTACAAGTAGCACTTCTGCCCTTGCTGTTCCCTCCAATTGCTACATGATCTTCTTTACTTCCATCTGGTCTTTTTGTAGATACCATCTCTTAGGTAAGTGATTTTATAAAAGTTATGTTAATATTGTGCACCCTTATCCTGGCACTCCTCATCCTTAACTTTACTTCTCTTCGTGGCAATTATTACCTTCTGATGTACTAGACTATTTCGTTATTTTTGTATGTCTCTTTTGAAAAGGTATGTGGTTGTCTTCCTTATCTGTCCGCTGTATGTTCACACATAGTTCTGTTCTTAGCACATTGTAAATGGTCAGTATTTATCCTTCTAATAAGTAAATATTCTCGTATTTGAGGAATCACAACTGATTTTTTTTAATTTAATTTTTTTTAAAAAATTAAAAATATGTTTTATTGATTTTTAGAGAGTGAGGAAGGGAGAGTGCTAGAAAGATAGAAACATTGATGAGAGAGGAACATCATCTGTCAGCTGTCTCCTGCATGCCCCACATGGGTATTGAGCCAGAAACCTGGGCATGTGCCTTGTCTGGGAAATGAACTGTGATCTTTTGATTCCTGGATTGATGCTCAACCTCTATGCCACGCCATCTGGGCTGATTTTTTTTTAAGAGCTTGTTTTTATTTATCTTCTTTGAAGTAATTTTTCCTTCTGATGTAAATCTGAGTTTTGCTTAATTCTTTTACAAAGTTTGTCATAACTCTTCATTAATAATGATTAATTCTGTTGAATAAGATTCTGAGTTGGGGAGACGGGGGGAGACCACAGTCAGCAGTGGGAGTGACAGAACACTGCTGTCTTCCCAAAGGGAACATCTCATCTGTTTTCAGCAGTTGTTCTTTTATGGTAAATAGATCAGCCAGAATGACATTTGAATGGTTCAAATTAATGTCCTATTGTTCACAAGTTATCTTTCTAAAATCAGGTTCTATTTCAATTCTTCCCTCTATCATACATAATTTTTAGGCCATTATTGGCCTAAAATAATTCATATGCAAACTTTAGGTTACTGAAATTAAGAACATACCTATAACATTGTTCCTGTTCTTATTCTACACAGTGACAATGTTTAAAGGAGTGAAAGCATAGCAGTGGTCTCAATAAGGAAGGAAATAATTTTGTCCCTAATTTTCATTTAACAATATCTAAAACCATTTCTGGTTGCCATTGTGTGCATTACTGTCATTTATTTAGTTGAAGACAGAAATGCCACATATCTTTTAGTACATGAGAAGGCTTTCCATAAAAGATAACTTCTGATCTAAAATGTCAGTAGTTCCAAGGTTGAAAAACAGAATACAGTCAGCATCTAAAAAAATGAAAACCTTTAAAAATAATTTTAGTATTCATTCATTTAAAATGTGTGCCATTCAATAATTTAAAAGTAATTCACTGAGCTAAAAAGTATCTATGCATATATATAAAAGCTTAAGAGACCATTATGACTGGTCACTATGATGTGCACTGACCATCAGGGGGCAGATGCTCAATGCAGGAGCTGCCCTCTGGTGGTCAATGCGCTTCCACAGCCAACCTCTCATGGTCCTCCCGCAAGCCGGCCAACCTGATCATCCCTAGCTGGACTGAGGGAGACATCCCTAATCAGTACCGATCACAGGCCAGGCAGAGGGATCACACATGTATACAAATTCATGCACTGGGCCTCTAGTCTATCTATAATGGTACAGTATTCTAAGTCAAAAGAAAAGTACAGATTTCTAGTACAGATTGTAATAGAAAAGTTCATTAAAATCATGTTGTTTTTAGAATAAATTCTATTTTGGTTTAGAGTCATTTCATACAGTTAGAAAGAACTGTTTAAAAACAATGGATTATAATTGCTCAAATATATTCATTTTATTATAAAGTGTCTTCAGTTGAACATTGTGCTATTTAAAATCTTTTTAAGACCTAGACATCCAAATTCCAAAAATATTAACTTGGAGCAAGTCAGACACTGAGCATCTATTTAACTAATTTACAATTTTCTCTTTCATGCACAACCGGCTACAATTATTTTGTTTTTTTTAAGAGTTTGTCAAGATCCATAACTTAGATATAATGTCGAATTCATCCATTTATGAAACATTACATTAAAAATATATTTATCTATTCCCTTTCAATCATTTTCTATATTATTCTCTCTCACAGCAATTTAATCATATTTCTTTTGTAATTTTTAGGGAACTCAGGTAAACAGAAAAGAATAAATCACAATTATTGACAATTTTCTAGTCCATCTATGAAGGATATCTGAACATATCCAATTGTAAGTATTGTTCCTTTTTCTATTTCTTGTGATTTTAGAGGACAAGTCAATAATTAGAAATTGTTATTTTCTTGTCACTAGAGTGACCTAAGTTATCCTTGCGATAATTTGAGAGACAATATATATATAGTTCACATTCCTCTCTCACTTAAAAAAAAACCAAAATGTGTTGAAAGAGAGAAAAGTGAAAATATCAGGATGAAAATGCCAGCTTATTTTCTGATAAAACTTAAGTTAGGATTGTGGTATTTTTTGCCAGCAAATGACCTTGCTAATGCAACTCTCACAATATTGTAGGCCCTCCCCACAAGTTAGAGCTTATGCTCTATAGTTAATGTTAATATGCATAATTTATATACATTTAACCTAGTTTGTGAAATTCCTGTACACACATAACATTAGCAAATATACCTTGCAAAATTCCTTCCACTGCCACTGATTTTTTATGTGGTAAGTAGTAAACTGGGCATGCCTTCAGATGGTTTATGATAATAAAATTTTCTAAGTAAATATAATAAAATCTTGCAAGCTCATTCGTTTCATGCTTTGAGTATATTAAGATAATTATAAGTTTAGTTTTATACTAGAAAAGTATCTATTTAGGAGACCTAAACCTTTAAAAATAAATGCAACAGAAAATGTGTTAAATGGTCTGACTAACTAAATTCCATATTTATAACTAAAATGTAGAATCTACACTTAGAAAGAAGAGTAAAAATCCATTTGTAGACATTCAGTGAAAAGGTAGGCAATGAACATAATTTGGCTCAGCCAATACCAGGCTGAGATGCAGAGAGATGGCCCATCGACTGTCTAGTTGAGAGTAAAAATAAGCAGTTTCTGGGGCCAGCACATGCTGTGTCTGTGCGGGAAACAGTTACTCCTTGGTGAGTAGGAGGGAAGATATCTAACTTTCTAGCTGTGTTTCAGACTAGTTCTTCTCACTCTCTTCAGGTTCACTAATTTAGATGTGGTCCTTGCAAATTCCATATTGTTTTGCCTCTTCAAGATTTTGTCATTGATTTTTCTTTCTGCTTGTTTGTAAATATTTTGAATTTTTTTAGAAATACATTTAGTACCATTCCTATTCTTGGAAATATCATAGCAGAGAATACATTTTTGTATGACACTATTATAATTAATATTTTATGCATTAAAAATCCATTTCATGTAACATTTTGTTTAACCTTCACAACACTTTGTAAAGTAGACAATTATTTTCTGTGCATTTTGAAATATGCAACTGAGATTCAAAATTAAAGTAAATCACTTTGTGAGGTCACTCAGACATTGCAGGGTTCAGTTTTAAACTCTAAATCTTCAGTAGAGGGGGAAAAATGTCCATTAAAATAAAACTCTATCAGAGCAGTGGCCTTTGGCCAACATGTTAGCTCCCTAATCTCCTGCTGTTATTAACTAACCAAAAAAATTTTAAAAGTCAAGTTTTTTTTTAATATAATATGTGAGAATCTTTGTGTGATTGACGGAATAATATGGATGCAAGCCAAATGAATTATAAATATATTATTAGGAAAGTTAGAAAGCATCTTACTTTATGATTTTAAAGTGTGCTAAAATGAATATTATCTACTTACAATCTTATAATTTCATATGACAAGGCAATATTTACATGCTCAATACCATGAACAGAACATTTTTTATGATAGACAGATTTTTACTATTTTAAAACCAGAAATATCAATATATCTAATTTGTTCATAATTTTCATTCTATAAGTGCTATTATTTAATATACATATATTATTAAACCTAGCACACAGCAACTCAAATTTAAAGTGTTATAATTATCATCACTAGATGAAGTTCTTTATTTAAAGTCAACCTTCTTTTCTAACCACCAATATCCAACATTCATTACAGATTTTGTATGTGAAAAACAAAAATTAAACTGATTTTTAATATTACATAAATGTAAGAAAATGTTACATACTTTGTTCATCAAGCATACCCTTAATGTTTAATTGACTTAAATAGGTATTTTATATTCAGTGCTTAAAATTATTTTTGAAAGCAGTTTATTTATAAATTAATATATAAGTAAACAATGGCATGAAAACCAAGTCTACTGAGCATTAATTTACATTGACTTTTGCCTTTCTGAGATGGATGGGGGCCTGGAATTAAACACATAGTTCAAAACTCTTTAGGCAAAAAAACAACAACAAACAAACAAAAAAAAACCTGGAGGTTCAAGAAAAGTTGGAAATATTTTAATACAAAGGTAGAAGGCAGATCCCAAAGCGAATCAGTGGCTCAAGGAAATTTTCAAGAACTTTGTAATGTATCAGTATGAGAGAGGAGGGTTGTTAAGATACTAGTAAAGCCAAAACCGTTTTTGGTTTAGTGGATAGAGTGTCGGCCTGCAGACTGAAAGGTCCCAGGTTCAATTCTAGCCAAGGGCATGTACCTTAGTTGTGGGCAATCCCCACTAGAGGGTGTGCAAGAGGCAGCTGATCGATGTTTCTGACTTTCTGTCCCTCTCCCTTCCTCTCTGTGAAAAATCAATAAAATATATTTTTTAAAAAGATACTAGTTAAACACACATTAAATATTTGCCTACATAGTTCAGTAGTGGTAGGCTTAGAAGGTAGAAGTTTTTGGGTAAAGACCAGTCGTCCTATAGTAGGGTTGCAAGCACATTTAAAATCTACTTAATAATATGATTTACATTTTAATAAATGATGTTATATCAATTTCTGTTAAAAAAGTAAAAATTATCTAAATTTTTAATAATGTTAAATAATTACTTATTCATTTAAGAAATATTAGTTGTATATCTACTATATGTCAGGCACTGTATAATGTCTGCTTTTCATAGACCCTAGATGGGAATCAGGGTGGGAGACAATTCCTGATGTTCTCGGGTTGGTTCTAAAGGCAGTTCTAAGTCCTTAAGGATGAGGATCATCAGGAAAAATGTTACTGTTGTAATGAGAATGGGCCAGGTAACATAGAAAACCATTGATGAATTCTGTGGGTATCAAGAAAAGCAGGGGGTAGATAGTAATGTTGAATTTTGAGCTGGAAGAGACTTGCTATTAATATAGTGAGGTTGGGTTTATTTTTGTTGTTTTATAGAGAAATATAAAGGGTTTTTTTTTTAAAACCAAGAATTTAATGAGATAAAAAATCAACTTGTAAGTACAGAAAAATTCTCATATCTCATGAGCATGAAATCATTGGCTGAATAAATGTTACATGCCAGAAATATTGCTTAATGGGTTGTTTCTGACAACACCCTGCCAAGATTCACTGTCAAAAATCCCTAGCCTTATGGTAATTTGTGACTTATCTGTCCTTTAACAAGAGTTTTAGAAGGAAGACATTTAAGTGGGTGTATATTTTCCCAAACACATATGGTAGTTAGGCAGTGATAGAGCAACTAAGCAGAAATGTACTAAATGCTTATTGACTGGTGGAAATATGACTATTACTCAAAGATTCCCATGGCTTTGTGTGAATAAAGCTCTTATTTCAAGTAGGAGGAAAGACTGTAACTAGCAAAATAACTTAAAAGATAATATATGATAACAGGATCATACTAGAAAAGACATATTTTGAGTCGCAGAGTTTTACAGGTTGTGGATCAGTCTGGATTAAATGGTTTTGATTAGACAGAGCTGCCACATTTGGTAGATACTTTCTCAGGCATAAGCAACAAGTACATAATAAGAAATTTCCACGTAATTTCCAGTACAATGGAATATTAATAGCCCAAATCTGCTTTTTAGAGACAAAATTTTGATATGTTATGATTGATTACTATGTAACCATTTAAAAACTATAACTGTACATCATTATAAATAATTACTAGAGCCTAGTGCATGAAATTCATGCATGGGGGGGTTCCTCAAACCAGCCTTCACCCTCTTCGATCTGGGAGCCCTCAGAGGAGCCCTCTCCAGTCTAGGAGCTGTGATGGCGTAGGCCAACTCCCCATGATTCTCTGCTTTCTGCGGGGTCTGGCTGCTCAATGCAGACTGCCCAGAGGCCCTCCACAGCCTGGGCGGAAAGCTTGCCTCATCACCGTGGCAACAAAGTAAGCATTCTGCTAGGCCGCTTACTCTGCCCACTCTCAGCAGCTGCCTCCCCAACTGGGGGACTCCGGTGGAGGGGACTGGATGCTACTACCATCTTGTGGCTATGGGCACTGCCATCTTTGTGATGAAGTGATGGTTAATTTGCATATTAACCTTTTATTAGATAGGATAATTCATAGAATGATAGCTGATTATAGTGATCTTTATTTCAGATGCTACCTTGAGTGCTCTGGTCTAAAAATCTTCTGAATTAAATTTTTCTTAATATTTCAAAGGCTAAATAACATTTGGTCAGAGAGTATTTATTTTAAAAATGTCTTATTTTTAAGAAACAGATTCTCTGTGTGTGTGTGTGGTAGCAGAGTGAGAAGATTCAAACAAATAAGAAACATTGATATGCAGGACATGTAAACTCAAGAGTCCAAAGAAACATCAAAACGGCAATATGCAGAGAGGACAACTAAGAATAGATAATACAAATACTATTTGTAAAATGCAAAATTCTGGAAACCAGATAAGGCCATCCTATGCAGAAGTGGCAATGATTTGTGAATTAAAAACAAGGCCTAGGGTTCTGTTAAGACCCTCCAGTTAAGCTCACCTCAAATCCTTTCTGGAAATTGGCAGAAGCAAGTAATGAATAAATAAATAAAATTTAAATACTTAGCTAAGCTAATCAGGTCAAAAGAAAAGCCAGCGACTAAAGAAAACTAGCAAGTGGTGAAGTGATGTTTGTAAAAGGCAGCAAGTGGCTGGAGTTTGTCTCATTTGGAAGACCATGTGCTCCGATATTATTATCACAACCACCTAAATTCCTTGTTCATTATATAAATATGAAACATCTCTTGTTAAAACTGAAAATTTTGGTGGGCACCTCAATGTCGGAAACCAATCCTGTCTCACTAATAGAAAGATGTGCATAGGAGCCAGGGAGGCTGGTAAACAACTTGAATTGCTCTGAAAGGTCAGAGCTAAAAACATTGTTAACTGAAACACCTGTTTGTTCTTTGTGTATTTCTGTTGTTGGAATTTCCTACCTGGGGGCTATGGGCAGATCCCATAGCCTTAATAAAAGGGATAGCCAGGCCAGAGCACGAGGCAGTCCTTCCGTTAGAGATGGGCTACCGCTTGGCCCCCATTTCCCAAATTTATGCTTTCTAAGTCTCTATTCATTGTGTGCAGCCTCCTCCAGACGCTGAACCCTGCCTGACATGGGAACCCTGGACACACAGGACATGAAAAAGATTTCCACACCTCAATCCTTTTTGACTAATCACTATGTTTCTGGGAGTTTTCCTGATAATTCCTTGGAGTTGTAATGAAAACAAATCAATTTACAGAAGATAATAGGAGTTTTTGGATCTATGGATTTCATTATGGTTTAGAGTGAACTCAAGGAGGATATTTTCCCACTGTGCTTTCTATGATTGACCAGAAAACAGTGTTTAAGTTCATAATTTTGGGGCAAAAACTCGCATAAACCATAGTTCTCACATATACACACCTATGTATTTCAAGCAAACTTTAAGTTTCAGAATAATTTTGAATGTGTTACAACTTTCTACAGAAATCTGAGTTGGGGTTGTAGTTCAGTTCATTGAGTATTCCATTAAATAAAGAAATGGTTACAATTTTGATCTCTTTTTAAAGAATGAGTTTTTCTTTTTTAGGTATTTTTCCCCCGTGGGAAGCTGACTCAATTATTACATATTATTATTTCTCATAAGAGAGCAAGAAAACGAGATAGATCAAAGAATCACTATAAAACCAAATCAAAGTGCATGTTCTACTATAGTGGGCCATTAAATACAATGGAGCAGAGCCCACCCTCACATGTGCAGATATCTGGGGGCATTCTGCTGGTCAGTTCCACCAGCACTCCCTCCTGATACCCCATCACCACTGCATCTTCCAACTACTCTCTCTGGGCTATCCCACTCACACTTCCTCCCTCAATAATCTCATTCCCTCTGTAAAGATGGCACTATTTATTTGAAAATCACTGACATAGATATACATTTTGACAACATCTGATATTCACTATAACTGCTCCTAACACCAACATCATATGGGCCTGGGGAGTAAATTATCTTAATAGACAGATAGCCCTCCTGATTGCAGAAAACACTAAAAGTTTCTATGCTGTTGTCATGGTCAGCATTCAGCCATTATCACACTTTTAGTTTACATTTCTGTGTTTATTTCTCTGAATATAGAAGCAGCAGTTTGAGCTAATCATACAGATCTTAGGAAAGACACTATGGGCTTTTACTAGAGAAGTTATGATGAGGCAGAGAGTAGTTGATCCCAGTTTCCTTTTGGTTGGGGGAGTTAAGTTCATCTATACCACCAGACTCAAAACACTCTACCTACAGAGCCTACTGGCCAGGAGCCCTGTTGCCTATGCTTTCTAAATAATATACGTTGTACTTACGTAGGAATATCGGAAATGTGATACCTCCAGATAGCCACAATTATGTTGTAAAGAATAATCGTATTTCCTAAAATGGAATTTTTAGGGTTGATTTGTAAGGTGGGATTGCACTATGGAGAGGCTTATGTAAGTGAAAGAGATTTGTTATACCCACAGGTCCTGGAAGAGGGAGGCACAGCATATGGGGGATCGGGCGGGAAGAGCTCCAATGGAGTGAGGAGAGAGTGATGACCTGTGGGCAAATTGCCTTTTTTGAGGGTTTGAGGTGGAATAAACAGCTAAAGCCATAAGGGGACTTCATTGGCGCATTTGAATGTCACTAGGTCACAGGCAAGGGAGGAGAGGAAGGGGCCTTATCACAGTGATGCACCCAGCTGCCTTGATGTGGTTCACTCAGACTATTCACAGGGGATATTGAGGCATCAGGAAATAAGAAGTTTTAAAAAGTCACAATGCACAAGATTTGTCTTCTCTCAAAGGCCTTTTTAAACCCTATTATAAAAAAAATGGTGAGCACTAGCATTTCTTATCCTCCTCAGATGTCTTTTTTTCTGCATTGCGGTTTTTAAAAGCTGATATTTTATTTGCGTGTTTATTTTGTTCGATCAATTATCTCTCCAAGCAAGAATGAGTGCTATATGAGAAAAGGATTGTTTTATGTTTTGTGCATTGCTTTTTTTTCAAACTCCCAGAAGTGTAGCTTCAAATAAACCTAGCATGTAATAGATATTCAAAAAATAAATCATCTACTAAAATTTTATGCAACTGGAAAAGAGTAAGGTAGTTTCTTACAAAACCAGATAAGTGCTTATCATACTATTTAGCAATTGTACTCTTAGGCATTTTTTTTGTGAATAAAATTTCCATAATTTTATTTGTGCTAGTGTAGAAAAACAGAATATTTTATATATTAGTACTTATATATCCTGCAACTTTGCTGAACTAGTTTGTAACTTCTAATAGCTTTTATGGATTTCTAAGGAGTTTCTATATAAAAGATAATTGCATCTGCAAATAGAAATAATTTTACTTCTTCCTTTCCAAACTACAAGACTTCTTTTTTTTATTTTTATTTTTCTTGTCTATTTGCCCTGCCTAGAACATTCAGTTGGATTAAAGTGGCCAGAGGGTAGATTTTTGTCCTGTGTCGATCTTAGGAGGAATGTATTTAGTCTTTCATGCTTAGCTAGCTGTAGGATTTTCATAAATGCCTTTTATCAGAATGAGTAAATTTCCTTTTATTTCTAGTTTGTTGAATTTTTAAAATGTATTTAATGGGGTATATTTTGTCAGATTTATATGAATCAATTTAAATATACTGATTATTTTCTTTCTTTTTAAAAATATATTTTATTGATTTTCTACAGAGAGGAAGAGAGAGTGATAGAGATAAACATCAATGAGAGAGAAACATCGATCAGCTGCCTCCTGCACACCCTCTCCTGGGGATGTGCCTGCAACCAAGGTACATGCCCCTGACTGGAATCAAACCTAGGACCCCTCATTTCGCAGGCTGACGTTCTATCCACTGAGCCAAACCGGTCACAGCAACTGATTATTCTCATATGTTATACCAACTTTCATTTCTGGGATAAATTCCACTTTGTCATGCTTTATAATTCTTATTATATGTTGCTATATTTGTTAGATAGTATTGTGTTGACAATCTTTGTTTCTAAATGGTATTGATCTGTAGGTTTGTGGGGGTTTTTTAATTTCTTACAAGATTTTTGTCTGGTTTTGGTGTTAGGGTACACACTGATGTAGAATCTGTGGGGAAGTGTCCCTCCTAAATTTTTTGGAAAAATTTAAGATTTGTTATTAGTTACTTAAGTGTTAGCTAGAATTCACTACTGAAGCTATCACTATTTGAGCTTTTATTTGATGGAAGATATTTAATTACCAATTCAGTCACTTTATTCACTAGGTCTACTTAGATTGTTTCTTCTTAAACAGTTTTTGTGTTTTGTTACTTTCTAGAAATTTACACATTGCATCTAAGCTATCTAATTTGCCAGTATACATTTTTTAATAGTACTCCCTTATTTTCATAGCATTTGCCCTTATTTCTGTAATGTAAATAATGAGTTTCTCCTTCATTCTTGATTTTAGAAATTTAGATCTTTTTCTCTTTTTGCTCTCTTTACTTGGTAAAGTTTGCCAAAAACTAACCTCTGGTTTTATTGCTTTAGTATATTTTCCTGTTTTCTATTTTATTAAATTTTATTCTAATCATTTTTATCATTTTCTCTGCTTACTGCAGGTTTAGTTTGATCTTTTGTTTTTTTCTAACATATTTTGAAGTTCTGTGATGAAATCAGGAAGTACATACATTTTTTTAACATGGTAGATTGGTAAAAGTAGTTTTTCAATGCATTTTACATTGTATTGGTGTCAGTGTAGTTACTTTATCTCATATTGTAACAAAAAATAAAGACATAAGAACATTTGTATCAAAGAGGACATATGCATTTCAAATACACACATGTAAGAAAAGAGATGCCATTATTTAGAATCATTATGTGGAGAAATAAAATTTTACCCCTGAAGGAGAATTAAATAAATGCTTTGCATGTTGTATTCAAGAGAAAGAATGATGAAAGTAATATCAGATTGCTTTTTTACTCTTCAATGCATAGTTCCAAAAGCAATACATTTTGCGTAAGATTTATTTGTTCTCTTTGATAAAATAAACATGATTTATCTGTTATAAATGAACCATGCAAGCATTATGTGCTCTTTCTTCTTCATTAAATGCAATAACAGAATGCTGCATATAATAACAAATATTGAGTAGCAGAGTACTCAGATTGTGTGGTTGGTTCCTAATGTTGGTACTCAAATAAATACAGAGCAAGTTTAAAGGTAGTAGAATTAAAGTGTTTTAATGCTGACAATAGAGAATAAATGTGGCTTCTCATTGTCACAAACTTCAAAATGTGATTTGCTTTAAAGACTTTTTTTAAAAAGTAGAAAATAGTGGAGGAGGAGAATATTTGTCTAAATTCACATATTTTATTTAATGCATGACATAAGCTGCCAAAACTGTCCACAAAAAAGTGGCAATTACCTAACATTGCAGACTAGATAAAACATTTCTGAGCAGAATTACACTGATAGACATTTATTTTTTTCAGAACTAAAAGATAAAGTTCTTAATGACATAAGAACTTTACTAGATTATTTCATTGTGATGTGTTTTATTTTTGAAATACCCACACAAAAGGCTTAGTAATTGTGAATTAAGGAAGACACAATGTTAAATGATGCTAAGTATAAATCTGATATACATAAGGTTGAAAATTCAGTATTTGAATTTTTTACTTTTATTTCTTTTTTTTTAAAATATATTTTATTGATTTTTTACAGAGCAGAAGGGAGAGGGATAGAAAGTCAGAAACATGGATGAGAGAGAAACATCGATCAGCCGCCTCTTGCACGCCCCCTACTGGGGATATGCCCGCAGCCAAGGTACATGCCCTCGACCGGAATCGAACCCGGGACCCTTCAGTCCGCAGTCCGACGCTCTACCACTGAGCCAAACCGGTCTTGGCTTTACTTTTATTTCTTATCTATATTCTAAAACAAATACTTCAATTTTAGTGTCAAAATGAATACTTACATAATCAAATCAGATTTCATTTAATTAATTTTATTTCCTAATAAATAATTGTCAGTTTCTTAAATACAATATATTGTGTAAAATGGAAATTATGGTACTTATGTAATTAAAATAGAAAATACTACATAGAACCTAGTAAATTTCATGCTATGCCCTTGAGTAATACTGTGGTGACTAGCTTATTAAAATGGAAGTAGCAAAGTAGAAGTATAATAAACAGAATAATGTCTAGGAATAGGAAGTATACAATTGTATTTCACTGGAATTTTAATTGTTTTTTAAAAGTGTATAACCATAAAAACCTTCTCATAAATACTTTATATTCACTTTAGAGCAAATGCACTACAAGTAATACTTTATTTTTTCCTGGTTTATTTTTTATTATGGAATTTAACACCAAGATGAACTTAAAATGTGACACTCTAACTTGAAATACATATCATGTTTCTAAATATTTTTTAAAATAGTTTATATACATAGATGATAGATATAGGTATAGGTAGACATAGACATAGATATAGATATTTAGGTAGATATAGCTATAGCTATAGATATAGCTATAGATATAGATATATAGATAGAATATATATTATATTTATGTATGAGTATATGTGATTCTCAGCATTGCTCTAATGAGATATAATAGTAGAAACTGTGAGTGTTTGCCTTACCAATTTCTATGGCCTTTCTAGTAACAATACTGTAGTTCTCTTTTTTCATTTTCATTCACAATAGATTGAACAGACCTTGAAATACTCCCCATCTCCAAACATGCTAAGTATCCAGATGAGACTAACCAGACTATGTCATTATTCTAGCCTTGGTGTTTAGGTCAGATGTAGCTGTGTAATCTAGACTAAAACAAATCAGACCGTATTTCAAGAATTTTGCTGGAAAGATCCTCTTTCTCTCCCTAGTTGTTTTTTTTTTATGTTGATAAAGAATAAACCTGGATCTTCTTTTCGCTATCTATGCTAGCATAAATGGGATGGTATCATATCTGAGAAGGAAGCCACAGTTCTGGAACTGAGGAATTAATTTATCTTCTGTTTGGCTATCTGAATACAGATATTCTTACAGCCAGGCTGTTCTATGAACATTCTGACTAAATGAATTAATATTATTTTTGTTTAAGCCTGTTTGAATTGATGTTCTGTCCAAATATAAAAAATGTCTAGGACAACGTTCAATGAATATTCAACTATCTTGGCATATCCAATATGCCCACAACTTCTCCATTTTTAAAATAAAATAAGCTATGTAAAATATAAAATGGATAAATTTCAGATATATAATTTCTATAAATTAACCTAAAATAATGTATATTTGTTGGGAGGAAAGGTAAGGTTAATCAATAGAAATATTACATATCTTTATTTAAAATATATTTTTATTGAATTTATTGGGAAGACATTAGTTGAAAACACCATATATGTTTCAAGTATACAACTCAATGAAAGGTTATCTACACACTGCACAATGTGCTTATTACCCAAATTAAAATTTGTTTTCTTCCCCATTTATCCCCACTTTGCCCACCTCTACCTACCATCTCAACCCCCTTTCCCTCTGGCTATCACTATACTGTTGTCAATGTCTATGAGACAGTATATATATATTTATTTGTTTGCTTTGTTTTTCTTAATCCCTTCACTTTATTAAATATCTTAAAGCACCCAATTTCTCATCTGCTTAATGAAATGTTGGGGCCTGCTGATTTATTATTAGCTTTCTTTCATCCCTGATATAAGACCTCATTTATAGCAGGGACGATTGGTTTTGTTTTCATGCTTTATTCATACATGTTGGTCAGGGTGGACATTGGAATAGGAAATATCTTACCTAAGATTAGGGATTAACAAATATATAATAAAATGTGTGGGTAAAAGAAAATGAAGTAATAGTAGGGAAAAAAGTGGTGAAGTGACCACAGTATCAAAGCCATGTTTGAAAGCAAGCCTATCTTTGTAGAAATGAGCTTTTATCTTGTTCACTATTGCCTTCTGAGGGCCAAGCATGATGCCTGGTACATATAAAGTGTTAGTTCATTTTAATTAAAGCCAGAAAAGAGTGATAAATTAAGAAAGTTTAAAGGAAGAACTCAGTAAAGGTCACACCTGGTGGCATGTTAGTCTTATTCTGTCAAGATATATATTTTTTTCTCTCAGAAGTCCTGATATAGCAAAAATTTGCACCTCAAGTCCATTATACAGAACCTATACCCAAGAGTTCAGAATATCTCCACCTATCCCTTTTGTCATATATCTTGTTTGATTTATAAATTCATGCTATCTTGCCCCATATACATTTTAATTACTGACATTTTTATATAAAGAGTTTAATGCCCAACAAGCATAATTCAGTGGTTCAGCACAGACCTATGCATCAGAAGGTCACGGTTTAATTCCTGGTCAGGACATATGCCTGGGTTGTGATCTCCATCCCCACTGGGGGCTTGCAAGAGGCAACCTATCAGTGATTCACTCTCATCATTGATGTTTCTATCTCTCTCTCCCTCTCCCTTCCTCTCTGTAATCAATAAAAATATATTTTAAGAAAAAAGAGTTTAGCAAATCTGTTTTTATCAGATTTTTTTCAAAAATTATTTTTGTTAATAAAATATAAGTAATTAATGCATACATTATATCATTATAGTATGAAACAAATTTGAGATATTAGTGCACTAATGTAATTATCAGTATACTATTAATGTAATAAATAGCAGATAAAATAGATTTCTACAGAACAATATTTAAGACTAGTAAGTTTTATCTTCATATGTTTTATAAAGTGATACCACATTGGGTTAACATAAAAACTCATTATAACTCATTAAAACTCATTAAGTAATATGTTTCTATCTTAATATTTAACAAATATTAGGTAAGTATTCTTAATACACAGCCATGATTTTATAAAAAGTTTAAAGTCATTTCAAACATTATATGGGACTTCAAAATAGAATGCACAGATCATTTAGAACTCAATAACTATTTTATAAATGACAAAAGAAATACAAAAATGTTAATAATTTTACAAAACACAGCTAAATTGTGGTAGAAAGAGACTATCCTCTTGACTTTTAATCCTAAATTATTTGCATTAAACCACTTTATATCAGGGTGGGCCAGGTTGGGTAAATAACATACCCAAGCACAATTTCTTGCTTATTTAATAGGAAAGTATTAATGTTTAATCAGTGGCTCTCACATTTTTAATGCAATTCCTTAAAGCCTTGGGCCGGAAATCGCATGTCAGTTTAGTTTACATTCCTTTGATGAGACTTGAACTTGGCCACACCAGCAGTTTGTGTATGCTCAGGGATAATCATTTAAAAATATTTTAATATATTTGTTCAAATTTTAAGTTAAAAAATCTTTCTCTTTTGTTTTGTTTAAACTTTAAGATGTTCTGTCTTCCCTAACTTAATATTCTACTTTGTTATTACACCATGTTTTGCCAGTAGAAAGGAGAGAGTCTGTATGAACCATTTATTTAAAAAAATGCTTTTGTCAAAATTTAAAATGGTTCTTTCATTAGGCAGTTGTACAGGTATCTATGTAACTTTTGTTTTATATAATTAAACCTTCTTAGATATAGTAGTTCAGGATTTATATTTAAGCATCTTACAAAGGAGACTGTATCAAAAGAATAAAAAATATATCATCTTTGGCATTGCTGTTGTTATTTAGTATTGAGGTATAATTTCCTCAAAAGTATTGAAAATACTAAAACCTTCAATCCCTAGGCTACTTACTGCATATATTTTATATTTGCCAATATATTTCTAGAGCCTAGCACATATTAAAATATTTACATTTTGATAATTTATTAAATAAACACATAAATGGGTCATCTTTCTAAGAATCTTCCAACTAGTGTAAAATAAATTTGTAAAATTAAAACAATAAAGGATCCCTCCATCTTGCCCTTGGTTATTCCATTAAGATTTTGACTCATAGCTTCAGTCATATGGCTCAATTGAATCAATGTAAATGTTACAGAGGCAGAGAAGGGAAAAGTGCTTTTGCATTGCAAGATGCCTCATCTTGCATCTATTGAGAACACCTACTATGTGAATGAACCAGGAGGCCTTGGGCTGATGAGAAACCCTAGCTAGCTGGGTCATCCTTATCCCCCTGCTTCATTCACATAGTAGGTGTCATTGAATCTGCTGACAGATATGAATAGAAGCATTATAGACCATCTTGTTCCAGCCAAGCTGCATGCTAAACAGAGACTAGCTAAATTGCCTGAATTACAACCTCCCAGTGAACTCAAAGCATTAGAACAAGGATATTATTTGCTGAGTTAAGCCACAAGTGTTAGGTTGATTATATTCTTAATACAATGTGAGTGTATACAGTACTTGGTAAACTGGAACTTTTCAGGAGATTTATACTAGAAGTCTGAAAGTAATTGAGAAAAGATGTTTATAGCAATCAGCGTTTCACATCCTTTACAGAACTGTGGGTATATTTTTCATACCGTGCTCATTAGTATGCAGTTACTACTTAATTGTGCATTCTTTGCTGCTGAGTTGTCTGTAGCAACAAAACATAACGGTAAAATAAAACAAAGAAGGGAAGAAAAATTAACAGTAACTTGAAGTGCCTTGGAATCTACTAACTCATATGTTTTGGCATTTCCAAGGTTGGATTATAATTATTTATTATTTAACCTTTTAGGCAGCTAGCCTAAATGACAAAGCTTGTTTCAATGCATAAACAAAACTGAAAACCTATATGTCAGTCTTCTGAATGCATCTCTTCTCTCTTAAAAAAAAATAACAAAAAGCATTAAGCATAGATCCCTTGAAATAAACAAATTTTCAGAGGACAGTGCTATAATCCTTTGACACTTTGAAGAATAAGTGAGCTATTTTTAGTGCTGGCCCAAATCATCTTTATAATTTTCCTATCAATCAAATCCACAAAAATTGGCTAGCACTTGTCATTACAACAATCCCATTAAAATAAATGAAATAAGAAATGACAGGATGGACAAAGACATTTCAGTCTGAGAACAAGAACAAGATCAGAAATGGCATTTCATAGAAATAATGAATCAGAACATAAACTACAAGATAATTGAAGATAAATTTATACGAACTAAAAGTGATAGAAATAATACACTTTTCAAAAGTCAGTAGGTTTAAAGTGATTAGCTACAAGGTTAAATCTGTAAGACAGCATCGCATTTCCTCTATTTTCTATCATGTTCACCATGAACAGCGAATGGCTATTCGTAAATGTAACAGGTTATAGAGCATGACGATCTGAATTTTTGCCACTCACTCAAAATTTAAACCAGTTGTGAAATAGTCAATCAGCATCTTAACTCCTAACTTTATTTTTCCTTAAAGTAGTACAGATAGTGGCTAATATCTCAGCTATGTTCATATTTATAATAAAATATCTACTCAGCTTAAATATAAAAAAGGATCTCGGAATGAAGGTATTCATTATTATTCTCTCTTCTTATTTTGCCTTCTGATCCCTCCCCTTACTCTATCTTCTCCTCCACCTCCTTCTTCTTTTACTTTTAATCTTCTGTCTTTCTCTATCCTCAGAATTTGTGAATATTATTTCTATGAAAGCTAAACCCTTTATATTTAGAACTACCATGAGCCTCTCTAAACCAAGAAATCTATAGGAAATAAATTTGATTTACAAATCTGTATTTAAAGTGTCATCATTTGAAATATATTCAAAGTGTCATTTGACCTACTTTTCAAATCTCAGGAAATAAAGTTTCTGAAAATGAATGTTTAAGGAGTTTGGAAATGAGGAATAGCACTATCTTCTCATATGCAGAAATGAGAAGGAGGAAAAAAGGAAACCTAAAACAAAGGGTGAATTTTCAAGTTATGTCTCAAGTTCTGGAAAGGGTCCTGGGGCAGAAAAAGCAGACAATAATTCATTTGCAGTTTATGGAAATAGGAAAAGCCTTGACACATTTGAAAGCTCATTACCTGCAACCAGAGATATGGGTCATGACTATTATTGATAGCAAACCCCTCAGCAGTTTGACCAGCATTGAGGCTCCCAGATCTGGGTGGGAAACTGGCACAAGATTTTCGGGTGGAACCACATAATGACCTCCAGCATCAGTAAGAACTGCTTCTGAACTAATGAGATCAACTCTGAGAATTGGTATGAACATCTTCTTTATCAATTCCTCTATCAATAGCACTGAGATTGCTTTCATATCTTAGTATCCTATATAATAAAGAGTAACATGCAAATTGACCATACCTCCTATCAAGCCACACCCACAGCCATGCCCACCAGCCAATCAAGATCAAATTATGCAAAAAAAAAATCAAGATGGCTATGGCCACTGAGAGTAGTAGGGAGGCTTGTGTTTTCCCAGCGATGGAGGAAGCCAAGCTTTTGCCTGCTATTGCTGGCCTAGGCCTCCACTCAATGCTGCAAAGTTTCAATTATAGAAGATACATAATCCCAATAGAAATGGCAGTAGCTACAGAGGTGGAGAGAACAGAGGCTATGGTTCCCCGGGTGATGGAGGAAACCAAGCTTCTGCAGCCCCGGCGGGCCTAGGCCTCCACTCTAGGCTACAATGTTTCAATTATAGAATTTAAATAGAAATGGTTGTCAACATGGAGTGAGCAGAAGGCTTGGCTCTGCTCTAGGCTACAAAGTTTCAATTGTAGAACATAAATCAATACCAGATACCAGGGCCTCCACTTGGGTCGCTGGGGAGCATGGCCGGCCTGCAAACCACCAGAAGCCCCTCGCCCGGCTGCCCCACACCCCAAGGGAACCCCAACCTGATCCAGGACATCCTTCCCGGCAAACCACCTGGCCCCCACCCACGCAACAGGCCTCTATCCTATCTAATAAAAGAGTAAAATGCAGATTGACCATCACTCCAACACACAAGATGGCTGGCACCATGTGGTCAAAGTTCCTGCCCCCATGTGGACACAAGATAGCCACCACAAGATGGCCAGCATGGGAGGACAGTGGGAGGTTCCAGGCCTGCAAGGGAGGGAAGTTGTGGGCCATCAGGCCAGCAGGAGAGGGCAGCTGGGAGGGACCAGGCCTGTAAGGGAGGGCAGTTGGGGGTGACCAGGCCAGCAGAGGAGGGAAGTTGGGGGCAAACAGGCTGGCAGGGGAGCAATTAGACATCAATTAGGCTGGCAGGGGTAGTGGTTAGGGAGTGATCAGGCTGGCAGGCAGAAGTGGTTAGGGGCAATCAGGGAGGCAGGCAGGCAAGCGGTTTGGAGCCAGCAGTCCTGGATTGTGAGAAGGATGTCCGACTGCCCGTTTAGGCCCGATCCTACCAGGACATCCCTTGAGGGGTCCCAGATTGGAAAGGGTGCAGGCTGGGCTGAGGGACACTCCCCCACACCCATGCATGAATTTCGTGCACCAGGACTCTAGTTGTAAATGAGGCTGCAATGAACATAGGGGGGCATATACTGTAGTCTCAGTTGTTTACTTTTGATGTCCTTAACCCAAGAAGATATATTCAAAATAATAATATTGCTGAGGTCAATGTCAAAGAGTTTATAGCTTATTTTTCTTTTAGAAGTTTTATGGTTTTAGATTTTACATTTAAGCCTTTAATCTATTTTAAATTTGATTTGTGTATGGTTTGAGAAAATAGTCTAATTTCATTATTTTTTTCAGGTATTCATTCAGTTTTTCCAATAGCATTTATTTATTTCCTAAATTTATCAATTACAACTGTTTGGAATATTTGTATACTTATCCTATCAAAGTTGTGTTTACATATTTTCCACAAACCTTAAGGCAGTATTTCCCAGATATATTGCCCTTGATAATGAAAGCGAAAGTAATATGTGTGTGTGTATACAACTCTCTCTCTCTCTCTCTCTCTCTCTCTCTCTCTCTCTCTCTCTCTCTCTCTGATATATATATATATATATATATATATATATATATATATATATATATATCAGAACCTATAAATAATATTAAAAAACTGAAAAAATAGCCCAAATACCAATATCACTAGTAAAGAGTCGTGGGAAAACTCAAGAATCTTTAAGTAAGTGAAAGGGCAGTCATCAACCCTTATTTTTATGTTTGCTTTATTTTTCCTGTTTCAATATATATGGCTTTTATTCTTAAAATCATTGAACTTGACACTATATCTCTAGATGTATATCTGTATGTAGTAATAAATGTACCTTTGGTCTCTAAGAAGTAGATGTTCATGGCAGTGAAATTGATTCATTTTTAAGAATGATTTTACTATGGACACGTGAAGTTCAATATTTATCTAGTGCCTTCTCTCTGAAGTATTGTTCTGCAACATACACTTCATTGTTAGCATATTTGCACTTCAAAAGAATTTGAGCAGAACTCAGACTCATTTTGACAAGTTTCCTAATTACGGTTGCCCCCTCACAGTACCATTTTAAGAGGATGTCTTTTGTGTTGGAATAAATGATGTGCTTCAAACAAGTCAGTGTCCCTCTCAATCAAACATCTTAGATTTCTGGAAGCGTGGCTGTGTGTTCTGAACTGATTTAAACATAGGATGATTGAACAGATCCAAGGACAAAGTTAGATGATGTACTCCTACATCCAAAAACTTTAAACCACTTCGGGGGGAAAAAGTATATTATTAGCACTGCATCAGAATATATTTTTATCTAATTATTCTCTTTTCTATATAATTGTTATATCATGATATGGTGCTTTAGAAAGAAAATTACACTGTTAGGGAAAAACTGGGTGCAAAAGGACCCTCTTATATTTCATACTTTGTAAAATGCCTCTACAGCAGTTTTCTGCAATTTAAAACCCTATCATGTCTTGGGAAAATACCATATAATATAGTTATATATAGGTCTAGTCTCCTCAGTCTGATATTCTCATACTTTGCCTCATTTATGTAGATTGTTTAAAAGACATATACTTTGATGGCAACCAATTAAGATGCAAAAATATTCTAAATTATGTGGCTTTTATATTTAGTTCTCTCATGACTCCTGCAATATTCCATACAACTCCTACCGGGATCCGGCCTAAACAGGCAGTCGTACATCCCTCAAGGGGTCCCAGATTAGAGAGGGTGCAGGCTGTGCTGAGGGATACCCCCCGCCTATTTCGTGCACCAGGCCTCTGGTACAGTATAATAACTGTTGATATGGCATTTACATTGCATCTGGTATAATAACTAATCTAGATATGATTTAAAGTATATGGGAGGGAATATGTATATAAAGGCCAAACGACCAGAATGCCAGAATGACCAGAATGACTGGAATGACCAGTTTCTACGAGGCATACTGTGGCTGGACAACTAGCCTGATAGGGGCTGTTGGACCCTCCCCAAGCTGGTGCAGTCTGTGATTGGTGCCCCCATCCCTGATTGAAGGTGGGGCCAGTTTGCCAACCTCCCATGGCTCTTCCCCTGCCAGCCTGCCCCCTGACAGGACCTCCCCCAATCAGGGTGGGCTGGCTAGCCAACCTCCTGCATCCCCTCCCCCCTACTGGCCCGGTCCAATTGGCCCTAATTGGGATGGGCTGGCCAGATCCCACCCATAGACAAATTTGCACACTGGACTAATAGTGGATTATATGCAAACACTACACCATTTTGCATAAGGGATTTGAGTATCCATAGATTTTGGTATCCACAGGGGTCCTGGAGCCAATTCCCCATGGATATGGAGGGGAGACTGTATGGCATTTTTTAATCAATATTTTGCTATTATCCATGCATGAAGTGATACAGAGGGAATCTGAATTAATTTACTAACAGTACCAAACAATAGCATGAACTATGGGCTCTCCATACTATGATCACCAACTCCCCATTCCCTTTTGTTTAATTTCTCATTGCTCGGTTTTTTTTTTTGTTTGTTTGTTTTTGTGATTTCTCTTAACACATACCGCCTGTGAGTTGGAGTTGCTTCATTAGCTGCTAATCCACTAGAATTTAAAATGTAATTCATCCACTAAAATATTTAGTTCATTGCTTTATTACCAGCATCAGTATCTGGCATGTAATAAATTCTCAACGAATATTCTCTGAGGAAATGAATGAAAGTTAGCTTGGTTGTCTACTCTTAGAGAAGGCCTTCCTTGCTTTCCACCCAGGACCATCAAGCTCAATTAGATGCCTCTCCACGTTTAGTGTTAATACAAATATTTTTCTATTACTATGCATGCTCCATTATTTATTGATATGACTATTTATCTCTATACATATAATTCCTTGTCCTTCTGTAGATTATGTTTTATTCATATATGTTTTTCAAATCTTTCATGGTTGGTAGGGCAGATGATACACATTGGGCATTCAATAAATATATGTTAAAAGGATAAAAAATATCTTTAATCCTAGGTTCTATTCTATTTAAGCTTATTCCAGGTTTTATCAAGATTAGGTCTGTAGTTATCCTCTGGATTAACTTGTACTTTGACTTTTTTGATCAAAAAGAAACAAAAATATTTAAATTACAAAAAAAAATGATTGTTCAAGTTTCTTTCTTTATTGTTGCTGGGATTTCTATTTACATGCTCTTTATTCCTTTTTAAACTGAATATCATAAACAAATTCATATTTTATTCATATTTTTCCAGTCCTGCTGAAATTGGGAAATTGAAAGTGCTTTCAATGATGGGGGTGAATAAGCTATCAGTCACATCTTCTATTATCTGTCCTCTTGTACAGATGTCGAGAATCTATATCTAATTTGCATTTTATCCAAAGAGTATTCATAACAAAGTTTTGCTAAAATTTCTCCATCTCAAAATGTGACAGGTAACCAGGAAAGCATATATCAAATGAAAGGTGAAGGTCAAAGCAGAAATGGATCCATTAACAGAAATTAAAATGACATACCCAGTAGACAAATTCATTGGAAAGTTCATAAGGCTTGTTTAGTTTTAAAATTGATAGTGTGTAAGACTAAATGGTTAGCAGATAATTTATAAAAATCACATGAACAGCAACAAGAAGTCCTAACTCTTATGTCCAGTGCAAAAAGTATCTGACAGAAGATTGTTGTTCTATATGGTTGTTCACGATATTGCTCAGTTGCTTTTATTACTCTTTTATGTAAGACTCATTAAGAATAAAACATCACTGACAGGCCTGTGTAGAATTATAATATAAAACACACAAATGCCTAATATTGCAATAAAACTAGCAATAACAATAAATGCAGAAAGCTTTCAAATTTTTTATATATTCATATCATAAAACAGAATGATTCTGTTGATTTCTCTCTTTATCTTTTATCTGAAAGCAAACACACAGCAAGAGCAGGTGTTCCTTAGGGGTGTGGCTTCTCCAGACCACCCAGCTCACCTCCTCCTGTCTCCTTCCTGGCCTTCTGTTATAACAGCTGTAACAATTGCCTTTGCTATCACTTAATTCCAATTTCAATGTATTTTTATTTTTTTATTTATTGATTAAGGTATTGAATGTCCTGATTCCCTGATTGCCCCTCCTAACCTCTACTGATGCCCTCACCCTCTATTGTGTGTCCATTGGTTAGGCTTACATGCATGCATACAAGTCCTTTGGTTGATTTCTCTCTCTCTCTTACCCCCACCGTCCCCTACCTTCCCTCTGAGGTTTGATGATCTGATCAAATTCTTACCATTTGCAACAGCATGGATGGAATTTGAGAGCATTATGCTAAGCGAAATAAGCCAGTCAGAGAAAGATAAATATCACATGATCTCACTCATTTAGGTAGTATAATGAACAACATAAACTGATGAACAACAAAGATCCAGAGACAGAGAAGCATCGATCACACTGTCTTTTTATTTTTAATCACCTAAGCCTTCATACAACAATGTAATATTAGGAAAAAAATAAGTAAAAAAAAATATTTAAGTAAGTTTCTTTATTCTCTTTTTTCTCAACTAAGTTATACTTTAGTAACTCTGGATCTTTTTTGGTTTATTAAAAAAACATGACTTTATTGATTTTAGAGAGAGAGGAAGGGAGAGGGATAGAGAAAAACATCAATTGGCTGCCTCCTGCACGCCCTCTATGGGGGATGGAGCCCATAATCCTGGGCATGTGCCTGGAGCTAGAACCCAATCAGGGACTGGCATATGCATATTTTCCCTTCCACAGATATTAATATGCTCAAATTTATCTCATCATAAAAAATGAAATGAAATGAACCCATGCTGTAACCTGACGACCACCATTAGCTATTGTCCTAATTTTTCTTTCCCTAAATTCTGAGCTACTGCTCTATAAAATTGACATCAATGTCAATATTTCCCATGAGATTGGTACTTCTACAAATATTTTTATGAAAACATTAAAAGATCTGATAATTTGGAGAACATTTTGATTAAATAAAGTGAAACATATATTTTTTGTTGCAAGATTACTCAGAACCTTAATATAAAAATGTTTATTATAAACTTACAAACTAGTAATGTTTTCTTATGACCACAAGAACTATTGTTCAGGGGGGGAACACCAAGATGGCGGCATAGGTAAACACCTATTGTTCTGCCCTGCGCAATGATTTCAGAACTACAACATAACAGCAGAACAGACAGCACCCGGAATCACCAGAAAGCTGGCTGAGTGAAAACTCCACAAACAAGAGTAAAGGTGGGACGCTGAGACTCAGGAGCAGCGGGAGTGCAGCCTTTCAGATGGAAGCTGGTTAGGAGCCCTCCTGGGCGCGTGCGCAGGCTGGGGCTGGAGCAGCAACTCTGGCCGGATTTCTCCAAGGAGGAGGGCGGAGACGTCCCACTGCACAGATTCCCCAGTGCCAGGCGAGGGCCGAGGTCCGGGGGATGCCCCCTGGATGCAGGACGCATCAGAGGCTCCTAGTCTGCGAGAAGTCCGGAGGCAGCGAAAAAAAGTTTCTGTGCAAGGGTCGCGCAAACCCGCGACTTGCCCCCTGGAAACTTGTCTCCTGGTTCCAGAAACCATCTATTTTACAACCCTGGGCTAGAATTTTGGTGTGCAGACACATATGGGGAAAGGCAGAGTTGTCTGGCAAGGGGAAGAGACTAGCGGCTTTCTCTTGGAGGTATCTGCAGCCATCCCCATCCAACAGAGACCCGAGCGCGCGAGTGCCTCATAGGACTGAGGCTGCATGCACAGCTCAGAGACTCCGCCCATCCAACCTGAACACAGTCCCCCTTCACAGCCAATTGGCCTGGAGGTCAAACCCTCCTAGGGCTAACAACAACAAGCTGGGTTTAAATTCAAAAATACTGTACAACCCATAAAGGATTGCAGTAAGAGTACCCACCTCAGGTAACTGGGGAGGCTGAGTCACTGTCCCTTTGAGGATATCTACCACATAAAGCGGCCACCATGCATAGATATGGAAAGAAATCAGGTGTGAAAGAAATAGAGGAGAAAAGATGACAAGACATAGAGTTCAAAACCATGGTTATAAGGCTTTTCAAGAGGCTCCTAGAAAAGGCTGATCAACTTAATGAAAACTACTAGGAAATAAACAAGACCAACCAGGAAATGAATAAGAATTACAAGGAAATGAATGAGAACCTCAAGGAAATGAATGAGACCATCAAGGAAATGAACAAGTCCTCTGAAGATACGAACCAGACCCTCATGGATTAAAAAAAAGGACCAACTAAAAATCAAGCATACACAGACTGAAATAAAAAATATTACACAAAGTCCTAAAAGCAGTCCAGAGGGCCACAAGAACCAAGTCAAAGATTTGAAATAGAAAGAAGCAAAATCCACTCAGCTGGAAAAGCAAGAAACAAAAAGAATTCAAATAATTGAAGATAGCGTAAGGGGCCTCTGGGACAACCTCAAGCATGCCAACATCCGAATTATTGGGGTCCCAGAAAAAGAGAGAGAGCAAGTTAATGAAAACATACTTGAAGAAATAGTGACTGAAAACTTCCCCCACCTGGTGAAAGAAATTGACTTAGGAGTCCAAGAAGTTCACAGAACCCCAAAATATAGGAATCTAAAGAGGACCACACCAAGACATATCATAATTAAAATGCCAAGAGCAAAAGATAAAGAGAGAATATTAAAAGCAGCAAGAGAAAAACAGTTGGTTACCACAGGGGAGCACCCATACGATTGTCAGCGGATTTCTCAACAGAAACGATACAGGCCAGACGCGAGTGGCATAAATATTCAAAATAATGAATAACAAGAATCTACAACCAAAATTACTCTATCCAGCAAAGCTATCATTCAGAATTGAAGATCAGATAAAGTGCTTCGCAGATAAGAAGAAGCTAAAGGAGTTCATCACCACCAAACCAGAATTATATGAAATGCTGAAAGATATTCTTTAAGAAGAGGAAGAAGAAAAAAGGTAAAAATAGAAATTATGAACAACAAATACACATCTGTCAACAAATGAACATAAAAATCAAGTGAATTGATAGGCTGATGAACAAGATAAACTGGTGGATATAACAGAAACATGGACATAGAGAGGGAATAGACTGACAATTGGGGAGAAAAGGGTTGTGGGAAGTACAGCAAGAGATTGGACAAAAATCTTGTAACAATGGGAGAGGACATTGGGAAGGGGGAGGTGAGGGTGGAGGGTGGGATAGCTACAGGGTGGAGGGGAGATATAGGGGGATAAAAAAGGGGAAACAATGTAATTAATAAACTGAACAATAAAGGAAAAAATAAAAATAAATAAATAAATTTAAAAAAAGAACTATTGTTCATTTATTTATTCATCATTCATTCATTTAAGCAGCAATTCATTCATGCATAATTGATTCAAAAATTCTAATATACATATACAGCCTCTAATTTCAATACACATTTTATTACCTAACCTCTTTTTCTTTTTCTTTTCTTCTTTTTTTTTTTTTTTACCTATGGCAGTTGTCAGTACAATCCTGCATTACATAATGACTTTTCAGTCATTGATGGACCACATACTAGTATATGACTATAGTCCTATCCTATCTAATAAAAGAGTAATATGAAAGTTGACCATACTTCCACCACACCCAAGTCATGCCCACAAGCTAATCAGGAGTGAATATGCAAATTAGCCTCAACCAAGATGGCTGTGGCCATGGAGAGAGCAGGAGGGAGGCTTGGGTTTCCCAGGCAATGGAAGAAGCCAAGATTTCCGCACACCTTGGCTGGCCTCCATACAATGCTACAAAGTTTCAATTACAGAATATAAATAAATCCAAAGAGAATGGCTGTGACTACTGAGTGAGCAGGAAGCTTGGCTCTGTTCCAGGCTAAAAAGTTTCAATTGTAGAAGATAAATAAATCCCAGATACCAGGGCCTCCACTTGGGTCGCTTGGGAGCACGGCTGGCCTGCAAACCATCACAGGCCCCTCATCCAGGCTGCCCCACACCCCAAGGGAACCCCCACCCTGATACAGGACATCCTTCCCGGCAAACCATCTGGCCCCCACCCATGCACCAGGCCTCTATCTTATCTAATAAAAGAGTAATATGCAGATTGACCATCACTCCAACACACAAGATGGCTGCTCCCATGTGGTGAAAGATCCTGCCCCCATGTGGACACAAGATGGCCAGCTGTGGAGGACAGTTGGGAGTGGGCCTGCAAGGAAAGGCAGTTGGGAGGGACCCAGACCTGCAGGGGAGTACAGTTAGAGTTGATCAGGCATACAGGAGAGGGCAGTTAGGGGAAACAGGCTGGCAGAGGAGCAGTTAGGCATCAATCATGCTGGCACGGGAGTGGTCAGGGGGTGATCAGGCTCGTATACAGAAGCAGTTAAGGGCAATCAGGAAGGCAGGCAGGCAAGCAGTTGGGAGCCTATAGTCCTGGATTGTGAGAGGGATGTCCGACTGCCCCTTTAGGCCCAATCACTGGGATTGGGCCTAAATGGACCCTCAAGGGGTTCCAGATTGGAGAGGGTGCAAACTGGGCCTCTAGTAAGATTATAATAGAACTGAATAATTCCTATTGCCTAGTGGCCTCATAGTCATTGTAACTTTATAGTGCATTACTCATGTGTTAGTGGTGATGGTGGTATAAACAAATCTCCTGTGCTACTATAAAGAGTACAGCACATACAATTACAGTAGTAGGCTATACCACCTAGGATTGTATAAGTATACTCTATGATTTTCAAACAGTTAAGAAATTGCCTTAGGATGCATTTCTCAGAATGAATGCCCATTTATAGATGATGCATGTCTTCAAAATTTTGGGGAAAAGAAAATAAGGGCTAATGGAATTTTCAGTCTTAAGTTACTGTACTGCCATATTTTATACCAGTGACTTTTCCTTTCCCAAAAGTCTTTCTCTTTTGCTACCCCCCTCTCTCTCTCACCTTCGTGGTTTCTCTTCTATGTTTCTATACTTCCTATTTAATCCTCTTGGCAGGTTTCTTTATCTATTTACCAGTTGATGTTCACAAAAGGTTGGTCTCATTCTCCGGATTATGTAATGTATTCTTGGGTTGGTATTTAAAAAAACTTATCTGTATTCTCAAGACAGTAAAATTGGTATATCAAAAATGTTCCATTTTTAGATTCACATATACAGCTGCTTATATCTCTTTCTGGGTTTTCCTGGGAAATCCACATATTGAATATGTTTAAAAATATACATTTCTTCTGTATCTGAGCACATGGCATTACCATCTGCTCTCTCATCCTTGTCAGAAAACTGAAAATTCTTCTTTTCCTCTTCACTCAAATCTTAGCACAAATAGGTAATAATTTCATTCATTCTGTTTTATTTTTTGATATCTTGCAATTGCATCTTCTTATATAAAACTTAAGGGCTATTGACTCAGTTAAGTCTCCTTCCTTTTAATTGATTACTGCTGCAGATTCTGCAGAGATTTTACTTTCCTAGGTCTTAGCATTTTAAAAGGCTTTAAAAATTTTATAATTTAAACAGAAATCTGACCATTTGTCTGTACCACTAAAATATTTCAATACTAACTACTATACAGAGTAGTCCAAAGTTATTTTACAGGAAAACCAATATTTAAATTCCTACATGATCTCTCAGAAACTTTATAATTTACAATTCTTAGTTGAGTCCTATTTGCCCTCCCATTTAAACATGGTGGGCTATTGTATGTCCTTAAACAAAATCAATGTTTGTACAACCCACATAGTGTGAATTCAGCCCAACAGTGTATAAAAGGACTGGATTATGGTTATACAGACTCATGATCATGTTCCTCTACTCAGTGCCATGATTTCACAAGGCACTCTGGTGAGCATTTTTGTTTCTAGTACTTTCTTTCCCTGACTGTATACTTCTATGAATACTTAATTTTTAAATAGAGGCAAGGTAGTTCCTTATCAGATTTTTTCATATTGAATATTTTTTAATCCTTTGAATTTACATTCCCTGTACTATTTTTTTAGACTAGTTCAGACACAAATTACTCTACAAAGCAGTTTTTGGCCAAAGTAGAATTGATCACTTCCACTTTTGTGCCACAGTAAAACCAATGCTTATATAAAAAAAAACTGAACCTATGCTAACTTTAAAACCTTATTTTTCTAGTATCCATTTCTCTCAACAGTCTACAAACTTCTTAAATCAAGACTAAGCATAATTTGCTGATTTGCATTCATAACGCCTAACACCACTTTTAGCTCATAAAATGCACTCAATAAATGCTTGGGTATCTATAGATATCAAGACTAGATACATAAATAACTCCCATTTCTGTTTCACAAGAGTTCTTCATTAGACTTCTTATGCTTTCTTCTTTAGTGCATCCAAATAGTATTTTCTCATTTTTAAAATGGCTTTGGTGGTTTGAACAGAAACTTGGTCTACTTTCTGTAGAAAAGAATAACTCATTCAACTGAAAATTTCCTGAGGGCCTACCTATTATATGTCATATTCTATGCAGGGTGTTAGCATTGCAGTAGTAACTTAAAAACGAGTCTAAAAGCTATGAATAAAAATCAAGATTATCTTTTCTTTATACCATTTTCTTCTGACTCTTAGATAAAATCTAGGGCAAGTCCTATGATTTATGCAGTCATGCTCAAATGATAAAAATATCTCTTGTCACTTTTGATCAAAGGAATAATTTCATATCAGGAACAGTCAAACCTACAAATTTTATTTGAATGAAATGTTTTCTTCCTGCTCCACTTTGTCTGCAGTGGGAAAAGGGGGTCATGATTGGCTTCATCATTATTTCTGTAGCTATGTTTTTATACCAGTCTTCCTGTGACATCTTCCAGCTAAGAGCGGAGTAGAAAACTGGGTAAAGTCTTAATAGATTAATATTGCTTAAAATAACTTTGATATCTTCTGGCTACAGCGGATACTTAGGAATAGCATTTTTCCTTCAGAGTGCTTTGGGGGCTCATTACAGACATCCTCAAATTGCTCATCACTTGTCTAGTGCCCTAATATAGTAGGTAAAACACTCCACTGTACACCGGCCACTTGTTATTCTCCATGTGGCTTTTTGTCATGGCAGTTTACTTATACTCTGAGGGTCCCTATGAGGATCTGTAGTCAAGAAATACATGTCAAGATCATTTAAAACAGGTAAAGATAAATTCCCTTTCTCTACCCCTCCCTCTCTCTTCACAGGGACACATTTGATTCTTGGGAAACACACTTCTGAATCTATATCTACAGAAATATTGTAAGTTGTCCAAGTCCAACCCTCTATTATGTTGCCATATGTAATTTCAAATTCTCATCCTTTATATTTCCTATGCATATATTGGTTTATAGCATCCCTCAGACTCTCCCAATGGTCTGTTTGAAGTCCCCCTTGTGAGGCTTAAAATGAGGAAAAGTTACCTTTCCACTTTTCCCTATTGGATTATGAATTGGTAGTCAAGCCCAACTTTTCTACAAAAAAAAAAAAAACTTCAGTTTCCAAACTCCTTTTTGAATGATCAATTTGATACCCAGAAAATGAGTGATAGCCACAAAACCCATTTTTTCTCAATCATCTAAGCAAATTCAATATTGGTTGATAACAATAGTTTTTAGACAACAAAAATATTCCATGTCTGTTATCTTAGAATCTCAGCTAAAACTGAGAATCTAATTTCTACCATCCTTTTAGGAAATGATGATATAATCTTACTACATTGAAGTTGACATCCTAGGAGAAAATAATTGCCAATCAAATAATTGCTGATATGATACTTGCTTTCATTTACATATATACTATACACTCTGTAAGCCAGAAAGAGTGGGGGAATAACTGTCTGGTTATGTCATATCACTTCCAAAAAGCAGAAAATATTTGAAAGTTGTGTAGAAATTTGGCCAGAATATAATAGCAAAAGATTAATCAAGCAGAGTGATCTCTATGTTCAAAAGCAAATAGTAGTAAGAGAAACATATTTGTTGGAGAAAAAAGTTTTGGTGTATCTAATGACTAATACATAAGATATGGTGGCAGAAAGAAGTCTGGATAGAAATGATAGTGAATACATAGTTTTATTCCACTATTTTAGAAATTTGAAGGTTTATAATCAGGAGAGTAATATAAGATTTGGATTAAAGTATTTCTCAAGATATATTGCATGAAAAAATGATGGAGAAGAACTGAATGATCCTAGAGAAGCTCCACAAAAACAGACTGTATAATTAACTGTTTAAGATAGCCAAGATTAATAGACTGAGAATTTCTAAGGTAAAAGAAGCTTTTAGTGATGAATTAACCGTGTATCAATAAAATGTGTTAGAACACAAAATTTTAACAACTAATTATGACTTACAGAAATATTTAATAGTTATATATATATATATATATATATATATATATATATATTAGTTCGAATGACTCAGAGTACCTATATACTGAATTTACTCCCTCATGGAACATGGGTGGACCATGAAAAAGGAGTGAAATTTCACTCTGAGTGCTCCACATTTCATTATCTGTGAATGTTAAACCATTCAAGATAATAAGCAAACTTACTAAACTTATGTTTAAATGTTAATTAAAAATATTAATTTGGTCATCTTTTCTAAAGTGTTTCGCATTACATTAAATTTGCTAAATACGATTTTTTTGTCTGCTTGAATATGAAGCCCACTATTAATTCAATTGCTAAATCTTTTAGACATAAACACTCATAAGACTTATCACGCCACCTCACACTCACAGCTGATTTCTGTCTCAATCTTAAGGAATTATCTCTGAATAACTCCTAAATCGAGAAGAAAATATCCAGGTGTTTGGAATAAAAACCCTGGCTTAGTTACATTATTTTATTTTATTTCTTATGTCTACAATTTAAAAAGAGGGGGTAATGAAAAAAAAATATTTTAAGTAGCCATGTTTGCAGCTTGGGGAAAAAAGTACTAGTTTTTGTTCAAAAGCTATCATGTGACTGCTATTTCCAGTAACAAGTGCTGACTGTATATCATGGCGGGTGAGGGTGATGGGGAGCTACTTGCATGAAATACATAGAAATGCTATTTCTAAATGCATAGCTGTTAAGGGAAATCCTGAGAAGCATAAAATGAAAAATAAGCTGAAAACCACAGTGTTAAGTGAGCCCTGAAATCAGGAATGTCCTCAGGGAATTTACTGAGTTTTGGATTTGATAGTCTGCTTAAGAAATAGGAAGGTGTCAATGGTTTGGGCATGGTAAGGTGGCTATTATAAATAAGACTTCTGCCTAAAATTAAACCATTAAAGAGTTGCAAACTTAAGAAATTATGGATTTATGAAAGTTTTCCTACAGGCAATATCAGCCCCAATATGTATCAGTGTGGATTCAAGAAAGAAGTTAAAATATAGAAAAAAAGAAAATTTTATTGACCATAAAGACATGTGTGGGTTCATGTAGATATTGGTTTGAATTTACAATTGTTGCATAGTTACTAAGTCAAAGTTTAATTTAAATTAGATTAATGTTTAATAACAATTTGTGGTTTCTGCCAGAGGGAAATTCTCTTGGGAGAGACTTATGTCTTACCTCAAAGAACATAAAAATATTTGAGAGAAAAATTGACACAGTTGAGTGATAGGCCAATACATAACCATAGTAGGAAAGTTTAGCCCATCAATCACAATAATTATAAGCATAAATATCCTCAAATATTCATAAATTTATAAATTAGTAAAATATATACAAATTATCATCTCTCTCTCCATATATATATATATATATATATATATATATATATATATATAGTGCTAATTGTCCCTACACTGTTTGACTGTTTGACCAGTCGCCATGATGTGCACTGGCCACTAGTGAGTGGGAAGATGCTCTGACATGTAGGTTAGCTTGCTGCTGGTGTTTGGCCCATAGGGACTGGACGAGATGGGCTAGACATGCCCTGGAGCCCTCCCTCGGCTCCCCCCAGCCTGGATCATGCACCAATGGGGTCCCTCAGCCTGTCCTGCACCATCTTGCAATCTAGGATCCCTCAGGGGGATGTGAGAGAGTTGGGTTTGGCCCGATCCCTTACAAGACAGGCCGAGAGACGCAACTGGTGGACAAATTTGTGCACTGGGCCTATAGTTAGTGTTTTCATAAAATCATACACCCTTAAAAATTGAAAGTAAACATTCTTATATAATTGATTGACAAAAGTAAACCCCAGCAATTCAGCGATTAGCAATTTAGTGCCTTAAATGCTGATCACTAAGATAAGAAAGAAACAATAGAGAGATTTTAAATAAATGCCAAAAGGATCAATAAAATAGACAAAACATGGGAATTTTGATGAGACTGAATGAGAAAAAAGGATTCATAAACTATAGTAGACATAAAAATATTAATTACAAATTGACTAAGATTATATTAAAAATAGGTAAACAACTATAAAAACAGAAATTCAAACCTAGTATAAATATAGTATCTAGTAATTAAAAAGAGTAAAAACCTAAAGAGATACAACACCATTAAATAAATTTTATCAGTATGTTAAGATATATTTTTATACATCCCATTTCTCAAAAATATTCTAGGTAAAGTTCTTTTATTCATTTATTTATTTTTTAAATCCTCACCTGAGGATATGCTTAGAGAAGAAGGAATGGGGAAGAGAAAGAGAAAGAGAAAAAAACATCGATGTGAGAAACATCAGCTGCCTTCCACACATGCCCCAACCAGGGACTGAACCCACAACCAGGTATATACCCTGACCAAACTGGCAGCCTTTAGGTGCACAGGGCTACACTTAACCAACTGAGCCACTCTGGCCAGGACAGCTAAAGTTCTTTTAAAAATAAGTTTTTTCAAAGTAATGATCATCTAAATAGATATGAGCTTTTGCAGATATTTTTAAAAATCACTAATTATGTAAGGCTAGTATAAATTATAACATAGAAAAATGGAAGAATAGAAAATTTCTAACCATCTATCATCTATCTATCTATCTATCTATCTATCTATCTATCTATCTATCTATCTATCTATCTATCATCTATCTATCATCTATCATCTATCTAGAGAGAGGAAAAATGCATGCGCTGGTGAAGCCCAGAGCCGAGATGGGGACAGAGATGGGGGGGGGGCAGCGCAGGACCAGAGAGGAGACAGTGGGCCTGCGTCCGGTGGAAGCACTGCAACTCTCTCCCGGCTCCCACGGAAGTGGTGTGGCTCCCTCCAAACTCCCATGAGCGCCAGCAGCTTGCTTCTGCCTCCTGTGGAAGCCACATGGCTCCCATGGAAGCATCTCCCAGCAGTGCGCTGCAGTTCCCACCAGCTCCTGCAGAAGTGGCAGGTGGCCTACTGCATGCAATATCTCAAGATGTTCTACTAGTTTGTATATAAAGGTAAAATTACTGAGTGAAATATTCATAACACTATATCTAAAAGGTATAAAATGTTACATAACATTTAATTTAAATTAAAATGCAAATATATTTACTATTATAAGATGCTGTTTAGCACATTAATAAATTAAAAAAGAAAATGCATTTAATTATTTCAGTGGTTGTAGGGAGAAATGATAAAATACAACATCTTTTTATGGTCCCTGTCCCTTCAATATCTCATTTAATCATAAACTTGGAATATATTACAACTTCCCATTTTATATTTGAGTAAACTGTGAGTTAAATTGTTATCTAGTCATAGATAACATTTACTGATCCAGTACTATGTGCCAAACATTGCTCTACATGCTTTAGGTAATTTAATCTTTATAAGAACCCATGAAGTGAGTACATGAGCATTAACACCCATTTTGGAAAATGAGCCTGTTGGAGATGAGAGAGAGAGGGAGATGGAGAAGAGAGAGAGGGAGAGAGGGAGAGAGGGAGAGAGGGAGAGGGAGAGGGAGAGGGAGAGAGAGAGAGAGAGAGAGAAGAAGGAGGAGGAAGAGGAGGAGGAGGAGGAGGAGGAGGAGGAGGAGGAGGAGGAGGAGGAGGAGGAGGAGGAGGAGAGAAACTTAAAGAATTTTAGCAACTTGTGCAGCATTAAATAAATGACAAAGCTAAATTTGAATGAAGACAGTATGGTGGGAGATCTCAACTCTCTAATTGTTATAAATCCTCCCCAATAATCCTATGCTTCGTAGCTATAATTGGCAGATTCACAACTGGAAAATATTTATTTGCTTCCAAAGCCTGTAATATTTTCCTTACAAAATACCTCTTTGCCATCTATAGAAATATGTCTGCTGAAGGTGCGGGTGGGCAATTGTTTTTCTCTTGTGTACAGAGGAGGTACAGAGGAAATTGAATAAAAACTGAAGGTAGTACGGAGTAATTGTTACCAGTGACCTCACAATCTTATGATTAAATGGTTAGGCTGCAGAGAGAAATGGATTCCCTACCACACTCACTATCTTCTGTCTCCAAACAACCCTTTGTTTTTCCTCCTCCAGGTCAAGATGGTAATATGCAAGGGTGAGGAGCCAGGGCTTGATGCTTTGGCTCTGCTTCAGCCTGGGTGAAATTACTATGCCTTCTCTGCTCCAAATTTTCTCCGGAATTAGAGCTTTTTCTCTCTGCATAGGGCCCTCTCTCACAATCTAACCTGTCATCGCCCACATTCTTTGTCCCATTGAACTTATTTCTAGAACATTATTCCATAGCAGTGCCAAATTTATTTTCAGGCAAGTGTTAATTATAATGACCCCACATCATGTCATTTTGTATTGAGAGAATGACTTATTCTCCATTACACAAGGCAATTTTCTCTGACATATTAACCTTCACTAAGCCTTTTTCTAATTTTATCCAGGCAGAATCACACATATGAAGGATATTTTATAGGCAGCTTTTAAAAAAAAACTTTCAGAAACTTTTTTTCTTCTGAGAAAGAAAGAAAGAAAGAAAGGAAGGAAGGAAGGAGGGAAGGAAGGAAGGAAGGATTATCAAACTGATATTTACATTTTAGTATTTCCTCTGTGTTTCTATTTTAGCTGCTATAATCAATTTTCAGATTGCAGAAAATGTCCTAGAGAATAAAATAAGCTGCAAAATAATATATATTTAAGAAATTTTAATGTCATTGAAGAGAAAATTTAAAAATTGGTAATACTTTCAAGATATTTTATTAAAAGTTTTTTAAATAAAATGTTCTGCATTATTGAGGTATAAATAAAATTGCAAGTTATTTAAATTGTACAACATGACTTAGATATACACACATTCTGAATGGATTTTCTTTGTCTAGTGGTAATTTTTCCTTATTTAAAATTAGGATATTTAAGTTCCATCTCTTAGCAAATTATATAACAGTGTTATGAATTATAGTCAGCATGTTTTACATTAAAAAATTTAAGGTCTTATTTATAGTACTAGAGGCCCAGTGCACAAAATTTGTGCACAGGGGGGTGTCCTTCAGTCCAGCCTGCACCCTCTCCAATCTGGGACCCTTTAAAGGATATCTGACTGCCCATTTAGGCCCAATCCCTCTCACAATACGGGACTGCTGGCTCCCAACTGCTCCTCTGCCTGCCTGCCTGATTGCCCCTAACTGCTTCTGCCTGCTAGCCTGATCAACCCCTAACCATGCCCCTGCCAGCCTGGTCCCTCCCAACTGCCCTCCCCTGCCAGCTTGGTCATCCCCAACTGCCCTCCTCTGGAGGCCTGGTCACCCCTAGTTACCTTCCCTTGCCAGTCTGGTCACCTCTAATTGCCCTCCACTGAAGGCCTGCTCCCCCCCCAAATCCCCTCCCCTACTGGTCCCTCCCAACTGCCCTCCCCTGCCAGCCATCTTGTGACAGCCATCTTTGACCAAATGGCGGCATCCAGCTTATATGTTGAAGTGACAGTCAATTTGCACATTACTCTTTTGTTAGATAGGATAGCTAAAAGTTTGTACCCTTTAACTAACTTTTCTTATTTTTCACATGTCCTGGTCCCCAGCAACAACTCTGGTACTCTCTTCTTGTATAAGTTTGACTTAATATTTTTAACTTCCACATATGTGACATCTTGCAGTATTATTTTTCATTCTCAATCTGGGTTATTTTATTTAACATAAAGCCCATCAGATCCATCCAGGCAGGGTTTCCTTCTATCTTGTGGATAAATAATATTCGTGTGCGTGTGTGTGTGCGTGTGCGTGTGTGTGTGTGTGTGTGTGTGTGTGTGTGTGTGTGTTTATACATATATCACATCTTCTTTATCCATGTATCCATTGATGGACATGTAGGTTGTTTCTATGTTTTGGCTGTAATGCATAATGCTGTAATGAACATGGTACTGCAGATATTTCTTTGAGATCCTATTTTAATTTTCTTTGGATACATACCCAGGATTGCCAGATAATATATATATATATATATATATATATATATATATATATAGTTAATTTTTTGAGGAATTTCTACACTGTTTTCCATGGTGACAGAACCAAATTCCATTCCCACCAACAGTTAACTTTTCTCCGTGTCCTTGCCAACAGTTATCTCTTGTCTTTTTTATTATAGCTATTCTCACAGGTGTGAGGTGATATCTCTATGATTTTTTACATTTCTCTGTTTATTGGTGATGTGGAGCCATTTTTCATATACCTGTTGTCCATCTGTATGTCTTTTGTTGAAAAAAATGTTTATTTAGCTCCTCTGTGCATTTTTAAACCACTGTGTTTGTTTTCTTGCTATTGAGTTGAATTAAAATTGTATATATGTATAGTCCCATCTGCTTGGCCTCCCCCTTTCCTCACAGGGGAGTCCCTGAGATACTTCTGTACAACTCTAGGGCTCCATGGAACATAGTTTGAAAACCAGTGAAATCATCTATCTAATAAAAGAGTAACATGCTAATTGACCATACCTTTGCAATGTTCACCAGCCAATCAGGAGTGGTATGCTAATTAACACAAAAAAGATGATGGGTTAACTTGCATATGCAGGTGCCGAGTGGTGGGGGAGGGCAGGATGCTTGTGTTGTCACCAGGGAGATGACTCAGCATTCTGCACCACCCCAGCCACCCCAGTCCTTTGAGCAGCGTGGGAAGGTGGAAAGGTGGCTCCAGCCAGAGCAAAGGTGGTGCCAGCAGCCAGAGGAAGGAAGGTCCATTCTTGCATGAATCTTCTTGCATCAGATCTCTAGTTTTTTATAAACCTCAGAAAAATAACCTTCAGACACAAAAGTAGGCACCACTATTAACAAGGCAACATCAGGAGACTTTGCTCATAGATGGGAGTCTCATGAGACAAAGGAAATAGGAATAAGAATGTTCTCTGATGAAATCCTCACTGATCTATAGCAAGTCAGCAACAAATTCAGATCTACCACAACTGAATAATTTACTAAAGACCTCCTGTCTTCCTAATCTCCTTCCCTCGAACCACTCATCTATTCCCCTCTAACCTTCCCTGTGATCATCTTTACTTAAGTCCTAGCCATGTGGACAGCCCTGCTGAACTGCTATAACAGCCACAATAGCAAGCCTCTTAAGGAGAACATTTTAAGAGTGAGCAGTTGACCTGGTTTTAATGATGGCAGCATTATAATGTAAAGAAAAAAAAACAAACATTTTCTGTAAAGATGTAGACAAGAAATGTTTTAGTCTTAGTACACTATATCTAAGTGTCTATTGCACTTTTTATTTGTGTGTTTGTTTATGTACTCTTTTAATATACAAAAACATACTTAGCTCTCAAAACAAGCCGTAGGGATGAATTCCACCAGCCATAGTTTGCAAATCCATAGGCTAAACAATCTATTAATTTTCAGAGAAAAATGTACAAAGAACCTCCAAAGTCATAATCTACCTTAACTAATATGTCATTCATTGTATATATTCATACACAACATCAACACTTTTAAGATCTATCTCAGTTGCTAATTTGGAGGAACTGTTCGTGAATATCAACCTATTCCTTTGGTTTAGTTCTCATGGCATTTTTGAAATCTGTGGAGTCATTTTGGCTTGTTACACTGACAACAGGAGAGGGTGGCTGCACTGATCAGAGGGAATTTGGTGACAGGCATTACTTATTGCCTGAGGTGTGCGTGAGAGTCAGGAGTGCCAAATATCCTCCAAAGGGAGTTTTAACCATAAGTGAAAATTACCTTCCCAACATGCTAATTAATAGTAGTCATTTTTTGAAGCACTGGACTTTTGGGAATAATACTTTTTTCCATATTTCATAACATAAAGCTTTGAGGGCCTGAAAGCTTTGAGGCTCTTATTTCAAGAATATAAAATTATCAACTCAAAATGAGGCATGAAATGAATGTTTATTTAGAATGAGAAAATAAAACCCTAAATACTACGCGTTAAAAAGCAACTGCTTTCTGTGGAGGAATGGCTTTGGGGAACTCCGTCCCTCTCATCTCATCTGGCAGCCACCACAACTGCTTGCCAGGGACTCTCTGATCCAATTCCCTCTAATCACCCAGAGGTAGTCTGTCCTCAGCAAACACTGACTAGCATGTTAGACCTTTCTCCTCAGCATCGAGAATAGAGTGTCAGCCCTGGCTAGTGTGGTTAACTGTTGTCCCATTCACCAAAAAGTTACTGGTTCCATTCTGGGTCAGGGCACAAGCCAGGGTTGTGAGTTCATCCCTGATAGCGGGAGTGCAGGAGGCAGCTGATCAATGTTTTGCTCTCACATCAATGTATCTCTCTGCCCTTCTCCCTTCCTCTCTCTCTAAAAGTCAATTTTTAAAAAATATCTAACTGGTAATTTCTGTTTAAAAACAATAAGAGTTTCAGATGCTCCCCTAGGTCCAACATGGACATCTTATTATCAGGACATGATTTCCTCTGCCCTCTGCCCGTACCTAACCCCAGGAGCAACACTAGGGCTAAGTGGGTGTCTCCCATGCTGGGAGGGTACTCCAAGCCTCTGGCTCAGGCTGGAGTCTGCTGTTTTCTCCAGGTGCTCCCTAAGGACAGTCCCAGAAATTAAAGGAAAATCACGGGAATTAAGGTAACTGGGCAACTGGGGAGCCCTGGATATTAAGGTACATTTAAACTACATCAAGTTCAGGCAATGTTGTTTCTGCCAATCTGGATCTACTTATGTGGGTGTCATTATAATCTGACACCATATTTTTTCTGGAATATCTGCTTCTGAATCACATTTTTCTTTGCTTAGTTTCTCACATCATAGATTTAAGAGTCATGTTATGATTAATCCATTCATCGACTGGAAGAGTTTGTTTTTCATCAGGACATTATATACAAACTGGCTATCTTCATTCTCTCTCTCTCTCTCTCTTTCTCTCTCTCTCTCTCTCTCTCTCTCTTTATCCCACCTTCTCTCTCACTTTTTAAGACCATTGTTGTAAATCTGTGTATCATCTGGAAACATATTGTCTGTTTATAGGAAGCAGCCTCTGTGAGCATTAGTGGATTATCTTAATTCCTTTTATCGCTTCAAGTATAAAATTGATCTCCATTATGCTGTTCCATGTTACTTCTAGCATAATACAACTTAATAACCCTATGCAGAAGTACTTTGGATTTGGAGTATTAATATTTAAAACAATGGTACTCCTCTCATAGATGTTGAGTTTTATTCTTTAAAAAACTTTTAATCACTATTTTCCTAGTATCTTAGTACAGCTCTCTTCTTCTACCACTCCCAATTCTATGCAAATACATGCCAGAAACAGAAAATAATACCAATCTAAAGGAAGACATTAACTGTAATCACTTATTTTCTCATCAAGAGGTTAAACACAGTTAAAATTAAGAAGACCCCTTAAAATAAATATCAGATTGTTGTAACTTAAAACAATGAAAGCTCTAAGTCAATAAGTAAAGTAGTTTTGGTCCATCATACTTAATATATTTCTCTGATAAATTTTCCACCTTTTTATTATGAGATTTCATCTTACCTTTTAAATAAAATAAATAACATATTTTTATGTAAAATATCTCAGATAAATACAGGTATTATAGCAGTATAAGATGTACTAAAGGCACAAGGATTTTCATCTTTCCTAAAGCAAAGATATGTGGCATAATCATAGGAGCAAAAGCATCCTGGTCTTCCCCAAATAAGAAAGACACAGTGTGATTTTGTAACCTGGCAACTCTTTATCTTACTTTCAGAATTATAGAGTTTCCAGAATTGGTGTATCAGTTAAGTTGATGTTATCTTTTAATGCTGCAGTGTTTCTTTGCTTATCTCATGTCCCTCACAAATGGTCTTTTTTCTATCCTTTGAAAGGTATTTCAAAGGAAGAAAAATGTGCATATGCAGCTTAGTATATATCAGAAAATGCAATTGGATTTTACCTGCATCTATGGGTTACTTTTCTCACAAAAACATCCCAAACATCTAAACAAAGACCCCAAACACTTTTAATATAAAATATTGAAATAGAAGTGAACTATGCAGACATTTAAGAACAATGAATAAAAACAATAGAATTTTTTCCCAACCCTCTTACCCAGTTCAGGATAGCATGTGGCCAGAGCCTCTCCTGGCATCTCAGGGCACCAGGAGGGACCCATCCTGGACAGGACACCCTTCCATCACAGGGCCACTCACACTCACATTCAGACTGGTACAATTTAGATAGTCCTGTTCACCTCATGTGCACATCTCTGATGGAAACTGGGGTGCTCGCAGAACACCCATGTAGACTTGGGGGAACATGTCATGGCCACAACTGGGGATCAATTATTTTTTTTCACAATCATGTTACAATGTAATGATTTTTTTAAAAGGACTTATTTGAGGACCTACTGTATTTTTAAATCCTATTATTTTGAATACAATATCCTATACTATGGATGATCTAGAAATTTTACATACTTTTCTAAATTTTAGGAATATGCATTTTTTTTATTTTATTTACAATATAACTTATATTTAATAGTAGTACATATGTTTTCCTCCCCCCCCCAATATCCTCCCCCCAGCCTCCCCTACCCCCCAGCACATGTAGGAATATGCATTTTTAAAGACCATCTGCTTTTTAAAGTTAAGGCCAGCAATGCATTCCCATCACCTTTGAAGCCAAACTCAAATATTTGATATGGGGTCTGCACTTTGCATACATGTAATGTGATACTGATTCGAAGGAGAGGGACATTAATGAGACACTATCCAGAAACAGCCAATGTGCATGGGTAGCAGTGCTGTCATTCTTGTGCTCAGTAGTGGCCAAAGAGATTGTTCATTAGAACAGACCAGGGGTATAATTTGGTCATGGTTCTGTACATACCCAGTCTGGGTCTCCAGCACTGCAGATTTAATGGACCTCTTCATATTTTAATGAATTTATGTTTTGCTTAACATAACCACAGTGGACTTGTGGCTTGTAATCATTTTCTGAAAGATATAATCAGCATTCTAAACATTTGAGTAGAGGCCTGAATAAAAGCATTTGAATTAAGGACAAAACTATATAAAAAGCAAATTACTTATATTTTAAAGTAAAAACTCAAGATATGTTAGAACACAGTGCTCTGAAAGTTTTAAACAACTTATAGTTATAGCATTATTTTATTAGATATTATTCATAATGACAACCACAATCTTTAAGAGTGAACTTTTCTTCTAGGTTATAAATACTATGTAAATTTATATTTAGAAGGAAATGTGTTTAGAGTAAATACACTGCCACTTATTTCCTTATTTACTAGTTTCTTTATATCAAAAACTAGAGGCCTCGTACACAAAATTTGTGCATGGGGGGGGGGGGGTGTCCCTCAGCCCAGCCTGCACCCTTTCCATTCTGGGACCCCTCTCACAATCCAGGACTGCTGGCTTCCAACTGCTCACCTGCCTGCCTGCCTGATTGCCCCTAACCATTTCTGTCCGCCAGCCTTATCACCCCCTAACCACTCCCCTGCCAGACTGATTGATGCCAAACTGCTCCCCTGCTGGCCCAATTGCCCCTAACTGCCCTCCTCGGCTGGCCTGGTCACCCCCAACCACCCTCCCCTACAGGCCTGGTTTCCCCAACTGCTCTTCCCTGCAGGTCTGGTTGCTCCCAATTTCCCTCCCTTGCTGGCCTGATTGCCCCTAACTGTCCTCCCATGCAGGCCTGATCCCTCCCAACTGCTCTCACTTCCTGGCCATCTTGTGGCAGCCACCTTGTGTCCAGATGGGAGTAGTCATCTTGTGTTGGACTGACAGTCAATTTGCATCTTACCTCTTTATTATATAGGATAGGAGCCCAACCAACATGGCTCAGTGTTGACCTATGAACTGGTAGATCACAGATCACAGTTCAATTTCCAGTCAAGGCAAATGCCCTGGTTGCAGTCTTGATCCCTAGTATGGGGAGTACAGGAGGCAGCCAGTCAATGGTTCTTGCTCATCATTGAGGTTTCTATTTCTCTTTCCCTCTTTCTTCTCTGAACTCTCTGGAATCTGTAAAAAAATAATAATAATAATAATAATGTATTTTATATTGATTTATTTTTAAATTTTTATTTTTGAAATATGTCCTTAGTACATATGTCCTCCTTTTCTCCCCTATTGACGTCTTCTAATCCACCTTTACCCCTCACCCCAAGACTTCACCACACTATTATAATAGGTTATGCATATATACATACAAGTTCTTGGGAATTGCTAATGAAGTAAAGTTTAAAAATATTATTTAAATATTGCTTATCTCCAATTAAAGTCAGAAAGTTTTATTCCCTAATAATCATAATTATCCCCAAATGAACAATATAGTTTTAGAAAAAAATCGAAAGTGGAAATGTATCTGTTACATATTGAATACAATTTTACTCCTTTGTTCTGTGGGTTTCTTAACTATCTCTTGAGTGTTTTATCTGTTTTAGCATACCTCATATGATCCTAGTGAGGAAAAACTACTTTAAGAGTAAAATTCTTATTTTTAATTTGCTGAATTTTTTTTTTTTTTGTCCAACAAGAACTAACTTTATGCCAGGTTTTTTTTCAGTCACAGAAACAGAATAACTGCTGACATAGCATATATTTCCCAAGAGCTGGGTTACTCATCCTAATGAATGTCAGACTGATATTTAATAGGATTTGTGTCAAAGGAGGGAAATTGTGAAAAGTCCAATTAAAACAGAGCCGACCATAATACATTTTTTTTACCTTCCAGCAAACTTGGCTGTTAGTTTAGTCTAAGTGCATTTTAGAAATAGGGCAGTATATTTTATAATCTATCATTTATATTTTTGATAATATTTTAATAATAGAGTGAATATATATATGTATATATATGAGAGATTATATTTGAGAGAGACAGAGACAAAGAACAGAGAGAGAAATACACATACCCTTAACTGCATATCTAAAATCCAGAGAGCTATGCATCAAGATTTTTTTTTCAAAACTGACTTTTTAGCAAAGCCTGGGTTGAAAAATCACTAGGTTATTTGTAGTCTTTTAAGAAAAACAAACAACTAATTGTGATTGTTCACACATTTGTAATAATGACAGGTTACTGCTGCAGATCCCTCTGGCAGTGTTAGCTATTACATAGTATCTGCAATGCATCTCCTCTTTAGAAGTTAAAAACAAAATACAAAACAAAACAAAACAAAACAAACAAAAAAACACCTTTCCTCAGAGAATTAAGTTGAGGATTGTCAATCTGCATTTTTAAACCTTACAACCCACTGATGGATCATTTTCCCTAAACCAGGTATTTATATTGCAAACACAGAAATATTCATCTAAAATACTATGAAAAAAAATAAAGAAAATTTACTGATACACCTAATTAAAAAGGCTCAAAGTCAGGTGGGCTTCAGCACAGTTTAATCAATGTCATCCAAGCTCTAAACCTCGGAGAGGATTTCTGGGCTGTTCCTTTCTAGCTGCTTTTCAGGCTGCCTCTAAGAGCAACAGATGTCTTCAGTAGTCATGGAGATAGGTATGTCTATACATAGCAGCAGTGTGGTTTTATTTATTCCACATATCAAGCCAGGTTCCTGAGTTTCACTATGGGTAGAGCAAGGTAGTTTAATAATTTGGATTGGGTATAGGATGTACTAGTTAATTAAGCTTTTGTTATGTATTCTATTTTTAGAAAGAGGGTAGAGCCAGCTTCCTAAAACCACTACATTCTGCAAGATAAAATCATGGATTATTACAAATCCCAACCAAGAGATGAGAAAGAAAGTTTGGGGCTTCAGTCAGCATTATCCTATGTAATAAAAGAGTAATATGCAAATTGATCATACCTCCGATCAAGCCACACCAACAGCCATGCCCATCAACCAGTCAGGAGCAAATTATGCAAATAAACCCCAACCAAGAGGCTGTGGCCACTGAGAGCAGGAGAGAGGCTTGGGTTTCCCCAGCAATGAAGGAAGCCAAGCTTTCCCTCTGCCCTTACCAGCGTAGGCCTTCATTCAATGCTACAAAATTTTAATTATAGAAGATACATAATCCCAACAGAAATGGCGGCAGCCACAGAGCTGGAGAGAGCAGAGGCTAGGGTTGCCCAGGCGATGGAGGAAGCCAAACTTCTGCAGCCTTAGTGCCTAGGCCTCCACTCTAGGCTACAAAGTTTCAATTGTAGAATATAAATTAATCCCAGATCCAAAGGCCTCTGCTTGGGTTGCCAGGGGGTGTAAATGGCCTGCAAACCACCACAGGGCCCTCGCCCAGGCCACCCCACACCCCAAGGGAACTCCCACCCCGATATAGGACACCCTTCAGGGCAAACCAGCTAGCCCCCACCATGCACCAAGTAGTGGTTAGGGGCAATCAAGACAGGATAGTGGTTAGGGGGTGATCAGGCTGGCAGGCAGAAGCGGTTAGGGACAATCAAGGAGGCAGCCAGGCAAGCAGTTTGGAGCAGCAGTCCTAGAAGGACTGTCCGACTGTCTGTTTAGGCCCCATCATACCGGGATCGGGCCTAAATGGGCAGTCGGACATCCCTCAAGGGGTCCCAGATTGGAGAGGGTGCAGCCTGGGCTGAGGGACACCCCCCATGCCTGTCCCGCGTGCATGACTTTCATGCACTGGGCCTCTAGTTACAATATAATCTGCATTGTGGAATGGTAAAGAGGAAGGCTGAACCAGCCTAAATATGACAAGAGACAGATTTTAGGCTACTTTCATGTGACATCAAAATCTACCCTCAACTTTTATGAATTATTCCTATTCTTTGTTGTTGTTTGTTTGTTTGTTTGTTTTTACTTGTTGATCTTTGATTTCCTTTACTTGAATCTCTCAAGAGAGTTTCCAGTATAAGTAAAACTATAATTTCCATCTATATTTCTGAAATATATACATTTATTTTTGAAATTCTTTCAGTGCCTTGAAATATAAAGCTAATTTTTTTAACAAATAAGTTCTGATAGGATTTAGAAAACTTTGTTAAAGCTGATGGCATAGTAATATGAATAAAATATTTCAAAGGCAGTAACATAACTAAATTATAGACAAGTTCGGTAGCAATACATGATAAGCAAAGAAAGCACATGAGAAAAGTTTGTTTTTCATACAAATGAATATTAAACTTTGTACAGAAATAATTATTTCTATTTATGAAGTCATTATCCTGAAAAATTAAGTGCACTGAAATAATACTAAAAGTAAATTTGATAAACTATTCTGATTATCCATTTAAGGGCTTTAAGTAACATGAAATTACAACTTTGATATACATGACAAATTTATGTTGGCATCATTGGAAACAACATACAATTACAGTGTTATATAGCAATGACAAAAAGATATAACAGTTCAGATATCTTCTAGTGATAGCTTAAGTCTCTTGACATAAACTAATACTGCACTTAAAAACATTTTACTTCAAATAAAACTTTCATACTACCATCATTAGGCCTAGCATAGATTTATATATATTTTCATGGAATATGGGAGATATTTTATGAAATATGGAGATCATCTAGTCTAGGTCTTTATTCATTAGTAGAGACCCAGTGCATGAAATTTGTACACTGGGGGGTGGGAGTGTCCCTCAGCCCAGCTTGCACCTTCTCCAATCTGGGACCCTTTGGAGGACATCACTCTCACAATCCAGGACTGCTGGCTCCCAACCATTTGCCTACCTGCCAGCCTGATCACCCCCTAACCACTCCCCTGCCAGCCTGATCGATGCCTAACTGCTCCCTGCTGGCCCAATTGCCTCCAACCGTCCTCCCCTGCCAGCTTTGTTGCCTCCAATTGTCCTCCCCTGCCAGCTTTGTTGCCCCTAACTGCCCTCCCCTGCAGATATAGTCTCTTCCATCTATCCTCCCCTGCTGGCCTGTTTACTGCTAACTGCTCTCCCTCCCTTGTAGGCCCGGTCATTTCCAACTGCCTTTCCCCAGCTGACCTGATTATCCACAATTGTCCTCCTCTGCTGGCCATCTTGTGGCAGCCATCTTGTGACCATATGGGGGCAGCCATTTTGGGTGAGGGTGTGACAATAAATTTGCATATTACCTCTTTATTATATAGGATGGGTTTTGTTTTTGCTTAATTTGAAAAGTGGTCCAAAGAAACTAAATGACATGCTAAGGTTCATGGAGTATTGGAATAGCATCTAGGACCCAGTGTGCTACTCTCTCAGGAGGGCAATTGGATTTCCCTTCCTGCCTAAGAAAATTTGTCTTGAGTTTTAGAAAGAAACTGTATTATCATGGCATAATTTTATTACCAATGGTTCATAGGAAGTTTACAGAAATTTACTGGGTGAAGCAGCTAAGAGGGCTTTAATGCAACATAGATTGTAATCTTGCTACACATTTCTTTTTACCAACTTGAGGAAGTGCTTACCTCACAGCAATCCTCAGTTTTCTCACCTGAAAAATGTAGGAACCAGAATGTAATATATACTCAAGCAATGTTAATTAAGTTTAGTTTAATTAGCTATTATCAAGGTTACATTCATTAAGTGTTATCTGCAAAGTATTATTCTTGGGACTATAATTTTCACATCCTCCTCATTCTTCACACTGATTATCTTCTCGTTTTGACAATATCTTAATGGATATATAATTCAATTAAGTACCATTAGTGCAGAAAATACTTATTACCTTCTTATATGTTTGATAATATTTTGAGAGGTTTACATGCATTTCATCTTCACACACAAAAATGTTGAGGTAGGGTCTAATATAATACTCATTTTGCTCATAAGGAAACTGATAAAAGAGAAGTTAAAAGATATCTAGCAAGAAATTTTGAAACCTGGATTCAAACCTGAGCATTTTAAGCCTTACTACTAAGGTGCACTATCTTCCAGATAACTTAGTAAACATTTCCAGAAGAAATAAATAGTAATCAAATATATATTTTTCAGTAATGTTCACTTGATATTATAGTCTCAAATCTGGTATTTAGATATTTCCTTTCATAAGTCCAGTACATACAGATATTTTCTGCATACAAATGTCTCTTTAAGCAGTTTAAAATCCTTTTAGAACTAAAGGCAGAATAAATAAAACAAGAGTTTAAAGGTTTTAGAAATTATTAAGGATTAAAGGAAATAGAAATAATAAAATGAAAAAGAATTATTCAGCATTGGCCAGGTGGCTAAGGTAGTTAGAGCATCATACCATACACCAAAGGGTTTCAGGTTCAATTCCCAGTCAGGGAACATACTGAGGTTATGGGTTTGATCTTCAGTTGAGTCTCTCTCCTTATCTCTTATTCCCTTCCTTTCTCTCTAAAATCAATTAAAATATCCTCAGGTGAGGATTAAAAAAAGAATTATTGATTAAACAAAATTGGAAAGAATATGGCAGTAGAGGCATGGGTTATAACCAATTGTGCTGTTTATGTGATGGGGCATTTCAAGTACATTCAAATATGTCTTTAGACTGCATGGAAACCAAGAAGACTAAGGGGTTTTTCCTTTGACCTCAAGTGTCAGGGTATTATTTGAAATCATAATAAATATCTGGAGGTTTCTAAAGTGCCACAAACAACATTTCACTGTGTTTATAACCAGTGACATTGGATGTGTAGGGTAGGAGTGGTTTGCAAACATTAGGCCTTATTGAGTTCAAAGTCAAGCCTATAATGATTGTTGTTTTTTTATATAATATATTGGGATGACATTGGTTAATAAAATTATACAGGTTTTAGGTATACAATTATATAATACATTACCTATGTATTATATTGCATGTTTACCAACTCAAGTCAAGTCTCTTTCCATCACCATTTATACTTCCTTTACTTCCTACCTCTCCTGACTCCTCCTTCCCTCTGACAATCATCATACTGTTGTCTATGTCCATTAGTCTTCTGTTTTGTTTTTTCTTTGCTTAATTCTTTGGTTCTCACAGAACATAAGGCCACCACACAAAGAATGGGAGTCATTTCTGACTTGTCTAATATATAAAAACAAACATAAAGAGGCAGCCAAAATGTGGAAACAAAGAAAGAGGTCCAAATGTAAGAACAGGAGGACTCTCCAGGAAAACAGCTAAATGAAATGGAGGCAAACAATTTATTATTCTTGATACAGTTTATCAGCAATATTACATGCCTTTTTAAAAACTGCATTCATAGTTTCAGCTCATAAATGATACCAAAATCTAAGATAATAAAAATAAAATATTGAATGCATTTTAAAATCATTATTATTTGATTTTTAAACCCTTCACTCATGAGCTCTGCCTTGTACAATGACAAATAATTGACAGTGTGCACAAAATACTTTAATCATAATATCTGTAATTAAAGGTATAATGTTTTGTCTTGGCTTGCATTTTCTATCATTTTCTTTTATTTTAACTAGACTGGGGGCCTGGTGCATGAAATTCGTGCACTGGGGGTGGGTGGTCCCTCAACCCAACCTGCCCCCTCTCACATACTGGGAGCCCTCAGGGGATGTCCAACTGATGGCTCACCCCCAGCCTGCCCACGGCCTAAAGCCTCACTTGCTCAGCTCAGCCTCAGCTGCCTGCAACCACCTGGCCCTGGGGGCTGGGCACTTAGCACCACTTCCACTCACAGCACCTGGGAGCCAGGCGCTCCCTGCTGCTGCCACCACCAGTGCTGCTGCCACCTCTTCCCCTCAAAGCACCTAGGGGCTGGACGCTCACCACAACTGGTCACTGCCGTTTCATCTCTACCCCCAGCCCAGCGCTTATGCCACTTGGCCCTGCCCCCTCTCCTGATTGGCTGGTAGCATAGCCAATCAGGAGCGAAGATATGGTCAAATTTGCATGTTTCTCTTTTATTATGTAGAATGATTTATTGGCTCTTCTGTCTTTGTGTCTTAGCTAATTATTGTTTTTTTGTTTTGTTTTGTTTTTTCTGGCCTGTGTACCAACCTCTTTTTAAAATCCCATAAATCTGTCATTTGAATTAAATATTTAAATATTTATTTTCTCTTATGCTTTATTGGCATTTAAAGTCTGAAAATCAGTGGTTTAAAACTCCAGAATTCTCAGTTCTCACAAATGTAGGCCTTTCACGCACCACTACTGAGCTCTCTCAACTGAGTTTTGAGGGAGAAGCACATGCTTGATAACAGAAAGTAGGAAAAAGTTAAATTCAATTATGCTAAAAGTAATTAATAATTCTTAAAACTTAAGCTGTAAATCTGACATTTTTCTCAATTTTTCCAATGATTCACTAAGTCACTCAGAGGCTACACAGCTTCTCTGCTGAGAAGGCACCAGATTGCCTAATGACATGAGACAGTGCATTTTAAGAGAATAAACCATTCAACTTTTAACCAGGGCAGCTGGCAGCTGACTGTGGAATGGTTTGAATAACTTATGCCATGGTTCTTTATTTCTATTTTTAAAAAGTCTTTTTATAGCAATTACTATCTGGATGAGTCTTCTACTAGTAACAGATTCTTTACACTAATTATTTTAGATACCGTTTTTTAAAATTCGTACATTCTCAGGAAACTTTAAAAAGAAATATGAAAAAAGTAGCAGGGCATCCTTTTCCAATTCAATCTATTACTCAAATATACCAGAAGTCACTTCACTTGCTAAAATCTGCTTTTTAAAATGGTCCAGTACAAGGAATAAAAAGAAACATCTAAGGTACAAAAGAAATCATCTGGAAAGAATTGGAATAAGACTATCATTGACTTTCTCATATAAAATATAGTACTACTTTAGAAGATAATGGAAAATTATTTTAAAGATCAGAAAAAAAATATATTCGAATCCTAAATTCTAAGTCCATTTAGTTATGGGAAAGAACCAAAATATATGTATTCAATATGCGTGTGATAAAAATATTTACCTTTCAAGTATTCTAGCTTAGCAAATTCTTCATGAACATACTATACCAAAAAAATGTAAGTGAAACATGAAAGTGAAAGATATTAGAGTCAGGAAATATTGACTTCATTTAAAGAGAGTAAAGGGTGGTCTCAGGATGACAGTTTAACCTAAAGATCAGTGATTACATTTTATAGAAATAAGATAGTGAGCTCATTGTGGGAGATTTCTGGGGTAAAGAGGACTCATGAGAATAGGCGATATGACATAACAGTTGAATATAATTAACTAGTGGCCTGGTGCATGAAATTCGTGCACAGAGGGGGGTTCCCTCAGCACAGTTTGCACCCGCTCCAATCAGGGATCCCTTCAGGTATGTGTGACCCCTAACCACCTCTGCCTGCCTGCCTGATCACCCCTAAGTGCTCCCCTGCTGGCCTGATTGGTCCTAACTGCCTCTGCCTTGCCCCACACTTGGGACTCAGGCTTCCCTCCCTTTGGACAGCTATAGGAACCCAGGACCTGGGCCAGCTTCACTCAGGCCGGCTGCAGCCACAGGCACCCACAGGCACCCAGGACCACAGGGCATGCTGCCTAACCCCAGGGCTGGAAAGGGCCCCAGCACCTCTATGTGCCTGCATGGCCGAGTCCCACTACTCTGACTGTTGTGGCTTAAAGAACTTTGCCACATATGTTCTCCCCAGCCTCCTGGGGAGAGGGCGTGAGCTGAGAAACTGGAGATGCTGCAGCCCCGCTGAGGGCACGCCTTCCTTAGCAGCTCCAGAAGCCGGAGCACCTGGTTGGAAGGCTCCTGGCTCCAATCCTGGCCTGAAGAGGTGGGGAGCCTCAGAGTGTGTGTGGTGAAAGGGTGACCTTACTGGACTCACACACACTGCCACTGACAACGGCATGAGGTCATAGAGACTGAAGGAGCGGAGAAATGCATCCAGAACTGGGGGGGTCCCGCACCAATCCAGCAGGTGGGCACCTCTCCAATAGCACACCTCGCAGACAGTGTGCCCCGCAGCCCCAGGCAGGCCTCCTGCAGCCATCCCACCCCTCCTCGGGACCCCACCTGGGGAGCGCATGTTGCACCGCAGCCACGCCCCTGCATGCCTTGCTGGCCTTGCCTCCCATCCTGCTGGCCATGCCCCCTGCTTCTGATTGGCTGGTAGCATAGCCAATCAGGAGCCAAGGTACAGTCACATTTGCATGTTACTCTTCTATTAGATAGGATAATACAATATAAACAAGGTATATAACTTAGAAAGGAAAATTAAAGAAAATTAGAAAAATAAAAATCCTGTACAAATAAGGAAATGTGATACTTTCCCAGTTACCTTTTGCAGTATTAAAAAATAATAACAATAAATTAATGAGTAAATATTAACTCATATTTAACAAGGGGGGTCATGAATAATTAATGGAGAAAGGTGAGTTTATTCAATAAATGGTGTGTAGAAAACTGAATATCCACATGCAAAATAATGAACTGGGAGCCATGCTTTATATCACTCATAAAAATTAACTAAATGTGAATAAATGACTTAAATGTAAGACCTAAAACCATAAAAGTCCTAGAAGACAAAAATCTATTTTATTTTGGTCTTGCCAACAATTTTTTATATATGATACCAAAACACAAGCATGAAAAGCAAAAATAAACCAGCTGGGCTACATAAAACCAAAAAAACAAAAACAAACAAACAAAAAAAACCTTCTGCACAGAAAAATAAACAACAAAACATAAAGGCAACCTACATAAAGGGAAAAGTATTTGAAAATCTTATATCCACTAAGAGGTTAATATCCAAAATATATGAAGTACTCATACAACTCAATCACAAAACAAAACAAAATCCATAAGTAATTCAATTAGGAAATGGGCAGAAGACCTGAATAGACATTTTTCTAAAGAAGACATACAATTGGCCAACAGGTTTATGAAAAGGAATTCATCGTTAATCATCATAAAAATGCAAGTTAAAAACACACACAAAACACAGTAAGTTATCAACTCTCACATTTTAAGATGGCTACTATATAAAGAGAAGAGATAAATATTGGCAATGATGAAGAGAAAAGGGAACTGTTGTACACTTTTGTTGGGCATATAAATTGGTACAGCTTCCATGGAGAATTATATTAAGATTTCTCAAAATATTAAAACTACAGTTATCACATAACCCAACAACTCTATTCCAGGGTATATGTTCAAAGGAAATGAAATCATCATCCTGAAGAGATACCTGCCCCCCACACTTGCTGTAACATTATTCACAATAGCCAACATATGGAACTAACCTAAGTTTACATCTATAGATGAATAATGAAAATGTAATGTGCACACACAGATACATGCATACACACACACTGAAATATTACTCTGCCATAAGAAAGAATAAAATCTTGGCATTGGCCACGAAATGAATGGACTTTGAGGCCATCGTGCTTGTGAAGTAAGTCAGGGAAAGACAAATACTATCATTTCATTTATATGTGAAATCTTAAAAAGCCAAATTCATAGAAACAGAGAATAAAAGGGTGGTTTCCAGGGGCTGTGAGGTTGGGGAATTGGAAAGATATCACTCAAATGGTACAAACTTCTAGATATGAGATGGATATGTTTTGGGGATCTGATGTACAGCATGGTGAGTATAGTTGACAATACTGTAATGTATAATTGAAAATTGCTGAGAATAGATCTTCAGGATTCTCATCATGTGCACACAAGAAAAGGTAATCAACTGAGCAGATAGATGTTTGAACCAAACCTATTATAGTAATGATTTTGTTATGCATTACATTGTATGCATTAAACTTACACATCATGTGTCAATTACCTCAATAAAACTGGAAAAGAACAAAATTGGAAGACTGAAGGACTTTAAGCAGATGACAGCAGTAGTATAGTGATATGGGGGGAAAGAGTTAGTAGCCACTAATTTTTAAGTTGCACTTAAAGAGATATAATTATAATGAAGTTGTAACATTTATTACCCAAAATTCCATATTAGGAATTAATAAAAGACTTCGGCAAGAAAATGCTTAGGGAAATAGATAGGTCTATGTCCCATTTTTTTCTTAAATCTGTCAATCATTTATTTTGATGCATTCAATTAAGTGTCTTATCAAGTGGTCATATCCTTGTATGAAGACTGGCATTATAGATACAGAGTGCTCAGTCTCTCAGGTTGAAATTGATCCAAGTACCAATTTTAAGACATGTTTTGATCAAGTTTATTTCATAGTTCTGGCTATTTCAGTTTCTATTTGCTATGCACAGATCTTTGCAAATTCTAAAACACCAGGAGGTAGAACTCTCCTACAGTTCTGCTATCTACAGCTGCTGGTAAATACCAAGAAATGTATGAATCTAAATGCCTGCTGTTGTAGGAGGACTTATGTAAGATTTCCTGGCTCTTGGTGGATAGAAATTTTCCAATTTGAAGAGAGAACCATTTTCCTTCTTTCCACATTATCCAACCACAATTTAGTTAGAAATCATTTGCACTATAATCTCCCTTGCAGTTGGAGTTAAGAAAGTTATTATTTTACTTTCTCTGAATTTTTACAGTGCAAACTAATGTTTTAGGATATTTGCAATCTATTAACCTAACATCAGCTTCTTCAAAGATCCTCGAATATCTAAAGATCGTAATCATCCTAAATGCTCTTAAAATATAGCATGTAGAAAGAAACACAAAAGGTACCCTGTGGGGGGCACCAGAAGTGGCTCACGGGGCCAACTATGGTGGGGATATCTCCCTTTTCTGCATCCAGCACGGAAAGAGAGCTGAATAAAGGCAGCCTGGGATTGAGAAAATGAAGAGAGAATAGAAGAAAGCTGGGTATTTGGTGGGATGCTGCTGTCTTTTCTCTCAAGGAAGACTTGTTTATTTATATCCCCAAAATACCAGGAAGTTACACCAAAAGTTAGGATCAAAGGAGATTATTTGCATTCTTAAGTAGACCCAAGCATTCTTGGTGCTTGACTAGATTTACATATCAGAAGTCCCACTCCCTGACTCCTGGGCAAATGTGAAAGTCAAGCTGATAACACCTCAGCCTTTTTGGTGAAGCACATTCCCAGGACATGGCTCTGCCTGTCACCTTGAGTTCAGTTGACAATAATTAAAGAAACAACCATGTGTCTTCTCAGGGGGGCCCTCTACAGTACCCCCAATATATTTAATGCTTCATGCAGTCTTTTGTCTATTTTATTACATCTCTATTTTTGTTTCAGGTTTACAAAGTCTGATTTGATGCTTTTCTAGCGACTGTTTTTCAATCAGCCATTACTTCAATACAAACATATACCTACAGAGAATTCACTCATTAAAAATAAGTATGTTTGAATAGCTAATAGTATGTAATGTACTAGTTCTGGATCCAGTCAGGATTTTTGAGAAGTTCATGCTTTGAAGAGTGCTGAGACAGATATACAATAAAAAAAAATGTTTATATTACAAAGTGATATATTATCATAGACATGAATTCAGAGAGCTGTAAGCATCCAGAGAAGGAAATGCCTAACAGCTAACTAAGTAGGAATAGAGAAGAGGATAAAATTGTGATTTTGATTTTATAGTGTCTATGAAGCGAGCTATAACATTGATACACACAACTCTATTTTCAAAAAAGAAAAAAAAAAGAAACACACACACACACAATAAAACAAAACAAAACAAACAGAATGCAATAAAACAAAACAAAAAAACAGAATGCAATAGGTAAGGTAAGTGATATTGTTTCCGAGTACTTAAAATTGGAAAATCAACAATGAAACTGGTACCTATCAAGCTGAGAAAAATCCGCTAACCTGCCTGCCCTATAGCCATTTTACAGAGCAGTGATCTCTTGAAATCCCAGAAGGAGTGAAGCATCACTCAGTCTTCCCAAACATTCCTAAACGAAAAGAGATTACTTAAACTTTAGGTCCTGACATCAAGGGTAACAGCTTTGGTGTTTTTTTTCGTTACATTTTCAGCTAAGTTGTAAACATTAGAATGTACAGAGAAGACTTAACATAGGTCTCACTGCTACCCTTTGGGAAGCCTACATACAAAGCTGGCCCTTGGCTGACATCTGAGAACTTATGTTTTGGGAAGCTCCTCAGTATCAATTGATAAGAGTGGCTTGCAGTACTTAATCTACTTGAACAAACAATATGGTTTATGCTAAAGACCTATTTTCTTTCTGGTAATCTGGAATTAGGTTACTTAACAGGCAGTATCCTAAAAACCAATAAAAATTCTGAACACTGAGTTTATAACAAAGTTGGTATATTTGTGTTCACAACTCCTTACAGTTCCATGGACTTCACTGGGAAGGGGTCTTGGGAAGCTGGCTTTTGCTTTCTCTCAGACTTTTACTCCATGAAACTTTTCCTTTTGGTGATTTTTCTTGGTATTCTTTCACTTTTGTAAATCATAGCTGTGGATAGGACTATATGGTGAGTCCTGTTAGTCCTTCCAATGGGTCATCAAACCTGGTGGTAACCTTTGAGAGTCCCAACAAATAAGGAATATATTAAATTAAAAGTTATATTTGGACAGTCTTTTTAAATTTTTGCTAATGTAAATTCATAATATAGAAATCTGGATGTAATAGAAGAGAAAAAGCAATTGCCTCAAGGCTGAAGAACTTTATTGATATATATGTATGTGTGTTTATATATGTGTGTATACATATATATACATATCACATTAATTTATATAAATTTTATATAAATTGCATATGTATACATTAATATGTATGCACGTGCCACCTTTGAAGTATTAATTCATAAATAAAAGGAACCATAATGATTAGATCATAGTTAATAGATCGTAAACTCTTTAAGCATAGGAATTATTACCTTTTTTAATCCCAGTACAACCATAAATTTACTTAATGAACTGGAACAAGATACTTAATTAACTTGAGTGAAGTCACTCATTTTACTTGCTATATTTATGTGAGAGTTTAAGGTATAGTAATAGATAATTTATGGAATGACTTTCCTTTCTGAAACTTTAGTTGTTATGTGAATAAAGGGTGCCTTGGGCGTTCACTCCATTTCTATTTGATCCTAAGGATTGAGTTGATTCCCAGCGGACAAGTGGGTGATCATGTACTCTCTTAAAGCACGCTGTGTGCCCTAAAACACTGTCCATTCATCCATAGATGAATATCTGAGTTTGACGGGTGAATCTGCTTTTGGTGATGTACCAGTGTGGGGTCAGAAAGAAGAGGTAGAGGTGTTAGATAAATAAAATATTTAATTAAAGAATCAGGGCTTATGCATGCACATAGGGAAGAGTTAGGGAGGAACTATTAATCAAACTTCAAATTGAATTTTGAAGTACTTTCCTCTCCTCCAAATCTTTGTCATTTAAAGTATTTTATCATTGAAAAATAAATTTTAAAACCTGTGGATAATTTCAAACTCATGTTTCTTACATTGATCATAAGCATGATTAACTGATTTCTTTAATGTTAGCTCAGTACAAAAAAATTCAGTTATGGGTAGTGAGGCTCAGAATTATTTGAATAGCCCAGGAGGCATGGCTCAATTGTTGAGTAGTGACCTATGAACCAGGAGATTAAGGTTCTAGTCCAGGTAGGGGCACATGACTGCATTGTGGGCTCACTTCCCAGTGTGGGATGTGCAGGAGGCAGTCAATCAATGAATAGTTCTTATCATTGATGTTTCTATTTCTCTTTCCCTCTCCATTCCTCTTTAAATCAATAATATATATATTTATATATGTATATATATATATATGTATATGTATTTGTATATATTTTTATATATACACATATATGTATATATATTTATATATATATTTATATATATATTTAAATATTATTTGAATAAATTCAATTTCCCAGCAGATAATTGAACTAAATAATTTTTGACATCACTATGCTTTAATAAATGAAGAAAATACTATATTTCCATCCATAAATAATATGTGGGATACAGTTATATGCCACAATGGAATTTCCTAAGTTAATCTCAATAACAATTTATAAGGTCTAAATAATTATCTAGATCTGTTTCTGTTCATCAGTTTATGTTGTTCATTATATTTCACAAGTGAGAAAGATCATGTGATATTTATCTTTCTCTTACTGGCTTATTCTGCTTAGCATAATGCTCTCTAGTTCCATCCATGCTGTTGCAAATGGTAAGAATTCCTTCATTTTTACCTCAGCATAGTATTCCATTGTGTAGATATACCACACATCCACTCATCTGCTGATGGGCATTTAGGCTGTTTCCAAATCTTAGCTATGGTACATTGTGCTGCTGTGAACATGGGGTGCATATATCCTTTCTGATTGGTGTTTCTGGTTTATTGGGATATAGTCCTAGAAGTGGGAAACAGATTCAGAAATAGAGAAGCACCAATCAGACCATCAGACCTTAGAGGGATGGTGGGAAGCGGGGGGTAAGGGAGAGAGATTAACCAAAGGCCTTGTATTAGTATGCATGCATATAAGCCTAACCAATAGACACAGACACCAGAGGGGTGAGGGCATGACTGGGGAGAGGGGGGAGGGCAATGTGGAGATAAGAACACATATGTAATATAAATACCTTAATCAATAAAAAATAATTATCTAATATATTTCCCATTTTTAAAAGAAATTAAAATAGGAAAGTTAAATAGGATTGAACACAAATACACATTAAAAAAAGTGACAGAGCATAACAGAACTCAGCTGAAGTTGGCATGGATATTTAATTTCATATGTCATTTAGAGACTAATTTTCCACAATGATTCTAAGAATTTAGTAGCTATTAAGATGATAGTGAAATGAGGGCAAAAAACACACACATTTGTTTTCACCAAATGTCAATGCCAACATGCAGTACTGGTAAACTGGTACTGTCAGAAATATATTCACATTTGACTGAGTTAATATGCCTTATTTTTTTGAACTCAAAAATGACATAAAACAAAGAACAAAAAAGACTTACTTGTTTCAAAACAGTGAGTTAATTGAATTTGAAAGCTCCATAATATATTTAACAACACACAAACTACATGCTGGAATATAATGAATCATTTCTTGCCAATATTTTTATTTACCATTACATTAGCTTTAGGACCAATTTTGTAATAATGTAAATGAGAAAAAAAATGAGTTCAAGTGTCTTAGAAAGATAAGCTAATGTCAAATTCTGGTTATAAATCAGAACTTGCAAATTTCTTAAGAAACATATGAAATAAATAAGTTGTGAAGTTTATTAATTTCTTCGCATAATATTGGGCCAACTACTTCAAGGCTTATTTTTTTAAAAAAAGTTATCAACCTCTCTACCACTAAAGAAGATGTCAGTCAATCAAGAGCTTTTTAGATCAACCAGAGTATCAGGACCCTAGTGAGATATAAAAATAAAAACTCAAGTCTTTGTTATAATGTTTACAATTAAACTAGGCAAATCTTCAGTAATATTAGAAAATTATAGAAAAACAAATGTAGGTATGATAGATAAATATATAAAAGATAGATAAATACATGGATAGAAGGATAGAGGGATGGAAAGAGGTATGGGTGTTACTGAGTATGTATGTAGTTTTTGTCAGGTAACTTTCCAAGCAATATCAATCTCAGACTCATTGAATCCTGACCAAAACCCATGTTATTACTAGTTATTACTGTTATTTAATCAGTGAAGAAGTTGATATTTTAAAGAGCATATTTAATGAAATTGCAACAGTGAAGAAGTAATGGATAAGAAAATTTAAAATATGCCTGCCTGGTTTCAAAGCAAAGACTTAACCAGAGTACTTGCTACTTTTCCTCTCAATAAATAGGACATTTAGCACAAAAATGCTGGAATTGTTTTAAAGAAGCTGTAAGTCATTTCTTGGAGATCACTATTATGCACCTAGGTTCTGAATAAGTCCGGTTAGGGGTGTGGCATAGGAGTGTGAATTGCTTCAGAAGCACACCAGGCAATTTTGTTACAGTTGGTTCATCATCCACATCATGAAAGCAGTTAATGAACTCACCTTGTGGCTATAATTTAAGGCAAAGGTAAAGTACTTGCCATTAAAGAAAAATAAATAAATAAACACAAAAGGCAATTATTCCTATTTTTGTTCATAGCTCAAGCAGCCTCAAGCTAAGAAAAAAAAAATAAAGAAGACCAGTTTAATTGGTGTGATCCATGAAATCAGAAGTTGTCTTTCCACAGATTTTTCTCACTGACATTATTCACAACATAGCTGTTCTATTTTAACTTTCTCTTCCTGGTGCCAGCAGCTAATTTTTAATTAAAAAAATAATTGTATATTTACATTCTGTTGTAAGAAATATCCCACATATTATTCAAGAAGTTTCTCTCAATGGTAACATTTTGTATAATTGTAGTATAAATCATAACTATGCAATTCATGTAAACCAATGAATGAATGGATAGGTGGGATGACAGTTCGATGTTTCTCTCAAATTAATAAAATAAATAAATAAATGCTCATCAGAAATAAAGTGACTTTTAGGGTTTTTTTCCCCCCTTTCTGTTTGTTTGTTGCTTTGTTGATTAAGGTATTACATATGTGTCCTTATCCCCCATTTTCCCCCTCCCACTCATACCATATAAGCATAACCAATAGACACAGACACCAGGGAAGTGAGGACTTTTAGCTTTTTAAAACACCAGTATTTTAGTTGTTTTGCTGCTTAAGATTAAGAAGGCACATTATAATATAGTCATGTTATTCAGGCTGATATTTGTTTCTCATCCTGTGATATATCTTTCAAAGTAATGCTTTAAAAATTTTCAAATGTCAGGATTTGGTTGAGCAAAGGTTAAAGGCACTCGGAAGGAGTTTTCCAGCTCTTCATCTCTGTTCATTGTTTGAAACCTTATCTTTCACTTGGGGCACATTTCTGTTACCCTCCCTCTTTTTATTTCACCACCAACATGCTGGCCAGCTGTTCCACTGCCATTTAAAATAGGGTGCCAGTATCCACGCAGTAGGGGTTTCCAACTTAGAAAAAATTGTTCTTTGTTAATATTAAATATCACAAGTGCAGAAAATGGCATATTTGTAAGGATGGATGAGGAGGCCAAAACAAACAAACAAACAAAAAGAGTGTTAAAAAAAGCCCTAAGTGTACAAATATCTTTTTTATGGCAGGGCACCTTATGTCAGTAGCCTGTTTTACTTAGAGGAAGCTTTTGACAGTCTTCATGCTTTGGTTGCCTAATAGTATTCTGTCAGGAGTATATTTGGTTTCTGGTAACACATTTGCTCTAAAATAGCATAAAAACTAATGATTGTGTCAAGCTATGTACACTGCCGGCAGCTATAGCATGCCGGGATAATTGCTTAAATTTGGATTTCCAATGCCATTGCTCAGTCAAAGGCTGTGCTTTGAATGTTGGCCACACAGTGAACTCAATGTGAATGGTATGGATAGATAACAAACTCAGAAATAAGCTTTTCTCCCTTCAGAACTTGGATTATTTCAGCAATGATTATACCCCCTCGATTTTCCAACATGGCATTCTATTACAGCACACAAACCCATTCAAACTATAGAATACGAGGCCACTGTGAGGATTGATTTCAGAGATAAAAAAACAAAAAAGCTTATATACTTACCAGAGTCCTACTTTTAAAGAAAAACTAAAATGGTATAGGGAGAAAATTATACCTGGCTGCTAGTATATGATGATGTGTGGACCTATTTGACCTTACTTCCTATAAAGGGATGCTTTTTCTTCTTGTATTTATTCTGTCTGAACCACTGATTCCAAAGCTCGCGACTGCTAAAATCCTCTTTTATTTTTACTTTACATTATTTTGACTTCCACATGCGCTGCTTTCTTAAATATGTAAGTATTGCTGTTATTCTACCTATGTTAGTCTAATACTACTGTTACAGAAATCCAAGTTTGTGTGCCCAACACTTCAAAAGGCCACAACTCAAAACATTTGAGTCTGGAGTAAGGAAAGTTTTATTCATTGAGAAGGTGCCAGCTAAGAAGATGGGGGACTTGATGGTGCCTCAAAAACATCTTGCTAGCTGGTTTAGGTTAAGGGGCTTTGAAGGAGTTAAGGGGAACAGGTATTTGGGAATACTGCTGGGACAAGTTTTAACTGGAGGACCTTGGAATTTGGCCATCAACACCAGATCTTTCTGGACAATGGTCCCTTGGCTTCTAAAAGGGTTCTGATGTTCAAGTTCTGGTTATATCCTAAACCTTTGTTTTGTGTGTGGGGGGTGGGAAGGGGTAAGACGGAATCTGGGTGCAACTGGAGGTCAAAGTCCTCTGTGCATTCCTTGGCTGCATAACTTCTGGTTTTGGTCTTCTCTGAAAAGCAACTCAGTATCTCGTTAAACAGGATAGATGATGATTTTGAGTTGGTTCTGTGATTACACTGCTTAATCTCCATTTCCACAGAGACTTCTAACGCTTCTGAGACTTTGGTTACTTCACTCAAGAGGTGGTTTCTGTGAGTTCGGATTTATATACTCATGCAAGGTTGAAGTGTTGAAGGTCATGAGGAAGCGATTTGGACTCCAGAAATGTCCCCGTTTTTCTAGTTTTACCTCTCCCCTTTTCTATTCTAAGTTTCCTTAGTTTGACCAAGATCTGGGCTTCATCATATTCTAGCTCAGCAATTTTCAACTGGGTGCTGCAGCAGGCACACTGAAGTGCCACAAGAATTTTTAAAACTTGCAATACCTGACTTCAGGTACTTATTTTAAGTTTTAATTTCAGGTTTTATTTTAATTTTTCTACATCACAAAAAAACCCTACTAGTGGCTTTTGATGGTATTTTATATCAAATCACTGTACTATGAATACAGAACAATAATATATAGAACACTAGAGGCCAGGTACATGGGATTTGTGAACTGGTAGAGGGTGTGGCCTGCGGGGATTACCTGCGGTGGTAGCAGCTGCTCATTCCACTCAGCCAAGTGGTGCTCCCACTGTGGGAGTGCACTGACCATCAGGGAGTAGTTGCTGCATTGAGTGTCTGCCCCTGGTGTACATACATCATAGTAACTGGTTGACTGGTCGTTCAGGTCATTCCGGTCGTTCTGCTGTTGGGTCGCTAGGCCTTTATATATAGGATGTTTCAAAAAATATTTTCTCATGAGATTATACTGATCACCTGATGTTACTTTAGAGTCACAGGAAAAATATTACTGTCTTGTAATTAAATGGCTATTTGACATTTATAGGAATGTATTATATATGCATGTATTTTTAGTATGCCTTAATTTTTCTGACTTTAATCTAGGTATACTATAGAAAGTGACAAGCTTTTTTCACTTGTTTACATTTAGCTCTAGAAAAAAAATTTAAAAAGCCGATTTTATGGATTAATTTGACCCATATTAGACTGTTGAAATATGCCATCAGTAGCAATCTGTGGGATCCTAATTTTTTTTTTTTCTTCTAGATCTCTAAGTTCCTCTGGCTCGGTCAGTAATCAAATTAACATAAGGCAGATTCAAAGGAGGAAATTGAAATGTATTATAGATGTTACATAAGCATATGAGACCCAAAGACGTATTTGGCCATTGAGGTTTATATGCTATTCTGGACTAAGGAGAAAGAGGGTAGGGGTTTAGGGTTTCAAAAGGAAAGCAGACAATTTGCAAGTAGCTGAAGAGTAAATGTGTAGTAAATGAATTCTTCCTGGGCCACCCAGAAACAATGGGACACAGAGGGAAAAAAGTCCAACAAACTGGATGTCTCCCTGTCTGCCATGCTTAATTCCTATATGCTAAGGTTTCCTTCCTAGAGTAGGTTTTTCTATCTTAATTCCTAGAAAAGTAAAGGAGGAGGGTCGAACTTTCTTTCTGAGTCTTTTTTTTTCTCTTTCTTTCTGAAAACAACCAGCTTAAAATCAGTATCCAAAAGAAGTATTTTGGGGTGGCAAACTCTGGTCCCGCTGAAGTCCAATTCTCACTTTTCAGTCTCTCTTGACTTGGTACTTGAAACTTTCTTTTAATAGTTGTAAGAGATTTAAAGGTTAAGAGGAGACAGAAAACCTAACACTTTCAAGTTCACTTATCATTTATCTAACATACGTTCTCAAGGGAAGAAAGTTCACTGCATGCGCCAACTTCTTTCTCTTCTTTGATATCTTTGACATCTAATTAACTGGAGCTACAAGAGCTTAGTTCAACTTTAAAAAGAAGTAAAATGAAACTTCTTTATTACTTTTTAGTGTTTCAAGACATTGTCCTATAAAGGTGTAAGTTATAACATTGTGTTCAAGCATTTTAAACTCTAAATTTTATTAGTTTTGTGGAAATTACATGTCTAAACTAATGTCATTGAGTAATACACATAAAAGCCTTAAAAAAGTATTCTCCACTAGCCAGAGGAAGAGAATTTGAAGGAGACCAAAGTTTTACCACCCTGAAACTATCTTTGGGGATATTACTTTTGAGCTGTTTATCAAGAAACAACAGACTCAGAAAGAACCTTTAACCTCCCAAGAGATTCAGATAGAAAAAAAAAATGCTTTAGGAAGTCAATTTTAACATGTTTGCTTTAGCCAAATTTGAATTAAATATGGTAAATATAAGGGCTTTAGGCAGGGATCTGTTACCTAGATAGTCCCTATGTCCTGTTGTTACTGAGTTTGCCTAGCAAAAAATTTACCTGCCATGTGTGTTTGCTTCTTCCTCAATTGTAAATAGCCCATTATCAGTTCTGAAATCTAATACCCTATTCTCCCCCTTTTCTCCTTTGTTCAAAATGCCATAAATACCCCTGTTGACTCTTTAAAATGTTTATGCATATGTGAATTCTCCAAGGATAGGTATTAAAATATTATTTTTTCCTGATAGTCTATTTCTATTAATTTGATATTCACCCAGCCAGAAGAACATAGAAAGTGAGATAAAATATTTAATTTAAATAACCCTCAGACATTGCTTTGAGGCATTTTGTAAACTTAAATGCATAAAGCAAATAAGTAATTACTGTTAATTTATATGGTCTTTTGTTAAAGCAATGGTGTGTAACCTGAACTTTCAAAAAGCAAGGGCTACCTGTATTTTGAATAGAGGCTTCTTTGGCTAAATGGCTGGTGTGAGTAAGTTCAATGACTAAACTCTCTAGTGCTGTGAACCTCATGGCCTAATTGTTGTAGATCAGAAATAAATATTTCCTGGAAATTTATTGTCTTGAAATAATTAAAGTTTTCAAAGCTAGTAAGAATTGGGTATCTCAGAAAAAGTAAAGATTAAGTTTCCATGATGTCAGTTTTTAATGTCCAATAAAATCAGTTTAGGAGTATGTACAGGGTGTCCCAAAATAATGTATACGCAATTTAACAAATGATAGCTCAGTTTTTGTTTTTTTTAAATCCTCACTGGAAGATATTTTTCCATTGATTTTAGAGAGAGTGGGAGAGAGAGGGAAAGACAGAGAGAAATATTGATGTGAGAGAACCACATTGATTGGTTGCCTCCCGTATGCACTCTAACCAGGGCACAGGCCAGGGAAGATTCTGCAACCAAGGTATGTGCCCTTGACTGGAATCAAACCTGGGACCTTTTGGTCTGCACGCCAACACTCTCTCCACTGAACCAAACCAGCCAGTGCTGATAGCTTGATTTTGAAAATGAGATGTATTTTAATAAAGACTACCTTTATAATTATTAAAAGTGTGTGTATACATTTTTGGGGAACAATCTATATATGTTGAACCAAACTACTAAGTGAAGTATAATAAACTAGAGGCTCAGTGCACGAAATTTTTGCACAGGGGGCAGGGGATGTCCCTTAGCCTAGCCTGCACCCTTTCCAATCTGGGACCCCTTGAGGGCAGTCGGACATCCTTCTCACAATCCAGGACTGCTGGCTCCAAACTGCTCACCTGCCTGCCTCCCTGATTGCCCCTAACCACTTCTGCCTGCCAGCCTGATCACCCCCTAACCACTACCCTGCCATCCTAATTGATGTCTAACTGCTCTCCCGCCAGCCTGTTTGCCCCCAACTTCTCTCCTCTGCCAGCCTGGTCACCCCTAACTGCCCTCCCCTGCAGTCTTGATCACCCCCAGCTGCCTTCCCTTTCAGTCCTGGTTCCTCCCAACTGCCCTCCCCTGCTGGCCTGATGACCCACAACTGCCCTCCCTTCAGGGCCTGGAACCTCCCAATGGCCCTCCCCTGCTGGCCATCTTGTGGTGGCCATCTTGTGTCCACATGGGGACAGGATCTTTGACCACATGGGAGCAGCCCTCCTGTGTGTTGGAGTGATGGTCGATCTGTGTATTACTCTTTTATTAGATAGGATAGAGGCCTGGTGCATGGGTGTGGGCCAACTGGTTTTTCCTGAAGAGTGTCCCAGATCAGGGTGGGGGTTCTCTTGGGGTGAGGGGCCTGTGGAGGTTTGCAGGCTGGCCACGCCCCCCTGTGACCCAAGCAGAGGCCCTGGTATCTGGGATTAATCTATGTCTGCAATTGAAACTTTGTAGCCTGGAGCAGAGCTAAGCCTTCTGCTCGCTCCATGGTGGCAGCCATTTCTGTTTGAAACTTTGTAGCCTAGAGTGGAGGTCTAGGCTGGTAATGGCAGGTGATAAGCTTGGCTTCCTCCGTTGCCAGAGAAACCCAAGCCTCTGTTCTCTTCAGCTCAGTGGCTGCCGCCATTTCTTTATCTTTTATAATTGAAACTTTGTAACATTGAGTGGAAGCCTAGGCAGGCAACAGCAGGTGTAAAGCTTGGCTTCCTCTGTTGCTGGGGAAACCCAAGCCTTCTCCTGTGCTCAGTGGTGGCAGCCATCTTTGTTGGGATTTATTTGCATAATCTGCTCCTAATTGGATGGTGGGCGTGGCTATGGGCATGGCTTGTGGGTGTAGTGAAGGTATGGTCAATTTGCATATTACTCTTTTATTAGATAGGATTGTATTATTTACATATTTTATTTGCATTGGATTTTCTCATGTTCCCTGTGCAGACTGCCATGATTTTTTTCTTATACTACTTCAATGACATCTGCTAGTCCTGTTATTGTTGGGGTACCCTCTGTGTTTCCACCTGTTATCAGTAGAAGTAGAGTACTTACAATGTCTCAAGGAAAGGAATTTCCTGAAACTTGTGTGGGAGGATGAGTGATCTTTATTTCCATGGAACTAAAGGGCCTCAATGTTTCATTCCCCTCGGTCCAGCATAGAAAAAGCCCAATATTGTTTTTCAGCAGAGAAAGAATTAAGACAGTTGCCAGAAGTCTCTACTCCATATTCAAGTACCGTCCAGATCAGCATCTTATGTATGGCATCTATATAGCTATAGGCCACATAGCTGTTTAAGCCACATGGCTATGATGAGAGGATGAGCAAGTGCAAGTTGTGGAATAAGAGAGGATCTAGCCGAGACCGGTTTGGCTCAGTGGATAGAGCGTCGGACTGTGGACTGCGGGGTCCCGGGTTCGATTCCGGCAAGGGCATGTACCTTGGCTGCGGGCACATCCCCAGTAGGGGGAGTGCAAGAGGCAGCTGATCGATGTCTCTCTCTCATCGATGTTTCTGACTTTCTATCCCTCTCCCTTCCTCTCTGTAAAAAATCAATAAAATATATTAAAAAAAAAAAGAGAGAGAAGATCTAGTGTGCAACAGTGAAGCAAGAGAGAGAACTCTATGTCTGGGGATTATAACCAGAAGCTTAACCAAATATCCCTTCAAGATTTTGCGTACTTGCAGTGGCTTCATCCCCCTTCCCTCAGCCACTAATCTTTTCCCCAAGTCAGACTGACAGTTAAACCTCTTCCCTACCTCATCCCAACTTTACTGCACATCCGTCCATCTCAGCCTATGTTTGATCCCTTCCCTCAGTGGTTTGCAGGAAATGGACTGGTGTTTTACTGAGGGGTGTGAAGTTGCAGCCTCTTGGTGAAGCTGCCCAGGTAACAACACTTACAATGTCTGGCCTTCCCTTTGCTCTCTTCCTATCATTAATATTAACTTGATAACTATGATGATAATAGTTCTGTCACAGATATATCCTTTTAAGATGTACAGCCATATTTTTAGGGAAGATACCTGAGACATGACACATGTGCATAAGGGGTATATTTATATATTTTTTAATTTCCTGTTTTTAGTGACTCTTTAAAAAACTGGAACATTTCTTCTACCAAATGATAGCCACTAGACTTGGACTCTATGCCAGTTACTACTCCTTAATATTAAATATATCAACTCAGATACTGCACTTTACAGTGGCATTTTTAGTGCTCTGATTCCTACTGGGTCTCAGAAAGCAAATTCAGCCACAGTTGTAGAGTATACACTGCCTTATGTACCTTATTCAAAGATAATTTGATCATCAGGGATAGCACACAGTTTACAGCAATGTTTTTCTAGTCTTCTCTAGCTGCCAAGAAACTCATATCAAATTTGAACTTTAGTCACTACAAGCGTATTGGCACATATGGCTGAAATTATGAATAACAAAAAGTTTTGAAGTTGCAAGGTCACGTTATAAGGAAGAAACACTATGATACAAAATTAAGTAACCTGACATAGCCCATAGGTATTTGGTAGTCATTAAATTTGTATTACATAAATATAGCAGATTGTTGGATAAGGGTCCTATAAGAAATATTTTAGCATCTAAAAGACACGTCCTTATAAAGCAATTTTTCAAGTTATGAAGTCTTGAGATTAGCAAATATGATATAATACATTGATATAATATAGTTTTCAAATGTTTGCTGGTGTTATTCATAGTTTTGTTTTCTATAAGGCTTTCAGGCTAGGCTCCTGCTGAGGATGGTGGAGTAGGTATACACTGTTCATCTCCTCCCACAATCAAATTAAAATACTACAACTAAATTACAGAAAAGCTACCGTTGAGTACTGCTTGAAGACTAAGCAGATTTTCCATAAGAATATAGAGATGAAGCCATGTTGAGACTGTCAAAAAATATTTAAAATTTTCATTCAGGTAATATGAGCTCCTGAGCAAATACTGGAATCAGTTGGAGAGAGTGAACAGGGGAAGTTAAAACAGGTGTAGGCACAACTGCAAGAGGGGCACTAGTGGGGTCATGTGCCTCCTGAATGAACTGCAACCATTGTCTCAATGTTTAATGCTGCACCACAAACGGTCTGCTCTCTGTGGGGAAGTAAATGGGTACATCCTATATAATAAAAGAGAAGCATGCAAATTTGACTGTACCTTTGCTCCTGATTAACTATTCTACCAGCCAATCAGGAGCAGGGGCAGGGCCAAGTGGCATGAGCCCTAGGCCTGGGGGTGGAGATGAAAAAGCAGTGGTGGTGAGCACCTAGCCCCCAGGTGCTGTGAGGGGAAGCAGCGGCAGCAGCAGTGTTGGTGGCAGCGGCAGGGAGCACCCGGCCCCCGGGCGTTGTGAGCAGAAGTGGCGGTGAGCGCCCAGCCCCAGGGCCGGGTGGTCGAAGGCAGCCGGGGCTGAGCTGAGCAGGGCAGGCTGGGGATGAGCCATCAGTTGGACATCCCCTTAGGGCTCCCAGTATTTGAGAGGGGGTAGGTTGGGTTGAGGGACCATCCACCCCCAGTGCACAAATTTCGTGCACTGGCCCCTAGTTTTTTTTATAATCAGAAGTGGTTTGAATCCTGAGCTTGTAGAAAGAGCTTTGAAAAGCTTGTCCTACTTCACTAATATATGCTGGTTTTGTACAGAGAGCTACTAGCCAGTGTTTCTGAGATGCCAAAACCTAGTGTGGAAATCAATGAGTTGAATGATTTTGTTACTCACCTTAATGATAAAGTGACCCACAAAACATAAACAAACAAACAATTTATAGGATAATAGTTATTTTATAACTAAATCTCATAAAGTTACTTACAGGGAACCTTCACTTAGGACCAAGTGAAAAAAATACCACTCATACTGAAATAAGTTATTAATACATAGAGTGAAAGATATTTACAAACATGTTAAGCAAAGTTAATTATAGGTGTTTTTTCTCTCTTTCCCACATCCAGCATGGAGAGAGACAGGGTTCAGTTTCTGAGTAGAGGAGCTGGGGATGAAGAAAAATGAAATATAGAAGAGAGGATACAGAAATAGGGATAAAAAGCTGGGGCTAGGTGGGTATCTGTTCTCTCTCTCATGGAGACACAGCCACACTGAGCCCAGGAAGCTGCATTTATTTATATTCCACATACAAAGGGGCTTCTCCAACATTAGGATGAAAGGAGTTTCAGTGAGCCCAGGCCCCATTCATCCCCCCATTCCCTGGCAAGCCTGCATTTACATATCAAAGCCCTCTCCTTTGACCAGAGGCAAAGTTAAGCCAAGCTGATAACATATTCAGCCTCATTGGTGAATATGTTTTTCTAAGACCTGGTTTTTCTAGGAGCCTTGAATTCAGTTGGCACAAAGATTTAAAGAATCCTCTAGGTGTCTGGCCTGGGGCGTCCCCCACAGTTAATATTTAACTTTGATAGTTAATGATAGAAACACAAACTTAAATATTAAAATATATCATAGGCCTCAAAATTAGAATTATGTTTAATCTTTTAATATTTAATTATTTATCTGTCAGCATTCCAAGTAAGCAATGATGATAAGTTATTAACATTAAAGAAATTTAAATGTAGTGTGACCTCCCTCCCAGCAGTATACCTTCACCTGTCTCTTCCCCCTCCTTCTCTTCTTCCCCCACAGACATGCATCTTCTAAATTCTAAGGGACCCAAGGAGGCTTGAAACCAGGAGGGCACTGGGCAGTGGCAGTTTGTTCTCGGCTAACCCCCTGACCCTGCCCTCAAGACTTCCTTTTCACAACCCAGTCTAGGCTCACTTCCCACCTAGTCTCTCTCCTGTTGCTTATTCTAACCTAGGGGCTTCCTTATTTCACTGTCTCCAGCTTTAACAATCATCTAAAAATCATTTGGACTCATATTGTGAAATCTTTCCTGCACAAACTCAAGAAAAAAAAAAATAGGTTCCTAAATATATACTTAACAAGTTATATACTGTTAAAGAGAAAACTATAAGTTCCAAACAGCTTAACTCATGCTAAAAGCCTATGATATTCAACATAGATTTAATATCTATTCTAACTGCACTTTTAACCTCTTTTAGAAATGTAATCTTAACCAACTCGTCTGGAGAATTCTAGTCAACACCTGTGTTAGGTAGAAAGCTAGACATGAGTGGCTGGCATGGGGCCTGCGCAGGGGTCCTGAACAGGGGTTGGATCAGCATTGCCTGGAGACAACCTCTCTGTGGACGGACCAGTGGCTAGCAGACCCACAGAGGGCAGGTTTGGAACCAGCTGGTTCTTGTCACAAGCTCAGAGGAAAACAACACGACCTCAATGTGACCTTAGTCCTGGACTAATGATAATAAAATTTGCATTGCAGTTTTGACACCTTCCCCTCCCAAAACTATTGTGGATTTTTTTTTGTATTCATTTTGGGTAAGGGCATGCACATAACAAATATATTTATATAACCCTTTTCTGTCAATCATTCCTGAATGCAAATGAAAGTCTCCAGCCGGAAAATCGCTCATTTAAACCACATAACCTAGGATTTGGGGACCACTGTCTCTCTCAACTGGCCAGCTCTTGCACCTCTCTTATATCTGTCAAAACGTGGAATTTTACTTTCTGATTCTCTTTACCTTTGAAGGCTACATATAATTACTGTCTTGAAACTATTCTAACACCCTGGGTGGATAACTTTTCTTTATTCTGTTTTTATTTCTGCTCTATCTTTGAAATAGTTTAATCTAAGGTTGGCCTGTGATTATCTTTTATTATTATTATCAATTATTATTGATTTCAGAAAGGAAGAAAGAGGGAGAGAGAGATAGAAACATCGATGATGAGAAAGAATCATTGATTGGCTGTCTCCTGCACACCCCCCACTGGGGATTGATCCTATAACCCAGGCATGTACCCTTGACTGGAATCAAACCTGGGAGCCTTCGGTCCACAGGTCGATGCTCTATCCACAGAGCCAAACTGGCGAGGGCCTGTGGTTATCTTTCTCCTCAACATTTACCACTGACTTGGCACTGAATATTGAAGTGGTGCAAAATTTACTTCCCCAAAATATGTCTCTTTAGCATCAGGCTTGTTTTAGATTTACTATTTATTTTTATATATATTTTACAGAGAAGAAGGGAGAAGGATAGAGAGTTAGAAATATTGATGAGAAAGAAACATCAATCAGCTGCCTCCTGCACACTCCCCATTGGGGGTGTGCCCACAACCAAGGTACATGCCCTTGACTGGAATCGAACCCTTCATTCTGCAGGCTGACGCTCTAACCACTGAGCAAAACTGGTTAGGGTTAGGTTGATTATTTCTAAGAAATAGCAAACATAGGAAAGGCTCTGAAATGTGAATAGAAGTACTCCTTTTGTAAGAGCTATTTACATTTATAAGAGAAGTTTTCATCTGTCAGGGTGTTTCCTTCTCTGTACTGGGAATAGAAGAATAACTGAATTTCTAGAAACTTATCAATGGAGAAGGTATTTATTTAAGTTGGCATAGCGACCATCCCCTTATTTCCTGTGCTTTTCCTGATAGCAGGCCATAATTGGTTCACCTACCCACAACATCTTGTTTTGTCTTTAGTTGAAGATGGAATTAAGGTGGTGTTTTGAACCATTTCAAAGAGTTAGTCAGTTTTTTTGTTTATCTCTCATGTATACAAGAGGTGCACGTGTTATTAAACATCTGCTTGTTTTTCAGTTGTCTATCTCTTATTATGGAGGGAGGGCTCTCAAGCAAGAACCTACACAGGTAGAGGAAAATTTATTTTTCTTCCCAAAAAGTATCCCAGGAATTCTCCTAGCATCTTCATTATCAGAGTGAAAAGAAGTTTCCTCTGCAGGGAATTTGTAACTAGATTGAGCTATTACCTAAAACATATTTGATTAAAATACCAACATGTAAACATTAGAAAACACCGTGCAAGATAATCCTTCGAATCAATTAAATCTCATGTGCTCAATTTTACTTACACTCACAGAACAAAAATACTCCTTGGTTTCCGGTTGATCTAAGAAAGCCGATCTCAATAGGGAAAATGCTAAAATGAAAAAGGGAAAAATGGGATGGACCTCTTGAATACAATTTTACATTTTACACAATAACAACTCTATTTAGTTTGGAGGTACACCGGGAAGAATGCAGATACTACATACGGAGAATGTCCTATTAAAAGATGGATGCTCAGCGAAATAAGTATTTTCCCCATAGAAACTGAAAGCACCTCTGGGGAGGCAATTTAGCTTATATTAAAGTGCCCCCTTGAGGATAAAAGCATTACTACATCACCAAAAGTAATACTGAAATGCCAAATACTTCAATGGCTATGTATTCCCTCCTAATTACTTTCTGCTAAAAGGGAAGAATTCTGCAAGAACAACTCCTACATCTAAGGGTAGGCATATCTGTCCATATCTCATCATTAAAGAAATATAACATTTTTTTAAATCATAGAAGAAGTATTACTTTATATAATGTCATTTAGTTTTTAACAGTAAGGAACTAAATGTGGTTTTATTCTATTTCAAACTCTGAAGACTTTTCCAGTACATCATTTGGGGCTGAGAGAGGTTGGGGTGTCCCTCCTTCCTCAGTCCACACAGAAATGTTATTTCTGAATCTCCAGAATATCAGGCCTTTGTCTGCTTCTGGTTGTGTAGCTCTCTTGTGCCTGCCACACAAATTTGGTGCAGGTAGATCTCAGTGAGTACTTGAAATCCTGACTGTTAAGATGTTCTATGAAGCGAGCTTTCATAGTGTTTGTGTTGCTTTTATAGCACCCTGACAAAAGACAGTTCTCTTTTCTTGGCCTTCCTGTGAGTTTAAGGAATTACCTTTATTCTTCTGGAAAAAAATCATTTCTACCTTTTTGTTTCTTCAGCATATCTATTATGTACCTGATAATATTCTTCTCCCAAGAAATTAATCTTTAAAAATAAATTCAAAGACATTTGTAAACTCTGTTTCTGCTAATTTTTGTCCCTTGTAACAATTAGCATAAACATTCCCACCAGCATAAAGAAGAAGAAATAAAAGGGAAAGTTGCAAGGAAGAAAGAGATTATTATTTTCTCAAAATAACATTCTACCATTCCAAGCAATGTTTAGGATTTTTAGAGTACTAATAAATATGTAGACATAACCAATTATGAATAACAACACACCTAGATAACATGTCAAAAATAAATTTACAATAAAATTCAGATAAGTGTTACATCTTTGTTTTTCCCAGATTTAAATGAACTTTATGCCTTTAGAGGTTTGTCTCTAATAAAATGCTAATGGGATAATTCTATTTGATGAAACAGTAATCGTCAAATTAGCCCTAGACAATAAATATGATATGCTCTTCTTCATGGTTTTAATCTAGGCACATATTACACATTTGCAAATGTAAATTTGTTAAGAATAGGAAACTATAAAGATGCAAGATGTCTTAGAGATAAAAACAATGGTTAAAAGTTGAAAATGAGGAGAGTTATCAAAAAGGGACTTATGAGCTATGTGGGAAAAGAATGAAGATAAATCAAGGGGAAGAATACCTTGTTAGAAAATCTTAACACCAAAACTGAAGAGAAAATCACTTGAAAAGTTCAATGCAGCTTAAAGAGATTTTAGCTTCGGGGTAGGATGCAGACCTGGTGACAGCTTCGAAATGGAAGAACTAGGAAATCCACAAAAAATACTGAAATTATCTTTTTGAAAACAATAGTACTTGATTGAGGGCTGAGTTCTATATACACAGGGGAAATGTATATAATGCTTACAGAGAATGACTAGTATGGTACTGAAAACAGAACTAAGATAGTAGAGGTCAAAGAGAATTAGAGGATATGGAAGTCAGCTCGTAACGCTTCTTTGAGAACCCTAGCATTCAGCTGAGACAGAAATGTTCCATCTTGGGAATAAGGACCATATCCTTGAGTAAGGTTTACATTAGTTTGGACACATTCTGATTTTCTTTTCCAAATCTATAAACACTTTCATAACATAACATAACACATGAGTTTCCTTTTATCTTTCAGTTCATCAAAGCCCTACATTTAGAACTTCTTACCAGTTTATTGGCTACTACCCCCCTAGAACAATAAAAAGCCATACTATAAAAGTACTATTATTTTCTTATTTATTTAATGCACAAACAATACCATTAATTCTACTTAAGCGTATTTATCTTTCTTATCTTCAGTCAAATTCCAATAATGAATGCATTGTAATGCAACTGTTTTCCAGTTTGAGAATCTACTCTCCACTCTTTTTTTTTCTTTTTTTAATCTTTATTGTTCAGTTTATTAATTACATTGTTCCCCCTTTTTTCCCCCTATAGTTCCCCTCCACCTCGTACCCATTCCACCCTCTGCACTCACCTCCCCGCTACTGTCCTCTCCCATAGGTGCATGATTTTGGTCCAGTCTCTTGCTGCACCTCCCACACCTCTTTTTCCTCCAAGAATTGTCAGTCCATTCCCTCTCTATGCCCATGATTCTGTTATATTCACCAGTTTATCCTGTTCATCAGATTTTTAATTCACTTGATTTTTAGATTCATTTGTTGATAGATGTGTATTTGTTGTTCATAATTTATATTTTTACCTTTTTCTTTTTCCTCGTCTTAAAGAATATATTTCAGCATTTCATATAATATTGGTTTGGCGGTAATGAACTCCTTTAGCTTTTTCTTATTTGCAAAGCACTTTATCTGACCTTCAATTCTGAATGATAGCTTTGCTGGATAGAGTAATCTTGGTTGTAGATTCTTGCTGTTTATCACTTTGAATATTTCTTACCTCTGCATCTGGCCTGCAAAGTTTTGGTCGAGAAATCTACTGACAATCCTATGGGTGCTGCCTTGTGGGTAACTAACTGTTTTTCTCTTGCTGCTTTTAATATTCTCTATCTTTTGCCCTTGGCATTTTAATTATGATTTGTCTTGGTGTGGTCCTCTTTAGATTCCTATATTTTGGGGTTCTGTGTACTTCTTGGACTTTTAAGTCAATTTCTTTCACCAGGTGGAGGAAGTTTTCGGTCACCTTTTCTTCAAGTAGGTTTTCATTATCTTGCTCTCTCTATTTTTCTGGCATCCTTATAATTCGGATGTTGGTATGCTTGAGGTTGTCCCAGAGGCCCCTTACACTATCTTCAATTTTTTGGATTCTTTTGGCTTCTTGCTTTTCTGGGTGAGTGGATTTTGCCTTTTTGTATTTCAAATCTTTGACTTGGTTCTTGCGGTCCTCTAGACTGCTTTTAGGACTTTGTGTAATATTTTTTATTTCAATCAGTATATGCTTAATTTCTAGTTGGTCCTTTTTCATATCCTTGTAGGTCTCGTTCATTTCCTCATAGGTCTTGTTTATTACCATGTAGGACTCATTCATTTCCTTGTAGGTCTTGTTCATTTCCTTGTAGGTCTTATTAATTTCATCGGCCTTTTCAAGGAGCCTCTTGAAAATCTTATTACTGCAGTCATCTTTTTTCCTCCATTTCTTTCCATTTCTCTGCATTGTGGCTGCTTTCCTGAGTTGCTCAATTAGCTTTGTGTGGTAGATGTCCTCTAAGGAACAGTGGCTCAGCCTCCCCAGTTACTTGAGGTGGATACTCTTGCTGCAGCCCTTTATGGGTTGTACAGTATTGTTGAAGTTAAGTCCAGATCATTGTTGTTAGCACTAGGAGGGTTTGACCTCTAGGCCAATTGGCTGTGAGGGTCAGCTGTGTTCAGGTTGGATGGGAGGAGGCTCTGGGCTGAGCAGGCAGCATCAGCTCTGCCCTATGTGGCACCTGGGTCTCTGTGCCTGGTGGTGATGGCTGCATGCCGCCACCGATCTCCACCAGCTGCCAGACAACTCAGCCTCTCCCCAAATGAGTCTGCACACCCAAAGTCTCACCCAGGGATGTAAAACAATGCAGTCTGGTGGTCTCCCAAATGAGGGAGCAAGTTACAAGTCCTCTCTACGTGGTCACGCACTTCGGCTGTTTCCAAGTTCACAAGCCCTCTCCACAATTTCACAGACCTCTGCTGCCCCAGGTTTCAGTGTGCTTCCTTACTGTCCAGTTTCACCCAGTATGAGTGTGGGTTCCCTGGATCTCGCCTGGAACTGGGGAATCAGTACAGTGGGATGCATTTGTCTCCCTCCCCGTTGCAGAAAACCAGCCGGGTTTGCAGCCGCCTGCCCTATCCGCTGGCATGCGCGCACGGCTCCAAACCTCTGACTCTGTGCATCTTCAACACTGCCCTCCACCACTCCTCTGAGTCACAGTGTCCTATCTTTACTTTTATTTGTGGAATTTTTACTCAGCCAGCTTTCTGGTGATTCTGGATGATGTTTGTTCTGTCATTAAGTTGTAGTTTTTTTTTTTTTTTTTAAGGATATATTTTTATTCAAGTAACTGCATGTAGGAAACCAGAGGGAGGGGCCCAGGCTGGGACAAATGATGGCTACCTCCTCCCCAGCAGAACAGGGGGAGAAGGTGGCCCTACACTCTGCTGTCAACACAGGCCCTCCCCTGCTCACTCTGCTGCAGCATCTTAGGGGCAGAGCCCCAACTTCCCTGGTACTGGGGCAGTCGATTCCCAGCCTGCTTTTCCCCTGGCTCCTTTCCAAGAGCATCTTGGAGGGGAGTGTGGGCAGACCAGGAGGCAGTAAGGGTGAACATTTGACACTGGTAGCAGCAGCAATGAGAGATGTCTAAGAATGAAACACGGAACAAAACAAAACAAAACAAAAAACAACCGTCCAGAGGTAGTTTATGAACAGAGGAAAGATGGAACCAGAATCTTGGGGGGTCGGGAGGAGTGGGGGATGGGAGTGGACAAGGCTTGCTCCTTGTTAATGCCCCATGTGAGAGGAGGAAACTGGAGGTCTAGAGTGGAAGCAGATGGGGTCAGAGGCTCACACCCCTCCTACCTTCTCTTCTGTGCCCCAAGAGGGGGGGTGCTGTTCAACCAAGTGCAGGGCTAGGCACCTCTGGAAGGAAGGAATGTGGGTGTGGGCACACCTGGAGAGACGTGTTCCTGGGGCATCTTGGGGCCAAACAACCCTATCCATGGCCACAGGTGCTGCTGCCAGGACAGTGGAATGGGCATGTCAGAGTGAGATGGGGCTCAGGCCCCTTTAAGGCCAGGGGAGCCCTCCCAATAACCCCTAATGGGGATCCAGAGGTAAGAGTGGGGAAGGGACCCCCTAAACCCGGGACCCCAGTCAGCAATGCCCCCATCACCCAGGTAGCAGGGATGCAGCAGGCATGGGGTACAGCTAAGTGGGATGTTAGCTTTGTCAGGAGGCCGGGGGAATGCATGTGGGGGTGAGAGGGTACTGGGAATCGAGACCAAAGGAAAATTGTTCCCCACTCGGGCCAACAAGGCCAGGCTGGTGTGCTGTGTAGTGTGGGTATGGAGGTGGGCGTAGGTGGCTGGTGGTGGCAGGGGAGGGGAGGCCAGTGGGAGCGGAGCTTTCCAGTCCCAGAAGGAAACGGCTCCTCAGGGAGGAAGCAGGTGGCACATGACTACTCTTCCTGTGAGGACACCTGCGAGATGCCCACTTCTTCCCCCTTCTCCAGTTTTTTGGGTCTGCCCCTTGGTTTCCTCCCTGGAGTCATGGTGGTTTTCTGGGTCTTGGCGGTGCCCTTGTTTTTGCTCCCCTTTGGTCTGCTCCGAGTTCTCTTAGGTGTTGGCACCTCGCTGGGCTCCTTCGGAGGTTGCTTTCCCGGCTGGCCCCGGCCTCGCTTCTCAGTGAAGTCCTTTTTCTGCTTGGAGGCCAAGGCCGGCTGCACTTCGAATTCGACTGGCTCATCTTCCCTTCTCTACAGAGCAGGTGGAAGAGTGATGGCTGAGATGCGGGAGCTCGGCCACTGGCCTATGGTGCGCACTCCGGGCTGCTAGGAGCGACGGTGCTGGGCACTGAGGACCGGCCTGGCTTCACCTCCTCTGCTGCTAGTAGCAAACGCGGATCTTTTTGGAGCCGTGCCAGCGTCAGAAATGGCCCGTCTCGGAGTCCCAATTAGCGGAGCGCAGCCCCGGCTCAGGGGAGCTTAAAAAAAGCTAAGTTGTAGTTTTGAAATTGCTGTGTGGGGCAGCAAGATAGGTGTTTACCTATGCCGCCATCTTGGTTCCTCTCTACTCTCCACTCTTGAGCTACTATTTAAACCTTGCGTATTTGGTATCATGTGATAACTGCTTGTAGAAAAGGGTCCACTAAGCTCAAGGAGATCTATTGCAGAGCTCAGTCACCTTTCCATGTGCGCAGAGGGCACTTTCAGTGGTCCCCCTGTAGAATATTATTAAATACATCATTTTATTTAATAATGAACCTCTTCCGCACATATCCTTCCCTATTGGAATGATGATCTGATATAAACCAAGATGCAATGGATATTTCAGGCATCCAAATAATTTGATGACTTTCTTAATAGAATCCGTTGCAATAATTGACCAAAAATTATTAGTCAAAAGCTGTGCTATCTTAAGCTGTGTAAAGTAAGTTTCTAGTCTAGATTCCCCAAAGCTGCCACTCATTGGCTCTCTTGGGCTTTTCCCAAGGGCTCCAGTCAACATGATTATGGTGTGGAAATGCTGGCAATATCATTTGACTGGCAAATCAGGACCCAGAAGGCTGCATTGTGCTACAGCTCTTTGGAACTGTTGAGTCTTCTGTTTCTTTGAGCTGCATGCAAATTTAGTTTTTATTTCCTGGTAACTTTGTAAATAGGGTTAATAAAATCACCCTATTTGTGTGATTTCACCAAAGACCAAATAATTAAATTAACCTTTGATCTTCTTGCTTTGCTTTTTAGACTGAAAATGACATTGACTTATTTTGGGTTGTCCGAGGGATGCCTCTTCGCCTCTTATGACTTTTGTCTAGATTGTGCATAAAAGCTTCTCCATTTTCCCTGACCCTGCACTTAATTTGTGTTTTTCAGGCATCCTGTGTGGTCATATGACAAAGGCGCATTTGCACTTTACTTTTAACTTTGTCTTCAGACTGAAATATCAACATTATATCTTCAAAAGAATAAATAACGGTACTTTCCAACTCAATCGAATCTATATTCCCACCAAGTTGCAGTAATAAATAGATTAATTTAAGTATCCTTGTGGAAGAATAATACAGGTATATTGAAGTCCATACTACATGAATACAAACTGACTCAACTAGCCACAGATTTCTTCCAAGATAGAAATTGAAAAGACAGCATTAACCAAACTGATTAGAGAAAATGAATGCCCTGTGGAATGTCTCACAGCTTGAATTGGTAATAACCTATCAGGCATGACAAATGGTATTGAGGGGACTCAGGCATTACTTTAATTAAGACTTATCAATTTACAGCCTGCCCCTAGGATCCATCTTTTCTTTTTTATTTACAGATTATACTATACTATAAAAAGGGAATTTATGGATAAGAATTTGCTTGTATCTTATAAATCTTTCATTCAAAACAAGATTTCCTGGTGCCCTCAGATACCTTATATTTTTATAAATTCATGACTTGAGTGGATTTAGGTAATTCTAAACATTTAGATCAAGCATTTGAGATTGAAACCAAAAAATAAATTTGCAAAATATTTTTCCCCCCTGATGACTTAAGTTAGGGAAGAAACCCATATATGTACATCAGGTTGATCCCAAGAATGTACTCAGGTAGGGATAAAGCAACAACCATACAAAGTTTTTATTATCAACTAGGGGCCTGGTGCATGAAATTCGTGCACTGGGGGTGGGTGGTACCTCAACCCAACCTGCCCCCTCTCACATACTGGGAGCCTTCAGGGGATGTCCAACTGATGGCTCACCCCCAGCCTGCCCAAGGCCTAAGGGCTCTGGTGAGGCTTTAGGTCTTGGGCACCCAGCCATCGCCCTGCTCAGCTCAGCCCCTGGGGGCTGGGCACTCACCACCACTTCTGCTCACAGAGCCCCCAGGGCCAGGCACTCCCTGCCACAGCCACCATCACTGCTGTTGCTGCTGCTTCCCCTCACAGCACCCGGGGGCTGGGCGCTTTCGACCACCACCACCTTTCATCTCCACCCCCGGGGCCCAGTGCCCATGCCACTTGGCCCTGCCCCCGCTTCTGATTGACTGGTAGCATAGGCAATCAGGAGCAAAGGTACAGTCAAATTTGCATTTCTCTTTTATTATATAGGATTCCTGCGTTGAGCCCTACTTTCACTTGCAAACCTTCTCCAAGTGTTTTACCAAATCCTGTTACTTTAGAAAGTTTACATATGACCATATATTGTATATCAGGATTCAGCAAGCCCTCCAGCATTTTACCTTTACCAGTGCAAACTACTTGGGTCTTCTGTCCTTCTATTACAGAGTCATAATCCTCTCTTTTATCTCAAACTATTTTAATTGGAACTAGCGCTGAAGGGATTATAGATTTATCATTTGTATAATCAGAATTTTTAAGCCTCAAAGGCTGGCATAAATTAAATGACTCTGTAGTTGTTCTTCGATTGTTTGAGGAGTTGGTGGGACATCCAGATCATTTAATCTCTTACAGTAATCCATTAGAATTTTAGGAGCTACTCTGTCTCTCCCTCTCTATAACATTTTAAGTCAAACATCTTTATATCTCTATTCAGTTTAATTGTATTTTTATCCACTTTATTCTATCTCTTTTATTCTGAATAAGTCAAAACTTTGACCCTTTATTCATCCCCATTCAGGGCAGTTTGGCATCATTTTGTTCCCTCCATCCCCCACAAAAAAAATGTTAACTGATATAAATTTAAGTTATACAAGATGAATTACTTCTATAGCTCTGCTCTAGGCTCTATAGTCAACAAGGCTGTAATGTGCACTTAAAATTTTGTAAAGAGGGTAGATCTCATATTAAGTTCTTATCTCAACACATAGATATACACAAATACCAATACACAAAAGGAAACTTTTGGAGGTGATAAATATATTCATTACATTGATTGTGGTGATGGCTTCACAGGTATATGCATATGCCCAAATCCATAAAATTGTATATATTAAATATGGAAAACTTTCAGTATAGAAATTATACCTCAACAAAGCTGTTAAAATAAGAAAATGTCAAAAAGTATTTCTTTATATCTTTTAATATATTCTATGTTTACAAACATATCATGCTTAAAAGAAATGTCACAGTATTTTCTTGCATTTTATTTAATATTTTAGTATTTCAGCTGGATTATGGATTAAATAGTTACGAGACTATAATTATTATTTACAATATAGTTTTTTAAATTGCAAAATATGTTCTGAGTGTTAAACAATGATCTGTGAATTCTTTTGATATACAAATTTACTTTACCTTCTTAATTAATCTGTTATGGAATTCTACGTTACAAGAGCACCTGAAAAATTGCTGTCATGGTGTTGAAGGTGTAAACTGATAAATGGCAATTAATACCTAAATAAACAAATAAATAAAGTCACATAAGTAGCTGGTGTCAATTTTAGCACAGCCTCAACCATCTGTGTGTGTGTGTAGCGGGGGAAGATAAGGATGAGAAGAAGCCTTCCTGCTGTGATATAACCAGTTCTATGCTGGTTGCAGTAACAAGATTTCAGTAGCCTCATAAAGAATATTCTTTATTTAGCATCAAAAGATGGCATTGGGCAGTTTTCTTTTTTAGAATATGTAGAGATCTACTTTTTTCTTAGCCTTCCTGGTAGGAATTTACTCCTTCCATCTGTACCTCATCAGAAGCTGAAGCTAAGTGAGGGTCTTAAGAAAGAAAGTCTTAAAATACTCTTTGATTTTAGAGTATTTAATACAGGGAAAAAAAGCTTTTGTATTTTTCATGAACAAAATCCATCTCAGTAGCAGTATGGACAGCAGTTACCAATTGATATACCATGTTTCAGGTATCTATTGAATCTCTCCTGTGACCTGCATAATCATATTATTGACTATTCATCTGATGGGAATAATTTCAATTAAACCGGATATTTGCCAACTCCCTCTTTGGCCCCTCCAGTTTATAGAGGTAATGTGCCCCTCCAGTTTATAGAGGGAAATACCATATTTAATTCTTTGGTTCTAGTATTTGCAGACCATCCCTTAGTTATTTTGTTAAAAAGCAAAAACAAAAGCAGCGAAGACTTCCATTTCATTAGAATTTCTACTGTGTTTGATTCAGCAAATTCCCCAGACCTAGGATCTTCCAACTGCAATACATTTTTCCTACCATCAATGCTTGCCATGTTTGTGTGACCTCACCCCAGCAGTGGCCAGGAAGCAATCCTGGCAACAATGATTCCTTAAACCCACTTTCTTCCTCCCCCAAGAAGTGTTAGCTATTACTTAAACTATTGAGTCAGGAGATGTTAACAAAACTCCTTCATAACGTGAAGTGCAGAGATGACAAAGGTCAGATAATTGACAGGAATCACAAGCCTCTACAGATTGCATTCATGAATGCTCTAATGACAACTAACCATATGGAACAGAATACAAAGAAAGCACCTGCTAGAAACTCTACACATTTCCAGGCTTACCTTCCCTGGAACAATGCAGAATACACGTTTTCTCCAGGTCCCACATCACTTAGATGTGTGTGAGGAGCTGAATTAGTTTCATGTGGCTGCTAGAGAAATTTCGCTGACCTGATGGCTTGAAACCAAGGAAATAGGTTCTCGCATAGAGGTGGAGGCCAAATTTCTGAAACTAACATCAATGGGCCCAAATTGGGCTTTCAGCAGGGCTCTAGCAGAGAATCTATTCCTTGCCTCTTCCAGCTTCTGGTGGTTGCCTGAAGGCCTTGGCCGCCAGTGAATGAATGGGCTGCCCACCAAGGCTGTGTCACTCCATTCTTAGCTTGTATGGTCACATTGCCTTCTCCAGTTTTGTGTGTGTGAAATCTTCCCTTGTCTTAATCTTACAAAGATACATGTGATTGTACTTAGGACCCATTGGGATAGGACAAGAACATGCCCCTATCTCAAGATCCTTAGCATAATATCATTTAGAAAATCTTCCTTCCTTCCTTCCTTCCTTCCTTCCTTCCTTCCTTCCTTCCTTCCTTCCTTCCTTCCTTCCTTCCTTCGTTTCTTCCTTCCTCTCTCTCTCTCTCTCTCTCTCTCTCTCTCTCTCTCTCTCTCTCTCTCATCTTTCTTCCTCCCCTACCCTCCCCCTTATAAAGTAACATTAACAATCCTTGGGATTAGCACATGGATATCTTTTCAGTTAATCATGGGAATTTTTATCTAAGGAGACTGGAGCCATGCCTCCATTGTGGTCTTTCAAAGCCTCTGATTACTAGTCCAAACAGGCTATTTAACCTTATTTACCAACAATAAGACATTAGTAAACAAGATAGTCCTAGGTGCTGCCAGAAAAGTTTCCAACATTAATCAGCACACTTCAGATCTCTCCTTAGCCCAGTATTAGTACTCCATCCAGTCAGAGAGGATTCCAAGTACACTCAGAGATTAGGCATGGAATCAGCTCAATCCAGCTGGGAGATAACTCTTTGTCACTCAAAGGGAATGAATGCAAGATAATAATTTAAGTGTGTGTGTGTGTGTGCGTGTGTGTGTGTGTGTGTGTGTGTATGTGTGTGTGTGTGTGTGTGTGTGTGTGTGTTTTAAACAGAGACCAAAAATAGGATCATTTAGAAAAAGTTTTGAGGATTTTTGCATCCTGGTAGTAAGAGAACAAATGAAGTTTTAGTTTAAGATTAGCATTCAAGATCAGTGACAATAGTCTTTCCAACTAAACCAAACCTAACTATGATAATCACAGTGACAACTATAAAGCTTCAAATATTCTAATTACATTTCAGTTATATTACAAGTGCACCTGTTGAGGATGTCAGAAACCTAACTATGAGTTTCAATAATTATCTGCTACCCCCACCCTTTTCACACCAAGTCACCAAATTCTTACAATTCCACATCAGAAATTCTTTTAATTTTTGTACTCATCCTTTTATTTCCACTGCCAGGGCTGGTGTTTGAACTGTACTTTCAAAACAAGGAAACTACAGTTGGTGATATTATCAGTAGAGCCTTGTTTTACCTTTCATATCTGTTTTCATTTGTTGTTAGAATTCTCCTCCTGAAGTACAGATTATTCTATATTACTATTTCTCAAAAACACATGTTTGAATTTGACCTTTACAATCTCTTTGGAATATTCTGTTTGCTCTGTACTTCTGCCGAAGGACTTAAGGGCAAGTTTTCATTAGATACATTAAAAGTTTAGGTATATGATTATTTATTTAAGGCACTTGTAAATACATGTTTGTTCACATCTCATTGGTTGTTGGCAAAAAACAACAACACACTCACGAAACAAGAGTTCAGTATCTACAAAATGAAAAAAATATTAAATATACTAAGAGTATGTGCCTTGGGAGGAGGAACTAAGATGGCGGCAAAGGGAAAACACCTATCTTGCCGTCATAATCAGCAATTTTAATACTACAACTTAACGAAAGAACAAACACCTTCCAGAATCACCAGAAAGGCTGCCGAGTGAAAATTCCACAAATAAAAGAGAAAATAAGACACTGTGACTCAGAGGAGCAGCGGCAAACAGCGTTGAAAGATTTGCGCGGAGAGAGGTTTGGAGCGTGCGCTGCGGAGAGGGCGGGCGGCTGAAAACTGGCCAGTTTTCTCGAACAGGGAGACAAAGACGTCCCACTGGACTGATTCTCCAGCTCTGGGCGAAGTCCAGAGAACCCACTATCACACGGGGTGAAAACTGGACAGTGGGAGGGCACGCCAAAACTCGCGTGCTGCCGGGTCTCCCGGCTTGTGGAGAAGGCAGCCTGCGCGCGAACAGCTCGGCTGCGTGATGGCGCAGAGAGCGCACTGCGACTTGTCTCTCATTCAGAAAACCATCAGACTGCTTTGTTTTACGACCCTGGGTGAGACATTGCGCATGCAGACTCATTTTGGGAAAGTCTGAATCCCCAGCACCTGGTGGAGCTCCACAGCAGCTCTCTCTCAGAGGTGCTGGCGGCCATTGCCCCCTGCACAGAGTCCCCGGGGCACATAGGGCAGAGCTAACACTGTCTGCTTGGCCCTGAGACTCCGCCCACCCAACCTGAGCACAGCTGAGCTTCACAGACAATTGGCCTGGAGCTCAACCCTCCAAGTGCTAACAACGATTAACTGAGCTTAACTTCAGCAAGACTGTGCAGCCCATATCCACCTCAGGTAACTGGGGAGGCTGAGCCACTGTCCCTAGTAGGAAGTCTACCACACAAAGCTAATTGACCAACTCAGGGAAGCAGCCACCATGCAGCAACATGGAAAGAAATCAGATGTGACAGAAATGGAGGAAAAAAAACGACTGGACATGGAATTCAAAACCACGGTTATAGGGTTTTTCAAGAGGCTCCAACAAAAGATCGAGGCCTATAAGGAAATAAGCAAGACCACAAAGGAAATGAATGAGTCCTACAAGAGAATGAACAAGACCCTCAAGGATATAAACGAGAGCTGCAACGAAATGATCAAGACCAACGTGGAAATGAATGAGTCCTACAAGAAAATGAAAGAGACCCTCAAGGATATAAAGGAGACTCTCAAGGATATGAAAAAGGACCAACTAGAAATTAAGCATACACTGACTGAAACAAAAAATATTATACAAAGACCTAAAAGTGCTCTGGAGCACCCCAAGAACCAAGTTAAAGATTTGAAATACAAAGAGGTAAAATTCACTCAGCTGAAAAAGCAAGAAACCAAAAGAATCCAAAAAATTGAAGATAGTGTAAGGGGCCTCTGGGACAACCTCAAGCATACCAACATCTGAATTATAGGGCTGCCAGAAAAAGCGAGAGGCCAAGACAATTAAAACCTATTTGAAGAAATAGTGACTGAAAACTTCCCACACCTGGTGAAAGAAATTGACTTAGGAGTCCAAGAAGTGCACTGAACCCCAATATATAGGAACCCTAGGAGGACCACACCAAGGCACATCATAATTAAAATGCCAAGAGCAAAAGACAAAGAGAGAATATTAAAAGCAGCAAGAGAGAAACAGTTGGTTACCTATAAGGGAGCACCCATATGATTGTCAGCGTATTTCTCAACAGAAACGATGCAGGCCAGACGGGAGTGGCAAGAAATACTCAAAGTGATGAACAGCAAGAATCTACAACCAAGATTACTCTATCCAGCAAAGCTATCATTCAGAATTGAAGGTCAGATGAAGTGCTTCGCAGATAAGAAAAAGCTAAAGGATTTCATCACCCCAAACCAACATTATATGAAATGCTGAAAGATATTCTTTAAGAAGAGGAAGAAGAAAAAGGTAAAGATGAAAATTATGAACAACAAATACACATCTATCAACAAATGAACATAAAATTCAAGTGAATTGATAGGCTGTTGAACAGGATAGACTGGTGAATAGAACAGAGACATGGACATAGAGAGGGAATGGACTGACAATTCTTGGGGAGAAAAGGATTGTGGGAAGTGCAGCAAGAGACTGGACAAAAATCTTGCAACAATGGGAGAGGACAGTGGGGAGGGGGAGGGGAGGGTGGAGAGTGGGATAGGTACAGCGTGGAGGGGAGCTATAGGGGGATAAAAAGGGGAAACAATGTAATTAATAAACTGAACAATAAAGAATAAATAAATAAATAAATAAATAAATAAATAAATAAAAAAGAGTATGTGCCTTTTAAGGCTTAAATTGTAATCTACACCATGTAAAATAGTGGAAAATATATGTGAATAGAAAATAGTAGTCTGCCTTTTCTGCAAGTGATAGATACATTCTAAGACTCCCAGTGGATGCCTGGCACCTCAAATAATACCAAACCCCTTCTCTTCACCCCCTTCTCTCTCTGTGTGTGCGTGTGTGTGTGTAATGTGATTTTTCATATATATAAACTTTTCACTTAAAGGAAGCACTTTATTATTTCTCTCTGGCATACCTGAGTTGCTAGCATCACTACTCTTGCACTTTGGAGCCATTATTTAGTTAAACAAGGGTCACTTGAACACAAGCCTGGTCAATTTTCCAACATAGACATCTACTAAAGGACTAATGGGGGGGCAGGGGGCGGTAGGGTAACAGCATGCAGGTGCTGGACAAAGGCATGATTCATGCCCCCAATGTGATGGAGTAGGATGGTGAGAGATTTCAGCATGCTTCTCAGAAAGGTGCTCGATTTCAGTGAATGAAGTGTTTATTTCTGAGATTTCTCATTTATTATGTTCATAACATGGTTGACTATGGGTAACTGAAAGCACACAAGGTGAGATCATGGACAAGGAGCTCAAGCAAGCATAGCTACAAAACATAAGCAGATTGTGACCAGATAGTGCCATTATGTCCATTAAGCCCTAGATCATTTCACTTCTGCTCTTTTGGAAATGCATATGATTCACAAAAATAATGTTTTGGAACTAAGTATAATAAATAATAAAATAATTTATTCCAAAGAGCTAAAACAATCTTAAATAATTCTTCTCATATTTAAATTTATTTTCATACTGTGGGAGAAAGAGGAAAAACCAACCATACCAGAAATCCCATAATTATTTGCATACATTACAAAGGAACTTGATGTATGTAAAGCACATGTTTAATGTAAAAACAAAAACATAACTACAACAAAGCCACTGGCCTTTTGGGAAAAACAGTGATTGGTTCCCATGCCATTTGTAACTAATTTGCTCTTCACACAGGCCCTGACTCTCAGCAAAATATCTAAATGTACTAGCACAGCTGGCCTTAGAACTAGCTCCAGTTTTGAGAAAAAACTACATGCTTATTAATATGGAAAGCATAATTGCTAACTTTGTTTCCTTTATTGTTGCAATAAAGAACACAGACAGGAAAAGCGGCATTCTTCATCACACCAAAATAACTACACAGAGATTGCATGACAATGAAATTATTTGGTTAATGCATGCCCTTAAGGCATCTGTAGATTATAAATGACAGTTTTATATTAATATAAAAATCACTGTTGCAATATTTCTGTACTTATATTTGAAATTAACCTGCCTCTACTTTTTATAAACAAGTAGCAACATGTTCCAGTTAAAATTTGATCTAATAAATAGTTACTTCATAAAGATCATTCAGTTTGCATATAGTTTTGATGACAACACTGTAGAAAAGAGCATTGTTGTAGTAGGCAAAGAAAGCAAATTAAAAAATCACAAATACATTTTAATTAAGCCCCATAGTAGAAATCCAACAATATACAGATTGAGCCCAGCATTTAAAAATCAGAAGTTAAGTTTAAGTTAAAAATAAATTTATTGACATCTTTTGAATATCAACTGAATCATTTGTAAAACTAAGGTAATAACAATGATCAAATATGAAGATATAAGTGAAAAATAAAAATAAAAACCAAAGATAGTTTTAGCACCAGAAACATCTGCCTTCAAATCCTGGCTTCATCATTTACTAACTGCATAGGCTTGGGCAAAAATCATTTATTAAAAAAACAAATTTGTTGAATAACTATTCTAAGATGTCCATGTTATGGAGTGATTTTAAGGATTAAATTAGTATATGGAAAGCATAATGAGAACTACACGAAAGGTGATATTTAGCAGTGTTCCTCATCTAAAAATCATTTATTCTCTTTCCTTTCCTGATACAAAATGCATATACTATCAAGACCTTTGCTCTGGAGTTGTGAAGACCAAATGAGACCATATGGGTAGAAATATTTTAGAAAACATAAAGAAAAATGCATATTTGTTTGTTTCTTTCATGATTTGTAGTTTCAAATTAGCACAGTGACTGATGGACACATAGTCAGAATACTATATTGACATGACCTTAATTTAACTAATTCGATGTTTTAACATATTTTTTATGTTAAAGTCAACTTATTAACAAATGGAGGACACACTTGCTTTCATGTGCCACCTAATTTCTCTACACATAATTTAAACTTTTCATAAAACTTTTACCTCAGAACACAACTCTTGCATGGCTGTGGCCAGGCACTCTTTCTCAATTTTAGAAATAGCTTAAAGGTTATGAAGTTTCAGTCTACACAGTCTAATAGCCTAAATTGAATAATGAAAGCACAGCTTTTAGTTCATATTATCTGTTTTTCTTTACCATAACAATTAAGAGAACCAAAGACCATTTATAATCTAAAATAACCAAACAGGTAGGTTTTAACTATTTTTGATGACAACAATGATGTACGCAAGACTACCCTATATGCGAGCTAATTAGTCATGCAGGTTAGTAAATGATGAAGCCAGGATTTGAAGGCAGTTGTTTGTCTGTTTCCTTATTACTTGTTAAACCTTAAGGACAGTTTGTCATACCTACAAAGCATAGCACAGATTTTTAAAAATCTCGCATGTTATTACTATAGAAATCACTAGAACTACAGTATTAAATTCATAAGAATGCTTATGAACTTTTCCCCATAGTTTTCAAGGTCTCAAAATAATTTTAAATTTTAATGAAGGATCCTAATCAACATGTTTAGGGAACAGGCTTCTATAAAAGATAAGTTTCTAGCTGACTTAAGCTTAATTTTAAAGAGCTTATCTTTATTTCCAAACACAGCATTTATAGACTTCCCAATTATTGTGTGTGTCCCCATATAGTTAAATGTAGTGGATCAATATAAGTTAGTCTTATCTTACCCAGATAGGGTATCTTAAAACAATCAATTGTTATAATGAACAGCGAAGGAGCAAATGCCGCAAGGACAAGCAAACTCTTCGAAATAAGTGGAAAATATTAACCGTCTTGCCTTTCCATGAACTAGCCTTATTTTGTGTGTGTGGTTTGATTTTTATAATTATTCTTTCTCATTTACAAATAAGCTATCCTTATCTAGGTGTTGGGATTCTAAAGAGTAAGACTGTCTCATTAACCATCATAGATCCCCCCCCACCCCCCACCCCACTTTGATCCTCATCTTCCTAATCCATTTTTCTTATTTACTATTCATAAGCGTCTGTGAGCTGGGAAACTGCCTCATCAAACCTGCAGGAACTTTGCTCAAAATTAGACTAAGCTCTGAGACAGTGTCGAGATATTTCTCTTAGTACATGGACCTTCTGACCTCACTGCTGACTTTCACATTCCTAGAAGCCTTCTGGGGAGTTGAGTTTGCCACATTAATGAATGCACTTTGTGTTTAGGCCGTTTGAATCAAATGGATTAATTGCAAACATATCTGGTTTGTTTAGATATTACAGATACGTTGTAAATGAAACAATGCCATACTGGTTGCCTGAGCTTTGAAGTATTATCTTTGAAAGTTAGTTTAAATAAAGCAATAAATAATCCAGATAGAACTAAGAATCCTTCATTTCAATAGCAACATAGCATATTTTCATTTACCAAATACCTCCACAATTACTTGTTTTTCCAGTGATTTGCAACGAAGTACAATGTTCCTTCTGACTTTTTAAAATACATATGCAAAGGGTAGGTGCACACCCATAGCTTCTCATATTGTTTTCCTGTAGCAGGTCAGAGCTAATTCCTTCATGTCAAAGAATGCTTAAAAATCCATTGCCCCTGCTCCATTATTAGACATAAGATATTGCCATTGTTTCCAGACTAGCACATAAAGCTTTACTGATGATCTGGCTTTAGACCAGCATTAGTGTTCAATGCTGACACAACTAGAATATTTCCTGCTTAAAGTTTCAGCACATAACAATTGCATATACTAGAAGATATATATGACATATTTTTCCTACACACTATATGTATCCTACTATACACATACATATACACATATACATACAAACATACATTTTACTTTAAAAAAAGCAATCTACATGTTTTATAAGTAACATTATTCAGTCAGATGCTGACCTTGAGGATGTATCCCTTTCACCTGACTCACTTTTTCAAATATTTTTTCTCTAACAATTTTGCTATGCCTCCATAGCTTTAGCATAAGACTAAATTCATATACAGACATAGTTAAAATGCTTTAGCAATATTTTTCATGCCTGCTGAGGGGATTAGTTCACAAATTCTATAGAAAAAAAAGCAGTGAATTCTGTAGTGTCTTCTAGTACCAGTTCTTTACCCTTGTTAAATAAAAGAAATCAAAGGCACCTGGGATGTTCAGATAACAACAAGTGCAGTGTCTGCCCCTCTGTTTTTATGGAAGGACAGCTCACCAGCCTCCCACAACTTCTGGTTCACATGATTTAGGATACTGTGGTAAATTATACATTGCATTGGGCTGTATGTTCTCTACAACATGTGGACTATGACCACAATATAGTGAATGGCATGGAGAGAGAAAACTACTACAAAAACCAAACTGAGAGGAAGACAACTTTAGTTGGTGTGATTATTTTAAATCTGAGTTTACAGATAAATTGTAGCATCATAGGCCTGGTGTGATAAAGTTTCCTTTTGTTCACCCTGCTACAAAAGGCTTTCTCTATTTTAAGGAAAAAGCTCCATTTATAGAACAATAGTGGCTCAGGGCACAGAATCACACAAGACCCAGAGTCCCTCCCATAGCTGCCACGGGATCGTTAATGCACCTCCTGATGACCAGTTGTTTAGGCATTCTGGCATTCTGGTCACTGGCCTTTTATAATATAGACTAGAGGCCTGGTGCATGAAATTCGTGCATGGGGAGCGGGGGATGTCCCTTAGCCCAGCCTGCATCTCTCCAATCTGGGACCCCTCAAGGGATGTCCAACTGCCTGTATAGGCCTGATCCTACTGGGATCGGGCCTAAATGGGCAATTGGACATCTTTCTCATAATCCAGGACTGCTGGCTCCAAACTGCTCACCTGCCTGCCTCCCTGATTGCCCCTAACCACTTCTGCCTGCCAGCCTGATCACCCCCTAACCATTACCTTGCCAGCCTAATTGATGTCTAACTGCTCCCCTGATAGCCTGTTTGTCCCCAACTTCACTCCTCTGCAGGCCTGGTCCCTCCCAATGGCCCTCCCCTGCTGGCCATCTTGTGGTGGCCATCTTGTGTCCACATGGGGGGAAGATCTTTGACCACTTGGGGGTAGCCCTCTTTTGTGTTGGAATGATGGTAAATCTGCATATTTCTTTTTTATTATATAGGATAGAGGCCTGGTGCATGGGTGGGGGCCAGCTGGTTTGCCCTGAAGAGTGTCCCAGATCAGGGTGGGGGATCTCTTGGGGTGAGGGGCAGCCTGGGCAAGGGGCCTGTGGAGGTTTGCAGGCCAGCCATGCCCCCCAATGACCCAAGTGGAGGCCTTGGTATCTGGGATTAATCTATGTCTAAAATTGAAACTTTATAGCCTGGAGCAGAGCCAAGCCTTCTGCTTGCTCCATGGTGGCAGCCATTTCTGTTTGAAACTTTGTAGCCTAGAGTGTAGGCCTAGGCAGGTAACAGCAGACTGAAACCTTGGCTTCTTCTGTTGCCAGGGAAACCCAAGCCTCTGCTCTGTTCAGCTCAGTGGCTGGGGCCATTTCTGTACCTTTTATAACTGAAACTTTGTAACATTGAGTGGAGACCTAGGCAAGCAATGCAGCTTGGCTTCCTCTTTTGCCGGGGAAACCCAAGCCTTCCTCCTGCTCTCAGTGGTGGCAGCCATCTTGGTTGGGGTTTATTTGCATAATCTGCTTCTGATTGGCTGGTGGGGGTGGCTGTGGATGTGGCTTGTGGGTGTGGTGAAGGTATGGTCAAATTTGCATACTACTCTTTTATTAGATAGGATAGATTAGATAGGTGACAATTGGTGCTATACACAATAATCATATCCATTATTCAGTAAAATCCAAAGCTGTATAACAAAGGGATTTTGAACTGTATTTTTTAAAAAACACAAACTCCTATGAATTCTAGGTATGGATAAGTACTTAATGTCTATAAAAGCAGTCAAAAAATTATAAACATCATATTGCATAGGGCAACATAAAGGAATTTTTGGTCCTTGGTATTGAGGAAATATTATTGACTATTCATTATATCCATTGCTTATTATGAAGAAGAGTGATAACTTATATCATTAAGAAGATATTATGCCATGGAACTATTGGGTCTAATGCCTATAAAATATTAATGAGTTTATTTTCCAAATTAAATGAATAAATATTCACCAAACACTTTATACAAAATTGTCTGCTAGATTTTATGGGAATCTGGCTATATAAATAATATAATATTGCATGAGAACATTATTAATATATTACTAAACAGTTTAAGAAAGGAGAATAAGGAGTATAGAAAAACACAAATCATCACATTATTCCATTTAAAATTGGATCATATTTTGTATGAACCATTTAAAAGTAGTGCCATTTGAAATTATGAGGTTATTTTCTTGAATGTATCAGCATTATTGTAAAGATAAAGAATGAAGGCAAAAAATTAAAAGAATATTATTCTACATAAAGAAAAGTTACTTTCAATACAAAGTCATACTTATTTGTAATACTCTATTCTCTTTTGTGTGGAATGTAGTCAATGATATTGAGACAATTACTTATGGTGCCAGGTAAGTACTGGAAATGTTGAGGGAAAATACTTTGTAAAGTATATGATTGTCTAATCACTATGTTGTATACTTGGAACCAATACAAAATAATATTGAAAGTAAACTTTAATTGAAAAATACAAATACAAAAAAATTAAATAAATCCTACACTTAAACTATAAAAATTTAAATATAATTAACATTAGGGAAACCATTTATTGTTATTTATCCTTAAATTATTAACTTTTGGGATTCTTAGGTTCTTATAAAATTTCTCTTTATTTTCTATGTTATTCATGAATCTCTATAGTCAACCTTTAAGTCATTAATTTCTTTTCAATTTAGATATTTTAATTTTACTTGTTTCACTAAAATTTAATTACCTAGTTTGTTTTTTTTTTGGGGGGGTGAAGGATGGTGATAAAAGGAAGAATAATCTCTGTCAATACTTTTAATTATGTTGTTCTATAAGAATCTATACCTCATTCTAATATGATAGCTCATTTTTATGTTACTCTGTAACAATTGTTTTGAAAGTCTGTTTTTAAATTAAGTGAAATTTGAAATCAATTGGGAAAGTCATGTATTTTATTATTTATTTTCCAGTTTTAATATTTTATTTTGAGGTTAATATAACAATATTCTCTCTGAGTAGAATGTTGGGTGATGGGAAACATAAGAACTTATCTATAATTCTTGGCTCCTAGATTGTTGAAATCATTTTCTAAGAAAGTATTTTATAATAAAAAAGAATTTACCATACAGATAAAACTAAAGAAAAATAAATAATTTTATTAATTGTTTTGGGTTCTATAAAAACTATAAAGGGAAAAATTAGAAATTAATTGTAAATAAAATCATCCATAAGTATTATCATATTTCTAATAAAATAAGAATTTTAATATTGTTCTATTTTTCATAAAAAATAGAAGGAATAAATTTTTCCTATATGTGTTTATTTAGGGCATGTAAATATATAAATATAGGTCCAATAGTCAAGCTTATTGAAATAAATTCTAGTTATCCAAAAAAAAATTACTTAATTTTGGTAAATAAATGAAATTATGTAGTTTTCAGCAGAGAGAAACTTGAGGTGTTTCTTTTTTCAAAGTTTTATTGAGTTTTTTTATATTAGTAAATATAAATTAGTAGTAATATAAATTAGTATTTATATTACCCAAAATTGTTAAGCACACAAGTTGTATTTAGTGAATTTAAGTTTATAAGGTGGATATGCTAAATATCATAAAATATACAGTGTATTCCCATTGTCTTGATTAGTTCAAATTCAATTTGTAACTTACATAATTATTAGAGGCCAGTGCACAACTTTGTGCACATTGATAAGAAGCTAATTAGAAGAAGTATTTTAGAGGCCATGGAGGGACTAAGAGAGATTAACCAGCCAGCGAGGGACTGCAAGAAGACTCCAGGGTATGTCTGGCCTATCTTGCACAGTCTTGATTGGCCAGAACCCAGCAAAGCTAACCTACCAGTTGGAGCGTTTGCCTTGTGGTGGTCAGTACATGTCATAGCGACTGTTTGAATGGTTGAACAGATGGTTGGAGCTTAGCATAGTAGGTTTTTATTATATACTAGAGGTCTGGTGCATGAAATGCATGCACTGTGTGGGGAGAGAGGTCCCTCAGCCCTGCCTGTGCCCTCTTGCAGGCCAGGAGCCCTCGGGAGATGTCTGACTGTTGTCTTGACTGTCGGCAGTCGGACATTCTTAGCACTGCTGCAGAGGCGGGAGAGGCTCGTACCACCACTGTTGCACTGGCCAGCCGTGCGCCAGGCTTCTGGCTGAGCACTGCTCCCCCTGTAGGAGCACATTGACCACCAAGGGCAGCTCCTGCATTGAACGTCTGCCTCCCTGGTAGTCAATACATGTCATAATGACTGGTTGTTCCACCATTCGGTCTATTTGCATATTAGCCTTTTGTTATATGGGACTAGTGGCCCAATGGATGAAATTTGTACAAGGGTAGGCCTTTGCAGCTCTGGCTGCTAAAACCCTCATTTCCCTAGCTTCCTCATGGTCCTGCATCCCCACCCCCTGCTTTGGCCTGGTGCTGCCAGTGTCCACCATCACACACACCCAGTTCCCCGGGTCTGCAGAGCCCCCTGATCAATCACCCTGCAGAGGGTGCCCTGGGCCTTCCTCTTTGGGACTATCGCAGAGCCCCCTAATCAATTGCTCTGCTGGCTAGTGGCCTATGCCTCCCTCTGTGAGCTGATCATGGGGCTATGGCAGGTCCCCTAACCAATCACATCACACTTGCCTTGGCTGGCCTAGCTTGGTCTGGAAGGTCATTCTGCTGTTTGCTATTTGGTTGATTTGCATACTATGCTTTTATTATTATAGCCCTGAAGCCCCTTAGCCTGGCCTATGGGGATCAGGCTGAAACTGGCTCTCTGAAATCCCCCTGAGGGGTCCTGGATTGTGAGAAAGCAGTTCTCGGGAAACGTACTCTGGAATTGGGCTTCCTCCTCTATGGTTCTGTGTGCTTCACCCAAGACCCGCAGCTGCCAAATCATCACAGCTCAGCAGCTCCTGTGTTTAGCATCTGATCCCTGGTGATCAGTGTGTATCATAGCTACCGGTTGGACAGTTGAACAGTCTGTCAGTCGCTTAGGTTTTTACATATATAGATAATTATTATAGAGTTTAGAGAAGCCTGAGTAATAAAAGATATAGACTCTTCTATATGTATAAAATAACACTGTAGAAATATTAGTACTCTTCATTGCAATCAATATACAAAGAGGTAAATAGGCTTCTGTTTATATATTTGATTAATTATTAATAATTAGTTCCGGTGTTTTATTACTGTTCATATACCCCCCAAAAAAGTAGTTATAGCATATGATTTATTACTCATAAGAGAGAAGGAGAAAGTAAGGACACTAAAATTCCCATACACAGATATACTTTTTTCTTATTCATTCAGCTTGCTGTATAAAACATTTAAGTGATGCTCAGAATACCTCAGAAACAGGTAAGCATGTGTTTTGGCTTCTTCCTAATCATATTTATGTTCCATTGCAACATGCCATATTACATCTTACCTTAAACTATGGTTGCACAGTTTAAAATAACTTTACATATGAAAGAGTATACTGCTAGTTAGTTGGTAGGAAGCCAGGTATGCAGTCAGAAATAATAAAAGGAAAATAGATGAAACACATTGTTTGCCTGGATGACAGGCCTGCTTTTCTGTCTCTTGTGAACTAACCCACAGAAGCATCTCTGACTTTCTCAATAGACAGTATTTTAAATATCTGTAACATCATATCATAATTCATAATGCTTACTTTTCAAAAGTGGATAAAATTGACTTAATTTGCCCAAGAGCTATGAAATGTTCTTATATTGAAATCAACTGAGACCATTTTCTATGTGAAAACTGAGTGTATTCATTGAGCCATTATATTTAATAAATGCCTGACACTCTTATGGAGACAACAAAAACAACAAAAGAATAGCATAAATGTATGTTAAATGGTGATAAGCACTGTGAAGTACGACAGAGCAGGAGTAATAAACATCAGAGGTGCAATGCGGGTGTTATAAATAGATGGCTAGAGAAAATCCCCATTGAAGATGATATTTAAGTGCCACTAAGAAGGATAAAAAGAAAGGCACCAAGAGGTGGTGGCTCAAGAGCAATTCAGGTAAATGAATTACTAAGTACCCGTAATGGAAGCACCATGGTGTGTGTAAAGAAATAAAAGGAGGACAGAATGTTGGGGAACCAGAGTAGATGATGTGTGGGAGTTAATGTGGCAGGCAAGATGCCTAGCCCTCTGGAAGTCACTGTAAAAATGTTGGCCTTCCCACTGAGTGATATCGGGAGTCACTGGATGTTTTAACTTTATGTTTTGAAAAGATTACTCTAGCCAATTTATTGAACTAAAATGAAAAATGAGGGAATGAATGGGAGAGAATTACAACAAGGGGAGACAAGTCAAGAGTCTGTTGCAAGTGGTTAGGACCACTGTAGAAGCTGTGGACCTGGTGTGAGGTTATCAGATTCTGGGTATATTTGAAAGTTGCCATTGAGCGTGGGGGTGTGATAAGAGAGAGGAGTGGAGGTTTGGGGATTATGCAACATGAAAATGTGACTTGCATGCAATTGAAATGGAAAATACAGATAAGGCTCTGGCTGGTGCGGCTCAGCTGGTAAAACAATGTCCCAGGCATTGAGAGGTCACCAGATTGACTTCCTGGTCAGGGCACATGCCCGGGTTTCAAGTTTGATTCCCAGTAGGGGCCACCTCTCACACTGACATTTTTCTCCCTTTCTCTCTAAAATCAATAATAATAACAACAACATATATACAAAAGAAAAATACAAGTAAGGGAACATGTGAGAGAAGAAGTTTAGTTTTGAAATGCCAATTAATTCTTCACATAGAAATGTAGATTAGGTAATTTGATATGTCAGGAAAGACCCCAGAACAGAGAATTAAATTTGGGTAGAATGATCTTGTAAGTAGTGTATAAAACACGTCAGCATTCTCCTCTGATGTACAAATAAATAGAAATGGCAAATGATCAGAGATCAAATTTTAAAAACTCAGAACATTACAGTCAGCTTTAAGACAACTACCAATCTCTTTATTAGATTATGTCCAAAATTTGCCATTGTCATAAAATGTCATTAGCATAAGATTGTTTTTTTCTGTGGTTCCTCTAGTTATTGTGCCAAAAACCAATTTTTTAAAACCACTAACATTCCCATAAGTAGATTACTAATTGCTATACTTTCTACTTAGTCAATACACAACTTTTAACCTTGATTATATTGTCTACAGATACCAAATATCAAAAGAACAAAATATTTTGAGATAAGCAGGATGTTACTCTTCAAGGTCATAAGAGTGTGTAGTAAATTCTGAACAGTAACTGATTAATTGCTAATGAAATAATCTAACACAGAACAACATTCCAGCATCTAATTATAATTGCAGATGAATTAAAACGTATTAAATAAAGATATAGAATGCAAACCAATCAGAATTGTAACTAGAAGTACTCATTACACTGGTTGAATAACACAAAAACATGTGGAAGTCAAGATGGAAAAATACTAACACATTTTTTGCCATTTTGTTTTATTGTTTTAACCAGAGAAAAACAAATTTAATTTTGGACATACCAGAGCCCATAAAACTGAGGCACAAAGATATTATTTGCAATTTTAAATGTATAATGGGTTTTGAATTCATCAACAAGGTTTCTAAGATGCAAGTGATGTTGAATTGAACAGTGAATAGTGGATTGAGTTTTAGAATAGGGAATTATATGCCATATATTTCAGTGCATTTAAAAAGTAGATTATAAATTATTTGTCTTTTCGTAACTCAGAAATAAAATTCTTCAATAAATATTTTATACTGGATATTAAATATAACAAATTATTTCCAGTACTATTAGGTACATTTTTGGATATTTGTTTATATTAATCTTGTAAAGACAGTATTGCCTCTTAAATGTTTACACTTGAAGTGTATCACAAATCTCATGTTGTCAAAATTATACAAAACTTTATAAAATTAAAAATCTATAAACTGAAAATGAAATTCCTATTTGGTGACACTAGATGGTGGTAGAATACTTTCTCAAGGGTTGAACACTGCTTCAATCAACAAGGAGTTTGAGGATCAATAGAAATAAAATGAAAACAAAATGTTCTATGAGTAAAAGTCTATTGATTTTGAATTCAATATTAGATTTTTGAGGCAATTATTGCTAGATTGATTATTAGCTTCTGAAAGAATAGCTTCTTAGGTTTAAAATAAATTACAAAATTGATCCGAGCCCACGAGCCTTAAACCTATTTTCGCTCCTCCTCCCAGGATCACTTATTAGACTGTTTTATCAAAGTTTTATTATAAGGTTGAAAAACTTCTGATGGGTTTTTAAGAGCTTGTTTATGACTAAAGATGTTAACCATTTCTCATGCATTGCAAATGAAAGACCATGTTTTTTGTTATTTTACTCTGGTGTTTTACTTTTTGGTTGTATCAAACTTTTATATTAAATATAATCATGGTCTGTTTAAAAAAAGAAAAACCTCTGATAACTATGAATTTTTTGATATTATATTTACAAAAGAAACATTGATTAGGGTGATCTACTCATTCAGAAAGTAGATATACCTTCATGCTATAACACGGATAACTTTTTTTAGAAGGTGCATCATAATAAAATCAACATTATCACTGAATAAGTCTAAAGTGTTTGACCACATACAAACTGGGGAAAAGGGCTGAGAGCAATTGGCTGGTGGGCCATATCTCCGATTGAAGTGGGGGGGGGGGGTTATAGGTGGGGCCGATTGTGGGCAGTGGGCTGGTCTGCCCCGCCCTTGAAAGGGGGGGTGGTGATCCAGAATAAGTGGCTAGTGGACAGGCTGTGAGAGATAGGCTGGCCAGCCCCTGCCCTGATTAATGTGGAGGGGCCAATTGGGGGGAGGGGCTATGGGCCGATAGGGTGGTGGGGGCTGATCAGGGTGAGGCTGGCCATGGGGAGGGGTTGTGGGTGATTGGCTAGCCGGGCCCTGCTCCTTATCGGAGTGGGTAGGGATGGGGGTGCTGATATGGGGTGGGGCCGGGCAGGGGGAGAGGCTGCAGGAGGTTGGCTGGCCAGCCCTGCCTCCTATTGGGATAAGGGGGGTGATCAGGAGTGCGGCCAGCCAGGGGAAGGGCTGGGGGTGGTTGGCTGGCCACCCTTCCCTCGATTGGGATGGGAGAGGCCAGAAGAGGGGCTATGGGAGGTTGGCAGGCCAGACCCATCCCCAATTTGGGTGGTTCCCTGGCTGCAGTGGGCATCATAGCAACTGGTCATTCTGGTAGTTACGGCTTCCAGTTGCTGGCTTTTTATAGATATAGAAAATGTCACCAAAAGATTTTAATAAACTGTTTGAACTGTAGTATCTTAGCAAAAATCTCTTACAACTTCCTTATTACTCAAACCTATAGATTAAATGACTAACCCAACAGCATTGAAATTAGTGGTTTGTCAAGTGTTCTTTCAAATACACCACTTCTGACACATTTCTAATTTCCTGGTTTCTTGCTATAAGTTATCTTTTTATATCTAGCCATTTTAATTATCCAGAGACATAAACAGCATGGTTAATATCTGGATATCTGTATTGCAAATCATATTAGAATATTATAAGTACACATCCAACACAAATGTTGTAACTATCTCCAAGGTACAGCTACTTTTTATGCTTTGCATCTGCATAAGCCTGAGCATACCACTCACTTTTGCAAATATTGCATGGCAGTACAGGGTACTTGATTTATTGCTAATGATGCCTGTTAAAAAAAAAGAATCATTGCTTTCTGAGAAGAAGGGAGAGAGAGAGAGAGAGAGAGAGAGAGAGAGAGAGAGAGAGAGAGAGAGAGAGAGAGAGAGAGAGAGAGAATCATTAATGATGAGAAAGAATCATTGATTGGCTGCTTCCTGCACACCTCCCACTGGGGTTCGAGCCTGCAACCCAGGCATGTGCCCTGACTAGGAATTGAACCTCCTGGTCACACCTCCTGGTTCATAGGCTGACACTTAACTACTGATCCATGCCAGTCAGGTGTCTCTTTATTCTTTATTTTTAAAATATATTGTGTTTATTTCGGAGAGGAAGGGAGAGTGAGAGATAGAAATATAAATGCTGAGAATCATTCATCGGCTACCTTTTGCATGCCCCACACTGAGTCTCAAGCCTGCAATCTGGGCATATACCCTGACTGGGAATTGAACTGTAACCTTCTTATTCATAAGTCACTGCTCAACCACTGAGCCATGTTGGCATGACAATGCCTCTTTATTTTAAATGCAAGCATATATGGTTAAAACAAGTGGGACAGTATTGTGGTTTTTTTGGTCAGAAAAGGAAACTAAGATTGAAGAATGAAGTTATGATATCCACAGCATAATTAGGAATATATACTTGTTGCATCAGATACATTCACTGTAAAGTCAGGAAGATCTTTCAAATGGGGCATATTATATTTGATTATCACTGTTCATACTACTTTACATTGATAGCATCACATTGACATTCCTATAATGCAATGCCTAGAACATTGGGACTAAGGAAGGCTACATTAATATGGGTTTCATTGCCAAAGGTATGACAACTCTGCATACTATACTCTAGCATGTCCCAGCCATACAGTTTTTTTTTGGCTCATGATGTATATTAAGCACATTAAAGGATAGCTTTAAGAAACGTGCAGAATTTATTTTTAGTCTAGTACATAATCTATTTAACCCTGGAATTTGCTTTCAGAGAATACACTTCTGAAAATAATTCTCTCATTTTTCCCCCTGAACACTCCATAACGCTATGTTGTTCTCAATCTACATCACAACAGCTCTACATCCCAGCACTAATTTGTGAATTTAATTTATTAAGTATTTAACTTCTGAGTGTGTCATAGTTTTCTCTTCCAGTCACTGTCAATATGTTCTTGGTGTCCCATTTTCTTCATATTTCTTTACTATTGCAAGATAAAATTTCAAAAGCATACATGAAACAAACCTGAGTCATGACTATAGTCTATATATTTGTTAATCTTCACCAGAAGATATTTTTCCAGAGATTATTTTAGAGTGAAGGGGAGGGGAAGAGAGAGAAACATTGTTGTGAGAGAGATACATCCATTGGTTGCCTCCCACACACACCCAGATCAGGGCCTGGGATTGAGCCTAAAATCCAGATACATGACCTTGACCGGAGTTGAACCCAGGACCCTTCAGTCTGGAAACTGACTCTCTATCCACTGAGCCAAACTGGCTAGGGTAGTGGTCAGCAAACTCATTAGTCAACAGAGCCAAATATCAACAGTACAACGATTGAAATTTCTTTTGAGAGTCGAAAACCGACTTCCGCACATGGGCCACGAAGTTTCAATTGCACTGTACATGCGCGCCCGTATGTGGTATTTTGTGGAAGAGCCACACTCAAGGGACCAAAGAACCTCATGTGGCTCATGAGCCACAGTTTGCCCTTCACTAGGCGAGGGCATACCAGGGATATTTAATATGATTTCTATGTTATGTGATTTGAATATAGCAGTGAGATCTAAACACAAGCGTAAATAGATGGCATTGCCTAGAGTTGGGAAATATTCAGCCCTCTAACAATGGCAGCCAAAAATAACATTTTTTTTTCAGCAATAGATCTTCTCCTACTCTAATCTTGGTTCTGCCAATAAATCTCTCTCATCACATATACATAAAACACCCAGGTACTCACTTCATACATTTTAGAAAAAAAATAAGGCATGGTAGCAGCAATTATAATCTGAATTCAATTTGCACAGCAAATTCATCAAGACTTATAATTGATATCAGATATACTTCCAGAAATTAGTTTAGGCAAATTACAATAAAATTCACTGTTAAGCTGAAGCCAGTTTTTCTCAGTGGATAGAGCATCGGCCTGCGGACTGAAAGGTCCCAGGTTCAATTCTGGTCAAAGGCATGTACCTTGGTTGCGGGCAAATCCCCAGTAGGGGGTGTGCCAGAGGCAGCTGATAGACGTTTCTCTCTCATCAATGTTTCTGAGTTTCTATCCCTCTCCCTTCCTCTCTGTAAAAAAATCAATAAAATATATTTTTAAAAATTCACTGTTAAAACAAAAGGAACCATGAAGACAAAGGAAGAAAAAGTGAATTACCTAAGTGAATTACTAAGACAAGTAATTATTTAATTTAGCACTTTCTTTTTTAAATAAAAATTTTGGAAAATAAAATATTTTTAATTGTGTGTGTGTGTGTGTGTGTGTGAAGTGGGGTTTTAAAAGGAATTTAAAACATGGCTCTTCTGGTCTAGATTATCTTCATGAGCAATGCTTTCAACAATGTTCTTATAGCAAGTCGAAAAACTCTCCTTAGCCCATAGCAAATCTCATTCTAACTATTAACAAAATATTTTTTAAGTGTTCCCACTCAGAGAGGATCGAATTCCTTTGGCATATCTAGGATTTAATGTGAATATCATTTTATGACTCTCTTAACAGCTCCAGGACTTTTTAAAATTCCAAACTCGATGTTTCTTTGGCATATCAACTATCTTTAAAACCTCTTATGCTTTTCATCTATCAGTTCCAAGTTAGCTCCATGTGCCAGGAACCACTCCCAGAGTTCTTTTTTAGACATAGGTTTCAAATATAATTTATTTTGTTGCTTGTTTTGCCCCAAGGCTTTTCCTTAACTAATTCTGGGCCATTAGGGCCCACCTGGAACAAAGAGATGGCATGTGAAGTAACATCCTTCATGCGATAGTTACTTCAAGACCAAGTCACACAGTTCAACTGAGGATTCTCACTGGATCTTTCTTCCCTTTTTAATCCCTATATATCATTTTTGGGTGGAGAAAAGCACTTGGCTATAAAAACTCTGAGAAGTTTAAAATTTATGGACTTTCTCTATTCCTTTTTATTTTTGCTCACAAACTGCCAATTACTTTCTGGACTCATTTTTTTTTCCTGGTAATACATGTCAAAGGAAGTCTCCAGGAGCCATTGAGTAGAGACAAAGGCTAAATAAGGCTATATTTTGCTTTCCAAGTTGTTGCAGGTGACATTTATATCTAGGGATTTATGGCGACATGACCAGATCCCTCATTCCAGGCCACTGTCATAAGTTTCTTACAAACCATAGCACCCACTTAAAGTTTTTCCTTTCTAATTGTTAAATAAATAATTTTCAAGTCTTGTAAACATAACATAAAGTTATTTTCTTAGTCAAATAATATCCCCATGAAAGTAGGGATAGCAGAAGAAGCAGTTTGCAGAGTTACTCCAAAATTTGGGTTCTATCTCTGAAATATCTCTGCCAGGAAAGTTATTACTAGAGTTTTAGTGTCTGAACAGCAGAGTCAGTGATGAGGGAGAGTAAGAGAGGGAGGAAAGGGTGTGAGCATCTGGGTCCTTAACTGCTCAACCTGCGTATATTATAAATCACTTTTGTTCATATCCCATGGGTAAGAAATGATCACATGGCCCAACTCAAGTGCAAAGCTCCTACAAAATATCCTCTAACCATGTGTGGTAGAAGGAAAGGTGAATCAAATATTGATAAATACCATCAGGCCCTGTCTTGTATGACTACCATATTTAAGTAACTCCTATATGTTATGGATTAAAGTGTGCCTTCCCCCAAAAATATCTTAAAGTCCTAACCTCTAGTACCTTCGAATGTGATCTTATTTGGAAACCAGTGGCCTGGTGCATGGATTTGTGCCCACTGAAAGAAAATTAATTAGAAAGTGGCTGGTGGGGTGAGACTGGGCAAGAAGGGCCTGACATGCCCTGGAGCCAACCTTTCCTGGTCCCTCCCTGATCAGCCACACCTGGGCCAGAACTGTGGCTCAAAGGGCTTCTAGGGAGTGAGTGGGGTCCCTCCAGCAGGTGGGGTCCCCCGGCCTGGCCTACAGGGATTGGGCCAAATCTAGCTCTCCAACACCCCCCAAGAGGTCCCAGAGTGCAAGAGGGCACTCTTCAAAGTTGCTGCTGTACAGGGAATGTAAACGCAAGTGTGCAGTAAAGGAGATTCAGGGCTGACAGTGCCCCAGCAACAATATAACACATGGCAGAAGGTGGAATTATGCGGCCCGTGAGGAATTGGACTACCTGCTCTCTGGTTCCAGGGTGTGTCACCTGAGAATTGCTGCTGCCAAGTCACTGCAGCTTGGTAGCTCCTGCATTGAGGTCTGCCCCATGGTGGTCAGTGCACATCATACCTACTGGCTAGTCAGACAGTCACTTAGCTATATAGACTAGAGGCCTGGTGCATGAAAATTCATGCACTGGAGGGAGTCCCTCAGCCCAGCCATACACCTCTCACAGTCTGAGAGCCCTCGGGGGGTGTCCTACTGATGGCTTAGGCTCACTCCCTGTGGGGTGTGAGCCTAAGCCACAGTCTGGTCTCCCTCTGTGGGAGGTGACCAGGTCGACCCAGGGAAGGTACTGCCCCCATCATCCCACTACTGCTGCCAATGCTGGCCACCATGGCTGTGAGGCCTGAGCCCCAGACCTCACAGCTGCCAGGGCTCATGGCTGCCTGAGTCCCCAGCCTCCCATCTGCTGTAGCTTTGTCTGGATGGATGTCCAGTTGGACATTGGAAGACATCAGCTCTAATTAGCACATTACCCTTTCATTAGTACAGATATGATTATTGCAAATGTAATTAGCACAGGTCAATTGAGATCATATCAGAGAAAGGGAATCCTTGATTTAATGACTAGTATCCTTGTAATAAGGGGGAAATGTGGACACAAATACACATAAGAGGAGGACATTATGGGGAGACAGATACACACAGGAAGTCTTCCATGTGAAGAGAGAAGCAGAGATTGGTGTGATGCATCTACAAACTGAGCAACTCCAAGGGTTGTTGGCTGCCACCAGATCCAGGAGCAATGGAGGAAACAGATGGTCCCTCAGACCCTTCAGAAGGAAAGAACCCTGCCAACACCTTAATTTGAAATCTCTAACCTCCAGAGCTGTGAGAGAATAAATTTCTTTGTTAAGCCATCCCAGATTGTGGTATTTTGTCACAGCAGCCCTAAAGAAAAAAAAAACAATACATCATAAACTTTTAATTAAGATATTTTATAATTGATATATATTTATTCTCATGAAGAGATCTTGAAACTCACATGTAAATTTAAAATATCAGCAGATGTGTAGATAAAAGAGTTGTGGTACATTTACACAATGGAATACTACACAGCTATAAAAAAGAACTCTTACCATTTGCAACAATATGGGTGGACCTGGAGAGTGTTACGCTAAGTGAAATAAGCCAGTTAGAGAAAGACAAGTATCACATGATCTCAATCATATGTGGAATCAAATGAACAAAATAGATTGATGAACAAAATAGATCCAGAGACATAGAAGCATGGAACAGACTGTGGAATCTCAGAGGGTAGGTGGGGTAGGGTGGGTGGAGAGAGATTAACTGGGGAAATTATCCTATATAATGAAGAGCTAATATGCTAATTAGACCGAATAGCAGAACACCCATCTGGACAAACTTCTGGATGAAGCCGGGGCTGTGAGGGGCTGCAAGGGCCAAGCCCTTTGCATGAATTTCATGCATCGGGCCTCTGGTATACTTATATGCATGTATGCATAACCCCTGAACACAGGCAGTAGTGTGGTGAAGACTTGGGGATGTTCGTGGTGGAAGGGGTCAATGGGGGAAAAGGAGCATTTGTAATACTTTCAACAATAAAGATTAAAAAAGAAATTTTATGCAAGAGAATAAAGAGTACCAAGAATGGTAACTATGTCTATAAATATAGCAGAGAGTTTATTAACTTTAAAAATTAGATGGCTATTTAAAGCAAAAATAGGAAAGTGAATGTGATCTTTTTAAACTTATACATGTAGAAATAAACATGTCATCACTATAGCAGAAATGTCAGGAGAGAAGAAATCAAATTATACTGCAGTAAGATACTTGCACTACATGTGAATTATATCAGACCCTTATCTCGGGAGTGAAGATTATATGCTATAAACCTTCATGCAAGCCCTGGAAAAGCAAAACAAGAAGTAAATCTGTTAAGAGTCTATAAAGCATACAAAATGGAATCTTAAAAAATACTTAATTCATGGAATAAAAAGATATTTAAAAACACCAATGACACACATTGATGCTAAATAGAAAGATTGTATATTTACGGTCAAGCATCCCAATGCCTGAATTAAATGTGAATGGTTTAAAACTTCCAGCTAAAAAGCAGAAATTGTCAGATTGGGTAGTAAAGCAAGACCCAATTATATGCTGCCGACAATAAACTTTCATTAAGTATTAAATCCAAAATAAATGGAGGGGGAGGGGAAGGAGTAAAGATCAGAGCAAAAGAATCAGTGAACTAGAAAATAATGACACCAGAAAATGAATGATGCCAAACCTGCTTTTTGAGAAGATCAACAAAATTGATAAACTCTAAACATAATGATCATATAAAAAAGGAGAAGACAAAATATCAGGAACGAGGGAGTTGGCAACCCTACTGGTTCTATGCATATTAATGAAATTAAAGTGACAGTTCAAGATTTCTTCTATTGTAAAGTTATTATTTTCCTTTTTCATACTCTATTTGCTTGAAGAGAGTCACTAAGTTATTGTAACTTTAACATTGAATCATTGTTTGCATATATTTTCATACACCATCAAATATATTATGAAGTTTCAGGAATAAATTGCCTATGCTACTCAGAAATGGTGAGCAGGTACTGAGTATTTTAAGGGAGCTGGGAATTATAAAAAGAGAACAATTTTTTTTAAGTTGGCAAATAAACTCTACTATATTTACATTCTCTTCCTTTAGGATTACCATGCATCTTGAAATTACAAATAGCTTCTTTTAAGTTTACTGAGCACGGCTCAGGGAAATGTGGAGCTTATCACATTTAATCCACCATTTAGCCTGTCCTAAAGGTGATATCTTGATCTGAAAACTTTTATGTCTCAATGGGTTTAATGAATTGAAATCTTCCAATTTAAAGATTATAAAAGGCTTATTGAATAAGAGTACTTTCATTACCAAACAGGTTTTTAAAAACCTACTCTTTTGATGGTTTAATTGTAAATAGATTGAATTTCATTGGCTAGATGCCAAACTCAGACACTGATGGGGAGAACGCCTGACAAAATGTTCTTTAGGTTTTATAAAACACATTTAATCACACAGTTTGTAATAGCCAGCTAAAATAATATTTTATTGTCTTCAGTCTTACTTATCCTGCTTTGAGGCTTGCCTTTAATCTTTGCAAATGAACTGAATTTCTGTGTTTAATGTGGTGATTTCAAGTGAACAAAACCTTTGGGGATAATTTTGAAGATTTAAATTCTTTCTTGATTTTGCCTCTCATTAGTTCTCCCAATTGGAGACTAACAAAAAATGTCTTCCCACAAAATATCAGAATGAGATGTGAGGCGCCATTCTTTTTGTTGGTTTGTAGGTTGGTTTGTTAATCCTCATCTGATTTTTAGAGAGAGTGGAAAAGAGGGGAAGAGACAGAGAGAGAAATACTGATATGAGAGAGACACAGTGATTGTTTGCCTCCCACATAGTCCCTGACCAGGGATGGGGATCTAGCCTGTGACCAAGGTAGGTGCTCTTGACCAAAATTGAACCAGGGACTCATCAGTCCATGTTCCAAAGTTCTGTCCAATGAGCAATTCTTTAAAAACAGTATCAGAAGAGGTTTCAGAAAGCTGTAAAATTAAAATTGCACCTAAGCCACATATAAGCTCTTTGTTTCAGCTTTTATCTCTAGGATAGTTTTGTAGACTTGAAGAATCATCACAATAAGAATTTGTTACAGCACTTTGCCTTATAGTTTATGTGATAAAAAACTTCAAAGTTAAAATCATTTACACCTGGACTATATTTTAAGTCCTAATATAGTAATATATCAGTGATGTTGCCTTAATAAGTGGATTAAAGTCTACCAATTCTATTCCAGTTTCCTAGTCTTACCCAAAGTCTGTTAAATTTCAGACTTTCCATAAATTTTTTTTTGTAACATAAGAAAGCCACATTGTTGTGCATTTTGCCTCATTTCTGGCCACTTCATAAATTATCTTTCTTACTCTTGGAATTTGAATACAATTCTGACAAAAGTGTTGATAAAACTAATACTATTTCTGATGTACAATAAACTCCAAAAATTTTAGTGGAGTTCCAGTATGACAAAAAAGTTACAGTAAGTCCTTTAGACAAAAGGAACATAATACAAGATGGAAGTCTGTATTTACATGAAGAAATAAAGAGTACCAGAAATGGTAACTATGTTAGAAAATATACAGGCAGTCCTCTGGTTACATCAGACTCAACATACGTAGTTTAGTGGTTATGTCGCCATCTCTGATTTAGAGTATTTATTAAAAAAAAGTTCCGTCATTTCAATGTATGTGCACATGTACTTTATGTTTATTTTATTATTTATTTACCACAAGTAAAGGTCAGGAATTGTTATCTTTCTTTAAAATTTTTTTTTACTGTTTCACTTCATTACTGCTGTGTATGTGCTCTATGTGAGTGACATAGGTGCTTATGTAGGTGGGTTCCGATTTACAGCAAAAATCGCATTACGTCACACTGTATAAATGAATCTCCAACATAACCCAAGGACCTCCTGCAATAGATTGTTTTATTTGTTAATGTCATCTTAGTTTTTATATGGTTAAATTTACTTTTTTTCCAGTTATAGCTTACTAGAGGCCCAGTGCACAAAATTTGTACACTGGCAGGGATTGCTCCCTCAGCCCAGCCTGCCCCCTCTTATAGTCCGGGAGCTTTCAGGGCATGTTCTACTGACAGCTTAGGCCCATTCCCTGGAGACAACCAGGCTAATCAAGGGAAGGTGCCACCCCTGTCACCCCACTGCTGTATCCACTGCTGGCCACCATAGCCACCAAGGTGTTTTCATCTCCAGTACATTCACTACAAAAAAATGACAACTTTCTTTAGGCATTTCCAAGATGTCTCTTTCACAGGATATGACATTTTATTATCATCACATAAGGATATTTTCCCATTAATTTTTAGAGAGTTGTGGAAGAGAGAGGGAAAAAGAGAGAGAAACATCAATGTGAGAGGCACACTTTGATTGTATGCCTTCAGCATGAGCTCTGATCTGGGATCCAGCCAAGGAGGAATCTGGAACTTAGGTACATGACCAGAATCGAACCTAGCCCCCCTGCAGGTTTGTGTTTCTGCTCTGGCCCCAACAGCCTAGCACTCAGCTGTGGGGCTAGGGCTGAGGACCAGACCCCTGTGTGTGGTTCTCTCTGACTCTGGGGTTGCCCTGTCTGTTGTTCTCTCAGACTCCCATGCCAAGACCCTCCTCCTCAGCTGGTCGTGACCTTTATGGCATCCCGGCCTAATTTGCATATTACCACTCTCTCGCCTATCTAATAAAAAAGTAATATGCAAATTAACCACAACTACACCCCAACTACACCCAAACAAATAAACCCCAACTACAACCATAAGCTATGCCAACACAGCCACACACACCAGCCAATCAGCAGCAAGTATATAAATCAACCCCAACTAAGATGGCTACAGCCAGGAGAGAACAGAGAGGAGGCTTGGGTTTCCTCGGCAATAGAGAAAGCCAAGTTTTCCACACACCCTTCAGGGCAAACCAGCTGCCTCTGTTTAAGGCTACAAAGTTTCAATGATAGATGATATATAAATCCCAACAGAAATGCCTGCCGCCACAGAGGGAGCAGAAGGCTTGGCTCTGCTCCAGGATACAAACTTTCAATTGTAGAACAAAAATAAATCCCAGATACCTGGGCCTCTGCTTGGGTCGCCAGGGAATGTGGCTGGCTTGCAAACCACTACAGGCCCCTCACCCAGGCCACCCTATGCCCTAAGGAAATCCCCACCCTCATCCATGACACCCTTCAGGGCAAACCAGCTGCCTCCCAATCATGCACCAGATCTCTATCCTACCTAATAAAAAACTAATATGCAGATTGACCATCAATCAAACACATAAGATGGCTCCCCCATGTGGTCAAAGATCCTGCTCCCATGTGGACACAAGATGGCCAGCTGGTGAGGGCAGCTGGGAGGGACCAGATCTGCAAGGGAGGGCAGTTGTGATGGTCAGGCCTGCAGGGGAGGGCAGTTTGGGGTGATAAAGCTTGCAGGGATGGGCTGTTAGGGCTGACCAGACAGGCAGAGGAGGGAAGTTGGGGGCAAACAGGCTGGCAGGGGAGCAGTTAGACATCAATTAGATTGACAGGGAAGTGGTTAGGGGGTGATCAGGCTGTCAGGCAGAAGCCAGTAGGGGCAATCAGGGAGGCAGGCAGGAGAGCAGTTGGGAGCCAGCAGTCCTGGATTGTGAGAGGGATGTCTGACTGCCCATCGGGATCAGGCCTAAATGGGCAGTTGGACATCTCTCAAGGGTTCCCAGATTGGAGAGGGTGCAGGCTAGGCTGAAGGATAACCCTGGCTGCCGTGCCCAAATTTCATGCACCAGGGTTCTAGTGTCTATATATATCCTATCTAATAAAAGAGTAACATGCAAATTGACCACACCTTGGCTACACCCACCAGCCAATCAGAAGCAAATATGCAAATAAACCCCAACAAAGATGGCTGCTGTCACTGAGAGCAGTGGGAGGCTTGGGTTTCCCCGACAATGGAGGAAACCAAGCTTTCTGTCTGCCCTTGCTGGCCTAGGCCACCACTCAATGCTACAAAGTTTAAATTATAGAAGATACATAATCCAAACAGAAAAGGCAACAGCCATGGAGTTGGAGAGAACAGAAGCTACGGTTCCCCCACTGGTAGAGGAATTCAGGCTTCTGCAGCCCCAGTGGGCCTAGGCCTCCACTCCAGCCTATAAGGTTTCAATTATAGAAGTAAATGTCCCAACAGAAATAGCTGCCGCCACGGAGCAAGCAGAAGGCTTGGCTCTGCTCAAGGCTACAAAGTTTCAATTGTAGAACATAAATAAATTCCAGATACCAGAGACTCCACTTGGGTTTCTGGGGCACATGGCTGGCCTGTAAACCACCACAGGCCCATGGCCCAGGCCACCCCACACCCTAAGGGAACCCAAACCCTGATTTGGGATACTCTTCAGGGCAAACCAGCTGCCCCCCATCCATGCACCAGGCCTGTATCCTATCTAATAAAAGAGTAATTTGCAGACCATCAATCCAACACACAAGATGGCTGACCCCATTTGGACACAAGATGGCCACCACAAGATGGCCATCAGGAGAGACCAGACCTGCAAGGGAGAGCAGTTGGGGGCAATCAAGACCGTAGGGGAGGGAAGTTAGAGGTGACCAGGCCAGCAGAAGAGAGAAGTTGGGGGCAAACAGGCTGGCAGAAGAGCAGTGAGACATCAGTCAGTCTGGCAGGGGAGTGGTTAGGGGGTGATTAAGCTGTCAGACAGAAGCAGTTAGGGCCAATTAGGAAGGCAGGCAGGGGAGCAGTTGGGAGCCAGCAGTCCTGGATTGTGAGAAGGGTTACCGACTACCCATTCAGGCCCTATCCCGAGATCAGGCCTAAACAGGCAGGTGGATATGTCTCGAGGGATCCCAGATTGGAGAGGGTGCAGGCTGGGCTGAGAGATACTCTCCCCCCTGTGTGCACAAATTTCATGCACTGGGCCTCTACTCTTTTATTAGATAAGGTAAATTTGGGGGAAAAAAAGGTTTATCAGGAAGGTGTTCTCTTAAGTGACTTTTAACCCCCTTTAGTTTAGACAAAAATGTATGTCCAAATTTCTCCAAAGCATTAAAGAGAATTTAATCACAGAATAAATACAAGTTCAACATCAATTTCTTGATTTTATTTCTTCCTATCTCATGTCTTCAGTTATATTTAGCATTTACTAATAAAAATGTAAAATTCTTAATAATAAATGGGGAGGGACAAGAACAATGACCAAGTGGCAGAACTTAAGAATGTTCCCTTCTTTTCTGTACCTTTTGAGTGCAAATAGCTTTTACAAATAACCCAAAGTGCCTCATTAATCACTAATTGATACCATCTCATTTGCCAGAGATATAATGGATAAACTAACATCCCCACCATAAAACCATAAAATGTTTGATTTTAACTAGGCCTCACAAGAAATAGAAAACTCATCTTAATTTGTATATGTATACTCATGTGCTACAAAACAACATTGTGGTCAATAATGGACTACATATACGATAGTGGTTCCATGAGATTACAATGGAGTTGAACTGAATTTCCTGAAAGAAATGGAAAGCTATGTGGTGCAGGAGGATTTTTCTCTGTTAGAAGCGATATCTGTGGGAGCTGGCAAGATTCCCTGTTGCTCTTCGCACCTTGATTTTGAGTGCATATGTCATGTACAAATCATTGAGCTACTGACCTGTTTCAGCAGAAGGGAGCCTGACCCCCCCTCCCCCTGCCCTGCCAGTCCCCCAGTACTACATATTCAGAGGGGACTAAAGCCTTCCATATCTACATGGCCTGATGGTCTTCAGAGTCCACTGCTATAAATTCTTTGTTGAGGACCTAAGACCCTGTACAAGGACACAGGCCCATAGGAACTAACAGGTAGTAAGTGCCACTGACACTTGAATAAAAGCTTTCTATGGTGGTGTGGGGCCAGTCTGTCCTTGCACTTTATAAATATTTTCAGGTGGAAATGATGTAAAACATAGATAAGTGTTATTTCAGTGCTGTTTTAATTTCACATTGAATTAAAATCATTGTTTTTGAATGATTGCCACACATTATTTAATCTGACCACTGTTCTAACACGCAATAGACAAAAACCACATGATAGGCCCCTATGTTCCTTTATCTCTCCATCTTGCTTTATTTTAAAAAAAAATATATGTATTTTGATTTTAGTGGGGGAGGAGAGAGAAACATCAGTAATGGGAGAGAATCAATGATCTGCTGCCTCATACATGCAACCCTAGTATGTACCCTGACTGGGAATCAAACCATGGCCTCCTGGTACATGGGTTGACACTCAACCACTGAGCCACACCAGCCGTGCTCCATTTTGATTTTTTATTCCTACCAATCCTCAGGCCACTTTATAATCCTTCCTTGCAGTCACTGTTAAGGTGATCTACACCTTATCCAGTTGGTTCCTCCTGAATATTTCTAATAAGTTCAGCCCATGCTCCTGTTTATAGAAACACTGACAGCTTCAATGTTTTATTTCTGGCTCAGTCAGCAGGAAACAGAGGAAGGCTTTTAGGAAAGTGTTTATAAAGTTTGCAGTAGTGGACAGTAATGTCCTAGGCTTTCACATTCACTAAGCACTTACTAACTCACCCAGACCAACTTCCAGTCCTGTAAGTTCCATTCATGGTAAGTCCTATACAGGTATGCTTTTTTATCTTTTACTAGGGGCCGGTGCATGAAATTCATGTACTGGGGGTGGGGGGTCTCTCAGCCCAATCTGCCCCCTCTCACATACTGGGACCCCCCAAGGGATATCCCACTGATGGCTTAGGCCCGCTGCCCATGGGTAGCAGGCCTAAGCATAGTCTGGCCTCCCTTTGTGGGAAGCGATCAGACTGATCATGGGAAGGCACCAGTCCCATCACCCCACTTCTGTAGCCACTGCCAGTCACCACAGTCACCAAGGTTTTTTCATCAACATGGACTCCACTCCCTTCACTATGGAAAAATGACAACTTTCTTTATGCATTTTTAAGATGTGTTTTTCATAGCGTATGGCATTTCTTTCTTCTTCTTCTTTTCTTTCTTTTCTTTTTTTTTTTTTTATCCTCACTGAGGATATGCTTCCATTTACTTTTACAGAATGAGGAAGAGAAAAGGAAAGACAGAGAGAAACATTAGAGTGAGAGGAACACTTTGATTGGTTGTCTCCTGCATGAGCAGGGCCCTGGGCCCTGGCCAGGGAGAAACCTGCAACCTAGGTACATGCCCTTGATCAGAATTAAACCCAGACCCTGTGGTCGGCAGGCTGAGGCATTTTCCACTGAGCCAAACTGCCTAGGGCAGGATATGACATTTCTTAGCCCTCCAGCAGTGGGCCTTCATTTTTTTTTTTCTCCATAAGTGTGGTGGAAAAACCCTAGATCACCTTTTTGGATTCTTGATACACAAGTTACTAAGAATATTACCAGTGGCATAGAGGAAGCTTAGCCAATGAGCAATCAGAAAAGGTATTTCCTCTGTAGTTCACACCAATCACCACTGGGCCCTGCCCAGGCCTAAAAGGTCTGGCTGAAGTTTTAGGCCTGGTCGGGGACCAGGCCTAAAGTTTCAATTTATATGTTTGTCTATTATTAGGTAAGATAATGTATTTTTACTGTACCTTTTCTATGTTTAGATACACAAATACTTACCATTGTACTATAATTGCCTACTGTATTCAGTAGAGTAACATGCTATATAGGTTTGTGGCATCTACTATATAGCCTAGGTGTATAGTAATCTATATCATCTAGGTGTGTGTAAGTGCACTCTGTGATGCTTACTCAATGTCAAAATCTCTTAAAGACAAATTTCTCAGAATGTAGACATGACTAAGTTATTGCTGAACTAGTTGTCAATATTCTAAAGTGAATAATGAATTATGACAGTATATGTTACATTTTTTATTGGAGTAACTAACATGGTTGCAGAGAAAGGTACTTATTATTATTATTTTTTACAGAATAATAGAATATAATAGAGGGATTCTTAGAAGGAATCTAACTCAAACTGCCTTCTTCTTCTTCTTCTTTTTTTTTTTTTAATATCCTCACCTTTTTTTTTTTTTTTCTTCTCCTTTTAGGGAGAAAAGGAGAGGGAGCGAGAGATAGAAACACCAATGATGAGAGAGAATCATTGATTGGCTGCCTCCTGCACACCCCCTGCTGGGAGTGGAGCCCACATCCAGGACATGTGCCCTTGAGCAGAATCAAACCTGGAACCCTTCAGTCCGCAGGCTAATGCTCTATCCAAACCAGCTATGGCTCAGCCTGCCTTCTTTATAGCTCCAGCAGTCTTAGACTGTATTATTCTTGTGAAGTAAAGCATATTATTTCCCAAGGAAGCTCACTTCTATATTAAAGTATGTCTGAAATATTATTTTTTCTAGGTATTTTACTTGGAATTTAACAGAGTAAGTTGAATTCCTTCTCATTAAATTCTCCAAATATTTGCATATAATATTCTCATCTCCTTCAAAAGTTTGTCTAATGACATAATGAACAGAACTTTTGTTATGTGGAATCAGCTGAATATAATATTGGAGATTATCCATTTAAATACAAGATAAATAATATTGTACATCATTAATAAAATTTAATATTGTGTTTCATATGACTGCATATAGTTACTGTAATTCATCTGTGTTCTTTAAATAAAGTTAATAAATATATACATAAAGATTTACATAAATCTATACCTGTGGTTATAAATTCTTTATCTCCTTTTTATTGTTAGATATTTTTTCTTTGTTTTCATAAGCTAAAGAATCATCTAAAACAAAACTGAATTTCTCATCAACTTCATGCTCAGAGATATACAGGGCAGGAGAAAAGGAATAATAGAATAGATAATGTTGAAATATTCTAAAAGATAGGAACAAAACTTACTTTCAAGTGCCTATAGAATAGTTACAAATATTAACTACAAATTAGCATAGAAAGAAATTATCAATAATTTTTAAAGGAGAAATAAAGCAATAACATTAAAGTTTAACTTTTTAAATTAAGAGGAAAGTTTGCTATTAAATAAATAATAATATTTTTAGATGTCCCTAACTCTTGGGTAAAACATGAATAAAATCTAGAATTCTGAATACTTTTATAATTCTACATATCAAAAAATGTGAATGCAGGTAAAGCTCTTATGAGAAGAAACTTTACATGAGTTATCATTTAGCTCTAAATAATTTCTCATTAATAAAAATAATAGAATATATTAAATATTAGTAAAGTAATTGAAAAAATAAAAACAGGACAACACATTGACAGATTAATAAAACGAAGCAGCAGATAATCTGAACTAATAAAAGGGTAATATGCTAATTAGACCTGGACACCTTTCAGGAGACCTTCTGGACATCCTCTGGACAAAGCTATGGTGGTGAGGCCGAAGCAGAGGCAGTTAGGGGCGATCGGGCCAGGAGGGTTGGGCAGTTGGTTGTGATCAGGCCAGTGGGGGGGCCAGTTGGGGGCCAGCAGGCTGGTGGGGAGCAGTTAGAAGCCATGGTTCAGAATTGTGAGATGGATGTCCAACTGCTGGTTTTGGTACAATCCCTGTGGGGTCTCAGATTGGAGAGGGTGCAGGCTGGGCTGAGGGATATCCCACCTGGTGCATGAATTTTGTGCACTAGGTCACTAGTCCTATCTAATAAAAGAGTAATATGCAAATTTGACCTTACCTTTGCTACACCCACAATCCACACCCAGAGTCATGCCCACCAGCCAATCAGGAGCAGATCATGCAAATTAACCCCAACCAAAATGGCTGCCACCACTGAGAGGAGGAGAAGGCTTGAGTTTCCCTGGCACAGAGGAAGCCAAGCTTTCTGGCTGCCATTTCCGGCCTACGCCTCCACTTAATGCTACAAAGTTTCAATTATAAAAGATACAGAAATGGCAGCAGCCACTGAGCTGGAGAGAACAGAGGCTTGGGTTTCCCTGGCAATGGAGGAAGCCACGCTTTCTGCCTGCCAGTTGCCAGCCTAAGCCTCCGCTCTAGGCTACAAAGTTTCAAACAAAAATGGCTCCCACCACTGATTGAGCAGAAGGCTTGGCTCTGCTCCATGCTACAAAGTTTCAATTGTAGACATAAATTAATCCCAGATACCAGGGCCTCCGCTTGGGTTGCTGGGGGGTGTGGTTTGCCTGAAAACCTCCACAGGTCCCTTGCCCAGGCTGCCCCTTACCCCAAGTGAACTCCTACTCTGATCTGGGACACTCTTGAGGGCAAACCAGCTGTCCCCCAACCATGCACCAGGCCTCTATCCTATATAACAAAAGAGTAATTTGCAGATTGACCATCACTCCAACACACAAGAGGGCTGCCCCCATGTGGTCAAAGATCCTGCCCCCATGTGGACACAAGATGACCAGCAGGGGAGGGCCATTGGGAAGTTCCAGGCCCTGCAAGGGAGGGCAATTGTGGGCAATCAGGCCAGCTGGGGAGGGCAGTTGGGAAAGACCAGGCCTGCAAAGGATGGCAGTTGGGGGCAATCAAGCCTGCAGGTGAAGGCAGTTAGGGGTGACCAGGATGGCAGAGGAGGGATTTTGGGGCCAACAGGCTGGCAGGGGAGCAGTTAGACATCAATTAGGCTGGCAGGGTAATGGTTAGCAGGTGATCAGGCTGGCAGGCAGAAGCAGTTAGGCGCAATGAGGGAGGCAGGCGAGCAGTTTGGAGCCAGCAGTCCTGGATTGTGAGAGAAGGATGTCCAACTGCCCATTTAGACCCGATCCTACCGGGATCGGGCCTAAATAGGCATTTGGATATCCCTCGAGGTTTCCCAGATTGGAGAGGGTGCAGGCTTGGCTGAGGGACACCCCCCACCCCCTGTGCACAAATTTCATGCACCAGGCCTCTAGTATATTATAAAATCCTATCTAATAAAAGAGAAACATGCAAATTACTGTACCTTCGCTATGCTTCCAGCCAATCAGGAGTGGCTGGCGTGGCTGTGGGCATGGCCACAGCACGCCTGGACACTGGTGGGGAATGCTTTGCTTCACACCGGCGGGAGCAGGGAACAAAGCACTTCACACTGGCGCCAGCTGGGAACGCTTCACTTCACGCTGGTGTGGGCAGGGAACGAAGCACGGACCACACCTCTGCACACTGCACTTTCGAGGGCCTAGGGAACGGGAGAGGCTCAGTCCTTGAAGTGTCTGTGGTGTGGGGAGGGTTGGGCCAGGACAACACCATACTTTCAAAGCAAGTTGTTTCCCACTTAAATATTCTCTGATGAGTATCTTTAAGAAAGAAGTAAATATTCAGCCGTTGTCACACCTTGAAAAGTTCAGGTAATTCCTTATTATCACCTAATATCCACTGTACATTCAAATGTCTTTGTTTCAAAGATGCCTTTTACTGTTGGTTTGCCCCCTCCAGAGACTACCCAAGGTCTTATTTCAGCCACGATGATGGGCTGCTTCCCCCGACCATAAATTCCCAATGCACTTCCAGCTAGAGTTAAAGGGGGCTGCTTCTGTTTTTAAGGTATCGCCATATCCAGTGCCTGCCAGGCCCCTGTGAAAGCACTACTCCTTAGGTCCGGGGTGCTGGGAGCTGAAGCAGAGAGGCTGTGAGGCCCAGCTCACCCATGATGCTGGCCCCCATCACCCTCTCCTAATTATCCTGGCCCAGCCTTCCCTATGCATACCTGCTCATGGAGAGTGTGAGGTGGTCGTGGCAGTGGGATGGGAGGCTGGCAGGGGGCGTGGCCACAGCAGGCGGGACTAGAGGCCTACACCCTCCCCCAATCCAGTGGGGCTTGACAGGGGACCTCAAAGTGTACTTCCCATCCTGGTGCTGGGCTAGGGGACCTCTGGCTGCTCCCCCTACTTGGCAGGGCTTGACAGGGAACCTCAAGGTGTGCTTCCTGCCCTGGTGCTGGGCTAGGGTACCTCAGGCTGCTCCCCCCACCCCAGTTCCAGGCTTGGGGACCTCAGGCTGTGCCTTCCACCTGGTGCAGCTTGACAGGGGACTGCAGACCACACTCCCAACCCAGCAGGGCTTGACAGGGGACCTCAAGGTGTGCTTCCCTTCATGGTGTGGGGTTAGGGGACCTCAGACTGTTCTCTCCACCTGGCAGGGCTTGACAGGGGACCTCAAGCCATGCCCACACCCCAGCACCAGGCTGGGGACCTCAGACCATACTCTCTGCTCCAGCACCAGGCCAGAAGACCTGAGGCTGTGCCCCTCCTGCCTGGCTGGGCTTGACAGGGGACCTCAGGCTGTGCCCCCACCCAGTGAGGCTTCACAGGGGACCCGAACCTGGGCTCCCGTGCCAGTGGGGATTGATGGGGGACCTGAGGCTGCGCCTCCCACCCAGTGCTGGGCCAGGGGACCTGAGGCTGTGCTCCTCTGCCTGGTGGGGCTTTATGGAGGACCTTAGGCCATGACCCCTACCCAGTGGGTTTTGACAGAGGATCTCAGGTCGTTTCTCCCACCTGGTGGGACTTGATGGGGGACCTCAGGCCATGTCCCCCATCCTGGTGCTGGACCAGAGGACCCGAGGACGCCCTCTGCCCTGCGGGGCTTGACAAGGGTGGGAGTGTTGGGGTCTGGATCTACCCCAATGGGGGGGGGCTGGGTCTGGGTCTCACGTGATTTTGAGGCACATGTGAGTGAGTGGGGATGTGATTCTGGGTCCCATGGTGCGTCCCAGACTCTGACAGGAGGAAGGTTTTCATATACATTTTACTAATTTTCTTTAGTCTCTGATACCTCTATTATAGAAAAAGAGCAAATAGCAGTATTAAATTATTTCCTCTAATTAATACCCTTTTAATGTGCACAAATTTTGTGTACCGAGCCACTAGTATTAAAATAATAAAATTGGTAAATAATTTCAGATTCGGTTTTATTTTAAGGGATGAGAGTACTAGAAAGTATAATTAACATTTTTGAGTAGTTACTACATGAGGAGGGCTCTGCCAAATACTCAACAAAACTATAATTTTATTTTTATTTTCTGCAATTCAATATATTTCTGGCATTAAACATTTATCTTTTAGATTCAGAAAATTTAATCTTGTCTTTTCAGTATAAATAGAGTCCAATTTTGCTGGAGTTTAAACTTCAAGAGGTCCAGAATTTTTATTTTGTGTCAGTGCATGGCACAGAACAGATAGTTAATACATAGTCATTGAATGGATTAAGTTGAAAACTCAGGAAAATTCCAGTTCCCTCCACACTGCCAGAAAGATGTTGTTCATGCCTCAGTGTTTATCTGCCTCAGTGTTATGCTGGCATATCATGCAATGTAATTTGCCTCAATGATTTCTCTGGTTCTCTGAGTCCAATTCTGTGATCTAAAATGTAAGCATATTATTGTCTCATCTTGGCAGGATGTTCCGCCCTGTAGTTTAGGCTGTCAGTGTGCTCTATATCAATTTTAAGACCCCTTGCAGGGTTGGTTGGATTTTTCTCTTTCAGCTACTCTATATTCTTTTTCTGGGGCAGAGGTAACATTCCATTTCCCCCAACCATGATTAACTAGAGGGATCATGCGGGCTTCACTCAGCTCACGTCCTAGAGAAGCAGCACAGTGGTGAGGACCCTGGGCTTCTGATGTTACTTCCTGGTTAAAAACAGCTGGACTTGGTGATTCCAAAGATGCCTCCTGCTTCAAAAGTGTAGGTTTCTTTGGACGTTAACCACATTTGTTCTTTTTCTATAGTATGTCCTAATAATTTCAAAAATCACACTTTTTTTCCTCTTACTAATTTTTGACTAGTAGTTAGTTATTTTATCAACCATATATATAACATGGACATATGGAAAAATTAAATAAGATAAATGGAATAAAATAATTTCAAGTAATTTCTTCCTTTGCCAATTCCCATTCCCCCTTTTTGTTAGATATTTATTTTCTTTTTTCCCATAAGTTAAAGAATCATCTAAAACAAAACTGAATTTCAGAGAAAAAAGATATAAAACAAATATATAGTTATACTTTAAGGAGAACTTAGGAAATACTATATTTCACACTGAGTGGTCTGAAAAATGGCCTGAGAAAATTATACTATGTGAAGGTTGACTACTGTAGGAAGGTAAGTCTGATAGGACTCACTCCTGGAAAAAGACCTCACCACCCTCATAGTTACACATTGAATGGGGCCCAGTTTGCCAAAGGTATTCTAGCAGGAGCAAAACTTTATCTTAAAAAATAACCCTGACACACTGGTAAATTCATACTTGAGACACATCAGAATGAAAATGCAAATATTCTCCCTAGGGTTTATTTTCTGAATACAAAATTCTTGGCACATAATAATGAAATAAAAACAATTAAAGCTTGTACTAGTTTGGGGTGGGGAATGGTGACATTGGAGACTCTACTTATCATACACTATTCCTAACACTAGTCATTTTAAATCTTTTTTGGAAAGTGACAGGGTTTAAATCATAACATGGTTTGGGGTTTTTGATACCTTGGTATACTCTATGGGAAGTCACTAACACACCTGCTATTTTTCATTAACATAGTGAGAATCCTCCTAACAACAAACCAGATTTCCTGCTGAGAAATTTGGCTCACCCTGGCTTTTGAAAGTTTGTGATACGCTCATGATATACTCCATTACATTCATTCTTCAGTCAGCGCACTGCTCATTTTCTGAAATTGAAGCTTTCTCAAAATAAATGTGAAGGCTCTCCCTTTCTTCTCTCTCTCTCTCTCTCTCTCTCTCTCTCTCTCTCTCTCTCTCTCTCTCTCTCTCTCTTCCCCCCCCCCCAATGCTGCGTTAATCTGTTGAAAAATATGTTTCTGCATAATAATGACCTTTGATCAGTAAAAAAAAGTTTATATACTTGGGATACTTTAAAGTCACAGAAAGAAAGACTTCACAAAATTAGCTACCTGAAATAGACAACTGAAATCAAGTTAATAATATTTTAATACAGTGTATACTTTTTTAAAAATAAAAATGCATATTTATTATGTCTAGTTATTTTCCCATCTCCTGATGGCAGGATGGAAGATGTAAACTTTAAAAAATGCTCTCACTTTGTATCATCAGTGACAGTGCAATTAAAGACAGTTTTTCTCAATAAAAATATGTTAAATGTTTAGTTGCATACTAAACATTTTAACATTTTCTCTTGATTTCCTCTTGGCATGGCATTTCTATGCTGATTTGGTGCATCGCATTTTTGTGGGCTGATTAATGCTGTGTAATTCTGTGTGGATTCCTCTAGTGCACAGGCATTTTGAACTGGAAGCACACCAGATCCAAGTATGTGTCCTTTGGCTTTATGACCTGCGAGTATTATATAGCGCAACTGGATTTAGTTTGCAAACATGAAAAACAAAGAATGGAAAATAATGCTAATGGGTTTTAACCGATGAAATATCTGGACATGTGAGCTCTTAGAGTATTTCTACCCATCTGCAGAACATATTACTTTGTCTATTTGTGAAAAACAATATGTTAGACTTTCCTATTTTACTTAAACAGCTTAATTTTTTAACAGTCAGTATGTGCTGAATGTGAATGTTAACTGAACTCTTTAATAGTTGCTTTATTTATCAAGTTATCAAATAGCTGTAGAAAATGACAATTTGGAAGTCAACCAACAGAAATCTTCATAAGTGATCCCACTGTTTCCTATTGTCAGAAAATGACAGTTGAATACTGTGAAATTTGGGTAAAATTACCTGGAAATATAGTTTTAAAATGACATTTATATAGATGTCTAACTATTTTAGAAACATACATTATCACCTGATAAAATATTCCCTTTTAAATCGAAGAGACACAAGGTAGAGAGTAGTATTGTAACTTTATTTTAGAAGGGTTTCAGGAATAATGATAATGGACACTTATAAATCATGGATGTATTTCAATTCATTTCCTCATGTGAATAAAAGAAAGAGCAATATTTCTAAACTTTTATTTTTTTTTCCTCTCCATGAACAGGTAGTCAAAGATTATTTGTTCCTTTTGGGTTTTTGTCTAAAAATTAAGTAATTATCTTAAAAGAATTTTTAAATGCTTCAAGTTTTAGAAATTGTATTCAGCAAAGCCCTCCAAAATTGGCTATCATTTGCCAACTATTTACTGACTTGGACCATTATGAGTTCCAAGCCAGTCCACAGGGAAGATGCTGAATCTGAAGTACAGACAATGAGGTCAAGGTAGGCCACAGAGGAGTGCCTGTCAAGGAGAAAGTGCTCAGATGTACACCTATTAAAAATCAGGGCTTGATCTGATTTCATCTTTTATTCAGAAATGGCATGAAGTAAATCTTACTAACCTCAAGAAATACGTAACTGTAGGTCTACATTTTATGAAATTTTGACATCGCCAAGTGTATTGAATATCCTAGTAATGCTCTCCTGTTACTTTTTTTCTTCAGAACAAATGTATAAACTGCTCTTTGTTTCTACACAGTCATTCCACTGTTTGGAACTTGTGGTAACACTGAAGGCCATTCCTTCCATGGTAACTGATACATTGGTCACGCAAGCCACTTTCTACCATATAAACGTCAAATATCACCATAGATCAAACGTATAATAAGTAAAAAGATAAATGCAGCTAGGGTTTGGAAATGTAAAATACACTCCTCTTAACCACCCACTTTCCAATTTCCTCTCACAGCAGACATTGAAGGGCCATGTGGAGACCACTCTTTCTTTTTTATTCCTCTCCGAAGAAGTTAACTCGTTTCCCTGATTGAAAGGGAAGAATGGGTTTTGTAGATCTTTCTCATGGAAAAACAAATTATAAGATCAAATAAAAAAGAAAAAAAATTCTTCAACAGCAACAACAAAATTAAGCTGGAAAATACCTGTTTAGCAACATATTACTGATACTGATATAAAACTCATTTTAATATAAATAACAACAGGATTTTAATGTTGAAAATTTGCAAAAATATAGCTCTGAATTTCCACTTCTCACTTTTTGTCAGGTTAACCATGGCACAACCCCGGCCAAAGAAAGCAGCCTTCACTCACCTTCCTTAGAAATGACATCCGGATAACAACTGCTCTGCTTACCATTCAAGATCATTATATGAAGAAAATGAGATGGTAATGTGTATGCTCTTAGAATTGTTATATTATTTAAACATATATTATTTTTCAGATTGTAGATTTTCCAAACTTTATCATCTAATTAAAGGTATATTAATATAGCCTTCAATTGTTTACATATTATGCAATGAACATTAGTTGACTGCCTCATATGAAAAACTTAAATACGTGTTTCCACTGACACAGTATTTTCAAAATAGAGGCGAAAAACTGAACTATTGCTTTGTTAATTTTTATAATGTTCTGAGAGAATAAGGAGGAAGGGAAGGAAAAAAACACATAATACACTACCAGATAGTTCTAAGAAAAAGTGTAAGTAGTATGGAACTTTCATTGAGCTCATTTTGAAAATGGAATATAACAAATAGGAATAGAACTAACAATAATATGGAATAGAGGCCTCACGTGGGAATGGAATAGTTAGGAAGATTTTTAAAGGACCTAGTACTTCTGGTGAAATTTACTAACTTTTTACATGCTGGTATGATACCGTCCTATTAACTATTTTTGTCCCTAAAGTAGCCATTAAATATTTACAAATTCACCCAAATATAAGTTATATCAAGAGGCAATATATGCAGTGGTTAAAAACTCAAGCTACAGTGCAAGACGATCAATGCTTAAGTCTTAAAGCTCTAGTAATAACTCTGTGACCTTAGAAAGTTACTTCAGTTCTCTCTGCTTCCATTTCTGCATCTATAAAATTGGGGAAATAACGGTATCTATCTTGTAGGTCTGTTGTGAGGGTGAAATACATTCAGATATGAGAAGTACTTAGAAGAGTGCCTGGTGCATGATAAGCACCATGTAGCTGTTAAATATCATTATTCTCTCCACATATTTTCTTTAGAGCTCAGTGAAAAACATAACACAATAATTGACCATAAAATGCATTACTGTATTCAGGAACATTCCAGAAAACTTAAGGCATAAAAATAATAACAATTATAAACACCATATATAGAGAGATCTACATTGCCTAGCACTATCCTAAACTTGTTAAATGCTGCATTGAATTTACCATCTCAACCCAAGGTACTATAATGATCCCCATCTTGCATATAAGAAAATGAGGCATCCTGAGATAAGCTACATTACCCAAAGTCAACCAGCTAGGGAATGGTTCAGTTGTGGTTTAACCCAAACTCTCTGTCTCCAGAGGTTAGCTAAGCCCTGTTAACCTGCAATGCCTCTGAGAGTACCATATGGATATAATATTTATACCCATGGTAATTCAAAAGTACTTAAATGTTAACAAAAATATCCAGATTCTCTAATATACTGGATAAGCAGAATTTTATTACACACATTTTAATGCAGCATTTAATTCTCTGATGAACTTTAAACCTTGAGCGGCTTTAAACTCTGCACAATAAATTGTATTAATGTATTTGCCACAAGATGGCAAACTTTGCTAACAAGTGCTCATACTTGTCAGGTGCAGGGACATCTCATTAGATACCTTACCATGGAGCTGGGGAATGGGACAGGGGGAGGATAAGATGTGTAACCTTCTGTGAGTATTTTACATAAACAAAGATATTTAAACTTCATTTAGCTATGCTTATTCTAAGCAGAAAACTTGTAAAATTATTATTTACCTCAGGTATTCGAAGTTTCGCCTTTTGTTTCTCTTTATTAAAAGCACCATATCCTGTTTTATATATTTAATTGTGCTCTCAAGATCAAAGCTTTGGTCTGACTTGGTGATGCTTTCTCATGAACTATTTTGATTATATAAAGATTATATGCCCCCTGGGAAAGAAGCTCTCTTCATGTATCTACCCATATGGGTGCTTTAGATGGAAATAAACATTTGCATTTGGGCTGCTCTGTGGCCTGTCAACATCACGATGGCCCATCAACACTGTCAGGGCATTAGCAGGAGACTAAACACTGAGCAAAAGCCTTGATAAGTTAGACAGACTAACTCTGGACCTCTGAAAACAGTCCTTTATGGGCAGATTCTGAGGACTAAAAGTTGGACCTGTTTTATATTTCTAGCTATGACAATATTGAAATGTGGAATAAAAACACTATGAGACACATTATGAGATACACCTTCGTTTTGTCAAAACATAGCCTATTTTTCAAATTACAGTTCTAAGAGAATTCCAAGGCATTGCTTGCACTTGAAAAAAGCTGGGCAGGGTTAAGTAAGATTTTCATATTTAAGTAACAACTTCCCATGAGTGATAGGCTCGGCTCAGAAAGCTGTCAGGTCTCTTTAAACCGTGCAGCACAATTGCCAGACAGCCTTAGGCCAGTCCCTCTGTGAGTGGTGGGGTCGATGAAAAGTCATGTGTGGCTCAAACATTCTCACCCCAGAATCTTAGAGACTGGGTCGGTAGAAATCACAGCTGCGGCCAGCTCTGGAGTGGAGAATGGATTTGAGAGATAAAAACCTAAATCTCTTGTGTATGAAGGCAAGGAACTAAATTCAGGACTACTGTGCTGGCTGAGTGAGGAGGGAGTGCGTGCTCAAACCAAGCGCTGCACACCATTATCTCAGGGCTGAGGTCTAAGCCTTAACACCCCCTTCCCAATGCCCACCCCTGCCTTTTTCATCTTTTAAGAAGGAAAAGGAAGTTTTAAGATGCAAAGCTTTTTAAAATAAACTTTTCATCTGTTTATTTATCTAAAGGACAATTGAGTAGGGCCTTTTTCATTGTCCTTTTTCTGTGGCCCAGTCAAACCTGACACTCTGCTCTGATAAAAATTAATGCATCAAACATTTGCCAGAATTACTAGACAGGAAACAAGGTTCTATCTCTGGCGTATCTGTATTCAAATCATTGCCTTAGGCTGAACAGTGGCCACCCAGAACAGATCTTCGGAGAACTAGTGCTGAGTTTGTTGTTAAAATAGGAGGAAGTCAAGATTTCATAGATTCAAAGTTTTTACTTAACTGTGAAAGTGGAAATAAAATGGAATTTTCAGAATTTCTAATAACAATACTGTTAAGAGTATGTCTGAATAAAAATTCAGGTCAACCTTGTTTGGGGGCCCCCTCTGTGACCCTGGTAGTAAAAACTTCCCAGATTAGTCAGTAACATGTGTCTGCTTCTTGGCCATTTTAGGGCATGATAGGATTAATAGAAAAAAGCAGGGGGGAAAAAAGGCATTTTTACTAAGAAAGACTTGTGAGATATATCCATTAAAAACACACACAATGAGAATCTGAATGAATCCCATTTGTTTCAGAAGTTACATTCAATATTCATTGCTTCTTTTATAGCTATTTGTATGAAGATTTATTTTTATGAAATTCTTGACTAATATAGAGGTGTAGTAACTGAGCTTTATATTTAAAAAAATTAGAAAGTACAAGTTTAAGACGGGTAGTATCAATAATCGAGGCCTCTCTCTGAAAGTCAAGAAATGATTTTTAGTTCATGATCTGTTTTTTATATCCCTGGTGAGTGCCATTATACCCAATGCTGCAGAACGACAGTTACTCAATGTATTAAATTTATATTTCTGCTGCTACAAATTCCCACAAATTTGGCAACATGAGACAGCACAGATTTGTTATCTTGCAGTTCTGTTGATCAGCAGTCCAGTGGGATTGGCTGGTTTGTCTGGTCTGAGTAGACAAAGCAGGCATAATTGCATTCCTTTCTGGAAGCTCTGGGGGATAATCTGTTTTCAGGGACAACAGGTTGTTGGCAGCTTGATCTCCATGTATCGGCAGGACGAAGATCCCTGTTTTATTCCTGGCTGTCAGTTGATGATTGGCCTTATGTCCTAGAGCTTTTCTCCAGTCTTGCCTCACCGTGACAGCCCACAGCTAGCAAGAACAAGTCAAATCCTTCTCAAGCCACACCTCTCTTGACCTCTCTATGCAGTCGCAACTCTCTACTGATTAGCAAGCAGGCTTACATCCCTCCACAAAGTCCCTTTGCCATGTCACACAGTCAGAGGTGCCAGGAATCAGGGCATTGACATTTTTTTTTGGGGGGGGGACGCGTTTTCTTCCCACCGTGCTAAGTCAAGTGCTACAGATTATATTTTGTCAGAGAATTATTCCAACATGTTTTCATTTCAGGGTCTTTAGCTTCTTTTGTTTTAATGCATCTGACTATTGTTCTTTCATATACTTATTCAAAAATTCTCATTCAGAAAAACCATTTTGGAGTCACTTGCATTTATCTAAGAATTTTCTAAATGAATTTCCTTGAGTCATCTTATTTTCAGGTAATCTAGTTGGAAACAGACTTTCTCTAGATTACTAGCAAAATAATGACCCATTTGTTCCTAAGAAAAGTGCAGTTTTAATATAGTAGAAGTGCAATCAGAACACACTCAAATGGCTCCTGGGCCACTGCTTTTGCCATCACCTCTGTCCAGCCTATACCTTCAGACCTACAACAGGCACCTGTAGAACTTATTTGAAACCAATGGAATATATGCACCCATATATTCATTGCAGCATTATTTACAAGTAGAGTCCTGGTGCATGAATTCATGCACAGGTGAGGACCCTCGGCTAGGCTGGCAAATGGGGCCGATCAGGGATGGGGGGCTGGCCTGCTGGTGGAGGTATTGTGGGAGTTTGGCCAGCCAGAACCCCCCTCCAATCAGGGCCAATAGAGATGGGGGATGTTGGTAAGGGGGGCGGGCAAGGAGGTTGGCCCGAGCAGCAAGCTAAACAATGGCCTATTCTTTGAGGACTTGGACTCCCATCTACTTCCTGTCTGAGTCCAGAGTGCAGGTAAACCAGATTCGAGGCTGTCAGGTCCCCAGCAGCAAGCTATCAAATAGCCAATTCCATGAGGAATTGGGCTCTCTCATGCCTCCTGTCTGGGTATGAGGTGCAGATAAACCAGTTTCGGGGCTTTCAGGACCCCAGCAAGGTCAGTGCACATCATAGCTACTGGCCGGTTGTCCAGTCATTCCAGTCATTTGGTTGAAACAGTTAATTGCTTAGGCTTATCTATATATACTAGAGGCCTGGTGCATGGAATTCATGCACGGGGATGGTGTCCCTCAGCTCAGCCTGTACCTTCTCCAATCTGGGATCTCTTGGGAGGTGTTTGACTGCTGGTTTAGGCCTGATTAGATATCCCTCTCACAATCTGGTATTGCTGACTCCTAACTGCTTGCTTGCCTGCCTGCCTGCCTGCCTGATTCCTGCTAACCACTTCTGCGTGCCAAGACTGATCACCCCCTAAACTGCTCCCTTGCCAGCCTGATTGCCCCCAATTGCCCTCCCCTGTTCACCTAATCACCCTGACTGCCCTTCTCTGCCAGCCCCATCAATCCCAACTATCCTCCTCTGCCAGCCCAATTGCATCCAACTACCCTGCTCTGCAGGACTGATCACTTCCAACTGCCCTCCCCTGCCAAACTGATCTCAACCCCAACTGCCCTCTCCTTTTGCCCTGATCTCATCCCCAGCTGCCTTCCCCTGTCAGCCTGGTTGCCGCAACTGCTCTCCCCTGCTACTTGGTCATCCACAACTGCTATCCTTGCTGGCCATCTTGTGGAGTCCACCTCATGGCAGCCATCTTGTGATGACATGAGGGCAGCCATCTTGTGGCAGCCATCTTGTGATGATGTCATGTGATACCACCTAGGTTTTATTATATAGGATTGACTAGAAGCCTGGTGCATGAAATTCATGCACGGGGGTGGGGGGAGAGTCCTTTAGCCTGGCCTGAACCCTCTCGCAATCAGGCACTCCTGGCTCCTAACCGCTTGCCTGCCTGATCGCCCCTAACTGCTCACCTGCCTGCCTGATGACCCCTAAATGCCTCTGCCTCAACCCCTGCTATCACGGCTTTATCAGGAAGGTCATCCAGAAGGTCATTTGGCTGTCTAGTCTAATTAACATATTACTAGGTGTAATGATTAATAATGAAATTTTTTTCAATAAATGGAGTTATACATATGTTGATATACATGCGATTTGGTATGTATGCTATTTTGTTGTATTAACAAGCTTCAAAACTTCATATGTCAACTTTTCTGAAGGTGTTAACATCATAAATATTTTTACACTTAAAAATGTCAAATTTCATGCCAAAAAAAAGAACATTTGCAGGAAGATTTAATTCATTGCTTTATTTTGAAGAAAAGTGCTACTTATGGTGGGAAGCTTATGGTGAACATGCTCCATCTTAAGATACTTGTGAATGCTGGTTTAAATGCTTTAAAAGTGATGATTTTGATGTGAAAGACAAAGAATGTCCAGGTCAACCAGAAAAGTTTAAAGACCAACAATGACAAGCGTTATTGAATGAAGATGTGTGTCAAACTAAAAAACAACTTGCAGAAAGATCAAACATTGTTTGCTCAGCAAACAATTTCCAATCATTTATAAACATTGGGAAAGATTTTAAAGGGAAAAAATTGGGTGCCACATCTACTGAATGAAAGACAAATAAAAAACCGAAAAGTCATCAGTAAAATATGGCT